>CM067323.1:119180000-121651250 GCA_034376525.1 Nicotiana benthamiana | reverse complement strand
TGGTTGAGGGATCACAGACTCCCTCTTTCGGCATGGCTTGTAATCTTTGGACGTTTGTCGAGGCCTAACTTGATGTATGCAAGAGATTGTGAGAGGCCGGTATTGTGCCTGAAGCCTCTTTTGAAGAAGCCCGTCAAAAGGCTCATGAGGCGCATGTCGACTATGGTTTTGATGGAGCTACGCCAGGGGTTGATGATGGCACTAAAGGCGTTAGTGATGCTGATGGTGGCGCGGGTGGCGCCGAGTGAAAAGGATTTGTTATATTTTTTGTTTTCGTTGCCGTGTGGCTAGATATTATTGTTCTTTCTTTTCTTCCTCATTTACTGACCTTGGCCGGGTGTAAGCGGGGATGACGCGTTGTAACTAAAGATGTAAATATATTCAACTTTATTTTCCTCTATTCTGCCTGGTGTTTATTTTGTATCTTTCTTGTTCCTAAGTTTTTGTTTTGGTAAGCACTAGGGGGCTTTGCCTCAGTTTTTGTGGTAGGCGTGATCTTCCCCTATGTCTTTGGTCTTAATGACGCCGATGGCCTTGACCATGATAATGTTGGTGGCCTTAGCTAGGTAGGTGACTTCGACTGTTGTCGAGTCGTTTGCTTGCCTTAGTCAGAAACTAGGTTTATAGTTTAGCGGTGATGGCCTTGGCTATGATTAAGCGTTTTTTGCTTATCATTTTCTTTTACTTGTTGTGAACGAGTTGTGGCCATTATTTGGCGATAGCGTCACTTAGCCTCAGTCCCAGTTCGGGCGTGGTCGAAGTACTAGCCGCGATGGTAAGAAACGCGGCCTTGTACTCCGACGATCTTTACGTGAACCAAATTTTCATTTGAGTTGGGCGTACTTACTTGAGTGGCGAGGGAGCTTAACTTTTCTTTCCGTCTGTTGTGGGGTAGGACTTGCTGCGTCCAATGGTGGAGGCGCCTGGCCTGAGTTTTGGCTCAAAGTGGGTTGAACTCTTTAGACTTGAGGATGTAGGCGATTGGCCTTGTTGTTTGAGCGAGATTGGGCTCGTGATGGTGAAGGTGTATGGCCTGAGTCCCAGTTCAACTTGTTGTTGAATTTTCGGTGAAGGCACATAGCCAGAGTCGTTGTTCAACCATAGTTGAATCTTGTAATTTTTTATGGCGAAGGCGCAAGGATTGAGTCCCGGTTCAACTTGTAGTTGGACTTTCGGTGAAGGCACTTAGCCAGAGTTGTTGTTCTACCGTAGTTGAATCTTGTAATTTTTGATGGCGAAGGCGCATGGATTGAGTCCAGGTTTAACTTGTAGTTGGACTTTTGGTGAAGGCACATAGCCTGAGTCCCAGTTCAACTTGTAGTTGAACTTTTTGGGCGAAGGCACGTAGCCTGATTCGTTGTTCAACCGTATTTGAATCTTCCAATATTTGATGACGAAGGCGCATAGCCTGAGTCCCAGTTCAATTTGTAGTTGAACTTTTTGGGCGAAGGCACGTAGCTTGAGTCGTTGTTTAACCGTAGTTGAACTTTTGCTATTTTTGATGGCGAACGCGCATAGCCTGAGTCCCAGTTCAACTTGTAGTTGAACTTTTTCGGCGAAGGCACGTAGCCTGAGTCGTTGTTCAACCATAGTTGAATCTTGTAACTTTTGATGGCGAAGGCGCATAGCCTGAGTTCCCGTTTAATTTGTAGTTGGACTTTTGGTAAGGGCGCATTTCCTGAGTCGTTGTTCAACCGTATTTGAACTTTTACAATTTTGATGCCTAAGTCGCATAGCCTGAGTCCCAGTTCAACTTGTAGTTAAACTTTTTGGGCGAAGGCACGGAGTTTGAGTCGTTGTTCAATCGTAGTTGAACTTTTTCAATTTTTGATGGTGAAGGCGCATAGCCTGAGTCCCAGTTCAACTTGTAGTTGAAATTTTTGGGCAATGGCACGCAGCCTCAGTCGTTGTTCAACCGTAGTTGAAACTTGTAATTTTTTATGGTGAAGGCACATAGCCTGAGTCGTTGTACAACCGTAGTTGAAGTTCTTCAATTTTTGATGGCGAAGGCGTGTATCTTAAGTCCCAGTTCAACTTGTAGTTGAACTTTTTGGGCGAAGGCACGTAGCCTGAGTCGTTGTTCACCCGTAGTTGAATCATATTATTATTGATGGCGAATGTGCATAGCTTGAGTCCCAGTTCAACTTGTAGTTGGACTTTTATTGAAGGCACATAGCCTGAGTCCCAGTTCAACTTAGTTGTTGAACTTTTTGGGTGAAGGCACGTAGCCTGAGTCATTATTCAACCGTAGGTGAATCTTGCACGAAAAGGATCCTACATGCTCGGCACGATGAACGGCAAACAAATACTGAGAAATTGGAACATATCGCACTTAATTTTTCATGGCGAAGGTGCATAGCCTGAGTCCCAGTTCAACTTGTAGTTGAACTTTTTGGGGGAATGCATGTAGCCTGAGTCGTTTTTCAACCGTAGTTGAACTTTTGCAATTTTTGATGGCGAAAGAGCATAGCCTGATTCCCAGTTCAACTTGTAGTTGAACTTTTTGGGCGAAGGCACGTACCTTGAGTCGTTGCTCAACCGTAGTTGAATCTTATAATTTTTTATGGCGAAGGCGCATAGCCTGAGTCCCAGTGCAACTTGTAGTTTGACTTTTGATGAAGGCGCATAACCTGAGTCTTGGTTCAACTAGTAGTTGAACTTTTTCCTCCCACATAACCCACTATGTGCAGGGAGTTGGAGATTGTCTTTGATTTGAGATCTTGCACGATTTGTGTGTAGTCTTTTAGACTAGTTTGTAAACGTTACCCCGTTATGGATCTCGGTGCGTGATGCCTTTGTGCCATTTTTCTTTTGGCGGGATCCTGTATCGGGGAGGGTACCTTATATGTGCTCTCCCCGAGGGGAGGGGGCTAACTTCTTCTTCCTTTTACCCGATATGCTGCTTTGGCTTGTTCGAGCAGGGTTGCTTTTCTGGCGTTTCTTTCCTTTTGGTCCAAGGAAGAACTACGCGATTCTGCTATGAAATCCCACATACGACGCCAAATTGTTTAGCTCAAAGCTCTCACACACTTTGTAAGCATAAAACAATCACAATAAATTGAGGGCCAATCATAGCAGGTTGTAATAAATCGAAAGACCAATGAAAGAAAAGAAGGGCAAGCCTTTTGAATTAAGGAGAAATATGTAAAGAGCTTTTTATTGATGATATTAGTTTGGTCTACCTCTCCATAGAGAGGTTCAGAGCCTTACAATGGTGTTCTTTATGCCCATCTTAGGGGTACTATTGTGTGTTTCCCTTTTCTTGGGAGTAGTAGTGAAGAAGAAGAAGCCCCTTTTTGGCATTCTTTTTCTTAATAATTATAGCTGTAAATCGGATGAGTAGGCGATAAGTGGCCGTGACTATGCCAATGTATGGCACGTGCGATGATAGACAGTCCTTAGCCTCCCTGATAACGTCCCATATCCACAAAATAATTTACACTTTGACTTTTGAAACAATTAATATCGTTAATTATTGGAGTATCAGATTTTGATCCATACAGAATTTTCACTGGTAGCCTTAGAAGTATTTCATATATTAACTCTTGGGGAAGTAATGGCATTGATTCTGAATCATAGGACAAGCCAGCGGTTGTTTTTGTCGCTCTGCGCTTTCTGAATTCCATTACGAGGTTTTGGTAGTACGAGGAAGGCGTCATACTTTACGCATCTTCAACAGTTGTAGATGCTTTGCTATGGTGTTGTTATCGTAGAAAAATCAACCTATCCTCAACTGCCGTGATGATTATATGTTTCATTGATCATTTAATGTATATGAAAATTTTGAATCATTCTACTTCTCGTGGAAGCAAGCCTTGGAAGAGAATAATGTGTGGCATACTGTGGAACTCGAAAATTGGGAGCTTACAACAGGGAACCTTCATGAGAAGGAGAAATATTATTTTTTATTAGATTGGTGATGCAGTTTATTAATTTGCAACTTGAATGCAGTTATTCTCCGTTTACAAAGTTCATTAATTTGTATTTTCAGGTTCTCTGTATAGTTCATGTGAATTTGTTGTACGATTTGATTGTTTACTTCTCTCTGTCTTTCAGATATATGTGTAGAACGTGCGGAATACATACAAAAATAATAACGACAGTTGACAAACAATATAATAAAGGAAGAAACAACATCAATATTTTCAGTGAAAACTGTTCTCAACTCTCGAGCATCTTAAAATCCTTGAAGAAAAGTGGTTAATTTCACCATTTATTAGTGATTTAGCTTAAGAAAAGTTGTCTCGGTGTGACCTATAGGTCACAAGTCGAAGCTTGTGGAAGCAATCTATCAAGGTATAAACAGATCATATCATACCACTTGGGGTACAACCCTTCCTCAGACCATGCGTGAATGCGCCACTTGGAGTGCAGCCCTTCCTCAGACCATGCGTGAATGCGAGATGCTTTATGCACTAGACTGTGTTTTTATAGGTGATGCAACTCAAGTTTTTATTTTATGTGTCTGTATATAAGTGTGCCAAATTTACATAATTTTCTTTGACATGATGGTTCGAGATGTATGGCTGTCCACATTATGCCCCTTAAGGTATGGTCTTTCCTCGCGCCTTGCATGAATGCATGATATTTTATGCACCGAATTGTCTTTTTATTAGTGATGTAGCTTAAGTATTTATTTAATGTGTCAATATATAAGTATGCCAACAACAAGAACAACAATTACACAATATAATCCCACTAGGTAGGGTTTGGGGAGGGTAATACGTACGCAGGCCTTACACCTACCCGAAAAGGCAAAGAGACTGTTTCCAATCGACCCTCAGCTCAGGAAAAGGAAAATAAAAACAAAAGAAAAAACAAAAAAAGCAAAAACAGAAGAGTATTAGTAACTCTATAAAAAATCACATAGATAATTATCAAAACGTAAACCATAAACCATAAGTAAAATGGCACGTAGTAATCTCAAAACATAAGCTAATGCACAAATTATATATAGATGGCCCTACTAAACCCCCAGGCCGGGAAAGAAGTGCGAAAGAAACAAGGGGCCCCTATACGACAACCCTAATGCTAGACCTCCAGACTCTCCTATCAAGGGCCATGTCCTCGAAATCCGCATTCTAGCCATATCTTGCCTGATCACCTCTCCCCAATACCTCATAGGCCTTCCTCTGCCTCGACTCGCGCCAACCACCGCCAGCCACTCACAACTCATCACCGGGGCATTGGGGCTCCTCATCCGCACATGCCCGAACCACCTAAGCCTCGCTTCCCGCATCTTCTCATCCACCGGAGCCACCACCATCTTTTCCCGAATAACTTCATTCCTAATCTTATCCAACCTTGTGATCCCTCACATCCACCTGAGCATCCTCATCTCCACAACCTTCATTCTCTGAATATGAGAATTTTTCACCGGCCAGCACTCCGCCCCATACAGCATGGCAGATCTAACCACAGCTCTATAAAACTTCCTCTTAAATTTCTGTGGCACTATTTTGTCACACAAGAGTAGCCGTATATATTAACACAATACAATTGACAATAGAAACCAAAAAGAAAGTCTAGTAAAAACTGTTGAAACAGAGGAGTCCAGTTGCCTGCCTCTCTCCAAAATTATCCACTGATTACTTCATGCGAAAGTTCTCCTCTTTTTCAAATTCCTCCACAAAATTTGGCAAAATAAGGCTTTTACCATAAGGATTAACCTGGCTTTGAACATTTAAATCGACAGTATGCTTGAAATTACCATGCTTTTATTATACAACACTAAAACTTGGATTCTTCTGCAGTAAAATTCTGTCATTCTGGAAGATGAAAATTGGCCAAGAACGAATACAAAAAGGGACCGAAACCACCATAGCCCATGACTCTGCAAGCAGGGGTGGACCTACCTACGTTGGGGGTGGAGTCACCGGAACTCACTAGCTTCGGAAAAAAGACAGTATATATATACACCCTCTAGAAAATTTATGCGGCCTCTTAAAATTGCAAAATCTGGACAGAGGAGCTGTTTTGTAAAAGTGCTTAAGAACTTTCACTCTCTTGATGACCTAGGTTCGAATTTGGGTTCCTACAATGCATGATTTTTTTAATTTTATTTTTAAAGTAGTGCCACGTGATGTCTAAATTCCGGGTCTGCCTCTGTCTGCAAGTCCATACTCCTTCATTACCCATACATCCATTCAGTCACCATGAGTCCACCCATAGTATGAACATAGATTACCTCCCAAAGTCCCTAGTTGCCCGTCAAACTTGTCGTCAAGGTTGGGCAATGCTACATTTTATATATGTCGCAAACAAAATAAGTTGAGGGTAGAGCTTATTAACATTTGACAAAAACAAATGTCACTAGATATTTACCGACACTAATTTAAATATCGAAAAATTTCTGACATTGAAATTTCCGACACTTGTTTTAAATGTAAATTAAATATCGGTTGATGGTTTTGCGACAGTTATGTGACCTATAACGACATTTATAAAATGTCGTCATAGCCTTATTTTCTTGTAGTGTGTCTCGTCTACGAGGTCTAATGAGAAAATAAAATTTGAGCCATCTATATTACTCTTAGTATCATGATGGGCAATCCAATGGAGTCCTCCATTTAAAAATATACCAACTATTCTAAAAGAGCCATGCTAAAATCTTTTGCCTTGAATTAGTTCATAGACTATAAGTGTAAACCTCACTCAAAACACCATACTCACTATCCTTATTTCCCGCAATCACTAAAACTTTGTAATCATTTTGACACTCATTATAACCAAACACAAGCCCAGGGATATGAATTCTTTCACTTCTCTTGTAGTAGAAGGATTCCAATATCTTTAAAGCTAAGTCATTAAAATTAAAATACAGAAGAACACATCACATGAACCCAAACTTTAAGGTACAAGGGAGGTGAATTGTGGTCTATTAAAAAATAGCCGACTAACGATGATTTTAGTCTGCTAGATTAAGAGCAGAGTGTAATATAACAGTGAATGGAAAGAGAATAGCACATCAATTTTATACTGGTTTGGTACCGGTGTGTTACTTACATCTAGTTTCCCTTGGATAAAAGGGTTCCCTTTAGATCTTGAAAGTATTACAGTACAGATAGTTTTAATTCGTTCACCACCAACGAAGTATAGAACCAATGATTCTTCAATAATGACACAACTTTATTTTTTGTGTTCTAATTCTTCCTATATTTTGAGATACGGGTAAACTAAGGATTACAATGTTTAGGCTAAGAAGTAGAGAGACTTTAGAAAACAATGTGTGTAGTTGCGCAAGTCTTCCATTTGATCTTAGCAGACTTCTTATAGGATAGAGGAGAGCCGTTGAGCCTTGACCAAAAATAGAGGCACGAGATCTCCAAAGGGATTTGACCCAACGGGTGCCTCTTCGAATCTTGCTCTTGGGAAGGGCCGGATACGATCGTGAATTTCCTTGTCACAGGCTTACATTGAGAAGACATTCAAGCCTTCAATTGAGCTTAGTTAAGGATATCGAAAATTTGCTGGCAATAGCTCCTAGATTTGTAATTTGATTTCCTTTGATTGAGGCCGAATGAATGTGGTAAATCTTGATTCCTTCTTCTTGTCCATTAATTCAGCAATCACATCTTTGGACATCTTCCCATTAGTTTTCTTTCCTTTTGATGAGTTCGATTTCTACAAAACAAGGTAATTAAGTGAACATTGTCATTATTGAAACTTCGGAATTTAACTTAACAAAAATAAGGGTAGCCCTACTATACGTGGGGTTCGGGGAAGACCAAAACCACCAAGGTTTATTGTATGCAGTCTTGCCTTGTACTTCCTATAATGGGAGATTTTTCATACTTAACTCTTTCACAGTGCTAACATAAGTTTCTTTACAGTGAAGTTTCTTAACATTCCCCTCCATGCTCTGTAAAATAAGTTGATTCTCGTTCATTTAACTTTACTCTTCGCTGCTGGAAACCAAACAGATTTTTTAAAATAAATTGTATTGAATTCATTTGATTGAGAGAAATAACGTGGATTCATTTACAATTCGGGCTTTTTCTGTAAGCAAACAAGTGCCATGTTAATTCTGAGACTTGCTTGGCCAAGTTAATCCAAAACTGTTAATCCTGCTTTGGCAATGCTACAAATTTGGTTGTGCTGCTATGACGTAACGTGCAGTCGTCCAAAGACAACATAATGTATGGTATTGGGCTTCCTGTTTGAGTCGGAAATAGAGTAGTGGCTTATTCGGCACTATATCACAATTCATTAGGGACTGTAGACCACTAAGGAAAGAGGCCAGTCTTCCTATTCGGCATAGGACTTAGCTGGGAAGAGACATTCTTCTTTTCTCCCTGCAGTACTAACCGGCGAATAATATGGGTTACCCATATTATCCATGACATTTTAGTCTTCCTAATTTGAGTAACTCCAAATTTGAGGCTTTACAAGTATAAAAGTAGACTCATTGGTTACCCATTGGTTATCCATTTTCTACATGGATAATATGGTTATTATCCATATTTGACCCGTTTTAAAAAGTTCATTATACAATTCATTTTTTAATGGATAATATGGGTGGTTAACTGTTTTCTTTGAACCATTTTGCCACTCCTAAGAGAAATAAGATATCCTTAAAATAGTGCGAATATTACAAGACGTTTTGAAAATAAAGTATTAAAAATTAATGGAACAGTACCGGTACTGAAGAGAAATTAAAATGATTTCAAAAGATTATATTTTGGTTATACTGTTGAGATATGTAACAATTAGGCTGATTTTGTAATTTGTTTATATACTCTGTAAATAGGTCAAGTGTGTAAATAGGCTACTATTGTAATTAGGCTATGTCATGTAAATAGGCTATTATTGTAAGGGGTCATTTTGATATAGGGGTAGGGGTCATTTTGTCTGAGGCAGCGGGTCATTTTTGATTGAAAGACTTTGAGTCTTCTTCGAGACTCCTCGATGCTCTCCCTTCTCTCTACTTTCTCTCTCTAAATTTCTTCTGATATTCTGTATGTTTTCATGGTATCAGAGCCGGTACAATGATCCGGTGATGTTATCGTGTGAATCAATAGTTCATCTGAACTATTTTTTGAACAAAATTTGGGATTTTTCTGAGATCGAAAAGATCGATGATGGTTTCAACCATGTTAGGGTTCTTCGGTCCCTTTACCTTCACGATCTACGTTTGTTCCTTCTGTATTGAACGATTCAATCGTTTATTGTGAGTTTTTCGGAGATTTTGCGGTGAGTTTCAACCTCTAGGGTTTTCTGGTGGTCAAATCGAGTGTTTGATTACCATCCGGTAGTTTGATACTTACTTTGCTGAGGTTCTGGCCATCATCGGTGGTGCTGTGACATCTTTGTCAACGTTTGTGGTAAAGTTTTGACGGTTACACTACCTAGGGTTTTGCCTATTGTTAAAGGCCGATCTTCCGGTTGCGAAGAAGGACGGTAACCTCGTTCCTATTCTCTGGTTGTGATCCCTTGTCTGTATATGTGACTGTTTGATTCTATTTGTGAATAGATCATTTGACTTGAGAATATTGACTGTGTAGACTGTGAATATTGTTTGGTGATATTTTTTTCAAAAGATTTAATTCATTTGTTGAGCATGGCTGCTAACATGAATGCTGGTAGTTCTGGTGCTAACTCCGGTCCTATTGACCCTTCCAATCCATTATTTGTGCATTCTTCTGATGTTCCTGGTGCATGTTTAGTCCCCACTCCTTTCTCAGGAAGTGGTTATGGAGGATGGAAGCGTAAAATGACTATGGCTTTATCTGCTAAAAATAAAATCTGTTTCATTGATGGTTCCTTTTCCAGACCTAGTAATAATGTGAGTTTGCAGAGGTTGTGGGATAGATGTAACATGCTTGTTATGTCATGGTTAACTTCTTCTGTGTCATCTCAAATAGCTGACAGTGTTCAATACTCTGACACTGCACGAAGCATGTGGTCTCAACTTGAGAAGAGATATGGTACCCCTAACAAAACCAAAATTTTTGAACTAAAGCGAGAACTCTCCCAAACTTCCCAGGGTTCCCTTGATGTAGCCTCATACTTTAATAAACTCAAGAGTTTGTGGGATGAGTTGGGGACAATGGTCCCAAACCATGGGCAGAAGTGCACTTGTGCTGCTAAAAATGGTATCATTGAGGAAGATGATGAGAACAAGATTTATCAGTTCCTTATGGGACTAAATGAGACATATTTGGGTGTAAGAAGCAATTTGTTAATGATGCAACACTTTCCTTCCCTTGACAGTGTTTATAATATTGTGTTGAATGATGAAAAGCAAAGACAGGTCAAGTCCATTTCCCATATGAGCCCAGACTCAATGTCTTTTAATGCTCACACTGATAGGCCCCCTGCTGGGTCCAACCAAGGGAAATTGTCTGGTTTTAACTTCAGACCTAAAGTTAATTTTGAGCAAAACAGAGGAAACTTATTTTGCAGATATTGCAAGAAGTCTGGACACTTAATTGATAAGTGTTTCAAACTCCATGGTTTTCCTCAAAGCAATTCTTACATCAAGGGAAGGAAATCTGCTGCTCATCTTTCTACTAGTACTGATTGTGTGTCTGTTGATCCAAGAAATTCAAGTGTGTCTGCTCCTCTAGGGGATCCTATTGCCAGTCAACCTGTGATACCAGGGTTGAGCAGACAACAATGTGATCAGATTGTGAGCTTGATTCAACAGACACTTTCAACCAGTGATCAAGCTTCTTCTTCCATGAGTTCTGCTAATTTTGCTGGTACTTTCATGTCTGAGAGTCTTGTTTCTGATTCCAAGTTATGCATGCTTACACACATAAATTCTGCTACCTGGATCATTGATTCAGGAGCTTCCAATCACATGACTTATGATAAAAATCTATTGTTTGACATTATACCCCTAACTGTACCTTACCTTGTTTCACTTCCTAATGGCTATAAGGTCAAAGTTACTTGTACAGGATCATTTGCATTGACTCCTTCCCTCACTCTTCATAATGTGCTTCTAGTTTCTTCTTTCAAACATAATTTGATCTCTGTTCATAAGTTGATGAAACAATTGAATTGTTTAGTCTTGTTTACACCAACCTCATGCCTTCTTTACCTGTTACAGGACCTTTCTCTGAAGAGGCTTCTGGATCTTGGTAAAGAGGAGGCTGGCTTGTACAAGTACTCTTGGTCACCCTCTTCCTCTTCTGCCTCTTCCAAGCCTTCTTCTCTTGAGCATAGTGACTCAGATGTTTGTAATGATGATATTATTTCTGATAACAAACATTTTAGCTCAGTTATTCAATCTTCCAGTTGTAATAATGCTGTTCCTGCTAATATGAACTATATTTGGCATTTGAGATTAGCACATACATCTTTTGCTAATGTGAAACATGTTTCTAATTTGCCTTTTTCTATTGCTGCTAAACAACCTTGCTCAATTTGCCCTATGGCTAAACAAACCAGATTGCCCTTCCCTGACAGTAGCATTAGCACTACCAAACCATTCCAACTTATTCATGTGGATACTTGGGGTCCTTACCATACCCCTACATCCCTTGGTAGCAAGTATTTCCTCACCATAGTTGATGACTTTTCTAGAGCTACCTGGACACATCTAATGGGTTCTAAAAGTAATGCATTCCCTCTACTACAATCCTTCATTTCCTATGTTCAAACTCAATTTAATTCCCTGGTCAAGGTTGTCAGGAGTGACAATGCCCTGGAACTGGGTTCCAGTGCTGAAGGGATTTCCTATTTTAGTAAACTTGGGATTGTGCATCAAACAACTTGCCCTCATTCTCCTCAGCAGAATGGGGTTGTTGAGAGAAAGCACAGGTCTTTACTTGAAACTTGTAGAGCACTTCTCTTTCAGTCTGGTTTGCCTATTTCTTTTTGGGGTGATTGTCTGTTAACTGCAACATACATCATTAATAGACTGCCATCCAGGGTGCTTCATTACAAATCTCCTCATGAATTATTACATGGTTCTCCCCCTTCCTATTCTCATCTGAGAGTTTTTGGCTGTTTGGCTTATGCTGCTGTGCCTATCCCTCATAGGGATAAGCTGAAATCCAGAGCTCATTCCTGTGTTTTCCTTGGTTATCCCTTTGGTAAGAAAGGTTATAAACTTTATGACTTGAATTCCAAGAAATGCTTTGTTTCTAGGGATGTTGTTTTTCATGAAACTCACTTTCCATTCAAGTCTCCTCCTCCCTCTTCTCCTTCTCCTCCACCTGTTCCCTTTTCTGATGATATTCTCCCTCAATCTTTCACCCTACCATCTTCCAATGAATCTTCTCCTTCTTCTCCTCTTCACCCTTCTCCTGATTCTCCAGTGTCTATTCCTTCTCCTATTTTCAATCATGACATCTCCCCTCCTACATTGCCTGTCTCCCAGCCTGTTTCTTTGCCCAGAAAGTCCACCAGATCACATCTCCCTCCTTCTTACCTCAAAGACTATGTTTGCCAACTTCCAGCCTTCTCTGGCTCCTCTTCCTCTCACTTGGAATCTGAACCTATGTTTTACTCTCAAGCTGCCTCTGTACCAGCTTGGCAGGATGCTATGAGGAAGGAATTTGATGCATTGGATGCTAACCACACTTGGGACATTGTACATCTTCCTCCAGGTAAGAAATCTATTGGCTGTAAGTGGGTTTACAAGATCAAATATAAATCTGATGGCTCTATTGAAAGATACAAAGCACGGTTGGTTATTAGGGGTGACACACAGGTTGAAGGTGTGGATTTTACAGACACTTTTTCTCCTGTTGTAAAGATGACTTCAGTCAAGTGTCTCATTGCAGTGGCTGTTAAAAATCACTGGCCATTGTTCCAACTGGATGTTAACAATGCCTTTCTTCATGGTGATTTGGATGAGGAAGTGTATATGAAACTTCCTCCAGGTTTGGTGGTGTCTGATCCTTCTTCTTCTACTGCTTCTTCTTCTTCTTCTTCTCTTCCTCTGGTCTGTAAACTAAAGAAGTCTTTGTATGGGCTCAGGCAGGCCTCCAGGCAGTGGTATGCTAAGCTGTCCTCTGCCCTTCATTCTAGAGGTTACAGGCATTCTTTGAATGATTATTCACTGTTCTTGAAAGGTAATCCTGATTCCCTTGTTGTGGTGGCTGTGTATGTGGATGATATAATTGTTACTGGGGTTGACTGTGATGAGATTGCAGGCTTAAAAGCCTTCTTGGATGATACTTTCAAGATAAAGGATTTAGGGTCATTGTATTATTTCTTGGGTCTTGAGGTTAAACAAATCCCTGGTGGGATTCATCTAAATCAGCATAAATATGTTCATGATTTGTTGCATCATTTCGACTGTGTATCTGTTTCCCCTGTTGTATCCCCTCTGGACATTTCTTTAAAATTACATGCTGATTCTGGTGATCTTTTACCCGCTCCTGATTAGTTCAGGAGTCTTGTTGGCAAATTATTGTTTTTAACCCATACTAGACCTGATATATGCTTTGCCGTGCAACATCTGAGTCAGTATCTCAAATCCCCAAGGGTTCCCCATATGTCTGCTGCTTTGCATGTTTTGAGGTATCTTAAGGGCACTTCCTCTTTGGGTCTATTTTACTCTGATGCTGCTGACTTCTCTTTGTCTGGGTACTCTGATAGTGATTGGGCAGCTTGTCCCGACACTCGCCGCTCTGTTACTGGTTTTTGTGTATTGTTGGGTGGCAGCCTGGTAAGTTGGAAGTCGAAGAAACAACCTGTTGTCTCTCTTTCTTCAGCTGAAGCTGAGTATAGGGCTTTAAGCAAGGTTACTGCTGAACTCACTTGGTTATCTCGTTTGCTTGCTGATCTTGGGGTATCTGTTTCATCTCCTATTTCTGTGTTTTGTGATAGTCAAGCTGCTGTACACATTGCTAATAATCCAGTTTTCCATGAGCGTACTAAGCATATTGAGGTGGATTGTCATTACGTTCGTACTTTGATACGCAATGGTTTTCTAACACTTTCCCATGTTTCCACTTCTCAACAGTTGGCTGATCCGTTGACGAAAGCGTTATCCGGGACTGCTCTTTCTCCTATTTTGTCCAAGTTAAAGGTGGTTTCCCCCCCTTCAACTTGAGGGGGGGTGTTGAGATATGTAACAATTAGGCTGATTTTGTAATTTGTTTATATACTCTGTAAATAGGTCAAGTGTGTAAATAGGCTACTATTGTAATTAGGCTATGTCATGTAAATAGGCTATTATTGTAAGGGGTCATTTTGATATAGGGGTAGGGGTCATTTTGTCTGAGGCAGCGGGTCATTTTTGATTGAAAGACTTTGAGTCTTCTTCGAGACTCCTCGATGCTCTCCCTTCTCTCTACTTTCTCTCTCTAAATTTCTTCCGATATTCTGTATGTTTTCATATACACAATAGAGTAATCGAAAAATAGTATGGTATATATTATTTAAAACAACCACAAAACATCAGCTCATACTCTTCGCATCCAAAATCTAGTGTTTTAGTAATTTTCCAGTCTATCTAGATATCATACTTCATTATTTATTTCAACATTCAGAGCATTTTTCTTTTTGACTTTGATCTCACTGTGGTTGTAATTAATAACACGTCGCGCATAAAAAATCATAGAAATTAGGACTGAATGAATATTTTTTGTTAGAAAAATTGTTTTAGTTACATAAAATACAAGTGTGATAGTCTTTTAGTTCTCGTGGACAAGCTTGGTCCCAAGAGTTGGAGAATAATTGTGTCTTTAAATCTTTTTTCTAGCTTATACAAATCTAATCGAAAAATCGCACAAAATAAAAAAGTCCAATAGAATCAATTAAAGATCTGATTAGGCTTAGTTTGATTTGGTTTGCTATTGAGTAAAAAAAATCTAATCAAATCGACATATAATTATATAAATTTTATATATAATTTTAAGACGTTTTATAGAATTATTTTTAAAAGAAATATCTAGAAATATTTGCAATTCTCTTATGATGAGTTGTAATAAGTTTAATATGAAGTGCTCGATATTTCTTAACTATAAATAATTGGTTGTACGAGCACTTTCTTATCAAGTGTTAATGAAATGTATCAATCTCTTTGTTATTCCATATTCGTATGTGAAGATCAATTAAATTATCTTTTTGAATTTGAAATTTAATAATTTAAAATTAAATAGAACATATTATCTAGGTTCACATATAGTGTATGTTTCATTATTAAATTCAGCTAACCTTGAAAGTGTACACCACCATAAAATTACTGTCAGATGTATTACTAAGAAAATTCTTTCATAAGAATATTTTAATAGATCATAATTTTTTTAAATTTTTATTAAACATATATTTACTTATAACAAAAAAACCCCGAAAATACCAAAAAATCCGAAAAAACTAAATCAATCCAAATCGATATAGTTAGTTTGGTTTGATTTTGATAAAATCTAAACGAACCGGATTCATATACACCTTACTTTTACCAATTGGTAAAGTTAGGGAAGGTCATGTAATTAATTAAGAAAAGGAGGATATATTATGTAAACTCGGTAGAAATAAGATTCCTAGAATAGGTTCTTATATAGTTTTCCTTACATAGAAGGAAACGCAATCGGTATAACCTATATAATGAACAATTTGTATCATTAGCAAACGCAAGCCACGAACTATGAGAGAGCTAACGGAGCAAACCCTAATGGGAAAAAGCAATCCAGGACTAAATTCACTCAATATCAGAAGAAAAAATGTTGGAATTCGCCGAAAGAGTTGAATGGAAACTGCAGAAGCAAGATGAAGAGCTGATTAGCGATTTTTGCAGCAAAATAGGAATTAAAAAACGGGTTCATTAGGAAAAGATGATTGCCTCATTCACAATAGACATATTGCCTGAATGATTGATTCACAAAATAGTATCTTACCTCAGTTTTAAAGAAGCAACCAAGATGAGCATTCTCATTAAAACATGGCTACAAGCCTGCTTGACTCATCCCGACTTGGAATTCAATATTTGTTATCTCAAAGACAATATGAAAATAGTGGATAGCATCATGGATAGATATAGGGACGGAAAAATCCCAATTGAAAAGTTCAAATTATTCTCCAGTGATTCTCATTTATGATTGATAAGTGGCTTGGCATTGCATTTCAGAATGGAGTAAAGGATCTGGTCTTTGGTGTTCCTACTTTAAAACCATTAAGACAATTGGTTTTGTCACAGCATTGTTTGATCTTGCGTCTTTCATTATCTAGTTGTATGGTGAACTTCCGTTCTTTGAGAAATCTTTCTCTATTTTATATAAATATAGATAAAAACTTATCTCCATTAATACCGCCGCTCAAGCCGCACTAAAACTCACCACCACCAACTACCAGTCTTGGCAATATCAATGGGAAACATTGCTCGCTGCTTATGACTTTCTCCAGTTTATATATGAGCCACCATCCCTCGCGGCAACATCTGCCTATAGACGGCAAGACATCTTATTAGAAGTGCCATGGTTGCATCTCTTTCACCAGAAATTATATTCTTACTGATGACAAAACTTCTTACGCGCTTTGGCAAAACCTTGCCACCACTTATGCCAAGCCGTCACGTGCTCGCATAATGAGCTTGAGAGAAGATCTGAATAATATTCAATAAGGTAACCTCTCCATTACTGTGTACTTGCAGAAAAATAAAAAAATCTGCACCAAGCTTGCTTCAGTTGGTGTTCACATATCCACTGATGAAGTTTTTCTTCATGTCGTACATGGCCTTCCACCCGAGTATGATAGCATAGCCTCTGCACTTCGTGCTCGTGAGACCCCCCATAACCTTTCAAGAGCTTCATGACAAACTGACAGACTTTGAAGCTCACTTGACACGCCGGTCATCCCAAACCGTAGCGCCAATCATGGCAAACTTTGCTGCTAAACCTGCCGGATTCACCAGCCGGAACTCAAATCGGAATACCAATAACTTGGGTCAAAGGAATTTGTCTCTTTCCAATTGGAATGGAAATCGCAGCAATCAAGGAGGTCATTCTGGTGGCCAAATCAATCGACCCAAGGTTACTTGTCAACAATGCGACAAACTTGGCCACCATGTAAAGCAATGCAGGAAGTTCCTTACAATTTTTACTGCGGTTACAGGTACCAAATCCAATGGTTCTTCGAGCAACTCCAACCGGTCCAAAAATCAGCAACCCAAAGCTAACTTTGCTTCACAATCCACTAATGCGGATCCAAATTCACTTGTCGACTCCGATGCCTCGCATCATGTTACACAAGACTTGCAAAACCTTTCTCTTCATTCTGAATATGATGGTACTGAGGATGTCATGCTTGGTGATGGTAAAAATCATAAAATTACACATACAGGATCTACTCTCCTACCCACTCCCCTTACACCTCTTAAGTTAGCTAATGTTTTATGTGTGCCTCGTATGAAAAAGAATCTTATTTCTGTCTACAGATTGTGTAATGATAATAATGTTTTAGTTGAATTCTCACCTAATTTCTTTGTTGTGAAGGACTACCGCACGGGGGCACCTCTGGTAGCGGGGAAGCCTGAGGGAGATATGTATCCGTGGCCTTCCAAGTCTGCTATCCAAGCTACACGTTTTCCTCAAGTCAACACCACTTCTACCACCACTGCTCCCAACTGGCATCGACGTCTCGGGCATCCCTCCACTGCTACTCTTCGTCATATTTTGAAGCTTTTGAATATTTCTTCAACTTTAGAGAAGGATTTCTTTTGCAATTCTTGTAAATGCAATAAAATGCATAAGACCCCTTTTCATAACTCCTCAATACAAAGTTCTGCTCCTTTAGAGTACATTTATTCTAATGTTTGGGGTGTTGCGCAAGAAGTTTCTATTGATGGTTATCAATATTATTCAATATTTGTGGATCATTATACAAAATATATCTGGCTATTTCCTCTGAAGAGAAAGTCTGATGTTTCAATTGTGTTTCCAAAATTTAAACGAATTGTGGAGAAATTATTTCAAAAGCCAATTATATGTTTTTACTCTGACAATGGTGGGGAATTTCTTCATCTTCGTTTATTCTTTGAAGACAATGGGATATCACATTTTCTCACTCCTCCCTATATACCCGAACACAATGTCACTGCCGAGCGTCGTCATCACCATGTTGTGGAGACATGTATCACCTTATTACACAATGCAAATCTTCCTCAAAAGTTCTGGTCATATGCCTTTACTACTGCTGCCTACTTAATCAACAGGTTGCCTACCCGAATTTTAGATGGTGATTCACCTTATTTCCGATTATATGGCATTCTACCAAACTACAACAAACTTTGTGTTTTTGGTTGCTTATGTTATCCATGGTTGCGTCCCTACAATCAGAACAAATTACAACCACACTCCAATCCTTGTCTTTTTCTTGGCTATTCGCAAAATTAGAGTGCTCACAAGTGATATGAACCTGCAAACTCTCGCCTTGATTTATCTCGTCATGTTGATTTTGTGGAACATTCTTTTCCTTATATCTCTCTTGAACTGAAGGAAAATAGACCTCAACATGATACTGTTGATTCTTGGGCTCCCAGCCACTTTGTAATTCCTCTTACACATCATCAATCTTCATCCATCATCTCTCCTACAACCTCTACTTTATCGCCCCTTGGTTCTCTACCACCCAACGGTGCACCTGGCAATGATTCTTCATTAAATGAAATTGGGAGTTCATCTGATCATCACTCAGGTATGTCTCTTTCTCCTTCGTTATCATCTGCCCGCTCTACCTCTTTACCCTCTTCTGACTCCTCTGTACTTGATAAAACCAATGTGTCTAACCAAAATCTGATCATTCAACCCTCTCATCCCATGACTACCCGGTCAAAGAATAACATTCATAAACCTATTCAGAAATTGTGTCTTAGTACTACTATTCATGATTCTGCTAAACCCAACACATCCCTTGTCTCACCAATAACCACATTATCCCACTTACCTCCGGCAACTAAAACCTCTACCAAGCCAAATAGTTCTTCGTCACCTAAGCCTATAGAGCCTCGTACTGTTCATCAAGCTTCAAAATATCCAAAATGGCGTGTGACTATGAATGAAGAGATTTCAGCATTACAAAGTCAAGGAACTTGGTCTCTTGTGCCATCTCTCCCTCATGCTAAACCAGTGGGTTCTAAATGGGTATTTCGTGTAAGTATAATTCAGATGGGAGCGTTGGACTCTATAAAGCTCGGTTGGTTGCTAAAGGTTATCTTCAACGACCTGGTGTAGACTACTTTGAGACCTACTCCCATGTTGCTAAACATACCACAGTGAGAGTAGTTCTTTCTCTTGCGATTTCTAATGATTGGCCGAGTCAATTAGATGTCAATAATGCATTTTTACATGGGAACTTATCTGAGGAAGTTTACATGTTTCAGCCACCTGGATTTGTCAATGAGAAATTTCCCTATCATATTTGTCGATTACACAAGGCCATTTACGGCTTGAACCAGGCTCCACATGCATGGTATGATGAATTGAGAGCTTATCTTTTATCTCTTGGTTTTCATCACTCTCAGTGTGATCATTGTCTCTTTGTCTTTGCAAAACTTAGAGTTACTATCTATCTTGTTGTTTATGTTGATGATCTCATAATTACCAGAAATCACTCACGCTATGTTGAAGACTTTATCAAAAAGCTTGGAACTCGGTTCTCCATAAAAGATCTGGGTGATCTAAATTTCTTTTTGGGTGTTGAAGTCATTTGTTCGTCCGATGGTCTCTTCCTTAACCAACAGAAATATATCTGTGAGAAACTTGAAAGAACCAACATGATAGATGCAAAGCCAATGAGGACACCTACAACTAGTGGTTCATGTCCGGGTTCTAAAGATGGTTCTCCTCTTGAAGATCCCACAATATACAGGAATGTAATTAGAAGCTTGCAGTATTTGCATCTTACTCGCCCAGATGTTGTTTTCATAGTAAACAAGTTATCTCAATTTACAAGCTGCCTTACGACAACTCATAGGGCCATGGCAAAACGTGTTTTGCGCTATTTAGCTGGGACATCGGACCGTGGTTTGTTTGTTCGGAAAAATTCTCTGCTCCTTTTTCATGCATTTTCTGACTCTGATTGGGCTGGTGATCGTGATGATCGCTCATCCACTACAGCTTATATTGTGTTTCTTGGTTGTCATCCAGTTTCATGGAGTTCTAAGAAACAACGAGTAGTTTGTGGCTTGCTCTTCAACGGAAGCAGAATACAGGGCAATTGCCTCTACTATTGCTGAGCTTTGTTGGGTGCGTAGTCTTCTCAAGGAGTTATCTCTCACTCTGTCGCAGACACCTGTAATCTATTGTGATAATCTTAGTGCTACATATGTTTGTGCAAATCCTGTGTTCCACTCTCGCATGAAGCACATTGAACTTGATTATCATTTTGTCCGTAAATTAGTCCAGCAAGGTCTTCTTCGGGTTTCTCATGTTTCGTCGAAGGAGCAACTAGCTGACATGCTCACGAAAGCTCATCCAAGATTGGTATCTCTGATCGACCTACCATCTTACGGGGGCATATTGGAAAAATATCTTAAATGCATTGCAGATTATTCTCTTTCCTTATTTTCAGATTTAGTTTCTGTATTTTTAACTAATTCTTGATTGTACAGATTGTTATTTAATTTGATTGATTCTTATGGATCTTTTCTTGATTCTTATGGATCTAGTCTTTTGTATAAATACCCTGTTAATTATTAATAAAGATCAAGTCTTCTCTCTTCCGAAAACTTCAATATTCTGGTTATTCATTGGAAGATTTGGATATTGTTGAATCTCAGAATCTGAAATCCCTAGTTCTATCAAATGCTACCTCTTGCTCTCACGTTTCCCTTTACTTTTACAAATGCAATGAGATTAAAAAGAAAGATTTGCAACTGCACCACAGAGTTGCTATCCCCCAAGTGGACATTTTGAATGTGGATATTAAGTGGATGTTTGGGAAGTGCCCAACACTTGTGGAGTTGTCGTCCTAGGAGACTCAACCTGCAATCAACAAGTGGCATCATTATATGTTTCATCGATCGTTTAATACGTATGAAGAATTACAAGCCCTTTCATAGTCAATTGAAAGAAGTAAAAGTCTACACAATTGATGGTAAACGTGAGCTGGAGCTCAGAAGTGGGAAGCTAGCGGTGACCACCCTTGCGCAGAATGAGAAAGTTCATATTTTATTAAATTGGTGATGCAGTGAATTTATTTCTGTTTCAAATTGAATGTTCAAATTGGTCATGGATTAATTTGGTGACTGAATGAATTCTTTATTCTATTGGTTAAAAGTAGAAGAAGAAAATCTGGAGTAGCAGCATTGCTAAAGCATTATTAACTGGAACAGATGACTGTAGAGGAGGTTTGATATAAAATTACATAAGCTTCATTGAGTGATTAATAACATTCTCAGCTGCCCCTCCTAATTCTTCAAGAAACTTCATTGAGTAGTATTAAAAAAGAGTTTATGAAAAAATGCCTGATTCTTTTGATATCACTTGGAATATTAAGTTTTTTGAGTAATTAAATATCTAGCAATATTATGTGTTCCATAGTTGAGTAATCTTCTCAGTACGGATGTTGAGTTTAAAAGATTCTTCGTTCTGATTCTGTCACAACTCTGTTTGATCATACTATATTATAAGCGGGAAGCCCCTGAGTTTATAATAGATTACGAAAATGTTAATTTCTAATCAGCACTTATTTTTTGCTACAATACTATATTTTATTTAACCATATGGGTCACATATTTTTCTTTGTGAAATAGAGCTCTGTCTGTTCATTGTTTCTGTGGTGAGTTTCACTAGAAGTTATGTTTGCTGAGTATTAATTTTCAATATATTTATTCACTTTTTCCTGCCAAGTTTGTTTTGGTTTGAACGGAAAAAACTTTCTTTCTCCTAAAGAGTTAAAAAGAAAAGTCTTTAACAGGTAATTAGAAATTTTGTTAAAGTTTGATCTTTTATCCTTCTTTTTCTTAAAAAGAAAGCAAAAACCTTAAGATGTGAAACATTTGCAATTATAGTTTACACCACTCAAGTTCATATTTAAATTTTCTGTCGTTACAACAAAAATTATACCCAGTGTAATTCTACAAGTGCGGTCTCGGGAAGGTAGTGTGTACGCAGCCTTACCTCTACCTTATGCAGATAGAGAGGTTGTTTTCAATAGACCCTCGACTCAAAGCAAGTACGCATAATCAATCACAACAAAATAGATAAACAAAAACTGTAGCGAAAAGATCAAATAAGCAGTAACACCAATAAGATAACAAAAAAACCAGAACAAAAGCAACTAGGTGATAATAGAAATCTATAAATATGAAAATATGAGGATAACGCTACCACAACTTAAATTATGTATTGTTGGGATATAACAATAAACAGTTCTACTTGATATATTATAATAATTGCATAGTTTGAAGTCAAACGTTACTTTTTAAATGCATCTCATGGCAATTTTTTAGTATGAATGTGCTTCAAATTGAAATTGCACTTTCGTCTTCAATTTTTGTGCAACTCATCACACACGTATTATATTTTTAAAATTTGTACAAATTAGTATAGAACACACGTGCAGCGTACGTATCCGACAACTAGTAATTTTAAACATCTATAATACTTGACACTTCAGGTCCATAACAATTATATAAATTTATAATATACCATAGAGCTTTGGAATTACTTCGGTCATCGCCAGGTGATAGCTTTTAATTGCCATATTTAAGAGAAATGAACTTAGGGAAGGTATAGCTGATTTTTGTGACCTTTTGTTAATGGTGTGGAAGTATTGTGATTCTGTTACATAACAAATTGTGACTATAGTGGGAAAAAAACCATAGTTATTAAATTTATCTCATTTACTATCCTCTGCTGATGTCCTATGACTAGGAGTATCTTTGACGCGTAAACGCATGTTCATACACACTTTCATCTCTTAATTCTTTATTTTTACTTCGAAAAACCGACTAATATGGTTCATTTTTTAGCAAACTACAGCCAGGAACATCAAGCTAAAGAAGCATTTTACACGGTGCAACTCTCACTGACAACCATGTCAGTGAAATGTGTCTGATTGGAACAAAGTTGGACGTACTACAAGTGTTTAATCAGAACAAAGCCTACTTGAAGTGTCTGACAGAAAATCTTGACAACTTTAAGTGTCTTCATACGTATTCAGCCAATTTAATGAGATGTTCACGAGAACATGGTAGATCTCAAGAACAAAGGACGCAATTTCCTGCATAAAGGAGTAACAGAAAACAAGAACAACATCTTAAACATTACACACGACATATCTCTCCCATAAACACCAGGAAATAGATGTGACTGTGAATAGATTTCCCAAAGCAGTACAATGAGATTACAAAATCTTTAAAAAAGAAGCTATATACTACCGGTATATGAAGTAACCGTTTGTCTGCCCCTCAAAAATAAAATCTCCACTAGTTACTTCTTGCTACAATTTTGTTCTCTTCTTTGGTGGATAGCATCAATTTCCATCCTTACACTTATTGATCAATAGATATTCAAACTGATAGGAACAAACATATTGTTGTACGTGAAAGTAGACAAAATAAAAATAAAAAAGAGATGAAAATATGATGTACGCTTACCTCGGCAGGCATTCAAATGCCTATAAATATGGGTTTGCATCTTCATTTATAGAATATCACAAAATTTCTTCTTTCTCTCTTTAATAACTAAAGAGCTATTTTTTGTGTGGCCGTGGAGCAAGCAAAAATTGTTGAACCGTAAATCTTGCCTTGTCTTGTGTAATTTATTGTTTTTCTCTCTTAAATATTCTTTTCTTTCTATTAGCTCGACTCGTTTCCCAACAACTGACATCAGAGCACAAATAATATATTTTTGGTGGAAAAATATAGTATTGGTGCAACTACTATTGGTGCATGTAATTCCTCAATTTCACAGTAGACATGGAATTGAAGATTCTTCTATCAATAAAGGATTCATCAGTAACGAGCTGCAATACCTGATCAATCCTTGACTAATTCGAATTTGCAAGATTAAACAATAATCATAACTCATATGGTCTATATCCAGAAAATCATCCAAATCCGAAGGGAACCAATCAAATATTTCTTACACACATGAATTTTATACAAAGGTATTGGACTATATGAACTCAATGGTGCTGGTGGTATTCTAAGAGGTCATATAAACAACAACAACAACCCAGTATAATCTCATTTTGTAGGGTCTGTGGAGGGTAGTATGTAGTTGGGCAGAGAGGCTGTTTCCAAATAGATCCAAGGCATCCTTCCCTCCAAGAACTTCCCACCTTGCTCCCGAAGAGACTCGAACTCACAACCTCTCGATTGGAAGTAGGGTTTCTTACCATCAGAGCAATAAGCAACCCCTCTCGTCTTAAGAGGTCATATATAGAGGTAAATTAGCATCACTCCTCAGAGAAGCACAACTACTTATACATCATCAAGACATTGTTACAGAGAGGCCAATAAGATAGATCTTTTTGGGACTTAGCGCAGGTGACAGACCATAAACTTCTATGGATTTGTCTAGAGCCATCAAAATGGACTTAGCCTGTGAGGCCAGCCCAAACCAACCGCTACTTGGGCAAGGTTGGGTAAGAATTTATTGAGCCCATTTATTACTGAGGCTTATAAGCCCAACCAAAGTCAGCCTGCTGGCCTTGAGGCTTGACCGAGGCTGGGCCTGGCCGGCCAGTGGGCCAAAAATTAATTAAATTCAAATTAATTACTACTAAATATTTTATATTTAAAAAAGTAAAAAACTATTAACTATAATCCTCATTCCCTTATCCTAAATTGCTCATTTACCTTTCCATATCAACTGGAATTTAGATTTTTGATATGCATGTAATATGACAAAATTAGTTTTTCTTTTGCTTAATTAATAACGAACTCGAAAGGTCTTAGGTAGCCAATAATTTTTTTTTTCAAAAGAACATATTACTTAAAATGGCCCATGATCAGTTTGGATTACTTTAATATATTATTACTATTTAAACTACTACTTTTCAGTTTAGATAAAGACTAGTTTTAAATACACAAAAATAAATTGACCACTAGCAAATTTCAAGAGTTTTAAAAGTTTATGCACTATAATGATGAAACCAACAAATGATGTTAATCTGTCATGACCCAAAATTTCAATCCGGTCGTAATGGCACCTATCGTGGGGACAAGGCCAGCCAACAACAAAACAATACATCTCTTTATAATTACTTAGCAGGAATAAGTCTAATTCAAAGATAATATAAACACAAGTGCGAAGTAAACATGATAGAATAATGGAAACCATCCCGACTTAGCCTGAAATCAGGGTGTCACAAGTCATGAGCATCTAAGGAATCTGAACACTACTATAAAACCAGTAATATACATATTGGAAATTTAGAATCAAAGGAAGAGATGTGGTGCCGCGAACGCTAGCGGTCACCTTGCTCAGCCACAATAGAAATATCTTCAATCAGCTAATATCCTGCTACTGGTAATCAATACCTGCAACTGCACACAAGGTGCATGGAGTAATGTGAGTACTCCGACACAGTGAGTAATAAAAATAATTAACAACTGAAGGCATGAAATCTCATAAAGGCACCAAATAGTTTTATCTCAAGTAGTAAAATCAATTGTACAATGAAATATCACATAATTCTCTTCTTAAAACAGTGAAAACAACATTTTTAACAAGTAAGGAATAATCAAAAACTTGCCCATCGGGCTCAATATCAAACTCACAGTACAGTATCAGCCCCAAGGGCTTACTCCAAACTCACCAGCACACAACATCAGCCCCTCGGGCTCACTCCCCACTCACCACACACAAACAACGGCCTCTCAAGCCCACTCCCAACTCACCTGGGTACAATGCGCTCACTGGGGACCTGTACAGACTCCGGAAAGGCTCTTACATCCCAAGTACAATATCAATAGGCCTTGAAGCCTTCACACATCACACTCGAGGTCTAAAAGCCTCCTCACATAACACTCGATACCATAAAGCCTCCTCACATCACTCAACATATCCTCACATATGGCCCTCGACCTCAATCAGTCCAAAAAATAATTATAAGCCCCTTGGGCATCAGTAAAACAATAGTGCTCAACTCAATAACATTATAAATATCATTAAATTTCGAGTTGAGTATAAATGTGGCCCAGTTCACGAAATAATATAGTTCAATTGGACTGAGTTCAAATAATATTTCAATTGGTGAGGAAAACTAGTTATGTAAATTCACAAAATATTTCAAGTAATAGGCACGAAGCCCAAATATTGCAATAAGCCCAAATCATGCTATAAAAACAATGAAACTTTATCAAATACGTAGAAAAATATCAACCGGAATGGATCAAGTCACAATTCCCAATAGTAAATGACCTCGCGCTCATCATACAATGCGTGTCCCATCTCAACATAGTAGTATACTGTGCAATCCGGGGTTTCAAACCCTCAGGACATCATTTAAAATCATTACTCACCTCAAGACAATCAAAAGTCTAGCTCGCTATGCCCTTGTCTTTCGAATTTGCTTCCTCGCATGACGAATCTGCCCAAAATTATAATGAATATGTGGCATTATACTAAAGAAACAATAACCAATCGAAAAATACCAAAATTCACGAATTTGATAAAACCCGAGCCCCGGGCCACGTTCTGAAATTCAAAAAATTTCACATCAATGTGTTCCTTATCTCCCCACGAGTCTAACCATACCAAATTTATCTATTTCCCATATAGTTTCGACCTTCAAATCATCAATTATATCCGAGAGGGTTTCTATGTTTTTCTCCCTTAAATTAACGGATTAACGATAAAACTTGCAATAGATTCGAGTAATATAATCAAAATTGAGTTAAGAACACTTACCTCGTTGTTCTCTATGAAAATCTGTCCAAACAAATAGTCATATCCGAGCTCCAAATAGCAAAAATGGAAAATGGGTTCGAAGTCCCATTTCCAAAACATAACATTATGTCCGTCACTATTCACGCATTGTTCACGTCACTGCTACGCCATTGTGTACATGCATTATTCATGCCACTTTTCACAAACACTGTTCACAGCTACTATTTCTGCAATTTTTCTAAGTCTGAAATCATAATGAGACACCTCCGAAATACTCTCGAGCCCTCGGGGCTCCTAACTAAACACACACAAAAACTCAACAACATCCTACGAACTTAACTGTGTGATCAAATCGCCAAAATAACATCATATATCACGAATTAAGCTTTAAAATCCAAGAATTCTTTCAAATTTCATAAAACATCAAAATTTCCATTTTTAGACCGAAACACGTCAAACGATGTCCGTTTTCAACCGAACTTTACATATAGTGCGTATACCATATATAAGACATGTACCAGACACCAGAACTAAAATACGGGTCCGATACCATCACTTTCTAATCAAATTTTATTCCATTTTCCTTAAATATTTCTAAAAAACAATTTTACTCAAAACTTCATTTCTCGAGCCTGGGACCCCGAAATTCGATGATTATTCTTCCTATGAGTCACGAATAATAATACAAACATAGAATTTGAATCAATACTCAATTAGGAGCTCCTTTGCTCAGTGAGATATACATTTCGCTCGTTAAAAAATGAACACATGTTTCGCGTCAAAAACCCAATCCCGACTTGATGAAATTAGACGAAACTTTCCAAATCAGTCCTATGATTCATGATTTAAATTCTAGAAGTCTCAAAATCAACTTTTGATCTCTGGAACTAAAAATGGACCTTTGGATCATTACAAGTTTATGCTCAAAACAACGAAAATCTTCCAAAAATGACCCATTAGGCATTCGAAATACACCCGAGGCCCCCGGGACCTCAACCAAATGTACAGATTTGTTTTTATACCTCATTCAAACTTGCTCGAACCATCAAAACACTATAGTTAACATTAAAATCACCAAATTTCATCAAATCAAAGCTTAAGTTAAACTAAAACTTCCACAACTTGCATTCAATCAAAAACCCTACCTAAACACCTCCGAATCAACTGAAATTTTGCACACAAGTCCAAAATCACCTAACGAAGCTACTAAAACTCTCGAAATTCCATTACGACTCCTGAATAAAAATTTCACCTATCAACCAGAAATCACAAAAATACTAACTTCGCCAAAATAGGCTACATTCTTCACCGGACATCCAAAATTACTTCCAAAAACTCCTAAGCCTTAAATCATTACCCGGAACTAACCAAATTATCTGAATTCGATTCCGAGCCCTCTAACTCACAAGTCAACATCCATTTGACTTTTCCAACTTAAGCCTTCTTAAAAGAGACTAAATGTCTCATTTGTTATCAAAGTCGCTCCAAATAAATTCTAATGCACCCAATACCTTACCATGAGACGACGTTTCGGTTTGTCACATTCTCCCCAACTTAAACAAACGTTAGTCCTCGAACGGGCCAAAGTTGTTCCAAAAGCCCAACAATTGCTGAATAACCTTACCATGCATAAATCCGGGAATGAACCAACGTCACCCTATATCACATGGTTCAGATAACACGTTTTAACTAAAATCACACAGTCTAGTCTAGCCCATAAATCATAGAGCCACATTTCACCTTTTCGGAATCATACACAAGATCAGAACCTCACACCTATATTCAGAATAAGTCTGAAATAGTTGTAATTGCCCATGTTCAATTGATGGCTGGAGCCAGAGCAAATCATTACACCCACGGTGAAACAAATAATACATACCACGCAAACCTGATAGAACATAATCCAACTCACCTCGCCACTCAACACGAGGCATTTACGGCATAGCCTATGGCAATAGTTTAGAATTTCCCGACATTAAGACCACCGGTCTAAATTCTGACATCACATACAAAATCTAACATACCAGTAAGTAAAGATCCACTCAAGCCTCCAAATCCTAATGGTCATTAAACACTACCGATGCACACGGTCCACAACAACAAAATAGCCTGTACATGAAAACTCCCAGTCTCCAACTCCATATAGCACACACATCATCATACCTGACCGCAATACTATTGAATTTCCATCAGCTTAATCACATTGGCTTTTTTCTGAAACATGTAACCTCTGAAAATCATTAAGATTAGAAATAAATTTCCTTAATCCTCTGAAGATCATTCCCCCTAATCATCTGAAGCTCATTTCTCTAATCACCCAAAGCTGGCCGTACTTCCTAAGAATACTATGAATTTCCATTTCGAACTGAACCAAAACCTTACACACCCAATTCTCAATCCTTCACAACATATCGCATATACCATATCATCCTAAGGTAACATGAGGACTTCACGTCCCTTACGAATCATAAAAGTTTACGTACTCAACTAGTCAAGAGCTTCCATTGATCCCATCTTGAAGAAAAATCATTACACATCCCATGCTCTGCATGACATACATAGGTCTTGTTCAAATTCTTACAATACCGACACGACAGATAAGATCTGCATAGACTCATAACACCGCTTAATCAACAATTCATTGGGTCTATACTTCCGACCAGAACTAACACCTCATTCTGAACCAAACAATGGTATAGCCCCTTAATTTACTTCATATACTCAGATTGCACTAATATCGGATTTAATGATCTCGCCTCCCCCATTACTAACTGCTCAGGCAATAAGCTACCTCAGACATAATCAAAAGCCGCATATGATGCCGTAATATGCCAATAGGCTACCAATTCGAACGCGATACAAAAAAGAAAATGATCTCTAGAAGGGATTACCAATCCCGCGCAGTAGTACAGACTTTCCATAGAAAATAGGAAGCAAGGCATACAAAATAGCATATATAAAACTATACTCAACATCAAACTATTGCGGCGTGCAACCCGATCCATATAACATACCCGTGACAGTGTGCCATCCGATCCACACATAGATCTCACATAAGGAGATGCACATCGAGCCAAATTTGCTCGTTACAACAAAATACCGAGTATCATTCATAAGCATGCTAAGTGCATAATAATATCTCTGAGGACATATAGCGTTATAAGCTACAAAACTCAAGCACAACTGAGGTGCGATGTACAAATCTGAATTTCAAGAGCCAAGATGCTCATATAACATCATTCCTACACGAATTCTCAACACATAGCAATTTCTCAAGCCGTTCTCACAACTCACACGGTGCAATGCATCATTACGGAAAATATCTGACAATGAAACATCAACCTAACTACTCATCCATGAGGACCGCATTACTGAAATGAACACAGCTGGCCTGTTATAGAGCCATTATTCACATAAAATCCATTCACCAACTTCAAGCTAATTTTGATCACACTGAACTAGTCTGATAACCTTTTAAAGGTCCATAATAACTTCCTTTTTCTTCGTAAAACACAAAAACAACCATCACAATCAGAGTAATCCTCCCCAGTACACAACGCAATATGCCAAGCGCCTTCAGGCATGAACCTTTAATTTAACAACGCCATCACAAACTTCATACTTGGTTTACATCTTTAATCAATCAAGTGATCACATGCCACACTTATATAATCTTCCCGTGGGACACACTCCCACAACCTACCACAATAATATTTGGAGCATACCTCTTAATCACTGGTCGTACTAATGCTGAAGAGCGATCAAGAATCTTAACCAGGACGCAAAACCTTTTTTACAAAACACCGATCTTAGGTGGCGCTGAATATAATGCAAACTTACGGTAACATCAAAACTTATATCTTGCTCATCTGAGCTCATGACATCTTATCAAAAATTTTCCTTCACTCGTGATATGCTCGACCCAATTTCCATAACCAAAACTGATTCACCAGCATGCATCAAACTCGAACCAAAATAGCATATAATCGTGCAATCGACCTATTTAATAGCAAACTCCCCAACTTGGCTCGAAGCCATTGATCACAACACATATACTCTATTATTGTCGTAATATCATAGTGAGATTAAACTCACCCCTTCATAATCTTGTGGAAACACACAATAGTTAAGCCCACTCTTTAGGCGACATAATTTTTACTAAGTCCCAAATTTTTCAAAACTTTTGGCAGAGTTTCCTTTGTAATTGGGCCTATCCACCTGCCAGAGAATCACCAAAAACTATCCTAACAACATGTCCACAACTTAACAAAGCATCACAATGTATATCAACAACATTAATCTCAATATTACAAGTATTATATTATAAAAATTGATACATGGACATACGTTTCACCTATTTGAATCACAACACATAGAAAATACCTTTTAATCCTCCATTATTAGGATATTCAACCAAGTAGGAACATATTTTTTCTTTAATATTTTCGACCTTCAAGGTTGTCTCCTCGACTCAACGATTTTGTCATAAGACATTTACAGAAGCGATCTCAACTCCCAGACTTATCTAACTAATATGACAAATAGATTTCCCTCATAATCCAATTACCCATTAGCTTTACCTATAGTTACTATTTTTTGTATACCTTCCACTGCCATATAGACTACACCATCACTTAATCTCCTGAGTCCAAACACATATCGCCACATGTAATGCACTTTACTTTCCAACTAGGAGACACAAAAAATATTCTTCACGCGCCCATAACTCGGGGCTACTCGACAGGTCACAATAAGAAATGAATCACTTAACAATTTATCTACCATCCAACAGGCTTCTTTTCCACTACCAAGTCGTATAAATACACCTCGCAGCACTAACATACTCATCACTTGGATATCCAACCGTCATTCCGGCTAATAAGGACAATAATGAACATATAAGTTCAAAACACTTGCTCACACAATCAGCACCTCGGTGCTCAAGCCATAGGCAAAGATCCGGCCTCAAGTCCTACAGAATGGAACAACATCATCTCATAGAGATCGCTTCTCGAACCTCGATCGGGGAATCATAAGCCACCAAGGCACATTTGATACTGAGCGCTCGATCGTGCATATGTTCACGCGGAAGAAATTTCAAGAGTTTCTTTTCAAGATGAATCAAGGACGCACAGTAACAATTTAAGAATGTGAAGTTTTCCTAAAGGTTCTGCAGCCTCACGCGGATAAATACAGATGTCTCCGTACTGATCCGCTAGATTCTACTAAACCTGCTCATGACTCGTGAGACCAAGTAACCTAGGCTCTGATACCAACTTGTCACGAGCCAAAGTCCCAACACGGTCGTGATGGAGCCTCTCATGGGTACAAGGCCAGTCAACAACAAAACAATACATCTCTTTATAATTACTCAGTAGGAAGAGTCTTATTCACTGATAATATAATCACAGGTGCGAAGTAAACATGATAGAATAATGGAAACCATCCCGGCTGAGCCCTAAATTGGAGTTCCACAAGTCATGAGAATCTAAGGAATCTGAACACTATTATAAAACCAGTAATATATATATATTGGAAATTTAGAATCAAAGGAATAGATGCGGTGCCGCGAACGCTGGCGGTCACCTTGCTCAGCTACAATAAAAATACCTTCAATAAGCTAATATCCCGCTACTGGGTTATCTATACATGCATCTGCACATATGGTGCAGGGAGTAATGTGTGTACTCCGACCCAGTGAGTAATAAAAGTAAATAACGACTGAAGGCATAAAATCCCATAAAGGCATAATATAGCTCTATCTCAAGCAGTAAAATCAATTGTACAATGAAATATCACATAATTCTTTTATTAAAACAACGAAAACAACAATTTAACAAGTATGGAATAATAAAAAGCTTGCCCATCGGGCTCAATATCTAATTCACAGTACAGTATCAGCCCCACGGGCTCACCCCCAACTAACCAGCACACAACTTCAACCCATCGGGCTCACTCCCGACTCACCACACACAAACGACGGCCTCTGGGGCTTAACCCAATTCACCTGGGTACCCTGCACTCACTGGGGGCATGTACAGACTCCGGAGGGGCTCTTACATCCCAAGCGCAATATCAATAGGCCTTAAAGCCTTCACACATCACACTCGAGGCCTGAAAGCCTCCTCACATAACACTCGAGGCCTCTAAGCCTCCTCAAATCACTCAACATATCCGCACGCATGGCCCTCGGCCTCAATCAGTCCCGAAAATAATCATATGCCCCTTGGGCATCAGTAAAACAATAGTGCTCAACTCAATTATATTATAAGTTTCATTAAATCTCTAGTTGAGTATAAAGGTGGCTGAGTTCACGAAATAATATAGTTCAATTGGACTGAGTTCAAATAATATTTCAATTGGTGAGGAAAACTAGTGATGTAAATTCACAAAAGATTTCAAGTAATTGGCACGAAGCCCAAATATGGCAATAAGCCCAAATCATGGTATAAAAATATTAAAACTTTATCAAATACGCGGTAAAATATCAACCAGGGTGGATCAAGTCACAATCCCCAATAGTAAATGACCTCGCGACCATCATACAATGTGTGTCCCATATCAACATAGCAGTATGTTGTGCGATCCGGAGTTTCAAACACTCAGGACATCAATTAAAATCATTACTCACCTCAAGACGGCCAAAAGCCTAGCTCGCTATGCCCTTGTCTTTCGAATTTGCTTCCTCGCATGACGAATCTGCCCAAAATTACAACGAATATGTTGCATTATACCAAAGAAACAATACCCAATCAAAAAATACAAAAATTCACGAATTTGATAAAACTCGAGCCCCGGGCCCACGTCCCAAAATTCAATAATTTTTACATCAACGTGTTTCTTATCTCCCCATGAGTCTAATTTAACAATTTCCCATATCGTTTCGACCTTCAAATCCTCAATTATATCCGAGAGGGTTTCTATGTTTTTCTCCCTTAAATTCACGAATTAATAAAAAATTTGCAATAGATTCGAGTAATATAACCACAATTGAGTTAAGAACACTTACCCCGTTGTTCTCTATGAAAATCTATCCAATAAATAGCCCTATCCGGTCTCCAAATAGCAAAAATGGAAAATGGGTTCGAAGTCCCATTTCCAAAACTTAACATTATGTTCGTCACTATTCATGCACTGTTCACGTAACTGTCCACAACTACTATTTCTGCAATTTTTTAAGTACGATATCACTCCGAGACACCTCTAAAACACTCTCGAGCCCTCGGGGCTCCTAACCAAACACATAGGAGAACTCAAAAACATCCTATGAACTTAACCGTGCGATCAAATCGCCAAAATAACGTCATTCACCATGAATTAAGCTTTAAAACCAAAGAATTCTTTCAAGTTTCATAAAACATCAAAATTTTCATTTTTAGTCCGAAACACGTCAAACGACGTCCTTTCAACCGAACTTTACATTAAGTTCTTAAACCAAATATAATACCTGTACCGGGCACCGAAACCAAAATACGGGTACGATACCATCACTTTCTAATTAAATTGCATTTCAATTTTCCTTATATATTTCCAAAAAATAGTTTTACTCAAAAATTTATTTCTCAGGACTGGGACCTCGAAATTCGATGATTATTCTTCGGATGAGTCAAAAATAAAAATAAAAACATATCCATTCAATAAAAACTCAATTCTGAGCTCGTTTTCTCACTATGATATCCATTTCGCTCTTTAAACAATTAGCACATGTTTCGCGCCGAAAACCCAATCGGGACTTGATGAAATTAGACCAATCTTTATAGATCAGTCCTATAATTAATTATTTAAATTATAGAAGTCTTCAAATCAAATTTTGATCTTTCGAACTAAAAATGGACCTTTGGATCATTACAGGTTTATGCTCGAAACAACAAAAATCTTCCAAAAATGACACGTTGGGCATCCGAAACACACCTGAGACCCCCAAGGACCTCAACCAAAAGTACATATATGTTTTAATACCTCATTCAAACTTGCTCGAACCATCAAAACACTATCATTAACATCAAAATCACCAAATTTCATCAAATAAAAGCTTAAGTTAAACAAAACTTCCAAAACTTGCATTCAATCAAAAACCCTACCTAAACACCTCCGGATCAACTGAAATTTTGCACACAATTCCATAATGGGTTAATGCGATTTCCGGTTGATAGGTGAAATTTTGATCCGGGAGTCGGAATGAAATTCCGAGATTCAGTAGCTACTTCGCCAAAATTGGCTAAATTCTTCACCTGACATCAAAAATTACTTCCGATTGCGCTCCTAAGCCTTATATCATCACCCGGAGCAAACCAAATTATCGGAATTCAATTCCGAGCCCTCTAACTCATAAGTCAACATCCGGTTGACGTTTCTAACTTAAGCCTTTTTAAAAGAGACTAAATGTCTCATTTCTTATCAAAATCACTCCAAATAAATTCTAATGCACCGAATACCGAACATAAGAAAGAAGAAAATTGGAAGAACGTGGTAGTTACTCATGAGACGACGGGTCGGGTTGTCACATAATCCTTCATTTAAAACCTCAGCATATAAATTTATTTAAAGAATCTCTGAATCTGAGGAAAATGAAGGAAAGGTGTTGATAAAATATTCATGTAACTTTAAAAAAGAAGAGCAAGAGATATAGAGAATTTGCATTTCAATTACGTGATTCTTCGTCAAATATCAATATTTTTGTACGCTCTAAGCAAATAGAAGTTGTTTACATGATTAATCCATGTCACGAAAAAATATTTAAAGATTTAAAAAAATGTTTAAAAAAAATTGAAGTTCCGGCCCGCCCTAGCATGCGGCCCTCTTAGGGCTGGGTTGGGCTGACCATTTTATGGCGAATTCATGTGATGAGCTGGTCCGTCCTAGCCCGCCAAATTCAAAAGCCCATAAGGCTTCGACTGAGCTGATCCGTTTTGACAGCTCTAGATCTGTCATGTGTACTGGGTTAGGTCTAATTTTATTTCTCTTTATGTATTATTTTATGGGATGTTTTGGTGTTATGTCCCCTTCTCTATAATATTTTTGGTCTAACTTGATAAATAAGGTAGTGTCAATTAAGTTTGGCTCTTTTTGACTAACATATCTAACAAAGAAAAAATTATACATCTATATTACTTAAAAAGTGTATTGGGAAAATTTGGTTTCCTACGTTCTTAGGTTATCTATGCACGCCTACGACATAGAGAACATCCTAATCGAGGCCGACTCGAATAAGGGTGGCCCCAGCGAGTGGACGGATCAAGCGACATGACTCTAGATGATGTCGCTTAAAGTTCTGACTTTTCCGTACACTGAGACCACCAACCCCTTGTACTTTTTTCATTATTTCGAGGAAGGTCCCTTACTATATAAAGGGGACGTTCCCTTTGTAAAGGACTCATGTGTATCTTATTATTAAGAATATACAACTCTCTTTTTCTCTCTCTTTCTGGTGAATCGACTCTCTCTTACTTTATTGTTCTTGCCTCATAAGCTATTTTCGATATTATCACATATTTTAAAAAAGTAGTTTTCTCTAGTTCATGTTACCCTTGATTACGATTAACCCATATTATGTTTAGATTGTTTTTTAGCATAACAAGTACTTAACCTTTTTAGCCAAACGATTTGGCGTCGTCTGTGGGCATTTCGTGAATTAAAGTTGTAGTTTGCTTCTAGAGATCTTTCAAAAAAACACCTCCTACAACCCCAAATGGCTGAAAACAACGTAAGAATGAAAGCTATCATGGATGATAGAACCGATCTTATGGGCCCTTTCAACGCAGCTACTGAAGGAGATACTCTACACGCAACCCCTAGCACCTTGATAAGCGTGGAAAACCTACCTTCCCCTTCTGAAGATCTGGCGGTTCCACGGGAAAAAGAGGCCTCTACATCCACAACCAAAGAAGCACTCCCAGAGGTAAAGAAGCTATTGGAAGAATGGTTGACAAGTGCTCTGAGCAGCTTAGTCGGAAAACCACCCAACACCAGATGCACACCAACACTAGTGAAGGACCATACCATAACTGATAGTGAGCTCGAGGTCACACAAACAAACAACGTGCCCGCCGATGCTCCAGTTCACGAGGGGACACTCATAGTCATCCTTGAAAAGATGGAAGAAATGGAAAATGAAAATAGGTCGTTTCATGCCCAGATGGAGGAGCACCAAGAAAAGGTGGACAAGATCCCGGGAGTACCTAAGTTGCTGCCAAAACAAGACGTGGGAAGGTTCGTTGAACAACCCTACACAGAAGGAGCTACACCCTATCCCATCCTAAAAACCTTCAAGATGCCCCCTATTTGAAGGTATATGACGGGACATTGGATCCCGAGGACCACCTAATTCACTACGTCACGGCGGTCAAAGGTAATGATTTGTCAAAAGAACAGGCACCATCCGTACTTCTGAAGAAGTTCGGCGAAATGTTAACAGGCGGGTCCCAGACATGGTATTCCCAGTTGCCGGCCAAAAGCATCTCCACGTTGGAGGAAATGGCAGACAAATTTGTCACCACCCACGCGGGAGCCAAGAAAGCAGAAGCTCGTGTCAACGACATATTTGCCGCCCGACAGGTCTCAAGAGAAGGAATCAGAGAACTCTTAGCTAGGTTCAACAGAGCAGGATGGGCCTAGCAAACGTGTCCGAAGGCATGGCAGTCGCGGCCTTTCAAAACGAACTTAGCGGGGCGGGCGGCCAGAAAATTGCTTAGCCGCCTAATGAAGTATCCCCCCACCATCTGGGAAGAAATCCACAACTCCTATTGCGCCGAGGTACGTGGAGATTTCGACGAACTTAATGGCCCGACCAGACGCAGCAGACCCAGAAATCCGAAGGGACCGATGTAGGGGTATACATAGACCTGGTTGGTTCGGATTTTACAATTACCAAACCAAACCAATTGTGTCGGGTTATTAAATCTATAGACCAAGCCAAACCAATGAATTTGGGTTTTTCAATATCGGGTTTTCTCGGGTGTTTTCGGGTTATTCGGGTTTTGACAGATTTTTTTCTGGTAAAATCTTCGTGGAATAAAATATATAACGTATGCTCAAAATATTTCTTTAATCCTAGTAAGATACAACTATATAAAGTATTTTTCAAGAAAATAATACAAAACATGAGATATGTCATGACTCATGACATTATCCTAAAATATTCAACAATAAAAAATAATAAAAATATGTACTATAAATATTGCTAATTAAAAAGTCATAATAAGAATAAACATAATCTAAAGGCACTAATTCATGCTAAGCTAGATAGACTAATAAGGGTGTATTAATTATATGCCTAAAAGCTAAAAATAATAATAATAGGTTATGTACTTTTATCTAAATTATTGCAAAATAAAAAATAGACATTTAATACATTCCCGTTCGTAATATTGAATTGAATGTCTTTTGTTAGCATTAGTATTGATTGCTAGCATTATTTAATTTACTAATATTAATGGCTATAAAACTTATTGGAGCATTCAAAAGTTCTAAATCAAACCTTGAAATAATACCTTAAAATATAAAATTATGAAATTGTTTAAGAAATATTTATAAATTACATTACAATAAGTATATTTATATATTAAATATATATAAAATTGCTATATATGTAATGTCGGGTTGGTTTGGTTTCGGTTTGACTTTCTTTAGTTAAAACCAAACCAAACCAATTACGGTCGGCTTCTTTTTTCCAACACCAAACCAAGTCAAACCAAACCATAGTCGGGTTTTTTTCTCGGTTTGACTCGGATTATCGGGTTGGTGCGGTTTATCGATTTTCTTTGTACACCCCTAGACCGATGCATTGAGGGACGACGGGAACAAGTCCCACACCTTAACAGGGAGAGACATCAAACTTACATCAGATCTGCACAATCACCAAGGCACGCAGATGCCTTGCAACGGCGCATCGCCCCATTGAGGAACTATAGAGGTACGCCTCCTTCATTATCTGCACATAACTTTTGTGTGTCTCCTTCAGAAGTAGTGTTAGCACTAGAGAAGTTGGGCAAACAAAGTGCAATGGCCAGCAAAGGTGAAATCCGACCTCGCCAACAGAAAATCAAACACCCTATGTGAGTTCCACCGGGAATGGGGGCACAAGACTGAAGACTGCATAGGTCTCCGGCGTGAGATGGTCTGGTTTCTAAACCAAGGGTTCTTTAAAGAGATGGTCAGTGACAAGGGAAAGCTCAATTTTGCGCGCGGGCAGGAACAACCTCACTGTCCACCAAGGCCGCCCTCACCAATGCGCACCATCAATATGATCATTGGGGATGGCAGCGACTCAGCTATCAACCATGTCAAATTCACCACCACTAAGCAAATATAAGTGAACTATCACTCACGAACAGTATGACGACTTCGAAGATAGTATCACCTTCGATAAGTCTGATATCGAAGGTTTGTTTATCCCTCATTATGATCCCTTAATTATTACATTAAGAATAGTATATACTGATGTAAAAAGTATCATGGTCGACGATGACAGTGGCGTGTGTATCGTCCATCCAAGAGTCCTTGCATTAATCGGATTCGAGGATAAAATAATTCTGCGCTGCATAACACTAACTGGTTTTAGCAATGCAGTTGAAAGAACCTCTGGAAAGATAACACTGCCCGTCATGGAAGGAGGAGTTACGATGGAAACCACTTTCCACGTAATGAATCAAGCAACGGCATACAACTCCATCATAAGACGTCCATGGATACTTGCCATGAGGGAAATCCCCTCGAGTTTCTATCAAGTGATCAAATTTCTAACCCTATGGGGAGTGTACAGTATACAGGGCGAGCCACGCACCGCCTAAAAGTGTTACAAAATAGCCCAAGATTACACGCATACCAAGCAACTTAAAGGAGCAAGCGCAGAAGCATAGCAATCAGCCCTGCCGGGGACTAAGGTCCACCCGACAGAAGACGCCATCAAAGATATCGACAACGTCAAAGCTATCAAGGCCACGGTTGAAGACCTCGACCCGTCCAGCTGAGTAACAACGACTCCACCAAGAAAGCGTATGTAGGCCACAGTCTCTCAAATCCAAGTAATTATCGTGTATTTCCATCTGACCACGCAGACCTGTTTGCTTTTTCCCATGCAGATATGACAGGAATCCCGCAAGAAATTGCCTCCCACAAGCTGAATATTGATCCGCTACACCAGTCCGTGCAGCAAGCGAGGAGAAAATTCAATGCTGCCATCAATGAAACGGTGAGTGAATAAGTAGACAAGCTGCTGGCTAATGGCTCCATTAGAGAATCCAAGTATCCAGAGTGGGTCGCCAACGTCATTATGGTCAAAAAGAAAAATGGGAAGAGGAATATGTGCGTGGATTTCACCGACCTAAATAAAGCATGTCAAAAAGATTTATTCCCAATACCCCACATCGACCAACTGATAGATGCCATGGTAGGACATGAGCTGCGGAGCTTCCTCGATGCGTATTCCGGCTACAATCAGATCATGATGGCCGAGGAGGACCAGGAGAAAATGACCTTCATCACTCACCAAGGGACTTGCTACTTCAGGATAATGCCCTTCGGGCTCAAGAATGCGGGGGCTACATACTAGAGGCTGGTAACTACAATGTTCAAAGAACAACTCGGCAAGACGATGGAGGTCTATTTCGACGACATGCTAGTGCGGTCGTCGTAAAAAGAGGACCACCTAGATCACATGAAGGAAGCCTTCGAAATACTAAGGAGATACGACATGAAGCTGAATCCTTAAAAGTGCGCCTTTGGCGTAGCCTCGGGAAAGTTCTTGGGGTTTATGGTATTACAAAGGGGCATCAAAGTCAAACCGGACCAAATCAAGGCCATAAAAGCCATCCCGGAAATACTGAGTAACAAAAAGCAAGTGCAGAAGATGACAGGTCGAATAGCCGCTCTCTCCAGGTTCATCTCACGCTCCTCCGATAGGTGCAATATATTCTTTGGAGTATTGAAAAAGTACCAAGGACTACAATGGAATGAGGAATGCGCCGGTGCCTTGAGAAGTTTGAAGGCATACCTATCGTCGCCTCCCCTGCAGGTCAAAGCTAACCCAATCGAACCACTATTAGTTTACTTGGCTGTGTCGGAAGTTGCAGTCAGCACCATCCTGGTGCACGAAAATAAAGGTACACAATCTTCTATATATTAAATTAGCAAAACTTTAGTGGACGCCAAAACCTGGTACCTACACCTTAAGAGGCTGGCATTGGCGCTCGTAGTAGCTTCGCGGAAGCTTCAGCACTATTTGCAGTGCCACCCCATAATGGTAGTAACGACCTTTCCTTTAAGGAGCGTCTTACACAAACCCGAACTCTTAGGATGACTCGCTAGAAGGGCCATTGAGCTCAACGATCATGATATCACATACCTTCCAAGGAACGCCATCAAGTCGCAAGTCCTTGCCTACTTCATCGCCGACTTCAGCGCGGAAGTCCTGCCAAAGGCAGAACTCAAGGCGCAACGCATATCCTCCAATAATTACCTATGGGTCCTTTATACAGATGTCGCCCCCAATGCATCATGATCAGGACTGGGACTCGTTCTCGAGGTTCCCACAGGCGAAATAATTTGCCAGTCTATATGATGCCCGAAAATGACTAATAACGAGGCCGAGTACGAGGCTGTTATTGCAGGCATCAAACTGGAAATCAAATACGGATCTCGCCGAATCCTCCTCCACTGTGACTTCCAACTTGTGGTAGACAAGGTCACTGGGACTTATCAAGTCAAAGAGTAGAGGCTGCAAAAGTACTAGGCAGAAATCTGCTAACTAGTGGCTACGTTCGATAAATGCCGCTTCGAACAAATTCCCCGAGCACGGAACGTCGAAGCAGACGGCCTGGAAAAGTTGGCTGCATCAACCAAAAATTTCAACAAAGAGAGTGTGGTCACGCTCACTCACAAATTGAACACACCGAGGTACTTTCCTTAAACCTGACTTGGGATTGGCGCAACCAGTTCATATCTTAATTGCAGGACTTGACATTGCCCCTTGATAAAAAGGAGGCGAAAAAGCTTCGCGCATAGGCCGCCCGATACTGCATGATCAACAACGACCTTCATAAGAGGACGTTCAGTGGCCCCCTAGACAAGTGCTTAGGGCCACATCAAATGAGGCCAGTATTTGAGGAAGTATACGAGGGCCACTGTGGCGCTCACATCGATAATCGCACCCTCGTGCTGTGCATCATACGCGCCGTCTACTACTGGCCAACTATGAAAAAAGAGGTGGCCGAGTATGTCCGCCGATGCAAACAATGCCAAAAGTACGCCCCAATGATACATCAGCCTGGAGAACCCCTCCATTCTGTCACTTCACCCTGGCCATTAATCAAATGAGGGATGGATATAGTCGGCCCACTACCAGCAGGATGAGGAAAGGTACGATTCTTAGTTTTTTTAACTAACTATTTCTCTATATGGGTAGAAGCAGGTGCTTACGCGTAAATGTGCAAACAAGAGTTCATCACCTTCATATAGAAGAACATCATATGCCGCTTCGGCATCCCCAAAGAAATAAGCTGTGAGAATAGGCGTCAATTCATCGGTCAAAAAACGACAGAGTTCTTCGAGAAATGGCGCATCAAAAGGATACTATCCACGCCATACCACCCTGCTTCCAACGGCCAAGCGGAATCCTCCAAAAAAATAATCCTAAACATACTGAAGAAAAAGGTGGAAGACGCCAAAGGGTTATGGCCCGAACTACTGCCTGAAGTCTACTGGGCACACAGAACTACACCCAAGTCCAGCACCGGGGAAACCCCGTACTCTGTGGTTTATGGAATCGACGATGTCATACCCGTCGAAGTAGGCAAACCCAGCTTGAGGTATCCACACACCAGTGGAACAGAAAACGACGCCAGCAGACTCCAAGACCTTGACGAAGCCGAGGAAAGAAGGGAAATGTCCCACATCAAGATGGTAGCCCAAAAACAACAAATTGAGAAGAATTACAACAAAAAGGCGGGAGTAAGACCACTCAAAGTAGGAGACTACGTCCTTAAGCCAAGATATTGGCCTCCAAAGACCCAAATGAAGGAAAACTGGGCACAAACTGGGAAGGACCCTACAAAATCACAGCGACAGCCAGGAAAGGAGCTTTCCAGCTCAAGACAATGGAGGGAAAAAAGCTCCAGAATAACTGGAATGTCGCTAACCTCAAACATTTCCACTTCTAAAAGGCGTCTCCGAGTCGTACTCTTTTTCCCTTGACCGAGTTTTTTCCCAATTGGCTTTTCTCGGGAAGGTTTTTAACGAGGCGGCCAAGCAAACACTTGGAGATGTTTCCAGTACAAGTGTATCACATCGTCCCCACCGTGTACTCTCCAAGCCCGACATGATACATGGACTAGATTAGTACCATCTCGAGATGTACAGAAAGGCTACGACCATTTCCAAATGAATGAAAAGGCTGCGGCCATCTCCAAATGAATGAAAAGGCTACGGCCATCTCCAAATGAATGAAAAGGCTATGGCCATCTCCAAATGAATTAAAAGGCTACGGCCATTGCCAAATGAATGAAACGGATAGGGCCATCTCCAAATGAATAAAAAGTCTAAGGAATTCATTTTCACATGGCTAAGGCCATTGTTTTAACACGGTTAGGGCCGTCAAATTATACATGGCTAAGGCTATCATTTTACATGTCTAAGGCCATTGTTTTAACACGGCTACGGCCATCATTTTCACATGGCTAAGGCCATTATGTAAACACGGTTAATGCCATCAAATTTTATATGGCTAAGGCCATCATTTTTACATGGCTAAGGCTATTGTTTTAACACGGCTAAGGCCATCATTTTTACATGGCTAAGGCCACTATTTTAACACGGCTACGGCCATCATTTTCACATGGCTAAGGCCATTGTTTTAGCATGGTTAAGGTCGTCAAATTTCACATGGCTAAGGCCATTGTTTTAACATGGCTATGGCCATCATTTTTACATGGCTGAGGCCAATATGTTAAAATGGTTAAGGACGTCAAATTTTTTATAGCTAAGGCCATCATTTTTACACGGCTACAACCATAATTCTTACATGGCAAAGGCCATTCTATTAACGCGATTTAAGGTCGTCGAACGTTACATGTCTAAGGTCATAATTTTTATACGGCTATGGTCGTCGAACCTTATTCGGCTACGACCATCCCTTTCACGCGATCAGGGCCACCAAACGGCCCACTTAGCTTCAACTACAACAAGAGGAAAATAAAAAGAAGGGAAGTATTTAATGTTGCAGAAAACAGAAAATATTAACTACAACAAAAATCGTATATCTTTATCCCCAAAAGGGTCAACACCCACTATACAAGAATCAATATTTACAAACATAGTTACAAGGGTCCTAATGGCCTCTACCTCCCTGGTTATCCTACCCCGCTTGGCCTTCATGCGGCCAATCTTCATTCTCAGGATGATACGCCTTGGAAATCCAAGAACTAGACTCCAAACGGTTGACGTCCGCAGAGTTACCCTCCTTTAACGGTGGCGATTCAGGACTATAGCCGGCTGCTTCACCGGCAGCTCTAACCAGTTGGCGTTGGCTCTCAATTTCAGCTTCAAATGCTCGACCAGCCGCCGAAAACTCTTCGAGCACGACCAGCCGGGTCTTCACGTATACCCACATCTCATGTGCCTCACGAGACGCGTCGGCCTGTGCTAGGGTCCGCTTGAGATCCTCAACTTCGGGCTTTTTGGCATCGAGTTCCATCATTAAGATCGCAACCCGAACACACAACTTCGCCGCCTCCTCCTCCAGTACATGAATAAGCTGCAACTCTTTATCGTTAGCTTGAATAAGGACCTCCATCTTTGCAGTCTGAGCAACAGCGGCCGTAAGTTGTTTGTCGACTTTCTCTAGCTCGGCCACCCTTTTCTTCAGCTGCTCCTCGGATTGCACAAGGCCCTCGCAAACCACCCTGAAGTTAGGGTCCTGCTTGTACATGACGTTCTGGACTGTGAAGAGCATAAAAGTAAAGATTCATAGCCTATGCAATGGTGTTCTCGGGCTATGCAGATGGTGCCTCCAAACTATGACGCCTTTGAATAAGTTGAGGATATTTCAGCCCATGAGAAGGTGGCAATATTTCAGCCGGATGAATGCATGGGTGGTGATGTTTCAACCAAAGCGAGAATTTAAAATGCAGGGTGGTGATGTTTCAAGCAGGTGAAATAGGGTGGCGATGTTTCAGCCAAAATGCAAAATAAAGAATGTAGGGCTTAACCTCAAAAGGCTGAGAATAGCCTTATGCAATGCAGGATGGAGACAGAGCTTAGTCTCGAAAGGCAAAAGATAGCCGTATGCGAAATGCAAGATTGAGACAGAGCTTAGTCTCGAAAGGCAGAAAATAGCCTTATGTAGGATGGAGGTAGAGCTTAACCCCGGAAAGCAGAGAATAGCCTTATGCAAGATGGAGGCAGAGCTTAGCGTCGGAAGGCAGAAAATAGCCTTATGCAATGCAAAAATGCAAATAGAGACAGAGCTTAGTCTCGAAAGGTAGATAATAACCTTATTCAGGATGGAGGCAGAGCTTAGCCTCGGAAGGCAGAGAGTAGCCTTATGCAATGCAAAGAGTGCAGATGGAGACAGAGCTTAGTCTCGAAAGGCAGAGAATAGCCTTATGCAATCCCAAAAATGCAGATGGAGATAGAGCTTAGTCTAAAAAATTGCAGAAATATAAAAGAGAGGATGATGGTGATTTTCTTAGCTGGTAGATTAATACGCTATCGATGACTGCTGGGGAGTCATTGAATATAGATAGTAAGCCGTTGTATGGTAAGTAGTGGCTTCGGGAACTTCGGTTTTGTAAAGCTCCTGCATCGCCTATTTGTACCCTGGATTCCTGCATCCAAAGAAAGATTGTGAGTTCTGTAAGGGGGAGGTTAGTTTGCATCCCTCGATTCGTGGCGTCCTGTAGCATCTGGGTAGCGTTGCTGAACGATAGTGATCCAAATGATTTTATGCAAAATTTGGAAAATATGATGCATATATATATATATATATATATATATATATATATATATATATATATATATATATATATAAGTAAAGAAAAAGATAGCTTTTGTTTTATGATGAACAACAACTGCAATGTGGTTCAAGGCACGACAACCTCGCTGGTTCCAGAATTTTAAGGTTCCTCCTCAAAATTCTGCCTGAGTTTACTGGGCTGGCGCTGTTGACGGCGGTGCTGAATGACTGGAAGCAGATTGACCTTAGAATTTTGAGGGTCCTCCTCAAAATTCTGCCTCAGTTTACTGGGTTGATGCTGATACAAAAAATTGACAATCTGACTTCAGAATTTTTAGGGTCCTCCTCAAAATTCTGCCCCAGTTCTAAATGCGGGGGAATATGGAATTTTATTAAGGATGCGATCGAACCCATAGGGCTGCCTACGTATTCCCTCTTAAACGGGAATCAGGTCAGGCGTAGTTCAAATTACATCATAAAGAAAAACGTACTAATTAAATGTAATATCTCTTCACTGCATCTTAGTTGATCGGTTTTGGCATGATTTCTCCATCCATTTCGGCAAGAATAAGGGCTCCTCCAGTTAGAACCCGATGAACCATGTGCGGACCCTGCCAGTTGGGAGAAAACTTCCCTTTGTCTTGATCTTGATGTGGGAATATTTTCTTTAACACCAGCTGTCCTGGTGTGAACTTCCTTGACCGAACTCTCTTGTTGAAGGCTCTGGACATTCTGCTATGATATAACTGACCATGACAGACAAATTTCATTCTCTTTCCATCTATAAGCGCTAACTGCTCGTAGCAGACCTTGACCCACTATGCGTCCTCTGGCTCAACTTCTCTTGTATGATTATCAAGGACGGAATTTCTATCTCGGCGGAAATTACCGCCTCTGTACCGTAAACCAACATGTAGGGAGTTGCCCGATTGATGTGCGGACTGTAGTGCGATAACCCAATAAAGTGAAGGACAACTTCTCATGCCACTTCTTATGCCTTTCGATCATTTTCCTTAGTATTTTCTTGATGTTCTTGTTGGCTGCTTCCACGGCTCCATTCGTCTGAGGTCTATAAGCTGTAGAATTTCTATGCCTAATTTTGAAATCTTAATACATCGCTTTCATCAAGTTACTATTGAGATTGGAACAATTATCAGTGATGATCGATTTCGGAACACCGAACTGACAGATGATGTGATCTCGGAAAAAGTTTGCCACGACTTTCTTGGTTACTGCTTTGTATGATGATGCATCAACCCATTTAGTAAAGTAACCAATTGTCACTAGAATGAATCTGTGTCCGTTTCATGCGGCAGGCTCGATTAGTCCAATAAGATCCATTCCCCAAGCGGTGAACGTCCATGGTGAGCTTATTGCAGTGAGCTCGTTCAAAGGTACCTTTATCGTATCCGCATGTATCTAACAGCGGGGACACTTCCAGACATACTGGATGCAATCTATTTCCATAGTCATCCAGAAATATCCTGCCCTGAGTATCTTCTTTGCTAGAACAAAACCGTTCATGTGCGGCCCACAAGTCCCTGAGAGCACTTCCTCCAATAACTTGGTTGCTTTTGTCGCATTAACACACCTTAATAGTCCCAAATGGGGAGTCCTCCTATATAGGATTCCTCCACTGTGAAAGAAATTGTTGGACAACCTTCAAAGTGTGCGCTTCTGAGTAGCATTAGCAAGTTATGGATATCTGCCTGTTGTCACGTACTCTTTGACGTCGTGGTACCAGGGTTTTCTGTCAGCTTCTTCCCCAACATGTGCACAATATGCCGATTGATCATAAATCTTGAATGGATAGGGTTGATGAAATTTGAATCTTGATGCTGAATCATGGATGATAAAGTGGCTAGGGCATCAGCGAACTCATTCTATATTCTTGGAACATGTTGGAATTCCATTTTTCTGAACCTCCTTCTCAACTCCTGTATGTGGTGCAAATAAGGGAGTATCTTGGAATTCTTGGTTGTCCATTCTTCTAGGACCTGGTGTATGAGTAGGTATGAATCTGCAATCACTAGCAGCTCCTGGATGTTCATATCAATAGCCAGTTTAAGCCCCAAGATGCAAGCTTCATACTCGGCCATGTTATTAGTGCACGAGAACCTAAGCTTGGCGGATACCGGGTAATGTTGACCGGTTTCCGATACCAGGACTTCTCCAATACCAACTCCTTTGAAATTTGCGGCTCCGTCGAAAAACATCCTCCATCCATCATAGGATTCTGCAATATCTTCTCCTATGAAAGCTACTTCATCATCGGGAAAATATGTCTTCAGTGGTTCATACTCCTCTCCTACAGGATTGTTGGCGAGATGATCTGTCAAGGTCTGTCTTTTAACTACCTTTTGGGTGACATAGATAATGTCGAATTCACTAAACAAAATTTGCCACTTCGCGAGCTTGCCTGTGGGCAAAGTCTTCTGAAAAATATACTTTAGTGGATCCATTCTTGATATAAGGCAAGTAGTGTAAGCACATAAATAATGCCTCAACTTCTGAGCTATCCAAGTCAAAGCACAACAGGTGCGTTCTAGCAAGGAATACCGGGCCTCGCACGGGGTAAATTTCTTGCTGAGGTAGTAAATAGCTTGCTCATTTCTTCCCGTCTCATCATGTTGTCCCAAGACACAACCAAGTGCTCCATCCAAAACTGCGAGATAGAGCTATAAGGGCCTCCCAGGCTCAGGCGGAACCAGAACTGGAGGCGTAGACAAGTATTCCTTGATTCTGTCAAAATCCTTTTGACATTCACCGGTCCAGTTGGTGGCAGCATCCCTTTTCAGCATCTTGAAGATAGGTTCGCAGATGACGGTGAACTGTGCTATGAACCGGCTGATATAGTTGAGTATCCCTAGGAAATGCATTACGTCTTTCTTGCTCTTCGGTGGTGGCAACTCCTGAATAGATTTGACCTTTGATGGATCCAGCTCTATTTCTCGGCGACTCACGATGAAACCCAATAACTTTCCCGCAGGGACCCCAAATGCTCACTTGGTGGGATTCGGTTTTGAGTTATACCTCCTTAGTCTGTTGAAAATCTTTCAGAGGTCCCCCATATGATCAGCAACCTTCTTGGACTTATTGATGACGTCGTCCACATATACCTCAATCTCCTTATGTATCATGTCATGAAAGAGGGTAGTCATGGCCCTCATGTAAGTATCTTCCGCATTCTTAAATCCGAATGGCATCATTCTGTAGCAATACATTCCCCAAGGCGTGATAAATGCCATTTTCTTTGTATCCTCTTCGCCCATACATATCTGATGGTATCCCACAAAACAATCGACGAATGAATGCAACTCATGCTTGGCGTAGTTCGCGATCAGAATGTGTATGTTTGGCAAGAAGAAATCATCTTTGGGACTAGCCCGGTTGAGATCTCGGTAATCGACACAGATTCTAACTTTCCCATCCTTCTTTGGTACCGGCACAATATTGGCTAACCAAGTTGGATACTCTACCACTTGAAGAACTCTAGCTTTGACCTGCTTGATGACCTCCTCTTTGATTTTTGGACTCGTATCTGGCTTGAATTTTCTGAGCTTCTGCTTTACCGGCGGATATGCAAGATCTGTCGACAAGTTGTGAGCGACGATAGATGTGCTGAGGCCAGTCATATCAGCGTAATACCATGCAAAGATATCCTCATATTCCCTTAAGAACTCTGTATATTCATCTTTCTCTGTATGTGATAAGTGCACACTGATGCGCGTTTCTTTGACATTTCCTGTATCTCCCAAATTGACGACTTTAGTTTAATCCAAGTAGGACTTAGGTCTATTTTCAAAATTCTTGGCCTCTCTGATAAATTCTTCTGGTACATCATCCTCCTCCGAGTCTATGTCCGTTTTTTGCATAGCCTCGTTGCAAGTTACAGTTGTTGGTTCATCATCAAGATATGTAATAGTAATGCTGTGTGAAAATAAAGTAAATAGCAGAGAAAAAGTAATGAATATCGAGATACTTGATAAACTAAAAATACTTTTGATAAAAGTTATAAATGATCAAACATCGGAGCTCTTTTGGAAAGTAAAGACAAATGCGAAAAATAAAGAAAACAACTAAAACAAAGATGCATGATGCTTGTTCAGCCTTGCTACCCCAAAGGTTTCGGGACGATGGTGGTCCTGATTGACCAGTTGGTGAGGCTCTACCCCTGGTTCACAGCCTGAATGGGAGGGTCTTCCTTCCCTTCCTCTTCAAAGATCACACAACAGTCCATGTCCTCTAAAAACAGGTTCTTCATTGTCGCAAGAGCCTCGTCTTCTTCTGACTTGTACAGAGTGTCGGCTGGTTGAAATGTCTGCTCCAACTGAGGTATGGGGAGTTCCAATGGGTAATATGGGTCACGCCATGGTGGTGACAAGTTTTTGAATTCTTTCGAAGTGTACTCGTACCCCAGTCCGAAGGTAGTACCGTGTTTCTTCAACTGGATAGGTTTGGTGATACCTTGAAGATTCTTACCAAGTCCTTTCCCTGGTTCATACCCACTACAATTAAGAATGCTATCAACCTTGTTACTCCACCATTTTTCCTTGTCCACAATGTTTACTTGCTCAATATGATGACATGTTTCTCCGCCTATTATCTTCTGCCTCCGATCATTGGAGTGGTCTGGCGACTGTTTATGGGGTTGCTACTGTCGCCATGGATGATTACTTCCTGGTGATTCCACTGGAACTTCACGACCTGATGTAAAGTCGATGCCACAGCCCCAACGGCGTGGATATAGAGTCGCCCCAACAGTAAGTTGTAAGATGCTGGTACGTCGATGACTTGGAAGTCGACATCAAACCAAGTGGGCCCCATTTGCAAACACAGGCTAATCTCCCCGAGAGTGGATCTCTGAGAACTATCAAAAGCCTTAACGTTAATAGCCACATATTTTATCTCATGCAATCTTTTTCCTAACTTCTTGAGGGTGATCAGTGGACAAATGTTGAGGCTTGATCCTCCGTCGACTAGGATCCTAGTAATGAAATGATCTTCACATTGCACGGTGATGTGTAGTGATTTGTTATGACTGAGCCCTTCAGGTGGAAATTCATCCTCGTGGAAAGTGATTTTGTGACTTTCCAATGTCTGCCATGTCATGTTCACCATCTCTCCCCCTGTTATGTTGATCGGGACATAAGCCTCGCCCGGTATCTTCATCAAGGCATTCTTATGAACCTCAGAACTCTGCAGAAATGCTAAGATGGAAATCTGTGCCGGAGTCCAATTTATCTGTTCAACAACCGAATATTCCGTAGCCTGTATCTTCCTCTAGAGATCATTAGGTCCAGTTTCAATGGGACGTCCAGAGGCCTGCTGCTGGACTTAGCTACGTGCTCTGGTGTGTACACCCTGCCTGTTCTAGTCATAGCTTGCGCGGCGATTGCTTCACTCGTGTGTGCTTTTCTTTTCCTTCGTGCCTCGGCTCTGTAGTCCCAGGGTATGGCATTTGACTGAGATGGGGTTATGTCTGACAAGGTGACCGGAATTGGCACCCTTGGGGGCACCATAGCAACTTCAATTTGTGCGGGCTCCTTTAGAGTCCTAAACTCCACCTCAATTGGTTTTGGCACTTTTGCAAGAGGTGCCTCGAACTCAAATGGTACATATATATTCACCATATTTCCCTCAGATGTCTGAATTTGTACAATAATAGGATTAAGGGTGACCGCAGGCTTCTTGGGCTCATCTCCTTCAGATATCAAACTGATTGACCCTTCAGGATCCCAATCATCCTCAACCTCAATCATGTGGATGCCTCCACCTTTGTGGTCTGGTATAGGGTTATTTCGAACATTAGGAGCAGGATCCTTAGCTATGATGACCTTGTTGTCAATTAAGGTCTAACTTTTGTCCTTCAATGAACGGCATACGTCGATAGTATGGCCCTTCATCCCCGAATGGTATGCACAGGTTTTATTTGGGTTAATCCATTGGGAGGGGTTTTATGGGGTTATGGTTGGGATGGGTGTAACATACCCAGTGGCTTTAAGCTTCTCACATAGGTTGTCAATAGGTTCAGCAATAGCGGTGTACTGTCTGGGCAGTTTGCGGTCAAAGTTTGGTCTTGGTCGTGGGAAGTTTTGACGGGTAGGTGGTGATGGATAGTGAGGAGGTTGGGAGTTGTAATCCTGGTATATGGTTGCGGTGGGAATATCCTAGCAAGGTGGGTTGATATGTTGGTGATGGAGATGCTTGGTAGACGGGATGTGGGTTTTGATAGGTAGCTGAAGGTGCTAGTAATATAAAGATGGTTGGTATGTGAGTCGGGTTGGAGGGTAGGGTTGATATTTCATGGGAGAGTGGTTTCTCTGCGCAGCCATTATAGAGTTTACATTCTTTTTCTTCGACGTACCACCAGATTGCAAGGCTTTTTTGGTAGCCTGCAGTGCCTCAAGGTTAGTAACTGTACCATTTTTTATCACCTCTTCAATTCTTTCTCCCAGTTTGATGATATCAGCAAACTTCTGCCCTTCTATCAGCATCAATCTCTCGTAATATTGTGGGTCCTGAGCACGAACGAAAAATCTGTTCATTTGTTCTTCTTCCAAAGCTGGCATGACCTTGGCCGCTTCCGACCTCCAACGAGTAGCATACTCGCAAAAGGTTTCGGTGGGCTTCTTCTTCAATTTCTTGATATAGAACATGTCCGGCGCGTTATCAGTGTTGAAACTGAAACGGTCCATGAAATCGGATGCCATGTTTACCCAACTCGTCCACTTCTTTGCATCTTGGCTGATATACCAAGAAAAAGCATCACCGTTCAAGATCTTCATGAACAGCTTCATGCAGATCTTTTCATCTCTACCAACTCCCACTAACTTGTCATAATACATCCTGCGGTGAACCCTTGGATCATCCGTACCATCAAACATTTCTAACTTAGGAGGTTTGTACCCCTCTGGGAGTTCGACATCAGGCTGAACACAAAGGTCTTCATAATTTAAACGCTTTACACATTTATTACCTTCCACACCTTGAACCCTGCTAGTGAGTTTCTTAAGTTCAGCAGCCAAGTTTTGAATGACTAAGTCTAATTCTGACACATCTGATATGGGCTGTGTATAGTATGGCACAACATCCACAAAGATAGGGGTATCCTGATGATTTGGGGCATTCTGGGGCTCTGGGATGATCGGTGGAGCATTGTTGCGAACCAGGTTTGGAATCTTCTGTGGAGGTGCAAGGACTTGATAGTTGACATCTGCAGCAGCAAAGGAGATGGACAAGCTTGCCAAACTCTGGACCTGGTCTAGTTCCTCTCGAAACCTTAACAAAGTTTGCTCCAAATGAGCAGCAGTTTCTTTGGTGATCAGGGTACCCTGGGAACTTCCTTCAATTCCCTTCCTTGCTTCATCATCTCCTATCTTTCCTTTGTTCCTGTTTCTGGGAGGACTCGAAGGAGGAGGAGTACCCTTAGATCTTGTTGAGTATACCGATGGTGCCAGAATGCACGAACTAAACTTTTGGGAGGGGAATAAAAATAAAAGACAAACAAAAGGTAAAAAGTTAATGCAGATTCTGAGAAAGAAAACATTGCGGTATTTAAACACATTGTTGCAGGAATATAAGTCATTTCCTATTTGGGTGCCTCATTGTGCCTGAAGTAGGCCTAGCGAAAGATACGATTTGGAGAGTTTATAAGACCAAGTGCCTCATTTTATTGAAAGAAATAGAACGAGTCAAAATAGACTGAAATAAAAAAAATTGTCCCTAATAGCCAAAGGCCTTATTACATCAGGAAAACAGTAAAATCCTAACTACTTGCTCCCAAAAGAACCTTCCCAAGTGCCCACCTTCGTTACCTTCAGCTTCCAGGCAGTCGTTGATCCTTTTCAGAAACTTGCCTTCCAGCTCCACTAGACCCCGTTCCAAGTACCCTAAACGATTGTTTGCATGGACAACCATGTCCTTCCATTCATTAATTACATTTTGAGCCTCTAGCATTTCCCGATGTTCACTTTCACACTCTCGCATCCGCTTGCGTAGCTGGTTATACTTGACCTTTGCCGTAGTCTCCTCATCAATAACCCTGTGACCATGGACAAAACCCATTTTTCCCAAGCCAATATGATCATCTTCTAACCACTCCGGCGCATGCCCTGCCTGATACCTGTCTGGCTCCATAGATTTCTTTTCCAAAGTGATTTTTGAGTGCCACATATGTTGATCCCGACACCTGTGTTGGCTATCGTCATCTTGGAAGTCAGCCCTGTAGTGACTCATATTTTCCACCCTTGGTGTAATCTACTTCCTTCCCGCTTTTCTCATGACTCGTAGAGGGACATAAGTGTAAGTTCCTCTTAAGCCGATGAGTACAAGGAATGGTGCATCCCTAAACCGAATGATAAACTCTCCAGTTGGAAACAGCTTGTACATCCATTGTACCTGCTCTTCTCTTAGATTCCCTAATAGTTCCACCCATCCACTAGCGTCTTCTGGGTGAGCAAACATATCTGGAATGAAGTGCATTCTCTTTGGATGATGGAAAGCGATATGGTCATCCCAATCTCGTCGTATGATCTCCTGTCCATACTCTCTTTTCTGAAGATGCTCAATGAGCCATAGTTGTAGTAGCAAATTGCAACCTTCAAAGTGAGGTGCCCCTTGTTTACATTTTTCTACGGCTCGGTACAGTTCGGCGAGGATCATGGGTGCTATGCTGAATGCCTGCCCGTGGATACCCTCCATAACGGCTTTGGTTATCATGGCTAGTCTTGTATGGATTCAAGCCTTCTTCATCAGAAAAAACTATCATGCCCAGGAAACAGAACATCAATACAAAGGCCCTCCTATGTTGTAAAGAGGTGAGTGTGAACTCGTCCATGTGAGTGCGGTATGATTTACTATGTCCGAACCTTTTATACATGAAGTCGAATGATATGTAGGAGTCCTTCAGACTTGTCAGATTAGGATTCTTTTTTAGCCCCATCATTTTCAAGAACCCTCTACCTTTGCGTTTTTCTGGCATAAGCAACCCGGGGCTATCCCAAGGAATTCCGGCTAGACCCCCTATTTTTCCCAATAGCGGCGTCATTTCAATACCCTCAAAGCGGAAGATAGACCGTTCGCTATCCCAAACCATAGTAGCAGCTTCCACAATCTTGTTATCTCGCCTAACTTCCAGGAGTGAAGGAAGATTTCCTAAGTGCTTGCGGACAAGAACCCGATCACTACCATGCAAATCATCCCACCAGCTTAGCAACTTTGGATGAATGTTTGATACCATACCGAATATGGGGACCTCGTGCCTCATTTTCCTGCAAAATAGACAGTTATGCCCTTAACCCCACCAAACTCGACTAATTTAAATTAATAATTAGCAAGAGGTATTTAATTCTCCAAATCAATGCACATTACGTGAATGTCTGTTTGGGTTTCGAGGAAACCCGATGAACTTTTGGTTTAGGCTGTCCTAATGAGTCATTATGCGGATGACATAACTGATTCAACTAAGTTTGACCATGATGCATGAACATTTAAACAGAGTAAGGCTTCTATTTGAAGTGCTAGACAAGGTACCCTTGATCGGAAAACTCAAGAGGGAAAGGCACGGAACCGTCGACTACACCGTTGATCGACTGGCTTTACCGCAAATATGCCATTGCCAAATTTAGGGGGTTTGTAATAATGGAAGAGCGCAACCACTCATTATAAGAATTGCAATAGCATTTGTTTGGCACGAGTGGAAAATGATGCTGGAGGATGCAACTACAACAATGGAATAAATACATGTATTTTCACGTTCATACAATAATGATTACAATAAATGCTAGAAATTAAAGACGGAGTTGAAATAAAGTGAGGTAATGAAGCAGTAAAACAGTAAAAGAAAAAGAAATACACGAAGAAACAAGTTAGTAATTGTGAAAAATAATTAAAGCAATAAATAAAGGAATCAATAAAGTCACTGTTAGAATATGTAAATAGTAGAACCCTAATCCAAAGTGTATTAGGAGTAGGTTAGGTTATGTGTATTATATATAGGGTTCATTGTATCATGTTTAATATCAATTATATATTTTTCTACCGTGCTTTCTCACATGGTACCAGAGCAATCGTGAGAAATTTATCGCTGTGCATAAATTCCAGCGATTTCGGGAAGTAAAATCAGTCATCAGAACCCTTTTTCGGCGACTTTTTCAAGTAAAATCAGTCTCGGTCAGTGCTGTGCAAAATCCAGCAATACCAAAAGACTCACCTCTGTCCGGCGACCAAACCCCAGAAAATTATCCGGCCAACTCTGACCCACGCGCCCCCACGCGCCGCCAACACCTTCGGCGCGTGAGCCCACGCGCCGGCGCGTGGCACCCCTTCCGGCCAGAATTTCCGGTGACTCCTTCAGGAAAGTTTGGTCAGAATCTAATTCCTACCCTACCCATCCTATTTTTGTTCGATTCCGACAACTTTGAATTTTTTCCGATAGCTACAGTGCTCTTTCCGGCAGCTACAGTGTTCCATTTTTTTCGGTAGCTCCAGTTTTTAGTTTCCAGTTTTCTGTTTCAGTTTTAGCGAGTTTTCAGTTGATAATCCAACGATGTCTTTGGGAATCGATGCTTTCGGGTCTAGAAACCCGGGTTCTAGCAGTTCCGGTGTTATGATTCCTTAGAACCATTAAAAGAAGGTTCAAACTACCTAGCTTGGGCTTCGTCTGTCGAGTTGTGGTATAAAGGTCAAGGTGTTCAGGATCATCTAATCAAGGAGTCTAGTGACGGAGATGAAAAAGCCAAAGCACATTGGGAGAAGATTGATGCTCAATTATGCAGTATTTTGTGGTGATCTATTGATTCCAAGTTGATGCCCTTGTTTCGTCCATTCCAAACATGTTATTTGGTTTGGGAAAAGGCTCGTACTTTATACACTAATGACATATGTCGTTTCTATGATGTGATATCGCGGATGACAAATTTAAAGAAACAAGAATTAGATATGTCTACTTACTTGGGTCAAGTGCAGGCAGTTATGGAGGAATTTGAGACGTTGATGCCAGTTTCTGCTAGCGTTGCAAAGCAGCAAGAGCAACGACAAAAGCTGTTTCTAGTTCTTACTCTTGTTGGGCTTCCTAATGATCTTGACTCAGTACGCGGATCAGATTTTGGCTAGTCCGACTGTCCCCACAATTGATGAATTATTCTCTCTCTTACTTCGCCTTGCTGCAGCACCATGTCACCCAGTGAGCTCATCACAGACACTTGATTCATCTATCCTCGTATCCCAATCCATGGACAATCGCGCTTCTCATACTATGGAGTATAGACGAGGAGGAGGTCGTTTTGGAAGATCTAGACCCAAGTGTTCTTATTGTTATAAACTTGGTCACACTCGTAACGTGTGCCATTCTTTACATGGTCGACCACCAAAAAATGCTTATGTTGCTCAGACCGATACTACAGGTAACCAGGGATTTTCTATATCTGAAAGGGAGTATAATGAGTTCCTTAAATATCGAGCAAGTAAGCAGACGTCTCCACAAGTAGCCACTGTTGCTCAGACTGATACTTCCGTTGCTGGTAATTCTTTTGCTTCTGTTTCCCAGTCTAGTCCTCTTGAACAATGGGTTGTGGACTCAGCTGCTTCTGATCATATCTCTGGTAATAAATCCCTTTTGTCAAATATTGCGTAGTCACAGTTTCTTCCCAACGTTACTTTAGCTAATGGGTCTCAAACTAAAGCAAAAGGAGTTGGACAAGCGAATCCTCTACCCTCTGTCACTCTAGATTCCGTTCTTTATGTCCCTGGCTGTCCTTTTAATCTTGCATCTGTTAGTCGTTTGACTCGTGCCCTCCATTGCGGAATATATTTTATTGATGACTCTTTTATTATGCAGGACCGCAATACGGGATAGACGATTGGAACAGGACTTGAATCGGACGGACTCTACTACCTTAACTCACTAACATCCTCTAAGGCCTGTCTAGCTGCAAATCCTCCACACCTACTTCAAGTCGTTTAGGACATCCAAGCCTGTCCAAGCTTCAGAAGATGGTGCCTCGTTTGTCTAGTTTGTCCACATTAGAGTGTGAGTCATGTCAGCTCGGGAAACATACCCGTGCCTCCTTTCCTCGTAGTATTGAGAGTCATGCAGAGTCTGTTTTTTCTTTAGTACATTCGGATATATGGGGTCCTAGTAGAGTTAGTTCAACCTTGGGATTTCGTTATTTTGTTAGTTTCATTGATGATCATTCAAGATGTACTTGGATTTTCTTAATGAAAGATCGTTCTGAGTTGTTTTCTATATTCCGGAATTTTTGTGCTGAAATTAAAAATCAATTTGGTGTTTCTATTCGCACTCTTCGCAGTGATAATGCCTTAGAATATTTATCCACTCAATTTCAGCAGTTTATGTCTTCTCATGGAATTATTCATCAGATCTCTTGTCCTTATACCCCTCAGCAAATGGGGTTGCAGAGAGAAAGAATAGGCACATTATTAAGACTGCTCGCACACTTCTCATTGAATCTCATGTTCCGCTGCATTTTTGGGGCGATGCAGTTCTCACATCTTGTTATTTGGTTAATCGGGTGCCTTCATCTCCCATCCAGAATCAGATTCTGCATGAGGTACTGTTTCCCCCGTCACCCTTATACCCTGTTCCCCCTCGTTTTTTTGGGAGCACTTGTTTCGTTCATAACTTAGCTCTTGGGAAAGATAAGTTAGCTCCTCGTGCTCTCAAGTGTGTCTTCCTTGGTTATTCTCGTGCTCAGAAGGGCTATCGTTGTTATTCACCTGATCTTCGTAGGTACCTTATGTCAGCCGATGTCACATTTTTTGAGTCTAAACCTTTCTTTACCTCTTCTGACCATTCTAACCATCTTGATATATCTGAGGTTTTACCTATACCGGCCTTTAGGGAGTCTACTATATCTCCTCCTTCACCTTCCGCTACAGAAGTCTTACCCATTCCAAACGTTGGAACGTCTACTATGGCTCCTCCTAGACTCTCTGCACAAGACACTCCACTCTTGACATATCATCGTCTTCCTCGCCCAGTATCCGGCCCAGTTGATTCATGTTCTGCACCTGACCCTGCTCCTACTGCGGACTTGTCTCTTCCGATTGCACTTCGGAAAGGTATACGGAACACCCTTAATCCTAATCCCCATTATATCGGTTTAAGTTATCATCGTTTGTCATCACCCTATTATGCTTTTCTATCTTCTTTGTCCTCTGTTTCCATCCCTAAGTCTACAGGTGAAGCATTGTCTCATCCAGGGTGGCGACAGGCTATGACTGACGAGAAGTCTGCTTTACATACGAGTGGTACTTGGGAGCTCGTCCCTCTTCCTTCAGGTAAATCTACTGTTGGTTGTCGTTGGGTGTATGCAGTCAAGGTTGGTCCAGATGGTGAGGTTGATCGTCTTAAGGCTCGTCTTGTTGCCAAGGGCTATACTCAGATATTTGGGCTTGATTACAGTGATACCTTCTCTCCCGTGGCTAAGATAGCATCAGTCCGACTTTTTCTCTCTATGGCTGCTGTTCGCCATTGGCCCCTGTATCAGCTGGACATTAAAAATGCTCTTTTACACTGTGACCTTGAGGATGAAGTTTATATAGAGCAACCACCTGCGTTTGTTGCTCAGGGGGAGTCTCGTGGCCTTGTATGTCGCTTGCGCCGGTCACTTTATAGTCTAAAGCAGTCTCCTCGAGCCTGGTTTGGTAAGTTTAGCACTGTTATCTAGGACTTTGGCATGACTCGGAGTGAAGCTGATCACTTTGTATTCTATCGGCATTCTGATTCACGTCTCTGTATTTATCTAGCGGTCTATGTTCACGACATTGTTATTACCGGCAATGACCAGGATGGTATTACTAAATTGAAGCAACATCTCTTTCAACACTTTCAGACTAAGGATCTGGGCACACTAAAGTATTTTCTGGGTATTGAGGTCGCACAGTCTAGCTCAGGTATTGTGATCTCACAACGAAAGTATGCCTTGGATATTCTTGAGGAGACAGGAATAACAGGTTGTAAACCTGTTGACACTCCAATGGATCCGAATTCTAAACTTCTTCCAGGACAGGGGGAGCCTCTTAACGATCCTGCAAGATATAGGCGATTAGTTGGTAAATTAGATTATCTTACACAAGACCTGACATTTCCTTTCCTGTGAGTGTTGTGAGCCAGTTTATGGGTTCGCCATGTGATAGTCATTGGGATGCAGTTGTTCGCATTCTTCGGTATATAAAATCAACTCCAAGTAAAGGTTTATTGTTTGAGGATCGAGGCCATGAGCAGATTGTTGGATACTCCGATGCTGATAGGGCAGGATCGCCTTCTGACAGACGTTCTACTTCTTGATATTGTGTCTTAGTAGGAGGAAATTTGGTATCTTGGAAAAGCAAGAAACAGAATATGGTTGCTCGGTCTAGTGCAGAAGCAGAATATCGAGCAATGGCTATGGCGACATGAGAGCTAGTTTGGATCAAACAGTTGCTCAAAGAGCTGAAATTTGGTGATGTAAGTCAGATGGGACTTGTGTGTGATAATCAAGAAGCTCTTCATATTGCGTCAAATCCAGTGTTCCATGAGAGAACTAAGCACATTGAGATTGACTGTCACTTTGTCATATAATAGATACTCTCGGGAGATATTGCTACAAAGTTTGTAAAGTCAAATGATCAGCTTGCAGACATTTTCACCAAGTCCCTCACTGGTCCTCGTATTAACTACATATGTAACAAGCTCGATACATATGATTTATATGCACCAGCTTGAGGGGGAGTGTTAGAATATGTAAATAGTAGAACCCTAATCCAAAGTGTATTAGGAGTAGGTTAGGTTATGTGTATTATATATAGGGTTCATTGTATCATATTTAATATCGATTTTATATTTTTCTCCCGTGCTTTCTCACAGTCACAAAACACGTAGTGGTAAAAGCCTAAAAAGAATTCCCCAGCAGAGTCGCCATGCTGTCGATGCCCCGTTTTTCCCTAAAAAGCGAAATCGGGTTTTACGACATTATGGGAAAACAGCTCTATTTCCCCTTTGGGAATTGGGTTATGGAATTGAAAGAGTCGCCACCTAATGATTATAGTGCATTACGACACTTAAGAGGGATTATTTTGAAAAGAAAACAAGAGTTCAGGTAAGGGCTTGAGATTATCTCGAGGGGAAGGTGTTAGGCACCCCTCAAGATCCACTAGTGTGGTTCCCGGTTGTGCTAATCGTGACTTTATAAAAAAGGTGAAACAATTAAACAAGTAAGGTTCAGACATATAGCATTCATACAACTTGAAAAGCTTTAAAGAAAAGGAAGGACGTAAATTTAAAATAAAAGAAAGGAAAGCATTACTATAGAAGAATATTTAAATAAAGCAAGAGAGAAGGGTCCTAGGTTTAACTACAATATGGATCATTCGATGCAATATCCCGCACATATTCACAAAGAGGGCTCGTTTTATGATATTATCGCATCGTCATCATCTCCATATTCTACCCTTCCCACCCCGTAGAGGTTATTTAAGCGTGTGAATCGGTCACGAATGCTTATTGCGTGCTATTACCCGTCCCATCCTATAGATCCTAGAGGTCATTTAGGATCGCTATTCCTATGAGGTAGGAACTAGGTGGAACCCTTATGTTTATTGGTTAAAATACTAGGAGACATTCAAAAACAAATTGGACTTGCATATAAAGGAATCATATGGAACATATAAAAGGCTCAAATAACCCTCTATAAGAGAACACGCAAGTAGCACGTCTCAAACACATGTAAGGTATAAGCAAGAGAGAGTTTTTAAAAGCTGGAGTGTTGACAAATATATTTAAGACACCAGCTGAAAAAGTTTTAAAAACAGAATTCACATAAAAAAGTTGGATGAAAACTTTTGGGACTTGAGAGAGGCAAATGGAGGTGTGACAGTTTAAAAATCGGAGGGAAAACCTTTTAAACCCGCTTGAAGATACACAACACATATGATAAACCAGTTTTCAGACATGAGAGGAAGAAAACAGATGTAAAACTATTCAGAAATGTTAAAGAGCGTGTAAGCGTATTAGTTTTGAACCATAGTTTTAACATTGCAGAAGATACAGTATTAAGCTAAATTTTAAAAAATAGTTATCCTGTTCTAGACTAGGAATAAGAGTAACTTACTAAAATATTTTCATAGAAGTGATTGAAAATAAGGCAGAAGTTTAGTGTAAAAATCAGCGGACTTTAGATGGGCAAACAAATTCTGGCGGTTTAAAGAGGGCGAATAGCTTAAGCATGATTTAAGGCGATTAATCAATTTTATCTAACCTAAAGTTTGCCTAGGCGTTGTTTAATCATAAGAGAAAGGTGGACATACATGTTTGTCTCCCAGTGTTAAAAAGGAACAGGTTAACCAGTTTTACATTTATTTAGAAAAATTAGTGAGGCATTTAACAGTTGCAAAAGAAAGACCCCAAGTGCATGATATCTAATGCATATAAAGGCCCTAAACATGGTATCCAGATGCAATGGCAATAACTTGATTATTAACTGATTGTGATTAAAAAATAACAAGTTGAAAGTAAACGGCCTAAGAACAGGGTTTCTATATGTGAGATGCATGTCCTATACATGGTTTCTATTACGCAAATAGGTAAGTAAAGTCCTATAAACATGTTTTCTACCCATTCCCTTAATAATCATGCATAACCCTCCCCAATTTTACTATTATCCCCATTGTTCTTTACAAATTATTACAGCCAAGTAATTTAAAAATACAACAATGATAAAAGAAAATAAGAAGTTACTCTATAGAGAGCCTTCAGCAAGGCCCAAGCATCTCCAATCTCACTCCTTTCGAGTTTCACAGCCATTACCAAGTCTTGGGTGCGGCAAAGTCCCTTAAGGGTTCGTTTGAAGTGCAAGCCTTGTGCATCAGAGTTCCATGGGTGCTCAAGGCTCCCAAGGCAGAGCTTACAGTAAGGGGGCAGACCCTATAGGTCTAAGAATGAGATTGTAATTGAGAGAGTTGAAAACAGTTGAGAGACAGTTTAAGAAAGCAGTTGAAATAATTGAGACAATTTTAGAAAATAGTTGAAAGAGTTGGAAAATTTGAGACAGCTTAAGAAAATAGTTGAAAGAATTGAGAGAGTTTTAGAAAATAGTTGAAAGAGTTGGAAAAGTTGAGATAGTTTAAGATAATAGTTGAAAGAATTGAGAGAGTTTAAGAAAATAATTGAAAGAGTTGAAGAAGTTCTTTTGAAATTATGTTAGACTGAATAGTTTTAGAACATGAAGGCATCACACAAACAGGGGAAAAGGGGAAAATGGGATAAATAAGCAAAGTAAACTACTTAAACATGCAACATATTCGAAATCAATACAAAAATTGTAAGGAGAATACAAAAAATCACAATTTAAGGCTTGTAATCACAGCCTTGAAGAGAGCTCGTACGAATCAGTATAAAATAACCATGTAAACATCCAGAAAAACCTTAAGAGAAGAACACAACATGGTAGGGGAAATGAAACACTAGCAACAAAATTAAAGTAAAGATCGCGGAACTCATAGAAGAACCCAGAAGAACATGCAAACAGGAAAATACAGATACAAACATGTAGGGTTACGGTTTTCATCAAAATATTTAGAAGTAGTACTGAGAGTTACAGATTAGTACTCAAAATCATAAATGTTAAGTGTTTTCGAAAGGGGTTAAGAAACCCTAGCAATAGAAATTACAGTATGGAACCAAGGTTAACTAGGAAAATAAATAAACAAGTGAAATAAACAAACACAAACTAATATATAGTACTCAGAAAGAGTAGAAGAAACGATTTTGAAGAAGGGGTCAGAAGTCCTAGTTTGAAAGAGTGGTAATCATCCGAATATTTTGAAATAACCGGAAACGCTAAGTAAAAAATAGAATAGAAAAAAAATCAAACTAAGAGTTGTTTTAAAAGAGTAGAGATTAAAAAGGAAAACATAGGGTTTTAACACAAATTAGGGAAAACAAAGAACCTGGCCGTGAAACTTGTATACAATGCCATAGAAGGCCTCATCGTACAAAGACCACCGGAGAAAAGCTTGGAAACCGACCCAAGTGAAGCTTCAATGACTGTCTTTCATCACGGAAGCTGCTGGGCTTCAAGCTTGAGAGAGGAAACAACAATACAAGGACTCCATGGCTGTTAGAAGTCGAGAGAAGTGAGGGAGGAGTGAGCCGGAGAGGCGATGATCTTCATCGGAGAAGAAGGAGAGACCAGAAGGTTCTAGAGAGCAAGAATTTAGAGAATGAGAGACTGATCTGTGAAAAATGAGGGTTTGGGGGGAGGGGGGGTCATTTGATTTTAATTAAGGTAATGATGTCTAAGCCGTTGATCTTATTTGATCAACGGCTCATATTAAATTAGAGGCGGATCAGGAAAATTAGTGGGTGTGGGTTATTGAATTGGGTTAAAAAATTGGACTGAAATAGAAGTTGATTTTGGCTATTTTTTTAAATAAATCTGGCTATAGTTTAAATAGCCCATTTTTCTCAAAAGATTTTATGAAAAAGCTAAAATCGTTTAAAAATTAAAATTAAAACATGGAACTAATTAATAACATATAAATAGTAATATAAACATGATAGAAATAATTTAATAACTATGAAACACAGTTAATTACGAAAGTGGCTATAATTGTAATTTTATGTATTTAGCCTTAAAAATCCCAAATAAATTTGTAAAAAATGTGGAAAAATTCTATAAATTATATTTTGTTGTAAATATGCGAGTGAAGCATATTATTCACTAAAAATAATAATTTAGAAAAAATATTTGGCCTTCGTACTGTCAAAATAAGCATTAAATTAATTTTAAATAAATCTCAAAAATTAAAGAAAAATACAAAAGTACCCAGCCTGCTTATATATGCATACATATACTATTTTGAAAATATTTTGAGTGCAAAAATATATAGGGAAAAATTGGGTATCAACAACTGGGACTTAGGCTATTCGCCTTCGCCATCAAATTTATCAAAGTTCAACTACAGTTGAACCAAGACTCGGGCTATGCGCCTTCGCCATCAAATTTATCAAAGTTCAACTACGGTTGAACCAAGACTCAGGCTATGCCCCTTCGCCATTAAATTTATCAAAGTTCAACTGCATTTGAACCAGGACTCTGGCTATGCGCCTCCGCCATCAAATTTATCAAAGTTCAACTACGGTTGAACGAAGTCTCAGGCTATGCGCCTTCTCCATTAAAATTGACAAAGTTCAACAGCAGTTGAACTTAGACTCAGGCTATGCGCCTCCGCCAAAAAATTCAACTACGATTGAACTAACACTCAGGCTATGCGCCTTCGCCATCATGATTGGAAAAGTTCAACAACAGTTGAACCGGGACTCAGGTTATGCGCTTTCGCCGTTAAGATTGGAAAAGTTCAAAAACAATTGAACTGAGACTCAGGCTATGCGCCTTCGCCATCAAATTTATTAAAGTTCAATTACGGTTGAACCAAAACTCAAGCTATATGTCTTCGTCATCAAATTTATCAAAGTTCAACTACGGTTGAACCAAGAAAGGCTATGTGCCTCCGCCAATAAATTCAACTACGGTTGAACCAAGACTCGAGCTACGTGCCTCCGTCAGTAAGTTCAACTACGGTTGAACCAAGACAAGGTAAGTGCTCCGCCAATAAATTCAACTACGGTTAATCCAAGACTCAGGCTATGCGCCTTCGCCATCAAGATTGGCAAAGTTCAACAACAGTTGAACTAGGACTTAGGCTATGCGCCCTTCGCCATAAATTTTTCAAAGTTCAACTACGGTTGAACCAAGACTCACGCTATGCGCCTTCGCCATCAAAACTGACAAAGTTCAACAACAGTTGAACTGGGACTCAGGCTATGCCCCTCCGCCAATAAATTCGATTGAACCAAGACACAGGCTATACGCCTTCACCATCAAGGTTGGAAAAGTCAACAACAGTTTAACTGGACTCAGGCTATGTGCCTTCGCCATCAAAATCGATAAAGTTCAACAACGGTTGAACTGAGACTCAAGCTATGCGCCTTCGCCATCAAAATTGACAAAGTTCAACAACAATTGAACTGGGACTCAAGCTATGCGCCTTTGCCATTGAATCTAACAAGTTCAACCTCATTCGAACTACAATGATAGACGCCTCTGTCCTCAAATCTAACAAGTTCCACCACAGTTGAACCAGGACCTAGGCCAAGTGCTTTCATCATAGAACTCAGCAAAATCCAACCTGCGACGAATCGAGGCGCAGACTAGGCTCCTTCGCCAGCAAATAAGTACTCCCAACTCAATCTAATATTCGGTCCACATAAAGTTCAGTCCCCATCAAACTACCAGGACATGCTTTTTATCATCACGGCTGGTAGTTCGACCACTCCAGAACAGGGACTAGGGCTATGTGCCACTATCACCAAGTAACGGCTCAGACATGCTAACACCGAGTCGAAGAAAAAATTTATCAACAATCAAAAATAAATATGCCCACCATAGTCAAACTCAAAGGAAAATCACCCCTTCGAACGCGTGCAAAGAAAAGTCTAAGGGGGAAGAAGGGAAGGTACAAAAATAAATGCAAAGCAAATAACGAAAACAAGGAATTTCATTTATCTACAAAGTTAATTGCAGGTCATCCCCACTTACATCCGGCCAAGGCCAGTCAGTACAAGGAAAAAGAAGAAGAAAAACAAGAAGCACCTAAACACCAAGCGGCGAATAAAACAAAAAAATAATAACAAGAGTGCTTTCGTCGTTGGTGTGCTTTCCGATCTCTACGCATTTCACCACTCCACCAGAAACTCCCTCTGCTCCTACCGTACTCCAGCTTGGTAGTTTCCACCGCATGTCCAGGGTTGAGCCCTGGGATTTGATGGCGAACTTAAAAAGCCATCTACTGACATAAATTTATTCGGTGCCGTCCGCGCCACCACCTGCACCATCATCAACCTCTGGCATCGCCGCTTCAAAACCACAGTCGGTACGGGCCTCACGAGTCTTTTTATGCACTTTCTTGAAAGCAGCTTCGGTTACAATGCCGATCTCCCACAAATTCCTATATAGATCATGTCGGGCCTCCTCGGCAAATACCCAAAGCTCACGAGCCTGGATAGAAGCAGCGGCTTGGTCCCGTAGCCGCTAATTCTCTCTTTCTAGGGCCGCGACCTGATCCGCCATAACTTGGGCCTCCTTCTCAAGAAGGCCGATCTTCTCCTCGAGCCCTGCTTCCTTATCGGTCGCCGTAGTCCTCTCCGACCTACACTGAGTTGCATGCATGCGGATTGCCTACTCCAACCTACGACTCTCGACGAGGCAGTACTCGCCTGATGTTTTAGAGCCGCAACCTCACTTTCCAAAGTAGCCACTTTCCCGCTCTAGCCAGCAGTAACCTCCGCCTCCTTATCCTAGCCACGGTGCTCGCTCTCAGCTGCAGCCCTCCTTCCCGCCTCGAGTTCCTCATCCTTCTCACGAAGATGCTCCTCGAGGGTGCATGTTTTACCATGTAATTGCTGGAACTGAAGATCCCCTCTTGCTAGCTCCTTGACCAAGGCCCAATTACAGGGACTGGCCCTCAAGCGCTCACGCAACTCTCAGCACCGATCTCGATAGCTGTGGTAGTTATCTAACACCCACAAAAATATCCCCGAGCGGACGTTGGCTCAAGGGATGCCCTCCATCCCCAACAAATAAGGTTGCAAAGCAAAAACAACAAGTAATATAAAGATTAAACTAAGGCAACAAAAATATGGATCAAGGTCATAATACGTAGCCTCGGGCCCATCACAGCCACCTCATTCATCAGTCCGATATCCATGACATCCGTCAATGATGCGTTCTCGGCCTCAGAGCATAATATCTCAAATAACGCACCAAGCTATTCCATTGGAGCAATAAGTTCGACTCCGTGGGAACCTCAATGAAGCAAGATCGCCTCTCTTCACGCAAGGTTGAATTGGTGAAGCCTTCTCGAAGCGTACGGACGTTATTGGAGTCCAAGTTGGATTCGGACCCATACACATCTACAGTGTCCCTTCCACCTTCCGCCGCCGAAGGGGAACTTGATTCACCAACAATAGCAGACGCTGAGGAGCTTCCTCCCATCTCAGCAACTAGAACTACCAACTGAGTCGTGGAAGAGACAGTATCATCACGGCCTAAGCCAACTGAGGCAACTCCCACTGTTTGTTCGCCCTCAGGGGCAGGCGCCGCAGTTGCACTCCTCTCTGTATCCGCTAGGGGGGAATCCAAATTAATTACCACGGGTTGATCCGGTGTGAACACGACCATCGTCTCACCAATGGCCTTTCCTCCTTCTTCTCAGGTGAGGGAGATTCAGCTCTTGGTCGCCCTCATCCCGAAGTGCGGCCCGTGCTGGAGAAGGAGATGCTGAAGACTCAACTAATGCCACCCTCGGTACTGGGCACACTACCGCTGCTGCAGTAAGTCGAGCAATTGCACCAGGCCGATGGAAGGCCAACTGAGGGACCGTGATGCGGCGTGCCCTCCCTGATCACAAAACAAACAAAGTTGATAAACAAAATTGAAACAAAGAGGGACAGAATACATCTTTATACCTGTCACAGGACTACGGACATGCCTCTCCCAAAACGACGCCCACGTGCGTATCCCCGCTTTATGGGGAAGCACAGTCTTTACCCACTCATGTATCCCAACTAGCAGAGCTGGCGGTGACTTTTCAGCTACAAATATTACACAAGTTAATGCTTATGAGCGCAAGACGTAAAGAGGGGAAAAAGAGAATTCGATGGTTAAAAAACTTACCTGCATGGTTATAAGCCTTTGGAAACCGGGTAGGGACGCCATTAAGTGACTAGTCCTGATATAAAAGAAGTGATCAAAAGGGCGAAGCCCGGCCTCATCATCAAGTTTTGTAGTCAGGCCCCTCGAACCACGAGGGCATGCCTGAATCATTTTACCGTGGACTCTCTAGGGGGTGTAAGACTAAGCACGTGTTGCAGCGTGACCTCTCTACCGGCCAACTCCGCATACATAATAAACATCGCCGAAAATTTTTAAAGAGAAGGAGAGGGCTGACCCGAGCACACCCCGTAGTAACGGCAAAAATCAACCACCAACATCGGGAGCGGAAGCTTAAATCCCAACTTGAAGGGGTAGGCATAGAAGATGCAATATCCCCTGCGGTCTGTATGTACCTTCTCTTCGCTCTTGGCGAGAACAATATTGGCATAGTTGGGAATGCCTCATTGTTCCCGTAGTTAGGCCATCCCAACTTCCCCCATTAACGAGGCTTCATTTACATGATCCTCTACACCATCGATGGTGAAATCAGTCATTAGGCCTCCGGAGAGGGTCTCTCGACCACCGAAAAACAAACCAAAAAATTTGCCGGGAGAACGTTTTGAGAAGAACTGTCTGCCATCACTGGTTCACTGACAAGAACAAAACATTGTTTGATGGGCAAGATGGAAGTTGTAACAACCGAAGAACAATGATGAAGATGAATTAGCAAGAAGAAAAGTTTCTCCAAAATCTCTCTCAGACCAACAATAAGAATAAGAGAAATAAATGTCTCAACCCTTTATTTATAAGCACACAAGTGGATTTCGGCGAACCCCAATAGCCATCATTAACTACATAACCAACCGCAAAATAGTTTTTTTTTTACAGAAACATGCGTCATTATGACAGGCTCCATGAAGTGACTTTTCAGTTACCAACCGGCGCCTCGCCGTCAAAACGGTCATAAAAGACTTGTGGATGCCGAGGAGATATTTTTTACGCCATAGAAATTTTGGACGTTGCCAAAAGCATATCAAGCGTGCTCTCACCCTCCTTGGCCGACTCGTTCGCCTTGATCGACGGCTACGCTCCCACGCAAACGTATGTTTCAAAGCACAGTAAAGCACGACCTCACTCGTGTTAATGTAAAATGCCAAATGTCTTTTCCAAGGAAGAGAGTGCGACCTTGATCGAACGACGACTAGATAATACAATAACAAAACACCAACACTCTACAAGGCTAAGGCCATCTCTAAAGTGTGAACGGCTAAGGTTGTCGACAGTATTAAGGTTAAAGACCATCGCCAAAGAGAATTCGATCTCGACCAAATCAACAGTTGACCTCCCTACTCAAATTTCTCGAACTACAGTCGACGAAGTCCACTCATCGAGCTCGACCAAGGCACGACCTCAACAAGCGGAGGGACTAACTGTATGGTTCGAAATCCGACCCCACAATAATTAACGAAGCAAATCCCGATTTAAGCTAATTCATGATTAATAAGGTGTATGACCACTCAGAGCCAATGTTATTTAACCCTTATCTGATTCGATCAGTAACGCCACGGCCTATCTACCATCATAAAGGTGAATCCACAGCGTGGTCACGACCACTTATTGACAGCTCACGAAGCTCACAGCTATAAATACCAAGAGAGGGAACCCTAAAAAGGGGGCTTCTTCTTTGCCACTATTCACGAGAGAGAGAAAAGATACAACGATACCCATATTATGGGAAATGGGAACACCATCTTAAGGTTTTCAACCTCTCCAGGGAGAGGCAAATAAAATCAACAACAACAACTACTACCTAGTATAGTCCCACAAGGTGGGGTCTGGGGAGGGTAATATGTAGACGAGCCTTACCCCTACCCGAAAGGGCAGAGAGGCTGTTTCCAATCGACAGCTCAGTGAAGGAAAGGAACAACAAAAACAAAAACAACAACAAAAGAACATTAGTAGATTCAGCAGAAATAGCATATGAATTTATCTAAACATAAGAACCATAAATAAAAATAAATAAATAAATAAATAAAATAAAATAGCATGCAACAATATCAGACAGTAACTACCATAGATAACTACAATAAGGGAGAAACAATCCAATATACAGATCATCTATGGATAGCCATGCCATGCCTCACCCAACCCCGGGTGAGGAGTACGAAAAACTCTAGGGGCCTCTATCCTACAACCCTGATACTAGACCTCCAGACTTTCCTATCAAGGGCCATGTCCTCAGAAACCCGCATTCTAGTCATGTCATGCCTAATCACTTCTCCCCAATACCTCTTAGGTCTCCCTCTGCCTCACCGTGCGCCGACTATCGCCAACCGCTCACAACTCCTCACCGGGGCATCAGGACTTCTTCTCCATACATGCCCGAACCACCTCAGTCTCGCTTCTCGCATCTTCTCATCCACCGGGGCCACCCCCACCTTCTCTCGAATAACTTCTTTCTTAATCTTATCTAACCTGGTGAGCCCGCACATCCATCTGAGCATCCTCATCTCATCAACCTTCATCCTCTGAACATGAGAGTTCTTCACTGGCCAGCACTCCACCCATAAACATGTCCAGTCTAACCACAGCTCTATAAAATTTCCCCTTGAGTTTCTGTGGAACTTTCTTGTCGCACAGGATTCCTGATGCAAGCCTCCACTTTGACCACCCCGCTCCTATACGATGAGTGACGTCCCCATAAATCTCTCCGTCCCCCTGAATTACCGACCCAAGATATTTGACACTGTCCCTCTTGGCGATGACCTGAGATCCAATCATCACATCCCTACCTACTTCGCTCGGCTCGGCGCTAAACTTGCACTCCAGGTATTCTGTCTTAGATCTGCTTATTTTTGAAACCCTTAGACTCGAGAGCGTGTCTCCATACCTCTAACCTCTCATTAACACCGACCCTCTTCTCGTCTATCAAGACTATGTAATCAGCAAATAGCATACACCAAGGCACATTCCCTTGAATATTTTGGGTAAGAGCATCCATCACCAAGGCAAACAAGAGAGGGCTAAGCGCTGATCCTTCATGTAGCCCCATAACCACTGGAAAATGGTCTGAGTCTCCACCCACCGTCCTAACCCTGGTCTTAGCTCCATCGTACATGCCCTTAATTACTCTGATGTAGGCTTCAGGCACGCTCTCCGACTCCAAGCACCACCATAGCACCTCCCTTGGGACCTTGTCATACGCCTTCTCCAAGTCGATAAGCACCATGTGAAGGTCCTTCTTCTTATCCCTGAACTGCTTCACCAGCCTCCTGACAAGGTGGATAGCTTCTGTAGTGGAGCGACCCGGCATGAAACCGAACTGGTTCACAGATATAGATGTCATCTCCCTCACCCTTGCCTCAATTACCTGCTCCTAGACCTTCATGGTATGACTTATTAATTTGATACCCCTATAGTTGTCGCAGGACTGGATGTCACCTTTGTTCTGTACAAGGGCACCACTGTACTCCACCTCCACTCCTCCGGCATCTTTTTGGTTTTGAAGATCACATTAAACAACCTGGAGAGCCACTCCACTCCTGACATACCCATGCATTTCCAGAACTCTACCGGGATCTCGTCAGGCCCGGTCGCTCGACCCCTACTCATCCTACGCAAATCCCCCATGACCTCCTCCGCCCTAATGCGCCTGCAGTACCCAAGGTCTCTATGTTGCTCTGAATACCCCAACTCCCCTAGCTCTATGTTGCGATCCCCCATATCATTAAGTAAGTCTCGAAAGTATGCCTGCCACCTCTGCTTGACTTGAGACTCCCCCATTAGAACTCTACCATCCTCGCCCTTGATGCACTTAACTTGGTCAAGATCACGCGCCTTCCTTTCCCTTTCTTTAGCTAATCGGAATAACTTCCTGTCCCCGCCTTTCTCCCCTAATTCATCGTACATGCGACCAAACGCCGCGTTTTTGGCTTTCGTAACCGCCATCTTTGCTTCTTTCCCTGCCGCCTTGTAGATCTCCATGTTCGCTCTCCGTTCTTCCTCGCTTGTACTCCCTGCCATCTTAGCAAACGCCGCCTTCTTCACCTCCACTTTTCCTTGGACTGCATCGTTCCACCACCAGTCACCCTGATGCCTTCCTGAATATCCCTTTGCTACTCCGAGCAAATCCCGTGCTACCTCCCTAACCAAGTTCGCCGTCTCTGACCACATAACATCCGCTTCCCCAGAACTTCTCCAAGCTCCGCCCTCAGCTAACATCCTCTCCAACTCCTGAGCTTTCTCCTTATTCAAACACCCCCTCTAATCCGCGGTTGACCCCGAGCACCCCTCCTCTTCCTCTTCACCCAGAGACCGATATCCATCACTAGGAGTCTATGAAGAGTCGAAAGGGACTCTCCCGGAATAACCTTGCAGTCCTTGCACATACCCCTATCGCTCCTTTTGAGGAGGAGGTAATCAATTTGAGTCCTCGCCGCCGAACTCTTGAAGGTGACCAAATGCTCCTCCCTCTTCTGAAATGTCGAGTTAGCAATCAAAAGCTCGGAAGCCCTGGCGAAATCAAGCAGTGACGTGCCTCCTCCGTTCCTAACCCCAAAGCCGAAGACACCGTGCACCTCACCATAACCACCAGCATCAGCCCCAATATGACCATTAAAGTCTCCTCCAATAACTAACTTCTCAGATTGGGGAATACTACTCACCATATCATCCAAGTCCTCCCAAAAATGCCTCTTAACCTCCCCGTCCAAGCCCGATTGCGGCGCGTAGGCGCTGATGACATTGAGGACGCAACCCCCAATAACCAACTTAATAGACATTAACATATCATTCACTCGCCTAACCTCGACGACTCCCTTAGATCCCTATCGACCAATATGCCCACTCCATTCTTACCTCTCACGACCCCAGAATACTACAATTTAAACCCATCTGCATTCCTCGCCTTCGACCCTTTCCACCTAGTCTCCTGGACACAGGCTATGTTTACCCTCCTCTTCTGAAGAATCTTCGCCAACTCAATGGACTTACCCGTCAAAGTGCGTACGTTCCACGACCCGATCCTTAATCTATGAGTGTCCGCCACCCTCTTCCCACCCTTGCCTCTGGCCCTACCCGCATAACCGCTCCCAGCCGCCCGCTCGCCCCTGCCCCCACCCCTGCCCCCCGAGGACATGACCTTACTCTACCATCTCCTGCCGCGGCCACTATCCCGAACCGATTACGGAAAACAGTGATGCACCCACGTAGTACAGCGGAGCACGCAAAAGGATGCAAGCTAGGAATCGACAAAGTAAACCACACACAGGGTGCTTAGATAGAAAACAAAAATGGTTGTACAGAGTAAAAAAGGGAGGTCAGGAGGTACCACTCCCGATGAAAAAACCTGGAAGTATGCTTTGATTCGCCCGAGATCAACTACCGCTAGCTCTTGCATACTTCGTCCGGTGTTGCTTTGCTCTTCGCATCCAAATGACGCAAGCTCTCCTTGTCCGCCACGGCTTGTACCTGAAAATCACGTACACAAAAAAAATCGAGGGGGGCTGCCTAGCTCGGAAAAGGGGGAGAGGTTGCCTTACTTGGGGGTCGCCGGAGAAGGGGGTCGCCAGAGTTATTGGTTGCAGGGGGTAGGGGTAGGGGTGAGGGCTGGGTAGTGGACATAGAGGAGAGAGAGAGGAGAGAGATAGAAGAGAGAACTTACTTAGAGGGTCACCGGAGAAGGTTCGCTGGAGGGGGAGGGGGTCGCCGGAGGGAGGGGTCGCCGGAGGGGGTGGGGGAGAGGGGTCTGGGAGCTGGGGAGGGGTTAGGCAAGTCAGATCGATATTATCAGAAAAAAGCTTTTAGTGTTTTCTCTCTTAATTCTGAGTGTTTATTTTCACTTCTCTCATTTGGTCCAATGGATTAGTACAGTTTGCTATGATTTTTCCTTGATTTATTTGTATTGTTTCACACTCATAAAGTATATGACAACTTTTGAGCAAATTGGGTCAAATTATATATTACTGATAAATATTTTTCACTTTTTTATATATTATTTTTTCTATAAATGAATAATACTGATCAAGAAATATATTGTGATATAAAAAGGTAAAAAATTGTAGACAACGAGCAATAAAACTTGTGGATACCCTTTCCTCAATTGTCCTTGGATTGTTGCATCAAGCCATCACCGATTCATAGGAATTGTTTGATTGACTGTAATGGCCTTATTAATCCTGGCATAAAATTTCATATAAAAAAATAATGTTTAGAATTGGGATCAATTTATCATCCGGGATTAAAAAATTATGAGTAACCACGAAAAAAACTATCAAATCCGTGATTAAAAAATTGAGCTTTTTTTATGGTTATATAACAATAAAGTTATTACGGGGTTACAACACCATACAAATAATGTTTAGAACAATGAAAACAATACAATAGCTATATGCTAAGCAGAGTAGCAGACCGCCTTGAATAGTATCCAATCCCAATCAAATTACTCATACCATAAAGTATGCTTCTCATCCAATCCTATAAAATGGAGGTTAGCGTTTGAATTCCTATGTGACAAGCATGTACCACCAAAACTTTAAGGTAAATTTTATAGAGCGGTAGTTAGATCGGCCATGTTATATGAGACTGAGTGTTGGCCAATCAAAATTTCACATATTTAGAAGATGAAAGTAGCAAAAATAAGGATATTCTCAATTTTTTTTAATGCTATAATACTTCCAGTTAGTAATAAACAAAGATTCAATTAGCTAAATGCGCATAAATTCAAAATATTCTACAAGGTATAGGGAGGAAGGACTGATTTTCTGAGACACTGTTAGGGATATAGTAGATATGCCTAGATCCAGTATCATATTTGATGACTTGAACATATTTTTGTGAACATCATTTGATATAAAATATATGGCATTTGATATTCTATTATCATTATTATTAATTGTTTGATTAATTTGATAAGGTCCTTGACTAAATTTTGAGATTTGTCATCACAATAGAGATCATGATAATGAGAGCAACGTCTCTTACAATTTAATCTAAATTTGTTCTTGTAGGATTATTAACTTGGACATTAGTAATTCAGTTAGATCAATATTTATGTGATCATCTTTATGGGATAAAGATGAGTTGATCTCATTAACTAAATTACATAGATAGATGATGCATATAGAGATATGATCGTTGAACCGACTCATTGGATAATTCCTAATGGTTAGAATTACCATACACTGTCAATAGGATATTCTCTTGAAGAATGCGATGTAACCGTTTCCCTTGACTTGAGATCGTCATAGTAATTGACAAGTTATATATTGTGTTTTGATACTAGACACCTATGGCCCTAGGGAGATAGTTGAAAAGATATGTGGTACGATTAAATGCTTGTAGAATTAGTGATTGATCAAGATGGAATCTGTCAACTCTTGGTAATGAGTTTAAGCTCCATATTGTCATGAATTATAAACGACCAAACTAAGACCTTGGTCAGGGCAATTGAATGAAAGAATAAATGAGTTTCTTAGGTCATTCAATGGTCGATTATATTTGACGTGAACACATAGTTGAGGTCTCCTATAAGGATTTGACAGTTGAACCATATCCCAGGGTGATCCAGAGCTATAAGGACAGAAGGAATTACTACATTATTCTTCTACTGGTTCTTGAGAGTAAATTATATACTTAATTCTATCCGGTCGTTAAGGAGTGTTGCTAGACGCCGCCCTTGATTAGTATATTGATATGGTCAATTTAGTATCGGTTTAGTATTGAACCTATGGGTCGCACACTAACAAGTATTCTGATCTTTGTTAAAGGATTAATTACTTTATTATTTGTTAATTAAATTAAAGAATTTAATTAGTCAAATAATTTAGTTATTACTTCAAATGAAATATTATTATATACTTTGCTAGCACAGAGGATATAATTAATATTATAAACAAATTAAGTTTTCTATTTGGAATAGAAAATTAAATTATATCTCTTGAAAATATATATGTGATATATATTTAATACAATTAGTTGATAATTGTTTATATATTTTACATAAATATTAATGATGACTAACTTATTAGATCCAATTTAGAATTGGAGTAACTTTAGTCCAGAACGTGTCGGCAATTCCTTTTTGTAATGAATTCGGTTTTGAAGAAGGAAAATTATGTAAAGTTTAATTTTAATCTTGTACGTCTCATATTTTGATCTTTGACATGTAAATAAATTTTAAACGCTAAAAGATCTGTCTAGGATTGTTATTGTCTTCCGCTGCGTATTACAAACGCCTATACGCAATCCTTCAGTGGTATCAGAGCCGTGATTTATTGTGTCTAAAATTTATTTATGGAATATTTTAATATTATATTTGAAGAGTTCAAACCATAATAGATGTGCCTTCTGCAATAGTCAAATCGTTTAAATGCTGATATTATTTTATTGTGGATAAAATATGCATTCATATAACTATTGAGATAGTTCATAACTTGAATTTGAATTTTGTATTAGATACAATGGGAATCTATAATAGGCTACATGATTCTATTGTTATTTTAATTGTTATTAGTTCATGAGATGTTAATTAATAATAATATTCTAGCATGAATTCTTTTTATGTGATATATAAGATAAACATGTTAGAGGATGTTGAATTTTGTTTTATGCCATGTGCTTGTTCATTACATAATTTTGAATTATTTATTACATGTTATGTAAATTAATTTAGGACTAAGTATGTAGACAACTTGAACTAAATTCACATGCTATAAAAGATTCGATCTTCGTGTTATTAAAAATTATTTTTTTAACAATTCCCTCTTACTAAAATTTGAGTTCTTTAATTATAAAATATAAGATATTTTATTATGGAGCTACCCATCAAGGTAATTAATTTTACTTATTTCTTGTTTATAAGGAGCGACCTGACTACCAGGAGACTTATAGTTCGAGAATATGTTAAAATTATTTATTTCATTAGATGTATGGATTGAAAGAAATATTCAATGTTACACTAGACGGCTGGACCTAGGGGAGTATAAAATTTAATAAGTTCTTTGTTTATAAGGATCGACCTGACTACCAGGGGACTATTTGACAGAGAGCTATTTAAGGAAATTGTATGGGGATACAATTGGTAAGAGTACCTACCTTTAAAATATATGTGAGAATCGACTTGTCTTCCAATGGGCTCATACATATTGTTAAAGGATTGTTTTACTCCACTAAAAAAAATAAAGATTTTGCAAACTATAATGAGGGTAAAGAGTTTAAAATAATTAGTGGAAATATCATTTAGATAAAAGTCCATGTCTTTATGACATATTCAAATATGTTCTTATATTACTGTTTTTCTTTTTTATATTTTAGATTTCTAAATATGTCTGCTATATCACTGCGTGGAATACTTGTGACCAATAAGTTTGTAGGACCAAAATTTGATGATTGGTACAGAAATTTGATAATTGTTCTCATGCATGAAAAGTTTATTGATGTGATCGATAAGCCTGCCATGGAAGTCCCAGATGAGAGTGATGATGATGCGACCAAGATTTATCAGAAATACTTGGAAGACTGTCTTACTACCAAATGCATCATTCTCGCTTCTGTGAATTCTGAAATGCAGAGGAAACATCAAGATATAGATCCAACTGCAATCATTGAACATGTTAAGAAGATTTTTGGTACACAAAGAAGGACAGCTAGATACCAGCTATCTAATGCTTTATTTGGATCCAAATTGACTAGAAACTCACCAGTTGGACCCTATGTCAATCATATGATTGATCTTATTGAACAACTTGAGAAGTTGGGGTGCAAACTGGGTAAACAGCTTTCTCAAGATTTGATCTTACAGTCACTATTAGAATCCTTTTCATAATTTTTTAATAATTTTAATATGAATAAAATGAATTGTGATCTTCATGAGATGCTTAACATGCTGATTGATTATGAGAATCAACTTGCATCTGAGAAGAAGAAGGGAACTATCATGTTGGTTGGAAAGTCTTCTAAGAAGAAGGGTAAGGGCAAAAGTAAACCTAAGAAAAAGCCTACTGCACCCAAGGGTGGTGTGACCAAACCCAAAGGCAAAGCTGACCAATCTGATGTTGTATGTTTCCATTGTAAGAAAATAGGACATTGGAAGAGAAATTTCCAAGAGTATCTTGCAACTTTAAAGGACAAGAAACAAGGTAAGACTTTAATGAAAAATATTTTCAAGGTTTCTTTAACTACTACAAATTCTTCATTGTGGGTATTAGATACTGGCAGTGGTTATAACATCTGCAATATATTGCAGGGGTTCCAGATAAGTAGAAAGTTGAAAAAAAGGAGAAATTAATCTACAAGTTGGAAATGGTGCAAAAGTTGCGGCCGTAGCTGTAGGATCAATTTCTTTAATAATGCCTACAGGCAAAGTACTTATGTTGGATGATTGATATTACGTTCCTAAATTTATTTCGAACATAATTTCTGCTTCTATGTTAGACAAACGTGATTTTCACATTAATATAGGCAATGGTATTTTTTCTTTTTTAATTATAGTGATAATTTGTATGAGAATGGCTATCTCCAACATGATGTTTATGTCTTACCTAGTGTGAATGCTAATTTGATTATGCATGTTTCAAGTCTTAAGAGGAAAAGAGATGATCATGTAAATCAAACATACCTTTGGCATTGTAGGCTTGGTCATATTGGAGAGAAAGGAATTAACAAGTTGTACAAGGAAGGGTACCTCAAGTATGACTTTGAATCATATCCAACTTGTGAATCTTTTCTCAAAGGAAAAATGACCAAATCTCCATTTACTGAAAGTGGAGAAAGAGCTTCTGAATTATTGGGACTAGTTCATACAAATGTTTGTGGGCCCATGAAATTCAAGCTAGAGGTGGATATTCTTACTTCATCACCTTCACTGATGATATGTCAAGATATGGATTTGTGTATCTTATGAAACACAAGTCCAAATCTTTTGAACTGTTCAAAAGGTTCTGTAGTGAAGTTGAGAAGCAAACTGGTAAAAGTATAAAGGTCTAAGGTCTGATAGAGGTGGAGAATATCTTGGTAAAGATTTTACCAGATATCTCAAAGAGAATGGGATTCTCTCACGGTGGACACCTCCAGGAACACCACAACACAATGGTGTGTCTGAAAGGAGAAATAGAACCTTATTAGATATGGTGAGATCTATGATGGGGTTCACTGATCTTCCAATAAATTTATGTGGATATGCTTTGGAAGCAGCAACATACTTAATAAATTTCCCACTAAGTCATTCTCAACAACACCATATGAGATATGGAAAGGATGTAAGACTAACCTTAAGCATATTAAAGTTTGGGGTTATCCGGCTTATGTTAAGAGACTATAGTCTGATAAACTTGACTCAAGATCTTATAAGTGTAGGTTCATTGGGTATCCCAAGGAAACAAGGGGATATTATTTCTATCACCCTTCTGACCATAAAGTGTTTGTGGCCAAAGGAGCAACCTTTTTGGAAACGGAATTTCTTTTGAAAGGAAATTATAATGGAGCAATGGAACTTGATGAAGATCAAGAAACTAATGAATCAACACAATATAAAGATCAGGAGACCCAAGTTGAAGAACCTTTATTGGATGTTTTGAAGTTGCCTAGGAAATTGCCATCTTCAAAGGTTGAAGTTCAAGAACTAAATGAAGTTCAAGAACAGGTTAATGAACCAGTTCCAAACCAAATTGAACAACAACCAAATCCAGCACAAGGTGAACAGGTTGTACAAGTACCTCTTTGAAGGTCTACAGGAGAACGTCATGTACCAACTAGATTAAATTTATTGGTACAAGATGATGTATCAAATGAGGTTGATCATGATGATGATGACCCTAAGACCTATGAAGAGGCCATACAAAGTTCTGAATATGAGAAGTGGCAAAAGTCCATGGAATCTAAAATGGAATCCATGAAGAAAAATAAAGTATGGACTTTAGTTGAACCTTCAAATAATATAAAACCTATAGGTTGTAAATGTGTTTTTAAGAAAAATATTGGAGCAGACGGAAAGGTAGAGACCTACAAAGCACGTCTTGTTGCCAAGGGATATCGTCATAAATAAGGAGTCGACTAAGACGGGACCTTCTCTCCCGTGGCAATGCTCAAATCTATTCAGATTTTGCTTGCTATAGCAGCATACTATGATTATGAAATATGGCAAATGGATGTGAAAACAGATTTCCTTAATGGTGAGCTAGAAGAGGATGTGTACATGATACAACCTGAAGGTTTCACATCTTTGTCTGATCATAATAAAATTTTCAAGCTACAAAGATCCATTTATGGATTAAAGCAATCTTCTCAAAGTTGGAATATTCGATTTAACAAAACAATTGAAAAGTTCATTTTTGTTTGATGCGAAGAAAAAACTTGTGTGTACAAAAAGGTTAGTGGGAGCACAATTATATTTTTAGTGTTGTATGTTGATGATATATTACTCATAGGAAATTACATACCGGCATTGCAAAATACCAAGATCTGTCTATCTGGACAGTTCTCCATGAAAGACTTGGGAAAAGCAGCTTATATATTAGAAATAAAGATCTATAGATATAGATCTACGAAGCTGCTTGGACTTTCCCAGTCTTTGTACATTGATACAATCTTAAAGAGGTAAAACATGGATAATTCCAAAAGAGGCTATCTACCGATAGGCACTGGAATAACTTTCAGTAGGGAGGATTGTCCAAAAACACCTGAAGAGAGAGAACGCATAAGTAGGATCCCATACGCTAGTGCAATGGGAGCTATCATATATACCATGACATATACACGTCGTGATGTGGCTTATGCAATTGGAGTGACTAGCCAATATCAGGAAAATCCTGGTTAGGAACATTAGAAGGTGGTGAAGACCATTCTTAAGTACATAAGAAGGACTAAAGACCAATTTCTCATCTATGGGGATTCTAAGTTGAAACTTGAAGGTCATACTGATGCAAGTTTCTCTTCAGATAGGGATGATAGCAAATCTATTTCAAGTTATGTATTCACCTTAAATGGTGGTGCGGTGACTTGGAAAAGTTCCAAACAAGCTACAGTAGCTTATTCAGTGACTAAAGCAGAATATATAGCAGTTGGTGAAGATGCTAAGGAAGCTGCATGGATGAAAAAGTTCTTAACTGAACTTGGTGTGGTTCCGTCAATAGAAGGTGCAGTTCCATTGTTGTGTGACAATACTGGAGCCATTGCTCAAGCAAAATAACCAAGATCACACCAAAAGTCCAAACACGTTCTGCGAAGGTATCACTTGATAAAAGAGATCATTGAACTTGGAGACATCTAGATTCAAAAGGTTGATGGAAAGGACAACAGACCCATTCACTAAAGCTCTTAGCGCAATGGAGTTTGACAAGAACAAGTGGAAATTGGGGATGAAGTACAAGAGCAATTAGCTCTTGTGCAAGTGAGAGATTGTTAGGGATATAGTAGATATGCCCTAGATCCAATATCATATTTGATGACTTGAACATATTTTTGTGAACGATATTTGATATAAAATATATGGCATTTGATATTCTTTATCATTATTATTAATTGTTTGATGAATTTGATAAGGTCCTTGATTAAATTTTTAGATTTGTCATCATGATAGAGATCATGATAATGAGAGAAAAGTCTCTTACAATTTAATCTAAATTTGTTCTTGATCGTAGGATTATTAACTTGGACATTAGTAATCCAGTTAGATCAATATGTATGTGATCGTCTTTATGGGATAAAGATTAGTTGATCTCATTAACTAAATTACATAGATAGATGATGCATATAGATATATGATCGTTGAACTGACTCATTGGATAATTTCTAATGGATAGAATTACAATAAACTGTCAATAGGATATTCTCTTGAAGAATGTGATGTAACCGTTTTCTTAGACTTGAGATCGTCATAGTAATTGACAAGTTATTTATTGTGCTTTGATACTAGACACCTATGGCCCTAGGGCGATAGTTGAAAAGATATTGGGTACGATTATATGCTTGTAGAATTAGTGATTGATCAAGATGGAATCTGTCAACTCTTGGTAATGAGTTTAAGCTCCATGTTGTTATGAATTATTGACGACCAAACTAAGACATTGGCCAGGGCAATTACATGAAAGAAGAAATCAGTTTCTTAGGTCATTCAATGGTCGATTATATTTGACGTGAACACATAGTTGAGGTCGCCTATTATGATTTGACAGTTGAATCATATCCTAGGGTGATCCGGAGCTATAAGGACAGAAGAAATTACTGCATTATTCTTCTACTCGTTATTGAGAGTAAATTATATACTTTATTCTATCTGGTCGTTAAGGAGTGTTGCTAGACGCCATCCTTGATTAGTATATTGATGTGGTCAATTTACTATCGGTTTCGCATTGAACCTATGGGGTCGCACACTAACGAGTATTGTGATCTTTGTTAAAGGATTAATAACTTTATTATTTGTTAATTAAATTAAAGAATTTGATTAGTCAAATAATTTAGTTATTAGTTCAAATGAAATGAAATATTATTATATTCTTTGCTAGCACAGAGGGTATAATTAATATTATGAACAAATTAAGTTTTCTATTTAGAATAGAAAATTATTATATCTCTTGAAAATACATATGTGATATATATTTAATACAATTAATTGATAATTTTTTATATATTTTACATAAATATTAATGATGACCAACTTATTAGATCCAATTTAGAATCGGACTAACTTTAGTCCAGAACGCGTCGGCAATTCCTTTTTGTAATGAATTCGGTCTTGAAGAAGGAAAGTTATATAAAGTTTAATTTTAGAAATTTAACTCGTACTTCGGAAAATCAACGCCTTAGCCATTATTTTAACAAAATAGGAAAAACGTTTCTATTTTGATGACACAAAAAGGGATTTAGGCTGCCAAAAATGTTGGAGAGCATTATTCCGGAAAAGGAAAAAATTTTCCTTGTCACATTATTCTTGAGAAGAAGACCCACTTTGTGAAAGTTAGAGTTCAATACAAAGCCAAGAGAGAAAATACAATTACAAGAAAAATGTTTTGTTGTTCTTCGAATTTGAGTTGAGATTTTTGAGAAAAATGTCAACACAATATTCTTCGTTTAAATTGTTCACGGGTTTCGCTGATCAAAAAGTTGATAGCAAGGATCGGTCTCGGTGTGGATACGCATAGAGGCTTCACACCATTGAAGAATTTTGAAACGAGACTCTCTTCACCACGTACATCTCAAATTTGATCTTTGACATGTAAATAAATTTTAATAGCTAAAACATCTGTCTAGAATTATTATTGTCTTCCGATACGTGTTACGAACGCCTATACGCTATCCTTCGTACCCCCATGGTCTAGAATGCTAAGAAAATCCGTCAAAAGGAACCCCCAAAATGGCAATAAATGCAGTGTTAGTGAATTTGAAGTTCATAAGTATTTAGGATCCAACCGGAAAAAATATAAATTAATGAACTTCATAAATGAATAAGTGCATTCATTTTGTTATAAAATGAATTGTATCACCAATCTAATAAAAAATAAAATAGTTCCTTCATTTGAACGTTCTGTTATAATAATTGGTAGTTATGGGTGGTGAACCTAAATTGGGAACAATCTAGTGTTGCGGAAGCCAAATGTATATAGTGTTAATGGGTCACAATTATTATACCGAAAATATGGAAACCACCAAATAATAAATAAGATAATAAAACAACAATAAAAGGAACACCAGAATTTACGAGGTTTGGCCAATTTTACTCTCCTCAGACACAATCCAATATTTTATTCCACTCCAAAAATACAAGTGAAATAATACTAAACACAGAAGATACAAATGCCTTAAAAATATGAGAAGGCAAATGAGATGTGTATTTAAATCCTAAACATTAGGCCTTCCTTTATAGGAAAATTTCCCAAACCAAATCAAGAACCCACCGATGTGGGATTACTGCCAATTTTGGCAATCAACAAATCTCCACCTTGGCAAAGTTCCACATTTTAAATTTTCTTTCGGCAACAAATTTGGTTGTGTCTTCATATTTAATCCTCGGTGTTCAACAATGTTGATCAAATCCAAACAATGTTAAATCTTGGTCGCAGTCACCACTTTTATCACCATATCGGCAGGATTCTCTGTAGTATGAATTTTCTTCACTATGAGTCCACCTTCTTAAATGATTTCTCATACAAAATGATACCGAATATTAATATGCTTCATCCTTGCATGATAAACTTGGTTCTTCGCTAATTGAATAGCATTTTAACTATCATAAAAAATTATGATACCTTTTTGTTCAATACCAAGCTCCTTTAGCAATCCGTGAAGCCAAATTGCCTCCTTCACAGCCTCTGTAATAGCCATATACTCTTTCTCTGTTGTAGACAAATTAATTTTTGACTGTAAAGTAGACTTCAAACTAACTGGTGCCTTTGCAAAAGTAAACACATAACCAGTAGTTGATCTTTGTTTGTCCAGATGACCCACAAAATCTGAGTCACAATATCCAACTATAGATTGATTGTCTTCCTGCTAAAAAACTAATCCAACATCTAATTTTATGAATATACCGTAGAATCCACTTCACAGCTTGCCAATGCTACAACATACACTTGTCAAATGGCTTGTACCATTGTCTAGACGATTGTTTCATTCCGTACAACGATTTTTCATGTTTTCACACCATATTTTCCTTTTCAGCAACTTTGAATCCTTCTGGCTGAGTCTTGTGGATTTCCTCTTCCAAGTTTCCATGTAAAAATGCAGTTTTTGCATCCATTTGAACTAGTTCTAAATCCAATTGTGCTACTAAAGCCAACATATTTCGAATGGAGGAATGTTTTACAACTGGAGAAAATATTTCATTGTAATCAATTTCCTCCTTTTAAGCATATCCTTTGGCTACCAATCTTGCTTTGTAGAGAACATTTACTTGGTTAGGAAATCCTTACTTCTTTGCAAATACCCATTTGCACCCAATTGCTTTCTTTCCCTTCGGGAGATTGGCCAATCTCCATGTATAATTCTGATGAAGGGACTGTATTTCATCATTCATGGAAATTCTCTACTTAATTCTTTTGAACTTTAGACTGCATCTTTATAAGTGGTAGGAACATCATCAGCTACAATTGAGATTTCACAAGCAACTGTCTCTATGAGATGAACAGATTTCTTTATTGTCCTTTTGGTATGCTGGTTGCTATTTATTCAAGTTGTTGTTTAGCTTCCTGAGTTGGAATCTCCTTTACTGGATCTCGTTCTAGAGGATAATCTTCAATTGTTTCCTCATCTGCTTCTTGTGTAGGAAAAATAAATTTTCCCTCAAACTCCATCTTCTTAGAAGCACCTTCATTTTGTTTGGTATCTTCTGTTACCTTATTTAGTATAGCAGATTCATCAAAGATAACATCCCAGCTGAATATTACTTTCTTTGTCATAGGACACCATAAGCGATATCATTTGACTCCAGAAGCAATCCCCCTAAAAATAGCATTTTTTCCGTTGGATCCAATTTTGACTCTGTCACATGATAATATGCAGTTGAGCCAAACACGTGCAAAGATTCATAATCTACAGCAGGCTTTCCATATCATTTTTTTCAAATGGTGTCTTGCCATCAATAGCAGCAGATGGTATATGATTAATAAGGTGGCATGCATATGTAATTGCCTGAGCCAAAAATTCTTTGCCCAAGCCAGCTTTGGACAACATACATCGTACCTCCTCCAGCATGTCTCAAGCGCATGTGCCATAGCCTGGTTGCTTTTGCCTCTTTGTCGTCACTGGAAGTCATTGTACTACCACGGTGACGGTACATGTTTCTTCCGATTAGCCTTCATTACCACTAGTGCACCAGAGCAGACTCTCATCACTCCATTTTCGGCAACGATTTTGAACCCTTTTGATTATATGGCTACCATAAAGATGAGATTCTTCTTCAAATCTGATACATATCGAACATCTGTTAATGTTCTGATCATTCTATCATGGTGCCTTAATCAAATTGAACCAATTCCATATGAGGCAAGAGGGCCGTTGTTCGCTGTGTGACTGACTTTACACTCCTTCTTGAAATTCCACAAACCAGTCCCTGTTGGGACACATATGATAGCTACAAGCTGAGTCCATCAACCAATATCTTATGATGCTGATGGCTCTGTTGTAACTAATGAGAAGTCTGAGTCATCACAATCAACTACATTTGAATCCATAATGGCCTTTCCATTGTTATGTTTTGCCTTATTCTTCAACTTCGGACAGTCTTTCTTCCAGTGCCCCTTTTCTCGACAAAAGACACATTCATCTTTGTTGGGTTTAGATCTTGACTAAGATCTTCCTTTCTTTGTCCTCGTTTGATTTTGAGGACGACCACTCACAAATAGTGCTTCTCCTTCTTCGCCCTTCTGTTTTTCTCGCTTTCTTTGTTCATAACTGTATAAAGCCGAACAAACTTTTCTGAGAGAAACTTCGTCATTTCCATGGAGTATAGTAGTTTCAAGGTACTCGTACTCATAAGGAAATGATGCCCACAACATCAAGGCTAAGTCACCATCATCACAAGTTGTATCCATATTTTGTAAATTTGTGACCAACTTATTGAAACTTGTGATATGTTCATTCATCGTGGTACCAGTAACATAGGTGAAGTGAAACAGTCTCTTCTTCATGTACAATTTATTTTGATTTTTTTCTTCAAAAATTTATCCTTCGGTGCTTTCCATAATTTACTTGCAGAAGTTTCCTTTGTGTATGGATATTTCAGCTTCTAGCAAGGTAGGATCGAATGGTACCCCAAGCAACACGATTGATAATTTTCCAATCTTCTTCTCCAATAATATCTGGTATCTTTTCTTCAATGGCAAGATATAGCCTTTGTTGAAAAAGGACATCTAAAACCTCGCCTTGGCACATCCCAAAATGTCTTGACGCGTCAAAACTTTCTACCGCAAGCATTTGACACAATTCTTGTCATAAGCGAAGATGCCAATGATGACGTATTGTTTACACTTGATATAGATTCTTCTTATTTATTGTCTCCCATTTGACACAAATATTATTTAATAGCTGACGACATCAATCAAGTTTATTTCCTTTCTGGTGTGGAAAATCAGACTAAGCTGCAACCATAGAGCATACTCAGACAGAACTTTGACTCAGTTACCAAGATAAATCCTTTCTAATGTGGAAGATCAGACTATGCTGCCACCACAAAGCATACTTAGACAGTACCTTGGCTCTGATACCAATTGTTGCGGAGGCTAAATGTATATAGTGTGAATGAGTCACAACTACTATACCAAAATATGGCAGCCACCAAATAATAAATAACACAATAAAGCAACACCAGAACTAACTGAGGTTCGGTCAATTTTGCCTACTCCTCGGATACAACCTAACATTTTATTCCACTCCAAAAATATAAATGAAATAATACTAAAGGAGAAGATACAAATGTCTTAAACCGATAAGAAGACAAATAAAAAATGTGTTTAAATCTTAAACATAAGACCTCCTTTTATGTGGAAAAATTCCCAAACCTAATCAAGAACCCACCGATGTGGGACTACTGCCAATTTTGGCAATCAGCATCTAGCATTTGCAGTGTACCAGTTCAAGATATATTTGATTTCTCAGTCAAAATTGAATTTGGCTTAGCGAGCACCTACTGTTCATAATGTTTAAGAACCGGAATCCTAATTTTGAAATTTTTCCACGTTCTTACCATACACTTTGTCTCAAGTCTCAACTAATAAAGTAATCCTTGTTGCAGAAATATCTTTATCTCTCGTTTTCTATATATTGGCCATTTTAGGTGCATGTTCTATAATTTGTCCTATTTTTCTCTTTTAGCCCATACCCTTTTCTTCCATATTTTTATTGCATCATATTCGAAATTTTTGAATCAATTTGATTTTAGTGAAAGAATACTGGGCAAAATTAGTGATTTGATGCTGGTGGAAGAATAGGTGTGCAGGTGTATGTTGGTGGTGATTGAGTGAAGATGGAGGTAGTGGTGGAAGAAGAAGTTAGGGAGGGGGTAAAATGGGATAAATGTAATGAGGTGGTATGCCATGTGGCATCCACCTCAGCGATATGTCAAGCCACGTGGGATGATTTTGCTATAGTGGAGAGTCTTAACGGCATAAGGGTATTTTTGTACTAATTTTATGATGTCGGTGTTTTTGTGGACTAATAATATAGCGGAGGTTATGAGTGAACATTTTATAATAGTAGAAGAATATTTTTTACCCTTGTCCGTTATAAAAAAGATGTTTTACATCATTCTGAAGTGCAATTCCTATCCATTTATCAATTCGTTGGGAAACTTCATGCGAATACTTAGGGTATAAAAAATTTGAAATTTTAAACTTCTCAATATATAGGGATGTTTTCGTCTTATATCACTGCATGTTGTTATCCATAATTTCCATTTTATCTTTGAGATAACTAATTGTGATTCCAAGTTGGGATGAGTGAACCAGGCTTGTAGCCATGTTTTGGAGAGAATATTCATCTTTGCTGCTTCTTTAAAACTAAGGTAAGATATTATTTTGTGAATGAGACATTCAGGCAATATTTCTATTGTTTCTCTCCTCACTCCGAAAGTATTCTTCTTATTGCATATCCAACAACAACAACCCAGTATAATTTCACTTAGTAGGGTTTGGAGAGGGTAATGTATATGCAGATCTTACCCCTACCCTTGGGTAGAGAGGTTTTTTCCAAATAGACCCACGACATCCTTTCTTTCAAGAACTTGACACCTTACTCTTGGGGAGATACCATCAAATACACATTCATACCTTAAGAACCTGTTTTTCCACTCCAGCTTTACTGCAAAAATCGCTAATCAGCTCTTCATCTTGCTTCTGCAATTTCCATCCAACTCTTTTCGGGATTTCCGACATTCCTAGTGAATTTAGTCCTGATTTGCTTTCTCCCGTTAGGGTTTCTTACGTTTGCTCTCCTCATCCATATGCAGCCTTACAAAGGTAGAGAGACATAGGCTTTTTATTTTGCTTATTGTAGCGGTTCTAAACCGTCGTAGTTTCATTAGAAATTGCTACTATAACCCCGTGTCCGTTCACAATTAATTTTTTCACATTTGCAATCCTATTTATTGACTGTTATGCTTTGAAACTTCTATAATACTTCAAAATCATTTTAACCCAATATAAAAGATTAAATAAAAGAGATATTCATTGTATAAAACACAAGCATACCAAAATTACATCATCAAAATATTATTGCTTCAAAGTGTATTTCGTTAGTAATATCCAAAAGATTCATGGTTGATTCAATAAATTTGGAGCATCAATCTCGTCTATGCCCGTACAGGTCTGAATCTTCAAGACCTTCAATGATTGACTCCAGCAAATGTTTAACCTTTCCAACTGTCACGACCCAAAATTCTGATCGTGATGGCGCCCAGTACACTACTAGGCAAGCCCGACCATTTTTCACACTTAACTCAGTTTGTCAAATAGCTGATAGAATTACTAATTAATTCAAGATAAAGTACTAAAGAGTTTAACAAACCACACAACAAAATCTCACTAGGACCCGGTGTCACAAATATGATCCTCTAGAATACAAAATATCACCCCGATACACCGTGTATCTAAAATCTAAAAATGCGGAAATAAAAAGGATAGGATAGGAGGGAAGAAATCAATGCTGCAAATGCCTTGCAACTACCTTGATACTCCTGAAATGCTGGATCCGCTGATCAACTGGATCTACTGTGCCCGAAACTGCCCTGGATCTGCACACAAGGTGCAGGGAGTAAAGTGAGTACTCTGACCCAGTGAGTAATACAATAAAATAAAGTCCGAAGATAAGAAATCACAGTAAATACACAAGGTTAAGCTAAAATCTAATATACTGCAACATATGGAACTGAGGAGTTAAACAACTGTATAGATACAAATACATGAATGCAATACAATGCATATGATGGTACATTCCAGTACCCACTGCGACGTGGAGCCATTGCCATCCATATTTATTTATCGTCGATGGCGCTCACTAGGGGTGTGTATAAACTCTGGAGGGGCACCTACAGCCCAAGCGCAATATCTTGGTCAATCATGGTTACCTTACTGGTCAGCTATTAACCAAATTATATCATACAGTGTTATTGTTACCACTGTTCTACGTATATCATATAGTGTCATTTTTACCACTGTTTTAAGTATATCACGCGGTGTCATTGTTACCACTTTTTCAAGTCACTCTATAATCGGTCCAAAAAAATAATTTAATAAGCCCCTTGGGCATTTTCCAAACAGAAGTTCCCAGCCCGAAATACATGTAAAATGTCATTTAAGTTTTCAACACTTAGAATTATGGCTGAGTCTGCAAAATAGCATTTAAAACCTTGAACTGAAACTAAATGATATGCAAAGCATGCTAAGCAGTAATATCAATCCTCGAAGGATTTTACAAGTCAGCACAAGGCCCCAAATATTATATTAAGCCCAAATATCATCGATACATGTGAGTATCAGTCGCCAACATATTATAAGTTCGATACAATGTGCGAATCAGTGGCCAATATACTATAATCATCACTCGGGATGGACAAGTCAAAATCCCCAATCATATACGACCCCGCACCTGCCATGGGATGCGTGTCATGCCTCTATATAGCGCTACGATGTGAAAGTCCTGGTTTTCAAACCCTCATAACAGCATTTATATCTATTACTCACCTCTAGCCTGCCAAATACTACTCCGCGGCGCCGTTCCCTTTCAAATTTGCTTCCTCGCGTGACGAATCTGCCCAAAAAAAATCACACAAACATCGATGAAGTTTGATTTCTAAAAGATGTGATTTTAGCCATACATATCCGAAATTCACCCCCTTAATGATACTATAATGATGCAATATCGTTATGTAACCTCCATCTACAATACAACACTCAATAGGGCCAATATTACTAATAATTTCCATAACTTTTGTCATTTAGGCATATTATCAAACACCATGTAGGCGTAGATATTTACACCTCCTTACTATAGTATTGGTTTATCTAACTAGTACCATTTACCAACAATTCATCCCACCATTATTCTTTAACAATCAATACTCTTAACCTCACATGTGTGATCAACCATTCACACCCAAACCGACAAAAGTTACAGAAAATAAAAACATGTAAATCCCTACCATGTTCATGTATTTAAATTGGTAATGTATGGCTTCCAATCACCATTCCATAAGTTGTAATACTTGATTCATACTCATATTCCCATAATATATCCATATATGTATGTATAAGGTGTAGGATTTACCTTTTGGAAGAAATCTTGCAAAATCCTCCTTTGAGTTCTTGAAGGAATTTCTTGAAAGTCTAAGTGTTTGATGAGAGGATTTCATCAATAATAGTATAGCAATGATGGAATTTCACACCAAGATGATGGAGATTACATACCTTTAAGATTGGGGGAGTTGAAGGTCTTGAGAGAGTGAAAGAAGGACCCCAAGTTCGTCCAAATGAAATGGGTAAAAATGAACCCTGAAATGAGTGTTGTAGGCTGTTTTTAGGCGAGCTCGCACATTGCTCGTGCATTGTTCGCGCGTTTTTGCTGAGCATTCTGCCTCAGACATGCGAAACGCGCGACTTCGCGCATACTTCACGCGAGTTGACACCTGACCATTGAAATGGTCATAACTTCTTGTATACACCTCCAAATGGAAAACGGTTTATTGCATTGGAAACTAGACTCAAAGAACTTTAATTTGATAGGTTCTAGCTCACACAAATCATTACATAACGGGAGATATGGTCGTACATATTAAGGCCTTGGGCGCACTCATTGACAACTTTCGACTATTATAAAATTTTTCCAACTTCAAAAGTTCTCGTTAGCCATACGAAATTATCCCAAGGACCCCGGACCTCAACCAAAAATACCAATACATCCTATAACATTTTTCAAACTTGTTCCAATTATCAAACACCTTGACTAATACCAAAATCAATGAATTCAAGCCTAAGTTCCATTAAAACTTCCAAAATGCACATTCGATCAAAAACCCGACCAAATCACCTCCGAATCAACTGAAATTTTGACTACAACAACTCTCGGAATCCCATTCCGACCCTCAGATCAAAATCTTGCATACCAACCGAATATCGCTAAAATCCTAATTTCGCCAAAATAGGTTAACTTCTTCATCGGGCCTCCAAGATTAATTTCGATTGCACTCCTAAGCCTTAAATCATCCACCGAATCATATAAATTCAATTACGATCCCTCTAACTTACAAGTCAACGTTCGGTTGACTTTTTCAACTAATTCTTCATTAAAGAGACTAATTGTCCCATTTCCTACCAAACTCGATTCGAATTGACTCAAATTTACAGAGTACACATATTGAAACATGGATAAGTATATAACGGGGAATACGGGATGGAAATACAGGAGACGACAGGTCGGGTCGTCACATTCTCCCCAACTAAAACAAACGCTCGTCCTCGAGCGAGTTAAGAAACATACCTGGAATTTCAAATAGGAGTGGGTATCTGCTCCGCATCTCCTGCTCGGTCTCCCAAGTAGCCTCCTCCATAGGCTGACCTCCACTGTACTTTCACTGATGTTATATCTTTTGATCTAAATTTTCTAACCTGTCGACTCAAAATAGCCAGTGGCTCCACATCATAAGTCAAATTTTCATCTAACTGCACTGTGCTAAAATCTATAATGTGAGACGGGTCCCCAACATACTTCCGGAGCATAGACACATGGAATACCGGATGAACACCCGTTAAGCTGGGTGGCAAGGCAAGCTCGTAAGACACCTCCACAATCTTCCTAAGTACCTCAAATGGTCCAATAAACTGTGAACTCAACTTCCTTTTCTTTCTGAACCTCATAACACCCTGCATGGGCATAACCTTCACCAAAACCTTCTCTTCCTCCATAAATGACACATCTCGGATCTTCCGGTCTACATAACTCTTCTGACGCGATTGGGTTGTGCGAAGTCTTTCCTAAATAACCTTCACCTTTTCTAAAGCATCCTAGACCAGATCTGTCCCCAACAACCTAGCCTCACCGGGCTCGAACCAACCAACCGGAGATCTAGACCTCCTCCAATATAAGGCCTCATACGGTGCCATCTGAATACTGGACTGATAGCTGTTGTTATAGGCAAACTCTACAAGTGGTAAAAATTCAACCCAAGAACCTCCAAATCAATCACGGAGGCACGCAACATATCTTCCAATATCTTAATAGTACGCTCGGATTGTCCGTCCGTCTGAGGATGAAATGATGAACTCAGCTCCACCTGGCTGCCCAAATCGTGCTGAAAAGTCCTCCAAAACTGATAAGTAAATTGATTACCTCTATCCGAAATAATAGTAACTAGAACACCATGCAATCGCACAAGATCCTTGCCAGGAGCTCCTGAAGAATAAGTGGTACATACTGGAATGAAATGCGCGGACTTGGTCAGCCTATCCACAATGACCCAAATCGAATTGAACTTCTTCAAAGTCCGAGGAAGACCACTCACGAAATCCATAGTAACTATCTCCCATTTCCATTCAGGAATAATCATCTGTTGAAGAAAACTGTCTGGTCTCTGATGCTCATATTTGACCTGCTGACAATTGAGACACCGAGCTACATACCCCTCAATGTCTTTCTTCATTCTCCTCCATCAGTAATGCTATCTCAAGTTATGATACATGTTTTTGGCACCTGAATGGATGGAGTACCGGGAACTGTGGGCCTCTTCAAGAATCAAATCTCTAAGCCCATCAACATCGGGCATACAAATACGGCCATGCATCCTCAATACACCATCATCACCTATAGTCACATCCTTGGCATCATCATGCCGAACTCTGTACTTAAGGACAAGTAAATGTGGATCATCATACCGGTGCTCTCTGATGTGATCATATAAGGAAGATCGAGAAACCACACTCGCCACCACCCGGATAGGCTCAGAAATATCTAGCCGCACCATCTGGTTGCCCAAAGTCTGAACATCAACTGCAAGAGGTCTCTCCCTAATTGGAATGTAAGACAAACTCCCTATTCTTACTGCTTTTTGGCTCAAAGCATCGGCCACTACATTGGCCTTTCCCGGACGATACATAATGGTGATATCAAAATCTTTAAGCAACTCAAGCCATCTCCCCTGCCTCAAATTAAGATCATTTTATTTAAATAAATGTTGAAGGTTGCGTTGATGAGTCAATACCTCACAAAATACGCCATACAAATAGTGCCTCCAATTTTCAACTCATGAACTATAGCAGCTAACTCTAAATCATGAACATGGTAGTTCTTCTCATGGGCTTCAACTGGCAAGAAGCATATGCAATAACTCTACCCTCCTGCATTAGTACACAACCAATCCCAACTCTCGAAGCATCACAATATACTATGTATGAACCCGTAGCTGAGGGTAATACCAACATTGGAGTTGTGGTCAAAAGCGTCTTCAGCTTCTGAAAGCCCTCCTCGCACTCGTCTGACCATACAAATGGAGCACCTTTCTGAGTCAACTTGGTCAAGGGCGATGCGATGGATGAAAATCCCTGAACAAACCGGCGATAATAGCCTGCCAGCCCAAGAAAACTACAGATCTCTGTGGTTGAGGATGATCTAGACAAGCTCTGCACTGATTCTATCTTCCTAGGATCAACCCGATACCCTCGCTAGACACTATGTGTCCCAAGAATGCCACAGAACTTAGCCAAAACTCACACTTGGAGAATTTAGCATAAAGTTTCTCCTCCCTCAGTCTCTGCAACACTACACGCAAATGTTGGGCGTGCTCCTCCTGGCTACGCTAATATACCATCAATGAATACAATGACAAAAGAATCCAGATACGGCCGAAAAACATTGTTCATTAGATGTATGAACACTATTGGGGCATTGGTCAATCCAAAAGACATGACTAGAAACTCATAGTGGCCATATCTAGTCCTGAAGGCAGTCCTAGGAATATCTGAATCCTTGATCTTCAACAGATGATAACCCGAACGAAGCTCGATCTTAGCAAAACACCCTCGCTCCTTGAAGCTGATCAAATAAGTCATCAATGCGAGGCAAAGGATACTTTTTTTTCACTATTACTTTGTTCAACTGCCTATAATCAATGCACATTCTCATTGTGCCATCTTTCTTTTTCACAAATAATACAGGTGCACCTCACGGAGACACACTAGGCGGAATAAACCCCTTTTCTAGGAGTTCATGAAGGTGCTCTTTCAATTCTTTTAGCTTCGCTGGTGCCATGCGGTATGGAGGAATAGAAATGGGCTTAATTCCGGGCACTAGGTCAATACCATAATCAATATCCCTGTCCAGCAGCCTGCCCGGCAGGTCTGCAAATACATCAGGAAAGTCCCTCACAACTTGGACAGAATCAATACTGGGAGTCTCAGCTCCCACATCACGAATGAAGGCCAAATATGATAAACAGCCTTTCACAACCATACGCAGGGCTTTCAAGAAAGAAATTACTCTACTAGGAACATAATTATCCATACAACGCCACTCGATCCTCGGAACACCCGAAATAGCCAAAGTAACTGTCTTAGCATGATAGTCTAGAATAGCATGATATGGAGATAAGCAATTCATGCCCAGAATAATATCAAAATCTACCATGCTCAACAATAGTAGATCAACTCGGGTCATTAGACCCCCAATAATCACATCACATGACCGATACACACTGTCCATAACAATAGTATCACCCACTGGGGTAGACACATGAATAGGTAAAGTAATAGACACCCGAGGCATACTCTAATGATGAGAAAAATATAAAGACATATAAGAATAGGTGGATCCGGGATCAAATAAGGCAGAGGCATCTATGTGGTAGACTGAGATAATACCTGTGATAACAGCATCTGATGCGAGAGCATCTACCCTATCTAGGATACCATAAAATCGAGCCTGACCATCGCCTAATCGACCTCCCCCTCTGGGGAGACCTTTAGCTGTCTCACTCTCACCCCTAGCTGACTGGGTGGGTGCTGAAGTACCTGGTGCAGAAGATGAGGACTGGCTCCTCTGCTGAGACTGACTACCACGAAGCAGAGGATAATGCCTCTTCATGTGACCAAACTCTCCACACTCGTAACAACAACCCGGCACTGGATAAGGGGACTGATGGGAACCCCTCGCACCAGAGTTACTAGTTGATGCACTCGGCACCGAAGAACCCTGAGCTGAATGAGCATGTGGATAACTCTGTGCTGGAAGGGCACCCAAAGAAGAATGACCCTGCTGAAATCCCTGATGACCGTGGCCTGCAGATGCCCCTCGATACTCGAGGCGAGCCGACTGATGAGGCCTGTGAGAATGACCTCTGCTCTGCTGACGGTGGCTCCTAGACGGAGCACCACTGGAACTATCTTATCCACGATGCCTCTTGGACTCCCGCTCCTCTCTCTCCTGAATACGAACTATCTCAGTATCTCGGGCAATATTGACTGCATCCTCAAAAGTGTGGCTCAGAATCCACTCTCGGGCCATCAGGATACAGATGGGATAAATGAGTCCATCCACGAACCTCCTAATCCTTTCCCGGTCAGTCGGGACCATCCTTGGAGCATTACGAGCTAGCTCTAAAAACCTTATCTCGTACTGAGACACGGTCATATATCCCTGAGGAAGATACTCAAATTGCATGTGCCACTCCTCCCTATGTGTCTGTGGTACCCATTCTCCAGAAAAAGAGTGGTGAACTCCATCTATGTCAAAGGCGCTGAACCTATCGGCCTATGACGCCTATATGCCTCCCACCAAGTGAAGCATGCACATGAGAACTGAAAAGTAGTAAAGGACACATCGCTAGTCTCCAAGATCCATGTTGTCCGCAGCATACGTCTAGACTTGTCAAGAAAACCTTGGGCATCCTCGCCATGAGCACCGCTGAAAGTAGGAGGTGCAAGTCTGCTAAATCTCTCAAGACAATGCTGCTCATCGTATGGCATAACTGGAACCATATTATCCTGAACCAGTGCAACCGGCTGAACTGGGGCAACTAGTTGTACTGGTGGTGCCTTTGGTGTCTGTAATACCTGCATTATCGGCTCAGGTAGGGGTGTTCAAAACCGATCCGAAATCGAAAACCGATCCAAACCGAAGCTTAACGGCTTACTGGTAACGGCTTAACGGCTTAACGGATGGGGAACGGATTGAACTTTTTTCATTAACGGCTTATCGATTTGGGGATGGATTATTCAATTTTCTTAACGGCTAATCCTTTAACCCGTTAAAAATATAAATATTATATATATATAAATATATATATATGTAAAAAAATTATTTTTATTTATATATATTAAATATAAAAAAGCGAAAACCCTTGAAAATGATTAAAAAAGTTTATTTCTACTTCCAAGCATTTTTATTCTCGGGATCTAGAAATTTTTTGGTTCTACTTTTAATTTATTTTTGGTTGTAATCCTCCTGTTAGGCAACATGCCGGAGATGGTAAAGCTAATTTCCTAATCACGGAAATCAAATTGAGTGGCTCTGGCAAAGAAAATTGAATGCATGTATGTTAGGCCGATAAACCGCCCATTAACCGCCCTATAAGAGCTAACCCGATACCAATCCGCCCGATATCTTATCGGGTGGCTAACGGATTAATACATTTAAAAGCCGATAACCGTTAAGAGTAAAAAGCCGCCCAATCCGCCCAATGAACACCCCTAGGCTCAGGAGTGCGAGCAGTGGGGTCTGATTGCCTCCCCCAGCCTGCGAAGTAGCTTCTACAGTGGTAGCTGAAACTGACTGAGCTAGGCCGGTGCAAACTGATAAGATCTGTGCTAGAGGAGTCCTCCTGGAGACCCGAAATAATAATAGGAACAGCTTTTCTGAGCAGGTGTCGCTAGAATCTCTGCAGCTGGAGCCTGATCATGTGCTGAGGCAACTGGTGGGTCAACATGTGCTGCCCCTACGGCTCTGCCTCGACCACGATCGCGTCCACAGCCCCTGGTGGCCTCCGTAGGTGGAAATGGTGGTCGTCTGCCCTGTCCATTAGCGTGTGTTCTCTCCATCTATGAGAGACTAGAACAATAAAATTCAGTTTCTAGGATCAACAAAGTCGCACGATAAGAATTCAAGAATGTGTAGTTTTTCCTAAAGGTTCTGCAGCCTCCCGAGGATAAGTACAGACGTCTTTGTACCGATCTACAAGACCCTACTAAACCGGCTCATAAATCGCGAGACCAAGTAACCTAGGCTCTGATACCAACTTGTCACGACCAAAATCCCGGTCGTGATGGCGCTCAGTACATTACTAGGCAAGCCCGACCATTTTTCACACTTAACCGAGTTTGTCAAATAGCTGATAGAATTACTAATTAATTCAAGATCTAGTACCGAAGAGTTTAACAAAATACACAACACAATTTTACTAGGACCCGGTGTCACGAATATGAGCCTCTACAATACAGAATATCACCATGATACACAGTGTATCAAAAATCTAAAAATGCGAAAATAAAGAGAATAGAATAGGAGGGAAGAAATCAATGCTGCAAATGCCGTGCAGCTACCTTGATACTCCTGAACTGTTGGATCCGCTAATCAACGAGTTCTACTATGCTCGATACCGCCCTGGATCTGCACACAAGGTGCAGGGAGTAAAGTGAGTACACTGACCCAGTGAGTAATACAATAAAATAAAGTCTGAAGATAAGAAATCACAGTAAATACACAAGGTTAAGCTAAAATCTAATATACTGCAACATATGGAACTGAGCAGTTAAACAACAGTATAGATACAAATACATGAATACAATACAATGCATAAGATGGTACATTCCATTACCCACTGCGGCATGCATCTTGAGCCATCCATATTTATTTATCGTTGACGGCGCTCACTGGGGTGTGTACAGACTCCGAAGGAGCACCTAGAGCCCAAGTGCAATATCTTGGTCATTCATGGTTACTTGACCGGTCAGCCATTGTTACCTGACCAAATTATATCATATAGTGCCATTGTTACCAGTGTTCTATGTATATCATACAGTGTCATTGTTACCACTGTTTTAAGTATATCACGCAGTGTTATTGTTACTACTATTTCAAGTTACTTTATAATCAGTCCAGAAAAATAATTTAATAAGCCCCTTGGGCATTTTCCAAACAGAAGTTCCCAGCCCAAAATACATGTAAAATGACATTTAAGTTTTCAACACTTAGAATTATGGCTGAGTCTGTAAAATAGCATTTAAAACCTTGGACTGAAACTAAATGATATGCAAATCATGCTAAGCGGTAATATTAATCCTCGAAGGATTTTACAAGTCTACAAAAGGCCCCAAACATGGTATTAAGCCCAAATATCATCGATACATGTGCGTATCAATCGCCAACATATTATAAAAATCAATACAATGTGCGAATCAGTCGCCAATATACTATAATCATCAGTCGGGATGGACAAGTCAAAATCTCCAATCATATACGACCCTGCACCTGCCATGGGATGCGTTTCATGCCTCCATATAGCATTACGATGTGAAAGTCCGGGGTTTCAAACCCTCAGAACAACATACATCTATTACTCACCTCTAGCCTGCCAAATACTACTCCGCGATTCCCTTCTCTTTTAAATTTGCTTCCTCGCGTGATGAATCTGCCCAAAAAATCATACAAACATCGATGAAGTTCAATTTTTAAAATATGGGGTTTTAGCCATACATATCCGAAATTCGCCCTCTTAATGATACTACATGCAATACCGTTATGTAACTTCCACGTACAATACAACACTCAATAGGGCCAATATTACTAATAATTTTCATAACTTAAGCCATTTAGGCATATTATCAAACACCTTGTAGGCATAGATATCTACACCTCTTTACTATAGTATTGGTTTATATAACTAATACCATTTACCAACAATTCATCCCACCATTATTCTTTGACAATTAATACTCTTAACATCACATGTATGATCAACCATTCACACCCAAACCGACAAAAGTTCAATCAAATAAATACCTTTAAATCCCTACCATGTTCATGTATTTAAATTGGGAATTTATGGCTTCTACTCACCATTCTATAAATTTTAATACTTGATTCATACTCATATTCCCATAATATATCCATATATGTAAGTCTAAGGTGTAGAATTTAACTTTTGGAAGAATTCTTGCAAAACCCTCCTTTGAGTTCTTGAAAGAATTTCTTGAAAATCTATGTGTTTGATGAGAAGATTTCATCAATAATAGTATAGGAATAATGGAATTTTACACCAAGATGATGGAGATTACTTACCTTGAAGACTGTGGGAGTTGAAGGTCTTGATTGGGTGAAAGAAGGCCAAAAAAAATAGGTAAAAATGAACCCCAAAATGAGCTGCGGGCTTAACAGCTCTTAAATCTTGGACGGAGTTCCGAGGTTCTCAAGGTGATAATTATGATGAAAATTCACATCTAAATGAGCTTTAAGTTTATTTGTCTCAGGGACTTGAAAAGGAGAATCCAGACGGCTCTTTCGATCTTTTGGAATGGTGGAAGTCAAGGAAAAAATATTCCGGTTCTTGCAAGGATGACTCGGGATATTTTATCAATTCAAGTTTCAACTGTTACATCGGAGAGCGCTTTCAGTCAAGCAAGACTGCAAATAGGTGATCATAGAGCGTCGATGAGGGATAGCTTGGAAAAATCGGTACTTTTTAGAGATTGGATCCGCGCGGAAAAAAGAAACTTTGCATTTGCGGAATCACAACCGGCGATAGATGAAGCTTATGAAGAAATGATAGCAGATCTTGCGGAGGATTCGGCTTCGCCCGGAAGTAGTGAGAACAAGCTTCTTTTCCACCACCACCAACACAACCTCTTCCCAACCTTGACGGATTTATGAGATTTGTTAGAGATACAATGTAGATTATGATGTAACTTGTACATTGGCACATCTTTTTTTAGTTTTTTTCCCCTTTTAATGGTGGTATTAGTACCTTTTTGTGCTCATTCTATTGGGGGAAGGAAGACTAAAAAAGATATGCCATTTTTGGTAATAAAAATTATAAGACATACCATTGAATATCTTTTTCTCAATATTTCTTTGTCTTAACTTCGAATTATTTATAAGCTACAATATATATATATATATATACATATATATATAAACTACAAGAAAATATATAGGAGAATATATATACATAACATACAACATAAACTACAAGAAAATATATAAGTAATAATATATATACATAAGATACAATATACATAAGAGAATATATATACATAATAGATACAATATATATATATATATATATATATATATATATATATATATATATATATATATATATATATATATATACATACTACAAGAAAATATATAGGAGAATATATATATACACATAACATACAACATAAACTACAAGAAAATATATAAGTAATAATATATATACCTAAGATACAATATACATAAGAGAATATATATACATAAGAGATACAATATATATATATATATATATATATATATATATATACACTACAACAAAATATATAACTATATAAGTTATAATATATATACATAAGACACAATATATATATATACTACAAGAAAATATATAAGAGAATATATATATGTAGCATACAATATATACTACAAGAAAATATATAAGGGAATATATATACATAACATACAATATATACTTATTACTACAATACAATATACAATGAAATATATTATATATACTATACTAATAACTAGTATACTATCAATATATTCTATACTAGTATATTATATTATATACTATACTAATAACTACAATACAAGATATTGCCTTAACCAAAAAAAATTACAAAAAAGCCCGCCAGGCCCACGAAGCCCGACCCACTAAAGCCAGGACCACATGAGCTTAGGCCTGTCACGGGCAGGTCTCACCCATTGAGCCCACGAAGTCCGGGACCGTCAGATCCGGGACTGCCAGAGTCAAGGCACGCGAAGCTCAGGCCCACAAAGCCCAGCCCGCGAAGCCCGTTTAGGCCTGGGCCCCGGATAAAATACAGCACTACGTGCTCTTGTGGTTTCTATGTATCAGTAAAAAGTCATTTAGACACAGTTGAAACTGAAATGACTGACGATACTGTTTCTGTCGCACTACAATATACTAATAGCCCGCTCATTCTCTAACCAAACAAAGCACTCACATCACTTCAAATGATGTGATCAAGATGTACCAAATGAAGCCTTATACAAAGACATCACTGGAATGTTTCTGATTCTCATTCAAGCTTTTACAAAAACAGAAAACTCATCATCCTCTCAAGCTTGAAGAACAAGATTGAACGCCACTACAGACCAGTTCCTAGAAGATTGATTGTTGTTGTCCTAGTTGAGTTGTAACCTTGTTATTGTACTTACTATATCTCCTAAGTCGCTTACTTAGAAGCATACTGATTAGGAGTCTTGTAGATCCTCAAACACACTGAATTAAGGTTGTGACTAGATTTAGTCATAAAGAAAAGTCTTTGTAATTGTAGAATTACAAAGTGGCTTGTGGTGATAGCACCACAAGTTAAAAAAAGCCTGTGTAACTAGAATAGTCACAAAGTGGCTTGTGGAAAAGGTACCACAAGTTAGTTAAGTAAATCCTTTGCAATAGGAAGTATTATAAAGTGGCTTGTAATAGGTAAGATTACAAGTTAGTAAAGTTAAAAGCCTTCAGGTATAGGTTGTGATTTTTCATCTCCTTGTACGGAATTTTTTCACATAAAAATTATCTATCCTATTTACTTACTACTTTACTAAGTGTTCTTAACAAATATTAATAAAGAACCAAATACTCTAAAATTTGATGACCGATACAAACTAACATCCTTGATAAGAAAAACAATTGGAATGAAAAAATTTTCATTAGTTTTATATTAGTCTTGATTTGTAAGACTTCACATTATTTTGCCACCTATAAAAAATGACTCTTAGTCATGAATTTTAACTAAATACTCATGCGGTTGGTTTAGTAATTGGCTGCCACGTGAAATTTTTTATCTTATCCTTCAATCAATTAATTTAATTAAGTAATATTTTGCTACCCGATAATTAATTAATTATTATATAATTAAGAATTATTTTAAATTACTTAAAATTCCATTTATTTTTAATACATTTTATAAGTTATATTATCATATTCATATGACACCGTGTATAGTATTTATTCGTAAATATTGGGTATAACACTTGGCCCGTATTTTATCCCAACATGCCGAACTTGAATAAAAATTCATTTTTTTTACTTGCTTCCCCTTTCACCTTCACGAATTTACTCATCACTTATTTGAAATAGTATCCATATAATCTCCAAATAATATTTTCCTTGGACCGATATCAATTACCTTATGACAAATACAGTGTACAATACAAAAGGTGCAATATCATCATAATTTAATACTGCAAAGCGCAACATCATCATAATATAATACTGCAAGCGTAACATCATCGTAATATACTATTGTACATGGGATGAAATAGTGACGTAATATTATGAGGCATAACATTAGTTTGATTTATTAGAAAATTAGTGATATCTTAAAAGGTCTTGGGTTGGGAAAACTTTTCTCTTTAAAATATTATTCACATTTATTTTATATTTAATAAGTTATTTTATAATAAATAGAGTCAAACTAGCCATTACTAATCGTTGGAGCAATACATATATAAATATGATTTACAATTAGCTAAGGATACACTTTCTAACATAATTTTCTGAATCATCTTCTACCTTTTATATGCTGGATTTCTTTCTTAAATTTTTTGCTAATTCTGTTTTAAGTTTTATAACTGAAAGAGCTTATTGAATTATGAAAAATACGCCTAATTTTATTCATGGGCGACATATGACACACCTCAAGTTAACTCCTCTTCTCCGTAACCATTTTTCCAACAGGATTTACTACTTGTTAAGCATGACTTTAGATCTTCACTTAATTTTAAAATTGTGTACAGATGAACTGATAAATGCTCATCCAACTTCGAGGATTTTGCTTTTAGCTCGTCTTTGATGTTTTTATTTTTCGCTTTTCTTTCACGGGGTAAGCCAAATCCTACATTTTATCATGTGCAAACAGGAAAGTATTTGTATTTTATTACCTGATTCCCTTGACTGAATCATGATTGGAAATTGGAGAAGAGAAATATCAATTGTAGGTCGCCGATAGATCAGCGACTTACTTCATATTTTATTTCCTGACTCCCTCTTTATTCCAAGGATTCGCTAACCCCAGTCGCATCTTCTTGGTGTAATGTAGAAAACAAATTTCTCATCTTTCCCTCTAGAGATAAACTAGTAGCCAAATTAATTATCCCAAAATAATAAAAAAAAACAAGTTATTCAGGATTAATTATCCGAAATTAATTGTCACAATCATTCGGGGATTGTAATTCGACATCCAACATGAGATAAACGATACAAAGATTTTAACATAAAATTTACATCGATTGTAGCTAATACCATTAACCAAACATGAAATAAATGTAATCACAAATTATATACTAAAATTAGAATAACCAAAAACGACCCCTAACTGTCTATGTCTAATATAGAGCCAACGCGTCGGACGATCAAGAGGAGACCATATCATCAGGTTCCGGTGGAATCGGATTTTCCACTTCAGCACCATGAGGTTGTCGGACTTTGGACTGAGACCGTGGCTGAGGTATTGTTGCCCCAGAACCATATGGGTCATCCGACACCGGATTTTGTATCTCCGGTGTTAAGTCCTCGGAGGAACTCTCGTCCGGAGTTCGATCGAAGTCGGGCGCGCTAGGGACTTCCGACGACTCAGAAGGCTTATCTGGCTGAGGTGCAGCGGGGAATTCCGGCGGTGGTTTCTCCGGTGGGTGATCGGATGAGTATTTGCGAGCTAAGAGATAAGTTTGTAGTTCATGAGTTGAAGCAATATGAGTAATTTTAAGAATTTGAGAGAGTTTATGGAAAGTTGAAGATAATGGTGGGAAGCTTTTAGGGCAAAAATAGGTTGGATTCATGTTTGTTTTAAAAGGTTTTGTTATGAAAATTTTCAGCAATTCATTTTGGGTGTATAAGAATGGAGAGAGGCTTAAATTGTTTGCATGGAGGTGCATGAATAGGCACGTACGTGGCAGAAAATGAACACTGCATTGACACGTATATCATTGCTATAAACTAGTCATCTCAAAATTTTCCAAAAGAAAAGTTATCTCAAGGGTCAATGGCGAATTGGGTCTCCGCTTTTGACCTAATTTTATATGAATAATTTTAGTCGCAGTAAGGTGGGAATGGTGAAAATATTCAACAAGCGGAAAAAAGAAAAAGATAAAAAAAAAAAATATATATATATATATATATATGTTATAAACTAAAGCAAAAGACAAGAACAATAGAACAAGAACAATAGCAATAGAGAGAAGAGTAGAGAGAGTTCTTCTTATTGAGTTGAGAGGGGTTCTCAAGGGATGATTTACAATGGTAGGGGGCACCTCTATTTATAGGGGAGAGGAAGATTTAGCTACCACTAATAGAACTCTAAAATCTCTCTAATTAGATACATTAAAGACATTCACCTTAAATAGAAGTGTAAGAATCTTCTATTTCATAACACTCCCCCTTGAATGTCTATTCAATGATGTGCCTCGTTAAAACCTTAAAACAAAACCCAATGGGAAAAATTAAAGTAAGGAAAGAGTACACATGTTTGAATATGCGCCTATTGGTTGCCTCGTTAAAAACCTTGCAAGGAAAACCCAGTGGGACAAAACCTTGTAAGGGAAAAAGAGTGCAACGCGCATTGACTCCCCCTAATGAGTACATCAATTCATATCCTTGAGCATTTGCATTCCAATCTTGTGCATCATCTTCAAAACGATCTTTGGTAGATATTTGATAAATAAATCAACTATGTTGACTTGAATAAATATTCCGCACCTTGAAATCATCACTCTTGATAGATATGAACATCTTCATATAATGTCGCGGAATAGCTCTTCAATATCTCCATAGATGCATTCTCAATGCCATCATGCTTATAGTTATGGCAAGATTCATATGTACACAAATTGTACTAAGGATGTGGTACTTCAGGACCAAGGATTGCATATGCTTCAAGCAACTTAAATCTTTCAAGTTAAGTCATGTAAGTCACATAATAAACTTTAGCTGCATATCAAATTTTCATGTCATGCTAAACAAATAAGATATCGAAAATTGACTATACATACCTTTGCCTTTATACTTTCAAGCATATGAACTATAGGTTCAAAGCTACATGTCTTTCATATGGAATCAATTCTTCTTGAATTGTATCTCTTCTATTTAGTTACTTTCTTTGAGTCAGTAAATGCGTAAAGCATGCTTTGCAATATGTTGCAATTTGAATTATCCCTTTTTATGAACTACAGGTTCATATCATGATATTCGGGGATATACATATACAAATGAGAATTCATCCCATGTAACATTTTCTCAAATGTTTATCATGTCTCCCCCTCATGTTAGTAAAGCTAACATGTTTCCTCAACTTTGGGAAATCATCTTTGTGCATTATGTCAATATACACAGCACCTTAATATAAGATGAAATTATTTGGTTCCTGACCCTGAACCACTTTTGAGGGGAGAATATACTCTTGTATACAACTTATATCAAACTGATATATACAACTTCGTTCTCATAAGGAACAGTTTAGCTATTAAGTGGAAGCACTCAATAATTATCTTGCTAAACCAACTTTGATATAAACCAACTTATCAAGATGAACTGTCTTGAGTAGAGAATCTGGAAACTATGCTCGAAGTTAGATTACTGAGCGATTTACCCCGCAAGCACCGGCCAGGCTGCGGGTCAATAACAATTGCGCATGTAACCATTCCATAGATGCATCATATGTGGTATACATGGCAGGTGAATGGGCCCATATTCACCTTTGATATTTCCAGAATTTATGGGCTTCAACCCGAACTCTTTAGTTGGTCAGTTCATTAATGAGAACAAGTGATACAAGAGTATTCGTAAAGAACTTTCTAGTTCTTTAATATTCACCTATGTGAATTTGCATATCATACTTAAAATGAGATGGCTAACATGAATGCCAACTGAATAAATTATCAATATTGGTAAACTTCAAATTTACACCATGACATGTGCACTTATCAATAAACTTCGGGTTTATTATGACATGGGTTTTATACCAATAGATATCCACTTTATTGTGGCATTCTTTCGTTTGTGTAGTACAAACTGGAGAACAAAGCGGGTAGCTTTTCATATACAAATTACCCCGCTACAAGTTGTAGTAATAGGAGAATCAAAGCCTTCCTTTATTTATAGTCTCAATATCATCAATCGCCTTCGCGTGTACTTTTGGAAACTGGATAAGTTTCTTTGAGACTTACTACAGCACAATACTCAATTGTGTTTCTCCAACATAGTAATAATTGGCTCTTCGAGAGCTCTCAATTAATTTTGTACTACCACAGACTGAGGTTCGAGATCCTCACATTCTTGCATTCCGTATTTTCAAGAGTCTCAGGCTCAATAGATTCTTCGTGCATCTCGGAATTAATCAAATCATGAGCGTCCTCATGTGATTCTTTCATAGTGTCATTTAGATCGTTCTTTTTCCTCTTTCTAGGATTTCGATCTTTGGAACCTAATGGTCTGCCACGCTTCTGGCGTGCATTTGACTCATTGGATATGACACTAGATATTTGTCCAATAGGAACTTCAATACGGATCGGAACATTTTCCCGCGTGAATGTGTGATTTCGTTATCCTCTTCAAGTCCGTAAATGCGTCAGGCATTTGATTTGCTATTCTTTGCAAATGGATAATCTTTTGTACCTCTTTCTTTCAAATAGAGGTATGTGGATCAAGATGAGATAATGATGCATTTTTCCACAAAATTTCCCGTTTGGTTTCACCAACTTCTCCCCCTAATTTTGGGAAAAGTGTCTCATCAAATTGACAGTCTGCAAATAGTGCAGTGAACAAATCTCCTGTCAATGTTTCGAGGTAGCGAATAATGGAGGACGCGTCAAACTCAACATATATTCCTAACCTCCTTTGCAAACCCATTTTGGTGCGGGATGGCGGTGCTACAGGCACATATACTGCGCATCCAAAGCTTCTTAAATGGGATATATTGGGTTCATGACCCAAAACCAATTGCAATGGGGAATATTTGTGTCAATTCGTCAGTCAGAGACGAACTAGCATTGCTGCATGCAACATGGCGTGACCCCAAACCGAAGTGGGCAGCCGACGAACTAGCATTGCTTCATGCAAAATGGCATGACCCCAAACCAAAGTGGGCAGCCGACAAACTAGTATTGTTGCATGCAAAATGGCGTGAACCCAAGTCGAAGCGGGCAGCCGACAAACTAGCATTGTTGCATTCAAAATGGCGTGAACCCAAACCGAAATGGGCAGCCTCGTTTTCATGAAGAATTCAAGATTATTCTCATCTATTGTCTCAATATGATATCCATTTTGAATGATATCTTTAAAACTCAACAAGTTCCTTCTTAGACTTGGAGGAGAACATTGCATTCTCTATGATTAACGTCATGCCTTTGGGCAGAGTTACAATTGCTCTTCCGGAGCCTTCAATCAATTTACTACTTCCATAGATTGTAGTAATGTTTGCCTTACACAATTACTCTTCCTTTCTTTGAGTATTGTATGTGTAGTACATGAATCAACTAGGCAAATACTTTTACAATTGGACGTTGGTCCAAGTTCGCTTTGTGAGATATCCATATTTGCTATCCCATAGTTTAACATACAAAAGAAATACACGAACATAAGAATAAATAAGTTCAATTCTTTTGTGTCACATAATATTTTCAAAATCTGCTACTAACAGTTGGCTAACAAAATCAGATATGTTATCCATAATCAATTCCTTTGCAGTTTGAAAATTTTCAGCGTTTTTCATAAGACAATCGATTATTAAACACACACAATCGATTGTTCGAACATAGACAATCGATTGTTAAACACAAACAATCGATTATTTGTTATTTTTGAAAAACTTCAGATCACACTGCCTAACGACAATCGATTGTTAGACATAGACAATCGATTGTGGATGATTTTTGAAAAATTCCAGACCTCACTGTTTCAAGACAATCGATTGTTAGACAAAGACAATCGATTGTTGGCTATTTTTGAAAATTTCCGGACCTCACTGTTTCAAGATAATCGATTGTTAGTCGACGACAATCGATTGTTGATCATCTTTGAAGAATTCCAGGCCACTATTTTTAAAGACAATCGATTGTTGATCATTGACAATCGATTGTTTTGCAGTTTTATGCGAAACGTGAGATAACCGACTAGTTTTTCAGGCTAGTCGATTACCTCTACTGGAAAATAAAGGTTCTATTGATATTTGAGCATATTGAAAACATTCTAATGAACTACTACAAACATCACATCATGAACTAACTAATACGAGCTAATGCTAATGACTATTAATTTATTCATTGACTAATACAAGTAGAATCAAACAGCTCCATCTTCTTTCATCACGGTTCCATCACCGATTAGGTGGTCTATCTTTCCATCGGGTTGCTCAAAGAAGTCTGCCACATCCAGGTGGGTGATATCCTCATTGTCGTTATAGACAAAATTTGTTTCAGGGCCTTTTCTCTTTCGAGATGCTTGATAAAGGTCAACCAAGTGTCTTGGTATACGGCAAATCTTTGACCAGTGCCCTTTCCCACCGCAACGATAACATATAGTTTCTGAACTATTTGCCTTAGGATCTTCGGGATCCCGTTTCTGCTTTCGGTGGTTATCTCTCTTTGGGGGGTGACGGACTTCTTTGGAATTTCTTCCTTGTCCACGTCCTTGGCTTTGACCCCGTTTATGACCGTGATCATGGTCCCTTTTATGTTTGGCATAATGCTAGTGCACCATATCTGCTTCAGGCAGTGGTGTAGACCCAGTTGGTCTATTTTCGTGATTTCTCGTGAGCAGATCACTATTTCGCTCAGCCACTAGTAAGAGAGAAATCAGTTCAGAGTACTTCGTAAAGCCTTTCTCTCGGTACTGTTGCTGCAGTACCATATTGGAGGCATGAAACGTTGTAAACGTTTTCTCAAGCATATCGTAATCGGAGATGTTATCTCCACATAGCTTCAGTTTAGAAGTAATTCTGAACATAGCAGAATTATATTCAGAAACGGACTTAAAGTCCTGTAGCCTCAGATGGGCCCAATCATATCGTGCTTGTGGCAGAGTGACCAACTTCAGGTTGTCATATCTCTCCTTTAAGCTGTTCCACAAAACGAGTGGATCCTTGACGGTGAGATATTCAATCTTCAAACTTTCGTCAAGGTGGTGGCGCAAGAAAATCAAGGCCTTCGCACAATCTTGGGTGGATGCTTTTTCTTTATCTTTGGGGGTGTCTCCGAGACCCATAGCATCTAGGTGGATTTCAGCATCCAACACCCATGTCATATAGTTCTTGCCCGAAATTTCAAGGGCAACGAACTTTCTTTTCATAATGTCAGACATACTCGAAAATTAAATTAGGAAGAGGGAAAATACCTTGGATTTTCGAGAATGATACTTGAGACGGTAGAGTCTCGTGCTGATAACGTGTTATAAACTAAAGCAAAAGACAAGAACAATAGAACAAGAACAATAGCAATAGAGAGAAGAGTAGAGAGAGTTCTTCTTATTGAGTTGAGAGGGGTTCTCAAGGGATGATTTACAATGGTAGGGGGCACCTCTATTTATAGGGGAGAGGAAGATTTAGCTACCACTAATAGAACTCTAAAATCTCTCTAATTAGATACATTAAAGACATTCACCTTAAATAGAAGTGTAAGAATCTTCTATTTCATAACAATATATATATATATATATATATATATATATATATATATATATATATATATATATATATATATATATATATATAGACAGATAGGGAACAGAATATAAATGTACAAAAATATATATAGATAGCAGCTAGAGGTAGTTATTTCACTGCTTTGCTCTTCATTGTATTACCTTTATTGTTTTTGTTTGGAGATAGAATAAAATTTTTCATTCTAAAACATTTAGTCACAGTTCTCGATCTCTTCAACCTAAATAGGAATAAAAAGATAGTACTGCATTATAGTATGATTTTTCAGGTTTTCAAAAAAAAGTTCAATTCGATTTTATTAAATATTGGCTTACGACATTTTATCAGTAATGTACGACATTTTCTCTATAAAAAGTACTACTCCATTTCTTCTCTAACACATTTTTAACCCTAGTTGTTGACTGAGCCGCGGTCATCTAAAGCTTGACTTTATTTTATTTATTCTTACAAGAAGATGGGCAAGCTAGTAACCAAAATCTAAATCACGTCAAAATATAGTCAAGGTTCTAAAACTACGTAATTAATGTTAGAGTTACTGGAGTTACTGGGCCACTCAAGCAGCCCAAACACAGAAGCAGCTGTCCAAGCCCAACTTGTAATTAGTCTATTATTTATTTTTGGCCCAATGGCCCAATATAGAGTAGATATTTTCTGTATATACACTGATGTATATGAGAGGTTCAGGAAGCTTCTATACAGTTATAACATTCTTCACGGAAGAGCAATAAGAAAACTCTCTCAATTTTTCTCTCTTTCTCTTTCATCATCTGCAAACATTATGGTTCATCCATGGAAATTAATAATCTTCACATGGTATCAGAGCGGGGATTATGATTCAGGTTCTCACGGACTCCGTCGCGATGTTACTCTCACCGGTTTCCGTCAAAGCTTCTATCTTCTCCGACGAATCTAGGTTTTTTCTCTTTTCTCTGTTTTTCACTGAAAAAATCCTTCGCTGATTCCTCAATTTTTTTGAGTTTTCTGAGTCTTATTTTCTTGTCAGTCAATCAATTCGTGATTTTTTTTTAACATAGGAGCATTTAGGGTTTCTTAATCTTACAAATTTCAAGCCCAAAATCCTTTCTTAGTCAGAATGGTTACTGTCGGTGATACATCTGAGTCTAGGACTGATACTTTTGTACTTGACCCCTCGAGCCCTCTGTTTTTGGTGTCTTTTGATGTTTCGGGTATTTCTTTGGTAAGTAACCACTTTTCAGGGGTTGGGTTTGGGGGATGGAGACGTAATATAATTGTCTCGTTATCTGCTAGGAATAAAATAGGGTTCATTGACGGAAGGATTCCCAAACCTCCAGAAACCTCTCCTCAGTTTAGGCAATGGGATAGATGCAACAATCTAGTTATCTCTAAGCTTACTAATTCCCTTGCGCCGGAGATAACCGAGAGTGTTCAATATTCCGACACTGCTCAAAGCATCTGGAATCAACTTGATAGTCGATATGGGACTGTGAATGGCACCAGGTTATTTGAGATAAAACAGGAGTTGGCATCAACCAATCAGGGGTCTCTGGATATAGCTTCATATTTTAACAAGTTGAAGAAACTATGGGATGAACTTAGCTTCATGCGTGCTTCTCGTGGGAACACTTGCACATGCAATGCCAGATCCGAGCTTCAAAGGGAGGATGATGAAAATAAATTACATCAGTTTCTTATGGGGCTCAATGATGTCTATGTGGGAGTCAGAAGCAATATTCGTATGCTACAACCTCCACCAACTCTGGATTGTGCATACAATATTTTACTTCAAGATGAGAGACAAAGACAAGTCTCTTCACCTTCTAAATTTCATCATGATTCGAGTGCCTTCAATACTCATTTCAGCAACAAACCCTCTATTCCAAGATTTCCTCCCACAGCTACTGGTTACCCTAAACAATTCAGCCCAAGACTCAATTCTGATCTCAACAGAGCAAACTTAGTGTGCAGGTATTGTAAGAAACCTGGACACCTGATTGAAAAATGCTATAAACTTCATGGATTTCCACCTGACTTCAAATTCAAAAGAGGATTTCCATTAGAGTTCAAATTGATCAAAGGAAGAAGGAGTGCAGCACATGTTGAAGTGCAGGGGTATACAAACCCTGCTGGAACTCATAATACTGCTGACAATTCCCAAGGGGTTTCTGATTCAGAGTCTCTCATACCTAGTTTAACCAAAGACCAATATTCCCAGCTCATGTTGCTGCTCCAGCAGACACAGATTGCAGAATCTAAGCAGCAGTCCAGCCTTATGGCCTCAGCTAACTTTGCTGGTAATTTTTCTCCAACTACTCATTTAAAGAATGCATCCTATGGGGCTTGCATGCTAGCCAAAGTAAGTGATTGCATCTGGATTATAGACTCTGGTGCCATTGACCACATGACATCAAATAAAGAACTTCTCTATGACATTAAGCCTTTAGTAATACTATATCTAGTTGCCTTACCCAATGGTTATAAGGTTAAGGTGATATGCACTGGTTCCATCCAATTCCTTTGTTTCACTCTTCATCATGTCCTGTACATTCCCAGTTTCCACCACAATCCATTTCTGTGTCCAAACTTGTATGTCAGTTGAATTCTATTGTTCTATTTACTAAATTCTCTTGTTTAATACAGGCCCCTTCTCTGAAGAGGCCACTGGAGATTGGTAAATTGGATGATGATCTCTACAGGCTTGTGCAATCTTCTTCTCTTAAAACTCTTGATCCTTATAGACAACATGCTCCATTACCTGTTAATTCTGTTTCTTCTTCTCATTGTACATACCATTCTGACTTGAATAAAATGGAGATGTTATGGCATAATAGACTAGGGAATATACCTTTTGTTAGAATGAAAGACATGCCTTCTATACCATGTAGTTTTTCCACAAAGCAGCCTTTTCTCTGTACTATATGCCCTTTGGCCAGGCAATCTAGATTACCCTTTCCTGACAGCTCCATTAAAACAACTCATGCTTTTCAACTTATTCATGTTGATACATGGGGTCTCTATGACACTCCTACTCATAATGGTTGTAGATATTTTTTAACAATAGTTGATGATTTTACCAGAGCTACTTGGACCTATCTTATGGGGTCCAAGAGCAATGCCTTTCCTCTCATTAAAGCCTTCATTGCCATGGTTAAAACTCAATTCCAGTATGTGGTACAAACCATTAGGAGTGATAATGCATTTGAACTAGGTTCTAGTGGCTGTGGCAGCACCTTCTTTGCTGAACATGGCATACAGCATCAAACTTCTTGCTCTCACACACCACAACAAAATGGTGTTGTTGAGAGAAAGTATAGATATCTGCTAGAAACCTCCAGAGCTCTACTCTTTCATTCTCAGCTACCCATTAGATTTTGGGGTGACTTTGTGCTTACTGCCACATACCTAATTAACATATTTCCTTCCAAACTACTCAACAGCAAATCCCTTTTTGAATTGCTATTTGGCCAGATTCCTTCCTACAAACACCATAAAACATTTGGTTGCTTATGTTTTGCCTCTGTCCCAAAACAGAATAGAGATAAATTCCAGCCCAGAGCTGATCCCTATGTTTTCCTGGGTTACCCTTTGGCTAAAAAGGGTTACAAGCTGTATAACTTGAAGTCTAAGATTACCTTGATATCCAGTGATGTCATTTTTCATGAGGATGTATTCCCTTTTGCCTCTCCAGGGATTTCTTCCCATGTCTCTTTTCCTCCTCTCAATCCTTCTTCTACCTGGGTTCCTGCTGTTGATGACTCTCTACCTAATCCTTCCTCTTCTTCCACTAATCAACCTCTTGCCTCTTCCTCTTCCTCACCTTCCTCTCCATCACCTACTTCTTCAGTGCCTTCTTCATCTGCTCCAGAAGATCCACTAGGGCACATGTCCTTCCTGCCCACCTGCAGCAGTATATCTGCACCCTCCCTCCTTCTCTTTCTGGTCCCAGTGCTTCTTCCACCTGTCTTCACACCTTGGTTAGCAGTCCAGAGGCAGAACCTACCACCTATCAGCAAGCTTCTATTCCTGTCTGGCAGGAGGCAATGTGCAAGGAATTTGCAGCCTTGGGGCCAATCATACCTGGTCAATAGTTCCTCTTCCCCCTGGTAAAAGACATATTGGTTGCAAGTGGGTGTATAAGATCAAATATAGGGTTGATGGGTCTGTGGAAAGACATAAGGCTAGACTGGTTGTTAGGGGTGACACCCAAATTGAGGGTGTAGAATTCACTGAGACCTTTTCCCCTGTTGTCAAGTTGTTAACCATCAAATCCCTCATTGTTGTGGCTGTTAAACAGAATTGGTCCTTATCTCAACTTGATGTGAATAATGCATTCTTACATGGTGACTTAGCTGAAGAAATTTATATGAAATTGCCCCCTGGACTGGATGTTGCCTGTTCTGCCTCTTCTTCCCCTTTGATTTGTCTGCTTCAGAAATCTTTGTATGGGTTAAGGCAAGCTTCTAGGCAATGGTATACCAAGCTCTTCCAGGCCTTATGTTCTAAAGGTTTTTCTTCTTCCCTCAATGACTATTCTCTTTTCCTTAAGAAATCTGGTTCTTCTATTGTCTTGTTGGTTGTCTATGTTGATGACATTATCCTCACTGGTAATGATTTGGGGGAAATTAGTGCTTTGTAGAGTTTTCTTGATCATGAGTTCAAAATCAAGGACTTGGGGGGGCTTAATTACTTTCTTGGTATTGAGGTCAGTTATCACTCTGCTGGGCTCCTACTCCACCAGAAAAAAATTATCACTGACCTGCTCAAAGCTTATCACTGTGAGGATGTTACTCCTGTGACTTGTCTCCTTGACCTCTCTGTCAAACTCAAACTAGACTTAGGGGATCCTCTTCCCTCTCCGGAATCCTATAGGTGCTTAGTAGCCAATTTTCTCACTCATACTAGACCTGACTTAGCCTTTGCTGTCCAACATTTAAGCCAATATCTCCAGAAGCCTACTTCCTCACATATGCATGCAGCTTTGCACACCCTCAGATATCTCAGAGGCACTTCTGACCTTGGCATTTTTCTCAGCAACTCTCCTGATCTCTCATTATCTGCTTACTGTGATAGTGACTGGGCATCCTGTCCAGATACCAGAAGGTCTGTCTCTGATTTTTGTGTTATGTTAGGTGACTCCCTTATTGGTTGGAAGGCTAAGAAACAGCCTGTGGTCTCTCTGTCTTCTGCTGAGGCTGAGTATAGAGCCATCAGCAAGGTTGTTGGTGAGCTCACCTGGCTCATTCGATTACTGTCTGATTTTGGGGTTGATGTTCCCTATCCTGTTCCAGTTTATTGTGATAATCAGGCAGCTCTCCACATTGCCAAGAATCCTGTATTTCATGAGAGGACCAAACACATTGAGGTGGATTGTCATTTCATCAGAGGCAAGCTTAATGAGGGACTTATTGCCTTGCACCATATCCTCACTACTTCTCAGCCTACTGATATCTTCACCAATCCTCTCACTGGTGTTTTGCATCACTCTATTTTGCTCAAGTTGGGAGTTCAATCACCCTCCAACTTGCAGGGGGTGTTGGAGTTACTGGAGTTACTGGGCCACTCAAGCAGCCCAAACACAGAAGCAGCTGCCCAAGCGCAACTTGTAATTAGCCTATTATTTATTTTTGGCCCAATGGGCCAATATAGAGTAGATATTTTCTGTATATACATTGATGTATATGAGTGGTTCAGGAAGCTTCTATACAGTTGTAACATTCTTCACGGAAGAGCAATAAGAAAACTCTCTCAATTTTTCTCTTTCATCATCTGCAAACATTATGGTTCATCCATGGAAATCAATGATCTTCACAATTAACGCATTTGAATTCTGAAAAAAATCACGTTACTGATAAAATGTCGTAAGCCAATATTTAATAAAATCGAATTGAACGAGAAATTTTATTTTGTGTAACGCATGTTAAATTATACTTGTGTTAGGTATCTTATTAGTTGACAAGTGAACTGATTTGGATCCAGCTTTTTAAGTAATTAAAACTAAATTGAGAAAGAGCTTTTTCTTTCCTATCCCCCACCCCCACCCCCCAAAAAACACCCTACCTCCAAATCCGTTTTATCTTTTTTCCCCTGTCTACCCAACTTTCTCCTGCTCAATTTTATCTTCTCTGTAACTCCATTTATTCACCATTAGTTATTTTTTATTCCTCTCCAAAAATGTTTTATCTATGTTCCATTCAATATTTTGTACGAAAAAAGTCCAAGACTAAATCTTCATTTCTTCTACGCTGGACATGATTTAGAATAGATTTGTGTTTAAGGGTTTAATTTTGGAAAATATTTTTTGAGAATTTGGTTAATCGATGTGATTTCTCAAAGACTTCCACAAAGGCGATTTTGTTATCACAACTTAGAATGTACACGACAAAGAGGGAACTGCTATATATTCTTTTATTTTAGCTTTTATATACCATCTATTGTTTTAATAAGAAAACTTTTAGTGATATTCCTTATATGTGTTTCCCAATTAAGTTTAAATATTCATTTTTTAAGTGTTAAGTATAAGCAGAACATGTTATCTCATAGGAAAACTAAATTAAAAGTTTTGAGGATAATTAATTGATTGTATATATTTCTTTTTAATAAAAGAAGATGAATAAGAAGATTCAATTATATTCGAATCTGCTGGAAATGACTACCAAAAAAGTTTAAATCGTATCTCAAAACAATGACAAGCATATTATTGCTGAAGAAGGAAAAGAGGTAGAAGTTAAATTGGGAGGGGTTGGGGTTGGGGTTGGGGGGTTAAAAAGGAAAGGATTTGTCTTTCTCAATTTAGTTTTAATTACTTAAAAAGTGGGACCCAGATCAATCCACTTGTCATCTAAATAAATGTCTCATACAAATATGTTTTGGCATGTAAGATACAAAATAAAAAAATTTCGATTGATAAGTACTTTTTAAATTTATAATATTAAGAAAATTAACATATGTTTGGGATATCTCATTCAGGAAGTTTAAATATATTATTTTAAATAAAAAATATAATATTCTTTCCGTGAATAACATAAGAAAGAGTATGATATAAAATTGATTTATGTCGGACGGGGTTGTTAAATTCTATTAATAACTTCAATTAACATAGGAAGGAGTAGTTAGTAGTTACCAGTTAACTTCTATGTATGGGTGTTCATGAAAATCAAAATCCAGAACCAAATCGAATATTGAATCAAACCAACACAAAATATTAATAATATTTGATTTGTTTTGATTTGATTTTGAATTTTAAAATCAATAAAATTTAATTTAATTTTAATTTTAAACAGAAATAACCCAAAAAAATTAAATCAAACCAATTTTAAAAATACTTACTTAAAACCTTATTATTATAAATATATATTTATATTTTTATATAAAATTTTAAATTTTATGATAAATATTTAATAGGTTATCCTCTTAGTTGATTGTCTAATTCTTTAGATTATAATAATCAGTTCTTTTTGCTTTCACATTAAACTAGTTCTATTTTACAAAGTCAAAAAATCTATTTTATTTTAAATTTACTAACTATCTTTAATTAAGTTCTTAAATTACTCAGCACTATAATTGACAATTACTATATTATCAATGTTCTTGATAAACGGCAACTTTCTTAAAGATTAATTGCTTTGATAATATTTTGTTTGAATATAATTGACAAAATATGTGCTAAACTCGATTTAAAAAATTAAAATAACCGACTCAAATTAAACCTATAAAAATTCGAATTAATTTTTTTTATTCAAATATTTGGAAGATAGACTTAATTGATTTTAAGGGAGTATACTTAAACATTAATGCTTGAATTTTCATAAATTTTACGAGAATTCAAGGTGAAAATTGCCAATCAGACACAAATTTCAATAAAAATCTATTACACGAACTCGATAAAATACACCCTCCGTGCCACTTTTAACGACAATTTTTTTTTTCGATGTTATACTCACACTATAAATTATTCATTGAATCATTTTCTCCTATCCACTAAAAATCTGAATTAATTAATACGGATATCAAGATAAATTATGTACTTTGTTTACTATTTATTAACAGTGTGCAAAATCCAGTAGGGGACAAGTAAAAATGAAAGGGTGCACCAAAATTGAAATCTGATAATAACTTAAAAAGGAAAGAGAAAGAAGTTCAAAGACAGAAACTCAAAATATTAAATATTACGTAAAAAAAAATCAGAAAGGCGGAGGTTTTGATTCAGAAGCTTCCTGCTGCCCAGGAGAAGACGGCGCAGAAGCTTCTAGACTCTCGTTAGGGTCATCATCACCAGGCCTAATAGGTGGATCAGCATCAAAATCTGGCACAAATGGCGACTCCGGCACCGCAGTTGCATCTGTCGGTACCGTGATTTGTGGCGTTGTGATCGTCGGAAAATCCGTCGGCGGTGGGTATTCCGATGAGTCTTTGTGCTCATGATGCATTACATTCTCAGCTTCCTGCAGCTGATGGCCGCTCCGTTCTCTTAACCAGAAAAACGAAGTTTTCAAAGTAGGAAAGTTATTAGTTGTAGACATGGTATTTTTAATAATGAAGTTATTCCACATTGCTGAAACTTTCAACATTTTTCTACTTTTGTTTTCAGATGAAGAAGTTTGAGTTTGTGTGATTAGAAGAGTGGCGGAGTAATTGTAAGTGTTTGTAAATATAGGAAAGGTGACCTAAGAGACACTTGTAAATTATTAACAGGACACCTGGACGACATGCAAATATGACTTTCATCTATTTTAATCAGACAGTTATTTGCTAAGTTTGCACATTGGAGGAAAATATATGGGCCTTGTGATGGATAGTTATAGATTTGGAGGGCCAGGAAGTGAACGGCGGTCTGGGCCTATTTGGAGGGCCAACAGAATATGGGCCTGGTCTTGGTTACAACAACAACTATTCAGTATAGTCCCACAAAATGCAATTTGGGGAAGATAATATGTAGATGGGCCTTATCCCTACCCGAAAAGGTAAAGAGGATATTTTCAACCGACCCTCGGCTCAGTGAAGGAAAGGAAAAACAAAAACAAAAGAGCATTAGTAACTCCAGCAGAAATAGCGTAAATAATTATCTAAACATAAGAACCATAAATAAAATAGCATGCAATAATCAGACAGTAACTACCATAAATAACTACCATAAGGGAGACACAATCCAATACACAAATCATCTATGGATAGCCCTGCCAAGCCTCACCCAACCCCGGGTGAGGAGTACGAAAAACTCTAGGAGCCCCTATCCTACATCCCTGATACTAGACCTCCAGACTTTCCTATCAAGGGCCATGTCCTCGGAAACCCACATTCTAACCATGTCATGCCTAATCACCTCTCCCCAATACCTATTAGGCCTCCCTCTGCCTCGCCGTACCGCCAACCGCTCACAACTCCTCACCGGGGCATTAGGACTTCTCCTCTGCATATGCCCGAACCATCTCAGCCTCGCTTCTCGCATCCTCTAATCCACCGGGGCCACCCCCACCTTCTCTCAAATAACTTCATTCTTAATCTTATCTAACCTGGTGAGCCCGCACATCCACCTGAGCATCCTCATCTCCGCAACCTTCATTCTTTGAACATGAGAGTTCTTCACTGGCCAGCACTTCGCCCCATACAACATGGCAGGTCTAACCACAGCTCTATTAAATTTTCCCTTGGTTAGTAAATTGGAAATTTTACATTCCTATTTCATGTCCTAAACTATGGGAATTTTTACCTTCCTATACCATATATGAAACTTTTGTTACTCTCAGTATTTAAGGTTTGAGTTAATTATATTTCAGCATACCAAATTATCATTTATATGCCATAATTAATTTAGAGGTATAATTAATTGGCAGTTTTTTACTCCTTAATTAAAGGTATCCATATATCTCACGTTTCTCTCTCCACTTAATTTCCAAGATCTGATCAGCGCCATTTTTTCCCTCCCATTTATTTCTGTTCTCCATTTTTTCTTCTTCTCAAAAAATACAAAGATGAGACCCATTTTTTATAATTAGATTTTTAGCCAAAGAGATTCAATATGAAACTCATTGTAAATTCCATACAATAATAACGCCAAATACTAGCGGTGGTTATGGCCAACACCAATTTGGTACATATACAACCCTGAAGATTTCATTAAGGAGTAGTCATGGGCCTTTGACAAGGATGAAGATGGAATAAGAAAGGTTGGTTTATTTGTAGTTTCTTTTCTTTGTAGAAATTTTATAGATAAAGAGAAATTTTGTAGTCAACATATTTTTTCAAAGATTATAGTTTAATTGTAGTAATTTTATGGATACCCTTAAAAACAATAATACTTAAAACTGATTTGTAGTTTATTTATAAAAATTTTATAGATAAACAGAAAGCTTGGAGTCAATATTTTTTTTCAACATAGATTGTAGTGTAATTGTGGTATAAATATAGTAATTTTGTAGATACCCTCCAAAACAATACTGCTTTATAGATACTAAACTGATTTGTAGTTTATTTGTTGATTTTTTATAGAAAATTTATAGATTAGGAGAAAATTTTGTAGTCAATATTTTTTTTCAACATAGATTGCGGTTTAATTACAGTATAAATGTAGTAATTTGTAGATATCATTAAAATAATATTGCTTTATACATACTTAAACTAATTTGTAGTTTATTTGTATATTTTTTGTAGAAAATTTGTTAGCCCAAGCAGCTGCGCATCAGCTAACTCCCGTCACGAACAAAAGGATTTTTGGTCCCATTAGACCTGCCCTCCATTGAGTAGTCTTTGTAATCTCACAATGCACGCATTTTCTAACTGTTTGAGGTGCCTGCTGGTGATTCTGATTTGTGTAAACGGGAGCTAGAGGAGTGGAAAACTTGATTTTCTTTTTCTTCTTCATGGGAGACTCCCCGAAATTAGATTCCAATATATCTTCAGGCGCAACAAATTGCTGGTTAATGGATGATGTTGGAGATATGAGTTGACTTACTGGGCGTGGATTAAAAGTTGCAGGACGAGGATGTGATAAATGAGTAAACAAATCTTATGTGAATATGAAAAAAATATTTAGTCCCAAATTTTTAGGCGCCTAATTTTGAAGGAATAAGCTATTCAAATATTTATCGCAGATTTATAGGTGCCTAATTTGGAAGGAATCAACTCTTATTATTGGGTATTTAATGAATGGTATAAATTTTGTAAGAAAAATATAAACATGGAAGGTAATAATGAAATTATGCACATGTTATTAATAATGTTTCATATATGGTATAGATAGGAAAAAATTTCTAAACTATTTTACACTCCATGCTTAACTTTTAATATAACTATCTTTTTATATACCTTGTTTAGCTCAAGGTTCTCATAAACGTTATTAGCATAAATTAATTAAAATAAATGGAGGGTCAATCATAGCAGATCGTAAGAAATCAAAAGACCAAATGAAAAATATTAGAGACGAGTATTATTTGTTAGGGGGATAAATGTAAAGATCTTTTACTGATGATATTGATTCGGTCTGCCTCTCAATGGAGAGGTTTTGATCCTGACAATGATACTCTCTTCGTTGAGAAGTGGAAAATGAAGATGAAGAAGAAGCATCCCCCCCTTTTAGGGTTCTTTCTCTTAGTATTTATAGCTGTGCACCTTGTCAGCTGGCGTTGGACGACCGTGGTCAGGTCGAGAGGATGGCTGCCAGTACTGGATAGGCCGTGGCCTCATTGATTATGCTGGATGATCTTCGAATGATTATAATCAAGGAATAGTTATGCCATTTGTTAGCCCAAATATGCGTAAGGGGTAATTAGTCTTTATTAATTATCACGAGTCAGGTTTTGACCCATACAGTTACTCCATCCGCTTATTGAGGTCTTCGGTCGGGCTCGATGAGCGGACTTTATAGAATGTGACTCGGTAGATTCCGAAGAGGGGATTGGATGTCGCTTCGGCCGTGACCTGGGGGGCCGTAGATGTTCATGCTTAGAAGACGGATGTAGCCGTTAATACTTATAGGACGGCCGTAGCTAGATTTACATATTTGAGAATGATCATGATCATTCTGCGCCTTGAAAGCATCTGTGGTCTCCTATATTTATGAGATAGTCGTTGCCAATATGCACACCTGGGGAATGGCCGTAACCATTTTACATTTGGAGAATGGCCGTAGCCGGTTTCATCAGGAGGAGAGCCGTAGCTAGTTGTACTAAGGAGGCGGCCGTAGCCGTTTGTATTTGGGAGAGGGTCGCTTGATGTTTTCATCCAGGGCCGGGTATTCCAGTAGGCGGCCGCTAGGGATGTGGGCATGTCTGACGCGCATTATAGTGACGCTTGGTGTACGGAGGCATATTGGACGCCTTTCCATCATACCCATGTCGTTGATCCTGCTTCGAAAATAAAATGTCGATTGCCGGTTGCAAAAAACCATTTTGTGATATCTGTCATAATGACATTCGTTATTTGTGGATTCGAACCATTTTGCGGTTGGTTGTGCATTTAATGGTGGCTTTTGGAATTCGGAAAAGCTATTTTGCAGTATAAATAACAGGTTATGTTATCTATTCCTCACTTTTCAGTATTTGTTTAAGTGAGATTTCTGAAGAAGCAACTTCTCTTGCTCTTTTTCTTTATCAATTTGTGTTGTTCTTTGCTCTTTTTACTCCATCTCCATTTTACTTCCTTTTCGGTAAGATTCTTTTCATTCATTGTCCAGTAGTCAACAATGGCAAGTAGTTCTAACACAGAGCTTTCTCCGGTGACTCTTTCGGCGGTCCGTGGGTCTTTTGCGATGGCGGGGGCCACCGAATCGGCGGTAGCCGACAGGACCCCGTCGGCAGTTGATATCCTTTCTCTGTATAGGGGTCCGGCAACCGACGTCACCGATGATGCGGTGGGCCTCGCCCAATTAAGGGAGCAGTGGGGGATTCCTCGTTCTACTGACATTTCCCTTGCTAGGAGAGAGGAGATGGTTCATATCGACCACCATGGATATTGCGTCTTCTACGCTTACCCCTTCAAACTAGGGTTCAAGCTTCCACTTCCGGCACTGGTAGCAGATTTTTGCTATTACACAAAGTATGCCCTAGGCAACTCGTCCCCTCTTTTACAAGCTCTTTGTCATGCTCGCTAAGTATGCGGAATTGGCGCGAAGGGAAATAACGCTGAGGCACGTGCAGACTCTGTACACCCCTCAAAGGGTTCGTGGTACCATGATTCGGATGGTCCCTCATAGGGCCCGGGGTTAAACTACTGAGCTAGAAGACACAGTCGACCCTTATTCTTATGAGAACTTTTTCTACATCAGGACCGAGCACTTGGTGGGGAATGTCAAGGAATTCCTAGAGACATGGAACCATATACGTGAGTTTTCTATTCGTCATGTCCTGTCCCCCGTTCTTTCTTATTTTTTTGTTCTAACGGGTGTTAACTTTTATCTTGCATTTGTAGCTGAGCGGGTGCCCCCGGCTCCTCTGTCCGGCATTGGCGAATGTGTCGAGGCCATACTTCCTCAGGCAGTGGGGATTTGCACATTGCCAGCCTTCTGGGGAAGGCATGGATGTAGGCCAGCCGCGGGTGAGTGTTTGAGTTATTGCATCATTCTTGTTTAGTCGTGCTGAATTTCTCTTCTCTTAATTTTTTTTTTGTTGGTTAGGGGCGGTGCACCGTGTAAGGGCTCTTCAGCTTGCTTTCCACAGGCCGTGTGCGACCGCTCAGTTGGCTATGGCGCCAACACCATGCCTAGTTCCAAGGGTGACTTCAGCTAAGTCGTTGGCGGCCCACTCCCCAGCACGGTCTACAACTCGGGTCGAGGCGTCTTCGGGGGTTGTTCGCCCTAGGGCGAAACCAACATTGGATGAGGAGGTGGAGGAAGAAGAGGAGAGACCATTGGGTAGGCGAAGGGTCTCCTTCACGCCTACTGCGGAGGTGGTACATCTGGATTCTCCGTCGTCGGATGCTTTGGGTGAGGAGGCGGTTGCGCCTGCCTTGAGGGCAAAAACACAATGGGGGTTGCCCCGATCGGCTTAGGCCGTAGCAAAATAGTCGATTTACCAGCTACATCATCAGATCCAGCTGCTTGTGGCTTCTTTGGTTAGGGAAGCAAGTGTCAACCCTTTGGTGGGGGGAGAAGCTTCGACCTCTTGGCCGGTCGAGGGAGGAAGGAACACCGTGGGAAGGGAGTTAGACTCCAAGTCTGACCTGGAGTACGATGACGTTCGCAGGCTCCTGAAAGGCTTTACTAACGCGACGGCGTATGCAGGGGGCGTACGGTTATGCTGAGATTCCTACCAACACGAACTTACTGCTCGAGGAGGACAATTTGATACCGATGTTTGCGCCCTTTTGCTCGTAGGAGGAGAGCAGGTCGCTGAGGGACGTCTAGGACATTGGATTGATGACCGAGGTGGCCGCGATGGGCTTTAGGGTACGTGGTGATTTCCTTTCATTTCTTTTCTCACCTAGGTTTGCTTTTTAACTTAAATGCTGCTTTTGTCTTGCAGTCTTTTCTTTTGGAGGTAGAGAGCATGCACCGGGCCAACGTCCGCTAAGGACTTTTCTAGTGGGCGCTGTAGAAATATCGTCGCTACCAGGATAGGTGTCGCATGATGTGTGAGTGCCTGAGGAGTGACCCTCGCAGCTGAGAGTTAGTTGAGGAGTTGGCGAGGCATGAGGTTTTAGTACAGCAAGCCCAGAGCAGGGTTAGTGCTCTCGAGGAGCAACTTCATCGTAGGGACGAGGATTTGGAGACTGAGAGAAATGTTGCAGCTGAGAAGGAGCGCGGGAGTCATGAGGCTTTGGCGGAGGCCTCTGAGTCCCTGATTAGGTACGTCGTCAGGCTGGATGAAGAGATCACTGCTTCGAGGCGGCAAGCTAGGGATGCTTCAACGAAGGCCGGGACGTTAGAGGCGGTGGTCCGCGTTCGAGAGAGGGAGCGGGAGCTGGAAAGGTCTGCTGCCGCTTTTAGAGTGGCAGGGATGGAGGAACGCATCGGGGTTTATGAACGGGGCGCCCAAGTTGCGGCGGACCACATTGCGACCTTGGAAGCCGAGAATCAGTGCCTGAGGGATCATGCGGCTTCTTATGGCCCCGCTCGTGACATTTGGTCTTTTGCTAAGGCCCAGCTTGACGTGTATAGGAAATTGTGGCAGGCCGGCGTCATGCCCGAGGCTGTTTATGAGGGGTCCCGCCAAAAGGCTCGTGAAGCTTGTCATGGCTGTGGCTTCGACCCGACCACTCGAGTGATAGATGATGGCGCTGAGGGTGCTGATGATGGTGTGGGCGGCCGTGAGGGTGACGCGGGGTGGCACTGAGTAAAAGTGGTTTTCATAGAGTTAGCTTTTATTCTGTTTTGTTGGTGTTGTTTTTTTTTTGTTGCTGTTTGGCTTTCTTTTTTTTTGGCCGGCCTTGGCCGTATGTAAATGGAGGCGACTTGTTGTAAATAAGGTTGTGAATACAAAATTTTATGTTCTTCTCTTTTGTTTTGTTTCCGAGTTTTCTTTTTCACTTATTCAAGGGGGGACGTGTCGATCTCCTTACGAATTTAGTCGTGATAACATTGGTGGCCTTGGCCATGATGACATTGATCGTATCTCCCTACGACTTTAGTAGTGATAACGTCGGTGGCCTTGGCCATAATTATGTTAATGGTCTTGGTCAGTTGGATGATTCCGACTATTATTAGGTCATTTGCTTGCCTTAGTCAAAAACTAGGTGGGCTGCTAGCGGCGACGGCCTCAGTCGTGATTGACCGCTTTTCGTTTATCATTTTCCTTTACTTGGCATGAGCAAGTTGTAGTTGTTATTTTGTGAGGGCAACGTGTAGCCTTAGTCCCAGTTCGAGCGTAGTCGGATTGTTGGCCGTGGCCTTGTAATTCGACTGGAGCTGAACTTCTCGCAGCCTGAATCTTAGTATAAGTTAGGCGTACTTACTTGATTGGCGAGGTGCTTAACTTGTCACTTCGTTCATAGGGGAATAGGTCTTGCAGCGTCCAATGGTAAGGGCGCTTGGAATGAGCCTCTTTTTATTCTGTAGTTGAATTTTTGTGCGAGGTCGCGTGGTCTGCATTGTTGTTCAACTGTGGTTTAACCTTGAAAATTTTTTGTTATCGAAGGCACATAGCCTGAGTCCCATTTCAACTCATAATTGAACTTTTTGGGCGAGGGCACGTAGCCTGAGCTGTTGTTCAAATGTGGTTGAACCTTTGCAATTTTTTGATATCGAAGGCGCATAGCCTGAGTCCCAGTTCAACTCATAGTTGAACTTTTTGGGCGATGACACGTAGCTTGAACTGTTTTTCAACCGTGGTTGAACCTTTGCAATTTTATGATGTCGAAGGCACATAGCCTGAGTCCCAGTTCAACTCATAGTTGAATGTTTTAGGCGAGGGCACATAGCCTGAGCTGTTGTTCAACCGTGGTTGAACCTTTTTAATTTTTTGATGTCGAAGGCAAATAGCATGAGTCCCAGTTCAACTCATAGTTGAACTTTTTGGGCGAGGGCACATAGCCTAAGCTGTTGTTCAACCATGGTTGATCCTTTGCAATTTTTGATGTCGAATGCACATAGTCTGAATCCCAGTTCAACTCATAGTTGAACTTTTTGGGCGAGGGCACATAGCCTGAGCTATTTTTCAACCGTGGTTGAGCCTTTGTAATTTTTGATGCGCATAGCCTGAGTTCCGGTTCAACTCGTAGCTGAACTTATTGGGCGATGACACGTAGCCTGAGCTGTTGTTCAACCGTGGTTGAACCTTTGAAATTTTGTTGTCGAAGGCACCTAGCCTGAGTCCTAGTTCAACTCATAGTTGAACGATTTGAGCGAAGGAACGTAGCCTGAGCTGTTGTTCAACTGTTATTAAACCTTTGCAATTTTTTGATGTCGAAGGCACATATCCTGAGCTATTGTTCAACCGTGGTTGAACCTTTGCAATTTTTTGATGTCGAATGCACATAGCCTGAGTCCCAGTTCAAATCATAGTTGAACTTTTTTGGCGGGGCCACGTAGCCTGAGCTGTTGTTCAATCGTGGTTGAGCCTTCGCAATTTGTTGATGTTGAAGGCGCATAGCCTGAGTTCCAATTCAACTTATTGTTGAACGTTTTGGGTGATGGCATGTAGCCTGAGCTGTTGTTCAACCGCTGTTGAACCTTTGCAATTTTGTTGTCGAAGGCACCTAGCCTGAGTCCTAGTTCAACTCATAGTTGAACTTTTGCCTTTTTCACCCAAACTGTTTTCTTGGGGGGGGGGGGGTTAGGTTTTCGTTTGAGATCTTGTCTGATTTGTACGTAGCCTTCTTGGCTAGTTTGCATAGGCCATTTTGTTATGGATCCTGGTTTTGTGTCACTTTCCGCCAGGGTCTAGTGTTAAAGGGATCAGGGTCTCTCGCCCGTGTTCTCTGTTAGAAACTACGCTTTACGCTAGAGGGGGAGTGAATAGCGTATTAATAGAATTTAGCGTTTTCTTGCGGAATTTAAACTTTGCAGGAAGTAAAATAAATGCAGAAAAATAAACTTACACAAAGATGTATACTGGTTGGCCACCAACGTGGTTAGTCCAGTCCCCGAGAGACTCTCTCGAGATTTTTCACTATCTTGTTAAGCTTAAGGGTGCTCAACAAACCGTTACACACTTGAGGACACAAGCCTCAAACAGTTGCTCGGAGATCGCAATCTCAAAGACTTCACCCAAGGAAACGCAAGTTCTTTGAAACAAGAGAATCACAATTCTCTTACAAGTATATCAAATACTTGGACACTCACTTAACTAAAGTACTCCTTATTGAGTAGATATGAGTAAAAGAATATGTTCAAGATCACAACAACTTTAAGCAATAATATGGCTCTCAAAAGCTTTATGAAATGAGTAGAAAATGAAGAACAATTGAATGAAAGCTTATAACAATGTAATGATCAGTTTTGTGTATGTTGTTGTGTTTAAAACACTGAAATGAAGCTGTATTTATAGTTGAAAAAATTGGTTCAACCGTTGTCTAATTGCCAATTAAGGGTTGCTGAAATTACGCAGTGATAATCGATTATTAAGACCAAACAATTGATTATCTGTCAGTCAGTTTAAAAATCAATCCCAGATTTAACGCTTCACAATCGATTATACATAATCTATAATCGATTACTGGCAATATTCAAAATCAGATAATCGATTACACTAAGTTCATAATCGATTACTTTAGCAACGTTCTAAAAATCATTTCCAGATTTTAAGCAAAACATCGATTATATAAAATCAATAATCGATTACTTCAGCAACGTTCTAAAAATCATTTCCGGATTTTAAGCAGAACATCGATTATATAAAATCAATAATCGATTACTTCAGCAACGTTCTAAAAATCATTTCCGGATTTTAAGCAGAACATCGATTATATAAAATCAATAATCGATTACCTTATGGTATTTGAAAATCATTTGACAACGGCCAGCTTCAACAATCGATTGTCCTTTGCAACAATCGATTACTTGTTATTTTCTGAAAATCATAAAACTTACTGTCTCAGTGATAATCGATTATCTAAAGACATAATCGATTACTTAATTAAATTTAAAATCACTGGAAGACATCAACTCAACACAATCGATCACCATCAGTTCATAATAGAGGTGACCAACGGGTGGGCCGGGCAGGGTCCGGGTCCAAATTTTATGACCCGTCCGGGTCCGGGCCGGTCCGGTCCGGGTTCAATTGGGGGCGGGTTGCAATTGGGCTGGGTTGATCCGGTCCGGGCCGGGCCGGGCCGGCTTTATCCTTTTTTTTTTTTTTGAATTATGTATAGTATAAATATTAAGTTATATTAATACTTTGTAATAATTGAATGAACACAACAAAAGATGGGGAAAAAATTGCACTTATTGCAAGTGCTACTTTATTTCTTAAATTCAAAATTTCAAACTGAAAAACTAAAATGTATCATAATTAGTTTACAATTTACATCAAATGGCTTGCATTGCAATAGCAAGTTCTTCCATATTAATATGAACCTCTGGACCTTCTTCTGGAGTGTTAAATTCGGATGGGTTTCCGTGCGTTAATATATCTCCAAGTTCTTCGTCTTCCGGGCTATCAAGATCTTCCTTTCCTTGATTTCTTCGTTCAGATCTTATCCAATCTCTTAGACACACTAAGACTTCCAAAGCATTGCTTCCCAATGAGTGCCGCGTGTCTCCAAGTTGTTGTCTTGCTTGGCTAAATGCACTCTCGGATGCAACAGTGGAAATTGGGACATTCAGGACATCCCGCGCCATAGCGTAAAGAAAGGGAAATTGCTTTGAATTTTCCTGCCACCAGCCTAACGGTGAAAATTCCTTGGTGCGAGGCTCCTTTTGCTTCTGCAAGTAAAATTGCAGTTCATCTATATTCCTACTACTACTTTGAGTGTTAGAAAAAGTTGAAAAAATATTAAAACTATCAAAGCCTTCATCATCATCTCCGACTACATTAGAAGTGCTACATTGCATAGTGGGATTTGCAGCAGTTGAAGCACGAGCATTATCACATTGAGTTGCATAATAAGTATATAGATATTGTAAATGTTCATTTAGTTGGTTCATAGATTCATACAAATTTGGGCTTTCTGTGGGCCCAATCTCCATATAATTGTATAAAGCATTCATTAATTGTTGACAATCAGACATTTTAATTGAAGGATTTAAAACTGCACCAATTAAGTAAACAGGAGGAATTGGAAAGAAATATTTTTTAAATTTTGCTTGCATACTTGCAACAGCATCCGTATATCTATCTTTCTTCTTAAATTCAAATAGTAGCAAAGAAATTTCAGCTATACGTACTAAAGCCAAAGTAATAGTTGGGTAATATGCCCCAGAAAACACAACAGTAGCAGTATAAAATTTATGTAAAAATTTAATCACATCACTAATGACCTCCCAGGTATCACCGGTTAACATACGCCTAGGATCAGTACAATGTGCATTAGCAACTTCTGTTATTGGAAATCTATATTTGTAGCAACATTTTAAAAATATATACGTATAATTCCATCTAGTAACTACTTCGTCGGGCATGAATCTAGGTGTAAGGTTATATTGCATACACTTGTTCTTAAATTCTCTTATTCTAGATTGTCTATTATTTCCCTGAATTACTCCAACAGCTCTTCTAACTAGAGTAATCTCAGTTGAAAATAAATCGAGCCCACTTTTAACAATTAAATTGTAAACATGACATGCACATCTAACATGAAAAATATCATCAAGAGGTGGATGTAAATTCAATTTTAAAATTGAAACTGCAGCATTGTTGTTTGAAGCATTATCAAAAGACATACACAACTTTTTGGTTTAGATTATAAAATTCGACAACTTCAACAATTGTACTACTAAATGTTGCAGTATGGCCAATATCAGAAGTTAGACATACTCTAGAAGGAAGGTGACTAAACAAATAACGTATGTATGTTTAAACATAGGGTTGTATATCCTTTGAATATACGTAACAAGATAAGAGGAAGAAGCAAAAGAAAAAGGTAGACAACCCAAAGCGATCATTTTCGCTAATTCCTCTCGATCCCTCATTTTATCATATTTTAGGAGACCTGCAGTAGTAGGGTTACGGGTTGTTTGACTTCCATCCCCATTAACCCCCCATTCTATAGGATGATAATTTTGCATATGTCTAATTAGTGTGCCAGTCCCCCCTAAATTACCTCCGGTCAAATATTTAAACGTTTCGTTACAAAGTCTGCACTTAACTCTATCACTATCTTCTATCTCATTAAAAAATTTCCAAACAGGACTTCTTTTTCTACGATTAGATTTAGAAGTTGGAGCGACTGGTGGTCTTCTACCCCTTGTTGCACTAGCAACTCCAACTCCAATACTACCAACATTTGCACTAGTAGGTGTAGGTGGTATCTCATCTTCTATTCCAATTTCGTTATCTTCTATTCCGAAATCTTGGTGTAATTGTTCATAATCAATATTTACATCTTGCAAATTAGGCGATGATTCAGAAACATGTGTTATTGGTTCATTATTACTATTACTACCAGAAGCTATAGGACTTTTTTTACTACTTCCACTACCACTTCCACTCCTACCAGTAACTTTTCTACACGCTCTTTTAGCAGCATTCAACATATTGGAAAATTTAATATATAAGCTAAAATCAAATATGCAATTAAAATATTAAATAAGAGAAAGAGTTGGAGAGAGTGCACCGAATTCGACAATAAATTGAGCACTTGAACAGTTGAACTTCAAGAATGTTGAACACTTGAAGTCTTGAACTTCAAGAATCAAGCTTCGAATGCCGATTTCCAAATAAGAAATTACGATAAATTAAATTCGGGAAAATAAAGACAATAAAATTATGAAAGTAGAATATGAATTCTTGAAAATTGAAGAGAAGAAAGTGATTGATATTTGCTAATTTGAGAATTGAGAGAGAGATAGATAATTTTGAGTGAGGAAATGAAGAAGAGGGGAGGGTATTTATAGATTTTTAGAAGGGTTATTAATGTAATTTAATAAAAACAAAAAAAAACAAAAAAGGGCCAAAAATGCAAAAAGACCCGTTGGCCAACGGTTCTGGACCGTTGCCAATGGGCAAGTGGGCCCCAGCAGTTAAAAAAAAATTTTTTTTTTAAAAAAAAAAAATTTACCGTTATAACCGGTCCGGGCCGGTCCGGGTTGGCCGGTTCGCCCGGTATTTCTCTTCCCGGGCCGGTCCGGTCCGGGTTAATTGCCCGGTAAGGCCTTACGTCCCAACCCCCTTCCCCCCCCCCCTAACCCAGCCCCCCCCCCCCCCCCCGCGCTAAACCGGTCCGGTCCGGACCGGTTTTGACCGGGCCGGTCCGTGCCGGTCCCGGGTCAACCCGGCCCGGTTGACACCTTTAGTTCATAATCGATTATTTTGAGTATTGAAAAACTTTACCTTATCAACAATCGATTGTCATTTGTTCACAATCGATTATCATGCAGATTTGGAAAAACCTGATGTTCACTGTCTTACTCACAATCGATTACCATTAATTCATAATCGATTGTCATGCAGTCTTGGCTCAGAAACAATCGATTATCATAAGTACATAATCGATTATTTTAGCCCAGATTTTTTAGGCATGTTTAGAAAACATTTTGTCTAATGTAAATATGCATGATTTAAAATCTTTTTGACACAGAATTAAATATGCATGATTTTGGAAAATAGTTTTATGAGAGAGGCCATACTATGAGTCAAGTTATAGGATCGAGATTACAATTTAGAACAACTCAATAACAATTAAAAGCTGTATCTTGAACTTCAATCTTATTCGCAACCATTGTGCGCTTGTACTTGAATTCCGTCATATATCAATTTTTGCTTCGTTTGTCATTCATCAAAACCTACAAAAGAGTACACGTTTAGTATATTGCATTGAGAACGTGTTTCTAACAATTTCCCCCTTTTTGATAATGGCAAACATTAAGCGGGATATGCAATTTAGGCAAAAGATATTGACAATTCAAGACAAGTAACAATTATGCAATTTTGTTCTTGTTCCCCCTCAATTTAAGAGTTCCCCCTCCATTTTAGCTTATAAGCAATCAATGAATTAAGGGGTGGTGCATACCCGATATCCCGTTATCGTTTTCTTCCCCCTTTTGCCATTAGCAAAAAAAATTAGTGAGGAAAGATGCAAAAAGATGAAATAAACAAGGTTTATTTATTGAAAAGAGGGTACATCAATGGGAACCAGCAAAAACCACACGAAGCACAAAAAAATTTATTCATTTCCGTCTTTGTCCGCCTCGTTATCCGGCGCTGCTTCAAAAAGAACGAGAGCTGCATATGGATAATTTACATGATCAAAGTATCCATGGATCTCATGAGTGAGTTGAGCAAGCTGGTCGGATATGGTTTGGAGAGTAGGCTCTTGGGACGAACGAGCACGACGGGGTGGACGACTTGAAGAAGGAGCTGGAGCATGATCACCATCATGATGGAAAGAAGACTCCAAGATTTCCCAAATTTTGGTACTCATTTTGAGAGGACCATTTTCCGTGACAAATCCGGATGCTTCAAGGAAGTTCATAATGAGGAGGGCATAAGGAAGAGGCATGTCATCACCGATGGCATCGAGCATATGAATTTTGATGAGCCGACACCAATTTATTTTGGCTCCGGTGACAATGGCATGCAGAAGTTTGGTATCCTCCTGGGAGATGGCGGTGTGATTGTGCCGTCTAGGCTTGAGGACTCGGGTGATGAAGTAAAGAATCAACCGGTAGTTTGGATCCATTCCCGTTATGGTAGGACGACGGGTAGAGATAGATGGATCATAGGAGGTTATACCGGCTTGGTGGAGAAGGATGGTTTCATCAAAGAGAGCCCCGGCCTTATCAATATACCGGTAAAGGTCTTCACCTTCATTTGGAAGGCGGGCAATGGTGTGGAGATTCTCTTCAGAGAGAAGAATTTGAACCCCATTAATGGAGGTGACAAGTTCGCCATCTTCATCTTTATGGAGGTTTGAGTAAAAAGCTTGAACGAGAGTTGTGTTTATGTGAGGATGAGTGAGAAGCAAGAAGTCATATAGTTGACACTCCTTTAACATATTTGCGGCAGGGGTGAAAGGCTCAAGGAGTTTACTATTTGAGAACCGAGGAGGAAGAATGGTGCGTTTCTCAAATTTTGATAGGAACCTTGTGAGTTCATTTTCAGTTTCAAAGAACAAGACGGAACCGTCTTGGTATGGAAAATTTAAAGGAGGAGGGGCGGTTGAGGCTGATGCGCCATGTTTGGATCGGGAACGTTTTGAAGATCGTCCAGACATGTTAGGAGAAAGACTGCTGGAATTTGGCAAAGAAAATAGAAGAGATTTAGCTTTTGAATACTAGAGATAGTGCTTGAGTGGGTGAATGTGAGCTCTTATGATGCCTATTTATAGAGGAAAGGATTATCAAGCATTGAATGGAGACATTTGCTGAGATTTTGGTTTAGGAGCAGTCAGAAAACGGTAAGAATTAAAATTACTGACCGTTAGATAATCGATTATTGAACAGAAATAATCGATTGTATTTACTGTTTGATTGAGATTTTGAATCTGACAAATCGATTCTTGAGTCAAACGGTAAAAAATTTGAATGAAATAATCGATTGTTAAATTTTGATAATCGATTATGGAGCATTTAAGACCTGACAGTAATCGATTGAGGAGCCAAACGGTAACAAAAAATTAATATGAAGTAATCGATTGTCAATTCTTGGTAATCGATTATTTAGGGAACTAATTTGATACAGTGAACTTGGAGAATATCAGAATTTGTCAAATAATCGATTGTATGAAAAAAATAATCGATTGTTGTAGAAAGCATTGCTGAATGACTGAGGAGGAAATCGATTATGCAATTTAGGAAGTAAAAAATTAAACACAGATGCATAATAGTAATAATCAGTCATAAACAATCGATTATTGATACTGATAATCGATGTACTGCACAGAAAATAATCGATTAGTGGTTTGAAATAGTCGATTATTTTGTGCTAAAACTTCATAATTCCCCCTACCTTTGGGGTGGTACCTGCAAAATAGATTTAAACGTCTCCGACGCTCAAGTTAGTAATTTATAGCGAAATTAATAAATTACACTAGTGTTAACAAGTAATGCCGTGAACTCTTAAGAATTGTGTCCTAGAGTGTTCTTAAGAGAGTTTCGGGTACTTACCTTTTCTCCAACATCGCCAATTACCTGTTCGAGAGGATGATCCTTGATCGTTCTCCACTCGTTAGGCGTATTTATTCCTTTTTCTAATTGTGGCGCTTCTTCCGTTGGTTGTTCCCCAATTTCATTTTTGTTTTCCTTTGAAGGTTCTTCTTGGATTTTATCTTTCAAGCTATCCAAGATACCTGCAAGATCAAAACCGGATTCCTTTCTCGCCAAGCGAGTATTATCTTCGGAAAACACAACATGAGGGGATTCCTCCACAATTTGGGTTCTTTTGTTAAAGATCCTATATGCTTTGCTACGTGAGGAATAACCAATGAAAATACCTTCATCCGATTTAGCATCAAACTTACCCAATTGGTCCTTCCCATTATTATGAACAAAACATTTACAACCAAAAACACATAAATGAGAAATGTTGGGTTTTCTACCCTTATAAAGTTCATACGGGGTTTTCATGAGTATCGGCCAAATTGCTACTCTATTTAAAACATAGCAAGCGGTACTCACGGCGTCCGCCCAAAAGTATTTGGGAATCTTAGCTTCGTCGAGCGTGGTTCTTGCCATCTCTTCGAGACACCTATTTTTCCTTTCCACCACCCCATTTTGTTGTGGTGTCCGTGGAGCGGAAAAGGTGTGTTCGATTCCGAGTTCGTCACAAAAATCCGCAAAGAGATTGTGATCAAACTCTCCCCCATGATCACTTCTAATCGAAGTGACGGTCGATTCCTTTTCGTTTTGAACACGCTTAAGGAAATACTTGAAATTTTGAAAAGCATCACTTTTATTTGCAAGAAATAGAGTCCAAGTAAATCTAGAAAAGTCATCAACAATTACAAAAACATATTTATTTTTACCAAGACTTTCAATACGAGAGGGACCAAATAAATCCATGTGAAGCAATTGCAAAGGTCTAGATGTTGAAACAATATTCTTGGATTTAAAAGATGCTTTGGTTTGCTTCCCTTTTTGACAAGAATCGCAAATAGAATCATTTTCAAACTTTAAACTGGGAAGACCAACTACTAAGTTTTGAGAAAGAAGCTTGTTCAAAAGATGCATGTTCATGTGTGCTACTCTACGATGCCATAGCCAAGAGTTATCCTCTTTGCTTATTAAACAATCAACATATTCGGGTGAGGAGTTTGCAAGATCAACCATATAGATATTATCAATTCTAAAACCACGAAGTATGATCTTGAAATCACTACGTCTAAATACAAGACATTCATCCGAATTAAATAGAGCAAGATTTCCCTTGTCACATAATTGGCTTATGCTCAAGAGATTATGCTTCAAACCTTTCACAAGTAGTATATGTTTAATAGAGGAGTTTTCGTCCTTACCGACCGAACCAATGCCGATGATTTTTCCTTTATTGTTATCACCAAATATGACACTTCCTCCTTCTTTGTGCTCTAGTTGAAGGAATTTGGATTCATCTCCCGTCATGTGTTTGGAGCATCCACTATCAAGGTACCATAGTACATTTGATCCCTTCAAGCACACGTACAAAACAAATTAATGTTCTTTAGGTACCCATGCCATCTTGGGTCCTTGAGGGTTAGGCATGTTATAATGATGCAATTGATTTATATGTCTATGACGAGTAAAGCAAGCGGGAGCAATAGGACCAATACGTCTACAATAATGACAAGTCACGTTGGGATTATGCATTTTTCTAGGTACATAGTAACTAGATGAATGAAGGTTGCTTACTCTACTTTGAACACCATTGTTTCTCCTATTATGAGCTCTAGGAGGTTCACAAGTTTGTCTAAAATATGCATCATTTCTAGAATATCTATTTCTAGGTGGAGGGTCATTTCTTGGTCTTCTAAATTGTTCAGGGTTTGGCCTAAAATATGCATCATTTCTAGGTCTTCTAGCATTTTCACTATTTGGTCTAACATGCAAGTTATTTCTAGGATTTCTACTTCTAGGATAAGCATTTTGGTTATTAGTCCTAGGTTGAGCTCTAGGTTGTTGTGGTTTAGCACCAACCTTTTCTTCATTCTTGAATCCTATTCCATGTTTAGTTGATTTTAGATTAACAAGCACATCATTCAAGTTTTTATGCGAAGAATTAAACTTATCTAATGTGCCTTTAAGTCTAGCTACTTCATTCTTAAGAAGCACACAAGAAGAACAGTTTCTAGTAGAACCTTCAGGTTTATCAGCACTTCTTTTTCCATAAAACTTGTTTTCCTCTTTTAGCTTCTCATTTTCGAAAACCAGTTTTTCTAATTCTTTTTCTTTTAATGAAAGCTGTGTTTGAAAATCTTTTTCTTTTAGAGAAGCGCTTTCTTTGACACTTTTGACAGTTTTTGAAGCTTTGATAAATTCAGCATATAGTTCATCAAAAGCATTTCTCATTTCATCAAGAGTAAAGAAATTTTGAGAAGAGATTTGACTTACCTCGTCTTTGCCGTCTTCTTGAGCCATGAGACATAAATTTGCTGCTTCATCGTCTTCTTCTTCGCTTGCTTCATCTCCGGAATCTCCTCCCCAAGAGATGTATGCACGTTGCTTTTTGAAGGGTTTCTTCTCCTTTTTGATGTTAGGGCAATTTGATTTTATGTGCCCGGTTTCTCCGCATTCATAGCATTTTAGTTGATCGCCTTGCTTTTTGTTCTTGCGTTCATACTCTTTGCGCATGAATTTTTGAAACCTTTTGATAACGAGTCCAAACTCGTTGTCACCTTCCTCATCAATTTGTGGTTGGCTAGCCTTTAGAGCAATCCTTTGCCTTCTTTGATCATCAACAAACGGGTTAAGTATAGTTGATTCATAGGTTTTGAGATTACCTCTTAATGCGTCAATTGTGACATTTGTGATGCCAATGGATTCTTGGATTGCATCGGCCTTTGATCGCCATGCCGGAGTGAGACTTCTGAGGATCTTCCGGACTAGTTCTCTATCCGTAAACGTCTTTTTGAGGGCGTGTAGATCATTCACGATCATTGAGAATCGCTCAAACATTTCGTCTACTTTCTCTCCTTCCTTCATGTGGAATAGTTCATAAGAGTGAGTTAAGAAATCAATTTTAGCTTCTCGTACCTGGTCGGTTCCTTCGTATGTCACTTCAAGCTTATCCCACATTTCTTTTGCTGTTTTGCAACATGATATCTTCCTGTAGTTGTTAGCATTAACAGCACAATATAATAAATTTATAGCTTTGGCATTATTTTGAACCTTACGAATATCCTCCGCGGTATATTCCTCTTCGGTCTTTGGAACCCATTCGTCTTCCACCTTCTTGGTTGGGATTTGGTTTCCATTGGTGAATACTTTCCACAAATGAAAGCTATTTGATTGCACAAAGATTTGCATCCTCTCCTTCCAGTATGAGTAGTTTGTGCCGTTGAATAGAGGAGGTCGTGTAGAGCATTGTCCTTCTTCAATTCCTGCAAAAGAGTCAAGAGTAGAAGCCATGGATGGTTCTCTCAAACGGTTAAGTTTTCAGAGAGTTGGGCTCTGATACCAATTGTTAGAAACTACGTTTTACGCTAGAGGGGGGGTGAATAGCGTATTAATAGAATTTAGCGTTTTCTTGCGGAATTTAAACTTTGCAGAAGTAAAATAAATGCAGAAAAATAAACTTACACAAAGATGTATACTGGTTGGCCACCAACGTGGTTAGTCCAGTCCCCGAGAGACTCTCTCGAGATTTTTCACTATCTTGTTAAGCTTAAGGGTGCTCAACAAACCGTTACACACTTGAGGACACAAGCCTCAAACAGTTGCTCGGAGATCGCAATCTCAAAGACTTCACCCAAGGAAATACAAGTTCCTTGAAACAAGAGAATCGCAATTCTCTTACAAGTATATCAAATACTTGGACACTCACTTAACTAAAGTACTCCTTATTGAGTAGATATGAGTAAAAGAATATGTTCAAGATCACAACAACTTTAAGCAATAATATGGCTCTCAAAAGCTTTATGAAATGAGTAGAAAATGAAGAACAATTGAATGAAAGCTTATAGCAATGTAATGATCAGTTTTGTGTATGTTGTTGTGTTTAAAACACTGAAATGAAGCTGTATTTATAGTTGAAAAAATTGGTTCAACCGTTGTCTAATTGCCAATTAAGGGTTGCTGAAATTACGCAGTGATAATCGATTATTAAGACCAAACAATCGATTATCTGCCAGTCAGTTTAAAAATCAATCCCAGATTTAACGCTTCACAATCGATTATACATAATCTATAATCGATTACTGGCAATATTCAAAATCAGATAATCGATTACACTAAGTTCATAATCGATTGCTTTAGCAACGTTCTAAAAATCATTTCCAGATTTTAAGCAAAACATCGATTATATAAAATCAATAATCGATTACTTCAGCAACGTTCTAAAAATCATTTCCGGATTTTAAGCAGAACATCGATTATATAAAATCAATAATCGATTACTTCAGCAACGTTCTAAAAATCATTTCCGGATTTTAAGCAGAACATCGATTATATAAAATCAATAATCGATTACCTTATGGTATTTGAAAATCATTTGACAACGGCCAGCTTCAACAATTGATTGTCCTTTGCAACAATCGATTACTTGTTATTTTCTGAAAATCATAAAACTTACTATCTCAGTGATAATCGATTATCTAAAGACATAATCGATTACTTAATTAAATTTAAAATCACTGGAAGACATCAACTCAACACAATCGATCACCATCAGTTCATAATCGATTATTTTGAGTATTGAAAAACTTTACCTCATCAACAATCGATTGTCATTTGTTCACAATCGATTATCATGCAGATTTGGAAAAACCTGATGTTCACTGTCTTACTCACAATCGATTACCATTAATTCATAATCGATTGTCATGCAGTCTTGGCTCAGAAACAATCGATTATCATAAGTACATAATCGATTATTTTAGCCCAGATTTTTTAGGCATGTTTAGAAAACATTTTGTCTAATGTAAATATGCATGATTTAAAATCTTTTTGACACAGAATTAAATATGCATGATTTTGGAAAATAGTTTTATGAGAGAGGCCATACTATGAGTCAAGTTATAGGATCGAGATTACAATTTAGAACAACTCAATAACAATTAAAAGCTGTATCTTGAACTTCAATCTTATTCGCAACCATTGTGCGCTTGTACTTGAATTCCGTCATATATCAATTTTTGCTTCGTTTGTCATTCATCAAAACCTACAAAAGAGTACACGTTTAGTATATTGCATTGAGAACGTGTTTCTAACATTCTCCCCATAGAAAGAGGGGGTATCTGCTTCTTCTTCTTCTTCTTCTTCTTCTTCTTCTTCTTTCATTTTCTTGAGATTGGGGGGAGTCGGGCTTCGTACTCTTGCCGGAGCTTTCGAGTTCCATTCACCCGCCAAGTGATACTTTTGCTCATTGAAGCTGGGTTGCTTTCCCTTTTGGGTGTTTTCTTTCTTTTTTGATCTGAGGATGAACTACGCGATTCTGCTATGAAATCCCCACAGACGGCGCCAAATTATTTAGCTCAAAGTTCTCATACACTTTATAAGCATAAATCAATTAGAATAAATGGAGGGCCAATCATAGCAGATCGTAACAAATCAAAAGACCAAATGAAAAATATAAGAGACGAGTGTTATTCGTCAGGGGGATAAATGTAAAGATCTTTTATGGATGATATTGATTCGATCTGCCTCTCCATGGAGAGGTTCAGAGCCTAATAATGATATCTCTTCGTTGAGAAAAGGAAAATGAAGAAGAAGAAGAAGCCCCCTTTTTAGGGTTCTTTCTCTTAGTACTTATAGTTGTGCACCTTGCCAGTTGGCGTTTGACGGTCGTGGTCGAGTCGAGAGGACGCCTGCCAGTAATGGATAGGTCGTAGCCTCATTGATTATGCTGGATGATCTTCGAATGCTTATTATCAACGAATAATTATGCCATTTGTTAGCCCAAATATGCATATGGGATAATTAATCTTAATGAGTCATGTTTTGACCCATACATACCTATATATTATTTATATACCATTTTAGGATTATAATGGTATTAATTAGTTTCCTAATTTTACTCAACTGTATATTCTCACTCCCCAAGTTTCTCTCTCCAAATCCCACCACCTCACTCACGTATCAAGCCACACCTATGATTTTCTCTTCAATCACCCACAATTTCCTCTTCTAAAACCAGCAAAAATTGTAACTCCTATACCATTAACTAGGGGTGTACATAGACCGGGTTGGTTCGGATTTTACAATTACCAAACCAAACCAATTGTGTCGGGTTACTAAATCTAAAGACCAAACCAAACCAATAAATTTGGGTTTTTCAATATCGGTTTTCCTCGGGTTTTCGGGTTATTCGAATTTTTTCGAATTTTTTTCCGAAAAAATATTCGTAGAACAAAATATATAACGTATGCTCAAAATATTTCTTTAATCCTAGTAAGATACAACTATATAAAGTATTTTTCAAGAAAATAATACAAAATATGAGATATGACTCATGACATTATCCTAAAATATTCAACAATAAAAAAAAAATTATGTACTATAAATATTGCTGATTAAAAAGTCATAATAAAAATAAACATATTCTAAAAGCACTAATTCATGCCAAACTAGATAGACTAATGATGGAGTATTAATTATATGCCTAAAAGCTAAAGAAAAATAAAAATAGGTTATGTATTTTTATCTAAATTATTGCAAAATAAAAAATAGACATTTAGTATATTCTCATTCGTAATATTGAATTGAATGTCTTTTGTTAACATTAGTATTGATTGCTAGCATTATTTAATTTACTAATATTAATGGCTATAAAACTTATTGGAGCATTCAAAAGTTCTAAATCAAACCTTGAAATAATACCTTAAAAGATAAAATTATGAAATTTTTTAAGAAATATTTATAAATTACATTACAATAAGTATATTTATATATTAAATATATCTAAAATTGTTATATATGTAATGTCGGGTTGGTTTGGTTTCGGTTTGACTTTCTTTAGTTAAAACCAAACCAAAGCAACTATGGTCGGGCTTTTTTTCCAACACCAAACCAAGTCAAACCAAACCATAGTCGGGTTTTTTTTCTCGGTTTGACTCGGATTATCGGGTTGGTGCGGTTTATCGGTTTTCTTTGTACACCCCTAACATTAACAACCATTAAACAGCATTGAAACTTTGAACTTGTATTTGGATTTTCAAAAGACATTGTTTGTTTGGATTGGATGTTGTTGTAAAGAATTGAGAATTCTCTCCGCGTTTTTCTCTATCTCTCAATCCCAAATTTCAGTAATATAAGAGGAAAGGAAAAGAGAGCGGCAATTCCACCATCGACAGCCATAAAAAGCTTTGAAGCTGAAGAAGACGACATGAGATACATTATATTACAGAAATCATAGAAAAACATTTGTATGAAAGTTGAACAACATTTGTATAAAAATTATATTTAAGCGGTATTATACTGTAGTTGTATATAATTTAGTAGAAATAATGTACGAAAATTGTAGATAATTTTTAGATAAGTTGTATAATATATAATTAGTTATATGAAATTTATTTTTACTATGTATAAATCAGATATAAAAGATATATTGTATAAAATTTGTATGTAAGTTTTATGTTATTGTAGTTGTATTTAACTAGGTGAAAATAACGTATGAAAGTTGTAAAAAATTACATATAAGTTGTATTCCTCTATAACCGGGATGTTTGCATATCAAGTAACTTTAGTATTCCAGACGAACATGCATGAAAATAAAGATAAATTCTGTTATGAGCAGTTTATAGAAATTTTGTAGATAATTTGTAAAATATTAAAATTCTATATTTTTATATTAATTTTTCAAATGATATATAATTTTATTGTAGAATAAATGTAGAAATTTTGTAAATATTTTGAAAATCCATACGAATATATATATTTACTCTGACATGTAATTTATTTGTAGATAAAGTGTAAAATATTTATATACAATCATAATTTGATATAAAATGTAACAATACAAATATGTAATTGTGTTCTCATTAATGATACTATAAAATGTAACAACACAAACATGCAACTATGGATTATAAACTGAGTGCGTCAAATTACGTCTATATTTGTACAGTGGAGGAATTTTCCAGCATCACATTATTTCAGTGAATGAAAATATATGTAGTACATGTACCTACAATAGAAATGGCACTACTAAACTCTTCAAATTATAAAAATACTATTAGTATAGCGGGTAATATGCAAATTATGAACATATTTGGCAATATAGTTTCCTATATGGTATAGGAACGAATTTTTTTAGTAAATTTATGGAAAACTTACACAAATGTCTCAAATAAGTCTCAACTTACCAAACTCTAGTCATTAGTCATACACTTACCAAAACTAGCCAAGCACATATAAAAATTGAAAAACTAAATAAATAAGATTCTTTCTCTCAAAAACTCACATGCAAAAATCTCCTTCCATATTTTCTAGCGTGATTAGCAACATTAGATGCAAGACGGAAAGGGAATTTTAGAGATGAGGTAGCAAATAAGGTAATGAAATTATATATATATATATATATATTCAAAAAATTTAAGCAAAAAAGAAACTTTTTCAATGAATATTTTCAAATTCATTGAAAACATATAAATAAGTCAATATATAAAATTTGAGGAAGATTGGAGGTGATTTGAACTAGTTTTATATCAAAATTTGTAATTAAATCGAGTTCAAAAATTCTTCTGCAATACATGTATCACGCATGTATTTCACACACAAGTATAGATACAAGTATGATACATATGTGATACACATATTTTTTTCATGTTCGATTTTTATTTCGAATTGTCAATTCAAACCACCTCAAAACTTCACCAAATCATCCCAAATTTGAGATTCAAGCTCCTTAAGATGTATCCAATTTATTGTAATAACACTACTCAAAAGAAAGTAAAAAAATTGATTTTTTTCCTACTGGCTAATATTAGTAATATTTGATAATATTAGTAGTATTTTATGAATTGACCAATTTTCGTAATGAGCTACTTATAAATGGACATAGCTAGTACTTTCCCTAAATTTATTGGGGAAGTTTCATCACTCTCCAATATTTAATTGAAATTTAATTACCCTCTCTACTCAAGTTTCAATTTAATTATGGCTTATATATAATTTTTTCAATTATATACACTTTAAGAATTAAATGAGTATTCCTTTATATTATGAATCAATTATTTCTCATCATTATTCTCTCCCTCCCCCCCCCCCCCTCTCTCTCTCTCCCTCTCTCTCTCTCTCTCTCTCTCTCTCATTCCAGTAATGTAGAGCAAAGGAAAAGACCATCAACTCCATGCTTACTGAAATTCTAGTAATGTTGCACAATTGGCGTTTAAATTGGAATTGTCAATAAATAAATTTTGAAGGTGTTTGACTCTCCACCATTGACAGTCATTAAAAAGCTTTGAATTCAAATTTGAGTTTTCAAATATCATTATTTGTTTGGATTGGGTGTTGTTGAAAATAATTGGGAATATTATGTGGAGGTTATATCTCAATTTTAAGGGTGTTAAGATTAGACTTGATTTTGGTGAATTTTATATTGAAACTTGAAGAAGAAGACATGACATACATTATACTTATAAAATTATAGTAAAGTTGTAGTAAAATTGTAGAAAAATTATACTCTATATTTATATATTTTTTTATTTAAATATTATATGAAAGTTGAATAATATTATTTAAAAATTATATTTAAGTGGTATGATATTGTAGTTGTATATAACTGGGTAGAAATAATGTATGAAAATTGTAGATAAGTTGTATAATGCATATAGTTAGTTGTACGAAATTTATTTTTACTATGTATAAATCAAATTCTAAATATATGAAAGACATATTGTACAAAAATTATATTTAAGTGGTATGATATTGTAGTTGTGTATAATTGGATATAAATAATGTATATAAGTTGTAATTGCATATCAATGGATAGATGCTCTGTAATGGTTGAAAGTAACGCGTCATAACTTGACTCCGAGTTTATCACACGACATTACAACAACAACAACAACAACAACAACAACTACCCAGTATATTCCCACCATGTGGGGTCTGGGGAGGGTAATATGTAGACGAGCCTTACCCCTACCCGAAAGGGCAGAGAGGCTGTTTCCAATCGACCCTCGGCGCATAGGCTAAAATGAAAAGCTGCATCAAAACAAAGACAAAATTAGAAACAAAAGCAAGACAAAACAAAATAATAAAGCATAAGTAATCCCGCAGAAATAACGTAAATAATTATGAAAACATAGGAAACATAAATACAGTCGCACGCAATAATAACAAGCAGTAACTACCATACTAACAACCATAAGGGGACATAAGCTAAAACACTAATCATCTATGGGTAACCCTACTATCCCACACCCAGCCCCGAGAGAGGCGTACGAAGAACTCTATGAGCCCTTAGCCTCCAACCCTGATTCTAGACCTCCAGACTCCCCTATCAAGGGCCATGTCCTCGGTAACCTGCATACTAGTCATGTCCTGCCTAATCACCTCTCCCCAATGCTTCTTAGGCCTCCCTCTCCTTCGCCGACCACCAACAATCTCCAGCCGCTCGCAGCTCCTCACGGGGGCATCGGGACCCCTCCTCCGTACATGCCCGAACCACCTCAGCCTCGCTTCCCGCATCTTCTCGTCCACCAGGGCCACCCCTACCTTCTGACGAATGACTTTATCACACGACATTGAAATTAACATATCGACCACTACTATCCCATCGACTATTATGTTGAAGCATGGCTGCAATTGCAGTCATTGAAGTAAAAAACGAAGCTATTTATCTAAATCATCGTGATTTAGATACTTCGCAACAAAATTATTGTGTTTTAAAGCTTGATACACTACAAGAAATACAGCGATTTCCCACGGAAGAATCGGTGGGAAATCCGTGGAAAATTTCAATATTCCCACGAATTTCCCAAGGGAGACGCTTGGTGGAAATAGTTTCCCACGACATTTGTGGGTAATTCCCAGGGAGTTTCCCACTGAGGATTTGGTGGGTTCACCTTGTGTAACTTCCCACGAATGTCGTGGGAAAAGTAATATAAAAAAAATTCATTTTCTTTAGTTTCCCACCGAATTAGTGGGAAGTATTAAAAATAATTTAAATATTTTTTATGGAAATATGCGTTATTTGGAAATAAACATATGTATATTCCCACGAAAATCAGTGGGAAATATTGATCAGAGTCTGAAAAAAATGTCCAATAGTCGGTGGAATCTATTTTTAGAACTACACCACCTGACAAACAGAAAATGCAACCAACAATACAAGACAAACAATTAAGTATTCAAATACCAAATTCAACATGCAATCCAATTCATTTCATAAACAACAACTAATCAATCCATTTCATAATTAATCCAACTAATCCAAAAGTAAAACTCAAAAATCGAACATTCAATATTCAACATCCAAATACCATTCAAGACAAGCTAATAAAAGAAACTACTCCTTAGTTATCATCAGATATTGGAGAACGGGGCACAGGAAATGCACCAGATTGTAAGAGGGAGTTTATCTGAGATTTGGGACTTTTAACATCACTAGTGACAAGTCTTAATGCATCTTCGTTTCGCCTCATTTCCTCCTCTCTTAGCCTATCTTCTTCCTCCCTTCACTTTTCCTCTTCTTCCCTTACCGCCCTTTCTTAAAGATACAACTTCGTCATTTCCACTACCTTCATATTCAATTGCTCAAACTCATCCAGATCAACCTAACAATATGACGAAGAATAAGAACCAAACAATCCATAAGTGCGACGGCCGAGACTAAACTCTGATCCAAGGCCTTAAACTCTCCCCTTATGCATGCCACCAGTTGTCTTAATCCACATGTCTATGATCTCCTCTTGGGTTGGTTGGATTGGCGTACCTTGATCATCAATCGGCTAGCTTTGAATGAATTCCTCCAAGATTCGTTTGAAATTATCCTGTAAAAACTACAATTATTATAAAAGTACAATTTTAAAGAAAATTTCTGCAAATATCTTTATTTCTCAAACTTTAAAGTGAAACACGCAAAAAGATAATGTGTGGACAATATACCGGTACACTGGGTCCATGTGCACCCAAATACAATGAATTTAATTAATGGGTAAATATTGCAGTTCACCAAACAGTAAGCCACGAGCAGCTCCTTACTAGAGTTGAGTTGCTTTTTGACTGCTTCTCTAATCTTTTGATCACTAAATCTATTATTTCAAAAAATATCTAGGATACATCAAACAAAAAGATACATGAAACTCGAAAATTGAAAGAGGAAAATAGAACAGAATTGGCCCGTCAAATATAAGGAAGAGGTTATACTATTTTAAAGATTTTGAGAAGCATTTTACTACTTACTGTCCATATGACATTTATGAACCAATTCAGGAGGAAGCCCTTCACCAGGGCATACAATCTTATATCAAAAACACGAAAGGAAAAAAGAGAGTATATTTACTAGTTAAGGTAGTATAGCACACCAAAGAGCACGCAACTGCTGAAACTTTAAAACCACTACAACTCAATTTTCTGATCCGTGGCCAGAGTTAAACTCTAGAAAAAACAAAGTGCAACCTGGAATACAGTAAAACACTGTCAGGGCGAATACGTTTCGGGGTCCATTTTGGCCCAAGTCAACCCTAAGAAAGCTAATAAAGTGATACCTAGGATGATAAAAAACACAAACCCTATATATTTTATATCTCTAATGAAAAATGTTTGACTATTAAGTACCACACAAACACCATGAAAAAGTATATAAGATTAAAGTTCAAAATTAAAAGAATAAGGCTATGCTTCTGCTAATTCCTATCTCTGTGTTGAGATAATAGTATTTTAGTTATAAAGGCCACCAACGTTGTTGTCTATAAGTCAATGAAAGGCAATAGAAGAAGGCAGTTATGATACAAATGAATAAGAGGTGACGTATGAAGAGAGACAAACGGGTAAACGCTATATGTGGAGAAAAGGTGCAAGTCTAAAATGCACCTTCCACTTAAGCTTGAATGTTATAGCCTTTACCCATAAAAGGTTGTAGTACGTAGCACATGTTAAATTTTCAGCTCAGAGATTTTCTACAAGTCTAAGCCATTTGCAATAATCAAGGTTTCGGGTTCTCTGGACCAAGTCATTGTTAACTACGTATCTTATAGAAAAAGAGTTACAAGAGTGTCTTTAAGATTCTCTTTAATTTTATTAACTTAGCTCAAAAGTGCCTATCGCATGAAATAACACGAACCAAAGAGTCTATCCAAAAGAACTCACGAACCAAAGAGGCTATCCTAAGAGTTCTCTTTCTACTCGCTATTTGCCAGAGCCACAACATCTTAAGAATTGGTGACCCTTTAATCTGTCAAAACACATAACAACAACAAAACAGAACCAAACCCACACAAGAGCGATGGAAGAACAACAATTAACCAAAAGGGATGGTATTTGAATTTAGATAATATTGTTACATGAGTGATAGGTACAATTCACTAAGAAGTTTATTCTGTTGCATTTGAAGCAGAAACATCTATTAGAAGAGACTTGACTGAATTGTACCCATCACTCAACTCCCTACACTATGTTTGGATAATAATTACACACTTATGGAGCTAGTGCACAAAGTACTGAACAGATAACTATCAATTTCAAATTTAAAGAAACTAGAATTAAGGAAACTCACCACATTGTCCTGAGGCTTCTTCTTGTAATAGGCCAATAATCGAGTCTCAAGAACAAAATAGCACATATGAATATAGGATTTCCCAATCTTTCTCCTCCATACCTCACTATCCATCCTTATACACCACTTTCGACATCTAAAATTCTTTTGGCTTTTGGACATTAACGAACTTTAACTTTTACACATTATATATTCATCTAAAGCAAATGGAATTCTTTCATGAAAGATCAATAATTATCCAAGCATGCAACAGCTACCACCAAAACAATCAATCATTTTAATGTTTGGAAGACAATACAAACTAAAAGGTGTTATCTTCAAAAGAATTAAAATCTCAATTATGCGAGCGAAAAAAGAGCATCTACTTGACTCAAAGCTACTCAATTAGTGCACCGACTGTCCTTTTTTACTTATAATATTAATTTTTTAGGTGAACTAATAGTAAACTCTTTCAACATATAGAAGTTAAACTTTTGAATATTCTTGGTTTTTTCGGGAAAGTAGGGAAGGCAGCTAGGGCTGCTACCAAAATAGTTGACGATATGGCAATCAAATCTTTAGATGTTTGGAAGATAAAAGAAGCTGAAAGGCAATATTCTTCAAAGGAATCCAAATGTCAATTATGTGAACTAAAGAAGAGTACCCACTGGACCAAATTTCATACACAACAGGTATATATTGTTCCTAATATGCATTAGCACATAAAATAAAGCTTATTAATCTTATATTGGTTATCTCAGCACGCGGCTCGATCCAAGTCATTTTTGTTCCATCGTTCAACTTCTTCATGTAGGTTTCCTCAAATACCTTATCGAGTAACTGGTCTTCAGTTAGCATTTTTCCGAAAAAATAAATAATATGTTAAAAATGGTAACTGAAATAGTTATAAATCAAGAAAATATAATAAACACATTACAATCTTTTTTGATGAGCCGCAACCCTAATTGAGCCGCTCGTGTTCTTCAAATATTGAAATAATAAAATGGAATGAAGCCAAATATTGTAGGGTACAAATCATCACTTCAAGAAGGATAGTTTTGAAAATTAAATATCATATTAAAGGGATCAGATTCTAAAGTCATATAGGAGAACACATAAAAAGACCTTAATAACTAACAGGAATTAATACCAAGTGCTTTATCCTCTAATTGCATTGAGTGTATTTTAGTATTGTAGGTGTAAGTTTCATTAGGGTCACATTTTTTGTTTTAATAAGCACTCCAAAGAAGAATTATCAAAAGAAATATAACATAAAAATGATCTCCCAAGTAACTTCTATGGTGTTTTGTACTTTGAGACTATTTAAAATGTATGATAGACTAATGATATGGCTACATGGAGCCGAATATTTAAAAAACAGGTTCATGTCTAGGAGAAATGATGTAATGTCCTTGGATTACAAAGAAATAACTCAAGATGATCTCAAGGTTATATGCTTATTTCTTTATTTGAAACAATCTTTGCATCTGTCTGAAAGATATTCACAAGGATTGGGGTGTCTGAAATAAATAGTGCTACATACTTGAAATATATGTTAGAATAATATTGATAAAAGAACAAAAAAATAACAATATCTTTACACCACATATTCGAATATACACTTGCAGGAAAATTTCCTACATTTTTTAGTATGTGCGCAACCAAAGCTTATTGAGCAGAATGTTGTAACTCATTAGCGATCACAACAAAGTATAGAGATAGAGTTAGAGTTGTATCAAATCATTCCAAGTTTTTTAGAACTAATTACTCCTTAGATACCTAATTATATTTTAATCTTTCTCTTTTAATGCTTAATAAGTACTACCATAGGCCAAAGCACTTCCTAACCACTATTTATTGCTGCACAATCAGAAGAGCTTGAAGGGAAAAAGGATAACTAGAAAAATCAATTTCAACATTCGAAACAATAGAACATCTTGGTTTACATATCTAGAATACGAAACGACCAGCAGTCATGCTGATTCTAGGTTTGAAGAATACACTTTACTGAGAGTACATCTGATCTAAGTAAAGAAAACCAAAAAAAAACTCAGAAATTACATTTAAAAATCAGCTTTTTCACAAACAATGAATTTACTCCACAATGCCAAATCAGTCATCACTTAATTAACACACACAAGACACAAATCATTAAAACCCCGCATACTCTAACAACAGATATCTATTTCATAAATAAAAAAGAAAAAACTTGCACTTTTTCAGAAATATTAGACGTCAAGCTAAATATATAAAAAACTATTGAGGTTATAAAGTGTCAACTGAGAACTTACTCACCTATTTGTGGATAGGAGATATGAAGTATATCACTTTGAATGATGGTCGAAAAGTTTGTCTTGACTAGCGTAACACAACAGTGCTGGATCCTAAAAACTATATAAAATTAAGAGAACAACATTAATTATTAAACCTAGGGTTTTAAACAGTATAAAATCCCTAAAATTTGAAGTCTTTTGGGGGAAATCAATAAGAAAAAAGTAGATCGGGTTAGAAAGAGTGAACGAGAGGGAGAGAGAGAGAGAGATCGACTTACCTGGAATTGAATCAGAACTCGTCTCTTCGGCATGGAGTGAGAGAGATGTGGGGAAAGACTTGAGAGAAAAATTGTAAAACGTTAAAAATATAAAGTTTCCCACAAACTGGTTGTATGACATTAAAGTCTTTCAAAATTAAAAAAAAATTATTGCATTTTATATATTTCTCCTGGGAAAGTTTTGTGGGAATGCTTTTTGGTAATTATAAAAAGAATTAAAAATTTAAAAAAATTTGGTACTGTTATGAAATAATATAAGAACAAGAACAATAATGCAAGAACAAGAGCAAATAGAGAGAAGAGTAGAGAGAGTTCTTCTTATTGATACTTAGAGAATGTTAGGAGTGATTTACAATGGTAGAGGGCACCTCTATTTATAGGGAGGAAGATGATTTATCTACCAAGAATAGAACTCTAGAATCTCTCTAATTAAAGACATTCACCTTAAATAGAAGTGTATTTATAACACTCCCCCTTAAATGTCTATTCAATGATGTGCCTCGTTAAAACCTTAAAACAAAACCCAATGGGAAAAATTAAAGTAAGGAAAAAGAGTACACATGTTTGAATATGCGCCTATTGGTTGCCTCGTTAAAAACCTCGCAAGGAAAACCCGGTGGGACAAAACCTTGTAAGGGAAAAAGAGTGCAACGCGCCTTAAACTCCCCCTGATAAGAACATCAATTTATGTCCTTAAGTCTTCGCATCCCGATCTTGTGAACTAGCTTCTTGAAGGTTGACTTTGGTAGAGATTTTGTGAACAAATCAGCCATATTGTCGCTTGAACGAATCTGTTGAACATTGATATCACCATTCTTTTGAAGATCATGTGTGAAGAATAACTTTGGTGAAATATGCTTCGTTCTATCTCCTTTTATGAATCCTCCCTTCAATTGAGCTATACATGCTGCATTGTCTTCATACAAAGTTGTGGGTAGTTTATCACACTTCAAACCACATTTGTCTTGGATATGATGTATTATCGACCTTAACCACACACACTCCCGACATGCTTCATGAATAGCAATTATCTCGGCATTATTAGATGAAGTAGCCACAATTGATTGCTTAGTCGATCGCCAAGATATGGCGGTTTCTCCACAGGTAAACACATAACCCGTTTGAGATCGAGCCTTGTGTGGGTCGGACAAATATCCAGCATCAGCATAAACAACAAGATCCGGGCTGCAATTCTTGCCATAAAATAAGCCCATATCGGTAGTTCCCTTTAGGTACCGCAATATGTGTTTGATCCCATTCCAATGTCTCATCGTAGGAGCCGAGCTAAATCTTGCTAAGACATTAACTGAAAAGGATATGTGAGGTCTTGTAGTATTTGCAAGATACATTAGTGCGCCAATTGCGCTAAGATATGGTACTTCAGGACCAAGTAGCTCTTCATTCCTTTCTTGTGGTCGGAATGGATCTTTGTTCACATCAAGTGATCGAACAACCATCGGTGTACTTAAAGGATGTGCTTCATCCATGTAAAACCGTTTCAGTACCTTTTCTGTATAGGTAGATTGATGAACAAAAATTCCGTTTGCCAAATATTCAATTTGCAAACCAAGACATAGTTTAGTCTTTCCGAGATCTTTCATCTCGAATTCATCCTTTAGATAATCAATTGCCTTTTGGAGTTCTATAGGGGTTCCAATAAGGTTTATGTCATCAACATATACGGCAAGTACAACAAATTCCGATGTTGTTTTCTTTATAAAAATACACGGGCAAATGGCATCATTTATATAGCCTTCTTTTAACAAGTACTCACTAAGACGATTATACCACATTCGTCCAGATTGCTTTAGACCATACAAGGATCTTTGCAATTTAATTGAGAACATTTCCCGGATTTTGAATTATGCGCGTTTGGCATCTTGAGTCCATCGGGAATTTTCATGTATATCTCATTATCAAGTGAGCCATAAAGATAGGTAGTAACCACATCCATTAAGTGCATGTCAAGCTTTTCATGGACAGTAAAACTTATGAGATAACGAAAGGTTATCGCATCCATTACAGGCGAATATGTCTCTTCATAATCGACACCAGGCCTTTGAGAAAAACCTTGTGCAACAAGGCGTGCCTTATATCTTTGTACCTCGTTTTTCTCATTTCTTTTGCGTACAAAGACCCATTTATAGCCGACAGGCTTAACACCATTAGGTGTTTCAACTATAGGGCCAAAAACTTCACGTTTTGCCAGCGAATTCAATTCTGATTGAATTGCTTCTTGCCACTTTGGCCAATCCTGTCTTTTTCGACATTCTTCAACAGATTGAGGTTCGAGATCCTCACATTCTTGCATAATGCTAGATGCGACATTATAAGCAAAGGCATTATCCACCACAATATCCACTCGATTAATATTTGCCTCAATATTAATTGGATTTAGGGATAGTTCCGTATTTTCCAGAGTCTCGGGCTCAATGGATTCTTCATGAGTCTCAGAATTTGTTAAATCATGAGATTCTTTCGTGGTGTCATTTTGATCGTTCTTTTTCCTCTTTCTAGGATTTCGATCTTTGGAACCTAATGGTCTGCCACGCTTCAGGCGTGCATTTGACTCATTGGATATGACACTAGATGATTGTCCAACAGGGACATCAATACGGATTGGAACATTCTCCGCGGGAATGTGGGATTTCGTTATCCTCTTCAAGTCTGTAAATGCGTCAGGCATTTGATTTGCTATTCTTTGCAAATGGATAATCTTTTGTACCTCTCTTTCACAAATAGAGGTATGTGGATCAAGATGAGATAATGATGCATTTTTCCACAAAATTTTCCGTTTGGTTTCACCAACTTCTCCCCCTAATTTTGGGAAAAGTGTCTCATCAAATCGACAGTCTGCAAATCGTGCAGTAAACAAGTCGCCTGTCAATGTTTCGAGGTAGCGAATGATGGAGGGCGATTCAAACCCAACATATATTCCTAACCTTCTTTGCGGACCCATTTTGGTGCGGGACGGCGGTGCAATAGGCACATATACTGTGCATCCAAAAATCCTTAAATGGGATATATTGGGTTCATGACCCAAAACCAATTGCAACGGGGAATACTTGTGGTAATTCGTCGGTCTGAGACGAATTAGCATTGCTGCATGCAAAATGGCGTGAACCCAAACCGAAATGGGCAGCCTCGTTTTCATGAAGAATTCAAGATTATTCTCATCTATTGTCTCAATATGATATCCATTTTGAATGATATCTTTAAAACTCAACAAGTTCCTTTTAAACTTGGAGGAGAACATTGCGATTGATATCATTAAAACTCAACAAGTTCTTCTTAGACTTGGAGGAGAATATTGCATTCTCTAAGATAAACGTCATTCCTTTGGGCAGAGTTACAGTTACTCTTCCGGAGCCTTCAATCAATTTAATTCCCATGGTTTGATATACGAAAGAAATACACGAACATAAGAATATACAAGTTCAATTCGTTTGTGTCACATAATATTTTTAAAATCTGCTGATGTCATTGACTAAAATAAATCAGATAGTCGATTATATGTTTTCCATAATCGATTACTATGCAGTTTGAAAATTTCAGTTTAAGCATTTTCATAAAACAATCGATTGTTAAACACACACAATCGATTTTTGAGCATTGACAATCGATTGTTAAACATAGACAATCGATTGTTGACAATTTTTGAAAAATTCCAGATCTGTTTTAAGACAATCGATTGTTAAATATAGACAATCGATTGTTGGCTATTTTGAAAAATTCCAGAGCACTGTCTTAAGACAATCGATTGTTAAGCATAGACAATCGATTGTTGACTATTTTGAAAAATTCCAGATTACACTGTCTAATGACAATCGATTGTTAGACATAGACAATCGATTGTGGATGATTTTTGAAAAATTCCAGATTACAGTCTAACGACAATCGATTGTTAAACATTGACAATCGATTGTTGACTGTTTTTGAAAAATTCCAGAACACTGTTTTAAAGACAATCGATTGTTAATCATAGACAATCGATTGTTGACTGTTTTTGTAAAATTCCAGATCACTGTTTTAAAGACAATCGATTGTTGATCATTGACAATCGATTGTTTTGCAGTTTTTATGCGAAATATGAGATAACCGACTAGTTTTTCAGGTTAGTCGATTACCTCTACTGGTAAGTAAAAATATTATTGATATTTGAGCATATTGATACATTCTAAAGAACTAATACTAACATTATATCATGAACTAACTAATACGAGCTAATACTAATGGCTATTAGTTTATTCATTCACTAATACAAACAAGTAAAATAAAATCAAATAGCTCCATCTTCTTTCATCACGGATCCATCACTGATTAGGTGGTCTATCTTCCCCTCGGGTTGCTCAAAGAAGTCTGCCACATCCAAGTGGGTGATGTCAAAGTTGTCGTCAGAGACAAAATTCGTTTCAGGGCGTTTACTCTTTCGATAAAGGTCAACCAAAAGTCATGGTATACGGCAAGCCTTTGATCAGTGCCCGTTTTCACCGCAACGATAATATATAGTTTATAAACTATTTGCTTTTGGGTTCTTATCGTATCGTGCTTGTGGCAGAGTGACCAACTTCAGGTTGTCATATCTCTTTTTTAAGCCATTCCACAAGATAGGTGGATCTTTGACGGTGAGATATTCAATCTTCAAATCTTCATCAAGGTGATGGCGCAAGAAAATCAAGGCCTTCGCACATTCTTGGGTGGATGCTTTTTCTCTATCTTTGATGGTGTCTCCGAGACCCATAGCATCTAAGTGGATTTCAGCATCCAACACCCATGTCATATAGTTCTTGCCCGAAATTTCAAGGGCAATGAACTTTCATTTCATAATGTCAGACATAAAACAGATTTACATCAAGAGCGTGTTCATACTTACGGGCTCTATTACAATTATCACATTCACTTCAGGGAATGGATCATAATCATGTGCTTTACACAATCTCATGTCAAATATTACTTTCATAAAGTGAAAGATTATTTTGAGAATCTTTATTATTCTCATTATCACAATAATGACGATTATAATTTCGTCTATTGCCACGTCCACATCCATTGATACCTTTACGGTAATAATTTTGTCTTCTTTCAGACTTATCATATACTGCTTCCACATTCTCTAAAGGGAATGAGAATGGAGCAAATTCAATTGGATGAGTTTTCAATTCTTTGCCCACAATCATGCATGAATTTAATTATGCAAAGCATAGAAGTTTTACCATTTTGGATGGTTATAATATCTTTCAAACTCCATTAGAGTTGGAGTAAAAATTTATCATCTTTACTTGTATGTAAAATCAATTTATAGAATGTCAAGAATTTGAAAAAGAAAAGTAAAATACTTACCTTAAATCCAGAATTTAATCATGAAGGGAGATCATAGAATATTTGACGATATTCCTCAACTTCTGAAATATGTAATCAAGGTCTGACTTCATAGATTTTAAGAGACGTGTATTTCTAGAGAAATCTGCCGAGACCTCTGTGAAACAATGTTCCGAATACTCATTGAAGTGCGAAAGGACTGCATTGTTGTCCTGCAACCGTCCCAATATGAGGTTTTGCAATTGCTTCAGAGAATCCAAATCCTGAGCATTGATTAGCGTTTTGAAATCCTTAGAAATCTCTTTGGATGCAGATTTGACGGATTCTTTCTCTGTCTCCTCCATTATCTCTCTTAATTTTTTTTTATTTTTTATTTTTAGAGATTCTTGAGACAATAGAGCTTCGTGCTGATAACGTGTTATGAAATAATATAAGAACAAGAACAATAATGCAAGAACAAGAGCAAATAGAGAGAAGAGTAGAGAGAGTTCTTCTTATTGATACTTAGAGAATGTTAGGAGTGATTTACAATGGTAGAGGGCACCTCTATTTATAGGGAGGAGGATGATTTATCTACCAAGAATAGAACTCTAGAATCTCTCTAATTAAAGACATTCACCTTAAATAGAAGTGTATTTATAACAGGTACACATTTTATTTATTGCTCAAGTTCCACGATCTTATCTGGGAATTTTTTTAAATTTTATATAATTATTTTTTTAATAAATTGTTTTGGTGAATTAGAGAGAATAAAAAAGCGCGCATTTTTCCTCCAAAACGTTCCCACGAATAGTCAACGGCAAAAGTTATTTATTTAGAAATTTTTATTTTCCTACTGTATTTCGATGGGAGTTGCCACTAATAATTTTTTTCGTGGGAAAATGCTATGTTTCTAATAGTGATAATATCATTGTACTATAAGAAACTGTGGAGAATTGGTAACTTGTGTATAAGTACATTATTTTTTTTTGTTAAGCGGATGCATATTATAATTAAAAGCAGCTACTCGTTAGGGTGTACAGAAAGATTGTTTGTGGGTGGGTGTGTGATACCCCCCTCTAGCATGCTGCTACTATCACTATTACTGGCCATTGTTTTTTCTTTCAAACAAAGTTCCTATGATGTCTACCCAAAAAATATGGTTGACAAACACAGAAGGAACTAATGTTATAAAAACATCTTTAAAAAAATTCTTGCCCCTTCCTTCGCCAGCATGTCAGCAACTTTGTTAGTCTCCTTGTAACTGTGCTTCACCATCACGTCGCGTAGTCTTTGGACTACTGACCTACATTCATGAATAAGTGAATCAAAATAGTGGTTTCCATTAATTAGCATTTTAATTACCTCTGTTGAGTCAGTGTTTATTTCTAAAGGTGTGAACTGACTTTATTTTGCAAGTTGTAGTCCTTTAAGTAGAGTTAGTAGTTCTGGTTGGGTGTTGGTAGTGTATTGGATTGAGCCCATGTAGCCCAATATCCAGTTTCCACTAGCATTTCTGAATACTCCCCCCCCCCCCCAGACCTCCCTTACCCGGATTCCCTGTTGCAGCTCTATCCGTGTTTAGCTAGAAGGGGTTGTTGTTTGGTGGCTCCAATTTTACCCAGATGTTCTTCATGTTTTTGGGTTCTTTATCCAGCATCATTGTAGCATATTTAGTTGCCTTCGCTATTGCACATTTTGAGTCTTCCCTATCTTTTTTGTTGTGAAGAGGTTATTATTCCTTGTTAGCCATATTTTCCAGAAACAGAAAGGGAGGAGCTCTTCCCAAATAATGATGTTGTTGTAGGCTTTTTTCTTTAGGGTTGCCCAAGTGGTTGGCCAATGTGTGGTGTTGAAAGTAGGGATATGGTATTCATTTTCTATTGCTTTGGGAGATGATGTCTTGCCAGAAGGTATATGCAGTGGTACATTCAAAGAAAATGTGTGCTGATATTTCATTTGCCTGACTGCATTGGTGGCAAATGGGGTTTGGTTGTACCCCACATAATAGAGGTAGGCTTTAGTGGGGAGCCTTTCATAGAAAAGTAATCAGAAAAAGGATTGTATCTTTTTGGTACTTTTAGCTTCCATACCCAAGTGAAATTGTAGGTCATGGTTTCCTAATAACTTGGTCCATAATTGAATAGGCTGATTTTGTGTAGTATAGATCATTTGGTATTGCTCCGCACATCATTCTATCCTCGTTGACTAGATTGGATGAGATGAAAGTGTTGTGGATAGAGCTTGGATATTTTGGGGGATGGTGAGAGACAAAGAGAGTAGAGAGGTCCCACACTCCATGTTGATGGGAATTTGCAACTGTTTTAGACATATCTTCTCTTGTCAGAGGACCTTGAATTAGGGACCTTATGGCAGGAAGGTTGTTTATCCGAGAGTGGTAAAAAAAAGCTAACTCTGTTTCCTGAATAAACTACCCACCTTTTAGCTTGCATGCATACTTCTCATCATCTCAGGATGCGTTGCCAGGTGTGGGATTTGGCTTTTTTGGGACGGTTCCCTCAATTCCACTATTTGGCAATAAGATTCTTTGCCAAAAGGGATGTTGGGTTTTGGTATAGTCTCCAAGCAAGGCCTCAGTGCTAAGATTTATTCTTTAATTCAGCTTTCTGAATCCCCAGTCCCCCCCCCCCTTATCCTTAGGCTTTTGTAACTGTGTCCCAATATATCATATGCATTTTCTTTTTAGCAACAGTGGTTCTCCAGATGAAGTTCCTCTGAACTTTATCAATTTCTTTGTTTGTTCGGGCATGTTCAGAGGTGGTTCGGGCATGTTCGGAAGAGGGGCCCCGATGCCCCGGTGAGGAGCTGCGAGCGGCTGGAGATTGTTGGTGGTCGGCGAGGGAGAGGGAGGCCTAAGAAGCATTGGGGAGAGGTGATTAGGCAGGACATGACCAGAATGCAGGTTACCGAGGACATGACCCTTGAGAGGGGAGTCTGGAGGTCTAGAATCAAGATTGTAGGCTAGGGGCTCATAGGTGATTAGTGTTTTAGTATGGTAGTTACTGCTTGTTATTATTGCATGCGACTGTATTTATGTTGCTTATGCTTTCATAATTATTTACGTTATTTTTGCGGGAGTACTTATGCTTTATTATTTTGTTTTGTCTTGCTTGTGTCTCTAATTTTACCTTTGTTTTCTTAATGCAGCTTTTCCTTTTTTATCCTATACGCCGAGGGTCGATTGGAAACAGCCTCTCTGCCCTTTCGGGCAGGGGTAAGGCTCGTCTACATATTACCCTCCCCAGACCCCACCTGGTGGGAATATACTGGATAGTTGTTGTTGTTGTTTGTTGTTGTTGTTGTTGTTGTTTTTGCTGGCAGTTTGATGTATTGCATGACATGATTTGGAATTGAGTTTAAGGATTCTTTTTCCAGAGTGGTCCTTCTAGTCATATTAATCATGTTTGTTTTCCAACCTGCCATTTTTGAGTGAAGATTGTCAATAATGAACTAAAAATCACTATGAGTGGGTTTTTGTGGAAAATTGAGAAATCCGGGTACTTTCAAAAGTATGTTGACGCTTTTATGGAGAGAGAGTTTGAGATGAGTTCCATTTGATGAGGTTGGCAGTTATCACTGAAGCATACTTTAGACTTATTGAGATTGATTTTTTTCCCTGATGTTATATTGAAAGAACTAAAGGTATTCATGATTATGTTGCAACTTGGAAGGTTAGCTTTTGCAAAGAGAGTTAAATTATCAGCAAAGAAGAGATGAGATATTTCAGGGTCATTTCTGTTAATGCTAATTGCATGCCATTCCCTTTGACTGACATTATTGCCAATGGCTCTTGAAAACCTTTCCATACACATGATAAATAAGTATGGGGAGAGGGGGTCACCCTGCGTAATGCCCTAGTGGTCATGAAAGGAGTGGTTTTACCTCCATTGATAATTACAAAAATGGTGGAGGAGCTGACACATGACATGATTAGATTGATGATTGTGTTTGGGAATTTGAAGCCATGGAGGGTTTGATTAATGAAAGACTACTCAAGTCTATCAAAAGCCTTCTCCAGATCAATCTTTAGGATCATGTTACTGGATTTTCCATTCATTTTCCCAAAGTGGGAGATGTACTCTTGGACTATGATTGTCATGGCGCAAATCTCAAACCCAGTCGTGATGGCACCTCGTGAAGACAAGGCTAGCCAACCAATTTAAACAACCTTTTCAACAATATATATCTACATGAATTAATAGTTTCAAGATAATTAAACAAATAATTTCGCGGAATACAACCCAACACAACCCAAATTGGGGTGTCACAAGTTACGAGCATCTAAAGAATCTAAATACTAATACAAGACCAGCAAATACAGAATGGAATTTAGAATCAATGGAGAATTACGGTGCCGTGAACGCTGACGGTTACCTTTCTCGATTACGATAGTATACCGTCAGTCCGCTAATAACCCGCTACCGGGTGAACAGTACCTGCAACTGCACGCGAGGTGCAGGGTGTAAAGTGAGTACTTCCAACTCAGCGGTAATAAGAGTAAATAATAGCTGAAAGTAAGAAATCATGTAAGGCACTCCATCATTCTATATAGAGCATTACAACCCTTTCTGAGGAGAAACAATAAAATTTTGAAGATCCTTTGGGGAACATCTGGGCTCAGTAAAAACCTTTTTGAAAAATATTCCTTTTCAAAAGTTGCGAAAATAACTTCAATAAGTAAGGAATAATCAGAAATCTGCCCCTCGGGCTCAATATCAACCTCTACGTACAGTATCAGCCCCATGGGCTCACTCCATACTCACAAAGTACAACATCAGCATCTCGGGCACAACACTTCATTAACAAATAACACCAGGGTATCTGGTAACAGTACAAGAAGTAGCATGCATGCCAATGAAATGGGAGTGCTGAATGTCATGACAAGTAATAATAGGAACAAATGCATGGATGCAATGCAATGCATATTATGGTACATTCCAGTACCCGTTGCGGCATGCAGCCCGAGCCACCCATAATCATTTAACGTCGACGGCGCTCACTGGGGGTGCGTACAGACTCCGGAGAGGCTCCTACAGCCCAAGCGCAATATACTGGTCAGTCAATTTTACCTGACCGGTTAACCAATGTTACCTGACCAATTTATATCATATAGTGCCATTGTTACCACTTTTTTACGTTCTTGCTACGGCGCGCAGCCCGAGCCACCCATAATATTTCAAGTCACATCACATGGTGCTATAGTTACCATGGTTTCAAGTTCTTGCTGCGGTGCGCAACCTGAGCCACCCATAATTTTTCAAAAAATATCATAAGCCCTTTGGGCATTTATAAAATAGTAGTCTCAGCCCCTAATAACATTTAAAATATCATTTGAGTTTTCAAAACTTAAAAGCATGGCTGAGTTTGAAAGATATTCAACATATGCTAAAAACGGTAATCTCAATCCCCGAAGGATTCACAAAGTTGGCTCGAAGCCCAAACATGGAAATCAACCAAATTATGATGATAACAAATAATTTCAGTCAAATTCACGGTAAAATCAATAACCGGGACGGACCAAGTCATAGTCCCCAACGGTGATCTACCCCATACTCATATCCGGCGTGCAAGTCACCTCAATACAGCAATATGATTTGCAAATCCGGGGTTTCAAACCCTCAGGATATCATGTACAAGTATTACTCACCTCGAACCGGTGAAATCTCAAACTTGCGACGCCTTTGCCCCTCAAAACAGCCTCCACACACGTCGAATCTATCCAAATTTAGAGCAAATATATCACAATATGCTAAGGAAATATAACTCAATCAAACAACTCGAAAAATATAGAAAATTCAAAATTCGCAAAACTCGAGCCCCGGGTCTACGTCTCGAAAAATTACAAAAATGATATTATCGGATTTCTCGTCTCGCCACGAGTCCGTACATATCAAATTTACAAAAATCAGAGTTCATTTGACCCCTTAAATTATCATTTCTATCCAAGAGGGTTTTCTACCAGTTTTAAAATAATTCTCAAACTAAACACCAAAACTTGCAATAGATTCGAGTTAAACAACCAAAATTGAGTCAAGAATACTTACCCCGATGTTTTCCTTGAAATTCTCTCGAAAAATTGCCTCACCCGAGCTCCCTTGGTCCAAAAATGAAAAATGGGATGACTCCCATTTTCAGAAAAATAATAATCTGTCCAGAAATTTTGGGGGAACTGGTCACACGTCGGGCACTGTTCAGGGGTAGTGTTCACGGAAGAATTTTGCTGCAATTTCTGCATATTTTTCTAAGTCTAGAATCCCTCCGAAACACTCCCTAGCCCTCGGAGTTCCAAACCAAATATGCACACTGACTCTAAAACATCACACAAACTTTTTCGAGCGATCAAATCGCCAAAATAACATCTAAATCAATGATTTGAGCCTTAAATCTAAGAATTCTTTCAAATTTCACATCCAACGCCGAAACACGTCAAAACTAGTCTGAATGGCCTCAAATTTTGCAGAAAAGTCTAAAATGATATTACGAAGCTACGGCAACTCTCGGAATTCCATTCCGACCCTCAGATCAAAACCTTACCTATCAACCGGAATTCGCCAAAATACTAACTTTGCCAATTCAAGCTTAATTCTACACCGGTCATCACAAAAATATTTCGGACACACTCCTAAGTCCCAAATCATCTAACAAGCTATCTGAACGATAAAATTCGTATTTCGAGCCCTCTAACACATAATTCAATATCCGGTTGGCTTTTCCAACTTAAGCTTCCTTAAAAGAGACTAAGTGTCTCAAACCTTACCAAAATCATTTCGGAGTGACTTCAAATTTTGTATACAAGTCACATTCTACATTACGTACTTGCCCCAACTTTCGGAATCGCATTCTGACCCCAATATCAAATTTTCCACTTCCTGTCGAATTTTCTCAACAACCTTCAAATTTCTATATTTAGCGAAATGACTTCAAAATGACCTACGAACCTCCGAATTCACTTCCGATCGCGCTCCCAAATCCAGAATCACCATACGGAGCTACTCCCAGTCTCAGAATCTCAGACAGGCGTTAATAACACTAAAATGCATTTTAAGCCAAACTTATGCAATTTCTTCTAAAATGTTATTTTCCACAATAGTCGTCAAAATGCTCCCGGGTTATTCAAAACCCGATCCAGCCATACGCCTAAGTCTGAAATCTTCATACGAATCTGTTGGAACCTTTGGATCCTGATTCTGAGATCATTTACTCAAAATTCCAATCCTAGTTCATTTCTTCAACTTTAAGCTTTCAAAATGAGAATTTCCATTTAGATTTGACTCCAAACTTCCTGAATTTTAATTCTGACCATACACACAAGTCAATATACCCTGAGATGAAGCTATTCATGGCCTGAAACTGCTGAATAATGCGTCGGAGCTCAAAACGACCGGTCGGATCGTTACAATGATGGAATTATCTGAAGTTTTCTTGTTGGATAGGAAGCTGGCCTGGCTAGGCTCAATGATGTGGGGGAGGTAAAGCTTGATCCTATGACAGTAAATTTTGTTATTGTCTTGTAGAAAGTGTTGCATAAGCCTATGGGTCTAAAAATTTTTATCATTGTGGCTTGAGGGCATTTTGGGATGAGGCATAGAAGGGTTTCATTCATGATTGAGTCCATAGTTGATGTGGAGAAACATTTTTTGCAGTAAAGGGTGATATCCTTTCCCACTATGTCCCATTATTTTTGGTAAAAGAAAGGGTGATGGCCATCTGGCCCATGGGCTTTAAAAGGTTTGAAAGAGAAGATGACATTCTTAATTTCACTATCCCTTAGAGGCATTCCAATTGTTGTTTGTTGAATCTGAGAATGGCATGGCCCATGGATTTCAGTAGAGGATAAGCCATTCTGAGAGTATGAGAGGGAGGAGGTATAGAGTTCTTTGAAGACTTTGAGATTGCCTATTTGATCTCCCCTTCCTCAAACATCCACTGACCAGTGTCATTTTGGAGGGAAAGGATTTTGTTTCTCCTTCTTCTATTTAAGGTGGAGGTATGGAAGAATTTAGTGTTGGCATCTCCATCAGAGAGCCATTGGATTCTAGACTTCATATTCCAAAATCTTCTTCATTTTTTAAGATTGAGTTAAGCTCCTCAATGAGATTGTTTTCAAGGGTTTGTGAAGTGGTGCTTGTGGGATAAAGGAAAGATTTCTGAATTTCTGTTATCCTTGCTAGTAGCCTCTTTTTATTGTGGAAGATGTTACCAAAGATATGCCTATTCCAATCGAGAGAATTAACCTTGAACAGAGAGGTGGAAGGTATTAGAGTAGAGTCGGGATTGAAAGAGTCCCTAACTAAGTTTTGAAACATGGGGTGGTTGCACCACATTAATTCAAACCTGAAAAGTTTATTGGTATGTGATTGGTATTACTTAGGTTGATAAGCATAGGGCAGTGATCAGACTGGGTCCTAAGAAGGTGAGTGATGTTTGCTTCAGGGTATTCTTTTAGCCAGTGGTTATTAGCCAAACATCTGCCAATTCTTTCTAATAGTAAATATGTTCTGTTTTTGTACCTCTTGTTGGACCAAGTATACTTGCTACCTTTAAACCCTAGGTCTATCAAATGGTAGTTGTTAATGCAATTCCAGAAGGAGTTGCTTCTGTAGGTGTTTATAGGGTTGCTCCCAAAATTTTCTTCCGCTTTAAGAACTTCATTGAAGTCCCAACCCACAAACCAACTCCCTTTGTGAGTTTTTGAGATGTCAACAAGACTATTCCAAAGGCCTCTTCTACCTTCAAAGTGGTTAGTGGCATAAATTGCAGTAAAAAATCAGGGTGGGTTTGAGGGTAATACCTTGACCATGACATATGTACCTTGAGAGTTAGCAGATATTTTATCAACTTGCAGGGAATTTTCCCTCCACATGATCACTATACATCCAGAGTGGCCAGTAACAGGGAACTGAATGTGCATGTCGAATTGAAGCTCCTCAGTAAGCTTTTTGTGGTCTTCCATTTTGGTCTCCAGGAGAACCAATATCATAGACTTGTGCATCTTGACCATTTCAGGGCAGTGTCTCTTAAAATTCGCACTGTATGCCCCTCTAATATTCCATATTATGAAATTCATTAGAGGGTTCAGTGTTGGAGGGCTGGTGATTGTTGATGCTCTTTCCCTGCCCTGGGGTTTCACCGCATCTCTTCCCTTGTGTTGATACTATTGGGACCTTTGAGAGTACCTTGGCTCAGGTGAGATGAGAAGTCCAATCCGCAACGAACTAGGTTCTTTGGGCACAGTAGGATCAATGTTTTGTTATGGTCCACGCTAAATTCCACCGCCCTTACTGCTTCCAGCCACATTGAGTCCACTCTCACTATATTGTCGATTGGTGTTGCTAGACGGGAGAGAGAGAAAATAGGGATATTTGAGGAGAGGTAAAAGAAAAAAGGTATAACTAAATCCCTTGATTGAAGACACTAATAATGGATTGGGAGTCTTTTAAGGTAGAAAGATCGGGTAAATACAAAAATTTGGATATTTTTCGTAATAAAATTTCAAATAACGTATAAAATTTTTAAAAAATCCCTTTAATAAATACCGGAGATGTAGTATATCACCTCTAATAATCACAGTGACCGTGTAAATTATCTTCTTTCTACCAAATTGTACCAAATTCTACGAAGCACCATTTAAGAAAATAGGTACAACTACACTAACCTTCTTTCTTTGAAGGCAACAAGAGAGTCCATAATTTTAGAGGTTAAAAATGGGACTATGGTGCCATAGTGATTAGGCTTAAAAGTGAAGATGGAAGATGAGACCGGAGAGAAAGAAAGAACGAATATGGGGCTGGGTAGGGGGGGGGAGCGTGGACAAAAAGTAGCAAGTAAAGAGAAATTAGAGGGGAGAGAAAAAATGAAAAGGAGCCCGTTTGGATTAGCTGAAAAGCATTTTTAATTGTGAAAATCGATTTAATAAATAATCAGTTATGCGTTTGAATAATAAGCTGCTGCAGTGTTTAGTAAGAAAGTGTTGATGCTCTTTTTCTGTTAAAATGACTTAAATAACCTTACAACTGTTTACACTTGTAAGGACGTAATTTCTTCATGATCTTAGATTCAAGATCGATTCAAATACAAAATACTTTATTTGTCATTTTATTTTAAATAAAAATGTGATTTGATAAGATATATTATTATAAATATAATTTATTTTATAATAAGTATATAATCATAAGCTATATAATAATAATAAATTCATCTCTTGTCTTCATCACAGTGCCCATTGAGATTAATATAACACTTAACAAATAACACACCAAAAATTTGATACGTCCTCGTTTATTGCCTATAGTTCAAAGATTATATACAATCACATAGATACAAAATATGCAAAGGAATAAAGAATTTTCTTCCTTCAAAACTGTTAACGAGATTGCAGACTTAAAGAGGCTGAGGGTTTAGGTTTGAAGAAATATGAAGAGGTGAATATCGATATAGGAGTTTTGTTTTAAAAAGAAAAATAGGAGTTTTATTTTAAAAAGGAATATTTTAAGGATAAAATAGTAAAAATCTTGGTCAAACTTAAACTGTTTATAGGATAAAAATTCATAAACTGGAGGTGACCAGCTTATCGCTTTTGACTTATAAACACTTTTAACTTTACAAAACACGTAGATAAACCAAAAGGTACTCATAAGTTGGTTTGACCAGCTTATAAGCTTAGGAAAATACTCTCTAGGTCAATAAAGATCAAAACAAATTCCTCAATTAGTGGGTCTCTATTTATTTTAACAATTTGGGATTAAATATATGGACTTTGAAACCTGCTATATTTATAAATAAATATGTTGTTTTTGGAATAAACAAGAAGTGATTTTATTTACATTAATAGTCTTAGATAAGTGAACTATAATGTAAAAATCTCAAATTCATTGGGGTATTAGTTATCACTTTTAGCCTCCGACAGAAATTATTTACATTTACTAACCGGAAAGTACATAAAATTTGTATAATTTTTGTATATAACATACAAAATATGTTGTACAGACCACTTGTGGATTATACTGGACTCGTTGTTGTAGCAGAAATTCTCACGTCACTAGAAGCATGTTCCTCAACCGGTTCTTTGCAACTCCTGTAATAAATAAGTCAGGAAAAATAAAGAAGACGAGGTTTTTATGTGGAAAAATTTCTTCCTCAAAGGAAGTAAAAATCATGATCCAACTCTGAACTTTTTCTCCCAAATTTCACTGAAAATAACAAGTAGTTTAGGTTGTAAAAACTCTTTTACAAGCTATGAGACTAACCCTAGTCACTTAATTACCTGCAACTCAAATGACTACAGCCACTCTCTAAACTAATTTCTTATTATAGATATAAAAAACTTTCTTAGAAACAATCCTTATAAAAGTGCTTCTAAAATTATAGCAAAGATTAAAACTCAAAACACATAGAGTAAGAATTAAAACTGCAATGATCCAATTCTTCAGTAATCTAATTTCTTTTGCTCTTATGATTTTTCTGCTTGCGTGTATGTTCTCCCAAAACTCTCGATGTAGGAGCGCAAACCTGCAATAAGTTCAATGCTCCACATATACAGGAGACGATTATCACTAAGATTAATTAAGAGATACTCCCGAAAAATCTTCCGATCCTAGAGAATAAAAGAAATAAAGATCTCCGATCTTATTCCATATGGACTTAACTTTCTTATAATCTCAACATATGATTGAGTATTTAAGATCGTCCAAGATTCTCCACAAACATACAGGGTTGGTAGCTCATTATAATTGAAAAATGATCCCTCTAGTTTCACGATTCAGATTTTTAACCCTCGGAAGTCGTGATAACGCTTACTAATATGAACTAAGCAAGCCAATTAATTGCACAATTTACCTTTTTACCTATTTTATATTCATTAACAACTGCGAAATAATAATATTTAAACAGCAAAATTTAACATAAGCGGAAGAATAAGCAATAAGCTAGCTGAACATGAATCCAATACAACTATTTGAGTCTCGACTACCCAGAACTGGTATCACAGTTTCACAGACGGTCTAAGATTACTACAACTTAAGGTCTGAAAGAAATAAAGACAACACTGTCTTTGGAAATGCATGAAAGAAATATGAATAGTAGATAGAATGAGAAGCCAAGGCCTGTGGATACCTGCAGGACTACATCGGGTCACCTGATGAGCAAGAATCAACAATCTCAATGCGGTCCAAAGTCTACAATACTGGGGTCTGATAAAATAGTGGAGAGCATAGTATCAGCACAACCGATCCAATGTGCTGGTAAGTATCTAGCCTAACCTCGGCAAAGTAGTGACGAGGCTAAGACCAGACTGTGACGACCCAAAGGGTCATCACCGCAATTCTCCCCTTCTCCGCACTTTCGAGGCCTTGAAACCTTACTTTAGTTGCTTCGATTTGTGTGCATATTCCGGGCGCGAAGCCGAAAAATTTTTATGTTAAAATATGTGAATTTTGTGGAAAATTCGAAGAATTTTGATATCAATATTGGTATAGTTGACTTTGGTTAATATTTTGGGTAAACGAACCCGGACTCGTGATGTGACGGTCCCGAGAGGTCCGTAGGAAAATATGGGCCTCGGGCGTATTCCCGGAATCGAAATCCGAGGTCGCAAGCCCTAGTACGAAATTTTTGAAAGAAATTATTTATCTTAAAATAATCTGTTAATATAAATAGGAGAAGTAAATCCATATTATTATGCCAAATGTCAAAACAATAATTGAACATGTGTCCACTTTTAGGACAAACCTCCAACTAACTTGGAGGTTAAAAATAATTTAAAATAGAAGTAATTTTAAATAAAGAAATATTTAAAAATAAATAGGGGAAAATCCTCCAAAAAAATAGAAGCTATAAAATTATTTGGAAAAAATATTGTTCACAATTTCAAATTTTTTTATTTTTAAAAAGTTAACTTATATTAAAATATACTTTTTTAACTCTTTAACTTTGAACTATGAAGAGCCCTTTTTTTAATACAGCTTTCTTTAATTTAAAATTTCAGCTTTATTTTTTTATAAGTTGTTGATAAAATTTTGTAAACCTTCGGCACTCAACTAGAACATGGAATCCCACATAATTCAAATTATTTATTAAACATGTTATGAAATAATATAAGAACAAGAATAATAATACAAGAACAAGAACAATATAGAGAGAAGTAGAGAGAGGAGTATTCTTATTGATACTTTTGGGGTGATTTACAATGGGGTAAGACCCCTCTATTTATAGGCATAGAAAAGACTTAGCCTCAAAGTAAAACTCTAGAATCTCTCTAAATATAGACATTCACCTTAAATAGGATTCTATTTATAACACACCCCCTTGAATGTCTATTCAATAATGTGCCTCGTTAAAACCTTAACTAAAACAAAACCCAATGGGAAAAAATTAAAGAAAAGGAAAAAGAGTACACATGTTTGAATATGCGCCTATTGGTTGCCTCGTTAAAAACCTTGCAAGGAAAACCCAGTTGGGACAAAACCTTGTAAGGGAAAAAGAGTGCAACGCGCATTAACTCCCCCTGAATAGAGCATCAACTCACATCCTTTAGCATTTGCATTCCAATCTTGTGCATCATCTTCAAAACGATCTTTGATAGAGATTTGATAAATAAATCAGCCATATTGATTTGAATAAAACCGCACCTTGAAATTATCATTCTTGATAGATATGAACATCCTCATATAATGTCGTGGAATAACTCTTCAATATCTCCATAGATGTATTCTCGATGCCATCATGCTTTGACTTTATACTTTCAAGTATTTGAACTACATGTCCAAATCTACATGTCTTTCATATGGAATCAATTCTACTTGAATTGTATCTCTTCCATTTGGCCAATATTTTGTTTGTATTCGACAAACATAAGGTCCTCATCGATATTTAGCGCTATCATAGATGTCGTCGACGAACATTTTATATCGGTTCCAGTAAATTTTCATAAAGACATAACGTGGAGATCTCTTCATTCATACATTCATGTACCTGAATCTCTCATGAGATTTTATGAAGTGTTATGTCATGTGATCTTCTGGATCACTTGCCTCCTTATTATGATCACTTTGATCATTTGCTCATCTTCTTTATTAAGAAGTTCCTTTTGAAACCGATTTGTCTATACGCTTCAAGCGTATCCAAGACTTTATACTTCTAGGACTTAATATGAGCATTTGCAGTGAGAATATAGTTACTTTCTTTGGGTCAGCAAATGCGTGTAGCATGCTTTGCAATATGTTGCAATTGAATTATCCTTTTATGAACTTCAGGTTCATATTCGAGGATCTACACAAATGATAATTCATCTCATGTAACCTTTTCTCAAGTGTTTATCATGTCTCCCCCTCATGTTAGAAAAGCTAACTTGTTTCCTCAACTTTGAGAAATCATCTTTGTGCATTATCATGTCAATATACACAGCACATTAATAATAAGATGAAATTATTTGGTTCCTGACCCTGAACCACTTGTGAGGGGAGAATATACTCTCGTATACAACGTATATCAAACTGATATATATAACTCTGTTCTCATAAGAAACAGTTTAGCTATTAAGTGGAGGCACTCAATAATTATCTTGCTAACCAACTATGATGTAAACCAACTTATCAAGATGAACTATCTTGAGTAGAAAATCTGGAAATTATGCTCGAAGTTAGATTACTGAGCAATTTACCTCGCAAGCACCGGCCAGGCTGCGGGTTAATAACAATTGCGCATGTAACCATATCATAGATGCATCATATGTGGTATACATGGCAGGTGAATGGCCCATATTCACCTTTGGTATTTCCAGAATTTATGGGCTTCAACCCGAACTCTTTAGTTGGTCAGTTCATTAATGAGAACAAGTAATACAAGAGATTTCGTAAAGAACTTTCTAGTTCTTTAATATTCACCCATGTGAATTCTCTATTATTGCACATCATACTTAAAATGAGATGGCTAACCCGAATGCCAACTGAATGAATTATCAATATTGATAAACTTCAAATTTACACCATGACATGTGCAATTATCAATAAACTTCAAGTTTATTATGGTATGGGTTTTTATACCAATAAATATCCACTTTATTGTGGCATTCTTTTGTTTGTGTAATACAAACTGGAGAATAAAGCGGGTAGCGTTTCATATACAAATTATCCCACTTCAAGTTGTAGTAATAGAAGATATCAAATCTTTCCTTTATTTATAGTCTCAATATAATCAGCGCTTTCGCGTGTACTTTGGAAGCTGAATAAGTTTCTTTGAGACTTACTACAGCACAATACTCAATTGTGTTTCTCCAACATAGTAATAATTGGCTCTTCTAGAGCTCTCAATTAATTTTGTACTACCACAAATTCGTCAACATCCATGTGGTGAATATATTTCTTAAAGAGAAAGTTATACCATTACGGTCATGTCAAACTTATATGCAAGATATGTTTCTTGCATTATCGTTGTCCTTTAATAGTCATATTTCCAAAATACTTTGGCGTACAATAGGTACGTGACCAATGATCATTCATGCCATATATCATCTCAAACCTCCTTCTAGGGGTGAGTGTGGTATCATCTCAAACCTCCTTCTAGGGGTGAGTGTGGTATCATCTCAAACCTCCTTCTAGGGGTGAGTGTGGTATATTCTATACCAATTTCATGTTCATATTCTTCCAATAATGAATATGTATTCGTGAATCAGATGTTGTCACATTCACTGCGGGGATATGTGATTTTGTTATCCTTTTTCAAATCTGTAAATGCGTCTGGCATTTGATTTGTTATTCTTTGCAAATGGATAATCTTTTGCACCTCATTTTCACAAATGGAGGTATGTGGATCAAGATGAGATAATGATGCATTTTTCCACAAAATTTCCCATTTGGTTTCACCAACTTCTCCCCCTAATTTTGGAAAAAGTGTCTCATCAAATTGACAGTCTGCAAATCGTGCAGTGTACAAATCCCCTGTCAATGTTTCGAGGTAGCGAATAATGGAGGACAATTCAAACTCAACATATATTCCTAACCTTCTTTGCGGACCCATTTTTGTGCGGTATGGCGGTGCTACAAGCACATATACTGCGCATCCAACAATTCTTAAATGGGATATATTAGGTTCATAACCCAAAACTAATTGCAACGGGGAATATTTGTGACAATTCGTCAGTCAGAGACGAACTAGCATTGCTGTATGCAAAATTGCGTGACCCCAAACCGAAGTGGGCAACCTCGTTTTCATGAGTAAATGAGGTATTCAAGATTATACTCATGTATTGTCTCAATCTGATATCCATTTTGAATGATATCTCTAAAACTCAACAAGTTCCTTTTAGACTTGGAGGAGAACATTGCTTTCTCTAAAATATTGTTCCTTTAGGCAGAGTTATAGTTGCTCTTCAGGAGCCTTCAATCAATTTAATTCCCATGGTTTGACATACAAAAGAAAATATACGAACATGAGAATAAACAAATTCAATCCATTTGTTTCATATTTAAACAATATTTTTGAAATCTGCTGAGGTTATTCGACTAACTTAGTTGATAGTCGACTATCTTGGGAAGCAGTTATTAGGATAGTCGACTAACTAAATTGGATAGTCGACTATCTTGCCTTGCAGAAAAATCCAGTTTTAATGCGAAACATTAGATAGTCGAATAACTAAGTTGATAGTCGACTATCTTAGTAAACAGTCATCAGGATAGTCGACTATCTAAATCAGATAGTCGACTATCTTAGCTTGCGGAAAAATCCAGTTTTATTGCGAAATATTAGATAATCGACTAACTGTTAGGTTAGTCGATTAACTCTACTGGAAAATAAAAATATCATTGAAATTTGAGCATATTGAAACATTCTAAAGAACTAATACTAACATGATAGGTGGATCTTTGATTGTGATATATTCAATTTTCAAACCTTCATCAAGGTGATGGCGCAAGTAAATCAAGGCCTTAGCACATTTTCAAACCTTCATCAAGGTGATGGCGCAAGAAAATCAAGGCCTTAGCATAGTCTTGGGTGGATGCTTTATTTCTGTCTTTAATGGCGTCTCCAAGACCCATTGCATCCAAATGGATTTCAGCATCCAACACCCATGTCATATAGTTCTTGCCCGAGATTTCAAGGGCAACGAACTTTCTTTTCATAATGTCAGACATGAAACAAAATTACATCAAGAGCGTGTTCATACTTACGGGCTTTATTATCACATTCACTTCAGGGAATGGATTATAATCATCTGTATGTGTTATATACAATCTCATGTCAAATATTACTTTCATAAAGTGAAAGATTATTTTGAGAATCTTCATTATTCTCATTATCACAATGATGACGATTATAATTCCGTCTATTGCGTCGTCCACATTCATTGATACCGTCATGGTAATAATTTTGCCTTCTTTCAGACTTATCACATACTACTACCACATTCTCTAAAGGGAATGGAACAAATTCAATTGGACGAATTTTGTCTTCTTTCAGACTTATCACATACTGCTACCACATTCTCTAAAGGGAATGGAGCAAATTCAATTGGACGGGTTTTTTAATTCTTTGCCCACAATCATACATGAATTTAATCATGGCAAGACATAGAACTTTTACCACTTCACGTGGTTATAATTCCTTACAAACTCCATTAGAGTTATAATCAAACTTTGTTGTCTATGTTTGTATATGAAATCAAATCGTAGAATTTCAAGAATTTGAAAGAGAAAAGTAAAATACTTACCTTTAAGGTATACCTATAAATGTTGTGATATCAAATATACCTCTTGAGTTTCCATCCCAAATTAATTAATTTGGTTAATTTCTTTCTCCAGCTTCGTCTACCTCCTCTCCGAGCTAAGCAAAATCCTCAGTAATGCTTTCGCAGTAATCTGACAGAAACATATATGCAACATCATCCGCTAGACTTCGGTATTCAAGTTCCCAGTTAATCAAAAATCAGTCTCTTCCATTTTCTCTCAGTACTGATAAGTACATAAGTGCACCAATTCTGAATACTCAAAAGCATATTGGTGCCCTAATGAAAATTTAAGGAATATTTTGTGTTTGATCCCAAAATATTTGGCTTTTTGCTTCGTATAGAAATTCTGGAAGAAGGAAGAAACCAAATTCAATTGGTTAGAGACTCGTGCTGATAACGTGTTATGAAATAATATAAGAACAAGAATAATAATACAAGAACAAGAACAATATAGAGAGAAGTAGAGAGAGGAGTATTCTTATTGATACTTTTGGGTGATTTACAATGGGGTAAGACCCCTCTATTTATAGGCATAGAAAAGACTTAGCCTCAAAGTAAAATATAGACATTCACCTTAAATAGGATTCTATTTATAACAAAACATGATTTTTTTTAAAAAAGAAATACTTCTATTCAGTTAACATATTGAGTGACCCACGTTTCTTGGGTAGTTTCTACTTTTTTGAAACAATAGTTTTTTATTTTTTAAAGAAACGGGAATTGTAATGCTATTTTCGCCTATTTGCCCTATAACTTCATCCTCCAAATTCGGCCCTTCAATTCCACGATTTAAACTCCTCACCCACGATTTCAACTTCATACCCACAAATTCTTCTGCGATGAATTCTAATAACACGATATCACAAATTTATCAAATCAGTTTTATTTTACAGTATATTATTCTATTCTTTCTCCATCGTATATGCATATGAAACAATAATTCTAAACTACAAGAGGTAATTGGTTTGATTTGTATTTCATGAACAGTCTTTATTAGTTAAAAGATAAGAAAATTTTATCTTCCATTCTTTGTTGCCCCAGAACATGGGAGACTAAGGAAAAAATCAGTACAACTGGTGAAACAACGCATCATAATCTGAGTATTTGAGTGATAACTGACGTGATCCAAATAACTGCTCTCTAAGATTCTCTTCAACTCTAACTATTTTCTTCTCCGATCAAAACTCTGCTACTCCGAGATTCTGCCTCCTTTACAAGTACCTTTCATCTACAAAGAGACTCATAGATGATTTGTGTATTGGATTGTGTCTCCCTTATGGTAGTTATTTATGGTAGTTACTGTCTGATATTATTGCATGTTTTTATTTATGGTTCTTATGTTTAGATAATTATTTACGCTATTTCTGCTGAAGCTACTAATGCTCTTTTATTGTTGTTTTTGTTTTTGTTGTTCCTTTCCTTCACTGAGCCGAGGGTCATTTGGAAACAGCCTCTCTGTCCTTTCGGGTAGCGAAAAGGCCCGTCTACATATTATCCTCCTCAGACCTACTTTATGGAACTATACTGGATAGTTATTGTTGTTTATTAACATTCAACAATAATACTAGCATGTTTTTGTCTTGGTGTGGTGGAAGTGTGTCTTATCATTAATCGAAACTTAAAATAGTCCCATAAATTAAGTATGTGTTTGAACCCAACAATCGTTCTACCAAAACCTAAAATTCATCGAATCCAAGGGCGAGAAGAAATCAATACAAACTCCGATCATGTTTCTGGAAATGCAAGGTAAAACTTGGTTCATCCTTGGCCCAACAGATTTGATTTGTTGTAGGAACCTGCAAGGACACACTGTAAAGGTAGATGCTTTCACCATTTTGTGAATTTTATTCCAGGTGTGGTATGTATTTGCAATTTAGTTTTCTTATTTTGTTCCAATAGTTATCTATATTTGCACATTTGTTCCCTATCCCAACAAAAATACAAACAAATTGATGCTTTATATGTCCCAATTTTCTATCACTCTTTTTATATGAGAAATACAAAGTGTTTTATCCATAAATTTGACAATTTAAATTGGAATTCATTTAACTTGACAAGTTTTGTCTTTTAATGTCATATATCTTATGAAATCAACTTCCTTACTATAATTGTATTTGTATTATTTTGTTCTACTACCACTATATGATAAATAATCTACATTAACATCTTGCACTTCTCATTCTGTCAAATAGATTCATATAAAAAGAGTAGATAATGCAATAGTCTCTAGCATCTTTAATTTAGAAACTTACTTAAAAACTCATCTTCAATTCTAGCACTTATGCCAATGGGATAGTTTTATTTGATGTGCATTGGATACTTGCGCTGGAGCATGAAAGACATATGTTGAAGCACCTTTACTCCAATATACTGCATTTTAGTATGTTCTCTACATATAATATACTTTTTGCAAAGTTTGATAGAAGGGAAAAGTGCTTTCATCATAAGCTCAAGATCTTAGAAAGATTTCTCCACATAGGCGTGAATGAGAAACAAAAATGCTTCAAGATGGCAAACTCAAAAGCAACAGATTTTCACATAGTTGGTAAGCATTTTGATAAATAATTTAGTGAAGATTTTTGTGTATTCTTATGATTATTAGACAAATAGTTGTGCACTACAAGTGTTGCAGTTCTGGATCACGACATACCTGATAGTCCTTTTTTAATTGACGTTATTTTGATAGATGAAAAGGTTATATTTTTAAACTTTTGACTTACTTCTATTTTGAACTACTTATATATTCGTTAGTATACTACAGTCATATAATAGAGTGTTTTTGGAAGAAAAGCATTTTTTGTCATAATTCTGGACTAAAAAGGATTGACATCTTTACTACTAATTTCATGACTATAAAATTCCCTTCTCTTTGTGACTGCAGAAGAGATTGATTGGAAGGAGTAAGCCAAGGACATTTTTTTCTTTAAAAGATGCAATGGCTTAAAATATCCCAGCTATTGTCCAGAACTTTTCAAGTTGTTAATTAGGCATAAGTCTATAAAAGTTTCATAATCAGAGAAACATGCCCACATGGCGAGCCATCCATAGGACTAATCTACCAAATGAACCCTTCCCTGGGCAACGGACTACTTCTTTTTAGAGCGGGCTATTTCTAGGGCGAGGAATATATTTCTGTTTAACTACTCTATCTGGTCAAGAGCCAGCATCTCAATGCAACATTATTCCATTCTCAGTCTATAGTGCTTCTACCAGCTAATGCTAATAGAAGATAAGAGATTGTTGAAAGTAACTGAACAAGGTTGTACAGCTTTGGTTCATTAATATCAAGTCTAAAACTCATTGTTATAGAGATACAATTTAGCAAGTATATCATTAGTTGCCTTGCAATAGAAAGGACAAAATAAAGCCTTCAAGAACCATCAGAAGTTTTGACATGATCTCTCGATCTAGGATATTTTCTATCTGCCATACCAGAAATAATACATTTTCTACGTACTGTTCTATGATTACAGAAAAAATTTGGTGCGGTTAAAATTTATTTTTCAATAAAGAAATTACTCCGGGGTATTTTTTTATTAGTTACGTTATGTTCATTTTTGTAAATTACATATTGACTATTTCTCAATATGTGGAACTAGCACTTGATGCTCATTCACTTTAGAGATTGTCAATGGATGGAACTAACATGCGAGTTCGAGCTCCAAGAATATGATAATGGAGTTGAGCTACTGTTTTAGTAATTCTCTTAAGAGTTGCTCGATGATTTTTTCCACAAGGAAATCAAGAATGTATGTAATTTATTTTTGCATCAACCCATTGATTAGGAGGTGGAACATTGAGCATATTTTTGCTGATTATTGCTTGATTTCTTAAGAAAATGGTAATTCCATATTTGAGTATACTTCCATGATTTTTCAAGGCTATTTTTTGTTCATCATATTTGTTATTGTACATGTTCTATTTGTGCGTGTCAGGTTCCATTTAGGGATGGGAAATGTTCAAGATTAAAGCGATTATGTATTTTGTTAATATCCTATCTGGAATATGATGGGTTTAAAATTAACTTTAAACTAAAGCTAAGCAGTTTGGGAATACGTATTAACTATTTTATTCATGGTCTTACATTGTTGTGATGATAAAGCAACAATTTTATTTTTAAGGTCAACATGTTGAAGCAAATGAGTTCCTGTTGCAAGTACATATAATATTATTTTACTATCAATTGTTATTCGCGACTGTCATGTTCTGCAACCTCAATATTAAAATAAAGTTATATCAAAATTTGATAGGCAAGTATATCAACATGTTCATTATAAGGGTTTTCCACTATTGGATTTCCTGCAACAATTCAGTAAAACTTTTTTGATTGTAAAAGTAATGTTCATCTCTCGCTGATATTTGCTTCTTCCATTATCTGCTTTAGCATATGAGGCTGCAATCAAATAAAATTGGGGAGACAATTAATACCTATTGTGTCACAACTAGAGGTCATAGTGAGGTTGAGCTACTGTTCGCCTTTTGGATTGAGACCCTCTATGGGGAATATAAGAATACTCTTTTTTTGATTATCTATTTTGATTTTTTTTTTATTTGAGACAAATTATCCTTGATCTTTACATGCGTGCATAAGATAAAAAATTCTTTTAATATTTTTGCCTTAAAGTTTTCATGTTGAAGTAATCTAATATATTATTTTATTTTTGCTAATAAATAGAGAACTTTTTATTACCTTATAGCTCGGTAGGTTGTTGTTTGTTTTTGTTGATACATGGGTTTTACATCATAGCATACCCTTATTAGTGGCTTTTTAATTAGATACTAAATTTGCAGCACACACTAGGGTGGTCAATATTAAAGAGGAAAGAGAAACAAATATTGTATCGATCAATTCATATAATAGTTCGTAATATACATTTGTTTCTACAAATAATAAATTTACCTCAAGTATGCAACATTGAACTTTATTCTGTGGCTGTAAAGCGACAAGTAGCTTCTGATAAAGGTGTTTTCGGTTGGAATAACAAGATCACTGTTACATTAGTAATTGACACATAATCTTTATGAGAATTACTATTTTTATTGTATGTATTTCACCTAAGACTTAAAATTGTTATATAGATTCTTAGAGATATTTCTAGGATCTTGGTTACCCATATGATTCTTTATTTATATTGTCGATCAACATAATTAACTTGCTCATGTGCTTAAATACTTTTCATCCAAAATACATCACAACAGAAGGTGATGTTAGGATTATGATTCCAACTAAATATAACAACCTTCATATTGAATAATTCGGAATTAAATTACATGAGCGGAAGCTAACCTGAATCCATATGTGGAAATTGTTGAACCTCCTTTGATGATTGTCCTTATGTCCTTGTGAACTCCTTGATCCTTTCTTCAAGATTTCTTGAAGTTGTATATCACCACAAGTATGCTTCACAAGACTTTGAACAATATGTGAATGGTTTACAATAATAATGTTATGACAATAATCAAATGGTATATGGTTTTCCACAATATTTGCAAGACAACAATGGAGTTTTTGGCTCTTGATTCAATGGGAGGAAGAAGAGTCTTGTCTTGCACTAATGTGGGAACCATAACCCCCACTTTATAACTTCATGAGTTACATAACCCAAGAGTCACAAGAGTTACATAACTCAAGAGTCACAAGCATGTAACCATGGTTACATATATGTAACCTTAGTTAGCCCATCATCAACTAAGGTTACCCTTTTGGGTATCTACACATTAGTCCTACACTTTATATGACAATATATTGGCCCCCTTAACCTTATGTCCATAAGACCACTTATTTAGGCCAACCAAAAGATAGCACATAACATATAATTTATCTTTATATTGTTCATATGTATGTAGATATAAGTCCATATATCTAAATATAAATCCATATATCTTAGAGGTGATGCCTTAATTACTGTGATAATATATATATATCTTTAATTGTTCTTTATTTTTTATGATCATAACATGAGATAAAAACAATTCGTATTTTCAAGTGGACCAATCTTTTCTAAAGCCAAGTGCCTCTGTAGTATTACTTCAGTATGATGTAACTTCTCTTGAAAATTAGCGGTCCTTGGCAGTAATTTTATAGAGAAAACCTTATTAAGTTCATCAATTTTTTTTTTAATTCTTTTGAATGTGGTTGCTAAATGTAATATGCAATTTATATATATTTCTAATATTTTTCTCCCCTATTTTTACTTTGAAATGATCCGCGCATTGCGCGGGTAAATATACTAGAATGAAAAATTGAAATGAAAATGAGTTAGAAAACATAAGTATCGGACTCCTATTTTGGTTCCGACACCTGGTACATGTCTTAAATATGTGTTAAGCGCTTCCTGTGAAACTTGGTCGAAATCGGACGTCGTTTGACGTGTTTCGGGCCTAAATATCTAAATTGCAAGGTTTATCAAGTTAGAAATGAAAAATGATGGTTTTGGGGTTTGATTTATTGAATTTGACGTTATTTAGACGATTTGATCACGACTAAGTTCGTAGGATGTCATTGAGTTAGTGGGTGTTTGGTTGGGAGCCCCGAGGGCTCGGAAGTGATTTCGGGGGTGGTTTGGGATGTTTTTGCACTTAGATGTTGCCAAGTGATTTTGTTCTACGCGATCGCGGCCTCAGCCACACGATCGCACTGCTTTGGCATTTTACCCTTCGCGTTCGCGGATCACTCCCCGCGTTTGCATAGACCAGTATCCCCCTTCTACGCGTTCGCGTACTATTTCACGCGATCGCATAGGCCAAAGATTGACTCCCGGTAACTTTCCTCTACACGGTCGCACCAACCCGCACGTGATTGCGTATCTTCCAGCTTCCTTTCTCCGCGATCGTCCTTCCTCTATCGCGATCGCGTATGGTTAAATCCTTCAGTGATTTTAATGTTTAAAACAGAATAGTGTGCACGGGAATTCCTCACTATTTTCACACGGACTCTTCTCTTCAACACCCCATAGATGATTTTCAAGCCTCTTTTCCTCCATATCTTTTTGGGTAAGTGTCCTTAACTTCATTCTCTCATTATTTCTTCATCTAAATAGTAAATTCCTAGCCCTAACTTATAAAATCAAGGTAGAAAATGGGGGATTTGGGTAGAAATACGGCTTTTGGTATTTTGGGTGATTCAACCTCAATTTGGGGTCAAATCTTAAAACAAATGGTATATTTGAACTCGTGGGGTTATAGGTGATCGGGTTTCGGTCCGAGCCTCGAGTTTGGACCATGTGGGTCCGGGGTCGAATTTTGGTATTTTTGGAAGAATGATAAGAAATTCATTTCTAGGCTATGGAATTGTGTTTTTAAGCCATTATTGATAATATTGAACTAATTATGGCTAGATATCGTTGTTTCGGAATTGGATTCTAGAGGAAAGGCTGTGTTAGAGGCTTGATTGCTATTTTTGCACCGAGGTAACCGTTTGATCTAACTTTGGCTTGAGGGAATAGGATTAGAATGTTTGATTGCTATTTGTTAAATGATCGAGTATAGTGTATAGGCATGGTGACGAGTATCTATACACCAATGTCTAGCATGACTGTGAGTTGTAAATACTTTTAATTCGAAAGATATGATACGACTGTCATGTTAAATTGATAATTTCCATGTAAAGTGTAGGATAAGAACAAAATGAACTGAAAGAGTTTGTGAAACAATGCTTCCCTTGTCGGGACGAGTAGGCTGTTACTATTGAATTCTCCCTTGTCGGGATGTTTGGGTTGTTAGTTGTACCCTTACTGGGTTTAACTATTATATTGTTGTTCTTCCCTAATGGGACATCCATTGGAGAGATAATTAGAGTTATTCAATTATAATATGGGATCGTGTGGCACACCGACCACTTATGAATTATAATATGAGATCGTGTGGCACGCCGATCACTTATGAATTATAATATGGGATCATGTGGCACGTCGACCACAACTTATATTTATTATTGTTATTGGCCTGAGATGCCGGTGACATTGTGCACACAGAAAACGGGAGCGAGTGGTACGCCTACCACATAATATATGAAACAGGTTGGCGCGCCGCGTCCACTTATATACTACACTATAGGATTGTGTGGTGCGCCATCCACTTAGGTTATACATTATGGGATCGTGTGATGGCCCATCCACTGTAAACATATGTATCGTGAAACCCGGAATAGATATGTTGTTGTTTCTAATGTTCCATTTTCATCTAGTACTCCCCGATAGCATGTCCCCTCCCATCTTTACTTTGTATTATTTTGTTATTGTTTTTCTCGCACTTGTATGTTATATTTGCACATGTTATTGTGGTAGGTCATGTCTAGCCTCGTCACTACTTCGCCTGGGTTAGGCCAAGCAGTTACTAGCACATGTGGTCGGTTGTGTTAATGCTACACCTCTCTGCTTTTTGCACAGATTACGATACAGGAGTAGCTTTTAGACCACAGCAGTAGCCTATTCCATCGGGAGCTGACTTCAGTCCAGGGACTTCGAGGTAGCCTAGCTGGCGTTCGCAGGCCGGAGTCCTTATCAATGTTTAGTTTGTTTTCTTTGTACCGAGACAAACGTTTTGTATTTCCATTCAGACTTGCTCATAGCACTCCTTAGTAGTCCATGAGCTAGTGACACCAGATCTTTGGGTAGAAATATATTTAAACTTCCGCATTTTGAACTCGTTTTTATTAAACGTCTTCTGCCTAATTTTAATTATTATTTCAATTTATTATAATTGTTTGAATAAATCAGCAGAATTATTGTGATGTTTGGCTTGCCTAGCTACGATAGTAGGCGCTATCACGACTCCCGATGGTGGAAAATCTGGATCGTGACACAGACTACCAATTAAACCTCTGTAATTTAACTATGTACAGCAGAAGAGAAGTACAGATAGAAACAGTCATATACAGTCAAGTATGGGAGGGGGGAAACATGCTGCGGGGAGACATGAATAATAACATAAGAGCAACAAATAAATATGAGGATCACTACAATTCAATCAAAAATAGTAAGGGGAAATCATGCTGCGGGGTACAACAAGTATCAACAGGAAATCGAAACTTAGTGTAGAGAAACTATAACACAGTTATCAATAAAAATTAGGAAATCAAAGACAAGCGCACTGCATCACCCTTCGTGCTTTTACTCCTCCTCACCAAAATAATACACGGCATTAGTCTTCGTGCTTTACGCTTTTCCTCACCCAAACAACAATCACAAGGAAAATAGGGTAAGGGAATCTATAACCTCGAAATAAAATCAAATAAAAACAAAAAATCAATAAATAAACGTAAATGGCAACATAGCTCAATTATCAGCAAGAATCAAGGAAATCAAGGATAAGTGCACGGCACCACCCTTCGTGCTTTTACTCCCGTCCTCGCCATAAGAATCAATACAATAGGCACGGAATGGTACGTCGTGCGGTACGACATCACCCTTCATGCTTTATACTCTTTCCTTATCATAAAATCAATATAATATGCACGGAATGGTACATTGTGCGGCACGACATCACCCTTCGTGTTTTACACTCTTTCATCACAAAACAAACAATGCACGGTATCACCCTTCGTGCTTTAGCTCTCTTCCTCACCCAAATAACAATCACAAACAATAGGGCAAAGAAATAAAGGAAATTTGCAATACCATTCCCAACAAGGGAGCAACAAGTCAACAATTAAATCTTGGCAAGGGAACAACATCAGTAACATCCACATCCCGGCAAGGAAGATAACAAATAAATCAACAATATCCCGGCAAGGATGACAACATAATGATCTCTTCTCTTTCTCACTTTTACTTCTCAATTAACTTCACAACTCAGACAATGCTCTAAAGGTTCAATTATCACTTATACCTTCACAATTCATTTCACAACTCGAGCCAATGCTCTAAAAGTTCAATTGTCACTTATACTTTCACAATTCGTTATACAACTCGAGCAAACACTCCTCGATGTTCATAGGACACAATTCTTTCCACAAATTTTATACAACAATTGGAAACCATTACTGAGGCATGAAAGATACAACGAAGTCATGATAATCACAATATAAAGACTCATGGGCATGCTAGACAACAACGTATAGATACTCGTCATCATACCAATACGTCGTACTCAACAATTACCGCATAGAAAATAAGACTCAACTCCTAACCCCTCAAGCTAAGGCTAGACCAAACACTTACCTCGATGTCACGAACGCATTCACGATTCAATTATAGCTTTACCCCTTGATTCCTCGGCCTATTCGCTCGTATCAAGCCACAAGTTATTTAATTACATCAACAAACGCTAAATGAATCAATTTGAATGCATGAAAATGAGCTTTCCAAAGTTTTACCCAAAAAGTTAAAATCGCCCCGGGCCCACGTGGTCAAAATTCGAGATTCAAACCAAAACTCGATTACCCGTTCTCTCACGAGTTTAAATATGTAATTTGTTTTGAAACCGGACCTCAAATCGAGGTCCAGATCCTCATTTTTTGAAAAACCTAGTATCTACCTAAAACACCCAATTTCCCCTATTAAAATCATTGATTTGAAGTTGAAATCATGTCAAAAGATGCTAATGACTGAAAAAAACTAATTAAAACGACTTACAATTGATTTGGAGAAGAAAGGTTGTTCAAAAAATCATATCTTATGTTTTTTGGGTCTTAACTTGAAAAATAACTAAAAATCCCGTCTAAATATAGTGCCCTTAGATGCCCTGTGCGGACCGCACAAATTCAACCGCGGCCGCAGAGGCTTCCTGTGTTCTACAGTGACAGGTCTTAGTATTTTGGCCACAAAATTTTCTAATGATGTCCAAATGTCTATTATAATATGTTTCTGAAAATGAAACACGAAGGGCTACAACTTTTGTTTTTGAATCATCTCAAAATTTCTTATGTATAAAAACATATATGCTTCCGAAGTCAGACCAGTGAAGTGTTCTTCACCGCGGACGGCACCAAAACTAGTGCGGCCGCACAAGCCTCTCTGCGGTAGCAGTTCATATCATGAGGTCCGCATTGTCCTGTTCAGAAGTCATGCACCTCTCTGAGCCAGCAACAGCCTTGTTTTAAGCCTAAGACACCTCGAAACCTACCGAAACTCACCCGAGCTATCGGAACTCAAAACCAACTGTACACAAAACTTCAAAACATTCTATGGATTTATTCGTATAATCAAATCATCAAAATAACATCATGAACATCAAATTAAATTTTAAGATCAATGAAATTTTCTCAAAGCTTCTTTAAACATCAATTTATGCAATTTTTATGTCCGAATCACGTCAAATGCCATTTATTTTATTACCAAATTTTACAGAAATGACTTAAACCAAATATAAGACTTGTACTATGTGCCGGAACCAAACTACGGGCCTGATATCAACATGTTCTAATCAGATTTCAATTCAAATTTTCTTAAACAATTCCAAAAATAATTTTCTTTAAATATTTATTTCATGGGCTTGGGACCTTGGAATTCGATTCTAGGCATATGTCCAAGTCCTACATTTTCCTACGGACCCTCTGGGGCCGTCGAATCACGGGTCCAGGTCCGTTTACCCAAAATATTGACCGAAGTCAAATTTATTCATTTTACAATCAAAACTTATCATTTTTCATAGATTTTCACATATAAGTTTTCCGGCTACGCGCCGAACTGCGCACACAAATCGAGGTGACTCTAAATGAGGTTTTCAAGGTCTCGGGGGCATAGAATTTAATTTAAAACAAGTGATAGCCTTTTGGGTAATCACAACTAGTGCGACAATGAATCCTACCCAAGGCGGATATAAGGGTTGGAGGATATTCACCCGAACCCCTTTCATCGAAAAAATACACTGCATATATAAGACAAAATCTTTTTTTACTTTTATATCTTATTTTTTGAATCCATATCACATTGGGGTTGTTCACGGATTGGATCAGATCGGATTCATCACATTTCGAATTTCAGATTCTAGAAAATGCAATCTGAATTTGATCCAAATTATGTTGGATCGGATCGAATTTTAAAATTTGGATCAGATCAAATTTCGGATTGTATGATTATGCCTCAAAGGTGCAAGCTAATATGTACATTTCTTTGTAAAAGAGGCAATACATTAAGAAAAGTTCATGTTTATACAATTATGAGAGTACTGTAGTACCAATATAGCTAAATTTTGCAATTATAAAAGTAATAGCTTGGAGGAAGATGTAAATGAAGTACTGACTATCCGAAATTAAAGTGCAGTATTTATACATGTTCTAATAATTTTGGATTTCGGATCAGATTAAAATATACCAATCCGAATCCGAAATTCGAAATTTTAATAAATACAATCCGAAATCCGATCCAATCCGAAATTGAATGGATCAATTCGAATTTCGAATGTCCGATCCGAATGAATTACCCTATCTCACACAGCCCAACTTTATAAGGTCATTAATTCTATTTCCACTAAATACAATCTTTTTAAGTTTTTTTATTTTTGAACCTCGTTGGCGGTAATTATGTCTTCGCCAGTGATCCTACTCTCGCTAAGATTTTATGTTGGAGGTAGCAAGAACCAGAACCAGGATCTTACACTCACCACACCTATTACATATTTGTTAATCATCGAAACTCATTTTGCAACAAGTTGCATGTTAATTTGTTTACTCACAAGTTATGTTTTTATTTTGTATAATTTTTTTTCCTTTTGATGTAAATATATTCTTTTCAAAATAATTTCTGGTAACCAAATATCATAAAATTACTTCCTCATAGAAAACATAATAACATGAAAAATAACTTTCTAACATACCAAATCCATCAAAAAATAAGACGTTGTTGGGAGGAAAGAGGAATGTCTCTCACCCGATATCCACATTGGGGCTTGATTAATCTGGATTTACGCGGAAAATCCTACAAATAAAGTGCTCCCTAACAAAGGCAATTCCATACCCACGGCTCGAATTCGAGACCTCTGGTTAACGATGAAAGAATACTTACCACTTCACCACAACTCTTATTGGTGCAAAAGATTTAATTAAGTTTACTAGTATTGAATTTAATTTGAAACCAGTAACGAATTCTTAGTCAGTAACTGGCTTCTTAAGAATATTATTTAAAGAGTTACTACAGTTTATCATTATGCTAAAAACAGACTAAGGAAAATGAAGAGAACTTTTAAAAACTTACTGTATAAAAGAAAATTTAATACTCCGAATTTTTAAAATTTATGGAGTTTAGTCGAAAGCAGCTAACAGAGCGTTTTATTATATGGTCTGGTCAGCGTGACAGTAAAGTAACAATTCTCATTAGCAATAAATTCCATTGGCTTATAATCAAAGTTATCTTAATTATATTGTCCCAAAAATGAGCTCAAATTGAACTGGCATTCATGTATTCTTTAACCAATTAAATTCTGTATTGGGAATCTTAGTCTGGATCACACAACACCTTAAATTCGACTGCTAATTTCAAGGTTGTTGACATTCTGTATAGAAATTCAATTATAAATTGGGAACACGCCAGCTCATATTATTATCATCATCTCCTTTCTCTCCCCATTGGAAAAATCCTTTTGGCCTAACTAAATTTGGTCAGATAGATCCAAATGGGGTTAATGTAGTCATTTTACGTCATTATTAGGGTAAATTACGTTTTTCAATACCCATAATATTTTTTTATTTTATTTTTAATTATTTCTCTCACCATTTATTGTTTATCTTCTCAATGTAAAGCATATTTGTCTTCTCAATGCAAAAAATTTCTTTTTAATATTTTTTATGTATTTACAACACTTTTTTATTAATATACACTCATATAATCCTCCATAATTAAATCTATATACATATATTTTATAGGACATTTCGTATAATTTTTACTATTTGATTTGTATTTCGTATATTTTATAGTATAATACGGTCTTTCATGTCCTACTATTTAAACAAAGATTCCTTGGCCGAATACCTACTTAACCAAATATTCTTTGGCCGAAACTTTACTTAACCAAATTATTTTTTGGCCGAAAACCTAGTTAAACAAAATCTTTCATTCACTACAACAAATTTGATTATCAATGACGAACTATTTCGTCATTTAAGTCATATTTTGTCACAAAAAATTTTCCGCGACAAAAAATAATTTGTCAATCTTTCATTCCAAAAACACCGTCACCAAAAGCATACAAAGACAATTTTTGTGTTTCGTCACTAAATCAAGTTATATTAGGGACGAAATTTTTTTCATCCCCAAAATGTCTAGTATTTGTGATGAAGTTGTTCGTCAGAAAAAATACAAAATATTCGTCGTTAATAGCATGCTTTTGTCACTAAAAAGATTATCAATGACGACGAAACTACTTTGTCACTAACTATTTGATTTAGTTAGTGATATACCAAATGTCTCTGTAGTTATATATATTTCATAGTTAAATCGACGTTATTTTGTCAATAAAGATTACCTTTTATGTACAAAAAATATTTCGTCCCTATATTTAAAATAGTGATAGCTTTGCTTTTACAATTATAATTTATAATTTGTAGTAGAAAATTATTATGTCGTCGCTAAAAATAATATTATTTTACAAAATTATCATAAAATACAAATTAAGATGATTTTCGGACAACTAATATTTTTGTCAGTAAATGTGGTTATTTATGATGAACATTTGGTGACGTTAAAATCGGTAGTGATACTGTTTATAAGTAGTATTTATCTAATTTCCCATTAATTTAAAAATTTACCATTTACTAAATAGAAATAACATAGTAAAATGGAAGGTAACAACAAAAATTCTCACCCATGTGTATTGGAAAAAACTGAGTCTGTATATTGAAGATGACGTGTCATAACACGTGTACTGGTCAAAAGATCAAAACGCAATAATTAGTCAAGAGGCAGGGGCGGCAACAGATACGGGAAGGAGAAAGAAACATAGGTACGAGTCGCTACTTAAATGGCACGAGTCTCGTACCTATTCGAGTCATTTATAGACCGAAGATCGGAAGAGGTTAAAGATACGAATCTGATGACGTAAAAGAGTCCAAATGCAGTATTAAATATCAAATACGTTAGAGAACTTGTATCGAATAGGAACGATTGTGTAACGTTTCTTTTAATGTCATTTACTGCTCATAATTGCCTCATTAAGACAAAGACATTACACATTCTCCTAGAATCAACTATAAAAGGAGAACGACTCAACATCTGTAGACACACGAAATATCATTGAGATAATACTGAAATACAAATCTACTTATTGCTTTATTATTATTCTCAAAGGTCTTCTATTATTTTCGTCCCCTGATTATCAGTAACCCGAATTTCTCTTTATTTCTAGCTTTGACCAAAGACTCAGATTTTTGGTTAAATAAATTGTTTCCGTTACCGGAAGTCTAATAATCTATTCTTTTTAAGATACATTCTATTTGTTGTTATCATATTATCAAACAACAACAACAACAATAATAACAATGAAAACAACTTGGGAAACCATGAAAATTAAATCCATCAAATCAAGGAGATTTACAAAACACTAACGTGGTTTCTTCGCCTCAAAATTCACCACGTCAATCTCGTGAAGGAACTCCTGATCTTGAATCTCGTGCTGATGAACAAGAGCAATCTGAACATTTTGAAGGGAAAGATGAAGATTTATAAAAAGTAATTGATGCACGGGTTAGCAAAGATCTTCAAGCTCTAGTTAATCGATTACCCATTGCACCACCCACACCTATGCATAATAATAATAATACATTGGAGAATCCTCGATCTGGCCTTGTTAATGCTGGAAATGGAGGAACCCCCAGTGAACTACAGCGAAGAAGAACCAGGTAATTCAAATAATTCACATTTGCAAAATTTAGTACTAACTTTGCAGAAACAGCTTAAGGAACAAAATGAGCGCATCGAGCAAATCCCTGGAGTTCCCCCTGTAATCAAAGGAGTGGATGTGGATAAATACTCGCAATCTTGGAAACCAAGTGTTGCTCCCCTTCCAACCCTAAAAAGTTCAAAATTCCCGACATCTCAAAATATGATGGCACAACAGATCCATGTGATCATGCAACTGCATTTACTACAGGTGTAAAAGGCAACGACTTGACCAAGCAAGAAATTAAATCAGTGTTGGTCAAGAAATTTGGAGAAATACTCACCAAGGGTGCATTAACATGGTATTCTCTTTTACCTGGAAATTCTATAAACTATTTTGCTGAGCTTGTAGATTCTTTTATTAAAGCACACTCGGGAGCTCAAAAGGTTGAGAAAAGAATGCAAGACATTTTCAATATTAAACAAGGGGACTCACAGTTGCTCAGAGATTTTGTTGATAGATTCAAATGTGAAAGGATGACTTTACCCCGTGTACCTGATGATTGGGCTGCAATAGCTTTTGCAAGAGACTTAAATGACAAAAGTTCAGAAGCCACGAGAAGACTTAAAGAAAGCCTTTGAGAGTTCCCTGCAACCACGTGGAATGACGTTTATAATAGGTACAGTACGAAGTTGTGAATTGAAGAGGATATCGTACCTCAATTTCAACATGAAGAAAGGAGCAATTCCAGAAGGTCAAAATCGAAAAGAGATTGGGTAAAAACAGGTATGATCCATATATGAGACCTGCAAGAAAAGACTCACGATTATTTTTCTTTTTTTTCACAAATTTTCAGTATTCAAAGCCGGTCAACATGCCAGTCTGAAGCAAATAAAGGCGTAAAACAAACAGGATACAGTAGGATGGTCTTTTTTCGTTTCAGGTTGCTTGTCCTAGACGGACTCAACCCCTATGTTAATCCCCCTAAGTCAAATGCAACATGATGCAAATAAAAGTTTCCTACTAAGGATCCGGCATTAAGATATGTTATACTAAGCTTCAACCTAGGTTGTTGTTCTAGACCTGGCTTTTTACCCGAGTGGACAACTTGAGCCGAGGATGGGAACTGCGTGCCGGTAACCAAAAGATCCTCCGGTTTCGCAGTCCCACCGAATCCTCGTACTAAATTAGGATTATGACACTAACAGAAAGAAGTCACGACCAGCGTGCACTCCTCAAGAGGGAGAAGAGAAAGGTTTCAGCACAGTTTATATATACAATCCACATAATATCAAAGCGGTAAAGAATCATCATTTTGCACATTAAGAAAATATCACATGGAAATATCAGATAATAAAATAAAGCCAAAAAGTACAACAATTTCTGAGCTCGATTTCTAATCCTGAACCAGTGGTTCTGGGTCTAGTCCCCAGCAGAGTCGCCAGAGCTGTCACACAACCTTTTTCCCGTGCCCGCAAGGGCGCAAGGGAGTTTTTCCAATTAAAGGACAATCTAAACGGGATTTGCTTATTAAGATTCAGAGTCACCACTTGAGAGATTTATGGTGCCCCAAGTCACCGGTTGAATCCCAAATCGAAGAAAAGAATGACTCTATCTTACAGTCTGCGTACCAAAAATCCGGATAAGGAATTCTGTTAACCCGGGAGAACGTGTTAGCTATTCCCAAGTTCCGTGGTTCTAGCACGATCGCTCAACCGTCATATTCGGCTTAATTATCTAATTTTAAAATATGTTGCAACTTATGTGCAAATTCTAACCTTTTACCACTTTTATCATTATTATTATTATTGTTGTTATGTTACAGAGAATTGCAACATTGTAAAAACATATCTCGGACCACTTCACAGCTACTGTATGCATGGTCGTCGATACATTTCGACTCTATTGAGATTTGGATTTGGGTCACATAAATGTGCACCCGAGATTAAGGAGGTAATATTTAAAATGCACGCCTAAAGAGTCTAGAGCGTTATTATTTTTGGAAAGGCCGTGCAATTCGCTTAACTACTCATCCAAAATCTAAACAATTGTTATATCCTTTTATTGAGGGCCCCGCGACTTACGTTTCATTTAGCGAGGCTCGTCTCATTTATTATTTAAAGGGCAATCCTAAAGTGACTACATTTCTATTTTTCATCTGTCTCTAAAATGAAAGAAGAAAAGGGTCCTATTTTATTTGCATGCTTAAAACTTGTTATAGTTAAGTCACGAACCTAATCCGTTAATTTTGAAAATGAGCAATAGGGCGGGCCTAGCGAAATTATACTACACATGTTTGAACTTTAGGAAAACAAAAAAATGAAAGAGATATCTGGTGAAACCTGTTTTTAATTTATGGAATAAAGTTGTTTACTGAAGCACTTTAAGCTACTGAATAATCAACCTAAGGTCTTATGCGTATTTGGAACATGCTTGTATACAAAGTAGACTGTAATACTAGATCGCTACTATTATACCACATGTTTTCTTCAACTAGCATACTTAGGTAATTTAATTACTAAGTATTGTCACATATTTCATTATACATATATCATACAACTACATGATTTTAAATAGAGGAAGTTAACTAATATATTTATCCAATGAAAAATCAGAACATAACTAAACTAAAAAAAACTTCAATTCTTCATTTCATTCATGCTTCGAACTTTAGCTACATTGTGTATCAGTGTAACAAATGTATACCTGGTAGTTCGGAAAAGCAAAGAAAGAGATGAATATCAGTAGTGCAGTAGCACAAACACAGCAATGAACAAGTGAACAAGTCCCAGCAACAACAGCAACGACCCAATGAATAATAGCGAAGGTCCCAGTAACGGATTGAAAATCCAATAGAAAGAAAATAACCCAGGGAACCAAATGCGAAACATAACTGACTCAATGCTCAAACTCAGACATAGCCCAGTAGTATATGAAAAACCAACAACACACTTAAGAACACCCAATAGTCACTTTAAGAGACTAAATAGCAATACCAAATGAACTCAAACAATACCCGAATACAAACCCAAAACCAGGGCAAAAGGAACCAAAAGAAAATTAATATTTCTGATTTTTTGAACACTCAAGAAGAAGAACAAGCTCAAGCTCTTTTTGTATAATTTCAGCCTTGAAGTCTCAATTTTTCCTTCTTAAAAACTCAAAGTCAGTTTGTAGCTCCCTCTTCAAATCTCAAATCCTGATTTTTCAATCCTCTAAAAAAAAATTATTTTCAACCCCTTGTTCTCTAAAATATTCGTGTGTTAAGCTCCCTCCCTATTTTTGATAATCTTCTCTTTTTAAGTGTCAAATGACCCTTCCTTTTATCTAAAACAAGACCTACTTTCTTCATTATTCCTATTGTTTCTTTTTATTATTACCCTTCCCCTTTCTAGCCTCTATATCCCTCTCCTATGTCTGTTTTTAACCTTTTATCATTACATACATCATTCTTAATTTCAAATAACCCAAAAGTAGTCAAACAAATACCCCACAGTCCCCCTTAAATAACTCCTGGTTCCCCGCTACTCATTAGATTATTGATAATTAATACCCCACTAACAAAATAATATCATTACAGCATTATACTAACTGGTTTATTCCCTAATCACTCCTTAAATTACGCCTGAAACTACTAAAATCACAATACTACCCCAATCTAATTGCCATTCAATCTATACTAAACCCCCAAACAGCTATAAGCAATTCATCTAAAAATAAGAGAATTTAAATTAACTCCTAACCAATCACTATAACAACTAAGGAAAACAGAACATCATAATTCACCTTATTAAGCAATATTAGTTAAAGTTTGAACTTAAATCGAATCAAATAGCACCAAAACAAAGACGAATGACAAAATCCTATTGAACTACCAAGTTTACGGATACATAAAAACGAACTAACAAAATCCTAAGTTAAAACTAAGAAATAACAAGCGAACATTGTAAATACACTGAATCCATATGCGACAAAATGATAGACAATACAAATGAAACAACTTAAACATAGTAACAGTCCACAATTAAGGGAATAATCACAAATTTGTTTGAGAACTTATTGACACTGACTAATTCAAAGAACCCCACATACTATAGCATATTACGTGGAAAACTGGACCAGAAAAAAGGTCCGAAGGAGGAGGAAGAACGAATGAACCGAAAATTAATAGAATGACGTATACAAATAACAAATAGCAAATAACAAAATAGAACAAACGAAAGAAAGGAAAAATACCTCTAAGAAAGCGGAAACGGATGAACTCAGGTTCGAACTTAGACTCGAGCCTTTTTGCGGTAGAAAATGGACTTTAATCGAGTGTTCTAATTGAGAACACTCGACTAAAGTCGATTGACACCCCCAATTTCTTCAATTTTTGGACAGAACCAAAGTTTTGGTCTTCTAGGGTTTTTGGGCTCGAATTGGGATTCGAGTGGTTCCCAGGTGATTCGAAGAGAACCAGTGGTGATTTAGGGGTGAGGGTAGTCTTGGGGTGCCGTGGTGTGAGTTTGGGCTCAATTGGGGTAGGGTCCAGTTTGCTCGAATCTTCAAATGAAGATTCGAAAAGCTCAGGGTTGATTCGAGGTAAACGGGTGCTGGATTTAGATTGTGGGTGGTTGGATGCTCTAGGGGTGTTATTTTCACGGCCATCGAAGCCGGTGCCGCCGGGTTTACGGTGAAGGAATGGAGGGGCGGGTTGGGTCTTTCTATGAACGAGAGAGACGATGAATAGTGAGGAATGGGGGGGTCTTATTTGGGGGGATGGGAGGGGATTAAACTTATATAGGTAAGGGGTGGTTTGATATTGGCTGTTGGATCAAGCATGATCAACTGCGTAGATCGGTTTACTTAAAGAAAACGGCACTGTGTGGTCTCGTTACAAGAATGGGCTGACCCGGGTTAAGATGGACCAGGTTGTGAGGGACGACGGAGACCGTTAAATCAAGGGAATTGGACGGCTGAGATGGACGCAAATGAAATGGTGCCGTTTGCTTGGTCATGGAGACTGAGGACCTGGACTGGGTCGTTTGAAATGAATTGGGCCTGATTTTCTTGGTTCAAATTCGTCCCAAGTCTGAATTTCCTTCATTTTTTGATCTTTTCTTTTCTTCCTTTCAATTTCTAATTAACAAAATTCCTAGATTAAATTATAACATCAAAATTAAACTACAAAATATTAATTAACCCTTATCAATAATTAACACACAAAACTAAACATTAATTAAAACAAAATCACACAATGAAATCAAAATAGAATAAAAATGTATATTTTTGTGATTTTCCCTTTTTAAATCAAATTATGGTTTCTTAAACTCGTGTAAATGTATTTTTGGTATTTTCAATTAATTACCAACAAGGTAAGTATTTACAGACCAAATAATTACCAAAACGTCCCGTAAATTCTCAAAATTGTACTCTAAGGTAGCTTGTTTTATTTTTTCGATTTCTTTTGGAGTAGTTTCTGTGAAGCAAAAATCACGTGCTCACAACTTCCCTTCTTTGTTCGAGAACACGAAAGGTTTTCGTGCAAAGATAAAGTGAGCGGATACAAGCGATTTTTGCCTGTTAAAATACTCCGTGTGAAGCATTTTTTTTCTTTTTAAAAGATTTAACTGAACCTTTGCTTCGAAGGTTTCCTACATATCCCTGGCTCGGGAATCAGGTTAATATAGTTCGGGAAGTTTTGGTAGCTGGGACTACCATGAGACTGTGATTTTGCTGTTACTGTTGCTGCATGTTGTTACTACTGCTTCCCGATCTCCAAATTACACCGTGTCAAAGAGAAAATCAAGAAGCTAGGCTAGCCTAGGGATCACAAGATCCTATCTATCTATAATTTTTTTCGCTGGCCTTGCTCTCTTATCAGCTTGTGTTTCTTTCAGCTTCTTTCTTCTGAGAACTTGGGGATGACACTGACCTTTTTCCTGTCTGAACACTAGTTTTCATTGAATTTTGCTTGGTCTGCTATGGATATGGCTTCTTGGCGATTCCATTGGGGATGTTTTCCTGCTCTTTGGCGATTCTACTGGAGCTACGGCTTTCTTCATCAGCATCGTTATGCTGGGGCTTTTGTTGTAACCTTCTGCCTTCCGGGGGGTTACCGATTTCAAATCATAATTGCAAAGCTATATGACTGGAGTTATATGCGATGTGGTTATATGAGATGTAGATTCAAAGTGACACGTAGTCACATGAGATGCAGATGCAAGATGGCGCATAGTCATATGAGATGGAGATGCAAAGTGACACGTAGTCACATGAGATGTAGATGCAAAGTGACACGTAGTCACATGAGATATATAATTCAAAGCTATATGACACGTAATCATATGGGATTAAGTCATAGTGTGAAATCGGTTTCCCCTCTTTCCGAGGAAATTTTCGACAAAGGCAGAAAATATTCTGCCCTAGTTCTGACGCTCTCCCTTGTGGTACGCCCTTCTGCCATTATCAACATTTCTTATTCTGCTTCCAATCAAAGAAAACTTTATTAGTTCAAAACATGGTGAGTGGTTGTGCCACTCTTGCCGGGGATTCTCTTGGGATTTGGTCCATGTTTTCCCAACTGTTGTCTTTCCATCTTTTTCCCTACTTCTCCTGATATTCTGGACCCATCCGGTGGAGTGAATTGGTCACTTTGGTAAACCAAACCTAACCAACTCTACACCAATTCAAACAAGGGCGTCCTATTCAAGAGGGTTTTGCAACAATGCTCTTTCGTTTTGTTGCCTTGTCTTCCGCTTACCTTGTTCGTATTTTGCCTTGTACAATTTGGAAATTGGTATCAAGCCCTGACAAACCTTTCTCAAAAATAGACTGCTAGGGGAAAGTCAAAAGAAATGATAGAAAAAGAGAGAAAATCTTTCTGAATGAATGCTGGGAAAAAGAAAAGAAAAGAAAAGACTTATCTGGGTGGTGTACTGGCCCCGATGATCATGGCATATATTCTGGAATAATCGACCCAGTCTATTGGTATTAATGAATTTCTGATGGCTTTATTTTCTAGGGATAAACAGGTGCCCAACTTTTGCCCAAATGTGGATCCTTTCCGCCAATATTATCTTGTCGCCTCATAGTGCCGTTCGAGGGGTTTTCACTAATAACACTCTCTCATTTCTCTCGGCTCTCGTCGCCTTATGATGCCTGTGAAGATTTTTCACCATAGGACTCTCTCATTTTGTTTTCTCTCAGATTTCGTCGCCTTATGCTGCATGTGAAGGTTTTCACCGATAAGACTCTCTCATTTTATTTTCTCACCTTGGAATGGGAGCGTTACCAATAAGATTCTCTCTACTGGGGAACTCTTTGGCTATCAACTCTTCTAGGAATTCCTTTGGCTAGCAATTCTGCTGGAGATTCCTACTAGCAGTTTCCTCAGCTCATAATCTTCCCTTGTCCGGGGATCAGTGTATTATTCCTGGCTTCCATTGGCCTGACTCGGCACCTATCGGATACTGATCGGGAGGTCTTTTTGGTTATAACATGTGAGTTTTGTGTGCTTGAAAGAAAAAGGGTATCAGAAATTTGAAGTGACTTCGATAGGTGAGAGACTACAACTCTGGGAATCAAAATTTCCTAACAACCTAACTTCTGCCCCAGTTTTCTGCTTGGGGATTTTGATTTTTCGCGACATTTCATCATGCTATGACCGAGCCGTGAGGCGCCTACATATCCTTTCTTGAGGAATCAGGTCAAACGTAGTTCCTAAAATTTTGGTTTCTTATGATTTTCTTATCATTTTTATCTTTTTTCATTTTTTTTAACGATTTCAAGAGAGGGGTACGAAAGAACAAATACGGCTCAAAGGGGGAAACAAAGGTTGACAGTGTTTAGGTAGAAGAAAGAATTGCCTCCATCATTTCATTATCCGATGAACACCAAGTACAAACAATCAAAATAATGATAAATACAACCAAGGAATTTACACATAGTATCTCTTGACCGCGTCAGAACTGATAGCTGTCAATGCATCTTCCTTCGACATCCGTCAATCATAAAGTGCCATTGGATAATATCACGGTCACAACAAATGGTCGTTGCCAGTTTGGGGAAAACTTGCCCTTTGCCTCGACCTGATGGGGGAGAATCCATTTTAATATGGATGCTGATTTTGGTTTCCGTTATTGTCGGCATTCCTCTAATTGCCAGCTTCAGTGTTATTTATGTTGAGCTTGGGTTTTTCTTCGTACTGGCTTAGTTCCCTGTTTACCTCTTTAAAGACTTCATCTCATCATATTCTGATTCATTATCACAGTCGATCTCCTATATAATTAGCTTGGAATTATATTGATTATTTAGACTGGGCCGAATATCCATCGTGCATGTCATGTTATCAGGACCAGTAAAATAGAATCGTTCAGAAAGCAAAAGAAGAAGAAATAATTTTAAACAAAACAAGAATAGAAAACTTTTATTCTAGTAAAACAAGGGATAACAAGGTTCACACTTTTGCTGAGAAACAAAATTTGGATTATATCCTGGAATAATCCAGAAAAATAAGAAAGATAAATCAAGGCCTACTACCAAGACTCCCTCCGGGTAGGGAGATGAGTTGATTTCTGGTTGTTATGGTTGGCCCTGGGCCCCGCAAATTGCATATCAGCCCTGCTGGAACCCTCCCCAGCTTCTAATACATTGGCGTCGGCGAACATCTTTGGCTTCCCTCCTTCGTGCACCAGCTCGATCATATAAGCGCGGGCAATGGGTTCTGGTTATTGTTAGGTGTCTCCGGCGCATGAACCTCAATTTTGTTGGTACCGATAAGATCTTGTATCGCCCGCTTCAGCTTCCAACATTTTTCCGTATCATGCCCCAGCATTCCTAAACAGTATTCGCAGCTTAGCGATTGGCCCACATTTTAGGGTGGGGGATTTGGAAACCTATTCTCCACATGGCTTAACAAACCCAACCGCCTTAACTTGTGAAATAAAGTGGTATAGGTCTCTCCACATGTTCTGTGTTCTTTCATTTATGTATCCCGGATTTTCCCGGAAACCTGCCTCTGGAGGGTTCCTGTTGGACCTAGGTGGTGGATAGGTGTTTTTTGGAGGCGGGTATGCGTTTTGTGGAGGTGTATATATGTTTTGGGGAACCGGCGCGTGCCATTGTGGACGTGCCGAGGGTTGAGTGTAGGTTTGGGCTCGGTATACGGTGAACTGTGGTTCTTGTGGTGGATAGTGGTATTGTGGTGGGCTATATGAGGAATGTGGATAAATTTGCTGGTGGGGACTAGGTTGGTCATAGTAGTGCTTTCCGGATCTAGACCAATCGCTAGCTTCGACCGTGGCCACTTCTTCCCTCCTTTTCTTCCCGAGCGCACCTCCCGTGCCGCTTTGAATAGCTTGAGTCGTTGCCCTAAGTGCTACGTAATTCAGGATTTTATCAGACTTCAGTCCCTCCTCTATCATAACCCCTATCTTTACTACTTCATTGAAGGATTTTCCAACCGTCGTCACAAAGTGACCAAAGTAAGTTGGATCCAGTGTTTTGCAGGAAGTAGTCCACCATTTCCCCCTCTCTCACGGGAGGATCAACCCTGGCTTCATGTTCTCTCAAGTGGAACCTGAATTCACGGAAGCTTTCTCCGGGATTCTTCCCAGTCCTCAGTAATGTGAGACGGTCAGGGACTATCTCGAGATTGTATTGGAAGTGACCTGCAAAAGCTTGCGCTAGATCGTCCCAGTTGTACCACCTGTTGGGATCAGTAGCTCATCTTTGCCACCCGCCCCTCTCATTTTGCTACAAAACCACGTAAATGTGCCATAGGATCGTCGTGCACCTCGTATAAGTCAAACTTAGGCATCTTGAACCTTGCTGGTAACTGAACGTTGGGGAAAGGGCATAGATCTTTGTAGGCCACACTAACCTGATTGCCCAACCCATGCATGATCCTGAAGGTTTGCTCTAGGCTTTTGAACTTCCTCATTACCTCGTCTTGTTCCGGGACCATTGCCGGCTTTCCAATCTCCGCCGGGATTTCCAAGCAAGTATTATGGGGCTCTGGTGCATTGAATGTGGGTTCGGGGGGATAGTATTAGGCATCATGAGCCTGAAACAACGGCTCACTAGTAGATCTTTAAAGCGTGGCTGGTGGGGGTCCTATGAAAATGGGCACATTCGTAGGTGGCTGATTTTGGTTGGGTGGTGGAGCTTGGGAGTCATAGGGGTTTCTTCCCTGGAAGTAGTGCTGACTCGGTAAGCTTGTTGACGGGCCAGGGTGAGGGTATTCTTGCATGTGACCAGGTGGAGGAGTAGGAGTAAAGGGTGATTCAAGCCCCTTTTGCACTCTAGCCAAGGCCAACTGCATTGCTTTCATCTCCAACCCCATTTTATCTATTTTTTCTAAGGCTTCTTTCACCAACTGTGCCTCGGGCCTCTCTTCCTCAACACTATTCTCAGAATGGATCATGCTTTGGCGTATAGACCCTTTAGATCTTGTCTGATAATGGTACAATGCCAGTAAGTTCTAACAAGCTAACGGTCTGAAATTTCTGATAAGCAACAAACTTGTTAGCGTTAGAGTTTCAATACATATTGCAATTACACGTTGGAATGCAATGTACCTAGGCAATTTAACCATTTGTATCATGTTATGATTTGATCCGCATGCGTCATTATGATTCCCTCTCCTTTTTTAAAGAAAAAGACCCGGTATTGCAAACACGGCCCTTAAGCATCTCGGGGACGAAGATTATAAGGCTGTGTGGGTCGATTGACTAAAATCTAAAAAATGACCCAAAGGTGGCCGTTAATGCAAAACCAGCCTTCCGACGTCCCTTTCGGGAACATTTGGCTATTTTGACAACAGCGACGTCACCTAACTTATTTATGACGAAAATTAAAAATTTTGACACATTCTTTTTTGTTGTTTTTGTAAAAGGGGAGGTTGGACCCGATTAGGGCTGCCTACGTATCTCACATCCGGTGAGAATCAAACTAACGTAGTTCGGGAAAATTACACGAACTATTTTTAAAACAAGTCTCTTTTTTTCATTTTTATTTTTGGCATTTCATAAAAAATCTATTTTAAAAACAAGACTATGTTTCATTTCATTTTTATGGTAAGACAAAATAAAGACTCTTTTTTTTCTTCATTTTCATCAAACAATAAAACAACATATTTTTCCAAACTAAAATAAAGATTCTTTGTCAACAAATAATGTTTCAAAAATAGAAGACTCTTTTTCTATTTCTTTCTATTTGTTTTTCAAAATTTCGGCAAAGCTCGGACAACATTAGGAAATTGATTTTCTAAAAACATTTAATTAACACTCTACACTGCTAGTTTTCTTTTTCTTTTTTTTTTCACAAGTTTTCAGTATTCAAAGCCGGTCAACATGCCAGCCTGAAGCAAATAAAGGCGTAAAACAAACAGGATGCAGTAGGATGGTCTTTTTTCGTTTCAAGTTGCTTGTCCTAGACGGACTCAACCCCTGTGTTGAGCCCCCTAAGTCAAATGCAACATGATGCAAATAAAAGTTTCCTACTAAGGATCCGGCATTAAGATATGTTATACTAAGCTTCAACCTAGGTTGTTGTTCTAGACCTGGCTTTTTACCCGAGCGGACAACTGGAGCCGATGATGAGAACTGCGTGTCGGCAACCAAAAGATCCTCCGGTTTTGCAATCCCACCGAATCCTCGTACTAAATTAAGATTATGACACTAACAGAAAGAAGTCACGACCAGTGTGCCTCCTCAAGAGGGAGAAGAGAAAGGTTTCAGCACAGTTTATATCTACAATCCACATAATATCAAAGCGCTAAAGAATTATCATTTTGCACATTAAACACATATCACATGGAAATATCAGATAATAAAATAAAGCCAAAAAATACAACAATTTCTGAGCTCGAATTCTAACCCTGAACCAGTGGTTCTGGGTCTAGTCCCCAGCAGAGTCGCTAGAGCTGTCACACCTTCTTTATCCAACGCCCACAAGGGCGCATGGGGTTTATCCAATTAAAGGACAATCGAAACGGGATTTGCTTATTATGATTAAGAGTTACCACTTGAGAGATTTATGGTGTCCCAAGTCACTGGTTGAATCCTGAATCGAGGAAAAGAATGGCTCTATCTTTCAGTCTGCGTACCAAAAACTCGGATAAGGAATTCTGTTAACCCGGAAGAAGGTGTTAGGCATTCCCGAGTTCCGTGGTTCTAGCAGTCTCTCAACCGTCATATTCGGCTGAATTATCTGATTTTAAAACATGTTGCAACTTATGTGCAAATTCTAACTTTTTACCACTTTTATCACTATTATTATTGTTGTTATTTTATTGAGAATTGCAATATTGTGAAAATATATCTCGGACCACGTCACAGCCAGTGTACCCATGGTCGTCGATACATTTCGACTCTATTGAGATTTGGATTTGGGTCACATAAATGTGCACCCGAGTTTAAGGAGGTAATATTGAAAATACGCTCCTAAAGAGTCTAGCGCGTTGCTATTTTGGGAAAGGCCGTGCAATTCGCTAAACGACTCATCCCGAAATCTAAACAATTATTATATCCTTTTATTGAGGGCCCCGCGACTTACGTTTCATTTTGCGAGGCTCGTCCCATTTATTACTTAAAGGGCAATCCTAAAGTGACTACATTTCTATTTTTTGTCCGTCTCTAAAATGAAAGAAGAAAAGGGTCCTAATTTATTTGCATGCTTAAAACTTGTTATAGTTAAGTCACGAACCTAATCCGTTAATTCTGAAAATGAGCAATAGGGCAGTCCTAGCTAAATTATACTACACATGTTTGAACTTTAGGAAAACAAAAAAATGAAAGAGATATCTTGTGAAACTTGTTTTTAATTTATGGAATAAAGCAGTTTAAGCTACTGAATAATCAACCTAAGGTCTTATGCGTATTTGGAACATGCTTGTGTACAAAGTAGACTGTAATACTAAACGCTACTATTATACCACACGTTTTCTTCAACTAGCATACTTAGGTAAATTAATTACTAAGTTATTGTCACATATTTCATTATACATATATCATACAGGTACATGATTCTAATAGAGGAAGTTAACTAATATATTTATCCAATGAAAAATCAAAACATAACTAAACTAAAAAAACTTCAGTCTTCATTTCATTCATGCTTCGAACTTCAGTTACATTGCGTATCAGTATAACATATGTGTACCTGATAGTTGGGAAAACCAAAGAAAGAGATGAAGATCAGTAGTGCAGTAGCACAAACATAGCAATGAACCAGTGAACAAGTCCCAGCAACAACAACAACGACCGAACGAATAATAGCGAAGGTCCCAGTAACGGATTGAAACTCCAACAGAAAGAAAATAGCCCAGGGAACCAAATGCGAAACAGAACTGACTCAATGCTCAAACTCATAGAGGATAGCCCAGTAGTATATGGAAAACCAATAACACACTTACGAACACTCAATAGTCACTTTAAAAGACTAAATAGCAATACCAAATGAACTCAAATAATACCCGAATACAAACCCAAAACCAGGGCAAAAGCAACCAAAAGAAAAATAATATTTCTGATTTTTCCAATACTCAAGGAGAAGAACAAACTCAAGCTCTTTTCGTATAAGTTCAGCCTTGAACTCTCAATTTTTCCTTCTTAAAAACTCAAAGTCAGTTTGTATCTCCCTCTTCGAATCTCAAATCCTTATTTTTCAATCCTCTAAACAAAATTCAAGTTTTTTTTTCTCTAAAATATTCGTGTGTTATGCTCCCTCCCTATTTTTGAGAATCTTCTCCTTTTAAGTGTCAAATGACCCTTCCTTTTATCTAAAACAAGATCTACTTTCATCATTATTCCTACTCTTTCTTTTTGTTATTACCCTTCCCCTTTCTAGCCTCTATATTCCCTCTCATATGTCTCTTTTTAACTTTTTATCATTACTTACACCATTCTTAAATTCAAATAACCCAAAAGTAATCAAACAGAAACCCCACAGTCCCCCTTATATTACTCCTGGTTCCCCACTACTCATTAGATTATTGATAATTAATACCCCACTAACAAAACAATATCATTACATCATTATTCTAACTGATTTATTCACTAATCACTCCTTAAATTACGTCTGAAAATACTAAAATCACAATCCTCCCCCAATCCAATTACCATTCAATCTATACTAGACCCCCAAAAACTATAAGCAATTCATCTAAAAATAAGAGAATCTAAATTAACTCCCAACCAACACTGGAACAACTAAGGAAAACATAACACTATAATTCACCTCAGTACGCTCAAATATCAGTTAAAGTTTGAACTTAAATCGAATCAAATAGCACCAAAACAAAGACGAATGACAAAATACTATTGAACTACAAAGTTTACGGATACATAAAAATGAACTAACAAAATCCTAATTTAAAACTAAGAAATAACAAGCGAATATTGTAAATACACTGAATCCATATGCGACAAAATGATAGACAATACAGATGAAACAACTTGAACATAGTAACAGTCCACAATTAGGGGAATAATCACAGTTTTGTTCGAGAACTTATTGATACTGACTAATTCAAAGCACTCCACATACTATAACATATACAAATTTACAGAGAAAACTGGACCAGAAAAAAGGTCCGAAGGAGGAGTAAGAATTAATGAACAGAAAATCAATATAATGACTTAAACAAATAACAAATAGCAAATAACAAAATAGAACAAACGAAAGAAAGGAAAAATACCTCAAAGAAAGCGGAAACAGATAAACTTAGGTTCGAACTTAGACTCGGGCCTTTTTGGGGTAGAAAATGGACTTTAATCGAGTTTTCTAATCGAGAACACTCGACTAAAGTCGATTGACACCCCAATTTCTTCAATTTTTGGACAGAACCGTTTTTGGGGTCGAATTGGGATTCGAGTGGTTCCCAGATGATTCGAAGAGAACCAGTGGCGGTTTAGGGGTGAGGGTGGCCTGGGGTGCCGTGGTGTGAGTTTGGGCTCAGTTGGGGTACGGTTCAGTTTTGCTCGAATCTTCAAATGAAGATTCGAGAAGCTCGGGGTTGATTTGAGGTAAACGAGTGCTGGATTTAGATTGGGGTGGCTTTGATGCTCTAGGGGTGTTATTTTCACGGCCATCGGAGCCGGAGCCGCCGGGTTTACGGTGAATGAATGAAGGGGTGGCTAGGGTTTGGGCTTGGGTCTTTCTCTGAACGAGAGAGACGATGAATAGTGAGGAATGGGGGGGTCTTATTTGGGGGGCTCGGGTGAGGATTAAACTTATATAGGTAAGGGGTGGTTTAATATTGGCCGTTGGATCAAGCATGATCAACGGCGTAGATCGGTTTACTCAAAGAAAACGACACTGTGTGGTCTCGTTACAAGGATGGGCTGACCCGAGGTAAGATGGACCGGTTTGTGAGGGACGGCGGAGATCATTAGATAAAGGGAATTGGATGGCTTAGATGGACGCGAATGAAACGGCGTCGTTTGCTTGGTTATGGAGACTGAGGACTGGATTGGGTCGTTTGAAATGAATTGGGCCTGATTTTCGTGGTTCAAATTCGGCCCAAGTCTGAATTTCCTTCATTTTTTGATCTTTTCTTTTCTTCTTTTCAAATTCTAATTAACAAAATTCCTATATTAAATTGTAACATCAAAATTAAACTACAAAATATTAATTAACCCTTAACAACAATTAACACACAAAACTAAACATTAATTAAAACAAAATCGCACATTGACAACAAAATAGAATAAAAATGCATATTTTTGTGATTTTCCCTTTTAAAATCAAATTATGGTTTATTTAAATTCTAAAATTGCACAATTAACTCTTAATAAAGGTCATTTTATAATAATTGCAACCTCAAGTTCACCCCGTCTCTCTCATCCTCTCGGCGCACGTTAGCATAACGTACGCCGAGCTCGTGGTCATGGCGAAAGGCGGCAGTCGCGGAAGAGGACGACCGCGGAAAATCCCGATTGATACTTTTGGCAAGCTGAATCAATTGATTCTGGAGAAGAACAGTACGAAGGAGGTGCAGACCCCCCCACCCACGGTACAAGCCCTAGGCACCATGGAAGCTGCTTAACAAGCTTCCGAGATAGTGACAGTACAACAAGAGGCTCTAATAGATATGGTAGACACGACTATGGAAACGCCCAAGACAACAGAGGTCGAAGGGACTACAACCCTTCTGTGTACAATGGAAGCAGATCCTTTGGCAGAGACAACCATGCAACAAGCAATGTCAACAGAGGAACAACCAGATACTAGAAAAAACACATTAGTGGAGCAGAAGAACTGGATAACACTTTTTCAGAAGAATCGATTTGCGATTCATGGTATGGCTCTTGACTATATACCCCCAGTGATAGTTGACGGACAGCCCATAGTACAACTGGATAAAGCGGAGGTGGAGGAGGAGGAAGCCAAATGGAAGTGTGCCTTAGTGGTATACATCCTAGGAGACGGTCCCGGCTTCAACGCAATGAGGAGATTCATCAGTCACCACTGGTCCCATGTCCCTGAACCAGAATTGTTCTATCATGACGAAGGGTATTACATTGTGAAATTCAAGGCAGTTGCTGATGCCAAAGAGATACCGTGTGATGGTCCTTACTCAATAGCCAATAGGCCTATGATACTCAAACAATGGACACCTGAATTTGATTTCTCAGAAGAGTTCCTGACTGAAATACCATTGTGGGTAAAGTTTCCAAAACTACCAATGTCTTGCTGGGGTATGAGGTATCTAAGCAGAATTGCTAGTGTGTTAGGAAAACCAATTTTTGCGGATGAATGTACCACAAAACAGACACGAATTTCTTATGCCAGAATGCTCATTGAGGTGACTGTCACTAAAGAACTACCAACATAGATCTGGGTTATGGATCCGAACGGGAAGAAGTTTCTTCAAGATGTGGTCTATGAGTGGAAGCCCTCCTATTGTGAGAAATGTCAATCAATAGGACAGAATTGTGCAGCGCAGCCAAAGCAAATCCCAAAACAGCCTACACAAGTGTGGAAGCCAAAGGCAGTCTAGGAATGGAGAACTAAGAGCCCTGCTGTGCCAATACAGAGGCAGCCTCCAATACAACATAATGAATACAATAGGTTTCATACTGAAGCCAGGACAGTCCAGAGCCAGAGGGTTGATAAAGGCAGTGACAAAGGGAAACAACCTTAGAGTCCAGCACTCAACATCACTAATTTCTCACCTGTCCCCCATCACTGTGAGTAATATATTCGAAGTAGTTTCTGGTTGTAAAGATGACCCTCCAGGGGAGGTAGGGGGATCAACATCTTATCAATGAAGTGGTTAGTTTGGAATATAAGGGGTGTAAATAAAAGGTACAAGCAGAAAGAAGTTAGGGAGTATATAAGAAAAAACAACATTAACCTAGTTGGATTAGTAGAAACTAAGGTTAAGCAAATACATGCTAGTAGAATTGCTAATCTACTAGCACCGGGCTGGGGTATCTTAACAAACTATGTCTCAAGTGAAAAGGGTAGAGTGTGGATTCTCTAGAATCCAAAAGTTTTTACAGCCACTAGTGTTCTGGAGGAAAGCCTTGAAGAGCCCTTTGAAGGTCCTGAATATTAAAGAATTCAAGACTATCTCACAGAGAATAGAACAGGCAGACAGGAACCGGGGACAATACCAGCCCAGATGAATCAAGCATACACTGATGGCCTACAACAGAAGGAGAAGGAGCTGGTCCTAAAACTGGAAAAATGGTCAATGATTGAGGAAAGTGTTCTGCAACAGAAGGCAAGAGCAAAATGGATACAACTTGGGGACTCCAACACTAAGTACTTCTCTGCAGTAATGAAGGAGAGAACTCAACACAACCAGATTACTGAACTTACCAATGCAATGGGAATCAAACTCACTACAGCTGAAGATATCAAAGAAGAAATCATGGGATTCTACAAGGCACTGATGGGAACCTCTGCAACCAATCTGCCTGCTATAAACCAACTGTACTTGTCCAATGGCCTAAAACTGATACAACAACAAAGAAAGGAACTATGTGCTGCTGTAACTGATACAGAAATAGCAGAGAGTCTCAAGGCTATTGGAGATGACAAAGCACCAGGGATAGATGGATACAATGTTATTCTTCAAAAAGAGCTGGGGCATCATTGGTAACTAGGTCACCACTGCCATGAAGCAGTTTTTCACCTCAACTAGGATGTTCAAACCAATAAACTGTGCAACTATTACCCTCATTCCTAAACTGTCCAAACCATCTACAGTCAAAGAGTATAAGCCTATTGCTTGCTGTTCTGTCCTCTACAAAATCATCTCAAAAGTTCTGGCTAACAGGTTGCAGAAGGTGATGGCAAGTATTATCAGTGAAGCTCAGGCAGGATTCATCCCAGGCCGAAAGATCCAGGACAATATCATCCTAGCACATGAACTAGTCAAAAGCTATACTAGACAACATGTTTCCCCCAGATGCATGATAAAAATTGACCTCCAGAAAGCGTATGATTCAGTTGAATGGGTATTTCTACAGCAGGTTATGAAACAGATTGGCTTCCCCAGTACCTTCACCAAATGGATAATGGAATGTATCTCAACAGTGAGCTTCTCTGTGCTAGTCAATGGAGAGGCAACTGTACCATTTGCTGCTGCTAGGGGACTAAGGCAAGGGGACCCCATTTCCCCCTTCCTATTTGCCCTGGTCATGGAGTACTTAAGCATATCATGCACCTTATTAAAAGATGATCCAGCATACCAGTTCCACCCCAGATGTTAAAAACTGGGCATTACACACATGTGCTTTGCTGATGATTTGCTGTTGTTTGCCAAAGGAGACATTACTTCTGTCATGGCCCTATCCAAATGTTTCTCCCAATCCTCTGAAGCTTCTGGACTGCAGGATAATCTGAACAAGAGCTCAGTCTATTTTGGAGGGGTAGTACTGGCTATACAGAAACAGATCCTCGACCACCTTGGCTATGAGCAAGGTCAATTGCCATTCAAGTATCTAGGAGTTCCCCTGTCCACCAAGAAAATTATACTGCTGCAATGGCAACCTCTAGTGGATAGGATCACTACCAAGATCACTTCTTGGACTGCCAAAACACTGTCTTACTCTGGGAGAATACAACTGGTTCAATCTGTCATCTTTGGGGTCCAAGCTTACTGGGCACAACTGTTTATATTGCCTGTGAAAGTACTAAAAATGATAGAAGGCATTTGTAAGAGTTTCATTTGTTCTGGGATGAACACTGTAACTAAGAAAGCATATATTTCTTGGGACAAAATGTGTACCCCAAAATCAGTATGAGGGATGAATCTCACTAACCTTAAGCTCTGGAACAAAGCTGCCATTGCAAAGACCTGCTGGGATCTAGCTCATAAAAAGGACAAGCTGTGGATTAGGTGAATCACTGTATACTACATCAAAGACAGACCTATAGAATCCATTCAAATTCCTGTTCAGGAAAGTTGGATGGTTAGAAATATCATCCAATCAAGAGACATACTACAGAGGATCCAGCACTGGAAGGAACAAAAATGCTCGAGTAGACAGTTGTACCAGTCACAGATGCAAGAGTTGCCGAGAGTCCCATGGAAGAATTTAATCATACAAAACTATGCAAGGCCAAAGGTAATCTTCAACCTATGGCTATTCTTACAGGACAGACTCCCAACAAAGGATAGATTGGACAGCTGGGGAATGAGTATTGATCAACAATGCACCTTATGTCAAATCCACCTAGAAACAAGAGACCACTTGCTAATGACCTGCCCTATCACTGTGGACTTATAGGAAAGAACAATGAACTGGCTGCAGGAGAGCTATCCTCCCACCAATGATTGGAACCAGAAAATGCAGTGGTTGATAAGCAAAGCCATGGGTCGAACATGTCGAGCAGCCATCTTCAAAATGGTAACTGCTGAATTTGCATATGCTATCTGGCTGGAAAGAAATGCAAGAGTCTTCAACAAGATATTTCGATGTAACAGTGCCTTACTGAGAGACATAGTGTATAATTGTAATGTTAGAGGTACCCCACGAATTAGACACAATTACAACACCTTCGAATATAGTAGTGTTAGTTGGTTAGAATAGTAGAAACAGTTTATATGTTATCTCACAGATAGTCAGCTGAGTTGAAGCTAGACTATGGTTTTGTAATGTTACTTCATTGGTGATTAATGAAAAGCCTTAATTACCAAAAAAAACATGTATTTTTGGTATTTTCAATTAATTTCCTACAATGCGAGTATTTACGGACCAAATAATTACCAAAATATCCCGTAAATTCTCAAAATTGTACTCTAAGGCAGCTTGTTTTATTTTTTCGATTTCTTTTGGAGTAGTTTCCGTGAAGCAAAAATCACGTGCTCACAATTACGTTGTTTCGCTTGATATATAGTTACATTGAACGTATATACGTATATAACAAGTATATGCAGGTTTCACTAGTCAATTGACAACGATCATTCTATTTCGGGATATAGTTATCAATTAAATTATGAAATATGGATAATAAGTAAATATCGACGCTAGTTAATTATGTTGTTGCACTTTATATATAGTTACATTGAACGTATATACATATATAACAAGTATATATAGGTTACAGTAGTAAATTGACAACGATCGTTCTATTTCAAGATATAGTTCAATTAAATTATGAAATATGGATAATAAGTAGACATCAACGGGAAGCGCTTTATATATAGTTAAATTGAACATATACACATATATAACAAGTATATATAGGTTCCACTAGTCAATTCACAATGATCGTTCTATTTCGGGATATAATTATCAATAAAATTATGAAATATGGATAATAAGTAGATATCGACGCTAGTTAATTATGTTTTTGCGCTTTATATATAGTTACATTGAATGTATATACATATATAACAAGTATATATAGGTTCCACTAGTCAATTAACAACGATCGTTCTATTTCGGGATATATTTATCAATTAAATTATGTTTAATATGGATAATAAGTAAATATCGACGCTAGTTAATTACATTGAAGCGCTTTATATATAGCTACATTATGGTACCACTAGTCCATTACATGACGTTTTTATACTAAAATCTTAATCATAATCCTCATATTATACTAAAATCATATTACATGACATTTTTTACCCATCATGTAAACACGTATATAAATAATATTTTGCGCTTTATATATATTGACCATTAATTACGTTTAATATAGGTCCATTACATGATATTTTTATACTAATATCTTAATAATAATTACTAATAAATCATCATAAAGTGTCCCTTCACTTAGTTTGATACGAAGGAAGAATAATAATAAATCGTATAGGAAGAAGTTCCAATCGTATTTACTGTAAAAAGGAAGAAAATATACCGTATAAGGAAGAAAATATACTATATATACCGTATAAAGGAAGAAAATATAATAATTTATATTTTATAATTTATCTAATGATAAAATACACATAAATACAATTGATATATACAAATAAAATACAAGACTCTTTAGCTCCCTTATTAAATTTTCGCATAGTTCAAGACTAGAATTTAATTTTGTGTTTTTGGAGGGAAAAATAGAGGCTTAATATATGGTGGGGCTTGATTGTCTTTTACTGGTGTGGCCAAAGTTGGGACACACTAATTGGGTCGTTTATCAACTCTCTATTATTATTATTCAACTTGTGCAAACATAAATGTTACAATTTTTTTCTAATTCATGTGTAGAAGTACTCTATATGGTAGAAAATGTTTGTTAAAAGCATATTTTGAAAGGGAAGTTTCCAGATTTGAAGGGTTTATTTTTATGTTTACTTGTTTAACCACCTTAGTTACCTACAGTTCATAAATTAATTTTCAGATATTTTTGAGATTTTTTTTGTAACCCGTTTGATGCTCAAGAGTTAAAACTTAAAAACACACACACAAAAAGGATAAAAAAAACCTTGTCATTTGTGCAAATTTGGACGAAAATTAGTCTCCAAGTATGAATCATTTATCAAATTTTTAGAGTCGTTTGTAAAATTTTCGCCCGATGAATTTATTAAAGAGAATAAAGTGTTTCCTGCTAAATATTTTTTTTATTTCAAAATTTCGAAATCAATACTTTCATTAAGGTCAAGGGATTTCAATCATTCATCATTATTTTCTCTCTCAATTAGTTTCAAATTTATTTTTACGCTTTTGTTATTTTAGTTTCTTTTTTTCTTTTTGCTCTCCTCGTCGTTGGGTTAACAAAATACTAATTGAACATAAACCGGCACGTGATAAATAGGAAAGATGGGCAAGAAAATATTTTCGAGGACGTGTGACGACCCAAAGGGTTATCACTGTAATTCTCCCTTTCTTTGCGCTTCTGAGGCATTGAAAACCTCTTGTTTGGTTGCTTCGATTTACGTGCGCAGTTCGGGCGCGAAACCGGAAAATTTATATGTGGTAATATTTGAATTATATGTTTAAAATTATAAATTTTGATAATAATATTGCTATAGTTGACTTTGGTCAATATTTTGGGTAAACGGATCTGGACCCGTGATGTGATGGTCCCGGAGGGTGATTTGGGACCCGGACGTATCCCGGAATCGAAATCCGAGGTCCCAGGCCCGATTACGGAACTTTTTTGTGAAATTATTTTCTGAAAATGCGTAAGGAAAAATGAAAATGAAAAATTGATCAAAAGTAATGGTATCGGGCTCGTAAATTGGTTCCGACGGCCGGTACGAGTCTTAAATGAGCATTAAGCACTATCAGTAAAGTTTGGTTGAAAAATAAAAATAAAAAATTGATCAAAAGTAATGGTATCGGGCTCGTAATTTGGTTCCGACGGCTGGTACGAGTCTTAAATGAGCATTAAGCGCTATCAGTAAAGTTTGGTTGAAAAAGGACATCGTTTGACGTGTTTCGGACAAAAAGAAAATGAAAAATTTGAAAGTTTTGAACTTTGAAATGAAAATCATGAGTTTTGGAGGCTGATTCTTTGATTTTGATGTTATTTTAGCGATTTGATCGCTCGAGCAAGTTCGTATGATGTTTTTGAGTCAGTTTACATGTTTGGTTTGGAGCCCCGAGGGCTCGGGTGAATTTCGGATAGGTGTCGGAGTGTTTTTGGCCTTAGAAATGAAGTAGAAATTGTTGTCTGCTGTGCCCAATAATTTCCTTCTATATGATTGCATAGGCAGTGTTGCGATCGCATAGAGAAAAGTCTAGAGGTCCCAGAATCCTTCTATGCGATCTCATTAGGTGTCATGTGATTGCATAGCTTACCAGTCCCCTTCTACGCGATCGCATAGCCTTTCATGCGATCGCATTGAGAAAATTGCCCAGCCCCTGTTCTCCTTCTATGCAAACGCAGCTTGCTTTCCGCGATCGCGTTGACCTGTTTCCCTTACTCTATGCGATCGCATCCTTAGCTCCGCGATCGCATAGAGCATTTTGGCCCAGTGATTTTAAAAGCCTAAAAACATAACAGTGTCGGGATTTCACACACTTCACTCACGAACCTTTCTTCTTCACCCTCCATTGAAAAGCCTCAAGCTTCCCTTCCTCCATAACTCTTTGAGTAAGTACTCTTAACATCGCGTTCTCACTATTTCATCATCTAATCACTAAAATCCTAACCTAAAAACATGAAATCATGGTAGAAATTAGGGCTTTTGAGTAGAGTTAGGTTTTTGAGAATTTTGGGCGATTCAACCTCAATTTGGGGACGAATCTTAAAACAAATCATATAGTTGGACTCGTGGGGTTATCGGTAATCGGAATTTGGTCTGAGTCTCGAGTTTAGACCATGTGGGCCCGGTGTGGGATTTTGGTATTTTATTAAGAAAGTTAGGAAATGCATTTCTAAGCTAGTAAATTGTAATCATTGATTTACTCCATACTATGGACTGGGTGAGGAAGAGTGATAAAGCAAATTGGGTGATACCGTGTAACCACTTTATGCTATTGATTGGGTAAGGAAGAGTGATGAAGTACGATGGGTGATGTCGTACACTTTAATTGATTATCTTGGTGATGACGAGAGTAAAAGCACGATGGGTGGTGCCGTGCAACGTTTGAGTTACTCGTTTCCTCTTATTGATGTAATTATACATTTTCCATTTCTTTGTTTGTTGATTATATAATTGAACTGTTATACCCCCAGCATGTCCCCTCTCCATTATCTATTTAAATTTTGTTATTTTTCTGTTATTGCACATATATCAGCACAGGGTGGTTGTGGTAGGTCCGTATTAGTCACGTCACTACCTCGCCGGGGTTAGGCCGGGCACTTACCAGCACATGGGGTCGGTTCTCTCAATACTACGCTTCCGTGCCTTTTGTGCACAGGTCAGGATACAGCCTATGTACCGCAACAATAGTTAGGGAGCAAGCCTTCAGTCCCGAGACTCCGAGGTAGTTCGCTGGCGTTCGTGGGCCCTGAGTCTCCTCTATATTTTCCAGTTTGTTTTTATTGTATCAAAACAGACTTGTTATGTATTTCTTCCTGACTGTTGTTTTTAGTACTCTTTTAGTAGTCCGTGAGTAGTGACACCAGATACTAGGTAGAGGCATGTTACTAATTTTCGCACTTTATTATTGCTATTGTTGCTAAAAGTCTTTCGCGTGGTTTTAATTAATTATTTCAATATTTATATTGTTTTAGATTAAAGTTTGTGTGAAAATGTTTTAAAAGGGTTGGCTTGCCTAGCTTCGATAGTAGGCGCCATCACGACTCCCGATGGTGGGATAATCCGGGTCATGACAAGTTGGTATCAGAGCACTAGATTACTTGGGTCACACAACTCATGGACAAACTCGGTAGAGTCTGAGGGATCGGTACAGAGACGTTTGTATTTATCCCCATAGGCTACAGGGTTAGGAAAATTTTACTTTGTTCTTTCTTGTCATGCGTTTCCGTTCCTCAAACACCTATTGAATATCTAATCTATTCTTTCACAGATGGCGAGAACATGTGCTTCCTCTTTTACCGCGCAGCAGTCCGAGTCTCCGGCAGCAGTTCCTATTAGAGGTAGAGGGAGAAACCGAGGCCGGGGCAGAGATCAGCCCCGAGCAGCAACCCTAGAGGTGGAGACACATGTTGACTACGATAAGGAGGTTCCAGCTCCAGCCGTTTCGGTAGGCCAAGCTCAGGTCCAAGAGGGGCTCATAGCCACCCCCCAATGAGGGCCGTGGAGTTGAGGTGGTACTGCCACAAGAAGGCGCTCATCGATCGGTTAAGAAGCCCCGTCATGCAGGCAGATTCAGTGGTACCTCTTCTGGAGGTAGAGATTCTTATGGTACATGCCATCCTTCCAGGCCCTTTCAGTCGGATTCCCTTGCCACTCATCGTACTTCAGGTGATCGTTTGGTTCGACAGAGCCGGCCTCAGTCTCCTCAGTTGCAGCGTGTCTGTAGGTGTTATGAGTGTGGCGAGTATGGTCACCTCAGGAGGGCCTGCCCGAGGCTGAGGGGTGCTCGTCCGCAGTAGTCGAGGTTTTGCCATGCTTGTGGCGATCCGAGGCACATGGTCAGATCTTGCCCTAGAGCTTTGAGTATCTCTCAGTATCAGAGTATCGTGCTTGGCTCCGGGCATCGGAGGTTCCATAGCCTACCCAGCCGGCTAGAGGCGGGGGTAGAGGTCTTAGAGGTGGAGTTCAGACCGCCAGCAGTAGGGATCAGCCAACGGCCAGTTTGGAGGTTGAGACTTCAGATGCAGACATTACAGGTATTGTTCCGATTTGTAGTAGATATGCTTTAGCGCTATTTGACCCTGAATCTACGTATTCATATGTTTCGTCCGATTTTGCAACCCATTTGATTATTCCTAGTGAGGCCTTCGGTTTTCTGTATATGTGTCTAAACCGGTGAGTGATTCTATAATGGCCAACCGAGTGCATCGTTCATGTGTGGTAGTATTCAAGGGTTTGGAGATCCGTGTTGACTTATTGCTCTTAGATATGGTGGACTTTAATGTTATATTGGGGATGGATTAGTTTTCCCCGTGCCATGCTATTTTGGGATTTTCGCGCCAAGACCATGACTTTGGCTTTACCCGATTTGCTCCATTTAGAGTGGGGAGGGATTTTAGATCATCCGACCCGCAGTGCGATATTGTATACGAAGGCTCGACGCATGGTTAAGAAGAGGTGTTTAGCTCAATTTGCGTATGATCGCGACTCCAGTGCAGAGGTTCCTCCCATTGGATCTGTTCCTACAAATCGGGAGTATTCCCGAGGTTTTCCCTTCAGACCTGCCGGGCACGCCGCCTGACAGGGATATCGATTTTTTTATTGACCTGGAGCCGGGCACTCGGCCTATTACCGTTTCGTCTTATCGCATGTCCCCACCAGAGTTGGAAGAGTTAATGGAGTAGCTTCAGTACTTTCTTGATTAGGGTTCCATTAGACCTAGTGTATCACCTTGAGGTGCACCCGTGTTGTTTGTGAAGAAAAAGGATGGGTCGATGAGGATGTATACTAAATACTGGCAGTTGAACAAGGTGATGATAAAGAACAAGTATCCACTGCCGAGGATTGACGATTTGTTTTGACCATCTCCAGGGTGCTAGGGTATTCTCGAAGATAGATTTGAGGTCTGGTTATCATCAGCTGAGGATTTGGGCATCTGATGTCCCTAAGACAGCATTTTGTACTCGGTATGGGCACTATGAGTTTTTGGTCATGTCGTTTGGGTTGACCAATTCCCCGGCAGCATTCATGGAGTTGATGAATTGAGTGTTCAGACCTTGTTTGGATTTATTTGTGATTGTATTCATTGATGACATCTTGGTATACTCCCGCAGCCAGGAGGAGCATGAGCAGCACCTCAGAGTGGTTCTTCAGACTCTGAAGGATAGCCAGTAGTACGCAAGTTCTCAAAGTGCGAGACTTGGTTGAGTTCAGTCGCATTCCTGGGTCATTTTATATCAGCAAGGGGTATTCAGGTGGACCTGAAGAAGATAGAGGCAGTCAAGAACTGGCCTCGATCAGCTTCAGCTGCAGAGATTCAGAGTTTCTTGGGGTTAGTTGGTTACTACATATGTTTTGTGGAGAGGTTTTCATCCATCGTAGCCACGGTGACTAGATTGACCCAGAAGGGTGCCCAGTTCAGGTGGTCATATGAGTGCGAGGCGAGCTTCCAGAAGCTCGAGACAGCTCTGACTACGACACCGATATTGGTTTTGCCCACGGGATTTGGGCCTTATCCAGTTCATGACCTAGAGTTGGCAGCCATTGTTCATGCTTGAAGATCTAGAGACATTATTTGTATGGTGTAACGTGTGAGGTGTACACGGAATCACAAGAGCCTTCATTACTTGTTCAAGCAGAAAGAGTTGAATTTGAGACATCGAAAATGGTTAGAGTTGCTGAAAAATTATGATGTTTCTATTTTATACCATCCGAGAAAGGCCAATGTGGTGGTCGATGCATTGAGTAGGAAGTCCACCAGCATGGGTAGTCTTGCCTATATTCCGGTTAGCCAGAGACCGCTTGCCTTGGATGTTCAGGTCGTGGCCAATAGATTTGTGAAATTGGATATTTATGAGCCCAGCAGGGTGTTAGCTTGCACGGTTTCTCACGTTATTGATGGAGCGTATCTGGGAGCGGCAGTTTGATGATCCCTATTTGTATGTCCTGAGAGACACGGTGCAGCGAGGAGGTACCAGAGAAATGACCTTGGGAGATAACGACGTATTGAGGTTGCAGGGGGCGAGTCTGTGTGCCCAATGTTGATGGTATTCGAGATTTGATCTTAGTGAAGGCCCAAAAGTCTCGGTATTCTACTCATCCGGGTGCTACGAAGATGTATCAGGATTTGAGACAGCATTATCGGTGGCGTAGAATGAAGAAAGACATTATTGCATACGTGGCTTGTTGTCTGAATTGTCAGCAGGTTAAGTACGAGCATCAGAGGCCCAGTGGGTTATTCCAGAGGATTGAGCTTCCTGAGTGGAAGTGGGAGAGAATCACCATGGATTTTGTTACTGGCCTTCCGATGACTCGGAAGAAGTTTGATGCTATATGGGTTATTGTTGATAGGCTGACTAAGTCAGCGCATTTTATCCCAGTTGCCACTACCTATTCATCTAATAGGAACGTTGAGATTTAAACAAGGGAGATCGTTCGCCTTCATGGGGTGCCCATATCTATTATTTCAGACCGGGGTCCGCAGTTTACCTCACATTTCTGGAGAGCGATACAACATGAGTTGGGCACCCTGGTCCAGTTGAGTACAACATTTCACCCCCAGACGGACGATCAGTCCGAGAGCACTATTCAGATTCTTGAGGATATGCTCGGAGCCTGCATTATTGATTTTGGATGCTCGTGGGACCACCTCTTGCTTTAGCATAGTTTGCCTGCAACAACACCTACCAGTCCAGTATTCAGATGGCTCCGTATGAGGCGTTGCATGGTAGACAGTGTCGGTCCCCAGTCGGATGGTTTAAGCCGGGAGAGGCTCAGTTATTGGATACAGGTTTGGTACATGAGGCCTTGGATAAGGTCAAGATCATTCAGAACAGACCTCGATTAGCTCAGTCTAGGCAAAAGAGCTATGGAGATCGTAAGGTCAGGGATGTTGCTTTCATGGTTGGTGAGCGAGTATTGCTCCGTGTATCGCCTATGAAGGGCGTGATGAGATTCGGGAAGAAGGGCAAGCTTAGCCCTAGGTATATTGGCCCATTTGAGATTCTTGACCTTGTGGAGAAGGTGGCTTATAGACTCGCCTTAGCGCCTAGCTTGTCAGCCGTGCATCCAGTTTTTTCATGTATCCATGCTTCGGAAGTATCACGGTGATCCCGCCCACGTGGTAGATTTCAATACTGTCCAATTGGACAAGGATTTATCATATGAGGAGGAGCCTGTTGCTATTTTAGACCCGCAGGTTTGACAGTTTAGGTAGCGGAGTTTTCCTTCGGTGCGTATTCAGTGGAGAGGTCAGCCTCCTGCGGCACTTCTTTCTTTTGTCCGTTCGAGGACGAACGGTTGTTTTAGAAGCGGAGGATGTGACGACCCAAAGGTTCATCACCGTAATTCTTCCTTTCTTCGCGCTTTTGAGGTCTTGAAAACCTCTTATTTGGTTGTCTCGATTTACGTGTGCAGTCCGGGCGCGAAGCCGAAAAAGTTTTATATGGTAATATTTGAATTATTTGTTAAAAACTATAAATTTTGATAAGAATATTGCTATAGTTGACTTTGGTAAACGTTTTAGGTAAGCGGACCCGGACCCGTGATATGACGGTCTCGGAGGGACCGTAGGGAGATTTGGGACCCGGGCGTATTCTCGGAATCAAAATTCGAGGTCCCAGGCCCTAGTACGGAACTTTTTCGTGAAATTATTTTCTGAAAATGCTTAAGGAAAAATAAAAATGAAAAAATAATCAAAATTAATGGTATCGGGCTCGTATTTTGGTTCCAATGTCCGGTACGAGTCTTAAATAAGCGTTAAGTGCTATCTGTAAAGTTTGGTTGAAAACGGACAACGGTTGACGTTTTTCAGACAAAAAAATGGAAAATTTGAAAGTTCTGAACTTTGAAATGAAAATCATGAGTTTTGGAGGTTGATTCTTTGATTTTGATGTTATTTGGCGATTTGATCGCTCGATCAAGTTTTTATGATGTTTTTGAGTCAGTGTACATGTTTTGTTTGTAGCCTCGAGGGCTCGAGTGAGTTTCGGATAGGTGTCGGAGTGTTTTTGCCTTAGAAATGCAGAAGCAATTGATGTCTGCTGTGCCTAGTGATTTCCTTCTATGCGATCGCATAAGCAGTGTTGCGATCGCATAGAGCAAAGTCTAGAGGTCCTAGAATCCTTCTATGCGATCGCATTAGGTGTCCTGCGATCGCATAGCTTACCAGTCCCCTTCTACACGATCGGATAGCCTTTCATGCGATCGCATTGAGCAAATTGCCCAGCCTATCTTCTTCTTCTATGCAAACGCAGCTTGCTTTCCGCGATCGCGTTGACCAGTCTCCCTTACTCTATGCGATCGCATCCTTAGCTCCGCGATCACATCGAGCATTTTCGCCCAGTGATTTTAATAGCCTACAAACATAACAGTGACGGGATTTTTACACACTTCACTCACGAACCTTTCTTCTTCACCCTTCATTGTAGAGCCTCAAGCTTCCCTTCCTACATAACTCTTTGGGTAAGTATTCTTAACATCGTTTTCTCACTATTTCATCATCTAATCACTAAAATCCTAGCCTAAAAACATGAAATCATGGTAGAAATTAGGGCTTTTTGGGTAGAGTTAGGTTTTTGAGTATTTTGGGAGGTTCAACCTCAATTTGGGGTCGAATCTTAAATCAAATCATATATTTTGACTCGCGGGGTTATGAGTAATCGGAATTTGATCCGAGCCTCGAGTTTGGACCATGTGGGCTTGGTGTCGGATTTTGGTATTTTTGGAAGAAAGTTAGGAAACGCATTTTCTAAGCTAGGAAATTGTAACCATTGACTTACTCCATAGTATGGACTAGGTGAGGAAGAGTGATAAAGCACGATGGGTGATGCCGTGTAACCATTTTATGCTATTGATTGGGTGAGGAAGAGTTATAATTGATTATCTTGGTGAGGACGAGAGTAAAAGCACGATGGGTGGTGCCGTTCAACGTTTGATTTACTAGTTTCCTCTTATTGATGTTAATTATACCGTTTTCATTTCTTTATTTGTTGAATATATAATTGAATTGGTATACCCCCAGCAGGTCCCATCCCCATTATCTGTTTAAATTTTGTTTTTTTCTCTATTATTGCACATGGTGATTGTTGTAGGTCCGGTTTAGTCTCGTCACTACCTCGCCGGGGTTAGGGCGGGCACTTACCAGCACATGGGGTCGGTTGTGCTGATACTACGCTTCTGTGCCTTTTGTGCACAGGTCAAGATACAGCCTACGGACCGTAGCAGTAGTTAGGGAGCAAGCCTTCAGTCCCGAGACTCCGAGGTAGCTCGCTGGCGTTCGCGGGCCCTGAGTCTCCTCTATCTCTTCCAGTTTGTTTTTATTATATCAAAATAGACTTGTTATGTATTTCTTCTAGATTGTTGTTTTTAGTACTCTTTTAGTAGTCCGTGAGTAGTGACATCAGATACTGAATAGAAGCATGCTACTAATTTCCGCACTTTATTATTGCTTTTGTTTCTAAAAGTCTTCTGCGTTGTTTTAATTAATTATTTCAGTATTTATATTGTTTTAGATTAAAGATTTTTTGAAAATATTTTAAAAAGGTTGGCTTGTCTAGTTTCGATAGTAAGCGCCATTACGACTTCCGATGGCAGAAAAATTCGGATCGTAACACGATGGTTCCAAGCTTATTCAAAAAAAGAACGTAATCAGAGAAAAGGCAGAAAATCATTGTCTTAACTAAGAATGGAAAAAATCATTTTTCTTAAATGAAAATAAATGCCATGTGCTTCTTTATGCCAGCATCCAAAGCTTCTTTTATCTCCATTAAAAGAAAACCTAAATTCGACCAAGATGAAAAGAAAAAGAAAACAGAAAAAAAAGGAAATTTCGGCAACAAAAGGTTATCATACGTCTAGGAAAAATATTAAAAATTTTAACTTGTGTTATGAAATAATATAAAAACAAGAACAATAATACAAGAACAAGAACAATAGAGAGAGAAGTAAAGAGAGGAGTATTCTTATTGACACTTTGGGATGATTTACAATGGGGTAAGACCCCTCTATTTATAGGCATAGAAAAGACTTAGCCTCAAAGTAAAACTCTAGAATCTCTCTAAATATAGACATTCACCTTAAATAGAGTTCTATTTATAACACTCTCCCTTGAATGTCTATTCAATAATGTGCCTCGTTAAAACCTTAACTAAACAAAACCCAACGGGAAAAAAGTTAAAGAAAAGGAAAAAGAGTACACATGCTTGAATATGCGCCTATTGGTTGCCTCGTTAAAAACCTCGCAAGGAAAACCCAGTTGGGACAAAACCTTGTAAGGGAAAAAGAGTGCAACGCGCATTAACTCCCCCTGAATAGAGCATCAATTCACATCCTTGAGCATTTGCATTCCAATCTTGTGCACCATCTTCAAAACGATCTTTGGTAGATATTTGATAAATAAATCAACCATACTGACTTGAATAAATATTCCGCACCTTGAAATTATCATTCTTGATAGATATGAACATCTTCATATAATGCCGTGAAATGACTCTTCAATATCTCCATAGGGGTATTCTCGATGCCATCCATTGACTTTATACTTTCAAGTATTCGAACTACATGTCCAAAACTACATGTCTTTCATATGGAATCAATTCTACTTGAATTGTATCTCTTCCATTTGGCCAATATTTTGTTTGTATTCGACAAACACAAGATCCTCATCGATATTTGGCGCTATTATAGATGTCGTCGACAATCATTTTATATCGGTTTCAGTCAATTTTCATAAAGACATAACATGGAGATCTCTTCATTCATACATTCAGGTACCTGAATCTCTCATGAGACTTTATGAAGTGTTATGTCATGTGATCTTCTAGATCACTTGCCTCCTTATTATGATCACTTTGATCATTTGCTCATCTTCTTTATTAAGAAGTTCTTTTGAAACCGATTTGTCTATACGCTTCAAGCGTATCCAAGACTTTGTCCTTCTAGGACTTAATATGAGCATTTGCAGTGAGAATATAGTTACATTCTTTGGGTCAGCAAATGCGTATAGCATGCTTTGCAATATATTGCAATTGAACTATCCTTTTATGAACTTCAGGTTCATATTATGATATTCGAGGATCTATATATACAAATGATAATTCATCCCAGGTAACCTTTTCTCAAGTGTTTATCATGTCTCCCCCTCATGTTAGAAAAGCTAACTTGTTTCCTCAACTTTGAGAGTCCATCTTTGTGCATTATGGTGTTAATGAAAATATACACCGCACATCAATAATAAGATAGAGTTATTTGGTTCCTGACCCTGAACCACTTGTGAGGGGAGAATATAATATACTCTCGTATATCAAACTGATATGTATAACTCTGTTCTCATAAGAAACAGTTTAGCTATTAAGTGTAGACACTCAATAATTATCTTGCTAAACCAACTATGATATAAACCAACTTATCAAGATGAACTATCTTGAATAGAAAATCTGGAAATTATGCTCGAAGTTATATTACTGAGCAATTTACCTCGCAAGCACCGGCCAGGCTGCGGGTCAATAACAATCGCACATGTAACCATATCATAGATGCATCATATGTGGTATACATGGCAGGTGAATGGGCCCATATTCACCTTTGATATTTCCAGAATTTATGGGATTCAACCCGAACTCTTTAGTTGGTCAATCAATTAATGAGAACAAGTAATATAAGAGAATTAGTAAAGAACTTTCTAGTTCATTAATATTCACCCATGTGAATTTGCACATCATACTTAAAATGAGATGGCTAACCCGAATTCCAACTGAATAAATTATCAATATTGATAAGTTCATGTTTACACCATGACATGTGCAATTCTCAATAAACTTCAGGTTTATTGTGGTATGGGTTTTTATACCAATAAATATCTACTTTATTGTGGCATTCTTTTATTTGTGTAGTACAAACTGGAGAATAAAGCGGGTAGCTTTTCATATACAAATTATCCCGCTACAAGTTGTAGTAATAGAAGATATCAAATCTTTCCTTTATTTATAGTCTCAATATAATCAATCGCTTTCGCATATACTTTGGAAACTGAATAAGTTTCTTTGAGACTTACTACAACACAATACCTTATTGGTAATCAATCGTGTTTCTCCAACATAGTAATAATTGGCTCTTCTAGAGCTCTCAATTAATTTTGTACTACCACAAATTCATCAACATCCATGTGGTGAATATCTTTCTTAAAGAGAAAGTTATACCATTATGGTCATGTCAAACTTATATGCAAGATAGGTTTCTTGCATTATCGTTGTCCTTTAATAGTCATATTTCCAAAATACTTTGGCGTACAATAGGTACGTGACCAACGATCATTCATGCCATGACATTATTCTCATATATCATCTCAAACCTCCTTCTAGGGGTGAGTGTGGTATCATCTCAAACCTCCTTCTAGGGGTAAGTATGGTATATTCTATACCAATTTCATGTTCATATTCTTCCAATAATGAATATGTATTCGTGAATCAGATGTTGTCACATTCACTGCGGGGATATGTGATTTTGTTATCCTTTTCAAATCTGTAAATGCGTCTGGCATTTGATTTGTTATTCTTTGCAAATGGATAATCTTTTGCACCTCATTTTCACAAATGGAGGTATGTGGATCAAGATGAGATAATGATGCATTTTTCCACAAAATTTCCCGTTTGGTTTCACCAACTTCTCCCCCTAATTTTGGGAAAGTGTCTCATCAAATTGACAGTCTGCAAATCGTGCAGTGTACAAATCCCCTGTCAATGTTTTGAGATAGCGAATAATGGAGGACGATTCAAACTCAACATATATTCCTAACCTTCTTTGCGGACCCATTTTGGTGCAATATGGCGGTGCTACAGGCACATATACTGCACATCCACAAATTCTTAAGTGGGATATATTAGGTTCAAGACCTAAAACTAATTGCAACGGGGAATATTTGTAACAATTCGTCAGTCAAAGACGAACTAGCATTGCTGCATGCAAAATGGCGTGACCCCAAACCGAAGTGGGCAGCCTCGTTTTCATGAGTAAATGAGGTATTCAAGATTATACTCATGTATTGTCTCGATCTGATATCCATTTTGAATGATATCTCTAAAACTCAACAAGTTCCTTTTTAGACTTGGAGGAGAACATTTTGACTGATATCATTAAAACTCAACAAGTTCCTTTAGGCAGAGTTATAGTTGCTCTTCAGGAGCCTTCAATCAATTTAATTCCCATGGTTTGACATACAAAAGAAAATACACGAACATGAGAATAAATAAATTCAATTCGTTTGTTTCACTGTAATCGATTGTTAAACATACATAATCGATTATGTCTTAATATAATCCATTGTTAAACATACACAATCAATTGTGTCTTAATACAATCGATTGTTAAACATACATAATCGATTATTTGCTATTTTGAAAAAACTTCAGATCACACTGTCTTAATATAATCGATTGTTAAACATACACAATCGATTGTGTCTTAATATAATCGATTGTTATGCAGTTTTAATGCGAAATATTAGATAATCGACTAACTGTTAGGTTAGTCGATTACCTCTACTGGAAAATAAAAATATTATTGAAATTTAAGCATATTGAAACATTCTAAAGAACTAATACTAACATTATATCATAAACTAACTAATACGAGCTGATACTAATGACTATTAGTTTATTCACTAACTATTACAAAGAAGTGAAATAAAATCAAACAATTCCATCTTCTTTCATCACAGATCCATCACCGATTAGGTGGTCTATTTTCCCCTCAGGGTGCTCAAAGAAGTCTGCCACATCCAAGTGGGTGATGTCAAAATTGTCGTCAGAGACAAAATTTGTTTCAGGGCATTTACTCTTTAGAGATGCTTGACAAGGCTCAACCAAATGTCTTGGTACACGGCAAATTTTCGCCCAGTGCCCTTTTCCACCACAACGATAACATATAGTTTATGAACTATTTGCTTTTGGATTCTCATCATATCGTGCTTGTGGCAGAGTGACCAACTTCAGGTTGTCATATCTCTCCTTTAAGCCATTCCACAAGATAGGTGGATCTTTGACTGTGATATATTCAATTTTCAAACCTTCATCAAGGTGATGGCGCAAGTAAATCAAGGCCTTAGCACAGTTTCAAACCTTCATCAAGGCGATGGCGCAAGTAAATCAAGGCCTTAGCACAGTTTCAAACCTTCATCAAGGCGATGGCGCAAGTAAATCAAGGCCTTAGCACAGTTTCAAACCTTCATCAAGGTGATGGCGCAAGAAAATCAAGGCCTTGGCATAGTCTTGGATGGATGCATTATTTCTGTCTTTAATGGCGTCTCCAAGACCCATAGCATCTAAGTGGATTTCAGCATCTAACACTCATGTCATATAGTTCTTGCCCGAAATTTCAAGGGCAATGAACTTTCTTTTCATAATGTTAGACATAAAACACAATTACATCAAGAGCGTGTTCATACTTACAGGCTTTACAATTATCACATTCACTTCAGGGAATGGATCATAATGACGATTATAATTCCGTCTATTGCCACGTCCACATTCATTGATACCTTCATGGTAATAATTTTGTCTTCTTTCAGACTTATCACATACTGGTACCACATTCTCTAAAGGGAATGGAGCAAATTCAATGGAACGGATTTTCAATTCTTTGCCCACAATCATACATGAATTTGATCATGGCAAGCATAGAAATTTTACCACTTCATGTGAGTGTAATTTCTTACAAACTCCATTAGAGTTATAATCAAACTTTGTTGTCTATGTTTGTATATGAAATCAAATCGTAGAATTTCAAGAATTTGAAAGGGAAAAGTAAATTACTTACCTTTAAGGTATACCAATAAATGTTGTGATATTAAATATACCTCTTCTATTTTTCCGTATAGAAATTTTTGGAAGCATTTAAGCCGACGCGATTCCACCGCGAAGCCGCCGTTTCCGGTTTCAAGTAATTGAAGAAAGAAACAGTACTGTGATTTAACCGTGCATAATCTCTTGCTGGCCACTTCATACACATAATACAATTAGCACAATGCTACAATAGGATCAGACTTGTATTTACAAATAACAACACATAATTATATATTTTAATCGAACATAAAATCGATACTTATCTCTTGAAGCGTGACCCGGATAATGTCCGGAATTAGCGAAATTCGTGTGGGCGAATTTCTCCTTAATCTTCTCAAAGTGCTTCTTGAGACGGTAGAGTCTCGTGCTGATAACGTGTTATGAAATAATATAAGAACAAGAACAATAATACAAGAACAAGAACAATAGAGAGAGAAGTAGAGAGAGGAGTATTCTTATTGAGACTTTGGGAAGATTTACAATGGGGTAAGACCCCTCTATTTATAGGCATAGAAAAGACTTAGCCTCAAAGTAAAACTCTAGAATTTCTCTAAATATAGACATTCACCTTAAATAGAGTTCTATTTATAACAACTTGTACATTTTGTGAAATAACTTGCGTGCATTATTAAAAATTCAACCTCAAAACTTCTTCCTAAGTATTTGTACTAGGAATATTCAAATGGTCAAGAGTTACAATTTGAAGTGTACTATTATCATTTCTAATATCATTAACCTTATTGTTACGGTTACAAATTGATCGTTTTTACTCTCAACTTTGTAAAAAACAGGTAATGTTGATTCTATACCTTTAAAAATTACTACAAAATTTGCAATATCATTTTAATACCAAAAATAGCAGAAATGTAGAAAAATTTCAGAATCTTAGCCTCTTTTTCCGTAAATAATATTTTTTGAAAGAAAAACCTGAAGTGTTTGATTTACAATTTTGTTATTATTTCAATTTTAACTTGAAATAAAAAAATAAAAAAATTTAAAAATTGGTCTGAGAACTATTCAAGTGAGATAAAGATTTTCACTCACAAACTTCTAACTGTTTGCCCAAGTATGTTTTACCTTCTGTACCTATGATAGATGCCTATCACAAAGATTAGGAAGGTCGTGTTTGTGTTAGGAAAGTCTCGACTTTTATGTGTTTTAAGCTGGTTGTTGTTTAACCAACAAATAGAATTTTGATCAAAGCTATAATTTAGAAGAATACGAGTTACTGATAATCGAAAGTATGTATAAAAGAAAGTAATTTGGCTGATAATAATGTAATCAGAGAAAAAGCAAGTAAACCAAAGTATATTCAAATAGTGTTTCATGTCCATACAATTGATCAGTTATCTCCCTTTTATAGATACTTTGGAGATACGCGTTTTGCCTATGTCATAATAAGGCTATTATAGGTAATTAAAGACATTAAATGCTACGTTACATAATAATTACATTTAATACAGATTATCTAGTATTTTCAGTATTTAATTCTCACTAAATACTTTATCTTGTCAGATTCCTTCCCCTTGATTCTTGGACCTAATTGAGTTAAATAGGTAGGGCGTGATAATATGTGAATTTGACTATATTCAGGCCCTAAATAACCACATTCTTGTATTATTTTGATATTAAAAGTGCTAGCAAAAATGCTCTTATGGGTGCTTTTTTCGTATTTTCATACTATACGAGACTAGGAAGGCGAGAAGTACTTGTGGAGTCGAGAAAATGAAGAAAAAAAGGCCAACCATGCAAACTCCCAACCAAATCACGTGAAACATGCCAAGGAATTCTGAAGCAGTCATTGGCCACGGTCCAGCCGCGACCGCGGATGTAACGCGGTGAAACATGGTCTCAGACAAAACAAAAGTTCAAAGAAGGCCTTTGGCCACGGCCGAGCCGTGACCGTGGATGGAGCGCGGGCAAACAGGGCTGCAGACAAAATCGAGATTCAAAGAGGCTTCACGGGCGTGGTTCGACCGCAACCGCGCCTCGACTGCGAAAGGCGTGTGACTGGACAGGGTCAGTTGAGGAAAAACGTGAAATTAAGCCCTAAAACATATATTAGTCACTAGGTTTCGCCCCTTTGAGGCATGTATTGACTATTTTGTGTTCTTGGAAGAAAAAACAAGTGTGTGAGAATAGCTCAAACCTATTTCTTCTTTCCTTTTGATTTTTATTGTTAGATTATGTTTAATCTTAGTTTATTTTGTTACCTATAGTTATGAGTAGCTAAATCCTTTGTCTAAGGTCTTGATGGAACCAATTGAGGGATGAACTTCTAGTTTATGTTAATGCAAATTTGCCGGTTTTAATCTTTATTTATTCGACTATGTTTTTGTTGTAGTTAATTGACATGATCCTCAATTAGCTGTGCTTATTTAATGTGCATAACTTGAAAAGGAGTGCATGTTTAAGTAGTTGTTGAATAACACCACTACTAAAGTATAAGACGAATCTATAATTGCGGGTTTAAAGGCAGGTTTAGGAATAACAAAGCCTTGGGTGCAACTATAAATGAACTGTATTGATAAAGCTAGCTAGTGTATCTCGGGAGAGTGCAATAGTCTATTATTGTGATTATCCGAAGAAATTCATAAAAAGAAGTGTTAATTGTTGATATAGAACTGTTGGTAAATTTGTATGAAGCACAAATAGAAGGGGATTCAATAGGGAAAATCTTGACCTTAGCATCTCTCTCATATTATTTACAACCTTCGTTAGTCTAATTTCAGCTTGTTATTTCACTCCAAATATTAGTTAGTAATTAACCCTCCAACTGTGATTCGAAAGTTTTGGGAAGCTGGTCTTGAGGATTTGAGTGGGGCTTAAGGTGGTATTTGATAGGTTAACTCTCTGTGGATTCGACCCTGGGCATAATACTTGGGTTTTATTTGCAACGTCCGCAGAGTCCTTTTTAGAGGGCATACTTGAGCGTGATCAAATTTTGGCATCGTTGCAGGGGAGTTAACGAAATTATCAATTTCCATTGCTAGAGTTACAAAAATTCTGGTGTAGCTAGTTTCTTTGTACCCAATTTTGATTGAATCTTTTAACTGTTGACTTTGTTGCACAGGTGTATGCCTAGAAATTCTACAAGAACTGGAGAATTACTTGAAGGACTCTCAGACCCAGAAAAGATATTCCGGGCATTAAACCGTGCTAACAGAAGACTTTAACCATCTCAACAGACAGACAAACTCGAAATTGTAATGGACGGCGTAAACGACCCCAACGGAGACGGCAGACAGGAGCAAGTCAACTTAAATGCTGGAGTGGCGGCACCTCTTGTGCCGGAGGGTGCACTTTATGACTGGGCACAACCGACATCTGATAATTTGGCAAGTGCCATTGTTGTGCCATCGATACAGGTTGAATCATTCCAGATTACAACAATATGCTGCACTTTTGCAAAACAAGGGATTGTTCTCTGGAACACAGGTAGAAGACCCTCAACAGCACTTAAAGAATTTCCTGTCTATATGAAAAACTCAGAGGCAGCCCAACGTGACTCCGGAAGCAATCAGGCTGCTATTATTTCCTTTCTCTGTGACAGGAGCTGCTCATATTTGGCTCAGCTCACTCCCCATAAACTCCATTGAAACTTGGGATGAGTTAGTCAAATAGTTTCAAAACAAGTTCCATCCGCCCAACAAAATATCACAACAGATTGATGAGATTGTGAGCTTCAAACAGAAACCTATGAAAACTTTGCACGAGACATGGGGAAGGTTCAAAGGAATGTTGATGATGTATCCCCGTCATGGTATCCCAGAGCAGATGTTGGGACAACGGTTTTACATGGGACTTTCTGACAGCATGAAGAATATTGTGGATGCCTCAGCGGGTGGGGCATTTTTGAGCAAGACATGGAGAGAAAGACAGAACCTGCTGGATAAAATGGCTTAGAATTCAAGGTGGACAACCAGAAACTCACCTATCACTCCGGTGATGCATTCAGTGCCTCTTGATCCATACAACACTATGGCAGAGAATTTGGCGACTCTTTTGACACATATGAGCATCCTCACCAAGAAGGTGGAAGAGTCAGGACAAAAGCAGCAGGTACATATAGTTGATACTACCAATAGGGGCTTGTGCACATCTTGCATCAGTCATCTAATGGGTAATCCATGGAATGTGTAGCATGACCTTCATCATCAACAACCTGAAGATATGAATTATGTGGCTAACTACGGGGGTCAGAGGCAAGGTAATCAGAACTGGGACCAGCAAACTCAGTAGCAGTACAGGCCACCACAGCCAGATTACAATGCATGGAATATAGGAGGTATGAGGCCCCCCAACAACATAGCTCCTTATCCTAGGCCGCAAGGGTATAATAATCAGCATCAAGGTTACCACCCACCTCAGCAGCAGCATAGTGGGAGACAAGAAGATGGGTTCTCCAGGCTAGAAGCGATGATGCAGCAAGTGATTGGGTCCAATGCAAAGATAAATGAGAGGGTAGATGTACATGATGCAGCTATTAAAAATATTGAAATGTAGGTGGGCCAATTGCTATGTCATTGAATAACCGTCCTCAAGAGACATTGCCTGCAGATACTCAGACCAACCCCAAAGATCAGGTCCTGAAGCAGATGATGGCGACGAGTCTCCGCAATAGGAGGGATCTTGATGTTGAGCAGGAAAGAGATCGTGAGAATATGCAGACAGAGACACTCATTCAGGCACCCATTGAGCTGGATGAATCAACAAGGCTGACAGATGTGACACTCCAGCCTGTTCCTGAAAATCAGAATGTGTAGAAAGAGGGCAAGAAATCGCTGAAACAGTAGCAGAGCCAGTGGAGGAGATGATAGTTGAGAAGGAAAAGTCCCAAGTCATTGGGAAGAAAAGACCTCATGCACCATTCCCACAAATATTGGCCAAGCACCAAAAGGAAGAGCAATACAAGAAATTCTTTGACATGCTCAAGAAAATTCAGGTAAATATTCCATTGATGGAAGCTTTGAAGGAGATGTCTGGATACGCAAAGATGATGAAAGACTTGATGTCTAGGAAGTTTGACTTCCAAGGTTTGGCCACAATAGCACTTACACAGACTTGTAGTATAGTGGTAACGAGACCCGTTGCTCAAAAGCTCTCTGACCTAGGGAGTTTCACTATTCCTTGTACTATTGGTAATTTTTCCTTTACAAAGGCACTTTGTGATTTGGGGGCCAGCATTAACCTCATGCCCCTGGTTGTTTACAAAAGGTTCGGCATTGGGAGAGCTAGACCCACCTCTATGCTGCTGCATCTGGCTGACAGGAATGTAAAGCGTCCATTTGGGATCCTAGATGATGTTCTTATTCAGGTGGGGAAATTTGTGTTCCCTGCAGATTTTGTGATCTTGGATTGCAATGCAAATGAAGAAATTCCTATAATTTTAGGAAGACCATTCTTGGCCACTGGGAGAGCATTGATTGATTGTGAGACTGGGGAGCTTAAGATGAGGCTCAATGATGAATAAATTATTTTTAATGTGCAAAAATCGATGAGACGTCCAAGTAAGTTTGTTAATTGCTCTCTCATTGATGTTGTGGATGTAATTGTTCAGTATGATGATGAGGTATTGATGTTGGAGGATCCCTTGGCCGCATGTCCGTCAAATTTGGAGAAGGCTAATGGTGAGGAGTTGGCAGAATGGGTGTTGGCATTGGAAGGTAAGGGGTTTTGGGATAGAAAGCTAGAATTTGAACCTCTACACCTGGAAAAGAGAGAGAGTCCTCCGGCTAAACCGTCCACTGAAGAACCACCGAAGCTGGAGCTAAAGCCATTGCCAGCTCACCTCAGGTATGAATTTCTGGATCCAAACTCCACTTTACCTATTATTATCTCATCTGGTTTGCTAGATGTGCAGGTGCAACAGCTTTTATAGGTAACGAAGGACTGCAAAGCTGCCATCGGATGGACCATGGCAGATATCAAGGGGATCAACCCCACCTATTGCATGCAGAAGATTCTGCTGGAAGAGGTATACAGGCCTTCCAGGGAACATCAATGGAGGCTGAATCCAAATATGAAGGAAGTGGTGAATAAGGAGGTAATTAAGTGGTTAGATGCAGGGATTATCTTCCCTATCTCGGACAGCAACTGGGTTAGCCCTGTTCAGTGTGTGCCTAAGAAGGGTGGCATGACGGTTGTGAAAAATGACAAAAACAAGCTAATCTCTACGAGAACCGTCACTGGCTGGAGAATATGCATGGATTATAGAAAGCTGAATCTTGCCAGCCAGAAAGACCACTTCCCACTTCCCTTTATTGATCAGATGCTAGACATATTGGTTGGGAGGTCACACTTTTGTTTCCTCGATGGGTACTCAGGGTACAAACAGATCTCTATTGCCCCCGAGGACCGAGAGAAGACCTCGTTCACTTGCCCCTATGGAATATATGGCTTCAGGAGGATGTCCTTTGGCCTTTGTAATGCACCCGCCACATTCCAATGGGGCATGATGGCCATTTTCACTGATATGGTTGAAGACATTATGGAGGTATTCATGGATGATTTTTCAATGGTGGGGAATACGTTTGATGAGTGTCTGGTGAATCTGACACGTGTGCTGAAAAGGTGCATCGATACTAATCTGGTGCTGAACTGGGAGAACTGCCATTTCATGGTGCAAGAAGGCATAGCCTTGGGGCAACGAGTGTCAGGCAAGGGAATAGAGGCAGATAGAGCCAAAGTTGATGTCATAGCAAATCTGCCTCTGCCAACCTCGGTCAAAGCAATAAGAAGCTTTCTTGGACATGCCGGTTTCTACCGACGGTTCATTAAATACTTCTCCAAAATTGCCAACCCCCTATGTATGTTGCTGGAAAAAGATAAATCCATTTGTATTTTCTGATGCATGCAGGGTAGCATTTGAAGAGCTGAAGCAAAAGATGGTCACAACACCAATCATTGTTGCCCCCAACTGGGAGCAACCTTTCGAGCTAATGTGTGATGCTAGTGACTATGTAGTGGGGGCGGTGCTGGGCCATCGGAAGGACAAATTGATGCATCTAATCTACTATGCAAGTAGAATGCTGAGTGGGGCCTAACTGAATTACACAGTGACCGAGAAGGAGATGTTAGCTGTGGTGTTTGCATTCGACAAGTTCCGGTCCTACCTGATAGGATCGAAGGTAATTGTATACACTGACCATGCAGCTCTTATATACTTGATAGAGAAGAAAGACTCTAAGACACGCCTGATTCGTTGGGTGTTGTTGCTACAAGAGTTTGATCTTGAGATACGCGACCGAAAGCGCACTGAGAACCAAGTCGTTGATCATCTATCACGACTTGAGGGAGCTAAAAACACAATTGAGGTTGAAGATATTCTGGAAACCTTTCCAAACGAGCAACTACTCGTAGCTAACCATCTAGAAGCACCATGGTATGCGGATTTCGCCAACTACCTAGCTTGCGGTATTGTCCCTCACGACCTGTCTTCGGTCCAGAAGAAGCGTTTCTTTCGTGAAAGCCGTATGTATTATTGGGATGAGCCCTATCTTTTTAGAATATTTCTAGATAACATGATCCGGAAATGCATCTCCGATATGGAACAATGTTCTATTTTGTAGGCATGTCATGCATCGGCTTATGGGGGACTCTTTGGAGGAGTGAGGACTGCAGCAAAGGTGCTTGAGGCCGGGTTTTTCTGGCCAACAGTGGTCAAAGATGCTCACACATAGGTGAAGGGTTGTAATGAATGCCAATGCACCGGGAACATCTCCCGGTGCCACGAGATGCCCATGAACCCGATTCAGGAGGTTGAAGTGTTTGATGTTTGGGGGATAGATTTCATGGGTCCCTTCGTCAGCTCTTACAGCAATAAGTACATTCTTGTTGCTATTGATTATGTGTCCAAGTGGGTGGAAGCTGTAGCATTATCCACCAATTATGCAAAGGTGGTGGTGGGGTTTCTGAAGAAAAATATATTCACCTGCTTTGGGACACCACTGGCAATAATAAGTGACGAGGGCACTCATTTCTGCAACAGAGCATTTGAGAAGTTGTTGGCAAAATACGATGTGCGCCACAAGGTGGCTACGCCGTACTACCCGCAAACCAGTGGACAAGTGGAGGTCTCCAACAGAGAGATAAAGAGTGTATTGACAAAAACTGTAAACGCTACAAGAACAGATTGGGCAAGAAAGTTAGATGATGCACTCTAGGTGTATAGAACAACATTCAAGACACCAACCGGTATGTCTACATACAAGTTGGTGTTTGGGAAGGCATGTCACCTGCCGTTAGAACTTGAGCACAGAGCGTGGTGGGCGCTGAAACAGATGAATCTTGACATGGAAGCTGCAGGCTCGTCTAGAGTCACATAATTAAATGATCTGGATGAGTTCCGACATCTTGCTTTCGAGAGCACAAGACTGTATAAAGAAAGAATGAAGAGGCTGCATGATCATCACATTGTGGAGCGAACCTTCAAATCCAGGGACAGGGTACTGTTATACAACTCAAGATTGTGGTTGTTCTCGGGTAAGCTCAAATCACGATGGTCTGGACCATTTAGGGTGGTTGAAGTGCTTCCGTATGGGGCTGTTGAAGTTGCTACTGAGGATGACTCTCGCACATTTAGAGTCAATGGTCAGCGGTTGAAATTATACATGGGAATGAGCGAATCTAAGGAAGGAAATGTGCTCCACTTGAATGAGCTGCAGAGGTCGAGTGAGTCGTAAATGCGCTCATCTGAGTCGTGTCGCGACAATAAATCAGACGATGCGTGGGAGGAAACCCATGATATTGGCGTCAGATTCAGAGAAGGGATCTGACCGCGGTCCTCCTGCGACCGCGGTAGAAACCCCTCTCAGGCAAACATTTTTCGCGGTCCAACCGCAGACGCGGTCCAACCGCAGACGCGGTCCAACAGCGCCAAAACACCCTCTCTGAACTTTTTCTCCCGCGGTCCTCCCGCGACCGCTGTCGGACCGCGGAGCCCGCGTCAGGTAAGTATTTTTTTTATTTTGTGTTTTTAATTGCTCCCTTATTTTTACCAAAATACCCCCAACCCTTAAACCCTTCTTTCTCTTTCTCTTCCGCCCCAACAGCGTTTTTTTCACCATTTTCCCATCTTTTCTCTCAAAATTTGCTCTCTTTTCTCATTCTTTCTCTTACCCAAATTCCCCCCTCTCACCCATCTACCTCCCACAACGTTATCAACCCTTCCCACTCTTCAATCCTTGTAAGTTCCTCTTTCTTTCCCTTTATTCTAACTACTAATTTAGTGTAACTTAGTTTAGTTTGTTTCCCCTAGGTAGCCATAGTTTTAATTCTTGTTATACTTGTTAATTATTAGTGTTGTATATGACTGTAGTTGATATGGTGGGGGTATTTGGTGTGTAATTGCTTGGGCCTCCATTATGTTTGAAGTTATAGGACTTGTCTTGCTACTTTGGAGGCCTAGAGAAAATTGTTTATGGAGTTATGGTGGTTGGGAGGCCTTGTTTAGTTTGAAATTGATGATTGCTCTGTTAGTTTTGGGCAGGTTATGCCCAATCCTAAGTGTGGGGTCTGCTAGTAGTGAGTTAGTAGGTGATATTGTTTGTAAATTGGGTGAAAGAGTAAGTTTGGGGTGGTGTTGGCCAATGTTTGTATTTAGCTAGGTTGTTAGGCCTTCACTACAATGCGAATGGGGCGTGTGTGTCACTTGGAACTACAACAGGGGGTGTTTTGTGGTGTCTTTAGGTGGTGAAGTCTGAGTAACCACCCGTTTGACACCACTTTAAATGAATTTAATGGATTGTCTGGTCTCTATGCAAGTACCATGACTCGAAAGAAGCAAAAACAAGGGGCTGGCTCATCCAACCAACCTACATATGACGAGTCTAGGTTCAACACTGAACTGGCAGAGGATGACTTTAACGCGAAGGCTAGAAAGACCTTTATTCAGGATGTGCCGATTGACCAGGCTGCCCTCCGAACAGAAAAAGAGGAGATGTACAAGGACATTCGGCGGCTCTAGATGGAATTCCTGTTTGATGACCCTTTCCCGTTCAACCCGATGATTGTGCGAGAATTTTATGCCAACTGCTCGGCTACTTCATCACTTCGGGGTGTGTTTGTGAGGGGTAAGTATGTCCAGGCACATATCCCATACATTTAGAGGGCTTTGTGGCTACCCACATTCACGAGCGATGTTGATTACTACCATAGCCGGCCCGATGTCACATGGGATGATTTGATTGCCGCTCTTTGTGTTGGGGGATGAGTGACTTGGGTCACGGATGGCGTGACTTCGAACTCCTCCTCTTTTACACACCTGGCTAAATGTTGGCTGACCGTGATCTGCAGCCGCTTCATTCCGTCCGGCAACACCACGGATGTAAATTTCAACAGAGCGGTCTTGACTTGGTGCTTTGTAACAAGCGAGGAGTTTGATGTTTCCCGAGTTATTGGGGATGAGATGTTTCTGAGGGGCCCATTACTGTCTAAGGGGTTTTAATTCCCCTCGTTGGTGACTTACCTGTGTCTACAGAAGAATGTGCCCACCTTTCCTATAGATGGCACAGTAGCTCCTGCCGCTCCATTCAGAGCCACTCGCATTCCTATTCATATTGATGATGATGATGCCCCGGCTCCTCCTGCTCCATCGAGGTGGTCCAATGAAAGTGACAGACCTTCTAGATGCCCTCGGGCTGGAGCGGGGTTCTCCAGATCTCAGTCTTCACGGCCAATATTGCGGTTCATAGAGGATGAGGTCACGGATCTCCGCACCTCTGTGGATGGTCTTCATACGAGGATGGACGCCATGTCTCAGCGACATGCCAGATCAGAGAGTCGGTTCATGCACTGGTTCCGTGCACAGGGAGGGCATGTAATGTGGACCCTACCACTGTCTCCCACTCGAATTGAGTCTCAGGGAAGTCTTCTTACCCTTTTTCTCTTTACTTGTTTAATATGACATGGGGACATGCCATAATTTTAAGTGTGGGTGGGAGACTTGCTATGTCTGTATGTTGTATTGTGTATCAAAATGGTTGGTGTTGTAGTTGTAGATAATTGGTGTATATATTTGAGTATGCTTTTATTAGATATAGCTGACTTGGCCCAACGACGGACACTTGTCGACGGGTCTCTTGAAGGTCAAAGTTGGAATTAGATATAACTGGAAAAAAAAATAACAAAAACATAGTTAGAGGACTCTTCCTGATGACGGACCACTTGGACAAGTACTCTTGAGGTAAGTAGTCCATGTAGATACCTTTTCTTATTTTATTTTCCTTTTTAGGTAGTGTAATAAATCCCCCTTAGTTTTTCTTTTGACCACGATTCTTTTTCAAGAGTTTTTCTTGAACCGGGTTAGGTAGATTTTTCCTTTTGTAGTTTAGGACTAAAATGGGTAAAGGCTAGATTGAGACCCCTGATGTTCACACCTGCAACTTATTAAAATGAGCTTGAGAGTGTGATGGTTAGACTCTGTTGTAGACTTGTAATTTTATGCCTTAATTTTGCACATCTATTCTTGCTTAAACGCTCGTATGTGTGTGTTGATGAACTGATTCGGAATGAGTTACATGCTTTGTGAGTGTGAGGTTTCACCTGCTTTCCGTGCTTGCATGTGATACTTAGAACTTGACCTCTGTGTTTGCAAAGCGAAATAGAAGTTGTTAGGTCTTAGAGATGATTGATGCATTTCTTTGTTTAAGCCCTTATATAAATCTTGTGAATCCACCTGTACATATGTCCATAGTTAACCCCTTTGAGCCTGAAGCCTATTCTTTGGTAACCCTAATGAACTATATCCCTGAGTTTGAATAAGTTGTTTGAACTTGTACCTCCTAGAAGCACTTGAATTAATGCAGAACATATAAAAGTCAAAGTACGGGGTAGTAGGGAGTAGCGAAAAAGGGGGAATCAAGAATGAGTAAAATGAATGGTGCACTGGTCTTGTAAAAATAAAAAAATAAAAAAATAAAAAATAAAAAAAAATAAAATATAGAAAATAAGAGACCGGTGCACCTGAAGAAAAGTAGGGTACAACTATGAAATAAAATGTGGAGGAATGAGTGGGGCTGAACATGAAAACGTATAAGAAAAAGGGAAGTATGTATTAAAAGTGCGTAGAGAGGTTAGTCACTATATCCAAATGTATCCTACCCGTCCCTTAGCCTACATTACAACCAAATCAAGACCTCTTGATCTTTGACTGAAACAGCTCGATTAGTAGAGTACTACACTAGGGGCAAGCTTATGGTGTGTCTGTGTGGCATGTGAATGCTCTTTGCTGAGAGTGAGCGAATTCTTTCTATCTGTAGTTCCTTGTATTCAAATTATATGTGTGTGGAACTTCTTACAGAATATTGATGTATGGGCATGTGACTCAGGAAGAAAAAATGAGTCTTCACCTCTATAGAGTAAATAGAGTGTGGTTGATTGTGTCATGGAAATAGAGTCTGCATCTTGGGTATGGATGTTGCATTTCGTAGGTTGGTCCGTGAAAATGGCGGGTGTGACATATCTTTGGGTAATGCAATAAAAGGTTAGGTATGGAAGTGTGGTTTAGCTTGCTCGAGGACGAGCAAAGGTTTAAGTGTGGGGTGTTGATAATAGGTGAATTTGACTATATTCAGGCCCTAAATAACCACATTCTTGTATTGTTTTGATATTAAAAGTGTTAGCAAAATGCTCTTATGGGTGCGTTTTTCGTATTTTCAGGCTATACGCGACTAGGAAGGCGAGAAGTACTTGTGGAGTCGAGAAAATGAAGAAAAAAGGCCAACCATGCAAACTCCCAACCAAATCATGTGAAACAGGCCAAGGAATTCTGAAGCAGCCGTTAGCCGTGGTCCAGCCGCGACCGCGGATGTAACGCGGTGAAACATGGTCTCAGACAAAACAAAAGTTCAGAGAAGGCCTTTGGCCGCGGTCGAGCCGCGACCTGGATGGAGCGCGGGCAAACAGGTCTGTAGACAAAATCGAGATTCAGAGAGGCTTCACGGGCGTGGTTCGACCGCGACCATGGAAGGCGTGTGATTGGACAGGGGAAGTTGAGGAAAAACGTGGAATTAAGCCCTAAAACCTATATTAGTCACTAGGTTCCCCCGCTTCGAGGCATGTATTGACTATTTTGAGTTCTTGGAAGAAAAACAAGTGTGTGAGAATAGCTCAAACTTATTTTTTCTTTCCTTTTGATTGTTACTGTTAGATTATATTTAATCTTAGTTTATTTTGTTTACCCATAGTTATGAGTAGCTAAATCCTTTATCTAAGGTCTTGATGGAACCTATTGAGGGATGGACTTCTAGTTTATGTTAATGCAAATTTGTCGGTTTTAATCTATATTTATTCGACTGTGTTTTTGTTGTAGTTAATTGACAGGATTCTCAATTAGCTGTGCTTATTTAATGTGCATAACTTGGAAAAGAGTGTATGTTTAAGTAGTTGTTGAATAACACCAGTCCTAAAGTATAAGAGGAATCTATTACTGCGAGTTTAAAGGCGGGTTTAGGAATAACAAAGCCTTGGGTACAACTATAAATGAACTGTATTGATTAAAGCTAGCTAGTATATCTCGGGAGAGTGCAATAGTATATTATTGTGATTATTCGTTAGAAATCCATAATAAGCTAAGTATTCGTTGTTGATATAGAACTATTGGTAAATTTGTATGAAACATAAACAGAATGGATTCCATCAATAGGGAAAATCTTGACCTTAGCATCTCTCTCATATTATTTACAACCTTAGTCTAATTTCAGCTTGTTATTTCACTCCAAATATTAGTTAGTAATTGACCCTCCAACCGTGATTCGAAAGTTTTGGGAAGCTGGTCTTGAGGATTTGAGTGGGTCTTAAGGTGGTATTTGATAGGTTAACTCTCTGTGGATTCGACCCTGGGCATAATACTCGGATTTTATTTGCAACGTCCGCAGAGTCCTTTTTAGAGGGCATACTTGGGCGTGATCAGGGGGCTGAATCCTTTGAATAACTACTCGTATCTGTTACAACTCGTACCTCTTTATCAGTTGTAACTCTTTGACCAGTCTATATGTATCGGCACATTATTTTTATATGTAAACTCAAATTTTCCCAATACAACTCCCTTATGTAATGACAATGCCCTAAGAGGCACATCCATGGCCCATCAAGGTATTTGTCCCGTACTCTAGCTTATTATAAATAAATATTTTTATGCTTAAAAAACGTTTGCCAAGTAAAATTCACATCAAAACAAATTAAAGTTTAATTAAGGGAAATTACCAGCTATGTCCATTTAGAAGTACCTCATTACAAAAATTGGTCAATTAATAAAATATTACTAATATTAGCCAAAATGGACAATTAGCTATTTGTAGCAAAAAAAATTTCAAATTTTTACTTTCTTTTGAGTGTGTGCTATTAGAATAGATTGGGTATATCTTAAGGAGCTTGAATCTCAATTTTGGAATGATTTGGTGAAGTTTTGAGGTGGTTTGAATTGAAAATTCGAAGTAAAACTGAATATGAAAAAAATGATACGTGTATCACACTGTGTATCACATATGCATCATATTTGTATCGATTGTGTATCACATGTATATCCATGTATATCTGTGTGCGAGATACATGCGTGATACATGTTTGATACATGTGTCACAGAAGAATTTTTGACATCGATTTAATTATGATTTTGATACAAAATCAGTCCAAATCACCCCCAACCTTCCTCAAATTTTGTATATTGACTTATCTATATGTTTTCAATGAAATTCGACTATACCCATTAAAAGAATTTCTTATTTGTTTTGATTTTTGGAATATTAACTAGAGGTTGGTAAGTTGAAACTTATATAAGACATTTCTGTAAGTTTCCCTTTAATTAAACTTCAAATATATATTTTTCCAAATTTACTTTCAATTAATTTCCGAACGCCCTTAATGGTAGAGTAAGAAGAGCACATGCAAAAAAAAAAAATTGGTATCTGTTATGAAATAATATAAGAACAAGAACAATAATACAAGAACAAGAACAATATAGAGAAAAGTAGAGAGAGCAGTATTCTTATTGATCTTTGGGATGATTTACAATGGGAGAGAACCCCTTTATTTATAGGGAGGTGGTGACTTAGCCACCAAGTAGTAAACCCTAGGATCTCTCTAAATATGGACATTCACCTTAAATAGAATATTTTATAACACTCCCTCTTGAATGTCTATTCAATAATGTGCCTCGTTAAAACCTTAACTAAAACAAAACCCAATGGGAAAAAATTATAGAAAAGGAAAAAGAGTACACATGTTTGAATATGCGCCTATTGGTTGCCTCGTTAAAAACCTTGCAAGGAAAACCCATTGGGACAAAACCTTGTAAGGGAAAACGCGCATTAACTCCCCCTGAAAAGAGCATCAATTCACATCCTTGAGCATTTGCATTCCAATCTTGTGCACCATCTTCAAAACGATCTTTTGTAGAGATTTGATAAATAAATCAGCCATATTGATTTGAATAAATATTTCGCACCTTGAAATTATCATTCTTGATGGATATGAACATCTTCATATAATGTCGTGGAATGACTCTTCAATATCTCCATAGAGGTATTCTCGATGCCATCATGCTTATAGTTATAGCAAGATACATATGTACACAAGTTGCACTTAGGATGTGGTACTTCAGGACCAAGAATTGTATATGCTTCAAGCAACTTCAATCTTTCATGGATTGACATATAAGTTAAGTCATAGCCATATAATAGACTTTAGATGCATATCAAGTTTTCATGTCATGCTAAACAAATAAGATATTGAAAACTGATTACACATACCATTGACTTTATACTTTCAAGTATTTGAACTACATGTCTTTCATATGGAATCAATTCTGCTTGAATTGTATCTCTTTCATTTAGCCAATATTTTTGTTTGTATTCGACAAACATAAGATCCTCATCGATATTTAGCGCTATCATAAATGTCGTCGACGAACATTATATATCGGTTCCAATAAATTTTCATAAAGACATAACATGGAGATCTCTTCATTCATACATTCAGGTACCTGAATCTCTCATGAGATTTTATGATGTGTTATGTCATGTGATCTTCTAGATCACTTGCCTCCTTATTATGATCACTTTGATCATTTGCTCATCTTCTTTATTAAGAAGTTATTTTGAAACCGATTTGTCTATACGCTTTAAGCGTATCAAAGACTTTGTCCTTCTGGGACTTAATATGAGCATTTGCAGTGAGAATATAGTTACTTTCATTGGGTCAGCAAATGCGTATAGCATGCTTTGCAATATGTGGCAATTGAATTATCCTTTTATGAGCTTCAGGTTCATATTATGATATTCAAGGATCTATATATACAAATGATAATTCATCCCATGTAATCTTTTCTCAAGTGTTTATCATGTCTCCCCCTCATGTTAGAAAAGGTAACTTGTTTCCTCAACTTTGAGAGTCCATCTTTGTGCATTATGGTGTTAATGAAAATATACACCGCACATCAATAATAATAAGATAAAATTATTTGGTTCCTGACCCTGAACCACTTGTGAGGGGAGAATATAATATACTCTCGTATACAACGTATGTCAAACAAATATATATATAACTTTGTTCTCATAAGAAACAGTTTAGCTATTAAGTGGAGGCACTCAATAATTATCTTGCTAAACCAACTATGATATAAACCAACTTATCAAGATGAACTATCTTGAATAGAAAATCTGGAAATTATGCTCGAAGTTATATTACTGAGCAATTTACCTCGCAAGCACCGGCCAGGCTGCGGGTTAATAACAATCGCACATGTAACCATATCATAGATACATCATATGTGGTATACATGGCAGGTGAATGGGCCCATATTCACCTTTGATATTTCCAGAATTTATGGGATTCAACCCGAACTCTTTAGTTGGTCAATCAATTAATGAGAACAAGTAATATAAGAGAATTCGTAAAGAACTTTCTAGTTCTTTAATATTTATCCATGTGAATTCTCTATTACTGCACATCATACTTAAAATGAGATGGCTAACCCGAATGCCAACTGAATAAATTATCAATATTAATAAACTTCAAATTTACACCATGGCATGTGCAATTATCAATAAACTTCAAGTTTATTATGATATGGGTTTTTATATCAATAAACGTCCACTTTATTATGGTATTCTTGTGTAGTACAAAGTGGAGAATAAAGCGGGTAATTTTTCACATACAGATTATCCCGCTACAAGTTGTAGTAATAGAAGATACCAAATCTTTCCTTTATTTATAGTCTCAATATAATCAATCGCTTTCGCATATACTTTTAAAACTGAATAAGTTTCTTTGAGTCTTACTACAACACAATACCTTATTGGTCATCAATTGTGTTTCTCCAACATAGTAATAATTGGCTCTCTAGAGCTCTCAATTAATTTTGTACTACCACAAATTCATCAATATCCATGTGGTGAATATCTCTTTTAAAGAGAAAGTTATACCATTATGGTCATGTCAAAATTATATGCAAGATATGTTTCTTGCATTATTATTGTCCTTTGATAATCACATTGACAAATTATTTTGGCGTACAATAGGTACGTGACCAATGACTATTCATGCCATAACAATGACATTATTTTCATATATCATCTCAAACCTCCTTCTAGGGGTGAGTGTGGTACATTCAATACCAATTTCATGTTCATATTCTTCCAATAATGAATATGTATTCGTGAATCAGATGTTGTCACATTCACTGCGGGGATATGTGATTTTGTTATCCTTTTCAAATCTGTAAATGCGTCTGGCATTCGATTTGCTATTCTTTGCAAATGGATAATATTTTGCACCTCTTTTTCACAAATAGAGGTATGTGGATCAAGATGAGATAATGATGCATTTTTCCACAAAACTTCCCGTTTGGTTTCACCAACTTCTCCCCCTAATTTTGGAAAAAGTGTCTCATCAAATTGACAGTCTGCAAATCGTGCAGTGAACAAATCCCCTGTCAATGTTTCGAGGTAGCGAATAATGGAGGGCGATTCAAACTCAACATATATTCCTAACCTTCTTTGCAGACCCATTTTGGTGCAATATGGCGGTGCTACAGGCACATATACTGCACATCCAAAAATTCTTAAGTGGGATATATTAGGTTCATGACCCAAAACTCATTGCAATGGGGAATATTTGTGATAATTCGTCAGTCAGAGATGAACTAGCATTGCTGCATGCAAAATGGCGTGACTCCAAACCGAAGTGGGCAGCCGACGAACTAGCATTGCTGCATGCAAAATGGCGTGACCCCAAACCGAAGTGGGCAGCCTCGTTTTCATGAGTAAATGAGGTATTCAAGATTATTCTCATCTATTGTCTCAACATGATATCCATTTTGAATGATATCTTAAAAACTCAACAAGTTCCTCTTAAACTTGGAGGAGAACATTGCAGTCTCTATGATAAATATTGTTCCTTTAGGTAGAGTTATAGTTGCTCTTCCGGAGCCTTCAATCAATTTAATTACCATGGTTGACAACAAAAGAAAATATACGAACATGAGAATAAACAAATTCAATCCATTTGTTTCATATTTAAACAATATTTTCAAAATCTGTTGAGGTTATTCGAATAACTGAGTTAATAGTCGACTATCTTGGGAAGCAGTTATTAGGTTATTCGAATAACTAAACCTGATATTCGACTAACTAGCCTTGCGGAAAAATCCAGTTTTAATGCGAAATATTGGTTAGTCGAATAACTAATTAGTTATTCGACTAACTTAGTAAACAGTCATCAGGTTAGTCGACTAACTAAACTGGTTAGTCGACTAACTTAGCTTGCGAAAAATCCAGTTTTTAATACGAAATATTAGATAGTCGACTAACTTATTAGTTAATCGACTAACTTTACTGGAAAGTAAAAATGTCTTCGAAATTTAAGCATATTGAAACATTCTAAAGAGCTAATACTAACATTATATCATAAACTAACTAATACGAGCTGATACTAATGACTACTAACTAATACAAATAAGTAAAATAAAATCAAATAATTCCATCTTCCTTCATCACAGATCCATCACCGATTAAGTGGTCTATTTTCCCCTTAGGGTGCTCAAAGAAGTTTGCCACATCCAAATGGGTGATGTCAAAATTGTCGTCAGAGACAAAATTGGTTTCAGGGCCTTTACTCTTTAGAGATGCTTGATAAAGCTCAACCAAATGTCTTGGTACACGGTAAATTTTCGCGCAATGCCCTTTTCCACCGCAGTAATAACATATAGTTTATGAACTGTTTGCTTTTGGATTCTCATCATATCGTGCTTGTGGCAGAGTGACCAACTTCAGGTTGTCATATCTCTCCTTTAAGCCATTCCACAAGGTAGGTGGATCTTTGACTGTGATATATTCAATTTTCAAACCTTCATCAAGATGATGGCGCAAGAAAATCAAGGCCTTAGCACAGTTTCAAACCTTCATCAAGGTGATGGCGCAAGAAAATCAAGGCCTTAGCATAGTCTTGGGTGGATGCATTATTTCTGTCTTTAATGGCGTCTCCAGGACCCATTGCATCCAAATGGATTTCAGCATCCAACACCCATGTCATATAGTTCTTGCCCGAAATTTCAAGGGCAACGAACTTTCTTTTCATAATGTCAGACATGAAACAAAATTACATCAAGAGCGTGTTCGTACTTACGATTTTATTACAATTATCACATTCACTTCAGGGAATGGATCATAATCATCTGTATGTGCTATATACAATCTCATGTCAAATATTACTTTCATAAAGTGAAAGATTATTTTGAGAATCTTTATTATTCTCATTATCACAATGATGACGATTATAATTCCGTCTATTGCCACGTCCACATCCATTGATACCTTCATGGTAATAATTTTGTCTTCTTTCAGACTTATCACATACTGCTATCACATTCTCTAAAGGGAATGAAGCAAATTCAATGGGACAGATTTTCAATTCTTTGCCCACAATCATACATGAATTTAATCATGGCAAGACATAGAAATTTTACCACTTCATGTGAGTGTAATTTCTTACAAACTCCATTAGAGTTATAATCAAACTTTGTTGTCTTTGTTTGTACATGAAATCAAATCGTAGAATTTCAAGAATTTGAAAGGGAAAAGTAAATTACTTACCTTTAAGGTATACCAATAAATGTTGTGATATCAAATATACCTCTTGAGTTTCCATCCCGTTGCATTACTTTATGATGATACCATCTCTTCTATTTTTCCGTATAGAAATTCTTGAAGAAGGAAGAAATCAAATTCAATTGGTTAGAGACTCGTGCTGATACCGTGTTATGAAATAATATAAGAACAAGAACAATAATACAAGAACAAGAACAATATAGAGAAAAGTAGAGAGAGGAGTATTCTTATTGATACTTTGGGATGATTTACAATGGGAGATAACCCTTTTATTTATAGGGAGGTGGTGACTTAGCCACCAAGTAGTATACGCTAGAATCTTTCTAAATATGGACATTCACCTTAAATAGAATATTTTATAACAGTATCTCAAATTGGAAACTGTTTAAAAATCTATAATATATTCATAAATTAATTATCCCTTCAATGTATATATAACCAAAAAAAAGAAGATAAAAAGAAGTAAAAGGTGGTCAGTTTTGATATTGAGATATTGGAGCTGACTGTTGACTGTTTGAAGGTGACAAATCAGTATTCCAAGTGCTTAGCAACAACTCTGAACTAAACAGTGAGAGACTCCCCCTACCCCTCCCCCCATCTCCCACCCCCTCTCAACCAAAAAGTGGGAGACTTCCCACCCCTGTCAACCCTCACCCCAAACCACAAGCAAGAAGAAAAGAGAGACAAAAAAAAAAGGACAGAATATTGGTGTAAAGTAGTAGGCGAGAAAAAGGAAAAAAGTAAATAAGTAAAAAAAGATTACCAACTTTTTCATTATTCACAAAAAAACCAATTGAAATACCAAAACGCCAACTTTACTTTTTCCTTTTCTTTCTTTTTGGTTTCATCTTTCTTCTTCATTCTGTTTTGTCTATCCCCTTGGAACATTTCAATTCACTTTTGCAGAACAAAACAACAAAAGTAAACCACCCCATCCACCCCCATCCCCACCCCACCCTCTACTACCGCCCAAGCACTCTCCTTTTACCTTCTGCATTGTCTCTTCAATTGTCTGCTACCCTTTTTTCTGTCTATTTAAACAGTCCAAGAATCTCTAGTTTCAGTTACAGAATCTCAAAGTTTCTATTTTTGTTAATAAAAATTGAGTCTTTCTTGATTCTTTATCTAAATGGGTTCTTTTGTTTTTAGTTCTTGGACAGTTTTGTTAGTTTGTTAACACGATTTTGATTCTTTTTAGGGATTTGGTCTTTTCATTTTTTTATTGAATAAATGGGGTTCTGTTCTTATAGTATTTGAACAGTTTTGTTAGTTGTGTATACATGAATTTGATTCTTTAGGTAATTTGGAGCTTTTGAGAAGTGCGCGTGAGAAAAAGGATGCAATCAGAGAGTTCAGAACAGTTGAGATCGGTTGTGGCAGCAACTGATACAAGAGGGAAACATAGGATATCTGCTGAATTGAAGAGGCTTGAGCAAGAAACTCGTTTCTTGGAGGTTTGTTTGATGTCTCTTTTGACTTTTTTTGGTTTTAGTTTTACTTTTATTTTGTATAATATTGGCCTGATATGAGTTTATATGAAGTAATATGGTCAATGAAAATTCATATAGTCGACTCCAACTTGTTTGGGACTGAGGCTTAGTTGTTGTTTTTTGTTCCTTAGAAGTTGAAAATTTGATTGTTGTTTCTGGTTAGCTGAATATGCTTGTTGTTAATTGCCCTATTTGAGGATAAAGTTTGAATTTTTTTCCCTTCAGAGGTGGAAGTAATGAGTTGTGTTTAAGGAAGGGGATCTATTGTTCTATGTGCCTGCTAATTTGGGTGAAAAGGGTTGACCATCAACTAACAAACTATAGAGCTTTCTTTACTTTAATTATGAAAAGAGGGGGTCTTCAACGTTTTTTTGATGTGTTCATGAGACATGAGCTGTTTCATTTCTCATATCGTAGTAAGTTCTTGATTTGTGGAAGCCTGAAGCGTGTGTCCCCTTTTGCATTCTAGGTGTAGAAGGAGGTAATTCTTTATGTTTTGAAGTGAAATCTTAATGTCTTTAAGAGTTGAATATGAGCTGTTTGAGTATGTATTAGACTTGGCATTGAGTTCTATTGAGAGCATTTGAAACTTGTTTGAGAAATGGGACATATAGGGAGAAATTTTGTCGAGTTTTGAAGTGAATTCTTATTGTTTTTGAGAGTTGAGTGCTAATTGTTTTGAGTATATTTGGGACTTGGCCTGGAGTTGCAGCGAGACCTTTTGAAACTTGTTTGAGAAACGGAACATATAGGAAGAAAACTTGTTGAGTTTTGAAGTGAAGTCTTAATGTTTTTGAGAGTTGAGTACTAATTATTTTGAGTATATTTGGGACTTGGCCTGGAGTTGTAGCGAGACCTTTTGAAACTTGTTGGTGAAAATGGGACATATAGGGCTCACTTATGTTTCATTGGAGCCCTGTATTGAATTTCAACCATGAATTCTAGCCGTCTTTTAGCTTTAGTTCATCGTTCTTGCTTAGATGGTTGAATCCATGACTCAGCTGTTTTAGTTTCTGACTGCTGGTTCAGAGTTTTCTTATAAAGCTGCCGCATTGCAAGCGAAATACTTCATGGTACTGTTTGAGCTGCCTTCACTTTTGTGCTGCTGAATAGATTTTGAAGGTTGGTTTTAAAAAAAAAAAGATTGTGCTGGTATAATATCTAATGAGGCATGGACAGATATCTCCTTTTTGTGGACATCTGAAGTCAGAAGTAACATAGTGAACTTAGTTTCTCTCATTAAGGAACCAATTCATTCAACATTGAAAGTCGGTGGAGGGAACGTCTGGTTATTTAGGACAAGGAACAATACTTAATTGATGAGTGGGAGAAAGAAAGAGACGGCAGAGAAGAGAGGGAAACATAAAATACGTAGAAGAGTAGGAAAAGTATCTCTGGATCACAAGCCAATCGGAGTACTTGAACTAGACTTCCTTCACTGCCTGCTAATAAAAGAAGTTGCTTTTCTGTTGTTTTGGATTTTCCTGACCGTGAATTTTGTTGGTCATTATGGGGAGTAGATCGTAAAAATGTGAACTTTTGATGATTTTATGTTGGCCGGGGTTTCTTGCTGTGAGGATTTTTGAAGATGACGAATTTTCGTTGTTTTATATAAAGGGAGACAAATACAAGGATATTCTCTGACTACGCAATGAGATTTTCTGTTTGTTATCTTCGGCATTTTTCCATTAGTTCTTAGCGTCAGGCCTTTTGTCATTTCATAATGGCTGAGAAAAGGGCTGAAATTTTATACTCTTTTCCGCCCTTTATATGGAGGTGTTTGACTGAACATTGCGTTCAAGATGTTAATTTGATTTTTATGTACATTAGTGCTTGTGGAGAAAATATTATATGGAGGTAATTTGACTTTGAATCGTTTGATGAATTTGAATTCTTGAAATTTGTGAAATCTGTATAGAAGTGAAATGGTGCCAAACATGTTTAGACATTCCAAAATGGAGAGTGTCTTAAGATTAGGATGTGGGGAGTAATAACTGAATTTAAATGTTCTTATTGTTCTGTGGCTAATGTACTACATAGCCTCTTCTCTCTTTTGCTTACAAACTTTTTCTTGTAAATAAAAGGAGAAAATGTGAAAAAAGTAATAAAAAAAGAAAGAGTAAAAAGGAAAGATTTTCCACTTTGCTTTTCTCATGCAAGACACATTTAACTTCAGGTATTCGACTGAGAATATACTAAAAGAGAACCTATTAAGAAGGAAATAAGAGAGACAAGAAAACATCAGTTCAATCACAAAAATCCACACTTTTGATACCTACTTTGAGTTAAAAGGCCTCTTCAGTTCTAGAGTTAGCTTGATTCTACTAGATCAGTTGTCACTCATAACTCACATTTTAATGTGCATTCGAATTGATCTAAAGTTATCAAATTGTTGCGTGCTTGATTATTCATGGATTCCATGAAAAGCAACTTGACTTGTGATATCAACAACAACAACAACAACAACTACCCAGTATACTCCCACCCGACTTGTGATATCATGGGGTGAAATTAGTCATCCACTATCAAGAAAAAGTTATTCAGTTAAAAAAATTGAAATATACAATCTACTGAAATAATGTCAGAGAGGCAAAAAAGTTAGGGGATTTCTTCCTTTCTACCTAAGTATTGTTGGGCAGGATTATCTGATGCGTGTACTACTGAGGGGATGTAAGTACCTGCTGGAATAGTTATGGTGCACGCGATGTGGTATGGATACAACCATTATCAAAAATAAAGATAGTGTATTGAGGTGATATCCTTCCATACATTATATTGACAATAATATATTCTCAGTGGTAGCAGTAGGCAAAAAGGAGAAAAAATTGACGCTGTAATACCGGTGGTCATCTCTGTAGGATTCTTTGAGTGGATAACGCCTAGATGATTTTGACACTTAGTAAAAGCTCTAAATGAGCAAAATCTTTCTCGAGCAAATAAGTGGTCGTGAAGCGAAAAACAATGCAAATTTACTTAGTGGGCTGAGATTTGAGCAATTCAAATTCATATCCTAACATGTGGAATTTAAAACGAGGCCTAAGCTGTAGTCACAACTGATTGGTTTGCCTATATGGATCTTCTTCTATTGTGCTCACAAGGCACTAGACTGAGTTCCAAATTTGATTTACAAATATAATGTGAACCTCTTAACAAAAGCCAGAAAATCGTAGAAAATTTTCAAAACGTGATTTATGAATGAACAAACTGACACATTGGGAAAGGGCATTTGTAAAAAATTTGGTTATGAAATCTTAACGTAGGGATGGGTTTGTGCGTTACAATCTAAGATTTTGTATTCATGTTTTTATCAGGATATATTCAAGACAAATTGTTCTGTGAGCTTGTGCTGATGCTTTTGTTTCGTACAAAAGGTTTTCCCTTTATATGATGACCTATGGTGTATTGTTACTTAAGTTACCTTTGCACTCTGTGATCTTACATGTCAAACTTGGGAAATAGAACTTGTTAAGAGAAACACAGAGCAGCACTTGCCCGTTCAGTTTTAAATTTTAAAACCTTTTATCCTCAGAGCAGGAAGAACTTTATTTGGTAGAGTTACTTCAAAGGACTTAAAAAAATAAGCTTTTAGGTTTATGTACCTGGGCAAGGAGTTCTTACAATAACCTTCATGCAAAGGAATTTCTAGGATGGAGAGGGATATTTTGTCCTTGTTGCTAAAGTTCAGATAACTCTTAGTAACTGAAGCCACAAATAATGGCAACCAAAATAGTCTTTGCCTAAATGAGTTGTGACAACCTCTTCGTGAAAATGCATTTTAGTATCAAATGTATCAGTTAAGAAGCATATATATAGACTAAGTAGTAGTGTTGGTAGTTTCAGATGTGTAAGGTGAGGTGCTAGTTGGTTTTCTGCAGAGTCGGGGAATTCCATATGCAGATTCTTTTCTTGTACTGAGTTGCTATTGGTAATAAAAAAAATTTATTTACAAACAAAAAAGAAGAAGAAGAAGAAGCACATATATACAATATTTACAATATCTCTTCATATGCATGTGATTCTTCAAAAAAATGGCTCTCTCCCATATGTTTCTACTGACTTGTGTATCTGTAAGATGAATGTCATTTACAGTGATCAATCATATATTCAGCTAAAGTATCACATATTGATAAAGAACTAGAAGCAGCATGAGCTTTTGGATATCATATCTTATATAACCTTTTTGTTAATGGGAGCTATGTTGCTCTCTCTCCAAAAATATCGTTGGGTACGTGTCGGATCCTCCAAAAGTAGTGCATTTTTGGAGGATCCAACACGGGTGCGGCAGTATTTTGGAGAGTCCGCGTAACATAGAACGGGAGTATCAAATTTTTCTCTATTCATGTTGTGTACTCATATCCACTAAATATGTGATGTCCCATCAAGCATTGCAACACAGAGTTTTAGGTGATCTATGAGATGAGTATCATTGATCTATGAGATGAATATGTAGGATACGAACTGATTCGAATTGGTACATAATGGGGCTTCCTGAAGGAATTATCAACTCCATATAACCTGGTTAGGTCCAAAACTAATCATTCTTGGGCTCTCTAAAGACTTCAGAGTTTTAGATTTTAATGAGTGAAGAATGTGTTGCACTGTTGAACACCACAGTGACTGAACTTTTCACTATAGAAGTTCTAAGTTTTCTGAACTAGGCTTGATCAGTTGGTAGCTACCAATCATTCAGTAACTTACATATTACATATGTGACTAGCAGTACCGATAGGAAATTACAAGTATCTTTCCACACTTTTTCGATGTTTTGATGAATGTGTGTGCCCAATCAGAGGCGGATCCAGAAGATGGGTGCACTATTATAAAGATGTGAATTTTGAATTTATATTTGATGGGTTCAACCTTTAGGTTCTTACCATAAATCCATTTATCATTTAGAAATTATAAGTTAAAATGAAATTTTTTCTTGCAATTTTAGTGATTTTTAATATATATACACATACTCCATATACTAGAAGCATTGAGCCTTGCTATATCATCCACCGCTATTAATTTTGATTATATAAAAGTTTACGATGAAAAGGAAAGATAAAGCATATTAATGTGTTAGATTTGGGGATTTTGAATGAATAAACAAAAATATTTATTTTTTGAAAAAAAGAAGATAAAAAATACTTAATTATAACAAAGAAGGGACACTAGACATGCTTACAATTGAGATTTGAACCTCTAACCTCACTTGTAAGAGTGCACACAGTAATCATTGCCTCATACTTTTTGAGCTTGGATGCACACATACATATCTAAAAAAATTTAATAAATATAACATTATTATATATGGTACAGAGAGAGAAGCACGGGTTCACGTACCCCATGCTCCAACACACAAATACGCCCCTGGCAACAATCCAAAATGAGATTCATGCAACCTCCAGGCTGTGCTTGAGCATCTCCAATGTGGTTGATAAATAATAGCGAATACTTTTAACCATTCATTGTTCAGTATTGGCAGACTTAATTGAGTTAATTCTTGGTGACAATATGTCCAGCCTGTCTAGATGATAGGCGACTAAGACTTTTGGGAGGCTTAACGTGTGTTGTATTATTATATAATGTGCATCTGAGACCAACATGGTGTAACATTAATAATACTCTTGATTTATTGGGGGGATGGGGAAGGAAAGATATGTGGTACTGATGCAATCAGGAGTTAGAATTTGACTGTCCTTGTTAAAGCTTTTTTCTTCTTCTATATTCTAGCTAAGTTCTTATGGTCTAAATCATGAAACATATTTTATAAATACATTGCCGACAATTTAGTCACACGAAGTCCAACAGAATTCTATGAATATGAACCTGTATATTAATGGAATGTCCTTTGGCTCTTTTTAATGTCCTTTTTTGAGTTTGTTTTCAAATGTAATTGGACTTTGTTGTCCGTATGTTTAGCGTGATGCACAGTTAGCCTTTAGTTTGACAGCTACAGTGGTTTTCATTATTTGCAAAGCCATCTTCTGCATGTCGTGTAATTTCTAGTGGCATTGTCCTAATGTTCTTTGAAAGGGCTTAAAACTAGACATGGTTGATCCCCATTGTTTTTCTTGTGTCAACATCAGAAGAAATGTTGTATTTCTTGTTGATTATATTACTTGTCTAGTGAAGTCTTCTTTTGTTGTCTGTCTATTGACAAATTTATTTACTTTTTGTAAATATGTGCAGGAAGAACTTGAATTGCTCGACAAAATTGAAAAGGCATCAACTGCTTGCAAGGAGTAAGTACTAATTATATGTTTCTGTCCAGCGCACATTACAACAAAAACAACCCAGTATAATTCCACTTAGTGGGTCCTGGGGAGGGTAGTATGTACGCAGACCTTACCCCTACCTTGGGTAGAGAGGCTGTTTCCAAATAGACCCCCGGCATCCTTCCCTCCAAGAACTTCTCACCTTGCTCTTGGGGAGACTCGAACTCACAACCTCTCGGTTGGAAGTGGGGCATTATGGTTATCTAACTTAATTCTCTTACATGGACTTTAGGATGCTAAGTAATGTGGAAACAAGGCCAGATCCATTACTGCCAGTGTAAGAATTATTACTCTTGCTTTATTGCAGCGTCTCGTGAGTTCTGTATTTTGATAATTTATTAAATATTTTCTCCATCAGAACACACGGTCCAACAAATCCTTACTGGGATCGATGGTTTGAAGGACCACAAGATACATCGGGTTGCAGATGCTGGATATTGTAATAACTCTTTGGCTGATTTTTGGAAATTTTCACTGATTGGAGACGACGTTGAAGTTGGTATTCACAGCATGTTGCCTAATACTGAGATGTCCTGTCGACTGTGTAATGAAATGTTTCAATGTGCAGAAAATGACATTAATTTATATCCCTTAAGAGTTGAAATTCAAGATTCTCATCTTTATTGATAGGTCACTGGTAGCATTGTGCAGATGACAATTTTCTATTATAACATCATATTGACAACTATTTGCTTGTGGTTAGAAATTATTTATGTACCTGCCTGAGTTGCTAACTGTGACGACCCAAAGGGTCATCACCGTAATTCTTCCTCTCTTTGTGCTTCTGAGGCCTTGAAAACCTCTTATTTGGTTGCCTCGATTTGCATGCGCAGTCCGGGTGCGAAACCGAAAATCTTTTATGTGGAAATATTTGAATTCTGTGTTAAAAATTATGAATTTTGGTAATAATATTGCTATAGTTGACTTTGGTCAATATTTTGGGTAAATGGATCCGGACCTGTGATGTGACAGTCCCGGATGGTCCGTAAGAAAATTTGGGACCTGGGCGTATTCCCGGAATCGAAATCCGAGGTCCCAGGCCCGAGTACGGAATTTTTCTGTGAAATTATTTTCTGAAATTGCTTAAGGAAAAATGAAAATGAGATTTGATCAAAAGTAATGTTATCGGGCTCGTATTTTGGTTCTGACGTCCGGTACAAGTCTTAAATGAGCGTTAAGCGCTAATTTGACGTGTTTCGGACAAAAAATGAAAAATCTAAAAGTTTTGAACTTTGAAATGAAAATCATGAGTTTTGGAGATTGATTCTTTGATTTTGATGCTATTTTGGCAATTTGATCGCACAAGTAAGTCCGTAGGATGTTTTTGAGGTTGATGCATGTTTGGGTTGGAGCCCCGAGGGCTCGGGTGATTTTCGGATAGGTGTTAGGCTCATTTAGAAAGCATTTAAACTGCTGGTATCTGCAGTCTTCGCATTTGTGAAGCAATTTTCGCAAATGCGAGCCTTCCCCTTTGGCCTGCTTCATCGCAAATGCGAGGAAAAACTCGCAAATGGGATCCCTCCTTTATATGGCCAAACTCCGCAAATGCGAACCATTTTTCGCAAATGCAATTCCACCCTTTACAGCCTGATCTTCGCAAATGCGAACCCAGTTCAAAACCTGCCCTCTTCGCAATTTCAAACCATTTTTCGCAATTGCGACACCCGCTATTTTCTGCATTCTTCATAATTGCGAACAAAACCTTGCAATTGTGACATCTGCGACTGTGCAACCTATACTTAGACTATTTCAAACTTCATTTTTCATATTTTCAAAACCCAAACCTCCATTGGCGATTTTCTCTCGACTCCTTCTCTCCCAAATCAATTGTAAGTCAACTTTTAATCAATTTCTTCAAACTTTAACATTTTTTATCATGATTTCATCTTAAAATCAAAGCTTTCAATGGGTAAAAATGGGGATTTTGGGTAGAACCTATATTTTTCTTAAAATTGGGGATTTGGACCTCAATTTGGGGTCCGATTTCAAAATAAATTGCATATATGAACTCGTGGGGGGATGGGTAACCCGGATTTGGTTCGAACCTCGAGTTTTGACCACGTGGCCCGGAGGCATTTTGGGAATTTTTGGGTAAAACTTTGGGAATTTTATTCTTATACATTCAAATTTGATTTAACTAGCATTTGTTGATACATTTGAGTAAATTGTGGTTAGATTCGACCGATTTTGAGGCGAATTCGAGAGGTAAAGCTATTCTAGAGGTGTGAGTTGAGTTTGGAAGCTTTCGAGGTAAGTGTTCGATCTAACTTTTGCTTGAGGGAATAGGATTAGGATACTATTTGCTATGTGCTATGTGCTATGTGGAGTCGGTGTATAAGTATGATGACGGTTACCTATGCGCCCGAGTCTAGCATGTCCGTGAGTCATAATTGCTATTAAAATGTCGAAAGAAGTGGAAAATTGTGATAATTACTTGTTAAATGAATTATGAAATGATAGTTGAGAAGCAAACGAACTAAAGAAGGAATTTTGGTATCTTTTTCCCCTTGCGGGATCTATTGTTGAGCTGTATTCCCTAGCCGGGACTTATTGTTGAGTTATTCTCCCTTGCCGGGATATTTTATCTTGTTATATATTCCTTTCCCGTTTGGTTGCGACCATTGATTGGGTGAGAAAGAGAGAGATTATGCACGAAGGGTCTTTCCGTGCCATGCTTCTTGATTATTTGAGCACGAAAGGTCATTCCGTGCCTTGATGTGAGAGTTATGTGAGGGAAGAACGTAGGGTGATGTTGTGCACTATGTATTGAGAGTAAACGTACGAAGGGTGATGCCGTGCACTGTGTTTTGAGAGTAAAAGTACGAAGGGTGATGCCGTGCATTATATTTGACAGTTCTAGTGAGAAATGAGAGTAAAAGCACGAAGGGTGGTACCATGCAGTTGTTGATTCACTGGCTTTCTCTATTCAAAGTTATATATTCAGTTCCATTTCTTGTTTGTTGGATTTATAATTGAACTATTGCACCCCCAGCATGTCCCCTTCCCATTATCTGTATAAATTTTCGTTATCTTTCCGTTATTGCACATATATCTGTACAGGTTGATTGTAGTAGGTCCGGTTTAGCCTCGTCACTACCTCGCCGGGGTTAGGCCGGGCATTTACCAGCACATGGGGTCGGTTGTACTGATACTACACTTCTGTTCCCTTTGTGAATAGATCAGGACGCAGCTTACGGACCGCAATAGTGGTTAGGGAGCGATCCTTTAGTCTAGAGACTCCGAGGTAGTTCGCTGGCGTTCGCGAGTCCTGAGTCTCATCTATCTTTTCTGTTTGTTTTACTGTATCAAAACAGATTAGTTGTACATTCTTTCAGACTGATATTTGTAGAACTCTGTTAGTAGTCCATTTGTAGTGACACCAAATGCTGGGTAGTGCTATGTTATAGTCTTTCCCACTTTGTTAATATTTCTGTTAAAAGTCTTCCGCGCATTTCATTTAAGTATTTCGGTTATTATATTGTTTAGATTAAAGTTTTATGGAATATTTTAAAAGGGTTGACTTGCCTAGCTCCTACAGTAGGCGCCATCACGACGCCCGATGGTGGAAAAAATCCGGGTCGTGACACTAACCTTTTGATCAGGAATGACTGTTATTTGTTTTATATCTCTTCGATAAATACAAAATGCATGTTTTTTATCCGACTTATCTCCATAAGGTAGGGGTAAGGTGTGCGTATACACTATCCTTCTCAGACCCCACTATGTGGGATTATACTGAATATGTTATTGTTGTTGTAGGTGTTCATCCGACAAGCTCTAGCTTGTTGCTTTTCCAGTAGCTCGTTGTGTAATCCACCCTAAACCATCACATAAACTGTCGCCGGTGAGGGCACAGCAAGCTTGAATATGCCAATCATGGTTCTTTATACTATGAAGTGAAAGTGCATCAGTTATTTCTGCAGATGTCATGGCATCTTTAAGGTCTTGTTTGTTTGCAAATACTAGTACAACGGCATTTTGCAGATCCTCATGTGGCAGCAGTCTAACGAGTTCGTCCGTCATATGAAAATCCTGGCTCTGTCCGTGCTGTCAGTGTCAACACCAGGAGAAAATGGCAAAGATGATTGGATGTGGAATGAGTTGAATTCATGGCATTGTAATCTGCAGAAATACGATGCAAATAAAAGTTCTTAATGTTCTCATCCAAAGTTAACAGACACACAGAGAGAGGGAGGGAATAAACAAGTACATACTAAAATTATTGATCCTTGTTAAGCTCTGGTTAAACCACTTCTTCAATTTATCAATGCAGACACATGATGGTGATAAGATCACAGTGCAAGAAACTTTCCCTATCCCTTTTTTATGACGGTGGTGTGTAGGTCAGCTTGTGCACACCTCGACTATTCCATTGGGTACCTGTTATCTCTATATAAACACATACACACATACATACATATCGAATGTTCTTGTAAACAAGTTTCTCAACATTGCTACCAACAGTAGGATTACTAATAACGACCTCTCCTAAATGCAACTTGTAAAGGATCGTCGTTTTGCCAAATTTATCTAATCCAACTACCACAATCATACACTTCTTTGCTGGGAATAATATGAACAAGAATCTCGATACGAAAGCTCCCATTTTTTTTAACCTTCAAATTATAAAACAATACGGACTCAATATAAGTACTAAAACATTAAATCACATGTTTATGTATCTGAATCAGATGATAACCTTAGCAGAAAAAACTGAACCTTGAGATTCGGAGTTTTAAAGGGATCATCTTAATAAATATAACGATTTAGTGAATGCGATTCGCAATTGGTGAATGCGACTATAACTTATAAGTTGCATTTACTGAATACAATTTATAAGGCCCTTTCTGCTATTTTGCGACTTATTTATTGAATGCAATTTATATGTCGTTTTATACTTCCTTATTAGTTATATATATATATATATATATATATATATATATATATATATATATATATATATATATATATATATATATATATATATCTTAAAAATTTTTACTTTTTGCTTATAATTCTATATAGAGAATGACTTATCAAAAAAAATTAAAAAAAATAGAAGAGGTTTCTCCTATATTGATTATAAAATTCTTCAACAATTATTTACTAAAAGTTGAAAATATTTCAACTGATGAAAACACTAATAAGTGTCAAAGTCTCATATGCATCAATGAATTTGCACGTGGGAAACGAACATTATTTGGTTGAGATTTAAAAAAGATTAGTATTTGAAGTTGTATTTGCAAATAAAAATACAGTTGAAGTTTTGTGAGTAAAATTTTTATAAACTCCTAAAGCCTATTTTACAAACTTAAAATACTATATTTCAAGTTAGAAATTGAAATAATGGGCCAATCTGATAAACAAATGCATAGCTATTTAAAATTCTCCAAATAGTATTTTAATTTTTTGAGCCAAAATCTATAACCAAAAAAGTCATATATTTGTCCAAAAAATTGATAATTATTGCTTAAATATATTTTACCATCATAGGAGTTTTAGAAAGGGTAGCGATCCCCCACCCCACCCCCCCGAAAAGTATTACGATTGTAAAGAGAAGTCTAGATTGGAAGATTTAAAATTTTGAAAGTAAGTTTATATATAAGTAACGCTGTTAGAGTATTAGATAAAGGTTGATTTTGTATTTGGGCCATTTTTGTAATTAGAATTGACCCTTATTTTATTATTTTGTAATTGGGTCATCGGGTCAAGGCATACTATTTATAAGTGACATTCTCACTATTGTAAAGACGAATTTTCATTTTGCTTAATAGAAAAATATCCGTTTCTCTCGAAGCTTCTCTCAGCTCATGAACCCTATCTTAGATTTTGTCATTTCTTTTTTACATCTTTGTGCTTAACATGGTATCAGAGCATAGATTCTGGTAGCTCGTCTCACTTTCTTCTGATCGACGTTAACCTTTACAATTTTCATCGAGTTTTGGTTTTGATACAATGGATTAGGGTTTTGGTTGGATTTTCATCGAATGATTTCATCATATTCTTGCTTGTTTTTGCTGGATTTCAATTTTCTATGGATGTTTTGACTAGACCTGGATGATCTATTCGTCTATTTCCAGCTAGGGTTTCCTCATCGATATTTTGCTGCGCCGCTGAAAATTTTGTTCACGAGGATGTTCTCTTTTCGGTTACAAAAGAGGAGGTAAATCTATTTTTCTTTCATATCTCATAAGTTTGTTGATTGTTTTTTTTTGTTGTAATATTTTTCTTTCAATGACGAACAATAATCCTGTTATTACACCTTTCTCTTCCTCTACTGCATCTCGTACTGTATTTTGTGAGGATCACTTTTCACATCCATGTCATCCACTATATGTGCATCCTTTATATATACTAGGAACCTCCCTGGTTTCTAGTCCATTTGATGGAACCTGCTATGGCAGTTCGAGGAGAAACATCTTAGTTGCTCTCTCCATTCATAATAAACTTGATTTTATTAGTGGTACCTCTACAAAGCCACTTTCCGGGTCTCCACTGGCACGCCAATGACAAAAATGTAATGATCTTGTGGTGTCATGGTTGGTTAATTCCATTCAACATAAATACCTCGTAGCGTAGAGTATTTTGAATATGCTAAGGATATTTGGTGTATATTAGAGGAGAGATATGGTAAAGCTGATGGAGCCAAAGTCTTTGAGCTAAAGAAAGAGATATCATAGATTACTCAAGGGTCTTTAGATATAGCTTCTTATTTTAACAAAATCAAATAACTCTAGGATGAGATAGCATCTTTTAAGATCAGAGTTTGTACCTGTGGAGGTAAAGCTACTGAGGATGAAGAGCAGAAGGTTTATCAGTTCTTTATGGTTCTGAATGATACCTACATGCAAACTCGCAACAATATTCTAATGATGAAACCACTTCCATCTGTTGAAAATGTGTACAACATCTTATTATCTGATGAGAAGCACAGGAAGGTGTCTTCTGCCTCCCAATTCTCCACACCATCTGCTTCTTTCAATGTTGGGACTTCTAAGCCATTATTTCCCTCCAAGGTTTCTTTTGAGGCTCCCAGGACTTCTCTTATCTACAAATATTGCAAGAAGCCTAGACAATCTATAGACAAATGTTATAAGTTGCATATATATCCTCCCAATTTCAAGTTCAACTAAGGACCTCCTCCTCGCAGAACTGTTGTCCATGTTGATCTCCAATCCTCTGATGGTTCTTTTGTGCCCGATGGTTCTGATGGTCCAGTTGAGCATGAGGAGTCCTCTGTGCTACCTGGCCTTACCAAGGATCAATACTCCCAGCCGATGATCCTATTACAACAATCTCAAATTTCTGCTTCCCCGCATTCTCCACCTCTTTTGGCTTCTGCTAACTTTGTTGGTAAGATCATTCCTTATGAGGGTATTTCTTATGGAGCTTGTATGTTGTCTAGTGTGAATGGAATTGTTTGGATAATAGAATCTGGAGCTACTGATCATATAATTTGTATTAGGAGTTTTCTTTTTGATATAATCACTCTTCCGGTTCCCTACCTTGTCTCTCTCCCTAACGGGTACAAAGTAAAGGTTACCAGTGTTGGTTCTTTAGCTTTATTCCCTAACTTAATCGTTCATAATGTTCTTTACATCCTTAGTTTCTAATACAATCTCATATTTGTCCAAAAGCTTTTGATTCATTGTGATGATGTTGTGCAATTTACCAAGTCTGCTTGCACTTTTCAGGGCCCTTCAGTGAGGAAGTCAATGGTGCTTGGTAGACTGGACAATTGTTTAACAACCTTGATACTGATATATATATATATATATATATATATATATATATATATATATATATATATATATATATATATATTTTGAGTGGAATATTTTAGTAAAGAAAAAATGGTTTGAACATTTTAATTTTATATAGTTATTAATATTACTACTTTCGAATATGTTTTAAATTATACACATAAAAGTAAGAAAATTTATGAGATTTTCTTTATTGTAAAGATAGAAATTATTTTCTCATAAGAAAAAAAAGGTTAAGCGTACGAGAATTTTTAACCCCTACTTCCAACCGAGAGGTTGTGAGTTCGAGCCTCCCCAAGAGCAATGTGAGAAGTTCTTGGAGGAAATGATGTCGGGGGTCTATTTGGAAACAACCTCTCTACCTCAGAGTAAGGGTAAAGTTTGCGTACACACTACCCTCCCAGACCCCATTAAGTGGGATTATACTGAATTGTTATTGTTGTTGTTGTATATGAGATTAGGAAAATTATAACTTGAGAAAATATATGTATTTTTACATGAAAATTTTAATAAAATAATAGTGTATGTTATAAAAGCATATGACCATGATAGTAAGTTATCTAAAGTCTGTTAAAAGTGAGTAGTATTTTAAATAATTTGAGATAATTAATTAATTATTAGTTGGTGGAAGATTAATAAGTTAATTAAAATATTTTTGGATAAAGATAAGCTTAACCAAGTTTGGATAAGCTTAATAGCCAAAAAAACGTGACAGCCACTTTGGACCTCTCAAAGTGACGCATATGTTAAGAGGTCGAGTTTTATTATTTCTTCTCCTGTGATGAAATGATAGGACTTGAGATAATTGATGGTGTTGACCTTTGTACTGTTCAAAAAATGTTGGCCGATATATTTTTTCTACTTCAATCCGATGTTACGCGTTATCATAATTAACTGTGTTAGGAGAATTATTAAGAGAATCGGTTCAGGTATGTTAAAGCTATTCCTTCTTTCTTTTTGGCATGATTTATATGGCACAAATGACGAACAAATGCACAACTTCCATAAGTTACTCTAATCGTAGAAATGCTAGAGATGTGTATATTCTTATTCTCTCATAAGTCTTATTATTCTATCATCTGTTCATGGGTCTCAGAAAAATATGTATTTGATAAAGTTTATCCAAAAGGTATATTTATTTTTATGGCATTTCGAGAAAATCTTATTAACGTATTTCTTATACATTTTATTCATTTACACTGACCCATGACTAAATGGCGTTATATACACGTATATATGTAAATATATGTATATGGGATATAGGAAAAGGTTATCGCGTTATATACATACCACCACCTGATCAACTGGTATACGTTGATGATTTTGCCCACAGTGGCACCCGATGGCATTATATATATATATATATATATATATATATATATATATATATATATATATATATATATATATATATATATATATATATATATATATATATATATATATATATATATATATATATATATATATATATATGATTTTGCCTACATTGGCACCAAATGGCGGTATGTGATGACCCAAAAGGTCATAATTTATTTTTAAAATAAATTATGCATTCCGAGACATTAAAAAATCTTTTTAGTATCACCTCGATTTGCATGCGCAGTTCGGGCGTAGCCGGAAAGCTATTATGTGAAAATGTGTAAAAATGATAAAGTTTGACTATAAAATAAATTAATTTGACTCCGGTCAATATTTTGGGTAAACGGACCTGAACCTGTAATTTGACGGTCTCGGAGAGTCGTACGAAAATATGGGACTTGGGCGTACGACCGGAACCGAATTTCGAGGTCCCAAGCCCGAGAAATGAATTTTTAAAGAAAATTATTTAATGAAATTATTTATGTAATTTGGAAATGAATTATGATTAGAACTTGATGGTATCGGGCCCGTATCTTAGTTCCGACGCCCAGTACAGATCTTATATGTGATCTAAGATGGCTCTGTGAAACTGGTAAGAAACGGACTAGAAATGACGTGAATCGGATCATTTTTGAGAAAATTCGAAATTTGAAGTTCGTGAGAAAAATTTATGATTTTGATGTTAAATTCATAATTGTTGACGTTATTTGAAAGATTTAAATGCATGAGCGAGTCTGTATGATATTTTTAGGTTGGTGTGCATGTTTGCTTTGGAGCCCCGAGGCCTCGGATGAGTTTTGGATAGGCCACGGGGCATATTTTGGACTTAAAAATTGCAGATTTTTCAGTTGGTGTGATTAGGTCGGCATGCTTCGCAAATGCGACCAACCCTCGCAAATGCGAAAAAAGTGGACTGGCAGCCTGAGTTGCAAATGCGACTTTATCCTCGCAAATGCCATTTCGCATTTGCGAACAGCCTCACGCAAATGCGATGATGGCGGGAAGGTTGATGTATCGAAAATGTGACAGCTATTTTGCAAATGCGAAAGTCCATTTTCTTGAAGGGTTTACAAATGCGAGCCCTGTTTTGCAATTCCCAACTTAGCAGAGGTCGGGGTTTGCAATTGTTCGCAATTCCCACATCTGCAACCTGCAACTTTTATGCTTAGCCAAAAATCATCCCCTTTTCACATCTTTTCAAAACACAAACTCCCTAGGGCGATTTTTCAAGAACAACTCTTCTTTCAAATCCATTGTAAGTTAATTATAACTCATTTTCTTCGATCATTAATATCTTTTAACATGATTTCAACTCAAAATCAATGATTTTCATGGGCGAAATTGGGTGTTTTGGATAGAACCTAGGTTTTAAAAAAATTGAGAATTTGGACTTCGATTTGAAGTTCAATTTCAAAATAAATTATATATTTGGGTTCGTAGGGGAATGGGTAATCAATTTTTGGTTCGAACCTCGGGTTTCGACCATGTGGGTGAGGGGCGATTTTTGACTTTTTGGGTAAAATTTTGGAAAACTCATTTTCATGCATTCGAATTGATTCATTTAGCTTTATTGATGTAATTAAGTAACTTGTGACTAGATACGAGCGAATTGGTAGCGGAATCAAGGGGTAAAGCTATAATTGAAACGTGAATTGTGTTCGTGGCATCGAAGTAATTGTTTGGTCTAACCTTAGCTTATTAGGAGTCGTGTCTTATTTGCTATGCGTTAGTTGTGGAGTACGACGTATAGGCATAGTGATGAGTATCTATACGTCGGTGTCAAGCATGCCCATGAGTCTTGTATTATAATTGTTATGACTCCTTTGTGATTTATTATGCCTCACATGTTATTATCATCATTGTTTCCTTGCCGGGATGTTTTTTTTATATTATCGTTCCCTTGCCGGGATGTTTGTTTTGATATTATTGTTCCCTTACCGGGATGTTGTTGAAATATTAATGTTCCCTTGCTGGGAAGTTGTTATATTGCTCTTGTTCCCTTTTCGGGATTCCTTGTGATAGTTGTTGATTTGTAATTGGGATCGGGTGGCACGCCCCACAGAAATACATGATATGAGAGCGGGTGGCACGCCTGCCACAAGATATGTGAAATGGGAGCGGTGGCACGCCTGCCACTAGATAAATAAAATGGGAGCGAGTGGCACGCCTCCCACAAGATATTTGAAATAGGAGCGGGTGGCACGCCTGCCACATATGTGAAATGGGATCGGGTTGCACGCCTGCAACGAGATAAATAAAATGGGATCAAGTTGCACCTGCAATAAGATGTGAAATGAAAGTGATTTCTGCCTTTGTTTTCCTTATCCTTGTTAGTAGTTGGATTTGGTGCCTTTATAGTTCTCTTGATATTCTATTGTTACTTGTTATTCCTCGAAGCATGTTTTACCCCTCCCATCTTTACTTGTTTATTTCTGCTTTACTTTCCATTGTATATTATATAACTGCATAGGTTTATTTGGTAGTCTGGTCCTAACCTCGTCAGTACTTTGCCGAGATTAGGGTACGCACTTACCAACTCATTGGGTTAGTTGGGTTGATACTATATCTGCACTATGTGCAGCTCTTGGATAGTAGCTTGGAGGCTACCTTCAGTCCATGCAGAGATCCAAGGTAGACCTGCAGGCATCCGCAGGCCCTGGCGTCTCTCATATCCTTTATTTCCTATTTTATTTCTTTGCTTCGGAAACAACGTGTCTTTTATTTCCAGACCTTGTATTTAGCAGTCTTAGACCATCTGTGGTACTGTGACACTAGTTCTGGGTGACTAAGGCTTAAGCTGTTGTAATAGACACATGTTTTGATATTTTGTTGTTTTCTTCCACTTATTCTAAATTTTCGCTGTTTACACGTTACTATTTTATATAATGTTAAAGAGAATAAAAAATGGTAAAAGGGTAAATTGTCTAATAATTGGCTTGCCTAGTACACATTAGTAGGTGCCATCACGACTTTCGAGGATGAAAAATTCTGATTGTGACAATTTGGTATCAGAGCTCTAGGTTACATGGGTCTCATAGTTCACTTACAAGCTTAGTAGAGTTGAGGGATCGGTACAGAGACGTCTGTATTTAACCCCAGAGGCTACAGGGTTAGGAAAAACTTCACATTTATTCTTTCTTGTCGTGCGGTTTGGTGTCTCAATGCTAAATTGAAACCTCTACTCTTGTCCTTTCACAAATGGTGAGGTCATGTACCGCTTCTTTAGCCAAATAGCAGCACAGACCGGTGATAAATCGGTTACGTCTTCGGAGGCTTTGTGGAGGTTGGATAGGTTTTGCCAAGCTCTTTACTACTATTTTTTGCAGTGCATCTTCTAAGGATCCCCAGGATTACTTAGACATCTGTCATGAGGTTCTCAGAAACATGGGGATAGTTGAGACCAATGGGGTCAATTTTTCTACTTTTTGTTTATCTAGATCCGCCAAGACTTGGTGGAGAGATTGCTGTTTGTCTAGACCAGCCGGATTGCCAGCTTTGACTTAGGAGCAGTTCACTCAGCTATTTCTGGAGAAGTTTCTCCCTATCACTTGGATTCATCGACTTGGCTCATCATTCTCTTGTCATACTTCCCACATAGAGAGAGAGAGAGAGAGAGAGAGAGAGAGAGAGAGAGAGAGAGTGAAGAGGTTCATTGAGGGACTTATTCAGCAAATTCATCTTCAGATGGCTAGGGAGACTGGGAGTGAGATATCTTTTCAGGAGGCGGCCGATGTGGCCAGGAGAGTTAAGATAGTTCTGTCGTAGGGAGGTTGTCAGGGGTTGGACAAGAGGCTTTGTCATTCAGGTAGATTCAGTGGTACATCGTCTAGAGGTAGGGGTTCATATGGTAGGGCCATCCTCCCACGCCTTTTCAGTCAGCGCTTCAGGTTTCTCACGGTGCTTCAGGTGCCTGTGGTGCTCAGATGCAATATTCTGATCAGCAGTCCTACAGTGCACCACCAGCCCCTATCTGTGCAACGCCGCTTCAGAGTTTTTAGGGGGTAGTCATTCAGGTCGTCAGGGCCAGCAGTCTCAGTAGCCGAGGGCTTGTTACACTTTTGCTGATATGGGTTAGAATGCTAGGTATTGCCCTCGAGAATCAAGCAACTCTCAGCATTAGGGTTCTCGTGCCTAGTCCAGGCACCGAGTATTCCACAGCCCACCCATCCAGCTAGAGGTGGAGGTAGAGGTATTAGAGGTGGAGGTAGAGATGCTAGAGGTAGAGTTTAAGATATTAGAGGTGGAGCTTAGGCCACTAGAGGTGGAGGCCAGTCAGCAGCAGGCCGTTAAACAAATGTAGTTCAGGGTGGTGGGACCCAGCCCCGTTGTTATGTTTTTCCAGCCAGGCCTGATGGTGAGACTTCCGATGCAGTTATCACAGGCAATATTCTGGTTTGTAGCAGAGATGCTTCAAGTTTATTTGATCCAGGTCTACATGCTCAAATGTGTCATCTTATTTTATACCGTATCTGGTCATGTCTAGTGATTCTTTGAGTGCTCATGTTTATGTGTCTACACCGGTGGATGATCCTATTGTGGTAGATCGAGTCCATCGTTCTTGTATTCTGGTGATTGGATGTCTTGAGACTCGTGTAGATTTTCTTCTTCTAGACATGATCGATTTTGATGTCATATTAGGGATGGACTGGTTAGCACCTTACCATGCTATCTTGGACTGTCATGCGAAGACTGTGACTCCTTGCTGGATTTACCACGTTTGGAGTGGAGAGGGACTCATGGTTATTTTACCCGTAGTGTTATCTCGTATATGAAGACTCGGCGTATGGTCGAGAAGGGGTGTTTGGCCTATTTGGCCTATGTTCGTGACTCTACTACTGAATGTTTCTTCTATTGATTCCGTGCCCATTTTTTGTGAATTCCCTAAGGTATTTCCTTCAGACCTGCTGCGCATGCCGTCGATAGAGACATTAACTTTTGTATTTATTTGGCTTCGGGCACTCAACCCATTTCTATTCTGTCGTATCATATGACCTTGCCTGAGTTGAAAGAGTTGAAGGAGTAGTTGCAAGACGTACTTGAGAAGGGTTTTATTAGACCCCGTATTTCGCCTTGGGGTGCGTCAGTGTTGTTTGTTAAGAAGAAAGATAAATCGATGAGAATGTGTATTGATTACACGCAGTTGAACAAGGTTACAATCAAGAATAAATATCCATTGTCGATTATTGATGATTTGTTTGATCAGATTCATGGTGCCAAGGTATTTTCGAAGGTTGACATGAGATCTAGCTACCATCAGTTGAGGATTAGGGCATCTGACGTCCTTAAGACAGCTTTCCACACTTGTTACGAGCATTATGAGTTCTTGGTGATGTCATTCGGGTTGACGAATGCCCAAGAAGCTTTTATGGATTTGATGAACCGAGTGATAAGGCCTTACTTGGATTCGTTCGTGATAGTCTTCATTGATAATATTTTAATATATTCCCGCAGCTGGGAGGAGCACGAACAACATCTTCGATTGGTTCTTCAGACCTTGAGGGATAGCACGTTATATGCTAAGTTCTCGAAGTGTGAGTTCTGGTTGAGTTCAGTTGCATTCTTGGGTCATGTTGTATTAGCAGAGGGTATTCAAGTTGATCAGAAGAAGATTGAGGTAGTCAAGAACTGTCCTAGACTAGCATCAGCTACAAAGATTCGGAGTTTCTTAGGGTTGGCACGCTACTATCGTCGGTTCGTGGAGGGGTTTTCATCTATCGCAGCCCCGATGACCAGGTTGACGCAGAAGGGTGCCCAGTTCAGATGGTTGGATGAGTGTGAGGTGAGCTTTCAGAATCTCAAGAAAGCTCTCACTATGGCACCAGTGCTGGTTTTGCCCACAGGTGCATTCCATTGTGATGCATCTCGTATTGGACTTGGTGCAGTGTTGATGCAGGATGCCAAGGTCATTGTCTATGCTTCATAGAAGCCGAAGATTCATGAGAAGAACTATCCAGTTCATGACTTGAAGTTATCAGTCATTGTTCACGCGTTGAAGATTTGGAGGCATTATCTGTATGGCGTGGCATGTGAGGTGTTCACGGATCACAAGAGTCTACAGTATTTGTTCAAGCAAAAGGAGTTGATATGACGCAGAGGAGGTGGTTGGAGTTATTGAAAGATTATGATATCACCATATTATATCATCCGGGAAAGGCCAATATGGTGGCTGATGCGTTGAGTAAAAAGTCAGCCAGTATGGGCATCCCTATATTCCGATCAATGAGACACCGCTTGCTTTGGATGTTTAGGCTTTGGCCAATCAGTTTGTGAGGTTGAATGTTTCTGAGCCCACTCGTGTGTTAGCTTGCATGGTTGCTCATTCTTTTTTATGGGAGCATATCTGTGGTTGACAGTGTGATGATCCCCATTTGTGCGTCATTAGAGACACGGTGCAGCACGGAGGTTCCAAGCAGGTTTTCTTAGGTGATAATAGAGTTTTGAGATTGCAGGTCGAGTTTGTGTGCCTAATGTGGATGGACTTCGAGAGTTGATTTTAGAGGAGGCCCACATCTCCCGATACTCTATTCATCAGGGCGTCGTAAGATGTATCACGATTTGCGGTAACATTATTAGTGGCAGAGAATGAAGAAGGATATCGTTGCATATGTGACTCAGTGTTTGTATTTCCAACATGTTAAGTACGAGCATTAGAGGCCTGGTGTTTTGTTCCAGAAGATTGAGATTCCTGAATGGAAATGGGAGCGTATCACCATGCATTTTGTTTTTGGACTCCCACGGACTCAGAGGAAGTTTAATACAATGTGGGTTATTATTGATAAGCTAACCAAGTTAGCATATTTCATTCTTGTGGCAGTCTCATATTCTTCCGAGAGGTTAGCTGAGATCTATATCCAGGAGATTGTTCGCCTTCATGGTGTGCCTCTATCTATCATAGTTCAGACCGAGGTATGCAGTTTATCTCATATTTCTAGAAAGCAGTTTAGAGAGATTTGGGCATGCGGGTTGAGTTGAGTACACGTTTCATTCTCAGACGGACGGACAGTCCGAGCGGACCATTCAGATTTTGGAGGATATGCTTTGAGCTTGTGTAATTGACTTTGTAGGCTTGTGGAATAAATTTTTTTCCTTTAGCAGAGTTTGTCTACAACAACAGCTACAAGTCAAGTATCTAAATGGCTCTTTATGAGGTTTTATATGGTAGGCAGTGTTATCTCAGGTTGGATGGTTTGAGCCGGGAGAGGCTCGATTTTTGGGTACGGATCTAGTGCATGATGCCTTGGACAAGGTCAAGATCATTCAGGATAGGCTTAGTACAGCTCAGTCCAGGAAAAAAGGGTTGTGCCGACCGCAAGGTTCAAGATTTGGCACTCATGGTCAGTGAGAGGGTATTGCTTTGAGTGTTGCCTATGAAGGGCGTGGTGAGATTTGGGAAGAAGGGCAAGCTTAGCCCTAGGTTCATTGGCTCGTTTGAGATTCTTGATCGAGTGGGAGAGGTGTCTTATAGACTTACGCTGCCCCCGAGCTTATCATTCGTGCATCTAGTTTTTCATGCATCCATGCTTCAAAAATATCACGGTGATCCATCCCACGTGTTAGATTTCAGCATTATCCAGTTGGACAACGACTTGTCTTATGATGAGGAACCGGTAGCTATTCTAGACCAACAGGTTCGTCAGTTGAGGTCGAAGAGTTTTCCTTCTGTTCGTGTTCAATAGAGATGTCATCCTGCTAAGGCATCGACCGGGGAGTTCAATTCCAATGTGGGAGCCGTTATCCCCATCTTTTCCCCGACTCAGGTACTTCTTTCTTCTGTTCGTTTGAGGATGAACGATTGTTTTAAAGGTGGAGCATGTGATGGCCCTACTTGTTTTTAAAATGAATTCTACATTTCGAGGCCTTAGAATCCCTCTTTTATCATCACCTCAATTTACGACACAGTCCGAGCACATAACCGGAAAGCTATTATGTAAAAATCTGTAAACAAATAATAAATTAATTTGACTTTGGTCAGCATTTTGGGTAAATGGACCCCGACCCGTGATTTGATAGTCCATAGGTTCCGTAGGAAAATATGGTACTTGGACGTATGCCCGAAATCGAGTTCCGAGGTCTCAAGCCTAAAAAATAAATTTTAAAGAAATTTTTTTTTTGAAATTATTTATGAGATTTGGAAACGAATTATGATTTGAACTTGATGGTATCGGGCACGTATTTTGCTTCCGGCGCCTGGTACAAATTTTATATGTCATTTAAGATGGTTTTGTGAAATTTGGTAAGAAACAGACTAGAAATGACATGAATCGAATCATTTTTGAGAAAATTAAAAATTTGAAGTTCTTGAGAAATTTCATGATTTTGATGTTAAATTCATAGTTGTTGATGTTATTTAAGTGATTTCAATGCACGAGCAAGTCTGTATGACATTTTTAGGTTGATGTGCATGTTTGGTTTGGAGCCCAGAGGACTCAGGTGAGTTTTGGATAGGTCACCGGGCGTATTTTGGACTTAGAAAATTGCAGATTCCTCAGCTGGTGTAATCAGGTATGCAGGCTTCGCAAATGCGACCAACCATTGCAAATGCTAAAAAAGTGGACCGGCAGCCTGAGTCGCAAATGCGACTTTATCCTCGCAAAAGCAATTTCGCATTTGCGAGCAACCTCTCGCAAATGCGATGATGTCTGCAAGTTTGATGTACTGCAAAAGCGAAAGATGTTTCACAAATGCGAAATTCCAAATTTCCTGAAGGGTTTGTAAATGCGAGCCCTATTTCGCAATTCCCAACTTAGCAGATTTTGAGGTTCGCAATTACGAACCCATGTTCACAATTCCCATATCTGCGACTGCAACTTTTATACTTAGCAAAAAATCAACCCTTCTTCACATCTTTTCAAAATACAAACGCCCTAGGGCGATTTTTCAAGAACAAATTTTCTTCCAAATCGATTGTAAATTAATTTTAACTCATTTCCTTCAATCATTAACATATTTTAATATAACTCAACTCAAAATTAAAGATTTTTACGGGGAAAATTGGGTATTTGGGTAGAACCTAGGTTTTTCAAAAATTAAAGATTTGGACCTCGATTTGAGATCCGATTTCAAAACAAATTGTATATTTGGGTTCGTGGGGGAATGGGTAATCCGATTTTGGTTTGAACCTCGGGTTTTGACCATGTGGGTCCAAAACGATTTTTGACTTTTTGGGCAAAACTTTGGAAAACGCATTTTCATGCATTCGAATTGATTACAATAGGCCATCGATCCGATGTATCCAATCATGAGCCTCTATTACACGAGTTCAATAGTCTAATACTGAATTAGTCTAAAATACGGAAAATTAATGAAAGATAGAGGGAGAGATCGGGTCCACGGATGCCATGCAACTTCCTCAATAACTCTGATGGAAACTAAACAGCAGGAAAGCTCGTACTACGCCTCAGGAACACCTGGATCTGCACACACGGTGCAGGGAGTAATGTGAGTACTTCGACCCAGTAAGCAATAATCATAAATAATGGCTGACAGTAAGAAAATATGTAAAGACATTAAGCAGTTCTATATCAAAGCAGTAAAACTATTTAAACAACAAGTAATGAAGAAACCAAGTGAAATTCCTTAAACCAGGTAAACAAGTAGCTTAACAGGTATAAATCCGCTCCTCGAGCATACTGTTCATTTATTTATTTCCTTAACCTCAGTACCCAATTCATATATTTTTCACAATAACCGAAATCAAATTATACGGTTGCGGCATGCAACCCGATCCGTACATCGCTGTGGCGCACATGCCGATACATATAATTAGTCGACTGTGCTCACTGGGGGTGTGCAGGCTCCGGGAGGGGCTCCTACAACCTAAGCGCTATATTGCTGCGGTGTGCAACCCGATCTACATATATATTTGCTACGACGTGCAGCCCGATCCATATAAGTATTTGTTGCAGCGTGCAACCCGATCCATAACATATATAACATCCTTACTATTGGGTTCTCAACCCCTCTCAATCATTATAATCACACCCTCTCGGGCATATTAATATAAGCTAGGGATCTCAATCCACATATTTCTTTCATTTAGAATTAACATTTATTAAACCAGTTCATATTGGTTTATACAGTTAGAAATATGACTGAGGATATGAGTTTTAGCAAGTAAAGTGAGGAAAATCAGTCAAAATCCCCCTAAGGGTTCTACAGGTCAGCACAAGGCCCCAAACATGGCAACTAGCCCAAATCATAATGATAATGAACAAGAATCAGTCAAAAATATGGTAAAATCATCAACGGGATGGACCAAGTCACAATCCCCAGTAGCAACGGACCCACTCTCATCATACAGTGTGTGTCTTAACTCAGTATAGCACTACGTTTTGCAAATCCGGGGTTTCAAACCCTCAGGACATCATTTACAGTAATTACTCACCTCAAGCCGGCCAAAGCTCTAGCTCGCTACGCCCTTGCCTCTCAAATCGGCCTCCTCGCATGTCGATTCTAACCAAACTACAACGAATACGTCACAATGTGACAAAGAAACAATACCCAAGCGAAAACAATCAAAAAATATCAAAATTTCTGAAATTGGCAAAACTCAAGCCTCGGGCCCACCTTCGAAACTCAGAAATTTTCACATCCACGGGTTCCTTATCTCACCACAGTCCATACATATAAAAAAACTTCCAAATCCGACCTCTAATGGTCCCTCAAATCCCCATTTAAAATCTCAAAATCCCAAGCTCTAGTTCTTCCTTTTTAGCTAAGTTTCCATGAATTTCAAGGTTAATTTCACAATTAAATCACGTTTTTTGTTCATAAAACTTACCTCCAATCAATCCTCTTCGAATCCCTCTTCATTTTCTCCCAAATAACTCTCAAAATGCTCAACAATTGTGGAAAAATAACTTAGGCTCGTGGATGAAATATTTTAAAAACCCTTCTGCCCAGCTACTATTTCCTTCTATGCGAACGCGGGGACCTTCTCGCGTTTGCAATGCACAAAAATCTCTTTGCCCAAAATTACCCTTCGCAAATGCGATTCTTCCAATGCCTCAAGTACGCGATCGCGACCTCTTGGCTACGAACGCGATGAACAAAACAAACGTGACCTTAGATCCTTCTATGCGTATGCGGATAACTCCTCGCGAATGCAAAGCTCGAGAAACTCACCCTCCGCGAACGCGAGAGGCCAAATGCGACGCGAAGCAAAATTCTCATGCAACCCAACTTCCTTCTTCGCGAACGCGGCCCCAGGTTTGCAAATGCGAAGGCCAGAATAGGCTTGCACCTGATGATGCATTTTCTGCATTTTCTTCCAAGTTCAAAACTTCCCGATAGCCATATAAAACCACCCTGATACCCATGTGACCTCAACCCAATGCACCAACACATCCTAAAACATCATTAAAACTTGTTTCAATTATCAAAACACCTCTAACAACATCAAAACCATTGAATCACATCGAATTCAAGCCTAAGTTCTTCTAAAACTTTCAAAACACGCTTTTGATCAAAAACCCAACCCAATCACCTCCAAATGACCTGAAATTTTGCACACACATCCCAAATCACATAACAAAGCTAAGTAAATCTCAAAATTCTATTTTGAACCTCGGATCAAAATCTCACCTATCACCGAAAATTGCCAAAATGCTAACTTCATCAATTCAAGTCTAATTCTACACCGGACCTCCAAAACTACTTCCGATCACACTCATAAGTCACAAGTCATCCCTCTGAAGCTAACCAAATCATCAGAAATCATATCTGAGCCCTATAACACATAAGTCAATATCCGATTGACTTTTCCAAACTAAGCCTCCCTTAAAAAGACTAAGTGTCTTATTTTCTATCAAAACCACTCCAAACCAGCTCGATCATATAAGACATGGATAACGAGGCATAATGAAATAGAAAATGGGGGAAACAGAGTGGTAACTCATGTGACGACTGGCCCGGTCATTACATCCTCTCCAACTTAAACAAATGCTCGTCCTCGAGCGAGTCAAAAAACATACCTGAAGCCTCAAACACTTGAGGATATCTGCTCCACATCTCCCGCTCGATCTCCCAGGTAGCCTCCTCCATGGGCTGACCTCTCCACTGCACTTTCAGTGAAGCTATATCCTTTGATCTCAATTTTTGAACCTGACGACCCAAAATAGCCGTTGGCTCCACATCATAGGTCAAATCACCATCTTACTGAACCATGATGAAGTCCAAAACATGAGACGGGTCCCCAACATACTTCCAGAGCATAGAAACATGAAATACCAGATGCACATATAACCCACTTCCCCAATCCTCTTAAGTACCTCAAAAGGCCCAATGAACCGCGAACTCAACTTCCATTTCTTTCCAAATCTCATAACACCCTTCATGGGCGAAACCTTCAACAAGAACTTCTCACCAACCATGTAAGACACATATCGAACCTTCCGGTCCGTGTAAATCTTCTGACGCGGCTATGCTGTACAAAGTCTCTCCTGAATCAACTTCACCTTCTCAAAGGCATCCTGAACAAAATCTATCCCCAATAGCCTAACCTCGCCGGGCTCGAACCAACCCACTAGATATCTATATTGTCTCCCATACAAGGCCTCATACGGTGCCATATGAATGTTAGACTGATAGTTGTTATTGTAGGCAAACTCTGCAAGTGGCAAAAACTCATCCCACGAACCTTCGAAATCAATAACACATGCACGCAACATGTCCTTTAATATCTGAATAGTACGCTCGGACTGTCCGTCCGTCTGAGGATTTAACATTGTGCTCAACTCCACCTAAGTACCCAACTCTCGCTGAAAAGTCCTCCAAAACTGGGAAATAAATTGAGTACCTCTATCTGAGATAATGGAAACTGGAACACCGTGCAACTGCACAATCTCTCAAATAAAGATCCCCGCAAGCTGCTCCGAAGAATAGGTAGTACACACCAGAATGAAGTGCAAGGACTTGGTCAACCGATCCATAATCACCCAAACAACATCGAACTTCTTCAATGTCTGAGGAAGACCACTCACAAAACCAATAGTGACTATCTCCCACTTCCACTTGGGAATAATCATCTGCTGAAGCATGCCACCCGGTCTCTAATGCTCATATTCACCTGCTGACAATTGAGACACCAAGCTACATACCCCACAATGTCCTTCTTCATTCTTCTCCACCAATAGTGCTGCCTTAAGTCATGATATATCTTCACGACACCCGAATGAATAGAGTACCGCGAGCTATGGGCCTCCTCCAAAATCAACTCTCTAAACCCATCCACATTGGGCACACAGATCATGCCCTGCATCCTCAACACGTCATCATCACCTATGGTCACATCTCTGGCATCATCATGTTGAACTATATCCTTAAGGACAAATAAATGCGGATCATCATACTAGCGCTATCTGATGTGATCATATAAGGAAGACCGAGAGAACATACAAGTCAATACCCGACTGGGCTCCGAAATATCTATCCTCACAAACCGATTAGCCAAATCCTGGACATATACACCAAACTCCCCATACTTACTGTCTTTCGGCTCAAAGCATTGGCCACTACATTGTCCTTTCCCGGATGATACATGATAGTAACATCATAATCCTTAAGCAACTATAGCCAACTACGCTGCCTCAAATTAAGATCCTTTTGCTTAAACAAATGCTGAAGACTGTGATGATCAGTGAATACCTCACAAGGTACGCCATACAAGTAGTGCCACCAAATCTTCAATGCATGAACCATAGCAGCCAACTCCAAATCATGAACAGGGTAATTCTTCTTATGGGGCTTCAACTGATGAGAAGCATAAGCAATAACTCTACCCTCTTGCATCAACACACAACCAATCCCGACTCTTGAAGCATCATAATATACGGTATATGAACCTGAAGCTGATGGAAAAACCAACACTGGAGTTGTGGTCAAAGCTATCATGAGCTTCTGAAAACTCTCTTCGCACTCGTCCGACCATACAAATGGAGCACCCTTCTGAGTCAACTTGGTCAAGGGCGATGCAATGGATGAAAATTCCTGAACAAACCGGTGATAATAGCCTACCAACCTAAGAAAACTATGAATCTTTATGGCTGAGGATGTATAGACCAACTCTGCACCGCCTCTATCTTCTTTGGATCAACCTGAATACCCTCGCTGGACACCACATGTCCCAATAAAGCCACTAAACCAAGCCAAAACTCACACTTGGAGAATTTTGCATAAAGCTTCTCCTCCCTTAATCTCTGCATACTACTCGCAAATGCTTCGCGTGCTCCTCTTGATTGCGCGAGTATACTAGAATATCATTAATGAATATAATAAAGAATGAATCTAGATAGGGATGAAATACATTGTTCATCAAATGCATGAACGCTGCTGCGACATTGGTCAGCCCAAAAGACATGTGAATAAACTTATCGTGACTATATCTAGTCCTGAAAGCAGTCTTAGGAATATCTGAATCCCTGATTTTCAACTGGTGATAACCCGAACGAAGATCAATCTTAAAGAACACCCTCGCTCCCTGAAGCCGGTCAAATAAATCATCAATGCGAGGCATGGGATACTTGTTCTTAACTTTTACCTTGATTAATTGCTTGTAATCAATGAATATTCTCATTGTGCCATCCTTTTTCTTCACAAACAGAACCGACGCACCCCACGATGACACACTAGGCCAAATAAACCCTTTATCTAGGAGTTTCTAAAGTTGCTCCTTAACGTTTTCAACTCTGGTGGTGCGATACGATACGGCAGAATGGAAATGGGCTAAGTTCCCAACACTAGGTCAATACCAAAATCAATATCCCTGTCCGGTGGTATGCTCGACAAGTCTGCAGGAAATACATAAGGAAAATCCCTCACAACTGGGACAAAATTAATACTAGGAGTCTTAGCTCCAACATCCTGCACAAAAATCTAGATATGACAGACAACCCTTCCCAACCATACGCTGGGACTTTAAGAAATAAATCACTCTGCTAGGAATATAATCAGCCATACCACGCCACTCGATCCTCGGTACACCCAACATTGCCAAAGTAATTGTCTTAGCATGACAGTCTAGAATATCATGACACGGATGTGACATGGGTGTTGGATGCTGAAATCCACCTAGATGCTATGGGTCTCGGAGACACCCTCAAAGATAAAGAAAAAGCATCCACCCAAGATTGTGCGAAGGCCTTGATTTTCTTGCGCCACCACCTTGACGAAGGTTTGAAGATTGAATATCTCACCGTCAAGGATCCACTCGTTTTGTGGAACAGCTTAAAGGAGAGATATGACAACCTGAAGTTGGTCACTCTACCACAAGCACGATATGATTGGGCCCATCTGAGGCTACAGGACTTTAAGTCCGTTTCTGAATATAATTCTGCTATGTTCAGAATTACTTCTAAACTGAAGCTATGTGGAGATAACATCTCCGATTACGATATGCTTGAGAAAACGTTTACAACGTTTCATGCCTCCAATATGGTACTGCAGCAACAGTACCGAGAGAAAGGCTTTACGAAGTACTCTGAACTGATTTCTCTCTTACTAGTGGCTGAGCGAAATAATGAACTGCTCATGAGAAATCACGAAAATAGACCAACTGGGTCTACACCACTGCCTGAAGCAGATATGGTGCACTCTCATTATGCCAAACATAAAAGGGACCATGGACATGGTCATAAACGGGGTCAAAGCCAAGGACGTGGACAAGGAAGAAATTCCAAAGAAGTCCGTCACCCCACAAAGAGAGATAACCACCGAAAGCAGAAACGGGATCCCGAAGATCCTAAGGCAAATAGTTCAGAAACTATATGTTATCGTTGCGGTGGAAACGGGCACTGGTCTAAGACTTGCCGAATACCAAGACACTTGGTTGACCTTTATCAAGCATCTCGAAAGAGAAAACGCCCTGAAACAAATTTTGTCTCTGATGACAACTTTGACTTCACCCACCTGGATGTGGCAGACTTCTTTGAGCAACCCGAGGGAAAGATAGACCACCTAATCGGTGATGGAACCATGATGAAAGTAGATGGAGCTGTTTGATTCTACTTGTATTAGTCAATGAATAAATTAATAGTCATTAGCATTAGCTCGTATTAGTTAATTCATCATATGATGTTAGTATTAGCCCTTTAGAATGTTTCAATATGCTCAAATATTTTTATTGTACAGTAGAGGTAATCGACTAACCTAAAAACTAGTCGATCGTCTAATATTTAGCAATAAAACGAACTTTTTTCCGCCAGGCCAGATATTCGAATATCAGAGCCTGATATTCGAACATCTGGGCCAGATATTCGAATATCAGAATTCCTATATTCGAATATCTGGCAAGATATTAGAATATGTGCTTAAATATTCGAATATCTAATATTTTTCGCATTAAAGTATTATTTTTTCCGCAAGGCATTATATTCGAATATTAGAATACAATATTCGAATATCCCAAATAACTGCTTCCCAAAACGCTGTTTAAACGCGAAACAAAAGAATTGAAGTTGTTTATACTTATATTTATGTATTCCTTTTGTATGTCATACCATGGGAAGTAAATTGATTGAAAGGCTCCGGAAGAGCAAATGTAACTCTGCCCAAAGGCATGACGTTTATCTTAGAGAATGCAATATTCTCCTCCAAGTCTAAGAAGAAACTTGTTGAGCTTTAAAGATGTACGCCGGAATGGCTACAATATTGAGACAATGGATGAAGATAATCTTGAATATCTCGTCCTCACTTCAAAGAATGTCTCCGGCCAAAAGAGGGTTATTGAGAAATTCCCGTCTTTATCTTGTGGCCTGTATTGGACAAGAATTAGTGCAATTGAGGCACATTCAACAGTAAATCTAAAGAATACTGAGTCCAATACATTTGTACTTTGGCATGATCGACTGGGTCACCCAGGATCAACCATGATGAGACGGATTATAGAAAGCTCATATGGGCATCCGTTAAAGAATTTCAAAATTCTTTCAAGTAATGAATATCCTTGCACTTCGTGTTATCAAGGCAAGCTGATTATCAGACCATCCCCAACAAAGGTTGGGACTGAGTCACCCCAGTTTCTGGAACGTATACAAGGGGACATTTGTGGACCTATTCACCCACCTAGTGGGTAGTTTAGGTATTTCATGGTCTTGATAGACGCATCCTGTAGATGGTCTAATGTGTGCTTGTTGCCATCACGCAACCTTGCGTTTGCAAAGATAATGGATAATAGATGAGAATAATCTTGAATTCTTCATGAAAACGAGGCTGCCCATTTCGGTTTGGGTTCACGCCATTTTGCATGCAGCAATGCTACTTTGTCGGCTGCCCATTTCGGTTTGGGTTCACGCCATTTTGCATGCAGCAATGCTACTTTGTCGGCTGCCCGCTTCGGCTTAGGGTCACGCCATTTCGCATGCAGCAATGCTAGTTCGTCTCTGACTGACGAATTATCACAAATGTTCCCTATTGCAATTGGTTTTGGGTCATGAACCCAATATATCCCATTTAAGAAGCTTTGGATGCGCAGTATAGGTGCCTGTAGCACCGCCATCCCGCACCAAAATGGGTTTGCAAAGAAGGTTAGGAATATATGTTGAGTATGAATCGTCCTCCATTATTCGCTACCTCGAAACATTGACAGGAGATTTGTTCACTGCACTATTTGCAGACTGTCAATTTGATGAGACACTTTTCCCAAAATTAGGGGGAGAAGTCGGTAAAACCAAATGGGAAATTTTGTGGAAAAATGTATCATTATCTCATCTTGATCCACATACCTCTATTTGAAAGAAAGAGGTACAAAAGACTATCCATTTGCAAAGAATAGCAAATCAAATGCCTGAAGCATTTACGGACTTGAAGAGGATAACGAAATCCCACATTCACGCGGAAAATGTTCCGATCCGTATTGAAGTCCCTATTGGACAAATATCTAGTGTCATATCCAATGAGTCAAATGCACGCCAGAAGCGTGGCAGACCATTAGGTTCCAAAGATCGAAATCCTAGAAAGAGGAAAAAGAACGATCTAAATGACACTATGAAAGAATCACATGAGGACGCTCATGATTTGATTAATTCCGAGATTCACGAAGAATCTATTGAGCCTGAGACTCTTGAAAATACGGAATGCAAGGATGTGAGGATCTCGAACCTCAGTCTGTGGTAGTACAAAATTAATTGAGAGCTCTCGAAGAGCCAATTATTACTATGTTGGAGAAACACAATTGAGTATTGTGCTGTAGTAAGTCTCAAAGAAACTTATTCAGTTTCCAAAGTACACGCGAAAGCGATTGATTATATTGAGACTATAAATAAAGGAAGGCTTTGATTCTCCTATTACTACAACTTGTAGCGGGGTAATTTGTATATGAAAAGCTACCCGCTTTGTTCTCCAGTTTGTACTACACAAACGAAAGAATGCCACAATAAAGTGAATATCTATTGGTATAAAACCCATGTCATAATAAACCCGAAGTTTATTGATAAGTGCATATGTCATGGTGTAAATTTGAAGTTTACCAATATTGATAATTTATTCAGTTGACATTCGTGTTAGCCATCTCATTTGAAGTATGATGTGCAAATTCACATAGGTGAATATCAAAGAACTAGAAGTTCTTGTTCTCAGTAATGAACTGACCAACTAAAGAGTTCGGGTTGAAGCCCATAAATTCTGGAAATATCAAAGGTGAATATGGGCCCATTCACCTGCCATGTATACCACATATGATGCATCTATGATATGGTTACATGCGCCATTGTTATTAACCCGCAGCCTGGCAGTGCTTGCGAGGTAAAGCGCTCAGTAATCTAACTTCGAGCATAGTTTCCAGATTCTCTACTCAAGACAGTTCATCTTGATAAGTTGGTTTATATCAAAGTTGGTTTAGCAAGATAATTATTGAGTGCTTCCACTTAATAGCTAAACTGTTTCTTTATGAGAACTAAGCTATATATATATCAGTTTGATATAAGTTGTATACGAGAGTATATTCTCCCCTCACAAGTGGTTCAGGGTCAGGAACCAAATAATTTCATCTTATTATTAAGGTGCTGTGTATATTGACATAATGCACAAAGATGATTTTCCAAAGTTGAGGAAACATGTTAGTTTTACCAACATGAGGGGGAGACATGATAAACACTTGAGAAAGTGTTACATGGGATGAATTTTCATTTGTATATGTATATCCCCGAATATCATGATATGAACCTGTAGTTCATAAAAAGGGAAATGCAATTGCAACATATTGCAAAGCATGCTATACGCATTTGCTGACTCAAAGAAAGTAACTAAATGGAAGAGATACAATTCAAGAAGAATTGATTCCATATGAAAGACATGTAGTTTTGAACCTATAGTTCAAATGCTTGAAAGTATAAAGGCAAAGGTATGTATAGTCAATTTTCGATATCTTATTTGTTTAGCATGACATGAAACTTTGATATGCAGCTAAAGTCTATTATGCGACTTACATGACTTAACTTGAAAGATTTAAGTTGCTTGAAGCATATGCAATTCTTGGTCCTGAAGTACCACATCCTAAGTACAATTTGTGTACATATGAATCTTGCCATAACTATAAGCATGATGGCATTGAGAATGCATCTATGGAGATATTGAAGAGTTATTCCACGACATTATATGAAGATGTTCATATCTATCAAGAATGATGATTTCAAGGTGCGGAATATTTATTCAAGTCAACATGGTTGATTTATTCATCAAATATCTACCAAAGATCGTTTTGAAGATGATGCACAAGATTGGAATGCAAATGCTCAAGGATATGAATTGATGTACTCATTAGGGGGAGTCAATGCGCGTTGCACTCTTTTTCCCTTACAAGGTTTTGTCCCACTGGGTTTTCCTTGCAAGGTTTTTAACGAGGCAACCAATAGGCGCATATTCAAACATGTGTACTCTTTTTTCTTACTTTAATTTTTTCCATTGGATTTTGGTTTTAAGGTTTTATGAGGCACATCATTGAATAGACATTCAAGGGGGAGTGTTATGAAATAGAAGATTCTTACACTTCTATTTAAGGTGAATGTCTTTAATGTACTTAATTAGAGAGATTTTAGAGTCCTATTATTGGTAGCAAGATCTTCCTCCTCCCTATAAATAGAGGTGCTCTCTACCATTGTAATTCACCCCTCTCAACTCAATAAGAAGAACTCTCTCTACTCTTCTCTCTATTGCTATTGTTCTTGTTCTATTATTCTTGTCTTTTGCTTTAGTTTATAACAATTATACTATTAGTGGGTATATATTAAACTCTATTTATGTAATACTATAATTTTTATGCAATAAGGCTTAAAAAGATAATTAACTGATAACATAAAATAAATGTCAAGCATCATGTTATAATAAGTTAAATTATAGTATAAGAAAATTTACAGTAGTGTATCCTCCAACATTTTTGTCCTTGATGTTGTTCAACGACGACAATAACAAAGTTCTGAGCTTCGCTAGCTCCGCCTTCCTATTTCTCACTATATAAAATCTACTCTCACTCACTCAATACTCTCTCCATTTCCCTCTCATTTCCTGCCGTTAACTACCTCCGCCGTCCGCCGGCGATCATAAATTCCATAAATTCGCCGTACCTCAACCTGATCACCGAAAATTTCTTTAAAAATCTCAAAATCTCTGCTGAGGAAAAACGATGTCGCAAGCTCTTAACTTCTTCATTTCCTCGTCTTCACGTTCTCCGGCGACTTTCACAATCTCAAGGCCGTCGGCTTTCCCGTCAACCGGTAGTTTACGGTTACCGGTGAAGAAATCATTGCGGATGCTAGTTGTGAAAGCTTCGTCGTCGGCGGCGTCAGATCTCGACGAGTCGCAGTCGTTCCCGGTGTTAGTATCGGAGAATGGTTCAGGAGGGGTATTAACGAGTGCGACGCAGGAGTACGGTCGTAATGCTGCACCGGGGACCGATTCGAGTTCGATTGAAGTGGATACAGTAACGGAGGCGGAGTTAAAGGAGAACGGGTTTAGGAGTACACGTAGGACAAAGTTGATTTGCACGATTGGACCTGCCACGTGTGGGTTTGAGCAGCTGGAAGCATTAGCTGAGGGAGGAATGAATGTAGCTAGGATAAATATGTGCCATGGAACACGTGAGTGGCATCGTATGGTGATTGAGAGACTGAGGAGGTTGAATGAGGAGAAAGGGTTTGCTGTAGCTATCATGATGGATACTGAAGGTAGTGAAATTCATATGGGAGATCTTGGCGGCGCTTCTTCTGCTAAAGCTGAGGTACATACTCCCTCTGTCCCAATTTATGTGATGCAGTTTGTTTAAAAATGAATTATGAGTACCTTTCTTTGTTTTCTTAAACTCGGTGCATAGTCAAACAACATTACATAGATTGAGACCGAGGGGGAGTATTCAGTTTGAATTTCGTATAACCATCCATTTCATGAAATTATAAGCTTATCTCTTTTTATACTGTGATGAGGTAATCTGGTTTTATGATAGTCTTGACGTTTAATCACCAATGTTTATATTTAACAGCAGTAGCTGGTTGTCGGAATTAGCAAAATTTGTTTTTTATAAGTGCTTTCCTTTTATTGGTGTTGACTAGAATTGGGAAGGAACTAAGCATGATATTTAAGTGGCGAAGGGTAGAGGGGCTCATTATCCTCGAGTTTTCAAGACTGGCATTGGCCCTAAGGGTTGACCTGGATAGATTTCTTTGTCATAAAAAAAAAGAGTTGGGATGCTTTGCTTCCTTTAAAAAATGAGGAACTGGGATGTTTTGCTTAGCATGAATCATGGTGGTGAACTAAGTTTAGTGTTTAAGTGGAGTGGAGAAGGGTAGAGGGGCTGCCCGAATCCGTCGATTTTAGTCATCGGAAACAATAGATGTTTTGCCTCCGCTAGTATTTTAACCTGAGACCTTTTTAAAGTGATTTTCCCATACTCTTTTGAAAGAAGTACTTTTCATAGCTTTAGATAAGTACCTTCTAGTGCTTCTTTAAAAGTACTTTTTGACACTTTGTTAAGTGTTTGATACATGAATCTTACAAACCACCAATTTGTCTAACTGACAATATTAGTCTCGGTCACAATATTTAGGATGAGAATGTTGAACTGTCTTTTGAATACATAGAAAAGGGAAACCCCGGTGCATAAAGCATCTCATATTCACACAGAGTCCCAGGAAGGTCCGCACCCCAAGGGATATAATCTAGGCACCCTACCTTAGCATAAGCATCAATGGCTACGGCTCGAACCCGTGGCCTATAGGTCATATTATGTTTTTTGAATAGATAAATTTCCAAATTAATTGGGATTGGCTGCAGTTCATCCTTCAAATCTAAGGTATATATTCAGCTTGAATTCGTTACAACCACTTCTTTTAAGAAACTGCGTGAAATAAGTTCTTACAGTGGCAGTAAGCAGGAATTTGTTACCAGGTTCTGGTTTTTGGATAGGTAATTTCTTGACGTGTATTCATAAGAGATTGGATTTTACTGAAGTACCTATTTGTTGGAATTACCGATATTTGTTTTTGTTTTTGTTGTGGTATGAGAAGAATCGGGAATTTTGAAAGGTGCAACCTTTCTATTTGTATGCATTTACTGTAATTGACTCTCTAATGGGTTTTTTACTTTTCTTGTGCTTCTTTCCAAGAAGTACTTTTCAAGTACTTATTTAGTGTTTTGTACAAGCATTTTAGAATGCACCTCTATTGTCCTAATAAAACTAAACATTGAAGATTGGGTGTCTTTCACGGAAAAAAACCATGTCCTTTTGTGAGGTTTTCTACATTCTGATATACTCCGTGTATACGGGCATGCTTTTGCCCTTTTTAATGAAAATTAGTACCATATAAAAAAAGATTTAACTTCAGCTACAAAAGTTTGTACTTTAATTTAAAAGTGGGTAAACTTTCATTTAAAATGATGCCTTCTTTGAAGCTGGAGAGCAGTTCTAGAACCTGTGAATTGAGCCCTCTATAAGTGTCTTTTTGCCTAAATCTGCAGAGAAAAACTGATTTTACAAATTTGACAAATACTTGATGGGGCCTAGATGCAGCCTGATTGATAAAATAAAAATAACATGTTACTCTCTTTGTGTGTCAGCAAACATGACTTGCCTTTTGGAAAGCTGTGTCAAATCATGGACAAAATTCTGAGGTGGGTGCAAAACAAAGCTAGGATCAGGATATTACTTGGTTTGGTTTGGGGGGGGGGGGGATAGCTTCAGGCTGAGCACTTGTTGAATGGGTTTGTTTTTTGCACTAGCAGTTGGATCTTTGCTACAATTTTGGACTGAATTTTTCTTTCCATGATATTTTTGGAGAGAATAATTTGAGAGATAGCTGCAAAATTAGCTTGTTTTACTGCTTTACTGGTCTTGGCATTTGTATCTGCTTGAAATTTTCTGCATTTTAGAACTAGAAAGAATATTGGACCCCAGCATAATCTGTGAAATTCTGTTGGGGGCTATGGAGAACAATGGATAGTATCAGTATCCCTTATTCTGGAATCTGGATAAATGTGTAACAGCTAATTATTCTCTTTATGCAGGATGGTGAAATTTGGAATTTCACTGTTCGTTCATTTGATCCACCGCTCCCAGAACGCACTGTTACTGTTAACTATGATGGCTTTGCTGAAGGTTTGCTCTATAGACTGTTAACTATGATGGCTTTGCAAAAATAAAATGATCATTTTTTCAAAGACTTACTATATGTTTTCACTGTCATTCCTTATAGTTATATCAATTTTTTATTTTTGGCTTGACGACTTCATTGCAGATGTGAAAGTGGGTGATGAGCTGCTAGTAGATGGTGGAATGGTGAGATTTGAAGTGATTGAGAAAATTGGCCCAGATGTTAAGTGTCTTTGCACAGATCCTGGACTTCTTTTACCTCGGGCTAATCTGACGTTTTGGCGGGATGGTAAATTAGTAAGGGAACGCAATGCTATGCTTCCAACAATTTCCTCAAAGGTTTGCACCTGTATTCCTTTCCAGAGAGTTTGTTTACATAATTACAGTTGAGATCTTCATCTCTGGTCTAGCTGTTTCTAACGTGGACTTTTTTCCTTATTTTGAACCTTTTATCTAGTTCAGTTGTATTGCACCTTAATGTTGTCAAAATTAATTAAGTCAATAGCTCGGACAATTAATACTCTCTCCGTTTCAATTCACGGGACACTTTTTCTATTTTTGAAAAATGTGTGACTCCACTCCACTAATATTATAGTTAAATACACCTTTCACAAGTTTCAAGTTTTCAAATTCATCTTAAAAGTTCAACTTAAAATTTCTGATGTGACGGGTTTCCTATCAAACCATCATTAGACTACTGCGTCAGTATTTTCTTCCACTACTACTAATAGTACAATATAGGCAAATTAACTTATTTTGTGCATAATCATGTGTTATCACATAACTTGAGGTGGAGGGATTATTAGAATTTAGGGAATCAACTTCCCCCAATTGCCAAATTGCATTCTTCTTATTCCTAGCACCAAGATGTAATGATCTTCTTCCAGATAATTGTTTTACTTTTAACCATAAATGTTTGCTTACATTTTGAGTAGGCATTGTACTTCAAAAGTTTTATGGGACCCACTAATTGTAACTCTCATTTGCAAAAAAATAATAATTCTGTGTCTGCACCTCTTGAGTTTTTAGAAGAATCTTTTATTACACTGATATAGGGGAGGGGAAGGTGAAACGGGTAGGCGGGGAATCGAACCCCTATCAACAAGGTGGAGTTCAGATAGATAGGCAACCAGCTGGGCTACATAATTTCCCCTCTACCTTTTGACTTATTCCTCTTACAACAACAACAATTACCCAGTATAGTCCCACGAAGTGCGGTCTGAGGAGGGTAATATGTAGACGAGCCTTACCCCTACCCGAAAGGGCAGAGAGGCTGTTTCCAATCGACTCTCGACTCAGTGAAGGGAAGGAAAAACAAAACAAAAACAAAAGAGCATTGGTAACTCCAGCAGAAATATCGTAAATAATTATCTAAACATAAGAACCATAAATAAAATAGCATGCAATAATATCATACATTAACTACCTTAAATAACTACCATGAGGGAGACGCAATCTAAAACACAAATCATCTATGGATAGCGCTGCCAAGCCTCACCCAACCCCGGGTGAGGAGTCAGAAAAACTCTAGGAGCCCCTATCCTACAACCCTGATACTAGACCTCCACACTTTCCTATCAAGGGTCATGTCCTCGGAAACGCGCATTCTAGCCATGTCATGCCTAATCACCTCTCCCCAATACTTCTTAGGCCTCCCTCTGCCTCGCCGAACGCCGACAATCGCTAGCCGCTCACAACTCCTCACCGGGGCATCAGGACTTCTCCTCCGCACATGCCCGAACCATCTCAGCCTCGCTTCTCGCATCTTCTCATCCACCGGGGCCACCCCCACCTTCTCTCGAATAACTTCATTCTTAATCTTATCCAACCTGGTGAGCCGCACATCCACCTGAGCATCCTCATCTCCGCAACGTTCATTCTCTGAACATGAGAGTTCTTCACTGGCCAGCACTCCGCCCCATACAGCATTGCAGGTCTAACTACAACAACAACAACAACTACCCAGTATAGTCCCACAAAGTGGGGTATGGGGAGGGTAATATGTAGACAGGCCTTACCCCTACCCCAAAAGGGCAGAGAGGCTGTTTCCAATCGACACTCGGCTCAGTGAAGGAAAGGAACAACAAAAACAAAAACAAAAACAAAAACAAAAACAAAAGCAAAAGAGCATTAGTACAGCTCTATAGAGCTGCAGGTCTAACTACAACTCTATAAAATTTCCCCTTGAGTTTCTGTGGAACTTTCTTGTCACACATGACTCCTAATGCAAGCCTCCACTTTGACCACCCCGCTCCTATACGATGAGTGACGTCCCCGTCAATCTCTCCGTCCCCCTGAATCACCGACCCAAGATATCTGACACTGTCCCTCTTGGCGATGACCTGAGATCCAATCATCACGTCCCTGCCTACTTCGCTCGGCTCGGAGCTAAACTTGCACTCCAGGTATTCTGTCTTAGATCTGCTTATTTTGAAACCCTTAGACTCGAGAGTCTGTATCCATACCTCTAACCTCTCAATAACACCGACCCTCGTCTCGTCTATCAAGACTATGTCATCAGCAAATAGCATACACCAAGGCACCTCCCCTTGAATATGTCGGGTCAGAGCATCCATCACCAAGGCAAACAAGAGAGGGCTAAGCGCCGATCCTTGATGGAGCCCCATAATCACTGGAAAATGGTATGAGTCGCCAACCACCATCCTAACCCTTGTCTTAGCTCCATCGTAAATGTCCTGACTTATTCCTCTTAAACGCCTGTATATCATGATTTTACTTAAATTTTAATAAGAACCTCAATCAAAACAGACACACCAAAGATGGGAAAAAAAGAGTAATTTATATCAGCTAAAATTTCCAGATATTCTAACTTTAGTTGAACTAGGAATTCTTGATGGCTGGATCAGATTTTACTCTTGTACTGCAACATTTACCTGTGTCACGAAAAGTTTGTACTGTGACTTCTTGTATAATAGCTATTAGAATACAGTTAGCGATTTCTACCAAATTTAACACATAATTTCCCCTCTACCTTTTGACTTATTCCTCCTAAACGCCTGTATATCATGATTTTACTTAAATCTTTAATAAGCACCTCAATCAAAACAGATACAACAAAGATGGGAAGAATTGTAGTCTAAAATTTCCAGATATTCTAACTTTAATTGAACTAGGAATTCTTGATGGCTGGATCAGACGACTTTACTCTTGTACTGCAACATTTACCTGCGTCACAAAATTTTGTACTGTGACTTCTAGAATAATAGCTATTAGAATAAACTTGGCGATCTAGTTCTACTAAATTTAACACAGGGTCCAGGTATACAGCTGTTTTAATTTTGCTTCACTAAACTTATTAGCATATTTAGATGGTCTCTATCTCAAGAATTTCGTTGCTGCAGGATTGGCTAGACATAGACTTTGGTATTGCTGAGGGTGTTGATTTTATTGCTGTATCATTTGTCAAGTCTGCTGAAGTCATTAAGCATCTTAAGAGCTACATTCAAGCCCGGGCTAGGGATAGGTAAGAATGTAGTTTTAGCACGGAAAGCTGCATTTAGCAAAATGCATCTTTTTTACTTCCAAATATCACTAAGAAGTTAGGTTCTCAGTGATCAAATTATTCATATATCCACATTGATGGTGCTGTGCAGTGATATTTCTGTAATTGCAAAAATAGAGAGCATCGACTCTTTGAAGAACTTAGAAGAGATAATCCAGGCATCAGATGGTGCTATGGTGGCGAGAGGAGATCTTGGTGCTCAAATTCCATTAGAACAGGTTCCATCAGAGCAGCAAAAGATTGTCCAGATATGCAGGCAGCTGAATAGGCCTGTTATAGTAGCCTCCCAGTTGCTGGAATCTATGATAGAATATCCTATTCCAACTAGAGCTGAAGTTGCTGATGTTTCTGAAGCTGTTAGGCAACGGGGGGATGCTCTGATGCTTTCTGGTGAGTCGGCCATGGGACAGTTTCCTGAGAAGGCATTGACTGTCCTAAGAAGTGTTAGCTTGAGAATTGAAAGAATGTGGAGAGAACAGAAACGGCATGAAGTTATTGAATTGCCATCCATTGCATCTTCATTTTCAGATAGTATTTCAGAAGAGATCTGCAACTCTGCCGCCAAGATGGGTAAGTTTCTATTTTTCTGAATACTGATTGTATTGTTTTTTTTAAAAATTTGTTTTATCGCCTGCAGATGTAAGATTATCTTTGTATCATGCAGACTAGACTAATTAAATGGTAAAATAGTAAAACTCGTGAATATTCATACCCTGCATGTACAGCTCTTTTAGCATTTGCCTAATATTTTTGAAGTGTGCAAGTAACTTCAAGAAACCGGGCATGTTTATAGTTTATAAACAAGCAAGAAACAAATCTGAAAAAATAGGAGAATTAACAGAAAGCTGCACAATGCGAGGAATTTTTTCTGGGTTAACCAATCTGTTCAATTTTCGACATAGTTAGGAACATTTAAAGGTGGAAATAATAAAACCCTCATAATTATGTCAAAACAACTTGAGTATCATTAATCTCAGATATTCTGGTTCTGTTGCGCAGCTATTAGATTTTCACGGTTATTTCATGCATTAATGCTAGAACCAGATAAAAAGCACAGCAAATTTCTATTTATGGTTCAAACTGTAGGGAATACTGAAAAGTGTGTCCAAAATAATATATACCCATCCTTGCAAGTTGCAGCATAACAACTTTTGTCTGAAAATGATCATTTGGACACATTATGTTTTTGGAAATGAAGTAGCTAAACCCACTTCCTTTTTGTCTTTAATACAGACACATGCATAAAAATTAGAGGTGGCAAATCGGGGTTGGGGTCAAATTTGGATGGGTCAGGTCAATAAACAGCTTGTGTGACTCCACCCAACCCCCCACCCCCCAAAAAAATTGCTTGGTTTAAGACGACAACAACAACCCCAGTATAATCTCACAATTGGGGTTTGGGAGGGTAGGATATACGCAGCCTTAACCATACCCTGGAGATTCGTTGGTCTACATGAGGACTTGTAATACGCTTTATGATATAGTCATTTTGACCGTGTGTTTTTTGGTCTCTGTTAAATATAGTAAGGTAATAAATTCTTCAAAAAGGATGTGTATGTAAAGATTTGTCATACCCTTTATAATAAAGTCAGTAAAGGATGTAGCTTCTTCCAAAGTAATAGGTAATACAGTATACTAGGGAGTTCTCTTACACTTCAGTATTTTTTCGAAATCTACCTTGTGTGTGTGCGCGCGCGCGCGTGTGTGTGTGGGGTGGGGGGGGGTGTTGTACTAAAAGTGCACGTCATCCTTACACGTGTCTAACATTATGTCACTATCAAGACAGAAGCGGTAGAGAACACATTTGATTATCATCTGGAAAAGAATGTTATTGATCACAAAGATTTTAATTCCCTGGTAGTTTAAAGTCCTATACTCTGTAACCCTGCATGTAATGCTGCAAACATAAATAAGTAGATAATCCTCATCAAAAGTAGATATTATGTACCTTTTCTTTTTTACAAATGATATGAAATACTTATCCTATGCTATTTATTGGATAGAATAAGGCTAATTTTATATTTGTATGTGGGTTCGCTGACAAAAACTTAACATAGATTCCTGTTGTCTTCCAACCACTTTTTCAAACATGTCATCTCTCAGTTCAGACTTTTTTTTTCAAGCAACCGGAAAATGTTACTACCTTTTTCAAATACTAATGAAATGGGTGGTGGGAGTCTAACTAAAAGCACATTTCCTCCCTAATAGTCATCATATATCGAAGAAGAGTCTTCAATATTCCACGTCATAAAAAAAAGGGTCCTGAATATTATTGCACTAATTTATAAATAATAAAATGGATTGTGAATATAACCCCACCTTTGCATAAAGGACCATAATCTTCCCTAATTCTCTATAAGCTGCCTTCTGGCCAATCCATACGAACTGCCTTGTCCTGCTGTAATTTTTTTTGGTTGAGAAATATAGAATTTGGGTTGATCACTCAGGTGCTCCTTTGGTCATTCTATCTTTTCCTATCTCGATTACTGTTTGTGGAACTTGCTTCATCCTCATACCAAGACAGTACAAATACACTTATAATTTGTTAGTGCAGATACCCATTCTTCTCAAACTAATGGTGATACCTGGTTTTTCCTCATACCAGTAATGCGAATGGAGCACATTATAAGCAGCGTTCAGTTCAGCTTAGTGTGATACCTTTTCTTTCCCAAACTATTGTGATACCTTTTTCTTACCAACTAGTGGTGGCACCTAGAGGGGTTGCTCTGATGGTAAGCGACCCCCACTTTCAACCGAGAGGGTGTGAGTTCGAGTCACCCCCAAGAGCAAGGTGGGAAGTTCTTGGAGGGAAGGATGCCGGGGGTCTATTTGGAAACAGCCTCTCTACCCAAGGGTAGGGGTAAGGTGTGCGTACACACTACCCTCCCCAGACCCCACTAAGTGGGATTATACTGGGTTGTTGTTGTTGTTGTAGTGGTGGCACCTAGTTAGGCCGGAAAGGTAGCTAAGACAAACCCAAAAAAGGGTCTTTTGCTAGGATCTTTTGCTTTTTCTAAGCAACAAAACCTAAGCCTTAGTCATAGTAGTATGATTAGTGATCTTTTTTTGCTAAAGATGACTAGTGATCTTCTAAATGATTGAGGATCTTAAATAATGAAGAGGTAATTCTCGGCCCAAAGCCTTGGTGAGTAGAGTTATTTGGTACCTTGCTGGTGGGAGATAGCAAGTACTTGGTGGAATTATTCGAGGTGCGCAAGCTGGCCCGGACACCAGCGTCATTAAGAAAACAAGGTTATTGAATGGTATTATTAGCTTTTCGGTGTTCATCTTCATGAAAGGACATTTAGAAACAGAAGAGGAAGAGGATAATGAAAGATTAACTAAGCCAAGCCTCTCTTTCCAAGCAGGAAGAGGCAAATGTCATTTGAAAGTGAAAATGATTCTCGTAGAGATTTTATTTCTATATGTGAGTGGGAGCTAGTTTGATATCCTCTAGAAGAATCACATTACAGTTTGAGGGACAATTGCAAGAACTTTCTTCTGACCAGATTGATGAAGTTTGAACTCAGAAGAAGAAAATATATCCTAACTTCGAGTGATGGTCATTTATATTCTAATCTCTTACTGTTTGACCCAATGCTTATTTCTGTGTGATGTGCAGCTAACAATTTGGAAGTTGATGCACTTTTTGTTTACACCAAGAATGGGCACATGGCATCTCTCTTGTCACGTTGCCGTCCTGACTGCCCAATATTTGCATTTACAACGACAACGTCTGTACGCAGACGCCTGAACCTGCAATGGGGTCTAATGCCTTTCCGCTTGAGTTTCTCTGATGATATGGAAAGCAACCTCAACAAGACATTTTCCTTGCTAAAAGCTCGGGGCATGATCAAGTCAGGTGACCTCATCATTGCTGTTTCCGACATGCTGCAGTCCATTCAAGTTATGAATGTTCCATGAGTGCACGTATTAGTTCTGTTTTTGAGTTTTGAGCTGGGCAACCCCAATTATCTGCCAATTAAACCAATTATGAGGTTCAATAGTTGGTTCTGCTAGGGAGTAAAACAACGACGAGCAATTTCTCAGTGTGCCCTCCTCTCAGGTGCTGGACGTCAATGACGTTTGGTGTAACAAAACTATCGCTTGGAGTCAACATAGGCATGTTGCAATGTATACCCCCTGTTTTCCTAGGATTCGGAAGATGTATCTGCTACTTGAGTTATTGTTTTAGAAGTGAGCCTTAGAAATGATCGCGATAATTATGGATTTGTTCTTACAATTGCTATTAGTGTGCTGTCTTTGGTGTTGTTTTAATGATCTATCGGTTTGAGTTACCTTGTGGAGTTGGCCTAAATAGATTGTTCATCTGATTGACATTGACAGGATATAACCTGTCTTTAGTTTGTCAAAAGAAAGAGCAGTACAATGGGAAAATTGCCAGCCTCATATTTTTTATTTTGATTTGTGTTATTCGACTGAGATATCTTTGTTTCAGTAACTATACTGAATATAGTCGGATCTTCTATAACATCTACGAACTATTATAGAAAGGCTTGACTGTATTTGTGTACTTTTTATGAATTATTAGTTGATTTATTGTAAGGTGTAGTTTGTATCTGTGTACTTTTATGAATTATTAGTCCATTTATTATAAGGTGTAGTTTATCAAGTGATTGCTTAGAGATATGGAGTTGGAATAAAAAGTGATTTTTTCTCTGTGGGGCAAGTATGAGGTTCTCTAATAATTGAAGGTTCTTTATTAGTTTCTGGGTGTTTTACTGATACATTTATGCTTCCAGCTCTACTACGATAATTAATCATAATTGAAACAAACATAGAATATGATTGATGTAAGTAGGAATAGACTCCAAAACCACAAGGACCCTGTATTGACAAGGAAATTACATTTTTAAAAATAAAGAAGAAAAAACATAAAATAAGAATAAGAAAATAGTTGGCAAGACATAGATACAATAAAAAACAACAAATGACCAACTCCTTGACCCAAAGGCCTTGTTCGATTGCGCTTCAACCGAGGTTTTTTTGTAAATTTAAAATTATGCAATAATATTTTTTCCTTTTAAAAAAAAAGTAATACTTCATCCGCTTCACTTTTATTGATTTTTTTGAATGTTTCCCCACATTAAAAATTCACCTTTTTGCATTAATTAATATTAAAATTGATCATATTAACCTTAATTTATTCATTAAAAATATAACAAATATTCTTAGACTATTTACTTTGAAGACAACTTTTGAAAAATAAGTTAATTCCTTTTGATATTTGAAAAAAAAATTAAATATTGTTGACCATAAATAAAAATGTAAAAAAATCAATTAAAGCGGACCGAAGAGATTAAAGAAGGAATAGGAGATCTGAGATACTAGGTTCAGATTTATTCTTTCAAATAAAATTTTGTCCCAAAAATTGATGGTATTCAATTTTAAATGAGTTGTCATCGTCTTTCTTATTAATTAGTGTTTCTTTCTTATTATATTGTGTTGAAAGTCATTTTCTATACTGTTCTTATCTTTATTGTTATAGTTATTGCCCTGTAAGTCATTCTCCTTATTGCTGTTTTTTTTTTCTTCTTTTTCTATGTGGCTATTTTTGTTGAGCATTGAAAGTTCAATGTAGTTTCCTTTCTTTAAAAAAATAAATATAAAAGAACAACAATATCAGTCTAGTATAGTCTCCTCGGCTCTTGCATATAAATATTAGACTCTAATGGCAGAAGAGGATGGTAATTGATGCCTAATGTAATTCACTACTAGAAAACATTAACAGAAATGATGGATTTCCTTTTCCTTTTTAATCTTTTACCCAAAAGAGGAATCAAGTCTTGATGTTTCCAACTATATGACATTATTCTATTTTCAAGAGTCCATTTTGCCAATATTTAGGTTTACATAATCACAAAAAGTTTACCTAGTATGGGGATTAATAGTGTCAAATGGGCGGATCAAAATGGATTGAGTCAATAATTGGGCAGGTCAAAAAGTTATTTGGGCTAAGATGGTTTAAAATTCGGGTCATAACCCAACCCGCCCAACTCTTATTAAACTTTTAATTAATATGTGTTATTTTCTTATAAATTGTATGCTTACTAAATAAGGTTTTTTTACTTTTGTTGTGGTCATATTTAAAATATTAAACAAAAAATAAAATTATTTCTAAGATATTTTGACAAACTTACTCATGGATCAATTTGGGCTAAAAATAGCCCAACTTTAAATGAGTTGATATGAATTGGATCAACATGGGCTAAGTTCAATAAATGAGTAGGTCAATAACTAACTCAACCTTGGGCGGGTTAGACGGGTTATTTGGGCTGAGCCAAATTTGACAACTCTAATGGGGATATAGAAGGGAGAGTTCAAGATTTAATTTTTGATATAATTTTTGGGTTAAGTCCCAAGGGAAGAAACCGTGAAGTTCCAAGTCAAAGCGAACAATACCTTAAAAGTTCGCATAGATGGTTACAAGTTGTATAAGAGTCGGCACTTTTCCTAATATGATGGTCGGACAAACCTTAACTAGGAAGCTGAATCTCAAAGGGGGTGAGTGTGACAACCTACATACCTCTAGTGGTTGAACTCGAAAGGGAATTCACTTGAAGCTTGGAAGAAAAGTTAGTAGCCATAAAAAAAAATTCAGAATATAATTGTCGACTTGCTTTTTGAGCTAACCCTAAGGGACAAAATCGTGAGACTTCAATGGCGTGACCATAACGGACAATACCTTGACAGTCAGGCCTGAACCCTTACTAAAAAAGTTTTTGTCTAGGATAAAATTATGATTACCATGAAACATGTTATTATAAAGAGGCAAATAGATGGTACAAAAGAATTTGTTTCCATATAAAATTTACCATCCAATAAGCCAAGATATCTTTTTTCATATATCTTTTGAGTGTAGTGGTAGAATGTATATGGTTGTACAAGACAAGGAAACATGAATGCCTTTAAGAAGTTAGCCACTTGGAAGTATATTCCTGAATGATATGCAGAATATTATTTTCTTTTTTCTTTTTTTTTGCTCTCTAAAAATAATAATTGGATTAGGTTGAAATGGGCAAATGAATCATAACCACCAAACTTTCTTTTGCACAAGTCACAACTATGGCCTCAGAAACTATCAAGTTCTGTTATTTCAAAGTGGGACCCTTCACCTGTTTTTTTGATTTTTTATTTTTGGAAATAAAAATAATAGAAAAAAAGGTTTTGGATGTGACTTGAAAGCCTTTTATCACCTGCTACACGAAAGTACCATCAATTTTGATGACAACCCCATTGACATGTCACTTAATTTTACTACTCATGTTCTTTATTTTGTCACGGAGCCTCGTTGCAATAATAAAATTATTTTTGAGTGATTTATAGGTTATAAGTTCAAACCGTAAAAATAATTTTTTGTACTAAAATAAATTGTGTACATCCAATCATTTTTTGAACTTTGTGTAAATACAAAAAATCTTATGCACCGACCTATCCTTTTTATGTTCTTTACTTTCAAATTGTGGGGTTTTCCTATTGCCTTTCCTTGTTATTTTTCAAAAAGGTCATTTTCTTGTGATCATGGACTAAGTCATGCCTATAAGAAAGGAATATTACCTCTAATTAATCTTATTTGTTATGAAATAATATAAAGACAAGAACAATAATGCAAGAATAAGAACAATATAGAGAGAGAATAGGGAGAGAGAGAAGTATTCTTATTAATACTTGGGGTGATTTACAATGGGGTAAGACCCCTCTATTTATAGGAAGAGGAATGACTTAGCTTCAAGCTAAAACTCTTATCTAAATAGACTTCTATTTTATAACACTCCCCCTTGAATGTCTATTCAATAATGTGCCTCATAAAACCTTAAAACCAAAACCCATTGGGAAAAATTAAAGAAAGGAAAAAGAGTACACATGTTTGAATATGCGCTTATTGGTTGCCTCGTTAAAAACCTTGCAAGGAAAACCCGGTGGGACAAAACCTTGTAAGGGAAAAAGAGTGCAACGCGCCTTAACTCCCCCTGATAAGAACATCAATTTATGTCCTTAAGTCTTCGCATCCCGATCTTGTGAACTAGCTTCTTGAAGGTTGACTTTGGTAGAGATTTTGTAAACAAATCAGCCATATTGTCGCTTGAACGAATCTGTTGAACATTGATATCACCATTCTTTTGAAGATCATGTGTGAAGAATAACTTTGGTGAAATATGCTTCGTTCTATCTCCTTTTATGAATCCTCCCTTCAATTGAGCTATACATGCTACATTATCTTCATACAAAGTTGTGGGTAGTTTATCACACTTCAAACCACATTTGCCTTGGATATGATGTATTATCGACCTTAACCACACACACTCCCGACTTGCTTCATGAATAGCAATTATCTCGGCATGATTAGATGAAGTAGCCACAATTGATTGCTTAGTCGATCGCCAAGATATAGCGGTTTCTCCACAGGTAAACACATAACCCGTTTGAGATCGAGCCTTGTGTGGGTCGGACAAATATCCAGCATCAGCATAACCAACAAGATCCGGGCTGCAATTCTTGCCATAAAATAAGCCCATATCGGTAGTTCCCTTTAGGTACCGCAATATGTGTTTGATCACATTCCAATGTCTCCTCGTAGGAGCCGAGCTAAATCTTGCTAAGACATTAACTGAAAAGGATATGTCAGGTCTTGTAGTATTTGCAAGATACATTAGTGCGCCAATTGCGCTAAGATATGGTACTTCAGGACCAAGTAGCTCTTCATTCCTTTCTTGTGGTCGGAATGGATCTTTGTTCACATCAAGTGATCGAACAACCAACGGTGTACTTAAAGGATGTGCTTCATCCATGTAAAACCGTTTCAGTACCTTTTCTGTATAGGTAGATTGATGAACAAAAATTCCGTTTGCCAAATATTCAATTTGCAAACCAAGACATAGTTTAGTCTTTCCGAGATCTTTCATCTCGAATTCATCCTTTAGATAATCAATTGCCTTTTGGAGTTCTATAGGGGTTCCAATAAGGTTTATGTCATCGACATATACGGCAAGTACAACAAATTCCGATGTTGTTTTCTTTATAAAGACACACGGGCAAATGGCGTCATCTTCTTTTAACAAGTACTCACTAAGACGATTATACCACATTCGTCCAGATTGCTTTAGACCATACAAGGATCTTTGCAATTTATTTGAGAATATTTCCCGAGATTTCGAATTGTGCGCGTTTGGCACCTTGAGTCCATCGGGAATTTTCATGTATATCTCATTATCAAGTGAGCCATAAAGATAGGCAGTAACTATATCCATTAAGTGCATGTCAAGCTTTTCATGGACAGCAAAACTTATGAGATAACGAAAGGTTATCGCATCCATTACAGGCGAATATGTCTCTTCATAATTGACACCAGGCCTTTGAGAAAAACCTTGTGCAACAAGGCGTGCCTTATATCTTTGTACCTCGTTTTTCTCATTTCTTTTGCGTACAAAGACCCATTTATAGTCGACAGGCTTAACACCATTAGGTGTTTCAACTATAGGGCCAAAAACTTCACGTTTTGCCAGCGAATTCAATTCTGATTGAATTGCTTCTTGCCACTTTGGCCAATCCTGTCTTTTTCGACATTCTTCAACAGATTGAGGTTCGAGATCCTCACATTCTTGCATAATGCTAGATGCTACATTATAAGCAAAGGCATTATCCACCACAATATCCAATCGATTAATATTTGCCTCAATATTAATTGGATTTAGGGATAGTTCCGTATTTTCCAGAGTCTCGGGCTCAATGGATTTTTCATGAATCTCAGAATTTGTTAAATCATGAATTTCCTCATGAGATTCTTTCGTAGTGTCATCTCGATCGTTCTTTTTCCTTTTTCTAGGATTTCGATCTTTGGAACCTAATGGTCTGCCACGCTTCAGGCGTGCATTTGACTCATTGGATATGACACTAGATGATTGTCCAACAGGGACATCAATACGGATTGGAACATTTTCCGCGGGAATGTGGGATTTCGTTATCCTCTTCAAGTCCGTAAATGCGTCAGGCATTTGATTTGCTATTCTTTGCAAATGGATAATCTTTTGTACCTCTCTTTCACAAATAGAAGTATGTGGATCAAGATGAGATAATGATGCATTTTTCCACAAAATTTCCCGTTTGGTTTCACCAACTTCTCCCCCTAATTTTGGGAAAAGTGTCTCATCAAATCGACAGTTTGCAAATCGTGCAGTAAACAAGTCGCCTGTCAATGTTTCGAGGTAGCGAATGATGGAGGGCGATTCAAACCCAACATATATTCCTAACCTTCTTTGCGGACCCATTTTGGTGCGGGATGGCGGTGCTATAGGCACATATACTGCGCATCCAAAAATTCTTAAATGGGATATATTGGGTTCATGACCCAAAACCAATTGCAACGGGGAATACATGTGGTAATTCGTCGGTCTGAGACGAATTAGCATTGCTGCATGTAAGATGGCGTGACCCCATACCGAAGTGGGCAGCCTCGTTCTCATAAGTAATGGCCTTGCAATCAACTGCAGGCGTTTAATTAACGATTCTGCAAGACCGTATTGAGTGTGAACATGAGCTACAGAATGTTCAACTTTTATCCCGATTGATAAGCAATAATCATTAAATGCTTGGGATGTAAACTCAGCAGCATTATCCAGTCTAATGGACTTGATTGGATTATCTGGAAATTGTGCTCGTAGTCGAATTATTTGTGCCATTAATTTCGCAAACGCAAGGTTGCGTGATGACAACAGGCACACATGAGACCATCTACAGGATGCGTCTATCAAGACCATGAAATACCTAAACGACCCACTAGGTGGGTGAATAGGTCCACAAATGTCCCCTTGTATACGTTCCAGAAACGTGGGTGACTCAGTCCCAACCTTTGTTGGTGATGGCCTGATAATCAACTTGCCTTGATAACACGAAGTGCAAGGATATTCATTATTCGGAAGAATTTTGAAATTCTTCAACGGATGCCCATATGAGCTTTCAATAATCCGTCTCATCATGACCGATCCTGGGTGTCCCAATCGATCATGCCAAAGTACAAAGGTATTGGAATCAGTAACCCTTTGGTTTACTGTTGAATGTGCCTCAATTGCACTAATTCTTGTCCAATACAGGCCACAAGATAAAGACGGGAATTTCTCAATAACCCTCTTTTGGCCGGAGACATTCTTTGTGATGACGAGATATTCAAGATTATCTTCATCCATTGTCTCAATATGATAGCCATTCCGGCGTACATCTTTAAAACTCAACAAGTTTCTCTTAGACTTGGAGGAGAACATTGCATTCTCTATGATTAACGTCGTGCCTTTGGGCAGAGTTACAATTGCTCTTCCGGAGCCTTCAATCAATTTACTACTTCCAGAGATTGTAGTAACGTTTGCCTTACACATATTTAGTTGAGAGAAATATTTCCTTTCTTTGAGTATTGTATGTGTAGTACATGAATCAACTAGGCAAATACTTTTACAGTTGGACGTTGATCCAAGTTCGCTTTGTGAGATATCCATATTTGCTATCCCATAGTTTGACATACAAAAGAGATACACGAACATAAGAATAAACAAGTTCAATTCTTTTGTGTCACATAATATTTTCAAAATCTGCTGCTAACAGTTGACTAACAAAATCAGATATGTTATCCATTACTTTGCAGTTTGAAAATTTCAGTTTAAACGTTTTCTTCAAACAATCGATTGTTACTTACAAACAATCGATTGTTGAACATTGACAATCGATTATTAAACACACACAATCGATTATTTGCTATTTTGAAAAACTTCAGATCATACTGTCTTAAGACAATCGATTGTTATGCATAGACAATCGATTGTTGGCTATTTTGAAAAATTCGAGACCTCACTGTTTCAAGACAATCGATTGTTATGCATAGACAATCGATTGTTGGCTATTTTGAAAAATTCCAGACCTCGCTGTTTCAAGACAATCGATTGTTATGCATAGACAATCGATTGTTGGCTATTTTGAAAAATTCCAGAACACTGTTTCAAGACAATCGATTGTTATGCATAGACAATCGATTGTTGGCTATTTTGAAAAATTCCTGATTACGCTGTCTCAACGACAATCGATTGTTAGACAAAGACAATCGATTGTGGATGATTTTTGAAAAATTCCAGATTACGCTGTCTCAACGACAATCGATTGTTAGACAAAGATAATCGATTGTTGATCAATTATTTTTCAGCTTTAATGCGAAAATAGTAGATAATCGACTAGTTTTTCAGGCTAGTCGATTACCCCTTCTGAAAATAAAAATATTATTGATATTTGAGCATATTGAAGATATTCTAAAGAACTACTGCTAACATTGCATCATGAACTAACTAATACGAGCTAATACTAATGACTATTAGTTTATTCACTAACTAATACAAATAAGTAGAATAAAATCAAATAACTCCATCTTCTTTCATCACGGACCCATCGCCGATTAGGTGGTCTATTTTCCCTTCGGGTTGCTCAAAGAAGTCTGCCACATCCAGGTGGGTGATGTCCTCATCGTCGTCATAGACAAAATTTGTTTCAGGGCCTTTTCTCTTTCGAGATGCTTGATAAAGGTCAACCAAGTGTCTTGGTATACGGCAAGTCTTTGACCAGTGCCCTTTCCCACCGCAACGATAACATATAGTTTCTGAACTATTTGCCTTAGGATCTTCATGACCCCATTTCTGCTTTCGGCGGTTATCTCTCCTTGGGGGTTGACGGACTTCATTGGAATTTCTTCCTTGTCTACGTCCCTGGTTATGACCCCGTTTATGACCATGACCATGGCCCTTTTCATGTTTGGCATAATGAGAGTGCACCTTATCTGCTTCAGGCAGTGGTGTGGACCCAGTGGGTCGATTTTCGTGATTTCTCATGAGCAGGTCATTATTTCGCTCAGCCACTAGTAGAAGAGAAATCAGTTCAGAGTACTTTGTAAAGCCTTTCTCTCTGTACTGTTGTTGCAGTACTATATTGGAGGCATGAAACGTTGTAAACGTTTTCTCAAGCATATCATAATCGGAGATATTATCCCCGCATAGCTTCAATTTAGAAGTAATTCTGAACATTGCAGAATTATATTCAGAAACGGACTTAAAGTCCTGGAGCCTCAGATGAGCCCAATCATATCGTGCTTGTGGCAGAGTGACCAACTTCAGGTTGTCATATCTCTCCTTTAAGCCGTTCCACAAGATGAGTGGATCCTTGACGGTGAGATATTCAATCTTCAAACCTTCATCAAGGTGATGGCGCAAGAAAATCAAGGCCTTCGCACATTCTTGGGTGGATGCTTTTTCTCTATCTTTGATGGTGTCTCCGAGACCCATAGCATCTAAGTGGATTTCAGCATCCAACACCCATGTCATATAGTTCTTGCCCGAAATTTCAAGGGCAACGAACTTTCTTTTCGTAATGTCAGACATAATCGAAAATTAAATTAGGAAGAGGGAAATACCTTAGATTTCTCGAGAATGGTTCTTGAGACGGTAGAGTCTCGTGCTGATAACGTGTTATGAAATAATATAAAGACAAGAACAATAATGCAAGAATAAGAACAATATAGAGAGAGAATAGGGAGAGAGAGAAGTATTCTTATTAATACTTGGGGTGATTTACAATGGGGTAAGACCCCTCTATTTATAGGAAGAGGAATGACTTAGTTTCAAGCTAAAACTCTTAGACATTCACTCTAAATAGACTTCTATTTTATAATATTATTACATTTTTAACATTAATTGACAGCAACTTGAATATTGGAAAAGGAAAAGGTGATCGTCATAGATGGATTTGACATTTGAAATTTATGAGTTTTACAACGATCTCAGAATTATATATGCATAATAACTAGGTTCAATAGTCAAATAACTATAAATATTTAGTAAAAATCAGTATAAATGTAGGATTTTAAGCAAAAACTACTAAATTCATGGGAACCTATACACTTAAAGCTAGATCCGACCATGGGGACCACAAAGGGATGCCGTCGGATGAACGAAATCGATTCCTCCACTCTTAAGTAGAGAATTTTGGGATTAAAGCATTGAGAATGGAGAAACCCTAATAGGAAGCGTCTCTCCCTTTAATGTTCCTACACAATGTGAATTTAAATTAGTTGATTCAATGAAATTGGATACAAGAGGTTATGCAAAAAAAAAAAAGTAAATTTAAAGTATTACTATATTACTTTTTTTTTTTGTAACTTTTGGAAAATGTTCACATATTTTTAGTTATACAAAACTGTGATTTATACTTTAATATTTTAGGTGAGTTTTAAATATTTAATCTTATTTTAAAAAATAAAGAATCAATGTTTGATTTCAAACAATTAATTAAATAATTTGATCAAAGTATTTTGAACTTTGCAAATCGTTTTGTGATGAAGAGATTAATAGGTGGATAATTAATTTTTGCAAGGATATTATAACGTTTAGATTTTTGCCAAAGTAGAGAAAATAAGCCAAAAACAAGAATCCAAACAACTATGATGAATCCGATGAGAAGTATAGTATTGATTAAGAGAAATGAACAAAAACAATGCCTTGCATTTTAAATAGTTTTTCCTCATCAGAAAAACCTTCATGTCTTTATCAGTCATTTCTCACTTTAAATAAAATCATTATTTCTCTTGTGAATTTTTGATACCCTATTTTTTTTCCCCAAGTAGCAAAAACATGGTCATTGTGAATAATGTACCTTCAAAATACAGGCCATGCAACAAAATATAAAATCATTTCGAAATGTATGGGTCAAAATAAGACCCCGAAATAATTAACATGATTAATTATGTTCCAAGTTAATTCGTAATTAATAAACGGTATGACCGCTTATTAATCGCAATACCCGATCATTGACTGACCCAATCATTAAGGCTACGTCTATTCACCGTCGTAGGAACGGAACCTTAGCGTAGTCCCGGCTATCACTGCCAGCTCATACACCTCATATCTACAAATGCAAAGAGAAGGAGCCCTAGAAGGGGGATTGTTTTCTTCTTCATAACTATTCCCAAGAAAAGAGAGAATACCATTGTAAGGCTCTAAACCTCTCCATGGGGAGGTAGACCAGATCAATATTATCAATGAAAGATCTCTACCTTCCTCTCCTTACCAAATAATATATGTCTCTTGCATTTTTCATTTGGTCTTTTGGTTATTACGATCTGCTATGATTGGCCCTTGATTTATTTCGATTGTTTTTAGGCTTGCAAAGTGTATGATAACTTTGAACTAAACAGTAAAGTTGCCTCTGTGTGCCATATAGGTCATGAGTTCGAACAGTGAAAGTAGTCACTACTACTTGCATTAGGGTAGGTTGTCTATATATATTACATCCCTTCGGATACAGTTCTCTGGACCCGCATAAATACATAATACTTTATCCACATAACTGCCCTTTGAAAATCGTTTGAATATCTTGAAGAAAGATAGACACTTATCCTCTTGTACTTTAATAAAACCAATATAATATAACGGCACACTAATTAATATGAAAAGCCACTTCTTCAATTTTGGTAAATGGTGTTTTTTATATTAATTAGGGTATCACAATGAAAATACTAATATATCATGAAGATAATTGTATTTTTTTAAAATATACGATGACAGCAAAGAGACGATTTGAAAGAGTATCTTTGAGAGATTAAGAACATTGAGGATTACAAGGCAAAACAATAAATAAATAAAACATAGCTATATGATATAAAGCAAACCTCTTACTTTCAATGTGGGTCATCCTTCATATATAGTTAATCAAAATTTAACATTTTTATACAATTAAAGTGTTCCCCACACACCATTGACAAGACTTTTTTTAGATCAGACCGTCCCACAAAAACAACATAAATTATAAGCTAAATAATATATATGCACCTACATATATACATTTATATAAAATATTTATAACTAAATCTTAGTACGATTCTCCATTCGTTTCATTTTAGGAGGAAGTGTTATTATTTTATTTACTATATTTGGCTCTAATTATGTATAAAATTACTTGAACAAAATTAAAGGGTATATATACTTATAATAACTTAGATAAATCAACACAAATAAGTGCACTGGTACTCTGAACCCAAAACTTAAACGCATGGATGGCGCTAGAGTGTAGGTTACAGGTTATACCGAATTCAGTAACTTCAACTTATATTTTGTATTTATTTTAAAAAATTTATTTAATATATAAAAATTATTAATTTACAACTTAATTATAATTTAAAAAAATATTTCGAGCTCATACTTTAAATTCTAGCTTCACCTAAAATGATCCACTTGCCTCTAGTTGTCTTGCCCTTATGGATAAGGAAAATTTGTAGAAATTATTAAAAGAAAGGAGTGTAGGGGGTGGATAGCCCTATGTTTAACATTTAAGGATTGGTTGGCCAACGAAATAATGTTTGAGGTACGGTCTTCGTAGGCTATTTTTTATTAATAAGTCTGACGTATTCTATTGTTTATTTGGATAAGAATTGAAATAATAATTTTAGAAAAAATAATTAGGATGATATTAGTGTGGAATTTTACAAATGTAGCTTCTCAAAGGTTGTCCCCAGACTTTGGCATTCTTCCAGGAGATAACTAAATTTAGTCTGCAAGTCAAGAAAAAAAAAAATTAACGATGAACAAATTCTATAACTAAATAGAAAAATTCATTGCTAGTTTCATAATTTTCATTTAACGGTGGATTAGCAACAAGTTATCGAAAAAAATTTAGTTACGAGCAATATAATAACAAATTACCGAGGAAGTTTTGTAGCGAGCTTTTTTTTTTTTTTAGTACTAAGATAGTATTTCGGAAAGATTAATTAAAAAATAAAGATATATTTAAAATTCTTTTAGATAGGAGAAAAGTTCAATATAAGAGGAAAGGGACATGAAAGTGCTTGACCCAAAAGATATTGAAACCTTTTTTATTAAATCAATTAAAGAAGATGAAAATGTAAATCTTAGTCAAACGTGATAAACTCCAGATCTATAAACTAATTAGAAAATAATGCATAAGACGAAAATAGAGGTGAACACTCTTATTGATGCTTTTCATTTTGCCTCCCATTAATCGAAGAAAACCATTTTACATATTCCCTTGAAGATTGCTTTTTTCTTCCTTCTACTATGAAAGTTACAGGGAAGAGAAAAAAGAAAGAGAAGAAGCTCCCCTTTCAAGAGGGTATCCTCTCATATATATTGTTACGGAATCTTTGCTATGTGCTTGGTTCGATACACTTCCTCACTACGTTCGCCTCCGTCGTCTCCTGAGCGTTAAATTTTTGACTTGACGGGTATTGTGAGTACGAAATTTGGAATAAACCATGTCGTCTTCCACTGCCTCGCAGGTTGGACCGGATGTCGGTTGGATCGACCGTAGCGGTCAGATTTTGGCCAATACAGTTAGTCCCTCCGTCTGCCGAGGGCCGTCCCTTGTTGGGCCTGTAGACAGACTATGATTATTACGTATTTGACATAAATCTGACTACCTACCCCTTTGGTATGATCCTTAGGCTCAAGTAAGGTAACGACGCCCTTTCGGTATCCTTGGACCATTATGGCTATTTAGAACCAAAACGTCGTTTTGATTTAAACGTTGTTAGTGGTTTCCGCCATTATGACACACGTTCCCCAGGAATCAAAACGTTTCGTGCCCTATCAGATTCGATTGACGACTCTTGATTTTCGTGCTTGGGGGATTTATGTCTCTTGTAAATAAAGGGAATACATCATTCGATTGACACAATTCTTTGTCCTTTACTTGAAAGAACTTTGCGAATATTCTTTCCTCTCGATATTTTGAATTTTTAATTTTACCCAGTTAGCCGAAAAATTTCATATTCCTTTTCTTTATCCCTTTGCTTTACCAGATTGACACAATGGCTGGTGATTCTTCTTGCGCTGATGTTTTAGCCACCGGAGGAGCAGAAGTGGCAGAGGATAAGGAGGTCCCATCGGTAGTCGAGATCTTTCCTCGCCCTACGAAAGCATGGACACTTCTATAGTCCCGCTAGGAAGGAGCCAGAACCGGCTCCCTCTGTTATTAATGAAGAGGGGATCGCATAATCAAAAGCTAGGTGGGCAATTCCTCGTTACATCAAAATACTGCCGGCAGTGGGGGACGACATAGTCCATTTTGACCACCTAGGGTATTGCATGTTCTACGCCTGCCCCTTTATTGTTGGATACACGCTTCCTCTCCCTCTCCTGGTGGTAGATTTCTACCGGTTTTACAAGGTATGCCCCGCTCAACTTTTGTCATACCTGTATAAACTGTTACTTATGGTGCTCAAGTTTGCGGAGTTCGCCGGTCGTGAGATCACTTTGGGGAACATGCTCAATATCTTCACCCATCATCTCACTCATGACACGATGATTCACATTTGCTATCGAAGAGTCTGGTAGGAAAGATGGACGACAGGGCTAACAGTCGCTTCTGCGAGAATTACTTTTATGTGCGGACCGAGCACCTTGTGGTAGATCCTACGGGTTCCCTAAGAAGTGGAACTTCTCACGTAAGTTTCTATACTTTTAGATGGAGAGATGTCCGACCGCTTTCTGTTATAGTACTAAACTCCTACATTTTTACATATGTGAAACTACCCCCGCACCTATTGAAGCTATATACGAGTGGGTGAGTGTCATCCTTCCTCATTGGGCGGTGGTCCGCACATGGTCGACCTTCTATGAGAAATATGGACGCAAGCTTCTTATAGGTGAGATGCCTTTTTTGTTCGCTATTTTTTATTCCTTTCCCTTTTTACTTGGTTTCTTATGTGCTATTCGTCGATATCCTTGAGAGTACGGAGAGCGAGGGCTCCTCCATTAGCTTTTCGCCAGTCTGCATCGTCTGCTCGCCCTGCTGGAGTGTCTACAGCTCGACCTTCATCGAGGGCTGCTTCAGTCGAGTCTACGGCTGTGGTCCTACAGAGGCCACCCCTCAAACTGAGGCTCTGACCCGTGCCGACTTATCCAGCTGGTAAATATTCCCCTGCCGAGGGAGGAGAGGGGTTGTCCAAGAGGCGGCGAGTGGAATCCGAAACAACACCTCCGGGTGTAATACATCTGGATTAAGTCTCTCTCTTAACGGGATCTGGGTGGAGGTTGATACCACTTCGCTTGTAGAGACGGAGCTAGCTGTTATATCTGCCCCATTGACGGATATTCCTGCCACTGTCATTGTTAAGCAACTTGCCGTGATGGGGGTTAGATTTCTGTGGCCGTTGTTATTGTTTCAGACGACCTTCATCCTCAATACATGGTCGTGCTTCCTTATCGGATGCTGAAAGAGGAAAGGGCATCGTGGTCGATGACTATAAATCTGAGTCGGACCTTGATCCTAATGATGTTAGGATGTATGAAGTGGGTCTTGCCCGTTCGATAGTTCGTGCGGGGGGCCCGTCCCGTATTTTTAAGATATCATCGGATATTAATCTCATGGGGGACACGGAGGACATGGTGCCGTAGTTCGACATTTTATGTTCTCCTACCGAGAACAAGGCTGTTCAGAATGTTCCTAATATATATCTGATGCATGAAGTGGCCGCTATGGGCTTGAGTGTACATTTCGCCTTTCTTTCCTATTACTTTTACTTTTCTGGATGATATGGTCTTGACCTATCTTTTCATTTTTCAGACGTACATAGTCGAAATTAAGAGTTCTCATAGGGCCGACATTCGGGCCAAGATTTTCAAGAAGATGTTGGAGAAGAATCGGCGCTATCGCAATAAGTGCCATGAGATGCACGATGGGTTGAAGGCGAACCCTGGTGCTCGATTCCTTAGCGAGGAATTGGAGAAGAGGGACCAGCAGTTGATATAACCTATTCGCAAAAGTAGTGTGCTCGAGGAGCAACTTCGTGCGAAGAATGAAGAGATTAAGTTAGGTAAAGGGGATGTTGCAGAGTTTGAATATCTTCAGGAGAAGCTGAGGTCGATGCAGTATGAGAGGGATCAGAATCTTATCAGGGTCGATGCAATGAGCGCGGAGTGGATGCGGAAATTGGTAGAGTTGGAGAGAAAGGTTGTCGGGTTAGAGAACATCGAGAGCGCATGGTCATCGGCTTCATCAAGGGCGACGGATCTGGAGAACACTATTCGCGTCCTCCAATCCGAGCATGAACTGGAGAGGGAAATGGCCACGCTAAGGAAGTCGAGGCTCGAATAACGCATTAGAGAGATCGACCGGGAAGCTGCTCTAGAGGCCGGAAAAGAGCAACTATTGAATCAAGTCGAATCTTCCTCCGTCGTTGTTCCCCACCACTTGCACGAGCTTTGGGTTCATTCTAAAGCCCAGCGAGACATATAGAAGAGTTTGTGAGAGGTAGGAAATGTTACTGAGGCTGTATATGAAGGAGCATGGGCGAAGGCACGAGAGGCTCGCGTTAACTATGGATATGAATCTGCGGCGCCAGAAGCTGATGAGGGCGCAGATGATGAGGGAGGACGTCCTTGAGATGGTGTCGAGTGAAAGAATTACTATCTTTGTCTGTTTTTTTTCCTAGACTCCGTTGATTTTAGCCGTATGTAATCTGCGGTTGTTTGCGCAGTAACTTTGTGTAAAGAGACCTTAGCCGTATGGATGTTACTTTCGAGCCTACACTGATGTAACATCCCGTAGCGAGTCCCAGTTTTTTTTGGTGATGGCCTTTGGCCTTAAGGGTGTTGTTTTGAACTTTTGCCAATATATTAATCCGTTGTTGTTCGATCGAGGTCTAACTCTTTGCTTTGGCGAAGGCCCTTGGCCTTCAGGGTGTTATTTCGAACTTTAATCAAAATATTAACCCACCGGTGTTCAATCAAGGTTGAACTCTTCGTTTTGGCGAAGTGATCGCTACCGACTCCGCACTACTAAAAAGTAGGAAGAGAGGGTTGCAATAGCCTTTACCCTATTTGTAGGTCGGGATCGATTTTCATAGGGAGCTAGGAATGGAGTGAGTATATATCTAGTGTGGGATTGTGTAATTGTTCCAAATATCACTTCCAATCATCTTTTGAGTTTTCATTTTGACAATTTTACTATTATCAACTACTAATTATAATTGTAACTAGATTAACTAAGAGATAATTGCTAGAGTTGTATCTAATAGATAGAAAGGTACTAGGGTAGTAACTTTCACCTAGGTGGATAATTGACGGGTAATTACTTATAAGACACGATTGACATGATTGGGGAAATATGCTATAACCGTAGCACGATTTTACTCGCTCTCACATTTCTTGATAGAAAGAGTGATTTTGCCCAATTGACGTTTTCAAGACCAAATGGGTAGGCAAGTTAGCTAAAAAAACTAGGGTTCAAGTCGGGTAATTACTCTCTCGAGGTTTAACCCTTTAATTAGGACTATAAATTCTCTTGAATCCATCCCAATTCCTTGTCGGGTCAATTTTGGAGACTTAACATCTCTTTCTCAAGAAGAGCCAAGTCAACTTAGCACAAACCAGTGTTTGCAATCGTCAATTCCTAAATTAAATCATAAAATTGATCCACATAGCAAACACCCATAGTCAATCTATCCCTAAATTGCAACACCCATTAATTACCCACACTAGGGTTGAGCCACAACCCTAGCTAGTGGGTTTAGAAGCTCATGTTTGAGGAGAACAATAGAGAAATAGATGAAGATAAATACATATTAATTAAACACTAAAGTAAATGCAGAGATTATATCGTTAAAACTAAGTCAAAGTGCCCAAAATGGCTACAAAATGGCTTCTCACGAGCGCAACTCATGTCTGGAAATGTCTGATGCCCTAAAAATAGAAAAAGGTTCTATTTATACTAAGCTGGAAAAACTGGACAAAAATACCCCTACGGGGTCAGTGCGGACCGCACAAAATGGTGTACCGACGTACTAGACTCTTGACTCTGAAGTTCCAACTCTCTAAACCCAGACTCCGCAGACCGCGCAGAAAGGACCCCGGCCGCAGAGGCATCTAGCACGGTCCGCACAAACACGGCCACAGACCGCATTGGCTTGAAGCTAGGACATCTCTCTGAACATTGCTTCCACGGAATGCATGAAATGGTGGTGCGGTGGTGGTGTCTTCAGTACGGACTGCACAATATGTACTGCGGTGGCACTGCTTTGATGCATTCAAATCCATCTCTCTGAATCTCCCTAGTCTGGACCGCACAAAGTGTAGTGTGACCGCACTAGGCCTGTTTGTGCTGAGTTGTCTTGTCTTTTGTATTTGTGTAGGTTTCACTCCTTTTGAGCCGATCTTTGACATATCGTCACTTTGTCGATCAAACCTGCAATCAAGCACAACTTATGAGCCTTTTGGAACTATGTATTAAGGGCAATTGTTAGTCCCAATTGATGCTAGTTAAGGTTACTTTAGGATAGCTAAAAATTCTTGGATTTTTCCTTAAGGGGTGAGCCTTATTTTGTTTGCTTGAGGACAAGATAAAGGGTAGTTGTTGTTGTACATATGAATCATCAACAACATTTAACCTTTGAAAAACCATGGCAAGTGTGACACAAGAGCATCAGGTGTTGACTCATTATATCAAAGAACTCTCTCAATTACTTTGGTCATTGTGGAACCCAAACTCACGCATCCTCAACTCTCCCTAAGCAAAGCTTACCGTTTAGAATATTGGCATACAACCCGAGGTTAATGGGAATTCACTCATCTCTCTCAAGGAAAAAAAATATGTCCGGCTCTAAGTACCATATGCTTGCCCCTTATGTAAATATCCACTAATGTAAGCTTCATTCAACTTAAGGTTATATAGAGCTTTTGTGGAGTCATTATGAAGGCTTTTGGTTCAGGGAAGGAAATGTTTTTATCTAAGTGGATTCCAACTTCCCTTAAGAACTTTTTTTGATTCATTTGGCACACATTCTCTTGACTCTTTGAGTCATCACACTTCTTTGTCTTTGACCATGGGATCAAAGGCAAATGTGCTAGGCCCAAATGAAGCTTTGTTTGAGGTGCCCTTAACTACAAACTACTAAAACAAAAATAAAAATGGACTCAAACCCTCAAGAAGGTTGTCACACCATCTATCATTGGGAAGAGCCACCCGGTTCACATAATACTCCGCCTTTGAAAATAACTGTGCCATTAAGAAAACCAAAGGCTTATTGAAAACGTCCAAAATAAAATAAAAAACTACGAACATAGATAAGAAGATAAAAACGAAAAAGTTTTGCGGTAATAGAATGAATATATACAATATGGGGAGGATTTGAATATACAACGGGGGATGAATATATACAATGATGTAACTTTATATACAGACCCAAGAAAAGATAAAAAGTACGATAAAAGTAATTGAATATAAAATTATATACATACTAAATGAAAACCAAGAAATTATAAAATGAATCACTATATACAGTTATCAAGAATATAGGGCGCACCACCTCAAATAAAAGCTGGCATTGTCCCCAATGCCAACTAGCCCAAATAAGTACCAAAACAAAATATAGAGAAAATATATGGAAGACTCCCTAAGTCGTGTCTGTCTACATAGGATCATGGGTTGTCCATGGGACCTCTGTGTGCTCGGGAACCTTAGGCTGGTTCTTGGTAGTTTGCTCTGTTGCTACGGGGACCTGGGCCTGGACTTGGACATGCTGTGGATCTAGTACATCCTGTGGCTGACTGGAGAAAGCCTCTGGTGGGTCCTCCAATTGGATGATAGCATTATCTGCTCTCGGTATCGTCCTCTTCCTCTTTGAAGGCTGATATGACTACTCCAGTTGTGGCTCCGCTGCTGGAACAGGGTCCTCACACAATAGATTTAAAGGCAGCCGGTCTGCCTTCAACTTGTCAACATCTGCCCCCAGCTCTTTCACAGACTCCTTGGAGGCCCGTGTCTTTTGCAGCTTCTTGTGCTCCTTAGAAAACTCCTTGAGAGCCTTGCTATGTGAATCAACTACCTTTGCCAAAGCATCTTGGGTAGTGAGGATTTTCTTCTGAATCTCAAGAATCTCTTTCAAAGCATCCTCAATGGATTGTGGGACCTGTGCTGGCTGAGGTGCCGACTGAGCTGCAATAGTGGTGGTCAAGGTGGACAACTTGGATAAAGTACTATACATCCAGTTGTTACGAATCTAACTCAGTTGGTGGGAAGTGATAGGATGGGCCCGTGAAGATGGAATCTCCAAGCCTGCTGATGTGGAAGGGCCAGGAGGAATGGCTGAAGTGGAGAGTCCGTAAGACATCTCAGTAGAAGTGGAGGCAGGCTCAGAGAGGGCCTCTACCACAACTGGCTCTTCAGATTGGCCAGTTAGGGCAGAAGTAGGGGCCTTGTAGTTCTTGTCCTTGGGGTTGTCAGTCCCCTTCTAGATGTACCAGGAGAAAGGAGTTGTTGCCTTGACCTTGACGTCAAACGCCCCCTTGTCCACCTTCAAATCCCTAAAGTACATAGTGAGGGTGTTGGGGAAAGGATAGTTCTGGTCGTGCTCGATACCCACTATAGAGATAATGTGGGACATCACATTCCCCACCTTGATGGGGTACGCCGCCATGATAGAAGCAACTAAGACAACCTGGTGGAGAGGGAGAGTCTGGTCATGGGAAGTAGGGTCTAACTGGCTGCACACAAATGTCTCCCAACCCCTTGCCTCGAAATTTAGGTTCCTCCGTAGTATTTTGATCCCCAGCTGTCACCTAATCAGGAACAGTACTCAGAATTACCAAGAACTGAGCTAACCATGGAAGGACCTCCTCACCCATCTCCATCTTTGCCATATAAAGTGACTCGTCCTCTTAGTTGAAGCCTAGATATTCTTTGAGTGACTTCCCATCAAACAACACTTTGAGGTTCCAAACCTTGGTCACTTTGGAGCCCTTTTACAATGTGGGCTACATTACAATAGAACTCTTTGACCAAGTGTTCATTGGTGTCGATACAGTCATCTAAGAAGTGTTCCCAACCCACTCGAGTCCTGAAATCTCTATCGATAAAGCTCCTCTCTAGAATTAATTTCATCACCGGCCACCATTTCCTAAATTTGTGGTACGCCACCTGGTTCACGAATCTATCCTCCCACACTTCAGGTTTCCTAGTTTGGGTGATGCCCCAACCTGAGGCTCACCACTCTTATATGCCTCTTTATCCCATTGTACCTCCTCGTCATTTCCGTCTGCACTCTCCCCGGATAATGAAGCTGTGGGTGAGGTAGAGTACTCACCAGTACCGGTTGCTAAGCCCTCAAATGACTCAGTAGGAACATGCTCTGGAGGTTGGGCAGTGGATGAGGGTGGAGGAGTGTGATCTGTCAATCTGAAGCTTGGGATAATATGCATTGGTACAGAGTCTGAAAAAATATCTTGGGAGGGCACATGCTCACTCTCTGACTGATCACAGGCTCTGTCAGCTAGCTGCCTTTATTGCTTTTATCATCCTCTTTATGACGAGCCTGGGGAGTGAGTTTGACCATCTTCTGCTTCCCTTCCTGGAAGGATTCACCTCTGTCGGGTGTTCTAGAGCCCTTTCCTTTTTGTTTAGCCATTGTCTGCAAACACAAGCGTCTTACATTATTAGTATCAATAGAAGCAGTGATCAATAATTGTGCAGAAAGAATTGCAGATAGAATTGAAAAGTTTCAGAAACAACCTAGTGCGAACTGCACAGAATACAATGCGGCCGCACAGGTACCAGTGTGGACCATATAAAAATGACCGCAGTCCGCACAAGGGTGAGGCTCAGAATACCCGCCCTCTGAATATGACCAGTGCGGACCGCACAAAATGGTAACATGGCCACACTGGGCCAGTGCGAACCACACAAAATGTAGTGCGGTCGCACTGGGCAAGAGTCACCTTTTAGAAGTTCATCATCGCGGTCCGCAATAGTGGTAATGTGGACCGCACTAGGGTACCGTGGACCACAAAGAATTGACCGTGGTCCGCACAGGGTGCGCTGACTTGGAACTGAGTTAGAGTTCATTAATTTTGTTCTTAAGTTCAAACTTTCACCTAATTAGGGTCCCTACTCAATTACCCAGTCCATTATACTCACCAAGTCCACCAGAAATAACATTTAAACTAAAATAATCTAACAATCAGAGAAACACATGAAGAACAAGAAGAAGAAGAACTACAAGTGAAGAAACATGAGAAAAAAACGAAATTACACAATTGATCAAAGAAGAATTGAGTGTAATGTTACTAGATATTGAGATAAAATGCAGTTAATAAATGCTAATCAAGAATTACAGTCAACGAAGAAGATGAACAGTGCTCTTTGGTCCTTGAGAGTTAAAATTGTGAAAAGGGTAAAAAGGGGGTCCCTGGGGTCTATTTATAGAGAAACCCCTGGGGCCCAGCCTCACCTACCAGTGCGGACCGCGTACAATGGACAGCGGTCTGCATTGCCTTGTTTAGCACCAGCTTGAGAAGGCACCCTTCTGCGGTCTGTTTTGTGCAGACCGCAGTCGTAGAAGTCCACTGCAGACTGCAAAAAATGTAGTGCGGCTGCGGTGGCAAACTTCTGAGAAGCTTAATCTTACGTACACCAGTGCGGTTCGCACAAAATATACTACGGCCGCACTGGAAAACTTCAGAGACCTATGTAATCTTTCATCACGCCTTACACTGCATCAACATATCCCTGCAACATCTCACAACCAATTAGCCCAAAAATCAGTCATATACTACAAAGAAAATCAAAGAGATCAAGAAGAAAAATACATGAGTTGCCTCCCAAGAAGTGCCTGATTTAATGTCGTGGCAAGATGCATGTTATCATCACATCATTTGAAATGAAGGAGCGCCACCACGTGGCTGTCATCAAATTTTCCAAGATAATACTTTACCTGGTGCCCGTTAACTTTGAAAACTTTACCTTTTTTGTTCTTTAGATCAAAAGCACCAAAAGGTGTCACAAACACAACTTCAAATGGCATACTCCACTTTTATTTAAGCTTTCCTGGAAACAAACGTAATTGGGAATTGAACAAGAGAACTAAATCACCAACTTTGAGCTCCTTTCCACGAGTATATTTGTCATGAAAGTAATTCAACTTGTCCTTATACAAGGACGAATTGGAGAAGGCATGTAATCTAAACACATCAAGCTCATTGTGTTGTTCAACACGAAGATTGGCTGCAACATGCCATTATAAATTCAACTTCCTCAAAGCCCACATGGCCTTGTGCTCTAAATCAACCGGTAGATGGAAATCTTTCCCTAACACCAACTGATACGGAGACATTCCAATCGGTGTCTTGTTAGCTGTCTGATAAGTCCATAGAGCGCCATCCAACTTCTTCGACCAATCGGTCCTATTAGCATTGACCGTCTTTAAGAAGATACTCTTGATTTCCCCGTTGGAGACTTTCATTTGACTACTAGCTTGAGGAAGATAGGGGTAGAAACCTTGTGATTGACACCGTACTTGGAAAGCAGTGTTTCGAAAGCTTTATTGCAAAAGTGAGACCCCCTCCCCCCAATCACTAATAATCGCACGAGGAGTGTCAATCCTTGTGAAAATTCTCTTTTTAAGAAATGTAACAACACTCGGGGCTTCATTGTTAGGAAAATCCATGACTTCAACCCACTTTGATACGTAATCGACTGCCACAAGAATGTAAGTACTCCCTCAAGATCTAACAAATGGACCCATGAAATCGATACCCAAACATCAAAGATATCAACTTCAAGAATGGTATTGAGGGGTATCTCATTCCTTTCTGAAATTCCACCCGCTCTTTGGCATTCGTCACACCTCTTCACAAAATAACCTGCATCTTTGAACAAGCTTGGCCAATAGAATATACAACTAAGCACTTTAGAAGCCGTCCTCGCCCCGCCATGATAGGCACCATAGGGAGAGGAATGACAGGCCTCCAAAATAATCAATTGTTCTTCTTCCAGGACACATCTACAGATCACACCATCCGTGCAAATCTTGAACAAATATGGCTCGTCCCAATAGAAATCCAAGCTATCTCGCTTGAGCCTCTTCCTTTGGTCAGAAGAGAGCTCATACGAGATTATTCCAGTCACAAGATAATTGGAAACATCGGCAAACCATGGCATATCATTCATTGACACCGCAAGGAGTTGCTCATCGGAAAATGAATCATTGATCTCAAAGAAATCACAAGGCCTCCCCTCCTCCTCCAAACGGGACAAGTGGTATGCTACTTGATTCTCACTACCTTTTTGGTCCACAATTTCTAGATCAAAATCTTGAAGTAGTAGCAGCACCCATCTCATCAATCTCGCCTTGGAGTCTTTCTTTATCATCAAATACCTAATGGCGGCATGATAGGTGCGCTCTATAACATTGGAACCCATAAGATAAGGTCGAAACTTTTCCATAGAACACTATATCCAACAACTCTTTCTCGGTGACTATATAGTTCCTTGAGCCTAATTCATGGTCTTGCTTGCGTGGTACACCTGATGAAACATCTTGTTAATCCTTTGACCCAAAAGAGACCCAATCGCAATGTCAATTGAATCACATATGAGCTCAAAAGGCAAGCTCCAATTTGGTGTGATAATGATAGGGGTAGTGGTCAACTTAATCTTGATAAGCTCGAATGCTTGCATGCATCCCTCATCGAACACAAACTTTGCATCCTTTTCTAGTAACTTGAAAAGGGGTGTACCACTTTTGAAAAATCTTTTATAAACCTTCGGTAAAAACCCGCGTGCCCAAGAAAACTCCTTACCTCTTTGATAGAAGTAGGGGGAGGAAGCCTGGAAATCACCCCGAACTTGGCTTTGTCCACTTCAATACCTTGCTTTGAAATTTTGTGACCAATACTATACCCTCTTCAACCATGAAATGGCAGTTTTCCCAATTAAGTACAAGGTTGGTGTCTTCACACTGGGCCAACACTCTATCCAAGTGTCCAAAAAAATAATCAAAGGAATCCCCAACCATAATGAAATCATCCATAAAAACCTCCAAGATATCTTCCACTATGTCGGTGAAAATAGCCGTCATGCATCGTTAGAAGCTCGCCGGAGCATTACACAATTCAAACAACATTCTAGAGAAAGCAAATGTGTCATACAGACAGGTAAACGTGGTATCCTCTGGGGAAATTAAGATTTTATTGTACCCCGAGTAACCATCCAAAAAGCAATAAAAAGCACGCCCGCAAGACAATCTAGAATTTGGTCAAGGAATGGCAATAGGAAATGGTCCTTTCAGGTCACCTTGTTTAGCTTCCGGTAATCCATACATACTCTCCACCAGGTGACCGTCCGAGTAGGAATAAATTCATTTTTGTCATTTTAACCATTGTCATACCACCCTTCTTCGGTACACATTGCACTGGAGAAGTCTACGAGCTATCAGAAATGGGGTACACAACCGCGGCATCGAACCATTTGATCCCCTCTTTCTTCACCACTTCTTACATAGCCTCGTTCAATCTTCGTTAATTTTCTAAGGGAGGCTTTGCATCATCCTCCAAGATAATTTTGTGCATGTAAAATGCGGGGCTTATTCTTCGAATGTCAGCTAGAGTCCATCCAATTGCCCTTTTTTGCTTTTGAAGCACCGCCAAAGTGGCCTCAACATGCATGTTAGTAAAGAAAGAAGAAAGAATAACTAGTAAAGTAGAATCTGAGCCCAAGAATTCATACCTGAGGTGTGCAGGAAATGGTATCAACTCCAACACCGGTGGCTCCTCAATTGATGGCTTGGTTGGTGAAGTTTTCTGGTTCTGAAGATCCAAAGAGAATTTCCTAGGCTCATAAGAATAAGAGCCCATTCCATGTAAAGTATTTGCGCACTCCACCCGGCTTGAATCATCATTGAAATCCATATTTAGTAGAACGACCTCAAGAGGATCCTCCACGTTTATCATAGCACTGATATCATCCACAATCACATGTGTGACAAAGTCTACAATTGAGCACACCTCGGTGCTATTGGGTTGCTTCATGGATTTGCAAACATGGAAGACAACATTTTTATCACCCACTCGTAAAGTGAGCTGATCCCCTTCAACATCAACCAATGCCTTCCTCATTGCAAGGAAAGGTCTTCCCAAAATAATATGAACCTCGTAATCTACTTCACAATCTAGAATGACAAAGTCGGCCGTCAATATAAATTTGTCCACCCAGACAAGCACGTCATCAATAATTCCCAAAGGTCGCATCATAGATTGATCCGCCATTTGAAGTCTCATTGAATTTGGTCTAGGTTTCCCGATACCCAAAGTCTTGAAAACCGAGTAAGGCATCAAATTGATACTAGCTCCCAAGTCACATAAAGCTTTGGCAAAGTCCGCACTTCCAATGGTGCAACGGATAGTAAAAGCTCTGGGGTATTCAAGTTTCGGGGGCATTGAATGTACGATAACACTTACTTGGTGAGTCATCTTTATTGTCTCACAATCCATTGACCACTTCTTTGTCACCAAATCCTTCATAAACTTTGCATATCTCGGCATTTTCTCAAGTGTCTCCACCAAAGGCACGTTGATGGAAAGGCTTTTCATCATGTCAATAAATTTCTTGAATTGATTATCATTTCTTTGCTTTGCGAGCCTTTAAGGATAAGATGGAGGTGGCCTAGGCAAGGGTGTTTTTTTTTTGCACAACTGGCTCGGGCATGTCAATCACGTGTCCCCTAGATGGGTTCACGGCATCTTGAGTTTCCGCCTCGTCCTTATCAATGTCAATCCTCACATCATTGTTCACATTCTCTTCAACCACATCTTCAACAACCAATGATACATCATCATCTTGCAACTCAACATTTTCATCCATAACTAGCTTTTGCTTTGAGGCATTCATATCACTGCCTCTACCACTTCTTGTTGTAATCGCCATCATATGATTATTGTTCCCACCCTTTGGGTTCACTAACGTATCACTTGGTAGAGCACCCTTGGGGAGAGTATTCAAAGCTTTAGATATTTGACCTAATTGCACCTCCAAGTTCCGGATAGAGGCATTGTGAGAAGCTAACTGAGCATCAAAATCTTGGTTCTTCTTCATCATCTGCTCGAACATCATCTCAATTCTACCCAAATCACTTTCAGAAGAACTTGGACCTTGAAAAACGAAAGGGGGTGGATTGTTCGGTTGTTTGTACATGGGGGGCCTTTGAAATCCTTGCCCCCGGTTGCCTTGGTTTCCATTGTTGTTCCGCCCGCCTCGACTGTTGTTGTTACCCCAATTATTGTTATTTCCATTCCAATTACCTTTGATGTTGTTTTGGTTACCCCAATTGTTGTTTTGGTTGTTGTTGTTCCAATTTCTACCACCTTGCTGTTGATTGCCCCAATTTCCTTGGGGTCGCCATTGTTAGCTTGAAGAGTTGCTACTATTGCCTTGATAGTTGTTAACATATTGTACCTCTTCACTTTGGTCATCATAACCATCATTTTGACACCCATCATATTCATCAACAAATTGCTCATAATTTCATTGATTTTGTTTCCTCATTTCAATTCTCTTGTTGACAAGCATACTAACACCCTTCATGGCATTCACTTGGCGAGGATTCTGAACTTGTTGCAACTGCGCCTTAGCCAATTGGTTCATAGTAGTGGTAAACTCAGCTATCGCTTGCATATGGTCATGTAATTCCTTGTGCAAATGGAAAATTATAGGTTCAACTTGAGGCACATTTGCTCTACTCTGCCATGTTGAAGAAGTGTCGGCCATTTCATCAAGTACATCACATTCCTCGTCATAAGAAAGCTTCATAAAATTTCCCCCGGCCAATTAGTTCACAATGCATTGATTTGTGGTGTTGATTCCCCAATAAAAGGTTTGTTAAATCATCGCCTCAGTCATATCGTTTTTCGGGAACTCTTTCACCATAGTTCTATACCGCTCCCATATTTCATGCAAAAGTTCTGTCGGCTCTTGCTTGATGGATAATATTTCATCCCGAGGTGCCTCTATATGACTCGGTGAGAAGAATTTGGCAATAAAATTATTCGTTAACTCATCCCAAGTTGTGATGGAATGGTTGGGGAGTCTCTCGAGATAATCTAATGCCTTTCCCCAAAGTGAGAACAGGAAAAGTCTCAATCTCAGCGCATCCTCGGATACATTCGTCTATTTTCTCCCCAAGCATGTATTTACGAACCCCTTGAGATAATTGTAGGCATTTTAATCCACATCACCCGTGAAGTACCCATGCTGCTCAAGTAAGGTCAACATCACATTAGTTATCTGAATGTTGCCCGCCCGGATTCAGGGTGGTACAATAGCACTTGCGTAGCCCTGGTTTCATAATACTCTGGGAGGCACTCTTGGAGGTGGAAGGGGAGGCTCTGGAATATCATTTGGATTATCATTGGCATTCTGGCCTCTCCGTTATCCTTGAGGTGCAAGAGGCACCTCATCATGCTCATCTACCTCCTCCCCCGGTATCACGTTTACAAAAGGGTCATTAGGTTGTTTAAAGCCATGTTGGTACCTGAGTAATGACAAAAAAAAGTAAGTAACAAAGAAGGAAAGAAGAACAATACACAAAACTAAATAAATAGATAGCCTAAACCGTTAGCTCCCCGGCAATGGTGCCAAAAAGTGATCGCTACCTACTCCTCACTACTAAAAAGTAGTAAGAGAGGGTCACAATAGCTTTTACCCGATTTGTAGGTCAGGATCGATTTCCACGTGGATCTAGGAAGGGAGTAGAGTATCTATCTAGTGTGGGATTGTGTAATTGTTCCAAATATCACTTCCAATCATCTTTTGAGTTTTTACTTTAACAATATACTATTATCAACTACTAATTATAATTATAACTAGATTAACTAAGAGATAATTGCTAGAGTTGTATCACATGGATATAAAGGCACTAGGGTAGTGACTTTAACCTAGGTGGCTAATTGACGGGTAACTGCTTCTAAGGCATGGTTGACATGATTGGAGAAATGTGCTATAACCGTTGCATGATTGTATCCGCTCTCACACCTCTCAGTAGAAAGAGTGATTTTTCCCAATTGACATTTTCAAGACCAAATCGGTAGGCAAGTTAGCTCAAGCAACTAGGGTTCAAGTCGGTAATTACTCTCTTGAGTTTTAACCCTTTAATTGAGACAATAAATTCTCTTTAGTCCATCCCAATTATTCGTGTGGTAAATTTTGGAGACTTAGCCTCTCTTTCTCAAGAAGAGCCAAGTCAACTTAGTACAAACCAGTATTTGAAACCACCAATTCATAAATTAAACCATAAAATTGGCCCAAATAGCAAACACTCTTAGTCAATCTAGCCCTAAATTGCAACCCATCAATTACCTACACTAGGGTTGAGCCACAACCCTAACTAATGGGTTTAGCTACTCATGCTTGAGGAGAACAACAGAGAAATAGATGAAGATAAAGACATATTAATTAAACACTAAAATAAATACAGAGATCCTAGCATTAGAACAAAGTTAAAATGCCCAAAATGGCTACAAAAGGGCTTCTAGCGAGCGCAGCTTAAGTATGGAAATGTCTGATGCCCTAAAAATGGGAAAAGGTTTTATTTATAGTAAGCTAGAAATATTGGACAAAAATGACCTTGCGGGGTCAGTGTAGACCGCACAAAATGGTGTGCGGCCGCATTAGGCTATTGACTCTAAAATTCCAACTCTTTGAACCCAGGCTTCGTGGACCGCACAAAATGGACCGTGGCCACGGAGGCATCTGGCGCGGTATGCATAAACATGACTGCAGACCGCATAGGCTTAAGCTAGGCTCTGGACATCTCTCTGAACATTGCTTCCGCGGAATGGATGAAATTGTGGTGCGGCTGCGTGTCTTCAATGTGGACCACATAATATGTACTGCGACTGCACTGCTTTAATGCCTTCAAATCCAGCTCTTTGAATCTCCCTAGTGTGGACCGCAAAAAGTGTAGTGCGGCCACACTAAGCCTGTTTGTCATGAGTTATCAGGTTTCACTCCTTTTGAGCTGATCCTTGACATCTCGTCACTTTATCGATCAAATCTGCAATCAAGCACAACTTATGATCCTTTTGGGACTAGTTTGTAAGAATTTACAATCAAAGTGTAAGCAAGAAGGATAATGAAACACGTCTAAATCCCTAGTTATCATGAAGGCCCTTGGCTTTTTAGGTGTGAATTCGAACTTTTGTCAAAATTTGAACTCGTAGTTGTTCGATCGAGGTCCTCTTCTTTTTGGCAAAGGCCTTTGGCATTTTGGGTGTTAGTTCGAACTTTACGTTAAAATATTAACCCGTACTTGTTCCATCGAGGTCGAACTCTATTTTTGGCGAAGGCCCATGGTCTTTGGGGTATTATTTCAAACTTTTGTCGATATAATCTGTCGTTGTTCGATTTAGGTCGAACTCTTCTTTTTTGTGAAGGCCCTTGAACTTTAGGATGTTATTTCAAACTTTTGTCGAAATATTAACGTGTCGTTGTTCGATCATGGTCTAATTCTTCTTTTTGGCGAAGGCACTTGGACTTTAGCATGTTATTTCGAACTTTCGTCAAAATATTAACCCATCGCCTTTGGCGAAGGCCCTTGGCCTTTAGGGTGTTATTTTGAACTTTCGTCAATATATTAACCCATCATTGTTCGATCGAGGTCGAATTCTTCTTTTTGGAAAAGGCCCTTGGTCTTTGGGGTGTTATTTCAAATTTTTGTGAAATATTAACCCATCGTTATTCGATCGATGTCGAACTCTTCTTTTTTGGCGAAGGCCCTTTGCCTTTAGGGTGTTATTTTGAACTTTCATCGAAATATTAACCCGTCGTTGTTCGATCGAGGTCGAACTCTTCTTTTTGGCGAAGGCCCTTATCTTTTAGGGTGTTATTTCGAACTTTCATCGAAATATTAATCCGTCATTGTTCAATCGAGGGCGAGCTCTTCTTTTTGGTGAAGTCCCTTTTCTTTTATGGTATGATTTCGAACTTTTATCGAAATATTAACTCGTACTTGTTCGATCGAGGTCGAACTGCTTTTTAGCAAAGGCCCTTAACCTTTAGGGTGTTATTTCAAACTTTTCGTCAAAATATTAAGCCGTAGTTGTTCGATCGAGATTGAACTCTTCTTTTTGGTGAAGGCCCTTTGCCTTTTGGGTGTTATTTCGATCTTTCATCGAAATATTAGCCTATCGTTTTTCGATCGAGGTCAAACTCTTCTTTTTGGCGAAGGCCCTTGGCTTTTAGGGTGTTATTTTAAACTTTCGTCGAAATATTAACCTGTCGTTGTTCGATCGAGGTCGAACTCTTATGTTTGGAAAATGCCCATGGCTTTTAGGGTGTTATTTCGAACTTTCATGGAAATATTAACCCGTCGTTAGTCCCGGTTTCCAGAGAGTTGGGCATCTTATGGGCGAGTCCTAGTTCCCCCGATTTTATTTGAGTCGGAGAATGTGGTGTTTGAGATCAGAAAATGATGCTGCTTTGGTACTACTCGTGTTGAAGTTTTCCCTCATTGGCCTTTTGATCTTAGGGATTTCTCCCTCGTCGGCCCGATCTTTAAATCCTTTGGAGGGCCTTCTCGGGACACCTTTTTAGTGAGGGACATGGGGTATCACTTAAGGGGTGTCATTTCCTATGAGTTGGGCTCATCTGGTAGATGATATATTGGTCGCTTTGTAGCAATTACCTATTCTTCAGTTGGGAGATTTCCGAGCGAGCTTTCCTGAGCGATGCATACATTTTTATTTGAGCAAACATTAGAAGGTGGATATGTGGCATTGCTCGCTTTTCTTGGAGTTTCAATAGTTGACGGGGTTGACGTGTTTTGAACTCGGTAGCTCTATTCAGCTCTCTTTCCTTCCCCCTTTTTTGTCATCGTTTTGTGCGGGTTAGGTTCGTTTTGGCTGGCTTGTGGGCTGCCCAACGTGCGATGGAGGATATTGGTTGCAACCTCTGCTTGTGTATAGCATCATGATCTGGGTTGGCGTGTGAGGTTTACTTACCATTCATTTCGGTGGATGATCGTGTTTCTGATTTTTTATCTGGAGAAGAATGAGAAGTTTTCACTAAGAAATCCCCACAGACGACCCCAAATTGTTGACCCAAAAGATATTGAAACATTTTTGATTAATTCAAATAAAGAAGATGAAGAGGTAAATCTTATCAAACGTATTAAACTCCAGATCTGTAAACTAATTAGAAAATAATGCATAAGACGAAAATAAAGGTGAACACTCTTATTTATGCTTTTCATTTTGCCTCCCATTTATCTGTAAGAAATCTATTTACATATTCCCTTAGAGATTGCTTTTTTCTTTCTTCTACTATGAAAGTTACAGGGGAGAGGAAAGAGAAAGAGAAGAAGCCCCTTTTTCCAAAAGGTTTTCCCCCACATATATGGTTATGGAATATTTGTTATGTGCTTGGTTTGATACATTTTCCAACTACGTCCGTCTTCGTCGTCCTTTGAGCGCTTTTTTTTTACTTGGGGGGTATTGTGAGTACGGAATTTATGTTAGTAAACTGTATTTGTAAAACAATTCTGAAACTACTAATAAATATGAACAGAAATTATCATAAACAAGAATGACATAAACTGAAATGAAATAAACAATTCGAGCCCACTGAATTCACAATGTTTCCTTAAAGAATATAATCCCCTTCTAGATCCAAGGTTATGGATTATTTCCTCCCAGGATAGAACGAATTACACACTGGTGTAGTGGTACTTCAAACGCCTGTGTTTCAGCGAACACAAAGATCACTAGCAAATCACACTTACTTTTTGCTTTGTTTGTATGCTCAAAATATGCAGAAGAAGGAGAGAAAACTCAAAAATGCGTAGTGAAATTCTGAGCAGAATAGTGTTGTATTAATAGCTAAAATTTGGGTTGGAATCTGAAGAGGTGCAACTCTTCAGAATAGTTGTTTCTGCAAAATGGCCACAGCATAAATGTCATTACATAAATGGCTATTTACTCAACAATAAAGAGGGAAAATTGATGGGTAGTTAATTTTTTTTTACAAAAATAAAAAATTAAAATCTGGATAACTGATTTGAATTTAATATTAATATTTATTTTAATATTAATATTCTGGTATTAAAACAAATATTCAATAACATATTTCTGTTACAACTTGTTTGGATGATTGTTACCTATTGTATTGTACCGTATTGTTACTTACATACAATGTTTGTTTTGGCTGTTACTTAAATTTTATCGTATCGTATCGTTAAATTCGTTGTTACGTAACGATGAAATGTGCCACTTTATGTAACGACCGATTTGGTGTGGTCACGTCGTTACCTTGTCCTTTCCTCTCAATTTCACCCTTCATTATTATTAAATAATTTATTTTAGCATTTACCCTACCTTTTTATATACCGTATCATATATTTTCTTTATAATATTGCAAGCTTATTCATCATATTACTGGTGTGTGATAACATGAAACGACGGCGAAACGACACAATCTATCCAAACATTGTATTCATCAAATGATAGAGTACAATACAATACGATACATTATGAAACGATATAAAACAACCATCCAAACAAGCTGTTAATATTTTACTATTAACGGATAAATTTGATCAAAAAAGTTAATTAATCTGAAGCCGAAGTCGAGCTACGACGACATTGCGATGCTTGCTTTCTTCTCAACTCTTTAAGAGTTAGAAGGAGAGCTATTGCTTATATACACATAAAAAATCTCTTCCTCTTCCAATGAGGGATAATGTCCATATGTCAAGAGGGAAAACATAAAATTTCACTCAAAAATTTCATTTCTCTCCATTTCTCATTTACCATCTTTAAGTATTTAATTTATTAATTAAATACAAACCCAACAATTTAGAATAAACCATGTCATCTTCCACTCCTCGGTTGGAACGACCGTAGCGATTAAATTTTGACCAATACAAAAAGAAATTGTGAGAATTGAATCTTATATCAATAGGATATAGACATATAGTATAAAGTACTCCGCTGTTCTAGTAGTAAGCTAGAAAATAACAAATTTGATTTTGACCTTTTGAAGAATTCAAAACCTCTATTTACAACGTAATTTTTTAGAAATGAATTCGATCATTTCCATTGATATTTCATAAGAGGATAAAAGTGATACGCTTTGCACAAATGGTGACAAATTAAAAAATTTATCTGGTCAAAAGGTTGAAGGAAATGATAAATATCTAAAAGGAAATTGGTTGCTAATCCTTAAGACAATGTAATAAAATTGTTTTATACAAATGAACACTGCTTTCAATGATCAAGAAAGAAAACAAATACAAAAATAATTAAATAATTCCACATGCATAAGTCCACATTGGAAAAATTCTCATGGTGCATCCATTTAAGTGACCAAGTCTTTTATGAAAAAATTTGGGTGTTTACGTTAAATTACATCAACTTATTATGGTTAAATGATTTAATAGGATATAAATATATTAATTAACCACAGTTAGGTTAGCAAAATATTTTTCTTGAGCTGAAAGAGTCCATCGGAAACAATCTAACTTAGAATCGGCATATACACTACCTTCTTCAGACCTCACTTGTAAGAATACACTGAATATGATATTGTATAATTAGGTTAGCTAAGAAAAATTTATGTGCAAACACATATAATGCACTTATTTGTTTTTTGCTATAAACGCGAATAATTTTACCTAAGTATTATACTCCAATTGGTGTATATTCCTATTTTGCATCAAAACTAAAAGAAAAAAGGATAAATTATGTGAAAAAGAGAGACCACCTTCTACTATAAGCCTCTAATGTGTAGGAACACAAATAATTGTGATAACACAAACAATTGAGGACCCCTCAAAAAAATTCCATAATTATGATGGGATGTGTAATATTGTATAAAGTACCATCAAAATTCTACACTCAGAATTTGATGCCTCATCTAACTTGGTGCAAATGAGGGGTGTGAAAAGGAAATGGTGGAAATCAAGAGGACCCACATGCAAATTTTCTTTTACAAAAATCTCCTTCAAAATGCAATAATTTGATGGGAAATGATCCATGTCCGTTTTTCCAAAAGAATGAAAAGAGTTTGAAGCACGAGAGTTAAATTTTTTTAATTTTAAATTTTAATTTGTACATTGATTTTGTAGGCGATTGAACATAAGTATTGTTTCAAATAATAAAATCTTATTTAGAAACTAATTCTATTTTATAATTTTGTCCAATTTTAAGTAAAATAACAGTGTCAATCTATTAGAATAGGGTTACATAGTTATTGTTCTATACCATCAATATTTAATTGAGTTCAAGACAAGTTATAACAAATATTACAGCCAACGTGAGGATCATGTGAATTATCAATACATTATTTGATTCGTACGATTACCATATGTAGTTCAATTTTATTATTTTTACTTAAAAGAGTTGATAGAAGAAAAAAAATCATACTTTTCATTGTTCAAGAATATTTTTCAAAACAAACATAAGTTTTTTTTATTTCAGACATCCAAATTAGCTTTTCCCTCATATTAACTCTTTTCCACCAACAAGAGTTGTGGTGGAGTGGTAAGTACTCTTTCATCCTTAACCAAAGGTCTCGAGTTCGAACCTTGGGTATGAAGTCGCGTTTGTTAGGGAGAGCTTTACTCCCCATTGTGGGACTTCCCGGCGCGAATCCGAATTTAGTCGGGCCCCAATGTGGAACCGGACACTGAATGGAAAATAAAAAAAAACTCTTTCCCAAGTTAAATTCATATCCAGATTAAATACAACTTCAATTTCCACATACTTATTTTCAACTTTGAGTTCAAATACTCGTTTTTTTTTCTGGACCATTTCATGTGAAACAACATCCTCCAAGTTCTATAAGCTACAGTTTAAGTCCTATATTTTCTTATTATCCAAAACTATAGGGTTTCAACATTATAGTTTCCTTCCTATGATACTTCAATAGTTCAATATGTTTCCATTAATTGTCAATCTACTTCTGGCCCTATTGCTAAGTAGAAAATGACTCTTCATATTTCCTTACATTTTAAGCTAATAAATTAATTCAGATTTGTAGTGCGTATGACCAACTCTAATTTTGATCTCATTTAGGACATTAATCATTTATATTATTTTTTTTCTCAAGTAATAATAGTATCATAAGGAAACTTATCCAACTTCTAACAATTTGATATTTTAGATAACTTTTCTCTATGATGTAATAATATAATTAGACTTCAATTATAAAGATAATGGAATAAATATTCAAGATTAATTTATGCTTGAAGAAAGAAGATAGTAACATATACTATTAATTTTTAATGGCCATTTTAAATGCATAATTATGAGATTAGGATTTCGAGGAGATTGATATCTTCAAATCTAATTATGAAATTTGGGTCCCAATAATTTCATTATTATTCTTTCTTCCCCATACATAAAGTGTGCAACTTTACCTTAACGTACAAAAGGTGAAACAAGGTAAACGAAAAGCAAATGGAGTTATAAAAGTTACTACTAGTACTCTAAATTACGATCCATGTTCTTAAAAATCTATAAAGAAAAAGAAGATATAATGAGTAGTGCTAAAGAAAGAGGTTTGATTATTTCAAGAGATAATCATAAAAAATATTGTGTTATCAGTAGTATTGTCTCTCTAAAGTTCCTACACAGAAAGAGAAAACCTACCTTTTTTATTTTATTAAAATCAGTAACGACTAGTTACATTTTCTTTTTGCATTTTTTGAAAGTGTTTCTTTATTTTATTGACGGTGAATTATTAATTATTCTTTTCCTTTTTGGGTCTAATTTTGTTTTAATGGGTAATTTACGTTTGCAAGGTTTTAGGTTTTTATTTAGTCTAGGAGGAAATAGAGCGTTCTTGTTTTCAGTTCTGCCGCAGTAGTATAGTCTCGTATTCCTTTATCATTGTTATAAATAGAATTCTATTTAAGGTGAATGTCTATATTTAGAGAGATTCTAGAATTTTACTTTGAGGCTAAGTCTTTTCTATGCCTATAAATAGAGGGGTCTTACCCCATTGTAAATCATCCCTAAGTATCAATAAGAATACTCCTCTCTCTACTTTTCTCTCTATTGTTCTTGTTCTTATATTATTTCATAACACGTTATCAGCACGAGACTCTACCGTCTCAAGAATCCTCTTGAGAAAATTAAGGTATTTCCCTCTTTCCGAATTTGGTTTTAATTATGTCTGATATTATGAAAAGAAAGTTCGTTGCCCTTGAAATTTCGGGCAAGAACTATATGACATGGGTGATGGATGCTGAAATCCACTTAGATGCTATGGGTCTTGGAGACGCCATTAAAGACAGAGATAAAGCATCCACCCAAGACTGTGCTAAGGCCTTGATTTTCTTGCGCCATCACCTTGATGAAGGTTTGAAAATTGAATATCTCACAGTCAAAGATCCACTCATCTTGTGGAACGGCTTAAAGGAGAGATATGACAACCTGAAGTTGGTCACTCTGCCACAAGCACGATATGATTGGGCTCATCTGAGGCTCCAAGACTTTAAGTCTGTTTCTGAATATAATTCTGCAATGTTCAGAATTACTTCTAAATTGAAACTCTGTGGAGATAATATCTCTGATTATGATATGCTTGAGAAAACTTTTACAACGTTTCATGCCTCCAATATGGTACTGCAACAACAGTACAGAGAGAAAGGTTTCAAAAAGTACTCTGAACTGATTTCTCTTCTCTTTGTGGCTGAGCGAAACAATGACCTGCTCATGAGAAATCAGGAAAATTGACCCACTGGGTCCACACCATTGCCTGAAGCAGATAAGGTGTATTCTCATTATGCCAAGCATGGAAAAGGCCACGGATCTAATCATGGTAGTGGTCGTAATCGGGGTCATGGCCGTGAACATTGACAAGGAAGAAATTTCCCTGATGTCCGTCACCCCCCAAAAAGAAATAACCACCAAAAGCAGAAACGGGATTATGAGAATACAAAGGCAAATAGTTCAGAAACTATATGTTATCGTTGCGGTGGAAAAGGGCACTGGTCAAAAGCTTGCCGTGTACCAAGACATTTGGTTGACCTTTATCAAGCATCTCTAAAGAATAAAGGCTCTGAAACAAATTTTGTCTCTGACGATAATTTTGACATCACCCACCTGGATGTGGCAGATTTCTTTGAGCAACCCGAGGGAAAAATAGACCACTTAATCGGTGATGGATCTGTGATGAAGGAAGATGGAATTGTTTGATTTTATTTTACTTATTTGTATTAGTTAGTGAATAAACTAATAGTCATTAGTATCAGCTCGTATTAGTTAGTTTATGATATAATGTTAGTATTAGTTCTTTAGAATGTTTCAATACGCTTAAATTTCAAAGATATTTTTATTTTTCAGTAGAGTTAATCGACTAACCTAACAGTTAGTTGATTATCTAATATTTCGCATTAAAACTGCAAAACAATCGATAATATACTTGTTAACAATCAATTATATTAAGACATAATCGATTATGTGTGTTTAATAATCGACTATATTAAGACAGTATGATCTGAAGTTTTTCAAAATAGCAAATAATCGATTATGTATGTTTAAACAATCGATTATATTAAGACAGTGTGATCTGAAGTTTTTCAAAATAGCAAATAATCGATTATGTATGTTTAACAATCGATTATATTAAGACATAACCGATTATGCATGTTTAAACAATCGATTATATTAAGACAGTGTGATTTGAAGTTTTTCAAAATAGCAAATAATTGATATGTATGTTTAACAATCGATTATATTAAGACATAATCGATTATGTATATTTAAACAATCGATTATATTAAGACAGTGTGATCTGAAGTTTTTCAAAATAGCAAATAATCGATTATGTATGTTTAAACAATCGATTATATTAAGACAGTGTGATCTGAAGTTTTTCAAATTAGCAAATAATCGATTATGTATGTTTAACAATCGATTACATTGAGACAAACGGATTGAATTTGTTTATTCTCATGTTCGTGTATTTTCTTTTGTATGTCAAACCATGGGAAAGCAAATATGGATATCTCACAAAGCAAACTTGGATCAAATATTTGTTTAGTTGATTCATGTACTACACATACGATACTCAAGGAAAAGAAATATTTCTCTCAACTAAGTATGTGTAAGGCAGATGTTACTACAATCTCTGGTAGTAGTAAATTGATTGAAGGCTCCGGAAGAGCAACTATAACTCTGCCTAGAGGAACAATGTTTATCATAGAGAATGCAATATTCTCCTCCAAGTCTAAGAGAAAGTTGTTGAGTTTTAAAGATATACGCCGGAATGGCTATCATGTTGAGACAATAGATGAGAATAATCTTGAATATCTCATCATTACAAAGAATGTCTCTGGCCAAAAGAGGGTTATTGAGAAATTCCCGTCTTTATCTTGTGGCCTGTATTGGACAAAAATTAGTGCAATTGAGGCACATTCAACAGTAAACCAAAAGGTTACTGATTCCAATACTTTTGTACTTTGGCATGATCGATTGGGACACCCTGGATCAATCATGATGAGACGGATTATAGAAAGCTCATATGGGCATCCGTTAAAGAATTTCAAGATTCTTTTAAATAATGAATTTTCTTGCACTTCTTGTTATCAAGGAAAGTTAATTACAAGACCATCACCAACAAAGGTTGGGACTGAGTCACCTACGTTTTTGGAACGTATACAAGGAGACATTTGTGGACCTATTCACCCACCTAGTGGGTCTTTTAGATATTTTATGGTCCTAATAGACGCATCCTGTAGATGGTCTCATGTGTGCCTGTTGTCATCACGCAACCTTGCATTTGCAAAACTAATGGCACAAATAATTCGACTACGAGCACATTTTCCTGATAATCCAATCAAGTCTATTAGACTGGATAATGTTGCTGAGTTTTCATCCCAAGCATTTAATGATTATTGCTTATCAATTGGGATAAAAGTGGAACATTCTGTAGCTCATGTTCACACTCAAAACGGTCTTGCAGAATCTTTAATTATACGCCTGCAGTTGATTGCAAGACCATTACTCATGAAAACGAGGCTGCCCACTTCGGTATGGGGTCACGCCATTTTGCATGCAGCAATGCTAATTCGTCTCAGACCGACAAATTATCACAAATATTTCCCGTTGCAATTGGTTTTGGGTCATAAACCCAATATATCCCATTTAAGAATCTTTGGATGCGCAGTATATGTGCCTATAGCACCGCCATACCGCACCAAAATGGGTCCGCAAAGAAGGTTAGGAATATATGTTGGGTTTGAATCGCCCTCCATTATTCGCTACCTCGAAACATTGACAGGAGATTTGTTCACTGCACGATTTGCAGACTGTAAATTTGATGAGACACTTTTCCCAAAATTAGGGGGAGAAGTTGGTGAAACCAAACGGGAAATTTTGTGGAAAAATGCATCATTATCTCATCTTGATCCACGTACCTCTATTTGTGAAAAAGAGGTACAAAAGATTATCCATTTGCAAAGAATAGCAAATCAAATGCCTGACGCATTTACGGACTTGAAAAGGATAACAAAATCCCACATCCCCGTGGAGAATGTTCCAATCCGTATTGATGTCCCTGTTAGACAATCATCTAGTGTCATATCCAATGAGTCGAATGCACGCCTGAAGCGTGGCAGGCCATTAGGTTCCAAAGATCGAAATCCTAGAAAGAGGAAAGCAAACGATCAAAATGATACTACGAATGAATCTCATGAGGAAATTCATGATTTAATAAACTCTGAGATTCATGAAGATTCCTTTGAGCCCGAGACTCAGGAAAATAAGGAACTATCCATAAATCCAATCGATATTGAGGCAAATTTTAATCGAGTGGATATAGTGGTGGATTATGTCTTTGCTTTTAATGTCGCATCTAGCATTATGCAAGAAAATGAGGATCTTGAACCTCAATCTGTTGGAGAATGTCGAAAAAGACATGATTGGCCAAAATGGCAAGAAGCAATCCAATCAAAATTGAATTCACGGGCAAAACGTGAAGTTTTTGGCCCTATAGTTGAAACACCTAATGGTGTTAAGCCTGTTGGCTACAAATGGGTCTTTGTACGCAAAAGAAATGAGAAAAACGAGGTACAAAGATATAAGGCACGCCTTGTTGCACAAGGATTTTCTCAAAGGCCTGGTGTCGATTATGAAGAGACATATTCGCCTGTAATGGATGCCATAACTTTTCGTTATCTCATTAGTTTTGCTGTCCTTGAAAAGCTTGACATGCATTTAATGGATGTGGTTACTGCCTATCTTTATGGCTCACTTGATAATGAGATATACATGAAAATTTCCGAGGGACTCAAAATGCCGAACGCTCATAATTCAAAGTCCCGGGAAATGTTTTCAATCAAATTGCAAAGATCCTTGTATGGTCTAAAGCAATCAGGACGAATGTGGTATAATCGTCTTAGTGAGTATTTGTTAAAAGAAGGCTATATAAATGATGCCATTTGCCCGTGTGTTTTTAGAAAGAAAACAACATCGAAATTTGTTGTACTTGCCGTATATGTCGATGACATAAACCTTATTGGAACCCCCATAGAACTCCAAAAGGCAATTGATTATCTAAAGAATGAATTCGAGATGAAAGATCTCGGAAAGACAAAATTATGTCTTGGTTTGCAAATTGAATATTTGGCAAACGGAATTTTTGTTCATCAATCTACCTATATAGTAAAGGTACTGAAACAGTTTTACATGGATGGAGCACATCCTTTAAGTACTCCGATGGTTGTTCGATCACTTGATGTGAATAAAGATCCATTCCGACCGCAAGAAAGGAATGAAGAGCTACTTGGTCCTGAAGTACCATATCTTAGTGCAATTGGCGCACTAATGTACCTTGCAAATACTACAAGGCCTGACATAACTTTTTCAGTTAATGTCTTAGCAAGGTATAGCTCGGCTCCTACAAGGAGACATTGGAATGGGATCAAACATATATTGAGGTACCTAAAAGGGACTACCGATATGGGCTTATTTTATGGCAATAATTGCAGTCCTGATCTTGTTGGTTATGCTGATGCTGGATATTTATCCGACCCACACAAGGCTCGATCTCAAACAGGTTATGTGTTTACCTGTGGAGGCACCACCATATCTTGGCGATCGACTAAGCAATCAATTGTGGCTACCTCATCTAATCATGCCGAGATAATCGCTATTCATGAAGCAAGTCGGGAGTGTGTGTGGTTGAGGTCTATAATACATCATATTTAAGACAAATGTGGTTTGAAGTGTAACAAACTACCCACGACTTTGTATGAAGACAATTCAGCATGTATAGCTCAATTGAAGGGAGGATTCATAAAAGGAGATAGAACAAAGCATATTTCACCAAAGTTATTTTTCACACATGATCTTCAAAAGAATGGTGATATCAATGTGCAACAGATTCGTTCAAGCGATAATATGGCTGATTTGTTCACAAAATCTCTACCAACGTCAACCTTCAAGAAGCTGGTTCACAAGATCGGAATGCGAAAACTCAAGGATATGAATTGATGCTCTTTTCAGGGGGAGTTAATGCGCGTTGCACTCTTTTTCCCTTACAAGGTTTTGTCCCACTGGGTTTTCCTTGCAAGGTTTTTAACGAGGCAACCAATAGGCGCATATTCAAACATGTGTACTCTTTTTCCTTTTCTTTAAATTTTTTCCCATTGGGTTTTGTTTTAGTTAAGGTTTTAACGAGGCACATTATTGAACAGATATTCAAGAGGGAGTGTTATAAATAGAATCTTATTTAAGGTGAATATCTATATTTAGAGAGATTCTTGAATTTTACTTTGAGGCTAAGTCTTTTCTATGCCTATAAATAGAGGGGTCTTACCCCATTGTAAATCATCCCTAAGTATCAATAAGAATACTCCTCTCTCTACTTTTCTCTCTATTGTTCTTGTTCTTGTATTATTGTTCTTGTTCTTATATTATTTCATAACAATCTTAGTTTTTTATTAGTATCTGTTACTTCTTCCGATCGAAAATAAGTATTTTTTTGGTTATTTTCACATATAGGGATTTTAAAAAATTTATATTTTAATATTAATTAGTAATGAAATTGATCATATTAATATTCTAAGGATAATGTAGGAAAAAATTAATTTATTCATTCTTAAAATCTGAAAAAATTACTTATTTTGAACTAAAAAAAAAAACAAAAAATCACTTTGTATTTTTTTGCTTCACTTTTCCTCTTATCTTGTTATTTCTATTGTTTCCTTTTTCATGACTTTATCACTACTGTATTTTTTTAACTATTGTTGGGATTTTATTTTTCTTAAATCGAGGGTGGTTTAACAGAATCAGAATCAGTCTCTCAATCTTTATGAGTAAAAATAAATTTCCGTATATATTATCCCGAAATCTTATCCGTGAGATTATACTTGAATTATTATTGTTGTTAGGTTTTTGACGACTATACAGTTGTATATTGCTAATTGTTCTTTGCTAAGGATTCACATTTGAATATATCTCACGAATTGACTTTCATTTTCCCAATTATTAGGTCAAGTCAAGGTGTTCAAACTTCAAAGTTTAAAAATAATTAAAGTAAGGGTAAGAAATTCTCGGTCAGACCTCTTATTTCCTTTAATTATTCAATATGTTTCTTTGGAAATCAGTATGGATTTTTTGCTCTTCTTATCATACTATTTCCTCCCGTCTAAAATAAGTCATTTTTTGAATGTCTTTATACAAATTAAGAAATTTACTTTTTATCATTAATTACTAATGAAATTGACTATATTAACTATTATTATCTCATATACTCCTAACACATATTCCAACACTATTTACTCCAAGGACAATGTAGGAAAAAAATAATTAATTCATTCTTGAATTTTAAAAAATCACTTATTTTGGACCACAAGAAAAATACTAAAAAATCACTAATTTTGGACCGGAAGAAGTATTAAGAAAACAAAAGATTCAATAGGTCACAAATTCCGCGGGCGAATGGCACGGATAGCCACTAGCGGCTCATGTCTTTATTTTAAAGCCAGCATTTTAAATGTATTTAGTCTTTAGCCACTAGTTTAATAAACTTTAACTGGTCGGACGAAGATACCCTTCTGCTCATGTCATAAACTTCAAGACTTCAGGACTACATGTCCTTAACTTTTGAACTTGAAACCTAAGTTCAGGACTTCAGGACTACATATCCTTAACTTTTGAACTTGGAACTCTAAGTTAAGGACTTCAAGGTAACATGTCCTTAACTTTTGAACTTGGAACTCAAACTTCAAGATCAAACGTCCTTAACTTTTGAATTTGTAAGTCAAAGTTAAGGACTTATTGTCCTTAACTTTTGAACTTGTAAGTCAAAGTTAACCACTGCTTGTCCTTAACTTTTGAACGTGTAACTGTAAGTTAAGGACTGTCTGTCCTTAACTTTTGAACTTTAAACTCAAATTTAAGAACTGTCTGTTCTTAAGTTTTAAAGTTGAAAAAATAACTTAAGGACTGTCTGTCCTTAAGTTTTGAACTTGCTTGTCCTTAACTTTTGAACTTACTTGTCCTTAATTTTTGAACTAAAGTTAAGGACTGTCTGTCCTTAACTTTGAACTTGTAACTGTAAGTTAAGGACTGTTTGTCCTTAACTTTTGAACGTGTAACTATAAGTATAAGTTAAGGACCATATGTGAGTTAAGTTAACTTTTGAATGTTCCCACCAAAGAGAATTACTTTTGAATTATATTGGAGTTGGTCTCAAAATTTTCACTCAACAAAAGAAAAGAAAATATTCACTGAGCTGGGAATGACTACTAACGCTTTTAACATTAGAAACCTAAATAGCAAACACGGCCCGACATTGCTGTTGACACCATTTCTTATCATTAAGGCACATGGTTTGAATTAAAACTAGATAAAGAATTATAACTATAGTTTCCATGGTTGGTCCAAAAAGAAAATAAAATCCCAGCAGTGCAAATTCCAGCCGCCATTACTTCTGGTATGCCAAAATCAGGATTAGTAATTGCAACAGCTGCAATAGATTCATTTTGGATTATGGAGAAGGCACAGAGAGAGAAGCGAAGGTTTGGGAAGAAAAGCAAGGGAAGTAAGGGTAAAAATATCTTTTCGCATTAATTTTAATAGAATAGTAATTATTTTTTTCTCTACATTAAATTATTGGATAAAAAATAAATACCGCCTTAAATAATAGGCAGCCTATGCTATTTCTACGAATTCCGCAAAATAAGTTATTAACACTTGCATCGAGATAAGTTGTCTTCATCACATTTCTTGGATGGGATTTTTTTTTTTTGAACTCTTTATAAATATTAAAATTGAATTGTTATAGAAGAAATTTTAGGCGAAGGTATAATTAATTAGATTTAAAATAATATTCCTTTTATTTCTTGAGGTATTACACGTGTGGCTTAGTGTATCCGTGTGGAGATATTGTTAATGGTTGTCCGGTGAGGCCAGTTTGAAATGATAGTTTCTCTATCCCAAATCACACGTAATAACTCCTGTTTGCACAAAATTGTACGTTGTCGTTTAGTGGATTTATTTTTTACCAAGTACTAGTCCCTTGGTCTCATAGTATCAGTTGTGACAAATAAAAATAATTGTCTCCAATTAATTATCACTTTACAAGTTTAAAATAAAATTTGTTATGAAATAATATAAAAGACAAGAACAATAATGCAAGAACAAGAGCAATAGAGAGAAGAGTAGAGAGAGTTCTTCTTATTGATACTTAGAGAATGTTAGGAGTTGATTTACAATGGTAGAGGGCACCTCTATTTATAGGGAGGAGGATGATTTATCTACCAAGAATAGAACTCTAGAATCTCTCTAATTAAAGACATTCACCTTAAATAGAAGTGTATTTATAACACTCCCCCTTAAATGTCTATTCAATGATGTGCCTCGTTAAAACCTTAAAACAAAACCCAATGGGAAAAATTAAAGTAAGAAAAAAGAGTACACATGTTTGAATATGCGCCTATTGGTTGCCTCATTAAAAACCTCGCAAGGAAAACCCGGTGGGACAAAACCTTGTAAGGGAAAAAGAGTGCAACGCGCATTAACTCCCCCTGATAAGAACATCAATTTATGTCCTTAAGTCTTCGCATCCCGATCTTGTGAACTAGCTTCTTGAAGGTTGACTTTGGTAGAGATTTTGTGAACAAATCAGCCATATTGTCGCTTGAACGAATCTGTTGAACATTGATATCACCATTCTTTTGAAGATCATGTGTGAAGAATAACTTTGGTGAAATATGCTTCGTTCTATCTCCTTTTATGAATCCTCCCTTCAATTGAGCTATACATGCTGCATTGTCTTCATACAAAGTTGTGGGTAGTTTATCACACTTCAAACCACATTTGTCTTGGATATGATGTATTATCGACCTTAACCACACACACTCCCGACTTGCTTCATGAATAGCAATTATCTCGGCATGATTAGATGAAGTAGCCACAATTGGTTGCTTAGTCGATCGCCAAGATATGGCGGTTTCTCCACAGGTAAACACATAACCCGTTTGAGATCGAGCCTTGTGTGGGTCGGACAAATATCCAGCATCAGCATAACCAACAAGATCCGGGCTGCAATTCTTGCCATAAAATAAGCCCATATCGGTAGTTCCCTTTAGGTACCGCTATAAGGGTTTGATCCCATTCCAATGTCTCCTCGTAGGAGCCGAGCTAAATCTTGCTAAGACATTAACTGAAAAGGATATGTCAGGTCTTGTAGTATTTGCAAGATACATTAGTGCGCCAATTGCGCTAAGATATGGTACTTCAGGACCAAGTAGCTCTTCATTCCTTTCTTGTGGTCGGAATGGATCTTTGTTCACATCAAGTGATCTAACAACCATCGGTGTACTTAAAGGATGTGCTTCATCCATGTAAAACCGTTTCAGTACCTTTTCTGTATAGGTAGATTGATGAACAAAAATTCCGTTTGCCAAATATTCAATTTGCAAACCAAGACATAGTTTAGTCTTTCCGAGATCTTTCATCTCGAATTCATCCTTTAGATAATCAATTGCCTTTTGGAGTTCTATAGGGGTTCCAATAAGGTTTATGTCATCGACATATACGGCAAGTACAACAAATTCCGATGTTGTTTTCTTTATAAAAACACACGGGCAAATGGCGTCATTTATATAGTCTTCTTTTAACAAGTACTCACTAAGACGATTATACCACATTCGTCCAGATTGCTTTAGACCATACAAGGATCTTTGCAATTTAATTGAGAACATTTCCCGAGATTTTGAATTATGCGCGTTTGGCATCTTGAGTCCATCGGGAATTTTCATGTATATCTCATTATCGAGTGAGCCATAAAGATAGGCAGTAACCACATCCATTAAGTGCATGTCAAGCTTTTCATGGACAGCAAAACTTATGAGATAACGAAAGGTTATCGCATCCATTACAGGCGAATATGTCTCTTCATAATCGACACCAGGCCTTTGAGAAAAACCTTGTGCAACAAGGGGTGCCTTATATCTTTGTACCTCGTTTTTCTCATTTCTTTGCGTACAAAGACCCATTTATAGCCGACAGGCTTAACACCATTAGGTGTTTCAACTATAGGGCCAAAAACTTCACGTTTTGCCAGCGAATTCAATTCTGATTGAATTGCTTCTTGCCACTTTGGCCAATCCTGTCTTTTTCGACATTCTTCAACAGATTGAGGTTCGAGATCATCACATTCTTGCATAATACTAGATGCTACATTATAATCAAAGGCATTATCCACCACAATATCCACTCGATTAATATTTGCCTCAATATTAATTGGATTTAGGGATAGTTCCATATTTTCCAGAGTCTCGGGCTCAATGGATTCTTCATGAATCTCAGAATTTGTCAAATCATGAATTTCCTCATGATATTCTTTCGTAGTGTCATCTCGATCGTTCTTTTTCCTCTTTCTAGGATTTCGATCTTTGGAACCTAATGGTCTGCCACGCTTCAGGCGTATATTTGACTCATTGGATATGACACTAGATGATTGTCCAACAGGGACATCAATACGGATTGGAACATTTTCCGCGGGAATGTGGGATTTCGTTATCCTATTCAAGTCCGTAAATGCGTCAGGCATTTGATTTGCTATTCTTTGCAAATGGATAATCTTTTGTACCTCTCTTTCACAAATAGAGGTATGTGGATCAAGATGAGATAATGATGCATTTTTCCACAAAATTTCCCGTTTGGTTTCACCAACTTCTCCCCCTAATTTTGGGAAAAGTGTCTCATCAAATCGACAGTCTGCAAATCGTGCAGTAAACAAGTCGCCTGTCAATGTTTCGAGGTAGCGAATGATGGAGGGCGATTCAAACCCAACATATATTCCTAACCTTCTTTGCGGACCCATTTTGGTGCGGGATGGCGGTGCTATAGGCACATATACTGCGCATCCAAAAATTCTTAAATGGGATATATTGGGTTCATGACCCAAAACCAATTGCAACGGGGAATACTTGTGGTAATTCGTTGGTCTGAGACGAATTAGCATTGCTGCATGTAAGATGGCGTGACCCCATACCGAAGTGGGCAGCCTCGTTCTCATAAGTAATGGCCTTGCAATCAACTGCAAGCGTTTAATTAACGATTCTGCAAGACCGTTTTGAGTGTGAACATGAGCTACAGAATGTTCAACTTTTATCCCGATTGATAAGCAATAATCATTAAATGCTTGGGATGTAAACTCAGCAGCATTATCCAGTCTAATGGACTTGATTGAATTATCTGGAAATTGTGCTCGTAGTCGAATTATTTATGCCATTAATTTCACAAATGCAAGGTTGCGTGATGACAACAGGCACACATGAGACCATCTACAGGATGTGTCTATCAAGACCATGAAATACCTAAACGACCCACTAGGTGGGTGAATAGGTCCACAAATGTCCCCTTGTATACGTTTCAGAAACGTGGGTGACTCAGTCCCAACCTTTGTTGGTGATGGCCTGATAATCAACTTGCCTTGATAACACGAAGTGCAAGGATATTCATTATTCGAAAGAATTTTGAAATTCTTTAACGGATGCCCATATGAGCTTTCTATAATCCGTCTCATCATGATCGATCCTGGGTGTCCCAATCGATCATGCCAAAGTACAAAGGTATTGGAATCAGTAACCCTTTGGTTTACTGTTGAATGTGCCTCAATTGCACTAATTCTTGTCCAATACAAGCCACAAGTTAAAGACGGGAATTTCTCAATAACCCTCTTTTGGCCGGAGACATTCTTTGTGATGACGAGATATTCAAGATTATCTTCATCCATTGTCTCAATATGATAGCCATTCCGGCGTACATCTTTAAAACTCAACAAGTTTCTCTTAGACTTGGAGGAGAACATTGCATTCTCTATGATTAACGTCGTGCCTTTGGGCAGGGTTACAATTGCTCTTTCGGAGCCTTCAATCAATTTACTACTTCCAGAGATTGTAGTAACGTTTGCCTTACACATATTTAGTTGAGAGAAATATTTCCTTTCTTTGAGTATTGTATGTGTAGTACATGAATCAACTAGGCAAATACTTTTACAGTTGGACATTGATCCAAGTTCGCTTTGTGAGATATCCATATTTGCTATCCCATAGTTTGACATACAAAAGAGATACACGAACATAAGAATAAACAAGTTCAATTCGTTTGTGTCACATAATATTTTCAAAATCTGCACCTAACAGTTGACTAACAAAATCAGATATGTTATCCATAATTGATTACTTTGCAGTTTGAAAATTTCAGTTTAAGCATTTTCTTCAAACAATCGATTGTTAAACACAAACAATCGATTGTTGAACATTGACAATCGATTGTTAAACACACACAATCGATTATTTGCTATTTTGAAAAACTTCAGATCACTGTCTTAAGACAATCGATTGTTATGCATAGAAAATCGATTGTTGGCTATTTTGAAAAATTCCAGATAACTGTCTTAATGACAATCGATTGTTAGACAAAGACAATCGATTGTGGATGATTTTTGAAAAATTCCAGATTACACTGTCTTAACGACAATCGATTGTTAGACAAAGACAATCGATTGTTGATCAATTGTTTTTCAGCTTTAATGCGAAAATAGTAGATAATCAACTAGTTTTTCAGGCTAGTCGATTACCCCTACTGGAAAATAAAAATATTATTGATATTTGAGCATATTGAAGACATTCTAAAGAACTACTGCTAACATTGCATTATGAACTAACTAATACGAGTTAATACTAATGACTATTAGTTTATTCACTAACTAATACAAATAAGTAGAATAAAATCAAATAACTCCATCTTCTTTCATCACGGACCCATCGCCGATTAGGTGGTCTATTTTCCCATCGGGTTGCTTAAAGAAGTCTGCCACATCCAGGTGGGTGATGTCCGAGTTGTCGTCATAGACAAAATTTGTTTCAGGGCCTTTTCTCTTTCGAGATGCTTGATAAAGGTCAACCAAGTGTCTTGGTATACGGCAAGTCTTTGACCAGTGCCCTTTCCCACCGCAACGATAACATATAGTTTCTGAACCATTTGCCTTAGGATCTTCATGACCCCGTTTCTGCTTTCGGCGGTTATCTCTCCTTGGGGGTTGACGGACTTCATTGGAATTTCTTCCTTGTCTACGTCCCTGGCTATGACCCCGTTTACGACCATGACCATGGTCCTTTTCATGTTTGGCATAATGAGAGTGCACCTTATCTGCTTCAGGCAGTGGTGTAGACCCAGTGGGTCAATTTTCATGATTTCTCATGAGCAGGTCATTATTTCGCTCAGCCACTAGTAGAAGAGAAATCAGTTCAGAGTACTTTGTAAATCCTTTCTCTCTGTACTGTTGTTGCAGTACCATATTGGAGGCATGAAACGTTGTAAACGTTTTCTCAAGCATATCATAATCGGAGATATTATCCCCGCATAGCTTTAATTTAGAAGTAATTCTGAACATTGCAGAATTATATTCAGAAACGGACTTAAAGTCCTGGAGCCTCAGATGAGCCCAATCATATCGTGCTTGTGGCAGAGTGACCAACTTCAGGTTGTCATATCTCTCCTTTAAGCCGTTCCACAAGATGAGTGGATCCCTGACGGTGAGATATTCAATCTTCAAACCTTCATCAAGGTGATGGCGCAAGAAAATCAAGGCCTTCACACAGTCTTGGGTGGATGCTTTTTCTCTATCTTTGATGGTGTATCCGAGACCCATCGCATCTAAGTGGATTTCAGCATCCAACACACATGTCATATAGTTCTTGCCCGAAATTTCAAGGGCAACGAACTTTCTTTTCGTAATGTCAGACATAATCGAAAATTAAATTAGGAAGAGGGAAATACCTTAGATTTTTCGAGAATGGTTCTTGAGACGGTAGAGCCTCGTGCTGATAACGTGTTATGAAATAATATAAAAGACAAGAACAATAATGCAAGAACAAGAGCAATAGAGAGAAGAGTAGAGAGAGTTCTTCTTATTGATACTTAGAGAATATTAGGAGTTGATTTACAATGGTAGAGGGCACCTCTATTTATCGGGAGGAGGATGATTTAGCTACCAATAATAGGACTCTAGAATCTCTCTCGTTAAAGACATTCACCTTAAATAGAAGTCTATTTATAACAAAATTAATTATTTTTTTTCTTTTTTATCCTTAGTATAAGATTATTCTTGGCCCTTTTTCTTTTATTTATAACCAATTTGTTTTCTTAACTTACATGAGGGCCTACAATATGGGCCCCGCAGCTTATCTGAAATTTGGAGTACAATACATTACTGGGCCCATATGTCATCCAATAGCATCCATGGGCCATGTTACTAATGATTTTTGCATATCAATAAACAATTTTCTCAAAACTAAATGCAAACAATCATCAAATTAATACAAAAAAAAATGGTTTTTCTATTACAACATTTATGTATATATGAAACTAGGGGCTGGCATCAGATTTAAATAGAAAACCTATTACAAATGGTTTTGACCTAAAACAAAATATGTGCATCTCACATGTCATTCTCAGAAATTTGAAGTTACTGAAAAACGAAAATAACGGGTAATTTTCAGAAACTAATTGAAAAAAGGAATAGGAAATATTAAAAAATATAAAAAGAAAATAAGGAGAAATACAAATCAGTAGAAACACAGCTAATTATGATGGGCGGATGGTAGGCAACAGTTTGAGTAAGTTAGTTTTGAAGTACATTGTGATAAAATGAGATACTAGGAAATTTATTTGTTGTTATAAGATAAAATATTTGGATCTTTTTTTTGTCTATGTATTGGGAAAAAACTCAATTTAAATTAAAGATGATGTGGCATGACACGTGGGTTAGTCAAATAGTCAAAGTTTAATAATCCAGCAAAAGACACGGGAAATGACAGATACGGGAAGAGGAATGAAAACAGGCACGAAAAAGAATTTAGACACGAGTTTCGTACTAATTCAAGTCATTTAATGCCAACGGTTAAAAAGAAGTGCTGAAGACGAGAATCTGGTGGCGAAAGTAGTCCAAATTCATTATTAAATGCTTGATACGTTACAGAATCAACATTTAATAGCAATAATTGTGTGACGTTTCACTAAATGGTCTTTATTATTTAGATTAAGCCGTTACTCCTTATAAGCTATAAAAGGAGAGGGTTTCATCATTTGTAAACACACAGAATATTCTTGACATCATACTGAAATACTAAATTCTTACTGCTTTATATTTATTCTCTGAAAGCCTATTATTTTGGTCTCTAGATTATCATTAACCCGATTTCTCTTCTCTAAATTCGAGCTTTGACCAATTTCATTTTTTGGTTAAACAAATTGATTCCGTTACCGGAAACCTGATAATCCATTCTTGCAAAAATAACATTCAACCTATAACCAATATGTCGAACAACAACGACAGCAATAACCAGGAAAATCAGGTTCACCAAGTGGTGACGATGAATTCAACAACGTTAACCCTCAAGCTTCTCCACATGGATCTCTTGAAGGAACTCCAAATGATATGTCTGAACATATTGACGGAGCAGTTGAAACAAGAGATGAACTTCCAAAGAAACTAATCGACTTACAAATTGACAAAGTCTTTAAAGCTTTAGTTAATCGATTACCTGCTGCACCAGCAATGCCGAACAATAATACGTTGGAGAACCCCCGCTCAGGTCTAGTTACTACTGGCAATGGAGAAACTCCCAATGATTCGCAAGAAGAAGAACCAGGTAATGCATGTATCCCATCTTCAAAATTTGGTACTAACCTTACAGAAAAAACTCAAGGAGCAGAACGAACGTATCGACAAATCCCTGGAGTTCCACCTGTGATAAAAGGAGTGGATGTGATAAATACTCGCAACAACCTTGAAAACCAAGCGCTGCTCCTCTACCAATTCTAAAAAAATTTAAAATGCCTGATATCCCAAAATATGATGGTACATCAGACCCACGTGACCATGTAACTGCATTTACGACAGGAGTGAAAAGCAACGATTTGACCAAACAAGAAATTGAGTGGTGTTAGTTAAAAAATTTGGGGAGACACTCACCAAGGGGGCATTAACCTGGTATTCTCTTTTACCTGAAAATTCTATAAATTCTTTTGCTGAGCTTGCAGATTCTTTTATAAAAGCACACTCGAGAGCTCAGAAAGGTTGACAAAAGAAAGGAGGATATCTTCAAAATCAAGCAAGGAAACTCTGAATTGCTCAGAGATTTCGTTGATAGATTTCAACGTGAAAGAATGATGTTACCCTGTGTACCGAATAATTGGGCAGCAATAGCTTTTTCTTGTAATTTGAATGACAAAAGTTAAGAAGCCACGAGAAGACTTAAAGAAAGCCTTCGTGAATTTCCCGCAACTACTTGGAACGATGTTTATAACATGTACAGTACGAAGCTCACAATTGAAGAAGATATCTTATCTCAATATCAACGAGAAGAAAGGAGCGGGTCCAGAAGATCTGAAGCCAAAAATAGGTCAGGTAAGAACAGGTACGATCCATATATGGGACATGCAGGAAAAAACCCACCTTCTAGGCAGAACAATCAACATTATGATCAAAGGTCGATAGAAAGGGGAACCGGATCTTCATCTAGGTTCAAAAGAGATCGAAACAACCAAGAGCCACGAGATGATGATAGGAATTTAATGGCACGATCTGCTGGTCATAGTTTCAATGTAACTAACTCCGAGCTCGTAGCTGTTCTAAGGAGTATGGGAGATAAGGTACGGTGGCCAAAAGAGAAGCGGTCGAATACAAACAGACGTAACCCAGATCGTTGGTGCAAATTTCACAACGAACACGGATATAAAACATCAGAATGCAGATTTCTACTAAGTGAAGTGGATCACTTGTTGAAGCAAGGATATCTCACGGAGCTATTTAGTGAAAAGGGAAAGCAAGCCTACATGAAGAATAGGCACGAGCCACCAAAACCACCTTCACCTAAAAGAATAGTAAATGTCATCAGTGGAGGGGAAGATATATGTGGAGTAACGTACACGGCTTCAAACAAAGTTTTCAAAATGACGATCACACACGGCAAGCGAGTACGGCAAACCTTAGAACATGAGAGTATAAGCTTCGATGATGCAGATACGGAAGGAGGGACTACACCTCATAACGACGCTCTGGTAATATCTTTAATTATACATGACACTGATGTAAAAAGAGTTTTGATTGATCCAGAAAGTTCTGTATATATCATTCTACTGAGAGTGCTGCGGGAAATGTAAGCTGAAGATAAAATGATACCAAGGGCGCATGCTTTGTCAGGCTTCGACATTTCAAGTGTGGTAATAAAAGGTGAGGTAACTCTGACGACATATGTTGCAGATGTTATTAAAGAAACTAAGTTTTAGGTAGTTGGCATGGAAATGGCATACAATATAATTATGGGGAGACCATGGATTCATGATTTGGATATTGTTCCATCAACCTTACATCAAGTCATTAAATTTCTATCACCCTGAGGAATATGTCAAATTCGAGGGGATCAACAAATAGCCAAGAGTATCAACGCAATAATAGATACGAGTACCGCGAGTAAAGAAAAATAGCAATTACTGGAAATAGTTGAAGGCGTCAGCAACCAAACTTCAATTGAAAAAACGGATTTAGAGTCAAGGCCCGATGTAATTCAAGAACCTGAAGAAAATGAGAACATCAAAAAGACAATAGAAGAACTCGAGGCTGCGGTGTTATATGAACAATGGCCAGAGAAAATTTTACGTAGGAGCCAATCTAAATCCCGACATGCAAGGTATGTTAGTTGAGTTTTTAAAAATAACGTAGACTGTTTTGCCCGATCCCATGCTGATATGACAGGTATTCCACCGGATGTGATGACTCATAAGCTTAATGAAGACCCATCTTTTACTCCAATTAAGCAAAAGAAAAGAAAGCAAGGAGCTTTCAAAAATCAAGTAATCCATGATGAGGTCCAAAAGTTGTTGAAAATCGGGTCAATTCATGAGGTAAAATATTCTGAATGGTTAGCTAAAACGGTGGTTGTACCTAAGAAGAATGGTAAGTGGCGATTTTGTGTAGATTACACTGATCTAAACAAAGCTTGCACAAAATATTATCTTCTTTTACCTCATATAGATCAATTGATTGATGCAACTGCAGGTCATGAACTTTTAAGTTTTTTAGATGCATATTCGGGGTACAACCAAATTAAAATGGACCCCAGTGATGAGGAAAAAAACTTCCTTCATCACAGAGCGGGGGACTTACTGTTACAAAGTAATGGCCCTTATGTCTAAAAAATGCTGGAGCAACCTATCAAAGGTTAGTCACTAAAATGTTTCAAGAACATTTGGGAAAAACTATGGAGGTATATATAGACGATATGGTCGTCAAAGCCCAGCATTCTCATGACCATATTTCCCATTTGATTGTTACCTTTGAAATCTTGCGAAAATTCAATCCTGAAAAATGTGCATTTGGAGTTGCTTGAGGTAAATTTTTAGGTTTTCTTGTTTCTAACCGTGGCATTGAGGTAAATCCTTCCCATATTAAACCAATTGAAGAAGTACCTGATGTCCTTACCAGTAAAAGGGAAGTTCAGAAATTAACGTGAAGGATAGCGGCCCTAGGGAGATTTATTTCAAAATCTTCAGAACAATGCTTCAAATTTTTCTCTGCGCTAAAAAAGAAAGATCATTTTGAGTGGAACGAAGATTGTCAACAATCCCTGAGAGATTTTAAAGTTTATTTATCAAATCCTCCTTTACTGGAAAAACCTAAGGAAGGTGAGATGCCACTCATTTATTTAGCAGTTTCAGAAGTAGCGATAAGTGCAGTCTTAGTTCGTGAGGACCAAGGTAAACAATATCCAATTTATTATGAGAGTAAAACTCTATTAGATGCATAGACAAGGTATCCACAACTAGAAAAATTAGCATTAGCTCTCATCATGGCATCTAGAAAACTACGACCTTATTTCCAATGCCATCCTATTGTTGTTGTTACTGCTTTTCCTTTACGAGATATCTTGCATAAACATGAATTATCAAGGAGATTAGCAAAATGGGCTATAGAACTAAGTGAATACGAAATAATTTACCTACCTCGAACTGCTATTAGATCCCAAGTACTCGCCGATTTCGTAGATGATTTTAGTCAAGGCATGTATTTAGAAGCATAAAAAGAATTACAAGTTTTTAGTGGTGCTAATCCAGGACTTGGCTATTATTTACTGATGGTTCATCTAATGTAAAGGGGGCATGTTTAGGAATTGTTCTTATACCACATACGGGTGAAACAATTGGACAAGCTATAAAATGTCACCCTGTAACTAATAACGAAGGAGAGTATGAAGCTGTGATTGCAGGTTTAGAGCTAGCATTAGAACTGGAAATCATTCAAATCGTAATCAAATGCGACTCACAGCTCGTACTAAATCAAATGCTGGGGACATACGTGGCTAGAGAAACTCGAATGTAAGAGTATCTCGAAAAGGTACGGGAATTAATAAGCTCCAAACTTGGAAAGTGATACAAATCCCTAGAGAAGAGAATTTGGAAGCGGATGCTTTAGCCAATCTCGCATCTGCAGCAGATATATCGAAAGATGTGAATGCTTCAATCATACATTTGTTCCACTCCGTTATTGACTCTGATAAAAATGAGGTAAAATTTAATCACTTAACTTGGGATTGGAGAAACGAAATCGTATCTTTTTTGCAGCACAGAATCATACCTGAGGACAAGGTGAAGGCTCATGCACTTAGAAAGAAAGCTGCTTATTATTGCTTATATCAAAGGAACCTTTATCAACAAATGTTTGGTGGACCATTAGCCATGTGTCTCGGACCTTCTCAAGCAGAAAATGTGATGAGAGAAATCCACGAGGGGCGTTGTGGAAATCATGCAGGAGGCATATCACTTGTAAAGACATTGATTCGAGCAGGATATTACTGGCCTAAAATGGAAGAAGAAGCGAATGATTTCATATCTAAGTGTGACAAATGTCAAAGGTATGGAAATAACATGCATAGACAAGTTGAGTTATTACATCCTATCATAGCTCTGTGGCCCTTCATGAAATGGGGAATGGACATCATAGGACCATTACCCCAAGCAAAAGGTCAGGTAAAGTTTCTACTCATACTTACTGATTATTTCACTAAATGGGCAGAAGCAGGAGCGTTTAAACAGGTACGAGAGAAAGAAGTTAAGACATCATTTGGAGAAATATAATTTTCCGCTTTGGTGTTCCAAAGGAGATAGTGTGTGATAATGGACCACAATTTATAGGAGCTCAAGTCACAGAATTCTTTCAAAGTTGGCAAATCAAAAGAATTACGTCGACACCATATCATCCAGTAGATAATAGGCAAGCAGATTCTACAAACAAAGTAATTATCAACAACCTAAACAAAAGGTTACCAGAGTCAAAAGGCAATTGGCCAGAAGTATTACCAGCAGTATTATTGGCATATCGAACGACGGCAAAAACAAGTACAGGAGAAATACCATTTTCAATGGTTTATGGTTCAGAAGCATTGATACCAGTTGAGATAGCTGAACCTAGTACATGACGTGTTCATGCAGAGGAAAACTCGAACAACGAAGAGTTACAAGTAAATCTTGATTTACTTGAAGGGAGAAGAGAAGCCGCGTTGATAAGGATGACAGCTCAAAAGCAAGTTATTGAGCGATATTACAATAGGAAAGCACGCCTCAGGTTCTTTAAAATTAGGAACTTCGTGTTAAAAAAAGTGTTCCAGTCTACAAAAAGAGCTAATTCAGGAAAGCTAAGTCCAACATGGGAAGAACCTTATAAAATTCGTGAAATTGCGGGAAAATGAGCATACGAGCTGGAGACAATGGATGTCAAGGTTTTACCTTCACATTAGAATGTCGTTCATTTAAAGAGGTATTACTTCTAGGGAAGTACCCACGATCAGGTATTGCCATGTTAAATTTTTTCCTTTGAATTGTTAAAATTATACTAACGATTTTAGATGCTAGGCAAAAAACCTAACTCGTGCCAAATGATGAGTCACATCATAGTGTTCTTTCCCATGAGAACAATGGATTCACCTCTTAAACCCTTCCTAGTATAAAAATATAGGGTCGTGAATATGTAAAACAGGTTATGAAAAACCTTGTATATTTTATAAATCTGTCAAAAGAAAACAGTTGCGAGAAAGTTGTAGATGTACTTTAATACATGTAATACTCAAGAAACTTATCAAAGTTCATAAATGAAAACTTGACAAAAGTTATTTTATACGAAACATGTATGTTCCTATTTCTTTCATCGTATGATAACACCATTATGAAGTTGAGACGTCTTCTTCATTAAGTGTCGATAAATAAAAGGGCCCTCTTTTATTTTCCTCATGATGATAACACATGAGAAGAATCATGAAAGCATTTTCTGAAAAGATAAAGATGCCTATTCTCTAAGTCCTAAAAAGACAAATAGGCAAGAATAGGGTAAATAGAAAACTATTCCATAAAGTCTATAACGAAGTTAACAGACCAGAATAAAGAAGTATTAATCAAACTTCTCGATATAAAAGCAAAGAGAAAAACTTAGTCATTAGAATATAATTGTTTTTAAAACAAATGCCCCGTAATGGAAACTGGGGACTTCACTAAAGAACCAAGAAATTACATCATCAAAGAAAAAAGAACGAAAATAGAAAGAACTTAATTGTTCACTGAAGGAGTTGGAACTTCAGAAGTTGAAACATCACTTTCAGAGGTAGCAATTGGCACGGTAACGACTTCTGAGGAAACAACAATAGAGATGGAGTCAGTGAATTCCACAATTTCAGCAAGGGTAGTGTCATGGGAACTTCCATTCCCATAGACTTTGTCATAGAAGCTTCACCTCCAGAAATTGGAATCTTAGCTTCACCCACATCAGTAGTTGCTTCTGAGTTCAATAACGCATCTGCTTTATGAACTTCAAGAGCTTGGGAAGGGGTACTAACACTTCCGAGGGCTAGAGAAGGAGTATCGGCAAGTTGTTGGCTTTTCTCGATAGTGTCCATATCATTGGCAAGTTCAGATTGTAAATAAAATTTTCTTGTGTATCCTCCATTAAGATATCACGGCGAGAATTCAAAAAAGCCCAACTCACTTCTATGTTAAAATTCTCTTCAAGGGCATTGTATTCTTTCTCCAAAGCCTTGTATTCCTTTTCCCACATAGCAATGTCATTTGTTGTTCAGCTAAGTGGGAGTCTAGTGAAACTTCAAGAGAGGCATGAGAATTCTCCAAGGTACGAATTTTCTATGAGGAAATCCTCAGATCATTTTGAGCACAAGATAGGTTCTCTGCCAATTCCCTTGCATATTCCTCCTTTTTCTCCAAAAGAGCCTTGAGCTTATTAACCTCATCATTGGCTTTAGATAAAGAGCATTTTAAAATCTCTTTATCCTTTTTAAGTTGACTCCATGAGGCGTTAGCAATTCCCAACTCTGAAGATAAACTACGATTCTACTGCTCCAAATGAACTTTGTTCCCCTGTAATTATTCTATAGTCCCTTGAGCATTCTCAAATTGATCCTTCCAATTCGCTGCTTCAAGTAAGGCATCCTCAACTATTTTCCTAGCTTCGAAGATAGCCTTTGTGCACTCACGGTCCTTTTTTTCCAACAAAGAAACTCGCCCCATCAGCTCGGTCCCAATGAGATTAGCCTACGATTATAAGACATAAAAGTCAGTACTTAGAAAGAAAAAAAAAGAAAAAAATATTCAAGGTCAAGAAAATTACCTTTAAAGTTGAATGAACTACGTCATTCATCAAGGTGTAGCAGTTGTGGTTTTGCATCTTGTTCCTCTCAATATCCCCAATAAGAGGCTCGAGCCAAGTATCTGCACTACCAGAGTTTCTTAAAAGGCTTTGAGTGGCAGGAACTTCGAGAGTAACACTCCTTATAGCCACGCCTTTTCTACTGGAGCTAACCTCTACTGGAGGGGCGAAATAAGAGGGAACAGCAGAGGGGATGTAGTAGAAAAAGTAAACACTATAGGGGTCGTAGAAATTGAAGCAGGAAGAGAAGGTGAAGCTGTAGAAACTGATTCAGGAACGGGAATGGAAGTATTCAAAACTGGTGAAGGAACGGAAGCAATCATTGGTGATGAAACACTTATAATTGGCAAAGGAATGGAAGAAGTAGGAACGAATGGAGAAAGAGGAGCTTCATCAAAAACAGGTCCGAGCTCGCCACTCCAAAAGCCACTATCCAATGGGGCCTGAGTTGGTTCACTCGTGTCTTTTGTTACGGTATCCTCATCAGAAAGAATCAAGACAGGCTCCGTTGTTGAAGGTTGAGCAGGAAGATCTTCAATTTCATCATCATGGATGACTCGTCTTCTAAGACCTGGTTATTCATGAGGTATATTCCTCTTATTCATTCTCCATACCTTCTGCTATAGCTTTCTTTTTTGAAGCAAGGCTCGTGCCTTGTCCCAGTCTAATGCAGCATTACCAGACATACGAATGGCAATAGCCACTTCAGCTACCATTCCTTTGTAGCAAAATCCTGATCAAAAGAAGGATATGCAATCAAAATCAATGAAAAGGTGCTTAAGGCCTAAAGCATGTGTGAAAGAAATACGGTACCATGTGTTTTGACTTTCCAGTCATGTATGGCAGAGATTGATTTCCAAGTTCTTTGCTCCTTATAAGCAATCTTCAAAATTGAATCTACCCAACCATGGAAGCTGGGAACAGGTTCCACATCTCCCATGGTTGCTACAAAAAATTAAAAAGAGGTGAAGTCAGAATCAAAATTCAAAAACAAAAATAGGTACCGTATAATAAGAAAAACTTACGTGCAAAATTTCACTTCTCAGTGAAGGGAATGTTTGTTTCACCAAGTAAGTTCACTGTACGAACATCAACGTAACGCGCACACCATCCTCTATCTTTGTCGTCTTCTGGGCTTACCAAAACTTTCTTACTCCTCGCAATCAAGGTAAAAACCCCATGGCGTATCAAGTAATGGTATAGATAATTGAGGTGAGAAAAAGTGAAATTGATATTGGCTTTGGTGGATAGAAATCTTAATCAAGACACTGTCCTCCATACTAAGGGACCAACTTGGGCTAAGAAGATACTAAAGAAACGACAAAAATCAAGAATAACCGGGTCAATTGGAGGTTTAAAACCCAAAGTAAAAGAATAAGTGTAAACAAAAGAATACCCAATTTTGAAAGAAGAAATTCTTTGATTTCGGGGCAGGAATAGACATTCTAAGATTGTTTTTCCAGTTACAATCTTTCCTAATAGAAGGGATTGTGAGTTCGGTAACTACAGTAGGGTAAGTATCGACTTTATCAAAACCAGCAACTTGTTTTTCAAGAGATTGCCTATCATTGATAAAAGATAGATCGTTGGGTACGATTTCATCTACTAAAGGTTCTCGAGAAGAATCAGAAATTTCTTTACCTTTAGAAGAAGGTGTCTTCGAAATAGGACTCTTGGAAGAGGAACCGGAAGAGCCGTCTTGAGTAGATTCTGGTCGAAGTCTACCGCTTCTGCCTCTTCTATGTCTAACAGGAGCATTTGGGAAATTATCCAATATCAGAACTCTTTTGAGATTAGGGTTTGAAGATACCATTGTTGTACAAAGAGGGATTGAAGAGAAAGTAAAAGTAAAGAAGAGAGTATTTGCTAAATGTTTGTGGAGAAGAAGACAATGAAAGAAAAAGGTTAAATATGTATACGATGACAACCGTCAAACTCAAAAGTGTAATGATGGAACGCCTATAATAAAGGCAACTATCACTTCGTGAATAGTGGAGCAAAGAGGCTTTGAGAAGAGGTGTAAAATGGCCAATCCAATCAAAGGATGACACGTGTAAAGAGTATTAAATGAGAAAGATAACTGAGACGTCAGTATTGTCATACGCATTAGTTGTGACAAAAATTCCCTTTTTTATGAGGATTCGCTTCCCAATTATTTAATTGACAAATAAATAGAAAGTGGGGGGACTATCTGTATTGGAAAAAAGCTCAATTTAAATTAAAGATGACGTGGCATGACACGTGGGCTGGTCAAATAGTCAAAGTTTAATAATCCATCAAAAGGCACGAGAAATGACAGATACGGAAGAGGAATGAAACATGCACGGGAAGGAATTTAGACACCAGTTTCGTATCAACTTAAATCATTTAATGTCAACAGGTAAAAAGAAGTGCTGAAGACGAGAATCTGGTGGCGAAAGTAGTCCAAATTCATTATTAAATGCTTCATACATTACAAAATCAACATTTAATAGCAATGATTGTGTAACGTTTCATTAAATGATCTTTATTATTTAGATTAATCCGTTACTCCTTATTAGCTATAAAAGGAGAGGGTTTTATCATTTGTAAACACAATTTTTATACTTGACATCATACTGAAATACTAAATTCTTACTGCTTTATATTTATTCTCTGAAAGCCTATTATTTTGATCTCTAGATTATCAGTAACCCGATTTCTCTTCTCTAAATTTGAGCTTTAACCAAATTATATTTTTTGGTTAAACAATTTATATTGTCATATACGTAGATATCATTATTTTTATTTGAGGCAAGTTATCTTATAGGAAAAATACACTGTACTAATTTCTTGAACACGTCAAATTCAAGACAAAGTGGTAGCACAATAGGTGCGGAATCTACTTTGCACGTATCATATTTCAGCCTTTCCTCAATTGGTTTGAAGGTAAATTATCTTGATTCGTCTTTGACTTTAATTCATTATTATACTAGAAGCTCAAACAAATATGAAAGACTCGTATCGCTTAGAAGTCTATCAGGAGAGTGTGCGTATATATATATATATAGCGGCGGATTTAGGAATTTAAGTTTGTGGGTGCTGAATTTTTTTTACATAAAATTAATGGGTGCTTTTATAAATTTTTATACGTTTTCTCAAATTTTTTATATGACTATACATACTCTGCGTCGAGGTTAATGGGTACACCCAAATTACATATATAAATCCATCACTATATATATATATGAAACAATGTTGTGAACTGTATATGAATTTATTAACACAAGACTATAATGAATGAGCGTTACTTGATAACCAATAATTTAAAGTTTTATTTGTTGAAATAATTTCATTTTACTTGTTTAAATGATGTAGAATGGACCACAGGAAACTGAATTGAGTTTTAGAGCACACAGAGAAAAGGAAAACAGCCAAGGAATGGTCCCCTTAAAGTGAAAATGGACACTGGGCAACAACCTATTCAATATTTTGTATATCTTTTTCTTTTATTTTTTCCTTTTTTTTTATTTTTGTAAAACTCAATAAATTTTACACAAATTTCAAACTTTATCTGATTTTGGATTTTTGGAAGTTAACTTTGCCTGGCAGTCATGTTTTCTTTAGGAGAACAATCACAAAAAAGAAAGTGCCATGTGGGCCCTTCTTTATTCTTTGTTGGTCGGCCACGTGGACCCCACTTTCAATATTTTTAAAAAGATGAAAAAAATATAATGATTGAAAAAACTGTTATAAATAGAACTCTATTTAAGGTGAATGTCTATATTTAGAGAGATTCTAGGGTTTACTACTTGGTGGCTAAGTCACCACCTCCCTATAAATATATGGCTTCTATTCCATTGTAAATCATCCCAAGTATCAATAAGAATACTCCTCTCTACTTTTCTCGTTATATTGTTCTTGTCTTTTATATTATTTCATAACACGTCATCAGCAAGAGTCTCTAACCAATTGAAAATTTCGATTATTTTAACTTTTGTTTGTGTAGGGTTTTTGCTTCATAGCCGATTCGGCTCTCTCAACTCAATCGCCGCCTTTTTCTAATTTCTATACGGAAAAATAGAAGAGATGGTATCATCATAAAGTAATGCAACGGGATGGAAACTCAAGAGGTATATTTGATATCACAACATTTATTGGTATACCTTAAAGGTAAGTAATTTACTTTTCCCTTTCAAATTCTTGAAATTCTACGATTTGATTTTATATACAAACAAAGACAACAAAGTTTGATTATAACTCTAATGGAGTTCGTAAGAAATTACACTCACATGAAGTGGTAAAATTTCTATGCGTTGCCATGATCAAATTCATGTATGATTGTGAGCAAAGAATTAAAATTCCGTCCCATTGAATTTGCTCCATTCCCTTTAGAGAATGTGGTAGCAGTATGTGATAAGTCTGAAAGAAGACAAAATTATTACCATGATGGTATCAATGAATGTGGACGTGGCACTAGACGGAATTATAATCGTCATTATGATCCATTCCCTGAAGTGAATGTGATAATTGTAGTAAAGCCTGTAAGTATGAACACGCTCTTGATGTAATTGTGTCTTATGTCTGACATTATGAAAAGAAAGTTCGTTGCCCTTGAAATTTCGGGCAAGAACTATATGGCATGGGTGTTGGATGCTGAAATCCACTTAGATGCTATGGGTCTTGGAGACGCCATTAAAGACAGAAATAATGCATCCACCCAAGACTATGCTAAGGCCTTGATTTTCTTGCGCCATCGCCTTGATGAAGGTTTGAAACTGTGCTAAGGCCTTGATTTTCTTGCGCCATCGCCTTGATGAAGGTTTGAAACTGTGCTAAGGCCTTGATTTACTTGCGCCATCACCTTGATGAAGGTTTGAAAATTGAATATATCACAGTCAAAGATCCACCTATCTTGTGGAATGGCTTAAAGGAGAGATATGACAACCTGAAGTTGGTCACTCTGCCACAAGCACGATACGATGAGAATCCAAAAGCAAATAGTTCATAAACTATATGTTATCGTTGCGGTGGAAAAGGGGCACTAGGCAAAAATTTGCCGTGTACGAAGACATTTGGTTGAGCCTTGTCAAGCATCTCTAAAGAGTAAATGCCCTGAAACAAATTTTGTCTCTGACGACAATTTTGACATCACCCACTTGAATGTGGCAGACTTCTTTGAGCAACCCGATGGGAAAATAGACCACCTAATCGGTGATGGATCTGTGATGAAAGAAGATGGAGTTGTTTGATTTTATTTCACTTATTTGTAATAGTTAGTGAATAAACTAATAGTCATTAGTATCAGCTCGTATTAGTTAGTTTATGATATAATGTTAGTATTAGTTCTTTAGAATGTTTCAATATGCTCAGATTTCAATAATATTTTTATTTTTCAGTAGCGGTAATCGACTAACCTAACAGTTAGTCGATTATCTAATATTTCGCATTAAAACTGCAAAACAATCGATTGTCAATGTTCAACAATCGATTGTCAATGTTCAACAATCGATTGTCTATGTTTAACAATCGATTGTCTTAAGACAGTGTGCTCTGAAATTTTTCAAAATAGCCAACAATCGATTGTCTATATTTAACAATCGATTGTCTTAAGACAGTGTGCTCTGGAATTTTTCAAAATAGCCAACAATCGATTGTCTATATTTAACAATCGACTGTCTTAAGACTGTGCTCTGGAATTTTTCATAATAGCCAACAATCGATTGTCTATATTTAACAATCGATTGTCTCAAGACAGTGTGATCTGGAATTTTTCAAAATAGTCAACAATCGATTGTCTATATTTAACAATCGATTGTCTTAAGACAGTGTGATATGAAGTTTTTCAAAATAGCAAATAGCCGATTGTGTGTGTTTAACAATCGATTGTCAATGTTCAACAATCGATTGTGTGTGTTTAACAATCGATTGTTTTAAGAAAATACTTAAACTGAAATTTTCAAACTGCATAGTAATCGATTATGGAAAACATATAATCGACTATCTGATTTAGTTAGTCAACTGACCTCAGCAGATTTTGAAAATATTGTTTAAATGTGAAACAAACGAATTGAACTTGTTTATTCTCATGTTCGTATATTTTTTTTTGTATGGCAAACTATGGGAAATAAATTGATTGAAGGCTCCTGAATAGCAACTATAACTCTGCCTAAAGGAATGATATTTTAGAGAATGCAATGTTCTCCTCCAAGTCTAAGAAGAACTTATTGAGTTTTAATGATATCAGTCAAAATGTTCTCCTCCAAGTCCAAAAGGAACTTGTTGAGTTTTAAAGATATCATGGATATCTGATTGAGACAATACATGAGTATAATCTTGAATACCTCATTTACTCATGAAAACGAGGCTGCCCACTTCGGCTTGGGGTCACGCCATTTTGCATGCAACAATGCTAGTTCATCTCTGACTGACGAATTGACACAAATATTCCCCGTTGCAATTGGTTTTGGGTCATGAACCTAATATATCCCATTTAAGAATCTTTGGATGCGCAGTATATGTGCCTATAGCACCGCCATCCCGCACCAAAATGGGTCCGCAAAGAAGGTTAGGAATATATGTTGAGTTTGAATCGTCCTCCATTATTCGCTACCTCGAAACATTGACAGGGGATTTGTACACTGCACGATTTGCAGAATGTCAATTTGATGAGACACTTTCCCCAAAATTAGGGGGAGAAGTTGGTGAAACCAAACGGGAAATTTGTGGAAAAATGCATCATTATCTCATCTTGATCCACATACCTCTATTTGTGAAAAAGAGGCGCAAAATATTATCCATTTGCAAAGAATATCAAATCAAATGCCAGACGCATTTACAGATTTGACAAGGATAACAAAATCACATATCCCCGCAGTAAATGTGACAACATCTGACTCACGAATACATATTCATTATCGGAAGAATATGAACATGAAGTTGGTATTGAATATACCACCCTCACCCCTAGAAGGAGGTTTGAGATGATACCACACTCACCCATAGAAGGAGGTTTGAGATGATATATGGCATGAATGATCGTTGGTCACGTACCTATTGTACGCCAAAGTATGTTGGAAATATGACTATTAAAGGACAACGATAATGCAAGAAACATATCTTGCATATAATTTGACCATGACCATAATGGTATAACTTTCTCTTTAAAAGAGATATTCACCACATGGATGTTGATGAATCTGTGGTAGTACAAAATTAATTGAGAGCTCTAGAAGAGCCAATTACTATGTTGGAGAAACACAATTGAGTATTGTGCTGTAGTAAGTCTCAAAGAAACTTATTCAGTTTCCATAGTACACGCGAAAGCATTGATTATATTGAGACTATAAATAAAGGAAAGATTTGATATCTTCTATTACTACAACTTGTAGCGGGATAATTTGTATATGAAAAGCTACCCGCTTCGTTCTCCAGTTTGTACTACACAAACAAAAGAATGCCACAATAAAGTGGATATGTATTGGTATAAAAACCCATACCATAATAAACCTGAAGTTTATTGAGAATTACACATGTCATGGTGTAAACATGAACTTATCAATATTGATAATTTATTGGCATTCTGGTTAGCCATCTCATTTTAAGTATGATGTGCAATGATAGAGAATTCACATGGGTGAATATTAAAGAACTAGAAAGTTCTTTACGAATTCTCTTGTATTACTTGTTCTCATTAATGAACTGACCAACTAAAGAGTTCGGGTTGAAGCCCATAAATTTTGGAAATACCAAAGGTGAATATGGGCACATTCACCTGCCATGTATACCACATATGATGCATCTATGATATGGTTACATGCACAATTGTTATTAACCCGCAGCCTGGCCGGTGCTTGCGAGGCAAATTGCTCAGTAATCTAACTTCGAGCATAATTTCCAGATTTTCTACTCAAGATAGTTCATCTTGATAAGTTGGTTTATATCAAAGTTGGTTTAGCAAGATAATTATTGAGTGCCTCCACTTAATAGCTAAACTGTTTCTTATGAGAACAAAGTTATATATATCAGTTTGATATACGTTGTATACGAGAGTATATTCTCCCCTCACAAGTGGTTCAGGGTCAGGAACCAAATAATTTCATCTTATTATTAATGTGCTGTGTATATTGACATGATAATGCACAAAGATGATTTCCCAAAGTTGAGGAAACAAGTTAGCTTTTCTAACATGAGGGGGAGACATGATAAACACTTGAGAAAAGGTTACATGGGATGAATTATCATTTGTATATGTAAATCCCTGAATATCATGAACCTGAAGTTCATAAAATGGATAATTCAATTGCAACATATTGCAAAGCATGCTATACGCATTTGCTGACCCAAAGAAAGTAACTATATTCTCACTACAAATGCTCATATTAAGTCTCAGAAGGACAAAGTCTTTGATACGCTTAAAGCGTATAGACAAATACTTGATTCCATATGAAAGACATTTAGATTTGGACATATAGTTCAAATACTTGAAAGTATAAAGTCAAAGGTATGTATAATCAGTTTTCGATATCTTATTTATTTAGCATGACATGAAAACTTGATATGCATCTAAAGTCTATTATGTGATTTATATGACTTAACTTGAAAGATTTAAGTTGCTTGAAGCATACACAATTCTTGGTCCTGAAGTACCACATCCTAAGTACAATTTGTGTACATATGTATCTTGCTATAACTATAAGCATGGTGGCATTGAGAATACATCTATGAAGATATTGAAGAGTCATTCCACGACATTATACGAAGATGTTCATATCTATCAAGAATGATGATTTCAAGGTGCGGAATATTTATTCAAGTCAATATGGTTGATTTATTTATCATACATCTACCAAAGATTGTTTTGAAGATGGTGCACAAGATTGGAATGCAAATGCTCAAGGATATAAATTGATGTTCTTATCAGGGGAGTTAATGCGCGTTGCACTCTTTTTCCCTTACAAGGTTTTGTCCCAACTGAGTTTTCCTTGCGAGGTTTTTAACGAGGCAACCAATAGGCGCATATTCAAACATGTGTACTCTTTTTCCTTCTCTTTAATTTTTCTCATTGGGTTTTGGTTTTAAGGTTTTAACGAGGCACATTGTTGAATAGACACTCAAGGGGGAGTGTTATAAATAGAACTCTATTTATGGTGAATGTCTATATTTAGAGAGATTCTAGGGTTTACTACTTGGTGGCTAAGTCACCACCTCCCTATAAATATAGGGCTTCTATTCCATTGTAAACCATCCCAAGTATCAATAAGAATACTCCTCTCCCTATTCTCTCTATATTGTTCTTGTCTTTTATATTATTTCATAACAAAAACAGTTTAATTCCCTAATTCATACTACTATTTATAGTTAAAAATTACGTAAAAGTCGTAAAATATTACTCCCTGTGGTCCACTTTCATTGATTTTTGGTTATTTTTATATATATTAAAAAATTCATCTTTTAATATTAATTAATAATAAAATTGATCATATTAACCTTGACTTATTCAATGAAAATACAATAAATACTCCTAAACTGTTTATTACAAGGACAACTTTTAAAAAAAATTATTCCTTTCTTGATATCAAAAAAATTAAATATTATGAACCGCAAAAAAGACAAAAAATCAATTAAAGTAGTGGAGAGAGTAATAGTATGATTCTTGATAGAGTAAGTAGTATGACAAAAAGTTAAAATAATTTTGTGAATTAGCCTGTAAAGCTACCATAGTTTGTTTTTAAAAAAAATTACTGCATAGAGCGTATGAATATGCAAAGAACAATTTATTGTGTTTTCGACTTCGCTAACTAATATAAAGCACTGTACTAAATAATCAATTTTTAGGATTCATTTTATATGAAGAGATTAAATCAATTTTTCACATGTAAAATAAAATATAGCATATAAAATAAAGTAATTAGTCTTTGGCTTTTCTAATTAAGTAAAGTACAGTGTACTTGGTATGGCCTTTAACTTTTAGCCATGGACCCTAACAAAAAATGGAATCAGAAATAAAATGCTAAAGACGAAAAGGAAAAAGAAAAAGAAATAAAATGCTATTAAACATTACCCCTATTTTCAAGCAACCAGAGCAATGGTCAAGGTATCTATTCAATTTTTTTGACCGAAAAACCAATTTAATGCCAAATGGAATCTTTTATGGGTTTAACTGGACCAATAATACATTGCAATTTAATTGTAGTATTCGTGAAATCCAGAGATCTTTGGCGAAAAAACAAAGAAAGAGAAGTGATCGTATAAACTATGAAAAAATAATGTACCAATTAATAAATGTGTAATATGTATTCCAAATAAACTTTTCTCAGCGAGTCTTCTTAAATTGACTAGTTCGTACATCAGAAAATATTGTTTGTGATTCTATTTCAAAATATTATTTCTTTTCGATAAGAATATAAATTTGAAATAATACAAATTTCTCTTCATTCAATTGCCTAAGCACACTTTTTGAATCCAAACTTCTTTGTTCATTCTAAGTCTTTTTCTAGCATAGAAAAACACAACTATTGCAAAAATCGGAATTTTAGTAGTAGGTGGCATCCTCCCTTTATTTCTTTATTGCGGGTTCTCGCATTATTTTCTTGAAAAGATATTATATCAACGTAAAAGCATTTAAAATGAGTAATGTTAACTATTTCATTATTCTCACAAACCCTTACATGACTTATTGCTTGAGGAATAGTTTAAAATAGAGTCGAACAGGGATAACGTCCAATCTTATTTATGGTTTCAGTAGAAAAGGATTATATGAAATTCGTTCTCTTCCTATGTGCATCTCTTTGATATGTAAATCTTCATAAAAAAAAGGACAACTTTCACGTAGTTTGTGATTGAATGTAATTGTTCAGATTTTCTCTAGAATAAATCTTTCTCTTAATAGATCTCTTCTTGTTCCTCAATCTTCGGAGAATACGGCGTTGTATTATTATAAGTTCTCCGTTTCAAAGATTTCCTGAAAGTAGACGACAAATTTTAAATCTTAATACAGGCAAGGCATATCTCATTGATTCAGTCTTTTTCGCCATATCACGTATAACGGGAATCTAACCGCCTCTGTTGTTGGCGGGCATATGTATAATGTACTACTTCGATCCAGCAACTTGTTAGGAGTAGGTTTTGGCTTGCCCCTCTCTTCTTATTAGTCAGAAAAGTTTTTCACCATTTCTTCTTTTAATATAATAATAACATAAGCTTCCAAAGCTTCTTTCTTTAGCTGGTGCGCGGGAGCCCACTTTCGTTTTTCCCTTTACAAGGGGCTTTCATGAAAAGGGATTTCCCGCCAGCAGTCTTCTCTTCCTATCATTTCACTTTGTTCTAGAAATTTGATCTCACCGGACCGGGCGATGGAGAAGGAAGAGATGGGTGGTCCAGGAACAACAATGAGAGAGGGCTCGTTGCCTCCCCACTCGCTCTTCCCCACGCCTATTTGTTCACCCGAGATTCAGAACTCTATTTTTTAATGAATAAATAGAACCATGATACATTCCGAAATATTTTAAAGGTAAATAGGCTCTTTTCTCCCTCTTCTCGGTGTCTGTTTGAGGACATATGTTAATATTTTATAAAGGGGATGTTTGCCTTTTGTAACAAATAAACCCATGATACGGACTAATATACGTTCTTACTTCTAAGCATAAGTAAGATTTATGTATAGTTGATCAGTCCCCCGACAGGGCTTCTTGCTTTTCATGAATGTGTCTCCCTCTCTGCTTATGTGAGTTTTACCCGCCTTTTACTCTGTTTACTTCTAAATCCCATTGAGCCTTTACTTTTTCGGAGGGTTGGGGGACATGGGAGCCTCAGCTTCTGCTCTTTCACTTCCTTCTATTCAAAAGGTGAGAAGCTCTTAAACAAAAAGGCCTAAGAGGGTTCTTCTTTATATCTTACATAAACCCTAAAATAAGTAGTCCCAAAAGCCGAACTCAAGAGAGTGGGTTTTGTCTTGCCCTTTCTATTTTATTAGTCAAACTTGAACGTACTCATTTCAAAAAACAGCGCTAACACCCTATCTATAATAGGGGGCCTTTTCAATTCATTCTCCTACTTGATTTCAGATAGTCAAATATAAAGACTCTTTGTTAGCTCTTCGTGCCTCATTTACTTCACAAACTGAAATAAGACTGTCCAACTAGAGTCTGGCCGGAAGGAGCTCTTTTTGTATTGAAAGTGTTTTCAAATTGCAATCTATCGCGTCGCTAATATGACTTAGAGTAAACGAACGATTCAATTTCCATACAGAAGGCAGTTCAGCTTGATAGCTCGATAAGCTGTATTGACAGAACAAAACCACTCTTTCAAATGTGGGATCAATCCCAACCTATTCTTCCTATAGCAGTCTATTCGTGGAAGTAAATTATCCAAAAAGTCTCCTTACTAGACCTAACATCGTGTCATTGCTTTTAGATTCAAGGAAGTTAAACTAGTTATTAGACCAACTATCTCACGCTCTATGTCTCAAACCCAGCCAAAGGAGCACATCTAGTTGAAAGACTATCGTGCTTATTTATTAGAACGGGAATATCTTTCAGTTCGTAAAAGTTTAAGCTCAAGTGCTTTATCCATATGTAATGAGAGGAGACTTTAGAAAACTCCCAAGCTTTCTCGGGAGATAGAGATCTTACTGCTACCTCTGAGTCTGACAATCTAGTCGTCTGGGTTTTTCACTTTTAGAATTCTCTTTCTCTCTGATCCTTCGTGCGTTCTTTATCCTATTCCTATTCGATTTGACTTTATTTTAGTTGCTATATTTTTTTTTGAAGAAAGGTAGATCTATAGGGGAAAGGATAAATATAAATATCAATAAGAATATAGTTTGATTTTCTTGTTTGCACATGTGCATTGTCTAATCTATGAAAATCAAGCTTTTCCCCTTCTATAAGCGCATATAGGAAAATGGGTCCGCGACTATTGAGAGAAATCCTATTGTCTTTCTTTTATTTACCAGAGTTTCTTGTCCTCGCACCCCTGGTACCAGGACCTTAGGTAATCTCTTGCAGAGTGCATAATGCCCTTAGTCTTACCTCATGCAGTTTCTTCAGTGTTTTCCTTCCACTGGAGAGAAGACAGAAAAAGGATATTTCCCTGCTTTCGTTCGTCTTGTATTTCCCCTTATGTCTTCTGTAAGAACGAGAGAGATGAGCTACCTGCTAATTTTTTTAGATATTCCCCCTTTCAATGATGCTTTCTCGATCCTTTTTCCCTCACGCCTTTTGGTTTGGGGACAACAAGTACTTCATATCGGGTAGGACAGTGGTGATCTCTATATTCACCTATATAATTTCTAAATCTGCTTTCAAGCAGCTCCATTTTCTAAGAGAGAGTGGTCTAAAAAGGAGAAGCGTCATGCGTCATGCTTTTGTAGACCAGCTAGTATAAATTAAAGAAATTAGCTTCATCAATTAAACTACCTTCCTCATCTTTTCTTCCCCCAACAACTTCACTTCGGGGGAATCACCATATTCTTAAGCGAGAAGATCATACTATTATTGTTGAATTTCCATTGTTTGCACATAATAGCTCACTCTCTATATTTTTTTATGCTCAATCTTTCTATTTTCCTTTTCCAGTCTAAAAGGAAAGCGAAGTGACTATCATCGGATAGTCACAAGCGCATGGAGGTATGAATTTCTAAGTGAATCTTACCATCTGAAGTAGCTTATTCTTAAAGGACTCTTAATAAAGAAAGCTTTTTTGAAGAAAGCAATTCAAGTTGCGCTTGAAAGAAGCCAGGCGATCCTATCAGAAGATAAAGAAAGATAGACGAGAAGATAAGGGTCGAAGAGTTTTTTTAAATCCGATCGGTGTAAACATGATATTAATTAGTTTTTGTCCTTTCTTAGGAGACTCTGGAAGCTCATTGTTCTAAGCCCCAGGTATCTGGTTACCTTTGCGGATCTCCGCCGCCAGCTTTTGCATTATTGTTACTTACGACGTCTCTTCTCTTACGTAATTCCTGACTATTCATAGTTTATCTAAGGACCGGAATAAGAGGTTTTGGCTTTTTAGGGTATTTAACATAACTAATAATTCTATATTGAAGAATTTTAAAAATTTTAAAAAACAATTATCAGTATTAACCTAAGGGCACCGTTATGTAAGATAGGAGCCAATACAAAGTTAACAAGCAGGAACCCTGATCTAGATACAGTAGAATCAATTAAGTTAGCAAATCTAATGTACGTATAAGCATCTTTTCCTTTTATTTTTGAATTTGGCACTATTTAAATAAAAAAGAATCTACAATAAGGTTTTCTTCCTTAAATACTAACCCGACCAAGACTCACCAATAAGGTAACTCCGCCATGTGTTTTTTGGATCAAATCTGGTGACAATTCTCCACTCATGTATATCCAGAGCTGGGTAACTGATCTTCACGAGCATCTCCTTGATCCATTTTTCCCAGCGCTCCTCAATCAGATATATAACTGATGTTACTTGTATAGGAGTAATTAGAGAACTAAAAATTGCAATAAAGTTATCAACTAAGAAGGACCGGAAGTCCATGTGAGCCGGGTTGATATTAACCAAAAAGATACCCTCCTCAAAAGGGCCTGAAATCAAATACCCAGTTAGGAATAGAGTATAGAATGACATTAAATTGAACAATGGTGCATGAATATTAATATGTTTTTTAAGGATATAGTTTATTTGATTGAGATAAATTAGGCCTGAAAGTGATAGTTGAGAACTGTTATTCTTCGCTCAATCAATTCTTACCATCAAGCTCTGTCTTTAGCATCTGCCGAGCACATCTAAGCAAAAATAGAAAAAACTAAATTTCAATTGGATGCCTTTCTTTATCTATTCCGGGTACAAGTCAAGTTGAATTTACAAAAGAGAATTAAGTGTTAGAAGTATTCAAATTCATAAATTCATTACGAAACAATCCCGGAACCAAGCCCTAAATTTGAGAGTTTGGAAAACTGCAAATAGTAAACTTATACTATCAATCATATTAATATTAATATTACATCCATCTCCATATAGAAGTATTGGAAAAGAAAGCTATCAGAGAGGCATAGGTTAACTATAAATTTCATCTCTCTCTAGACCTTAGAAAGTTTTTCCAAAGTTGAATTGCACGTCCACTTCTGCCAGAGCATAATCATGTGTGTAGTTGAGTATAATCTTATAAGTATCTTCTATCAAAACCCTAAATCGGAAACAAATATGTTCTTTAGACTTTGCTAGAAATGGCCAAATACTAAAAAATAGGTGGAAAACCAGCGTTAAGATCATTCAATTGACATAGGCAGGGTGATTGAGGTGCGTGCTTTGCAAGTTTTTTACTTTCTTCACACAACAAAACAAAGTCACGGTAGTACTGTACTCAAGTGCTCGTGCCGTATGGCTTTTCTACATTCTATAATCTACATTCTAGTCAAATTGGACTAGCAGATAGTGGTGCAATTGGTAGTTCGGGCAGTGGAAGGGCTTGGAAGGACAATGTAAGGGATTGAAAGCGCGTAGTCCCTTGATTCAAGGTTCAGTAGCGTCTTCCTCGGTCGCTAGGCATGAATTAAGCTTCCGGGAGTTAGTGCATTGAATTCCTGGGCAGCTGCATCTAGTAGAGATGACTGAACACCAAAGCAATCTCCTTTCTAGTCTAGTCTAGGCTTCTAGCCTTGGAAATGAGTCCTTAAACTCCCCTAGCTGCATTAGCGATCTTAGCACTTCTCCTCTTTTTTCGGACGAGTCTAGCAAGTCCATAAAGAGTGAATCGCAGAATAGGGGAGAAGTAATATCACGGCAAAAGCCTTTTGGGTCGAAAGAGAAAGCTTCTTCTTTTTGATCTCATAGGAGGGGAAGGAGGACAGAGCTTTCGATTAAGCATTTGTGTGGGTCTAGCTCTGCTATCTCAAGGATTCTTTTCTTAGCTTCACCGGCCGGAAAGATAATTTACGTGCATCAACAAAGGTCTAATAGTTTCTTTATAGGCACATCTTTCTCTTAGTGAAAGCCGCATTCACACAGGCCTATGGCCCCCTCCCCCTTGTGGTAATCAGCCGTATTTTCTGTCCGAAGCCGGGTTTGTTCACAAATCCTGAATGTTACCTTTTTAGCACGAATCCGAACTTTTCGGGATGAATTAAATTTGTTTAGTAGCTTCTTTTTAAATTTGTATTGGTATTATTAAATTTATAATCATGAGTTCAATGATTAAAATGAATTATGAGTTCTGTGATAAGCTAAATTTCAAATTCTGGTTATGTCTTTTATGTATATATACAAATGGAAAAGTTTTATTTTGTGTCTCATACAATTTACATTAGTTGTATGAGGCTCTTTTTTGTTTTATAAATTTGTGGACCATATGAGTCCACAAAACTGTAAGACAAAAAAATTATCTGATACAACTAGTGTCAAATTTTCAATACAAATGTATTGTATATGCACCCGTTCAGTCAAGGTCAATTTAAGTTTTCATAGAGAAAAAATATCACAATGATGTGGTCATAATTCAAGAATGCTTATAGCAATGGTCCCATACTTACTAGGACACTAGGGCCTAGTAGGGCAATAATAAAAACAGAGAGAATGTAATGTCATGACGCATGAAAATTTGACTAAATAAAGCTAAATTTCACCAAAATCCTCAACATTACACTTTGATGTGATCAAAACCATTTGCTGAAAACGTTGATATAACAGTTGATTGGGACACCAAAAATAAAAATCAAAATAAACTATAGAACAAATGAGTTATCTACAACACTATTTGAGTGAGAGCATCACTAAATAACGCTGTTACCAGTTACCTTATGTGGATTTTTTCTCGGAAAATAGTACTATATAGCCGCTTTTAAAATAATAGACGAAATATAAATTTATATGCACATTTTTTCGATTATCGAATAAAAATAGCTAAAAATAAAAAAGCCCATTTTTTCTTAAGAAAGACATAGGGAAACATACACAAATATTCCAAATAAATCTCAACTTACCAACCTCTAGTCATTAATCATAGACTTACTAAAACTAGCCAAACAAAATTGAAAAACCAAAAAATAGGGCTCTTTATCTCAAAAAATCACATGCAAAAATCACCTTCCATATTTTTAAGTGTGATTAGCAACACTTGATACAAGACGGAAAGAAATTTTCATAGATGAAGTAGCAAATAAGGTGATGAAATACAAAATTATATACAATATTTCAAAAATCTAAACAAAAAGGAAAATTTTTCAATGGGTACAGTTGAAATTCATTGAAAATATATAGATAAATCAATATACAAAATTTGAGGAAGATTGGAGGTGATTTGGACTGATTTTTTATCAAAATTCATAATTAAATCGAGTTAAAAAAATCTTCTGCGACACATGTATCACGCATGAATCTCACGCACAAGTATACATGGAAATACATATGATACATAATTGATATAAATATAATACATATGTGATACACAGTGTGGTACACATATCATTTTTTTCATGTTCAATTTTTACTTTGAATTTTCAATTCAAATCACATCAAAACTTTATCAAATCATCCTAACACTTAGTTTCAAGCTCCTTAAGTTGTGCCCAATCTATTCTAATAACACCCACTCAAAACAAAGTAAATTTTTTTTATGTTTTTGTTACAAATAGCTAATTGGCTAATATTAGTAATAATTTATCAATTGTCCAATTTTTATAATGAGCTACTTATAAATGGACATAGCTGGTAATCTTTCCAAAAACATAGTATATGGGATTTCGGAACTTACTAGCACATTAATTCATCTTGCGCTTTCTATGTGAGAAATTTAAAAATAGGCAGATTTATCACTGGTTGTTGAAAAATAGCCAAGTTTCAAAAGTCATCAAAATTTAGCTACATTTTATGTAAAGATAAATCTGAGCGAAACCACTGTTCAAAATCCAGAAAATACGCCCGCAAATTTTACGGGAGTTCTAGGATAACTATGTTAGAACTCCCGCAAATTTTACGGGAGTTCAAGCATAATTATGCTAGAACTCCTGCATATTTTACGGGAGTTCATCAAGTATAAATGTCTAGTATAATATAATGGAGTTTGGAGCACTGGTGCTCTAGTCTCCCGCAAATTTTACAGGAGTTATCAAAGTATACCGGTCCAGCATAATATGCTGGAGTTCATACACAAATACACCAAAACTCCCGTATATTATACTGGACCGGTCCATGTTACAGTAAAACTGTGACTATTTTTTATCGACTTGGTAACACTAACTATTTTTTATTGACCAACGTGAAAACTGGCTATACTATAATATTTAAACATTAAAGATTATTTAAATGGTCTCGAATCCGAAAACTCTCGTTAATAGTTGAAGGATACGATTAATAAATTAATTGAGTCTATTGTTTATATCAAACCATTAAATATACGATATATGTTTGAACATATTTACCTCTTTCACTAAACCATGATTAATAACTTTCAAAGTAAAAAAAAAATGAGAACAGCCATATTACCTCAACCCCAGAAGGCCATAACTCCCATAAAAGCTCACCAAAATCCTCCCCCATTTTATGTTTCCGTTTCTATTTCCAGTCGACGACTCGCATTGTGCCACGATCCCCTTAGCCTGTTGCAGAGTATCTCCACAAAAACAGGGTCACGCTCTTCACATAGGCCATAGTTCTAATCCGAACCGTTCACGTAACACCTTTAGCTACGTGTAACAATCTTAAGCCCTTAACTTTACACTATGCCTTAATACCTTCACTTGAGCAAAAACCCCGTAATTTTTACAACAATCCGTGCACGTAGTTTCCAACGTGGAATTTAATATCCTAGTCAGCAACCCACCCACCCCTTTGCTCTTCACTTCACTTCCCTCTATATAAACACCTCAAATCTCATCTATCATTTTAACTTCAATTTCACAAAAAACTAAAATCTGAGCGAAAAACAAAAGGAAAAATAGAAAAAGAAAATGAAAAGTCATTCATTTTTCTCCTTCACATAGTTTCCCCTTTCCCGGCGATAACGACCTCTCGTCGGAAAATGAATATTCAGACGACATATTCCTTACTTCACAAATGTAATGCTCGTGTTTCTGTTCATTATAGTCACGTTTTCCATGAAAAATCCTTGACCTAAATATACACTCATTCTTTTCTTTTCCTCGACTCCGAATCCAAAATTTGGCCAATTTTTCCTTTTTTTCTTAAAGTAAAAGTAAGTATGACTGCTTTGATTGATTCGCTGAGTTTCTCTTTGATATTTGTGATGGTGATGGTGTTGATTGGATGATGTGCAATTGTGTAAAACTGTAAACTTTGGGGCAAGTTTTGGTAAAGGAAGAGGAGTAGGTGAATATTATGATGAAGCATTGATTTTAGATGAAATTTGATTTTAATTTTTGTTGTATGAGTGAGCTTTTCCTTTTTCTTCGTGTATTTGTGCGATAAAGTGAAGTTGTCTGAGGATTTTAGGCTGCTTTTAGTTGAGTGGTTTCAGATGCAGAATTTTGATTTTTGATTTTGACATCATCACGCAAAGCGAGTAGGTTTTAAAAAGCTCTGATAATTGAGCAGAACTGACACGGAGAGTATAATTAGGCTGTATACTGAGAGAGAGAGAGTGAGAGAGAGAGACTGTGTGTACCATTAACTGAGGATGCCTCCGATGAAAATTCAGCCGATCGATTCTCCGACATACAGAGAATCGATCCAAAACGATACAGTAAAGCCTGTGGTGAAATCGCGACTCAAAAGGTTCTTCGATCGACCGTTCCCCAGTGTTTTACGGATTTCGTCCGCCCTAGAGAAGCCGAATGCCTCCGGCGCCGGAAATGAATTGCCTTATGGTAAAGATGGAGGAGCAGTTACTGAGTTTGAGCCGAGCTCGGTTTGTTTGGGTCAGATGGTTCAGAATTTCATCGAGGAGAACAATGAAAAGCCGTCGGCTGCTAAATGTGGACGGAATCGTTGCAATTGTTTCAATGGCAACACCAATGATAGCTCCGATGACGAGTTTGATGGTTTCGCTGACTCAGTCACAAACTCCTCATTTGGTGATTCCTCTGATACTCTCAAGGTAAGTAAAATTTCACTATAACAATCAAGTATTTCTCTTTCTTTCGATTCGTTGTTTCGAATTTATCTGATTATTCCTTTTGTCGCGATATTCAGAGCTTAATTCAGTGTGCAAGTGTGGCCGAGAGAAATCTATTAGCTGATACCTCAAAAATTGTTGAGAAAAACAAAGCTTGTAAGCGTAAAGACGATTTGCGGACAATTGTGACCGATGAACTCTCGAAACTTGGCTACAATGCTTCCATCTGCAAATCCAAATGGGAAAAGACTTCTTCTATACCTGCAGGTAGATAATTTATTTATTTTTTCCTTTTGTATGTGCTTTATTGATGTGTCAAATTTTGGTCAATTTTGTACTGAATTATTTTCTTATGAAAAATTGTTCAGGTGAATATGAGTACATTGATGTGATAGTGGAAGGGGAAAGAGTGTTGATTGATGTAGATTTCCGATCGGAGTTTGAGATTGCCCGATCGACGGGTAGTTTCAAGGCGGTTCTTCAATCGCTGCCGTTCATCTTCGTCGGTAAATCCGATCGGCTTCTGCAAATAGTATCGATCGTCTCGGAAGCCGCTCGTTTGAGTTTGAAGAAGAAAGGCATGCACATCGCTCCCTGGCGTAAAGCCGAGTACATAAAATCCAAATGGCTTAGCCCTCACACTCGAATAAATGATACCGCCGAGAAAACAGCAACCGGCACCGACGCCGTAGCAGAAGCACAAGCCGGAGACCAGAGTGAGGTCAAGGAGAAGGAGGAGTTAGCTGAAACTGCTGAGAGTAAAGAAATATCTGATTCTGAATTTGGAGAATTAGAGCTGATTTTTGGTGAGAAAACGCTGTCGTCCGCGTCTTTAGAATCCAATAGCAACGAGACCAAATCGTCAACGTTGTTTACATCGCCGCCGCCGGTGAAGTTTTCCGGCAGCGAGGAAGTGAAGCCTGTAATGCCGGTGATGATGACGTGGCAACCTCCGGCATTGAAGCCCAAGAGTTGTGACAGAGGAAACAAGATCATCGTCACCGGATTGGCTTCCCTTCTCAGGGAAAAACCCTAAAACAAAGTTTTGTTTACTGTTTTCTGAAAAATTCTAACTTTTTATAAAAAATTTCTAGTAAGTACAAATTATAAATATATAAAAATATATAGAACGATCGGAGTTCCAGATTTTATGATCGGAAACTCTTTTTTTCAATTTTTTCGTTCTTCGTTATAATTCCTTTTTCTCTTCTTTTTTTTCGCAAGGGCCTGTAATAAGAATCTAGAACTATCCTTGTTGTAATAATTTTCCAGATTATTAAAAATTGCAAAAAAGAGAGAACAAATCATTACGCATATCGTTTGCCATTTCATTTTATTTATTTATTACTGGTAACATGATGTACAAAATAATTTGCATTTAGTTAATTTTTTCTAATGCAAATATTAGTAAATTATTTCATATCTTGAACTTGTGATTTTTTTATAGGGCAATGATAAGGTTCGTGCACTCCTAAGATTCTACTTGTAAAATTAAATTAAATTTATTATTATTTTTATTATTGAACTTGTGATGTATAAGTTACTCGAAAATAATTTTATACTACCCCTTCTATTCCACTCTTTTGTCTTGGGTAAATTTTTTCGAAATTCAGATATAGCCTGTTAGATGCATATCCAAATGTTTCCTAACTAGGGAACAATATATATTTTCAGCCTTTTTTTTAATTTCACATTTATTCATTTGAGAAAAATAATTTTGGGGGTATGGAGTAGAATACATAGGAAGAAGAAAACGGGATGACGGCAGTAACTCGTGCCATCTTGAACGCCGTGAAGAAGAGGCAAACCGGTAAGGGGAGGAGTCATTAGAATAACGTGATATTCTCTTTTCGTATGTGTTGTCAAATTGAGTAACTTTTTCTTTTTTTCCTCCTTTTAATTCTTTTTTGAAGTGTTCAATAGTTTGTTTTTTGAATTTCTAGGTCTAATATGTACAAGTTCGACCCAATTCCAAGGTATGTGTCCATTTTAAACCTAGGCCGGTATAAATTATTTTTTGGATTACGTCACATGAAATTTAAAAAACGCACGTATCTTGTGAGTTGTAAATTTAAATTAGTCGGGAACTTTTTTTAGATAATATGAATCTTGATTAGTTGAATTAATAAATTAATATTAATGATTGTAAAACAAAAAAGTAAATAGTTGAAAAATTAATAGCTCTACTAAGAAGTATTTTCAATTAAAATAAGATCAATTGAGAAAGATAGGTAAATGATGAGGTATTAACATATCGTTGTGCTGATTTCTTTTCACATATGTGAAAAGAAAAGAAAATCTTGAAACTTACTCGTTACTCTACCTCAGCCTGTATTTCTTTTTGTAATTTTACTCGATTATTTTTATAATTAGCATATTCTTTAATAGTGTGTGATCGATTATTTTATGTGGGTGAACAAACTTGACCTAAGCTTTTTAGAAAGAGAAAGTGAAAGTTACAAAAATTAATGAGCTTTGACACGTGGTTCAAATATATTGGGAATGGTAAAAATTAGGGAAAAGGGAAATAGGAGGAGTGGTTGATTTCAAGGTTCCAACTCCCAAGCAAAGAATACTTTCTTGGATTTACACACATATTGACTGTTTGTTGGGTGTAATTACCTGATAAACTTTTTAAAATATATCTATTGAGTAAATTATGATTATAATTATTGGTCATTTTAACATAACATTTACAAAAATAAAAATAACACATGACATCCCTAAATAGACATAGAAAATCTTTGTAGAATCATTATTTCATTTTCTTTTATTTAAAATTTTTAATGGGTCAATGCAAAAACTTAAATAGAGTAGGTCAACAAATTGAGGTGGAAATTCATGATTGTCTACGTGGCAAGATTAGAGTCAAACAACAAAATAGAAACCAAATACAAAAGTTTTTTTTTTGTGAGGCTTCTAAATATTAGAGTTTTAAGTATCAATAATACATTTATTTGACCAGAATTTGGGTTTTACAAGCAGAAAGAGGATAATAGTTTTCTAGAATTGGTAACTTGCAGAAATGGTAAATAGTTATCCAATTTGCTTTTTCTTCTTTCATATGCAGAGGCTTCAAAAGATTTTAATTAATTGAATTGACAAGTATAAATATCAACGATATACAGAACTAATTCACGTCTCTTTTTATTTTCAACAATAAATAATAATGGTCATTGGATTTAGAGGAACATTCAAGGATTAATTTTTATAGGTGTAGATTTACAATTCTATTACATCCCATCTATCTAATGAGTTCAAACTTATTATTTACACATATTTAATAATTTATTGGGAAAAAAATACAAGGTATGGATAAAATCTATAGGTTATTATGAACTTATAACCTTGTATATGGGTGAAAACGAGCCCATGGAACCTCTCGATTCCCGATGAATTAAACAGAGCAAGAAACGTGAAGGCAAAGAGCCCTCGATCCGGGATTCAGGCAAAACACCTGCACTCGGGGAGTATCGGGGCCACGACCCCAATTCCGGTTTGAACCCTAAAAGTCTCGGAGAGCATTACCAGATGATCGAGCACAACCAACAAAAGATCGTGATATCTGCGATCAACGGGGTATCACAAGGTAAATCTCGGCACTATCGGCGGAGAACCGGTGATTAGTTAAACAGAAGTTTTTTGCCTTTTATGAAATTATACTTAGGGTCAAACCCCCTACTATATAAAGCTTAAAGGGGGGAGGTCTAATTATTCAATAAATATATTGTAACATGCATATCAAAGCAATATACTCTTATTTGCTATGTTATTCAAAGTTCTTATTCTTGTTCATCACTGCTTCGTTATTGTGAGTCCGAGATCGAGGCTAGGCATTCTATTAAGGTTGTTACCGGAATCACCCCCTTAAGTGGTTTGATAATCTATTACGTCTTTTTATCTGTTAAGCTAATACAATTTATCATTTGTATTAAATTAATCCGCATATCCCTAAAATCACATATAAATTTAATTGTTACCCGTTTTTTTTAAGGTAAACGAACCCTCTACATTGGATACGCCTTTGGTCGGGCTATTTTCTCGAGATGGTGGCGAATAGGGGTGGGCGTTCAGGGAGTTCGGATTGCATATGAAATTTCGATTTGGATTCTCAGTTTTTAGATTGACAAAATGACAATCCAAATCCAATCCAATCCAAATAAGTTCGAATCAGATCGAATTTTTTTAAGTTCGGTTTCAGATTAGTCGGTTTAAATATTTTAGATTTTTGGTTTTGAGCTTATAACTTGAGATGTTTCTTCTTTTTACAAAAAATGAATATCCTAATGAAGTACTCATGTTAAACTGTCTGAAAAGTTCTTCATTTTTACCTCAATCATCCATATGAAATATTAAAGTAATGAATTATCATATAAAAAAATAAAAATATACACAATAAAGACATTAATACGACAGATAAGAAGTAGAAATAGTAAAACCATGTCCAAATAGAAAGTGTTCTCATAATAACTTGGTAATTAATATTGAATATATATGATAATATCTAGTGTGTAGGGTACTGAACTTATTACTATTGACATATGAATAATAGACTAAATATAAAGTATAAGAATTTTGGATTTTCGTATATCCAATAATTCCAAGTACCAAATCCAATATCCAATCCGAAATCCAAAAATTTTAAAATTAAATCCAAAATCCAATTCGTAATCCAAAAATTCAAACCAAAAATAAAAGAAAATCGGATTTCGGATTTTCCTAAAGTATACTTACCCCTAGTGGCGAACGCATGAATTTCATTAGGGAATTAAGAAAATGTATATAGGCTACGCAATATTATTTATCGATAATGGAATTTATTTGAACCTTTGAATGAATGTGGCTCTCAACAACAACAACAACACTATCCAGTAATGTCCCACACAGTGGGGTCTGGGGAGGGTAATATGTAGACGAGCCTTACCCATACCCGAAAGGGCATAAAGGCTGTTACCAATCGACCCTCGGCTCAGTGAAGGAAAGGAAAAACAAAAAATAAAGACAAAGAGCATTAGTAACACCAGCAGAAATATCGTAAATAATTATCTAGACATAAGAACCATAAATAAAATAGCATGCAATAATATCATAAAATAACTACCATAAATAACTACCATAAGGGAGACACAATCCAATACACAAATCATCTATGGGTAGCCCTGCCCAGCCTCACCCAACCCCGTATGAGGAGTACGAAAAAATCTAGGAGCCCCTATCATACGACCCTAATACTAGACCTCCAGACTTTCCTATCAAGGGTCATGTCCTCGGAAATCCGCATACTAGCCATGTCATGCCTAATCACCTCTCCCCAATACCTCTTAGGCCTCCCTCTGTCTCGCCGTACGCCGACCACCGCCAGTCGCTCACAACTTCTCATCGGGGCATCAGGACTTCTCCTCCGCACATGCCCGAACCACCTTAGCCTCGCTTCTCGCATCTTCTCATTCACCGAGGTCACCCCCACCTTCTCTCGAATAACTTCATTTTTAATCTTATCTAACCTGGTGAACCCGCACATCCACCTGAGCATCCTCATCTCCGTAACCCTTATTCTCTGAACATGAGAGTTCTTCACTGGCCTGCACTCCGCCCCATACAATATGGCAGGTCTATCCAGAGCTCTATAAAATTTTCCCTTGAGTTTCTGTGGAACTTTCTTGTCACACAGGACTCCTGATGCAAGCCTCCACTTTAACCACCCGCTCCTATACGATAAGTGATGTCTCCGTCAATCTCTCCGTCCCCCTGAATCACCGACCCAAGATATCTGACACTGTCCCTCTTGGCGATGGCTTGAGATCCAATCATCACGTCCCTGCCTACTTCGTTCGGCTCGGCGCTAAACTTGCACTCCAGGTATTTCTATCTTAGATCTGCTTATTTTGAAACCCTTAGACTCGAGAGTCTGTCTCCATAGCTCTAACCTCTCAATAATACTGACCCTCGTCTCGTTTATCAATACTATGTCATCAGCAAATAGCATACACCAAGGCACATCCCCTTGAATATTTCGGGTTAGAGCATCCATTACCAAGGCAAACAAGAGAGGGCTAAGCGCCGATCCTTGATGGAGCCCCATAACTACTGGAAAATGGTCTGAGTCGCCACCCGCCGTCCTAACCCTAGTCTTAGCTCCATCGTACATGTCCTTGATTACTCTGATGTAGGCTTCCGGCACGCTCTTCGCCTCCATGCACCTCCATAGCACCTCACTTGGGACCTTGTCATACGCCTTCTCCAAGTCGATAAGCACCATGTGCAGGTCCTTCTTCTTATCCCTGAACTGCTCCACTAGCCTCCTGAAAAAGGTGGATAGCTTCTGTAGTGGAGCGACCCGGCATGAAACCGAACTGGTTCACAGATATAGATGTCATCTCCCTCACCCTCGCCTCGATCACCCGCTCCCAAACTTCCATGGTGTGACTTATTAATTTGATACCCCTATAGTTGTTGCAGCACTGGATGTGCCCTTTGTTCTTGTACAAGGGCACCACTGTACTCCACCTCCACTCATCCGGCATCCTTTTGGTGCTGAAGATCACATTGAACAACCTAGAGAGCCACTCCTTACTTGGCCTACCCATGCATTTCCAGAACTCTACCGGGATCTCGTCAGGCCCGGTCGCTCGACCACTACTCATCCTACGCAAAGCCCCCATGACCTCCTCCGGCCTAATGCGCCTACAGTACCCAAGGTATCTATGTTGCTCTGAATGACCCAACTCCCCTAGCTCTATGTTACGATCCCCTCCTCGTTAAATAAGTCTCGAAAGTACGCCTGCCACCTCTGCTTGACTTGAGACTCCCCCATCACAACTCTACCATCCTCGCCCTTGATGCACCTAACTTGGTTAAGATCACGCGCCTTCCTTTCCCTTGCTTTAGCTAACTGGAATAACTTCCTGTCTCCGCCTTTCTCCCCTAATTCCTCGTACATGCGACCAAATGCCGCGTTTTTAGCTTCCATAACCGCCAGCTTTTTTTCTCTCCTCGCCACCTTGTAAATCTCCCTGTTCGCTCTCCGTTCTTCCTCGCTTGTGCTCCATACCAACTTAGCAAACGCAGCCTTCTTCACCTCCACTTTTCCTTCGACTACATCGTTCCACCACCAGTCGCCCTAATGCCTGCTTGAATAGCCCTTGGCTACCCCGAGCACATCCTGTGCTACCACCCTAACCAAGTTCGCCATCTTTGACCACATAGCATCCGCTTCCCCAGAACTTCTCCAAGCTCCGCCCTCAGCTAACCTCCTCTCCAACTCTTGTGCTTTCTCCTTAGTCAAAACACCCCATCTAATCCGTGGTTGTCCCCGAGCGCCCCTCCTCTTCCTCTTTACCCAGAGACCGACATCCATCACTAGGAGTCTATGAAGAGTCGAAAGGGACTCTCCCGGAATAACTTTGCAGTCCTTGCACATACCCCTATCGCTCCTTCTGAGGAGGAGGTAATCAATCTGAGTCCTCGCCGCCGAACTCTTAAAGGTGACCAAATGCTCCTCCTCTTCTGAAATGTCGAGTTCGCAAACAGAAGCTCGGAAGCCCTGCCGAACTCAAGCAGTGACGTGCCTCCTCCATTCCTAACCCCAAAGCCGAAGCCACCGTGCACCTCACCATAACCACCAGCATCAGCCCCAATATGACCATTAAAGTCCCCCTCCAATAACTAACTTCTCAGATTGGGGAATACTACTCACCAAATCATCCAAGCCCTCCCAAAAGCGCCTTTTAACCTCCTCGTCTAGGCCCGCTTATGGCGCGTAAGCGCTGATGACGTTGAGGGCGCAACCCCCAATAACCAACTTAAATGACATGAACCTATCATTCACTCGCCTAACCTCGACCACGGACTCCCTTAGATCCCTATCTACCAAGATGCCCACTCCATTCTTATCTCTCACGACCCCAGAATACCACAACTTAAACTCGTCTGCATTCCTCGCCTTCGACCCTTTCCACCTAGTCTCCTGGACACAGGCTATGTTAACCCTCCTCTTCTGAAGAACCTTTGCCAACTCAATGGACTTACCCGTTAGAGTGCCTATGTTCCACGACCCAATCCTTTATTTATGAGCGTCCGCTACCCTCCTCCCACCCTTACCTCCAGCCCTACCCGCAAGACCACTCCCTGTCCCCTACTCACCGCCGCCACCGCCCCCACCCCCGAGGACATTGCCTTGCACTATCATCCCCCGTCGCGGCCATTATCCCTCCAACCGACTATGGAGAATAGTGACGCACACACGCACTATAGTGGAATACGGAAAACATGCAAACTAGATAGCAACAGAGTAAATCTCACACGGAATGGTCGCTAGAATACGTAAAAAGGTGTATAGAGTAAACAAGAGAGCAGGAGGTACCAACTCCCGGTGGAAAAACCTAAAAGTAGGCTTTGATGCGCCCGAGGTCAACTGCTACCAACTCTTGCACGTCCCAGCCGGTGTTGCTTATCGTAACGGGTAGTTCTTCCGCGTCCTGCCGAAAATCTAAACATGAATCGCCAGAAGTACTGTAGCTTGCCGGAAATCCTCGCCGGAAAAATAAGACACATGTCCAAGAAAATAGAACACACCCACAAAAAGCAGAAGAGAGAATAGGAAAAAAAAAAGAAAAAAGAAAAAGAAAAAAGGAGATGACCAGAAGACTCACAGATGAGACTTTACTGATATTGAATGTGAAACGCTGCTCCGATTTCCAAAATTAACACCGCTATAGCAGTACTTGCGTCGGCACCGGTGTGAGTGGGTGTCGGCTTTGGTGCTACTGGTGGATAACGTATGGGGTTAAGGGGTTAGGGGTTAACATCACTAACCAAGACTTTAATGTACACATTATTTTATTGTAAGCACATTAAGAAAGTTTTAAGTTTTTAAAACATAGGCTAGGCAGCAAAATAATCAAAAAAATCAAATAAAAAATGATGGGATTATAACTATTGGGCATATTTCCATGAATATGTCTTTTATGAAATCATTAGTAAAGATTAACTTGGTTCTTATTGATCCCAGCTTGGAGGCACTGACAATTTATCTGTTTCCTTTTTTTCCAAATTAGCCCATAATTAAAGTTTATACAATCAAAGATTAAACTCTTGTTCTCTGACACCAATTGTAAAACCACGTTGGTCAATAAGAGGTCTTTTTATCTGATTAACCCACTCTAAATAATAAAATAACAAATGGCCTCTGCCACAGACCTAATCTGCTGTCATATTTGATCAAAACAATTATAATAATTAAGTACTACTATATAAGTAAATCATCATGTTATTTCATCTTTAAATATTCTAAAGTAATGCTAATATTTCTTTAAAGATTTATTTATTATATCTACACAATGATTGTTCTGGGGCTTTTTGGCAAATCCATTTTGTAGCGTATATCCTATATTTTAACCTTATTTTATTTGCACAAAATAATAAAGGTGGGGTCCAGTAACAGTTAGAAAACTCTGAGAACCAAAATTAGATGAGAGGAGAAGTTTGTGGGGTCACTTTTCTTTATTATTAATTATTATAGTAATAGTAATTATTTATTATATGTTTTTATGAGTGGCAGTGGGGTCCAGATATCTGCATAAAGCAAAATAAGAAAAAGCTATTGCCCAAGGTTTTGACAATAATAATAGCTTTATGAAAGCAACCCTCCACCTACCCCTCTTTATCTACTTTTCATTTTATTTTTTCCCTTTCCCTCTCTTTTCCTCAATTGTGGTATAGGAATTGAGATTTTCAAGTGTTTGTCTATTGCAAAATTTGTGTTTTCACAGACCTGAGAAGAGGATGAAATGAACTTTTTTGCCAAAGGCCACAAGGAAAAGAAACCATAGACCATATTAAGCTTTTGAAAATTTCAATCCTCCATTTGTAACACCTTTTTTCTATTTTTACTTTTAAGTGGTGGAGATCGAGAATTATATTAAAAGTTAGTAGGAAGTAGAGTGTATTTCTTTTCGTATCAGTTGTGTTCAAAGGACACGTAGTCGGGGACAATTTAAAAATAGAATCGTTTCATTTTCCTTCTTGTTCATCAAACGAAAATCAAGACAAAGTAGTATTATTTTTGTATTTTCTTATTCTTAAATTTTTATTACTAATTATTATTATTTTTTGCTTCATTTATCTTATTATCTTGTTGTTATTACTGTTTCTTTTTTCATGTTTTCTCCACTATCGTATTTCTTTTCATTACTATTGTAACTATACTTTTTTTCTTGAGTTGAAAGTATATAAGAAATAACTTCTCTACCTTCACAAAGTTAGAAATAAGGTTTGCGTATACATTATTCTTTTCAGATCCGATTTATGAGATTATACTATGGTTGTTATTATTGTTATTACTATGGTAAATTTCCTTTGTCATAAAACTTATTACAAAGAATTTGTGAAAACTCCCTTTTAATTTTTTATTTCTCCTGTTTTCCTTCTGCAAGTCCCTCATGGTCTGATCCAACATGCTTTGATTGTTGCATGTGATCAACAAATCATCTACATAGACTAAGATGGATGTTATTCCATGACTTGTTATCTTAATAAACATAGAGTAATCAAAGAGGCTTTACTGAACCTCATCTGCAGTAAAGCCTTAGTCAACTTCAAGTTTCACTGCTTTAGAGCCTGCTTAAGTCCATATAGGGACTTTTGCAATTAGCAGACCTTCCGAGATTCCCCTTGTCTAGCAAACCCTTCAATAATGTGTATATAGACTTCCTCGTGAAGCTCTCCATTGAGAAAAGCATTGTGAACATCCATCTGATAGATACACTAGTGCCTTGATGTTGCAAATGCTATTATGGAACTTACAATGACCATCTTGGCTATTGGGGAGAATGTTTCTGTGTAATCCTGACCCTCTTTTTGACTGTACCGTTTTGCAACCAATCTGGCCTTATATCTTTCAATTTCACCTGATGCTCTATAATTTACCTTAAATATCCATTTGCTCCAATTGGCACTGTTCCTAGCGGAAAATCTATAATTGTCCATGTGTGGTTGTCCTCTAATGCGGCAATCTCAAGTTGCATAGCTTTTGTCCACTTTGGATCAGCATCAACCTCTTTAAAAGTTTGTGGCTCTATCACAAATGAAAAAGTTGTGGAGGTTTACTTTGTCTGAGTGGTCGTTTGAGATTTTGAGTACCCGAAGCATATGTGGAGTCATAGACTGCTACTGGTGATCTAGTACTGCAGAATTACCAGGAACTCCAAGAATGTGAGGTAGTTGTTCTTGAGTTTCTTCTAGAACTGGTATCTTCCCATGTGATGAAGTTGTGGGATATTGTGTTTCAGTATGGTTTGTTGGAATAGAGGAGCCATGATAAGGCTGAGATAATGTTGGGGACAGGAGGTCCAAGACTGGAATAGAGGAGTGCCTAAGCTTCTCATCTCCTTGAATAGAAAGATGGCTTCATGAAATACTGCATTCCTGCTTACAGAAATGGATTTGGAATGTAGATTATAGGTGTGGGCATATATAGGGTAAAACTGATATTCCGAACCGTTTATTACTTATTGGGTTATCGGTATAGGGTTAACGGTTTGGTAACGAGTAAAATTCTTTTTATTAGGTTATCGATTCAGACTCGGTTTAACAATTCTATTATTGGGTAAACCGATAACCCAATAAGGGTTAACTATTTTACCAGTTTACCCTTAAGTATATACATACTAGGGTTTCATATACATGATTTCAAAGTATATTACTAAAACTTATAAAAGCTATCTTCCTTAGAAAAAAGGAAGAGCATTAGCATGAACTTGTTTCAATGGTTTAACAAGTTCAACTGCTAAATGTGTAATTTATCAAGGGGTCTCCTTCACCTTAGAGATGGAGCTAATACTTAATATGTTACTGCCGCGACTTTTCTGTTTAGTGTTTATAGTGATTATCTAGCTAGCCATAAACAAAAGGTCAGCTATGGTAACAAATAGTTCAATTCAGTTGATCTCATGGCCTTTGCCAAGCAACATGTAATATATATCAATACTTTTCTGATACTTTTCGCAATTTTAATCTTAGCAATAAGCCAGCCCTGGATAAAGATTTCTAACGCTTTCATACTAATAGAGCTTTTCTATCGAAAATTTGGTCAGGCATTTTTGTAGGTGTAGGACAATACTCTTAATTTTAGTTTTACCTTATAGGGTAAACCGATAATGATCAATAACCGATTAACCGTTACCGATAACTAATATCTTATCGGTTTGGTTATCGATTTATCATATTTATAAATCGATAACTGATAGGCAAAATCGATAGTATTCATAACTGAATCGACCGATGCCCACCCCTAGTAGATTATATTAAATTTATCCCTTTTGTATTGGAGAATATCCCATGAGTACAAATGGTATTGCTCTCGAGGAGAACATGTCATGTATATTAGGTCTGGTTGCATATCTCAAGCAACCAAACATCTTAAATGATTCAGGGAATGAGGGTGCAACTAAAGCCTTTCAAAAGGTGATTTGAATCCAACGACTTTGGAATGAAGCATGTTGAGTAGGTACACAGCACTGTTGACACACTCTCCCGAAACCTAAAAGGTATTGATGCTTGAAATCTGATTTATCTAGCCATGTCTACGATTATCCTATGCCTTCTCTCAGCAACACCATTCTGTTGAGGAATATACACAACAAGTACCCTGATGATCAATGCCTAGTTCCAACAATGAACTAGTGAACTCAGTACTGAAAATATCACATCCATTGTCTGTTCTAAGTGTTTTTACTTGAGTAGAATACACATTGTGTACTTTGAAAAAATAATTTCTCAGCACTATCAATGTGTCTGACTTGGAGTGAATCTGAAATATCCAAATATATCTTTTGAAGTCATCTACAATGTTCACCAAATCCTTTTTTCCATCATAGGTAGGTACTCCAAAAGGACTCCAAATATCATAATGAATCAGTACAAAAGAAGATTTTGACATTGCAGTACTCAATGAAAAAGGCAGTCATATTTATTTAGGTAGAGGGGTTGTTCTGATAGTAAGCAACCCCCACTTCCAACCAAGTGGTTGTGAGTTCGAGTCTCCCCAAGAGCAAGGTGGGACGTTCTTGGAGGGAAGGATGCTGTGGGTCTATTTGGAAACAGCCTCTCTACCCAAGGGTAGGGGTAAGGTCTGCGTACACACTACCCTCCCAAGACCCCACTAAATGGGATTATACTAGGTTGTTGTCGTTGTATTTATTTAGGTAGAAGGAAAATAGTTCAAGGAAGATCTTCACCCTCTTCTAGATGTCCGAGTGCATCATGACTTTTTATTACCTCAAATGGTGCATTTCCTAACCTTCTATGCCAAAGTAAATTAGTAAGAAAAAGGTGACTACTAGCAGTAAAAAAGCTGTTATTTTCTGCACTTTTAATCCCTATTAGTGCTGAACCTTGCTATGCAAAATTTCTTTAGCACATATAGTGTGACGACCCAAAGGGTCATCATCGTAATTCTCCCTTTTACCGTTTTTCTGAGGCCTTGAAAACCTTTTATTTAGTCGCATCGATTTGTGTGTGCAGTCCGGACGCGAAGCGGAGAGTTTTTAATGGAAATATATGAACTTTGTGTTAAAAACTATGATTTTTGATAATAATATTGATATAGTTGACTTTGGTCAACATTTTTGGTAAACGAACCGGACTGGTAATGTGACAGTTCCGAAGGGTCCGTAGAAAAATATGGGACCCGGGCATATTCCCGGAATCGAAATCCAAGGTCCCAGGCCCGAGTATGCAATTTTTGAAAGAAATTATTTATCTGAAATTGATATGAGAAATTGAAATGAAAATGAGTCAGAAAGTGATGGTATCAGGCTCGTATTTTGGTTTCGACGTCCGGTACATGTCTTAAATGAGCGTTAAGCGCTATCTGTAAAGTTTGGTTGAAAACGGACGTCATTTGACGTGTTTCGGACTTGAAAAATGAGAAATAAGAGTTTTATGGAAAGTTGGTAAAAATCATGTGTTTTGAGATTTGATTATATGTAAATGATATTATATTAACGATTTAATCGCACGAGTAAGTCCGTAGGATGTTTTTTGGATTGTGTGCATGTTTGGGTTGGAGCCCCGAGGGCTCGGGTGAGTTTTGGATAGGCCGCGAGTTCATTTTGGCATGTTTGAAAGCTGTTGGTGTACCTGACCTGCACTGTTCGCCGAGAGCATGTTATGGTTGTGGTGACCAAAGTCACATTTTTAGGTTTTGCCCTCGAGCCTCTAGTAGTTCTTAGCAGCATGTTCCTCGCCCTACGCTTCAGGCAGCAGGTGATCCACAAGCCGCCCAGCCAGCTATAGGCGGGGGTAGGGATCATAGAGGTGGAGGTAGAGACGTAGAGGTGGAGCTCGGACCGCCATAGGCAGGGGTCAGCCAATAGCCGATCGCCCCAGAGATACAGTTCAGGGAGGCGGGGGTCAGCCCCGTTGTTATGCTTTTCCGCCCAGGCCAGAGGCCGAGTCATCAGATGTCGTGATTACATGTACTATTCTAGTCTGTGATAGAGGTGCTTCTGTGTTATTTGATCCAGGATCAACGTATTCTTATGTGTCGTCCTATTTTTCACCCTATTTGGTCATGCCTAGTGAGGCCTGGGTATTCCTGTATATGTGTCCATGCCGGTTGGTGATTCTATAGTGGTCGACCGAGTGCATCGTTCATGTGTGGTGGTATTTGAGGGTCTTGAGACCCGTGTCTATCTATTGCTCTTAGATATGGTGGACTTCGACGTTATATTGGGGATGGATTCATTGTCCCCCTATTATGCTATTTTGGATTGTCACGCCAAGACCGTGACCTTGGCCTTGCCAGATATTCCCTGACTTGACTGGAGAGGGACCCCAAGTCATGCCACCCGCAGTGTTATTTCGTATGTTATGGCTCGACGTATGGTCGAGAAAGGGTGTCTAGCATATCTGGCGTATGTTGGTGACTCCAGTGCAGAGGTTCCATCTACTGACTCTGTTCCTATTGTTTGGGAGTTCCCTAGGGTTTTCCACTCAGACCTGCCGGGTATGCTGCCCGCAGGGATATTGATTTCTATATTGATTTGGCTCCGGGCACTCAGCCTATTTCCATTCCTCCGTATCGCGTGGCCCCAGAGTTAAAAGAGTTGAAGGAGCAGCTTCAGGATTTTCTTGATAAAGGTTTTATTAGACCCAGTGTATCACCTTGGGGTGCACCAGTGTTATTCGTAAAGAAGAAGAATGGGTCGATGAGGTATGCATTGACTACCGGCAGTTGAATAAGGTGACGATAAGGAACAATTATCCACTGCCGAGGATTGATGATTTATTCGACCAGATTCGGGGTGATAGGATGTTCTCGAAGATAGATTTGAGCCCTGGTTATCACCAGCTGAGGATTAGGGCGTTTGATGTCCTTAAGACAGCATTTCGTACTCGATTTGGGCATTACGCGTTTTTGGTCATGTCGTTTGGGTTGACCAATTCCTCGACAACATTCATGGAGTTAATGAACCGAGTGTTCAGGCCTTATTTGGATTTGTTTGTGATTGTATTCATTGATGATGTTTGGATATACTCCCGCAGTCAGAAGGAGTATGAGCAGCACCTTAGAGTGGTTCTTCAGACTCTGAAGGATAGTCAATTGTACACCAAGTTCTCGAAGTACGAGTTTTGGTTGAGTTCAGTTTCATTCCTGGGTTATGTCGTATAAGTAGAGGGTATTCATGTGGAACCGAAGAAGATAGAGGCAGTCAAGAACTGGCCTCGACCAGCTTCAGCTACAGAGATCCGGAGCTTCTTGGGGATAACTAGTTACTACCGACGTCTCGTGGAGGGGTTTTCATCCATTGCAGCCATGATGACTAGATTGATCCAGAAGGGTTGCCCAGTTCAGGTGGTCAGATGAGTGCGAGGCAAGCTTCTAAAAGCTCAAGACAACTCTGACTACGGCACCAGCATTGGTTTTACCCAAGGGATCTGGGCCCTATTCTATTTATTGTGATGTTTCCCGTATCGGGCTTGGCGCAGTGTTGATGCAGAATTGCAAGGTCATAGCGTATGCTTCGAGGCAATTGAAGATCCATGAGAAGAATTATTCACTTCATGACTTAGAGTCGGCAGCCATTGTTCTTGCCTTGAAGATCTAGAGGAATTATTTATATGCGGTGACGTGTGAGGCGTACACGGATCACAAGAGCCTTAAGTACTTGTTCTAACAGAAGGAGTTGAATTTGAGACAGCGGAGGTGGTTGGAGTTGCTGAAAGACTATCATGTTTCTATCTTATACCACCGGGGGAAGGACAATGTGGTGGCCGATGCATTGAGTAGGAAGTCTGCCAGCATGTGTAGTCTTGCCTATATTCCGGTCAGCCAGAGACCGCTTGCCTTGGATGTTCAGGCCTTGGCTAATAGATTTGTGATATTGGATATTTCTGAGCCTAGTAGGGTGTTAGCTTTCACGGTTGCTCGTTCGTTGTTGATGGAGCGCATTCAAGAGCGGCAGTTTGATGACCCCCATTTGTGTGTCCTGAGGGACACGGTACAACGGGGATGTGCCAAGAAAATAACCCTGGGAGATCATGGTGTATTGAGATTACAGGGGCGAGTTTGTGTGCCCAATGTTGATGGTACCCGTGAGTCGATCTTAGCGGAGGCCTACAGCTCTCGGTATTCTATACACCTGGGCGACCCGAAGATGTGCCAAGATTTGAGACAACATTACTGGTGGCGCAGAATGAAGAAAGAGATTGTCGCATATGTGGCTCATTGTCTAAATTGTCAGCAGGTTAAGTACGAGCATCAGAGGCTCGGTGGGTTATTTTTGAGGATTGAGCTTCTCAAGTGGAAGTGGGAGAGAATCACCATGGACTTTGTTACTGGCCTTCCGATGACTCGGAAGAAGTTTAATGCTATATGGGTTATTGTTGATAGGCTGACCAAGTCAGTACATTTTATTCCAGTTGCCACTACCTATTCATCCGAGAGATATGCTGAGATTTATATCAAGGAGATCGTTCGCCTTCATGGGGTGCCCCTATCTATTATTTCGGACCGAGGTCCGCAGTTTACTTCGCATTTCTGGAGAGCGGTGCAGCATGAGTTGGGCACCTAGGTTCAGTTGAGTACAACATTTCACCCAAACGGGCGGTCAGTTTGAGAGGACTATTCAGATTCTTGAGGATATGCTCCGAGCCTGCGTTATTGATTTTGGAGTCTCGTGGGACTAGTTTTTGCCTTTAGCAGAGTTTAACTACAACAACAGCTACCATTCCACTATTCAGATCGTTCCGTATGAGGTATTGCATGGTAGGCGCCGTCGGTCCCTAGTCAGATGGTTTGAGCCAGGAGAGGCTCGGTTATTGGGTACAGATCTAGTACAGGAGGCCTTGGATAAGGTCAAGATCATCAGGATAGACTTTAGTTAGCTCAGTCTAGGCAGAAGAGTTATGCAGATCGTAAGGTCAGGGATGTTGCTTTCATGGTTGGTGAGTGCGTATTGCTCCATGTATTGCCTATGAAGGGTGTGATGAGATTTGGGAAGAAGGGCAAGCTTAGCCCTAGGTTTTTTGGACCATTTGAGATTCTCGAGTGCGTGAGCAAGGTGGATTATAGACTTGCCTTGCCGCCTAGCTTGTCATCCGTGCATCCGATTTTTTATGTATCCATGCTTCGGAAGTATCACGGCGATCCCGCCCACGTGTTAGATTTTAGTACTGTCCAATTGGACAAGGATCTGTCATACGAGGAGGAGCCAGTGGCTATTTTAGACTGGCAGGTTCGACAGTTGAGGTCGAGGAGTTTTCCTTCAGTGCGTGTTCAGTGGAAAGGTCAGCCTCCTAAGGCATCGACTTGGGAGTCCGAGTCTGATATGCGGAGCCGTTATCCCCATCTATTCCCCGACTCAGTTACTTCTTTCTTTTGTCCGTGCGAGGACGAACGGTTGTTTTAGAGGTGGAGGATGTGACGACCCAAAGGGTCATCACCATAATTCTCCCTTTTACTGTGCTTTCGAGGCCTTGAACACCTTTTATTTAGTCACCTTGATTTGTGTGCACATTCGGGGTGCGAAGCCGAAAAGTTTTTATGTGGAAATATATGAACTTTGTGTCAAAAACAATGAATTTTGATAATAATATTGATATAGTTGACTTTGATCAACATTTTCGGTAAACAGACCCAGACTCGTGATATGACGGTTCCAGAGGTTCCGTAGGAAAATATGGGACCCGGGCATATTCCCGAAATAGAAATCCGAGGTCCCAGGCCCGAGTATGGAATTTATGAAAGAAATTGTTTATTTGAAATTGATATGAGAAATTGAAATGAAAATGAGTTACAAAGTGATGGTATCAGGCTCGTATTTTGGTTCCGACGCCCGGTATAGGTCTTAAATGAGCGTTAAGCGCTATTTGTAAAGTTTGGTTTAAAACGGACGCCATTTGACGTGTTTCGGACTTGAAAATGAGAAATAAGAGTTTTACATAAAGTTGGTAGAAATCATGTGTTTTGAGGTTTGATTCTATGTAAATGATGTTATTTTGACGATTTGATCGCACGAGTAAGCCCGTAGGATGTTTTTGGGAATGTGTGCATGTTTGGGTTGGAGCCCAGAGGGCTCGAGTGAGTTTTGGATAGGCCACGAGTTCATTTTGGCATGTTTAAAAGTTGCTACTATGCCTGACCTGCAATGTTCGCAAATGCGAACAATTTTTCGCAAATGCAAAGTCCCCCTTTGTAGCCCTGAGTTTGCATTTGCCAAACTCCAATTTGTAGCCCATAGTTCACATTTGCAAACAAATGTTCGCATTTGCAAAACTCCCCTTTTTAGCCTAATTTGCGAACTCTGCAGAACCCTTCATAGTTCGCAATTGCAAACTAATATCTAGCATTTCCCAATTTAAAGTCCGATTTCAAAACAAATCATAGATATGAACTCGTGGGGGAATGGGTTACCTGGTTTTGGTTCAAATCTCGGGTTTTACCACGTGGACCCGGGGGAATTTTGGGAATTTTTGGGGTAAAACTTTGAGAAATTCATTCTTATGCATTCAAATTTATTTAACTAGCATTTGGTGATACATTTGAGTAAATTGTGATTAGATTCGACCGATTTTGTGGCGAATTCGAGGGGCAAAGCTATCCTAGAGGCGTGAATTGAGTTTGGAGCTTTCGAGGTAAGTGTTTGTTGTAACTTTGTCTTGAGGGAATAAGATTAGGACAATATTTGCTATGTGCTATGTGGAATCGGTGTATAGGTATGGTGACGGTTACCTATGCGCCCGAGTCTAGTATGACCGTGAGTCGTAGTTGCTTTTAAATTCAAAAAAGGTGAAACAATTGAGTTAATTACTTGTCAAATGAATTATGAAGTGATAGTTGAGAAGAAAATGAATTAAAGAAGGAAGTGTGATATTTTTCCCTTGCCGGGACTTGTTGTTGATTAGTTTTCCCTTGCTGGGACTTATTTTTGATTTCTTCTCCCTTGTCGGGATGTTTAATCTTGTTGCATATTTTCTTCCCATATTGGTTGTGGCCGTTGATTGGGTGAGGAATAGATTATGCACGTAGTGTCTTTACGTGCCATGTTTTGATGATTATGCACGAAGGGTCTTTCTGTGCCATGTTTTTGATTATTGAAGCAGAAGGGTCTTTCCGTGCCTTGATGTGAGAATTATGAGAGTAGAAACATGAAGGGTGATGCCGTGCATTTATGTTTGACAGTTTGGTGAGAATTGAGAGTAAAAGCGAAGGGTGATACCGTGCATTTATGTTTGACAGTTTAGTGAGCTTTGAGATTAAAATCACGAAGGTTGGTGCCGTGCAGTGGTGGACTACTTGCTCTTTTTCAATGATGTTAACTATTGAATTTCCATCTCTCTGTTCGTGGTCTCATATCTAAATTGTTACACCCCCCAGCATGTCCCGCCTAATATCTGTTTAAATCGTTGTATATCTTTCCATTGTTGCACATATATCTGTACAAGTTAATTGTCGTAGGCCCGGTCTAGCCTCGTCACTACCTCACCGGGATTAGGCCAGGCACTTACCATCACATGGGGTCGGTTGTGCTGATGCTACACTCTGTGCCTTTTGTGCACAGGTCAGGAGACAGCTGACGGACCGCAGCAGTAGATTGAGAGCGTGCCTTCAGTCCAGAGACTCCTAGGTAGTTCGCTAGCGTCACGTGCCTTGAGTCTATTCTTTATCATTTCTGTTTGTTTTCATTGTATTGAAAGAGACTCCTTATGTATTTTCTTTCAAACTCTTATTTGTAACATTTTATAGTAGTCCGTGAGTACTGTGACATTAAATCTTGGGTAGAGGATGATGTTAAATTTTTCCCGCATTTCTTTTATTTAATATTAAATTAACACTTCCGCCTGAATTTATTTTTTTATTATTTTCTTGTTGGAGATTAGCTAAAAAAGGTTATTTAAGTTGGCTTGCCTAGCTCCGACAGTAGGCGCCATCACGATTCCCGATGGTGAAAAATCTGGATCGTGACATATAGGTCATAATCCTACTTGCCAATTGCTTTCACCTGACCACTCCAAATATCCTGGAACATACAAAAATAGGAAAGAATGGGATTGAACATTGCAACTCCTTTGATAGTTTAAACACAGACAAGGTTGTATTTAAATTCTGATATATACCGTACATTAAATATGTCCTAACCCTCATACACAGAAGCTTTTCTTGTATGAGATACATAAGCTAAATCACCTATTTGTAGAAGAACTTTACTCCTTTCAAACATAGGTATCTACTTAAAAAATTTCAACACTTCTAAATTTGATGCCATATGGTCTGTTGCTCCTGTGTCTACTTTCCACTCATATTTAAAGATGAAGTGAATAAGGATTTCAAAGTATCTGTTGCAGCTGCGGTAGAATTCTCAAATGAACCTTCATTGCATCCCTTGATCAGCAGTTGGATGATCTGTTGGTATTGTTCCTGTGTAAAGAATGAAGCTGATGGTTTTGCCATAGAGGTACCAGCTGATATGGGAGCATTCTTTCCTTCTTGTTGTGGCTGAAGTGTAGGTGGTGGATCAGGCCTGCTCACACAGTTTCATGCTGTTGAGTTAGCATGAAAATTACAAGTATAGTTTGTATAACAACCTGAATTACTTCCCATCCTTTTTGACTTAAAATCTGGTGGATAACCAATCACTTTGAAGTAGATTTCCTTTGTGTGTCCTTTGTAGTGGCAATACTCACATTGCAACTTATTCTTATTAGACTTGAGATTGCCTCCAGTGTCTCCTGCTCCCTTGTTACTATACAAAGCAGCTCTTTCTAAATGCTCAGAGGTTTGAACAATTTGAGTAAGATTAGCAATGCTCATTTGACGCTATTGAATATGCCTTGTTGAAGGAGGGAGTTGGATACATCATCATGGTATGATTTCTAGCTTGAGTGTATGTTTCATTCAATCCAGTCAAAACCTGATGGAGCCTTTGACATTCAAAATGCTCTAAATATCTCTTAGACTCAGGGCATGGGCACCCAAGGCATGACATAATTGCATCAAACTCATCCAACAAGTCTCTAAGTTTGGAGAAGTAATCATCCAATGTCATAATTGCTTAGCTCAGTGAGTAAATTTCCTTGTGAAAAACTACAGCCTCAAGCCATTCACCTTATCAAACCTCTCGCTCAAATCATCCCAGACCTTATGTGCACTCGATGCATACAACACCCTTTCCCACCGATCATGTAGTTCAGGTGCAAATTCAGACTTAGGATATCAACCATCTACAAACCCAACTTGTTTTTCCCTAGCAAACCAATTCGCATAGCACGACTCCATTGATTTTAGGGAAGATACTTCCTCCAGTTGCGGAAGTCACTAGATATGAAGTTCCAGTAGCATTTGCTGAAGTAGTGCCATAAATTATATCTTCAATTTCCATCTCTAGCTAAATTAACAAGTGAATAACACTAATTGAGCGAATCAAAGAAATTAACAAAGACAGTTGAGTGCCAACGCCACGGGCTATGATACCATGAAAATTTTCATGGAAATGGAGTTTGAAGCTAGAGAGAGACGATGAAGAATAAGAAGATCAGAGTTGAGAGAAAGTAGAAATGCATTGTTATTCTGAGAATGCATGAAAATGAAAATCTGTCTTTAGCTATTACATGTACAGTGTCTTTATAGTTATAACTAACTAACCAACTATTACACATATGCATCTAATATCTGAACTAACTTAAGATGAGCTAGATCCTAGCTGAAATGTTGCAATTACAGCTTGGACTTTGCCTTCACACACTCATTCTTCAGTAGATATTGTGGAAATTTTTTTTGAGAGATCTATGTTGTGTTATATTGTAATGACCTAACCCATTGTCCCATGAATTATTGCCCCGTTTTCCGTATTTTATGTTTCCATACGTTCCATGTATATGTATTTGGGGAGTTTGAAGTAATTCGGATATAGTTTGGTTTGAAATGAGACAATTAGTCTCTTTAGGAGAATGTTAGTTTGGAAAAATCAATCGAATGTTGACTTATGAATTTGAAGGATCAGAATAAATTTCGAGAACTTGACTAGTTTCGGATGGTGATTTGTTACTTAGGAGTGACATCGGAACTGAATTTGGAGGTCTGGTATAGAATTAGGCTTGACTTGGCTAAGTTAGAATTTTGGCAAAGTCCGGTTGAAAGGTGACATTTTGATCCGGGGGTTGAAATGGAATTCGGACAGTTGCTGTAGCTCCTTTAGGTGATTTTGCTTATGCGTACAAATTTTCAGATCATTCGAAGGTGTTTAGGTTGGGTTTTGGACCAAATGCAAGTTTCGAAATTTTTAGTTCAACTTAGGCTTGAATCCGTGGTAATTTGATGATTTTGATGTTTGTGGTAGTGTTATATGTTGAAAGCAAGTTAGAATATGTAATAAGACGCATATGTTCTTTAGGTTGAGGTCTCGAGGGCCTCAGAGTGATTTCGGATGGCTAACAGAGAAGTTTAAACTTTGAAATGTGCAGCAGAAAATGCAGCAACAATGCAGGCCTATTTTTGCCTTCGCGATCGTGAAGGAAGGCCCGCGTTAGCGTAGAGTGGTTAGCCTGGAGCATCACGTTGGCGTACAAGTGATCACGTTCACGTAGTGTTAGCAGGTGAGGCATCACGTTCACGTGGGAGGTAACGCGTTCGCGTAGAAGGGCCTGGGGCCCATGCCTAGGTTGTTCAATGCGTTCGCGGTGAGGGGTCGCGTTCGCATAGTGGGAAGACTCAAAGCATCGCAATCACGATGGTGTTTCCGCATTCGCGAAGAGCAACTGGCGGGTTGGTAGAATTTGTTCATCGTGAACGCGCGGCTTGGACCGCGTTCGCGTAGGGTTTAATCTGGTCGACAGAAGGGTTTTTAATTGTTATTTCATCCGCGAACCAAACATAAGTTCCTTCATTGTTAAGCAACCCAAGGATCTATTTGAGCAATTTGAAGCGTATTTTCAACGGGTATTGATTGGAGGTAAGTCTCTTGACTTAAAAAATCATGTTTAGGAAGAATCAACCCTTAATTCCATGAAATTGTATAGAAATTGTGAAGAACTAGGGCTTAGTTTTTAGAAATGAATTTTGGGGATTTGAAAGGTCATTCCAGCTCCATTTTTCGACAAACTTTATCGGTACGGACTCGTGGTGAGACGAGGACTCTAAAGATGTGATTTTTAGAATTTTTTAAAAAGTGGGGCCGAGGCTCGGGTTTTACCAACTACGTGATTTTTAGCATTTTTCGAATAATTTCAGTTGGGTTATGTTTATTTAGCCTATAATAACGTATTCATTGTGGTTTTTGACTAGATTCGATGCTCGTAGAGTGAGATTCGAAGGGAAAAGGCATTGAAGACCAGTCTACGACCAGTTAGAGGTGAGTACTTTGTATAGATGATGCCTGAGGGTTTGAAACCCCGGTTTATCACATCGTGACGCTATGTTAGGGCGTGACTCTCACCCCATGGCAAGTGCGGGATTGTATATGAATGGGGATTATGACTTGGTCCATTCTGAGAGCTAAATAATATTAGTGGCGGTTGATACACACCCTGAAATGAATATATCTGGGTTTATTGCCATGTTTTGGGGCCTTGTGCCAATCTGTAGCATCCATCTAGGATGAATATATGTGTGATAACGTGATTTGCATAATTGTTGATCTCAGTCTTATGTTTAATCACTGTCGTTAAATGATAAGTCACCTTATTTCTGTACTTGACTAATTAAATTATATTCATCTTAATAATTGGAAACTAGCAAAGAATCAGATTGAATCTGTTATGTGACTTACATGCATACTGTGGACTGAGTATTGGGTAGGGCTGCACGCTGCAGCGGTGAGATGATGACATTGCTCTTGGGCTGAAGAAGCCCCTCCGGAGTTTGTACATACCCCCAGTGAGCGCCGTCGACATTAAACAGATCGGGCTGCACACCGCAGCGTATTCATGTGCATTGCATTGCATCTTTATCTGATACTTGACTGCTATTTTGAAAAATTGTCTTGCTGTTAGTTCATAGCTAATGTATAGGACTGTTAGTTTTGGCTTTGCTTTGTGGAATTTCGTGGACTTCTTACTTTCAGACATTCTTCTATGCTGATTATTCACTGAGTCGGTAGTACTCACCCTTACTCCCTGCACCTTGTGTGCAGATTCAGGTACACCGGAGGCTTAGCTGACATTCGTAGTCTCCATACATTTTCCAGAGTCGTTGAGGTAGCTGCTTGACGTTCGCAGGACCTGGCTGCTCTTCATATTCCAATTTATCGTTATTATATACATTTTTCCAGATTTTATATTCTCATTCAGATATTATTATTATCCAATTTTATTTAGAGGCTCTAGACTCGTGACCCCAGATCTTATGGGTGTGTTTATCGGTATTCTTATTTATACATATTACTCTATGAATAATTGGGATTATTATTCTAAATTTCCATAATATTCTTAAAATGACAGTTTTTGAGACTTAGTGTTAAATGGAAAGCGATTGATGGTCAGCCTTACCTAGCTTTAGGGTTGGGTGCCATCACAAATAGGTTTGGATCGTGACAATTTGGTATCAGAGCCTAGGTTACTAGGCCCCACGAGTCATGAGACGGTTTAGTAGAGTCTTGTTTATGGGTGTGTCGTGCACCACACTTATAATCAGGAGGCTACAGAACTCTTAGGAAACACCTCACTTCCTGAAATTTATATCGTGCGGTTTGTTAACGTGGAAATAAAATTTCTGTATTCTATTCTCTCGCAGATGGTGAGAAACCGTGATAATGGACGTGGCGGATGACCCACAGTACCACCTGCTAGAGGCCGTGGACGCGGTCGTGGTGCTGGACGAGGCGGACTAGCAGGGCCAGCACTTGCAGACCTACCAGCTACCCAGGTCCAGGATCAGCCTCCAGCAGCACCTACTTAGGCACCGGCAGTGCCCATTGTGATTCCTTGTCTCCATGAGGTTTTGGCTTAGATTTTGTCCGTCTGCACTGGCCTAGCTCAAGCGGTTTCAGCCACTACAGCACCGGCTACTTCTCAGACTGGGGGTGGTCATCATAATCCCGATGCTCGCACTCCCGAGCAGATTGTTCAGGGCTTACAGACACCTAGGATAGCTCCAGTTAAGCCAATTCAGCCAGTTTAGCCAGTTCAGCCAGTTGCTCCAGTTGCACCAGTTGCACCGGTTGTTCCAGTTGCACCGGTCGCACCGGTTGTTCCAGTTGCACCGGTCGCACCTGCTCCAGCTCATGTGGTTCCAGCTATGCTGGATGACGAGCAACGTCGTTTGGAGAAGTTCGGTAGGCTCCACCCTCCGACATTTAGTGGTGTTGAGGACGAGGATGCCCAAGGTTTTCTGGATAAATGCCAACGTATGCTTCGTACTGTCGGTATTTTGGAGTCTAATGGAGTGGCTTTTACCACCTTCCAGTTCACATGAGCTGCATGTACTTGGCGGGAAGAGTTCGAGAGGCGTAGGCCTATTGGGGCAGCAACCCTCACTTGGCAGAAATTCTCCATGGTATTTTTGGAGAAGTAAGTGCCCCAGTCTCACAGAGAGGAGCTGCGTTGCCAGTTCAAATGGTTGACTCTGGGAGATATGACATTGACTCAGTATGAGTTGCGGTTCACTGAGATGGAGAGGTACGCTATGTGGATGATCCCGACAGATAGAGAGAGGATCAGGAGGTTTATAGATGGCCTCAATTATCCGATCCGTGTATTGATGACTAGAGAGAGGGCTACAACAGCTACATTCGATGAGGTTGTTGATGCGGCTCGACCTATTGAGACAGATTGACGTCGGGAGCGTGTGGAGAGGGAGGCCAAGAGGCCTCGAGGTTCAGGTAATTTCAGTGATGCTCTGTCTAGGGGCTAGTTCCAGCATGGTAGAGGTTGTTCCTTCAGGCCTCCTTTGTCTGGACACACAGAGCCCAGTGGAGCCTCTTCAGGCCAGGGCCATCAGGGTCATCAGTAGAGTCAACCTGCACTGAGTGCTCTTCCAGGCTCAGAGCTCTGCTCCTGCTCCTTCAGTTCAGGGTTCGTCTGCAGTGAAGGGTTCTCATCAGTCCCCTTCTCTAGCTTCAATTCGTTGCTATGTTTGCGGTGAGCTGGGTCACATGAGGAGACAGTGTCCTCGACCCTGTAGTAGGCAGTCTCAGCAGAGGGATCAGCCCTTGTCTTCTGCACAGGTTTCTTCGGCTCCCACTCAACCAGCTAGGGGTGGAGGCCAGGTAGCTAGAGGTCGCCCCAGGGGTGAGGACCATATGGCGATGGCTAGGCTCGTGTCTATGCCTTTCTAGACCGGAGAGACGCTATTGCCTCGGATGCAGTTATCACAGGTATTATCTTAGTCTGCCACAAGAATGCTTCTGTTTTATCCTCCTATTTTGCTCATCATTTATGTATGACCTGTGGTTATCTTTCCTTGCCCGTGCATGTATCTACCCCGATGGGTGATACTATTATTGCGGATCATGTCTATCGATCATGTCTGGTGACTATTTGGGGTCTGGAGACCCGAGTTCACCTGTTATTGTTGGGCATGGTAGACTTCGACATGATTATGGGCATGGATTGGCTATCTCCATACCATGCTATTCTGGACTATCATGCTAAGATAGTTACGTTAGCTATTCCGGGTATTCCGAGGATCGAGTGGCGAGGTGTGATTGGTTACGACCCAGCAGGGTAATTTCCTTCCTAAAAGTCCAACGGATGGTTGGAAAGGGTTGTCTATCGTATTTGTCTTTCGTGAGGGATATGGGAGCTGAGGATCCTAGCCTTTATTCGATTTCCGTTGTTAGGGATTTCCTTAACGTGTTTCTAGCGGACTTGCCGGGCATGCCGCTGGATAGGGACATTAATTTCGCTATTGATCTGGTGCCGGGAACTCAGCCCATCTCTATTCCTCCCTATCATATGGAACCAGCGGAGCTAAAGGAGTTGAAAGAACAACTTCAGAAACTCCTAGATAAGGGATTCATTCGCCCGAGTGTTTCACCTTGGGGTGCACCGATATTAATTGTAAAGAAAAAGATGGCATAATGAGAATATGTATTGACTACATGCAGTTGAATAAGGTGACAGTGAAGAACAAGTAACCACTGCCCCGTATTGAGGATTTATTTGATCAGCTTCAGGGAGCAAAGGTATTCTCTAATATTGACCTTCGATCAGGCTATCACCAACTAAAGATTAGGGATTCAGACATCATGAATACGACTTTCAGGACGAGATATGGGCACGACGAGTTTCTAGTGATGCCTTTCGGGCTGACTAATGCCCATTCGCATTCATGCACTTGATAAACAATGTATTTTGGCCTTACCTGGATTCTTTTGTGATCATGTTTATTGATGATATTCTGGTGTATTCGAGAAGTCACGAGGAGCACGCGCAACACTTGAGGGTGGTCTTGCAGAGACTGAGAGAGGAGAAGCTTTATGCAAAGTTCTCAAAATGTGAATTCCGGCTTAGTACTGTGGCTTTTCTAGGACATGTGGTGTCCAACGATGACATTCAGGTTAACCCAAAGAAGCTTGAGGCGGTGCAGAGTTGGCCCAGACCGTCCTCGGCTATTGAGATTCGGAGTTTCCTCGGTTTGGCGGGTTATTACTGCATGTTCGTTTAGGGCTTTTCATCTATTGCTCCGCCTTTGACGAAGTTGACTCAGAAGAATGCTCCATTTGTGTGGTCAAATGAATGCGAGGAAAATTTCAAGAAGCTCAAGTCGGCTTTGACCACAGCTCCGGTATTAGTATTACCATCAATGTCGGGTTCTTACACGGTGTATTGTGTTGCTTCGAAGTTGGGATCAGTTGTGTATTGATGCAGGAGGGTAGTGTGATTACTTATGCTTCTCGTTAGCTAAAGCCCCATGAAAAGAACTATCCTATTCATGACTTAGAATTGGATGCAATTGTTCATGCCTTGAAGATTTGAAGGCATTATCTTTATGGTGTATCTTGTGAGGTATATACGAACCATCGAAATCTTCAGCACTTGTTTAAGCAGAAGGATCTTAATCTGAGACAGCGAAGATGGCTTGAGTTACTTAAAGGCTATGATATTACCATTCTGTATCATCCCGGGAAGGCCAATGTAGTGGCTGATGCTTTGAGCCAGAAGGCTATTAGCATGGGTAGTATGGCGTATATTCTAGTTTGGAGAGGCCCCTTGCGGTCGATGTTCAGGCCATGGCCAATCAGATGGTGTAATTAGATATTTTCGAGCCCAGTCGGGTGTTGGCTAGTGTGGTTTCCCAATCTTCTTTGTATGGCTGCATCAGAGAGGTGCCAATATGACGACCCGCGTTCGCTTGTCCTGAAGGATATGGTCTAGCATGATGATTCAGAGATGTGACCATTGGAGATAATGGTGTATTGCGGATGCAGGGCCGAATTTGTGTGCCTAATGTGGATGGTCTTCGGGAGTTGATATATGAGGAGGCTCACAAATCGCGCTAGTCGATTCATCCGGGTGCCGCGAAAATGTACCAGGATATGAGACAACATTATTGGTGGAGGAGAATGAAAAAGGATATTGTGAATTATGTGGCTCGGTTTCTCAATTGTCAGCATGTCAAATACCAGCACCAGAGACTCGGTGGTGTACTCCAGCGGATGGATATTCCGAAATGGAAATGGGAGAATATTACTATGGATTTTTTGAGTGGTCTTCCTCGTACCTCGAATAAGTTTGATTCAATTTGGGTGATTGTGGATAGGTTGACCAAGTCTGCGCAATTCATTCCAGTATGCACTACTTATTATGCGGAGAATTTAGTAGAGATTTTCATTCGGGAGGTTGTACGGTTGTATGGGGTCCCGATTTCCATTGTATCAGATAGGGGTATCGTGTTTACTTCCCAGTTCTGGAGGACATTTCATCGGGAGTTGGGCACACAAGTATATTTGAGCACAACATTTCATCCACAGATGGACGGGCAGTCCGAGCGTACAATCCAGATATTGGAGGACATGTTGCGTGCCTATGCTATTGATTTTGGAGGTTCGTGAGCTGAATTCTTGCCACTTGCGGAGTTTGCATATCATAATAGCTATCAATCCAGCATCCAGATGGCGCCGTATGAGGCCTTATATGGGAGACGGTGTAGATCTATGGTTGGTTGGTTTGAGCCCGGCGAGGCTAGATTATTGGGGACAGAGTTAGTTCAGGATGCCTTAGAGAAGGTGAAAGTAATCCAGGAGAGACTCCGTACAGCTTCGTCGCATCAGAAAAGTTATTCGGACCGAAAGTTTTGAGATGTATCATATGTAGTGGGCGAGAATGTCTTGTTGATGGTTTCGCCTATGAAGGGCGTTATGAGGTTTGGAAAGAAAGGGAAGCTGAGTCCAAGGTTCATTGGACCTTTTGAAATACTTAGGAGGATTGGGAGGTGGGCTATATGCTCGCCTCGCCACCTAGCTTGTCGGGAGTTCACCTGGTGTTCCATGTTTCTATGCTCCGAAAGTATGTTGAAAAGAAAGTTCGTTGCCCTTGAAATTTCGGGCAAGAACTATATGACATGGCTGTTGGATGCCGAAACCCATTAAGATGCAATGGGTCTTGGGGATGCCATTAAAGACAAAACTGAAACATCCACCCAAGACTGTGTTAAGGCCTTGATTTTCTTGCGCCATCATCTTGTTGGAGGGTTGAAAATTGAATATCTCATAGTCAAAAACCCACTTATTTTTTGGAATGAATTAAAAGAGAGATATGACAACTTAAAGTTGGTCACTCTTCCACAAACACGATATGATTAGGCTTATCTGAGACTCCAACACTTTAAGTCTGTTTCTGAATATAATTCTGCGATGTTCAGAATTAATTCTAAATTGAAACTCTGTGGAGATACTATCGCTAATTATGATACGCTTGAAAAAATGTTTACAACGTTTCATACCTCAAATATGGTCCTGAAATAGCAGTACATAGAGAAAAATTTCAAGAAGTACTCTAAGCTGATTTCTCTTCTCCTTGTGGCTGAGCGAAACAATGACTTGCTCATGAGAAATCACGAAAATCGATCCACTGGGTTTACACCGTTGCCTGAAGTGGATGAGGTGTATTCCCTTTATGCTAAGCGTGAAAAAGACTGTGACTCTATTCGTGGTCGTGGCCGCGGCTCTAGACAAGAAAGAAAATTTTCTACTGTTAATCATCCCCCAAAGAGAAATAACCACCAAAAGTAAAAAGGAAAATATGAGAAGCCAAAAGCAAATAGTTCAGAAACTGAATGTTATCATTGCGGTGGAAAAGGACATTGGAAATATATTTATCGTGTACCTAGACATTTGGTTGAGCTTTATCAAGCATTTCTAAAGAATAAAGGCCCTGAAGCTAACTTTGTCTATGGCAATGAATGTGACATCTCCCACTTAGATGTGGCAGACTTCTTTGAACGCCCTGATGGGAAAGTAGACCACTTGATCGGTGACGGATCCGTGGTTAAAGATGATTGAGAAGTTTAATTTTATTCTTGCCTATTTGTATTAGTTAGTGAATAAACTAGTAGTCATTAGTACCAATTCGCATTATTTATTTTATGGAATAGTGTTAGCATTCGTTTTAAACAATGTTTCAATTAGCTTAGTATTTAAGGATTAATGTATTCTTTATTAAAGTAATATTGTGATGTGAAAAAAAAATTTAGTTGCTGATTTGGGTTTCGGATTTTGCTTTCTTAGCTTTACTCTGCTTCGATTCTCCATTTTCTTCTTGGCGTAGAGTTTCACAGCTACATGCACGCTGTTATGGAAAATTTATTCGTGGATATAAAAGTAGTTTCCCAACTTATGATGTATATACGAATACCCAGTGAATGATTCTGTCAAATATGACAATCAAGAAAGCAACGTAATATTATTTAAAGTGGTGCATAGTTTACTTAGATTCAATTGATTTATCATAAGGTAACACAATTATTTCCTTTTATGTTAATCATGTATTATTAATTAGAATTTGGGTGTATCGATGCGTACAATTATTTGATGTTGATAGAACTCCGGAAGATATAAAGGTGAAATTAGCCTCAATTCACATGGAGGGCAGAGCTCTTCAATGGCACCAAACTCTATTGAAGTCAAGATTGGGCAGGGAATTCCCAAATTGGAACGATTATGTTCGAGCTTTGCATCTTAGGTCTGGGCATACCCTGTATGCAGATCATATGTCTGAACTTGTGGGCCTGAAACAGAATGGGAGTGTTCAATAGTTCTTGGATAAATTTGACGAACTGTTTAACCAAGTAGAGTTGACAGAAGAATATTCTATCAGTTGTTTTTTGAATGGATTAAAACCTGAGGTTGAGGTTCAAGTACGCATGTTGGCACCAAGGACTTTAATGGAGCTTATAGTCTTGCTAAATTAGCAGAACAATCAGTGAAGCTACAGAGAGAACAGAACCAGTTAGTCGTAAGAACTTCTAGACCCTTGTTACCTACTCCAATTTCTTCTGGGATTTCAAATTTTAGAAGTCATTATCACTTAATAGGACTTGAGAGCACTAGGTGTTCAAATGGAGGAAAGTACTCTAATTATAGTAATCATTCTACGTTGAAGGGACCAAGAAAACTTTCCGCCACAGAAATGGATTAGAAGAGGGCTATGGGTTATGATTTTGGTGTGATGAGAAATATATTCCAGGTCACAATTGTAAGAAGAAAAAGCAGTTGTATGTTCTGGTGTTGGAGGAAGATATAGAGGTACTGGAGGAGGAAGAACCCACAATGGAAGAAGAAAATAATGATGAGCCCAATCTTAGTCCTCAGATGTCTATCCATGAATTGAATGGAACGGTGGATTACATAACAATGAGAGTAAAATGGTCTGTAAAGGGAAAGATGGTACATGTATTGGTGGATTCTGGGTCAACTCACAATTTCAAGGATGTGAACGTTGCAAGGAAATTAGGAATTCAGTTGGAAACTATTTCTAGTTTCTCTGTGGCTGTTGCCAATGGTAGTAGGGTTCATAGCAAGTTCATGAGCAAGAAGGTGAAGTGGAGGATGCAGGGAGTAGATTTTATGGCTAACATGTTTGTAATACCTTTAGGAGATGCTGATGTAGTGTTGGGATCAGTGGCTTATTACACTAGGAGATATCAAATGGAATTTCAGACAACTGAAGATGGAATTTCAGATTAATGGGAAGAAGATATCGCTTAGAGGAAGTCCAACTGGTGATTCCAAGATGGTTAGCAGTCAAAAGATGCAGAAATTGTTAAATAGATCTACTCAGCTGAGCATGATGACAGTAACTTTTGTGAAGCATACTGCTGCCCAGACTCTCAGCTTATTAGAGATGCAGTTAGGAGGAAATGGTAAGGTTCGTCCTAGTGATTTACAACAAATACTTGATTGAGAATATGGTACAACAATTGTTGCTAACAGGTGTAATTAGACCAAGTTTAAGTCCTTATTCATCACCGATAGTCATGGTTAAGAAGAAAGATGGTTCGTGGAGAATGTGTATTGACTATAGAGAATTGTATAGGGCCACCGTCAAAGACAAGTTTCTAATACATGTCATTGAAGAATTATTGGATGAATTAGGAGGTGCTCAGGTTTTCTCTAAGCTGGACCTTAGAGCGGGATACCACCAGATCAGGATGTGCCCTGATGATATTGAGCAGGCAGCCTTTTGGTCACACCATGGGCATTATGATTTTGTGGTGATGCCCTTCGGACTCACAAATGCAACATCTACTTTTAAAAGTCTAATGAACCATATCTTCCAGCCACACTTGAGAAAGTTCATTGTGGTTTTCTTCGATGATATCCTTATATACTGTCCTTCATGGTCCGGCCATTTAAATCACTTGGAAATAGCTTTTCAGATCCTACAATCAAATAGCCTATATGTAAAGGGGAGTAAATTCTCTTTTGCAACAAAGGAGGTTGAGTACTTGGGGCATGTAATCAGTGGTAAGGGAGTGTCTGCTGATCCTAAGAAGCTGGAAGCTATGCTCAACTAGCCTCCTCCAAGGAATGTGAAAGAGCTTAGGGGTTTCCTGGGGCTCACTAGGTACTATAGGAGGTTTATAAGAGCATATGGACTGTTGGCTAGACCTCTTATAAATCTGTTAAAAAGGAATATTTCAGTGGCCCAAAATAGCCGAGAATGCTTTCAACAAGTTAAAGGAAGTCATGTCTTCACCACCAGTTCTAGCATTGCCTAACTTTTCTGAAGAATTTGTGATCGAGACAGATGCTTGTGAGGATGGTATTGGGGCTGTTTTAATGCAGTAAGGACATCTATTGGCATTCTTTAGCAAGGCCTTAGGAGTCCAACATAGTAGGTTATCTGTGTGTGAGAAGGAGATGATGGCAATAGTAGCTGCAGTGCAGAATTGGAGGCCATATCTGATCGGGAAGCATTTTACTATCAAAACTGATCATTAGAGTTTGAAATACTTGACGGAACAGAAGATATCTAACCCCAGCCAACAGAAGTGGATAGCTAAGCTTTTGGGATATGATTTCACTAGCGTATACAAGAAAGGGAAGGAGAATTTAGTAGCAGATGCATTGTCTCGAGTTTCCAAGTTATACTCCATGACTGTTGTAATAAGTCAGTTTGTACAGCAGAACAAGGATTCGTACAAGGATGATAGCAAGATTTTTGAATTGATTCAACAACTTCAGTTAAACCCCAACAGTAGGCCAGGCTATGTTTATAAAGATGGGTTGCAATACAGGAAGGGCAAGGTGTTTGTGGGCAAAGATGCAGAATTGAGGAAGGAGATACTTAAGTTGCACCATGACAGTGCACTAGGGGGGGGCATTCAGGTATCATTGCTACTCTGCACAGGCTAAAAAATGTTTACTACTGGAAGGGTATTAGAAAAGATGTATACACACATGTTCAAGAGTGAGATTTTCCAGAAGAACAAGGTGGAGAACGTAGCCTATCCGGGACTACTCCGACCTCTACCAATTCCTGAGAGAGTGTGGCAGGATATCAGCATGGATTTCATTGAGGGATTACCTTATTCTTCAGGTAAAACAACTATTCTGATGGTAGTAGGCAGGTTGAGTAAGTATGCCCGCTTTATGGCATTGAAACATCCGGTTACAGCAGAAAGGGTAGCACAAGTTTTCATGGAAAATGTCTACAAACTCCATGGATTGCTGCAGACAATTTTGTCTGACAGAGATAATATATTCTTGAGTAAATTTTGGCAGGAACTATTTGGCCTTCAAGGAGTCGCCTTGCATCATTCTACAACTTACCATCCTCAAAGTGATGGGCAAACGGAGGCTGTTAACAAGTGTCTAGAAGGATATTTAAAGTGAATGTGTGGAGATAGACCAAAGAATTAGACAGCTTAGTTGCCACTTATTGAATGGTGATACAACACCAACTTTCACAGCGCCGCTAGAACTATGCCTTATGAGGTATTGTATGGACAGAGCCCTGCTCTCCATCTCCCATATTTACCTCAGAGTTCAATGGTGGAGGCTGTTGACAGAAGCTTGCAAGAAAGGGAATCTACAATCAGGGTGTTGAAGCATCATTTGAATTTTTCTCGAGACAGGATGAAAATGCAAGAAGATAAAAAAAGATCAGAGAGGTCATTCCTAGTCGGTGATTGGGTGTACATTAAATTGCAACCTTATAGACAAGTTTCGATGCGTGGGGACGGTTAGTCTAAGCTCAGTCCAAAGTATTTTGGTCCATTTTGGGTGATCAAGAAGATTGGGCAGGTTGCATATCAACTGGATCTTCCCCCTAATGCCAAAATTCACCACACTTTTCATGTGTCGCAGTTGAAAAAGAAGCTGGGAGATAAGCCAGTGCTTCCTTACCTTCCTAATTCATTGTCTTCTAATGGTCATATTTTGTTGGAACCTGAGGCTATTGTGGAAAGAAGAATGGTCCAAAAGCACCACCGACCAGTCACTCAAGTTCTTGTCAAGTGGTTCAATTGCTCAGCTACTGATAACACCTGGATGGATTTACAAGCCCTGCAGCAACAGTTTCCTCACTTCAATCCTTGAGGACAAGGATCATTTCGAGGGGGGAATAGTTGTTATATTCATTTTATACCAGAGGGTATTTTTGTCATTGCTGTAATAAGTAGGGTATATAGTTGTCAATTACCATATTGCTAATAATGGATTAGTTAGTCAATTAAGTGGAAGGTCTGTATTTTATTAATTTTTTATTAGATACAGGATATATAGGAGAGGCATTGTACCAGTAGGGGTTATGATAATAAGATCATCTTCTTTCTCTCTTCTCTATTATCTCAACTCTCAAATTACCCTCTGCAAATACTTGTTCAGGAACCATTCTCTTCATTGGTTTCTTAGAGATTTGCTTACTACTTCTTTTTCGTTGTACCAATATTGTATCTCGGTATTAATATTGTTGTATGATCAATAATACCTTTTTTGATCATATTAATTTTTAGCAACGCAGTTACTTATGTCATAATCAGAGTTTGCTCGAAATTGAATTAAAAGGCCATTGTTGATATTGACTTCATTTTGTCTCTTTTCCTTTATCTTTTAAAATGCTAATATTTATTCATATTTTTCTTTTATATGTCAAAATATGGGAAGAAAATATGGATATCTCACAAAACAAACTTGGATTAAAGTTCAATTGTAAAAATATTTGTTTAATTGATTCCTGTATGACACATACAATATTCAAAGAGTAGAAATATTTCTCTCATTTAAGTATGTGTAAGGCAGATGCTACTACAATTTTTAGTAGTATTAAAATAATTGAAGGCTTTGGAAGAGCTACTATAAATCTGCCTAAGGGAACAATACTTATTATAGAGAATGCAATATTCTCCTCCAAGTCCAAGAGGAACTTGTTGAGCTTTAAAGATATCCGTCGAAATGGATACTATATTGAGACAATATATGAGAATAATCTTGAATACCTCATCATTACAAAGAATGTCTCTTTCCAATAGAGGGTTATTGAGAAGTTCCCATCTTTGTCTTGTGGCCTGTATTGGAGAAGAATTAGTGCAATTAAGGCACATTCTACCATAAATCAAAAGGTTACTGATTCCAATACTTTTATATTTTGGCATGATCGATTGAGACCCCCCTGGATCAATTATGATGAGACGAGTTATAGAAAACTCAAATGGGAATTCATTAAATAATTTAAAAATTCTTTTAAATAATAAATTTTCTTGCACTTTTTGTTATCAAGGCAAGTTAATTATTAGACCATCACCAACAAAGGCTGGAATTGAGTCCCCTGCAATTTTGGAACGTATACAAGAGGATATTTGTGGACCTAATCACCCATCTAGTGGGTCTTTTAGATATTTTATGTCTTAATAGACGTATCTTCTAGATGGTCCCATGTGTGCCTATTGTCATCTCGCAACCTCGCGTTTGCAAAGTTAATGGCACAAATAATTCGATTAGGGATGCAATTCTAGATAATTCAATTAAGTCTATTAGACATTGATAATGCTACTGAGTTTTTATCCCATGCATTTTAATGATTATTGCTTATCAATTGGGATAAAAGTGTAACATCTTGTATCTCATGTTCACACTCAAAATGGTCTTGCAGAGTCTTTAATTACACGTCTGCAATTGATAGCAAGACCATTACTCATGAAAACAAGGTTTCCCACTTATATTTGGGGTCATGCCACTTTACATGTAGCAATGCTAATTCGTCTCAGACCAACAAATTATCATAAATATTTCCCATTGAAATTAGTTTTGGGTCATGAACCTAAAATATCTCATTTAAGAATTTTCGGATGCGCAATATTTGTGCCTGTAGCACCGCCATATCGCACCAAGCGTAAAGAAGGTTCGGAATATATGTTGAGTTTGAATCGCCCTCCATTATTTGCTATCTCGAAACAATGACGGGGGATTTGTTTACTGCACGATTTGCAGACTGTCGATTCAATGAGACACTTTTCCCAAAATTAGGTGGAGAAGTGGGAGAAACCAAACGAGAAATTTTGTGAAAACATCCATCATTATCTCATTTTGATCCGCGTGCCTCTATTTGTGAAAAAGAGGTGCAAAAGATTATACATTTGCAAAGAATAGCAAAATCAAATGCTAGATGCATTTACGAATTTAAAAAGGATAACAAAATCACATATCCATGCAGAGAATGTTCCAATTCGTATTGATATCCCTGTTGGACAATCTTCTAATGTCTTAGCTAATGAGTCAAAAGCAGGCCTAAAACGTGACAGACCATTAGGTTCCAAAGATCGAAATCCTAGAAAAAGGAAAATAAATTATCGACATGACACTATGAAAGAATCTCATGAAGAAATCCACGATTTAATAAATTAGGAGATTCATGAAGATCCACTGAGCCCGAGACTCAATAAAATAAGGAACTATCAATAAATCCAATCGATATTGAGATAAATTTGAACCGAGTGGGTGTAGTGGTGGATTATATCTTTGCATATAATGTTACATCTTGGATTATGAAAGAAAGTGAGGATCTTGAACCTCAATATATTGGAGAGTATCGACCAAGACTTGATTGGACAAAATGGCAAGAAGCAATCCATTCAGAGTTGAGTTCACTTGCAAAACGTGAAGTTTTTGGGCTTGTAGTCTAAATACCTAATGGTGTTAAGCCTTTTGGCTATAAATGGGTCTTTGTGCGCAAGAGGAATGAGAAAAATGAGGTACATAGATATAAGGCACGCCTTGTTGCACAAGATTTCTCACAAAGGCCTGGTGTCAATTATGAAGAGACATATTCACCAGTTATGGATGCTATAGCATTCTGTTATCGCATTAGTTTTGCTGTCCATGAAAAGCTTGACATGCATTTAATGGATGTAATTACCGCCTACTTTTATGACTCACTTGATAATGAGATATACATGAAAATTCCCAATAGATTTAAAATGCCAAACACACATAATTCAAAGTTTCGGAAATATTTTCTATCAAATTGCAAGATCTTTATATGGTCTAAAGCAATCAGAACGAATGTGGTATAATCGCCCTGGTGAGTATTTATTAAAGGAATGCTATATAAATAATGTCATTTGCCCATGTGTTTTTATAAATAAAGTGACATCGGAATTTGTTTTACTTGCCGTATATATTGATGACATAAACCTTATTGGAACTCCTATAGAACTCCAAAAGGCAATTGATTATTTAAAGAAGGAGGAATTTAAGATGAAAGATCTCGGAAAGACAAAATTATGCCTTGATTTGCAAATTGAACATTTGGCAAACAGAATTTTTGTTTATCAATCTGCCTACATAGAAAAGGTATTAAAACGGTTTTATGTGGATGGAGCACATCTATTAAGTACTTCGATGGTTGTTCGAACACTTGATGTGAATAAGGATCCATTCCGATCTCAAGAAGAGAATGAAGAGCTACTTGGTCCTGAAGTACCATATATCTAAGTACAATTGGTGCACTAATGTATCTTGCTAGTACTACAAGGCCTGACAAAACTTTCCCAGTTAATGTCTTAGCACGATATAGTTCTGATCCTACAAGAAACATTGGAATGGAATCCAACACATTTTAGGTATCTAAAAGGGACTGCCGATATCTCACGACCCCAACCTCGGTCATGATGGCGCCTATGACTTTGCTAGGAAAGACCGACCATTCACAACATATTTCCCATTTCTTATACAGATAAGAGTAATTAACACAGGGAATTTACTAAAACATTATCTCAGGAGTCTAAAAAATATCCATAAAATACTCAGGAGTTCAATTTAAAATACTAAAACATAGCCTAATAGATTCCGGTGACACGAATCTGAGCCACTAATACCGAATATCCACTTTTACAAGTCTGTCTAGGAAAAATGCGGAATAAAAGATAAATATAGAAGAGAGAGATCAAGGATGCGAACGCCATGCAGCTACATCAATACGAGAGAGATCATGGTGTACCTGGATCTGCATGCAAGGTGCAAGGAGTAATGTGAGTATTCCTACCCAGTAAGTATTAAACATAAATAAAGGCTGAGAGTAAGAAATCATGGAACAATACAAAGTAAACTATAATTGGCAATTCAGAGCAATTAATAATAAAGCAACAAGCTAATGAAATAAGTGTACCGATACTAAGACAGGTAAAACATGTAAAGAACAAATGCATGACTGAAATGCAATGCATATGATGGTACACTCTAATACCCACTGTGGCGTACAGCCTGAGCCATCCATTTATTTATCATCGACGGCGCTCGCTGGGGTGTGTACAGACTCTGGAGGACCTCCTACAGCCAAGCGCAATTTCAAGGCATCTCGTGGCATAAACCAGGATCTCGGCCTCTATATCTATGTAGTCAACCACGCTCTCAAGCTCAATATCAATGTAATACTGCTGCGGCGCGCAGCCCGATCCATGCTTAGTCCAGAAATCATCATAAGACCCTTGGGAATTTGTAAAACGGTAATTCTCAGCCAAAATATAATTTAAGTTTTCAAATTTTAGAAAGATGGATGAGTTGCAAAACAATATTTAAAACCTTGGACCGAGATCAAATAATATGTAAATATGCGAAACAGTGATATCAATCCTTGAATGATTCAAATAATTGGTACGAAGCACAAACATAACAATTAAATCCAAGTAGGATGGTTATCAAATAAGTTCTAGTCGAAAACACAGTAGAAACATGTCTCGGGACGGACCAAGTCACAATCCATAATAACAAACGACTTCGCACTCGTCATAGAGTGCGTGTATCACCTCAATATAGCATTACAATGTGAAATTCCGGGGTTTCAAACCCTCAGGACATACTTTACACCTATTACTCACCTCAAGCTGGCCAAACTCTAGCTCGATATACCCTTGCCTCTCGAATCGACCTCCTCGTGCATCGAATTTAACCAAAACCACAACGAATCCGTCACAATATACCAAGGGAACAAAACCCAATCAAAATAATAGAAAAACGACAATAATTTCCGAAATTAGCAAAACCCGAGCTCCGAGCCCACTTCTCAAAATTTAGAAACATCTACACCAACGGATTCCTTATCTCGCCATGAGTCTATATATATATATATATATATATATATATATATATAGTACTTTCATTACCATCGAGCTATAATCGATGGGCAGTCATTTATTGGGCAACTTCTGATCAGATTATAAGTGTTATATATATATATATATATATATATATATATATATATATATATATATATATATATAAATCATCAGAATCAGAGTTCATTTGACCCCTCAAATCCCTAGTCTAAGCTCTCTTAGTTTCAAGCCCTAAACCACCATTTTTGACCATTAATTCCTTGAGTTATCAGTTCTAATCCATGTATTTACATTATTAAATCATGTTCTAAGTCTAAGAATTCATACCAGATCAAAGCTCTCGAAACCCTCTTCAAAATCGCCCAATAACTCTCCAAGTCCGAGCTGAAATGTGTTACCCTTTCAAAAATTCGCGATGAAGACTAATTAATAAATCTATCCAGTCATCTCGCTTCTGTAGTTCCATTTGCTCTTCTACAGGACCGCTTCTGCGGCCATTATACCACTTATGCGGTTTTCCTTTTTAAATCCCCAGAAACTACTGCGGTTCCAAATTCGCACCAGTGGAGCCGCTTCTGCGTGTACATTTTCGCTTCTATGGAATTACCTTGAGCCCAAAACTTGCATCTGCAACATTCTCCTCCACTTCTGAGTGACCGCACCAGCGGTCCCATAACCGCAAGTGCGAAAAAACCAGATACCAGCAGACCTATAACATGCAAAAATTCCAAAACTCTCCGTTTAACCACCCGAACTCACCCCGAGTCCCCCCGGACCTCAACCAAAAGCACAGACATGATGCAATACCTTAATCAAACTTGCTCCAATCATCAAAACACCATGGTTAACACTAAAACCATCAAATTACATCAAATCCAAGCCTAAGTTCTTCAAATTCTTCCGAAACTCGCATTCGATTAAAGACCCAACCAAATCACCTTCGAATCATCTGCAATTTTTCACACACATCCCAAATCACCTAACGGAGCTACTGCAACTCTCGGAATTACGTTCCGACCCTCATATCAAAATCTCACCCATCAACAGAAATCGCCAAATACTAATTTCGCCAATTCGAGCGCCAAATTCCACATCGGACCTCCAAAACCAATTTTGATCGCGCTCCTAAGTCATAAATCATCCGACGAAGCTAACCATATCATAAAGACTCCGATCCGAGCTTGTATACACACAAATCTACTCTTGGTCAAGCTCTTCAAATTCAAAGCTTCCAGCTGAGACTATTCTTCCAAATTCATTTCGATTTTTTCTGAAAACCAAAACCAACAAACCACATCAGTCATAATGCATAACATGGGGCAAGTCATTCTCGAGAACTGTTGATCAAAGTGCAAGAGCTCAAAATGACCAGTCGTGTTTTTACATCCATGTCCCACTTAAACACGCATTCGTCCTCGAACGTACTAGGTGTTGTTCGAGAAACCAACCAACAAATGAATAACCTTACCAATCATATACTCGGGGGTGATCCCACATCACCTTATCTCATATAGTTTCGATAACACAATATACCGAATTTTCACAATCCATCCCAGTCCATAACCATAGAACCATAATTTCATTGTTGAAATCATCCACAAGATAAAAATATCACATCTATACTCTGAATAAGCCCGAACCAACTGTAGTAACCCATACCTACAATCTCGGTGCCATTACATGATAAACCACATAACTCTAACAATCGCAATAACAACTTCTATTCGCACCGACTTCACACAATTCACAAATACTAATAGAAGACCCTTATCATTAGGTCTTATTCCAACACTTTCCGATATTGGAACCGATCAATGAATCACGCAATAAACCGTAACCATTTATTGGATAAACCATTCATGAAGCCACTTCACCTCTGAACAATACCATAGCAAATCTCTGAGCCGAACCTCGCTATTTTCCTCCCAACATGCTGAAATCGAATTCGTTCATGTTCATTAAAGATCCCAATGATCTCATTTAATCCAACATAACCACTCGAATGACAGGACACATCAATAGAGGCGTAAGCCAAAACTATCATCATACGCGCACCAATAAGCAACGATCTGAACATACTCAAATCATGAAAAATGGCTAAAATGAAAGAGCTGTATCTCAAGCTCACAAGTACCACCACAACACATGGTTGGGAACCCGTCTTACATCATAAAATAGAATACAAAAATCCACCCTGCAAGATCATGTCTCCACATAGCCTCGCTGCAATGCACGATCCTGTCCAAACACTGCTCTACAGGAGACACCTCAAGTCACTATGCTCGAATTTGACAACCACACACAATTTGATGTATGAATCCAACATAAATCATTACACCCACGGTGAAACAAGTAACATAAACCATGCAACTCGATATGACATACCTGATGCACCATTCACCGAGAAACCCCCAATTATTCTTTCCGCTAGATTTTCACTATGAACCCCAATAGAACCGCACCATATGTGCCCATAACCAACAAATCATAACGTCTCGAAACACAGAAGATAACTCATAGAGCTCCTGATCACTAATCAGCTCAATAACGGTCAAGTCAACATATCCCTCGATAATATAATTCGGAGCCAACCGAGCCGGATCAAACTAGAACATGCATACACATTAGCCTGCCAACGAACCCCTTACCGAGGAAGCCTGAAGCTACTTCTTCCACTATCGTAACTCCTGACGGAGTCATACGATACGGTGCCCGACACCATATCAATACCAAAATCCACAACTTTGCCTGGCAACATGCTCGGCCAGAAAAAACACATTCGAAAAGTCCCTCAACACCAGAACTGAATCAATGATAGAAACGCATGCAATGACATCCATCACGAAGGCCCAATTAAGAAAAGAAATCCTTCCCAGCCGTCTGGTGGTTCTTCGAAACATAAACCACTCTACTAGAACATACTATGACACACCTCGCCACTCACCCTGTGGCATTTTCGGCATAGCCCTTAGCGCAATAATCCAAAATAATCCAACATTGAGAATCCAGCCTAAACCCCAACATCATATCTGGAATCTAACATACAAGAAGAGAGAAATCCACTCGGGCCTCCAAAACTCGATAGTCCCTAAACAGTGTCGATTCACACGATCCACAACCACAACATGGCCTGAACCTGAGAACTCCCAGTCTCTAACTCCATATAGCACACGAATCATAGTACCTAATCCCAATTCCTCCATCCATAACTAGGCCTAAGAGCGAACCTATCCAATTTCAGTGCCATATGAGTCCGCTATCAAATAGCCTAGGCAAGATAGAAAGTCTCTCCAAAATCATGCCGCACCTTAATACCCAATAATTCAACGATAGATACTCTAAAATTTTCCTGTGCCACCAAGCCAACCCGAATATCACCAGTCGATCTAACAAGAAATTGCCGCAATACCTTCGAAGTGCCATCCATTTGATCGCACTGCCCTTTTTCTGAAACATATGCTCTCGTCAAATCACTTTCAAATAGCAGTACCATTTTCCTTGATTGTCTGAGGATACCTACTACCTAATTGTTTTATGAACTTCCTTTCTGAACTGAACTGTAACCTATGCACGCAAGTCTTGGTCCTCCCCAACATGCTACATATAACATATCATCCGAGGATACATGGAAACCTTACCTCCCTTCCGAGCCACAGACATCTATGCACTCAACTAGTCAAGAGCTTTCCATTTGTCCCATCTAGAACAAAAACCCCAATACATCCCATGCTCCGCATGCCCATAGAAAATATACATGCCCCAAACTATGGCAAATCCCAACAAGAACCCTTCTAGTTCCGTTTGCACCAACTAAACTGCCAGAATCCTTCTAACTAGACCAAGCTAATCAAGCCATCGAATCCCAAGAGCATGCTGCAAAATACTAGTACGAACTCATTACCTAGAACACACAAAAAGAGTTTATCATATCCTTACCATGCCGATCCGATCTACTATCAAGCGACTCCAACTATCTAAATTTCTTCTAATTCGTCTTCAACTTGATAATTTCTCTTGCTGCAGCACCGCAATTCAGCGACCCTGGGCTTACCATATGAGACTCAAGCATAAAACCAAACTGTCTAAGACCAATAAGTCACTGAATACTAGGGGTGTCAACCGGGCTGGGTCGGACCGGGACCAGACCGGACCGTCCCGGTATAAAGTGGGACCAGATCGGCCCGGTTACTAAGGGGTCGGGTGGGCTGGGATTGAGGGGGGGGGGGTTGGTCCGTTTGGGATTTTTGGGGTTGGAACCGGACTGGACCGACCCGGTTAGACTAAACAGTACCGTGAACCGGCCCAGACCGGCCCGGTTCAACGGTAAAAAATTTTTTTGCTGATTATTTGAATTTTTGGGGCCCACATGACCGTTGCCAACTGTCCAGATCCGTTGGCCAATAGATATTTTTGCAAAAATGGCCATTTTTCAGTAATTGTTTTGTATTTATTAATTTACAATATTAATCCTTCTTAAAATCTATAAATACCCTCCCCTCTTCTTCATTTCTTCACTCAAAATTCTTATCTCAATCTCAATTCTCAAATATCAATCAGTCTCTTCCCTTCAATTTGCGAGATTTCATATTCTAATTTTATAATTTTATTTATCTCTCTTTTCCCGAATTTAATTTATCGCAATTTGTCATTCGGAATTTGAAGCTTGAAGTTCAAAATTTAAATACTTGCTTGACGTTTGTTCGTGGTAACACCAGATTTGCGTAATCAAGTGCTCAATTTATTTTCGAATTCGGTGCACTCCCTCTAGCTCTTTCTCTTATTTATTATTTTAATTGCATATTTAATTTTAGCTTATACATTCATTTTTACAATATGCTTAGTGCTGCTAAAAGAGCGTGTAGAAAAGTTACTGGTAGGGGTGGAAATAAAAAAAGAGGTAGTCCTGTAGCTTCCGGTAGTAATAGTAATGACCCAATAACACATGTTTCTGAATCATCCCCTAATGATAATGTAGAGATTGATTATGAACAATTACAAGAAGATTTTGGAATAGAAGATAATGAGATTGGAATATAAGATGAGATACCACCTACACCTAGTAGTGGAAATGTTGGTAGTATTGGAGTTGGAGTTGCTAGTGCTACAAGGGGTAGTAGACCACCAGTGGCTCCGACTTCTAATCGTAAAAGAAGAAGTCCGGTATGAAATTTTTTTGAAATAATAGAAGGTACTAATAGAGTTAAGTGCAAACTTTGTAAAGAAACTTTTAAACATTTGACCGGAGGAAATTTTGGGGGGACTGAGACACTTACTAGACATATGATGTCTAACCATCCCATAGAATGGGGAAATAATGGGGATGGAAGTCAAACAACTATTAACCCTACTACTGGAGGTCTAGTAAAATATGATAAAATGAGGGATCGTGAGGAATTAACAAAAATGATTGCTTTGGGTTGTTTACCTTTTTCTTTTGCTTCTTCATCATATCTTATTATGTATATTCAAAGGATTTACAATCCTTTATTTAAAGGTATCCCTAGAAGTACTTGTAGAGCAGATATCTTTAGACTTCATGGACAAAATAAAACATACATACGTTATTTGTTTAGTCACCTTCCTTCTAGAGTATGTCTATATTCTATATTGGTCATGCTGTTAATGGAAATGATTATTTGACAATTACATGCCATTGGATAGATGATAATACTTGTATGCAAAAACGTATTATCGCTTTTAAATATGATGAAGATCAGACTCATACTGCTGCGTTTATAAGTAGTACAATTGTTGAAGTTGTTGAATTTTATAATCTAAACCAAAAAGTTTTGTGTATGTCTTTTAATAATGCTTCAAACAATAATGCCGCAGTTTCAATTTTAAAATTGCATTTGCAACCACCTCTTGATGATATTTTTCATGTTAGGTATGCATGTTATGTTTATAATTTAATTGATAAAAGTGGCCTTGATTTATTTTCAGTTGAGGTTACTCATGTTAGAAGAGCAGTTGGTGTTATTCAAGGAAATAACAGACAATCTAGAATAAAAGAATTTAAGACTAAGTGCATCCAGTATAACCTTAAACCTAGATTCATGCCAGGCGAAATTGTTACTAGATGGAATTATACATATATATATTTAAAATGTTGCTACAAAATAGATTTTCTATAACTGAAGTTGTTAATGCACATTTTACTGATCATAGACGTATGTTAACAAGTGATACTTGGGAGGTTATTAATGATGTTGTTAAATTTTTACATAAATTTGATACTGCTACTTTTGTGTTTTGTGGCGCATATTACCCCACTGTTACTATGGCTTTAGTACATATTGTTGGAAATCATGTATATCTATGATATGTGCGCTTTGGTTGTATGAGCATGATTTCAGGTATAGGTTTTGATGAATGACAAACAATGAAGTCAAGTGTCAAACAACGATATAATATGACAATCAATCAAATGGCGAGAAGCATACATGATGACGGAATTGCATGAACGAGCCAAAGAGTTCAAGACCGAAGACCCAAGACGTAGGTCGTTTGGTAGAACCAATGTAAGGACAACGTTTAAGTTATCTTATCCTTTGGCTCAACATTAGGTCATCATAAACATGCATAAAACATTTGATTAAATCTTATTTATCATAAACATGCATCTTTGTGCTAAACCAAAATGATTTGTACTTTAGTCAAAATGGTTTTTAAACATGTCTTTTAAATCTGGACCTAGACAATCGATTATATGCTCCTTACAATCGATTGTGTTTTTCAAAATAACAAACAATCGATTATACAGTTTTAACAATCGATTGTATTAAGACAGTGTGATCTGAAGTTTTTCAAAATAGCAAACAATGCATTGTCTATTTTTAACAATCGATTATTTTGAGACAGTGTGCAACCGAAGTTTTTAATCATCTAAACAATCGATTGTTATTGTCATACAATCGATTATATTCATAAACAATCGATTGTCATTTTCATACAATCGATTATATTTTGACCGTTCCTACAGAATCCTAAATTGATTTTTGAACGTTGAATACAATCGATTATTTAGTCCATACAATCGATTGTTTAGCCTAAAATCAGGAATCTGTCTTTTGAACGTTGGTCAAACAATCGATTATCTACTCCAATCAATTGATTGTTTGAGCACAGAATCAGGGATTTTATTTGTCAATTAAGCAACGGTCAGCACCACTTTTTCACCTATAAAAAGAGGTCTTTTGAGCTGATTTTAAACACACAACTCCTCCATACATTGTTATACATATTGATCATTTTCAAGCATCATTTTAGAGCTTTTGTTGAGCCATTTGATAGACAACTTTGTGTTGTTCATAGAGCTTATTGTGTATCTCTTTATCCACTCTATTGAGAGAGTATTTGTTGTAAAACAGAGTTGTTTGAGAAGAACATATCTTCTCATTTGTCGGGTTTGCTAAGTATCCAAAGTCTTAGTGGTTGAAGTCTTGGGGTGAGGTATCCTCAAGCAAGTGAAGTCTTAAGGTGTGGTATCCTTGAGCAACTGTAACGGTTTGTTAAGCACCCGTATGCTTGACGAAGATAGTGGAAATCTCGAGAGAGTCTCTCGGGGACTGGACTAGCCACGGGTTGTGGTGAACCAGGATACATCGGTGCGTTCGTTCCTTATTATTTACTTATCGCACTTATTTCATTCCTGCAATTTTTAAATTCCGCAAGTTTACGCTATTTTTTATTATAACGCTATTCACCCCCCCTCTAGCGTTAAGCCTATTTTCTAACACATATAACTGAAATTTCTTTGCTACTATCTGAATTTAAGAAGAAAGAAAAATATAAGTATGTTGTTGAAAAATGCAAGTAAAATTCAAAAAATATTTCTTTCCAATTCCTTCGATTTACTTAATTGGAGCAGTTTTAAATCCTTCTATTAAAATGTCTGATTATCACCAATTAATGAATGCTTTATATACTTATATGGAGATTGGAGAAACTGAAACCTCAAATTTATATGATTCTATGAACAAGCTAAATGAATATTTACAACAACTATATAATTAATATGCAAATGAATGTGATAATATTGCTCGTACTTCTGGCAATGTTAATCCCGCTATGTAATGTAGCAGTTCTGCTAATATGGATGATGAAGGCCTTGATAGTTTTAATATTTTTTCTACATTTTCTAACACTCAAACCAGTAGCAGGAATATTGATGAGCTTCAATTATACTTTCATAAGCAAAAGGAGCCTCGCACAAAGGAATTTTCACCGTTGGGACGGTGGCATGAAAATGAAAAGCAATTCCCGTTCTTTTCGCTATGGCTCGGGACGTCCTGAATGTGCCAATTTCCACTGTTGCATCAGAGAGCGCATTTAGCCAAGCAAGACAACAACTTGGAGACACCCGCCACTCATTGGGAAGAAATGCTTTGGAAGTTTTAGTATGTTTCAGAGATTGGATTAGATCGGAACGAAGAAATCAAGGAAAGGAAGATGTTGATAGCCCAGAAGACGAGGAACTTGGAGATATATTAACCCATGGAAACCCATCCGAGTTTAACTTCCCAGAAGAAGGTCAATCGGTTCATATTGATTATGATGAACTTGCTAGGGCGATGCAAAACATTTGAAATTACTACTTTACTAGTTTACTTGTTAGAAAAAATGTAAACATTTCATTTTCTACTTTTTCAATTTGAAATTAAAAAATAAAGTAGCACTTGCAATAAGTGCAATTTTTTCCCATCTTACTTGTATTCATTCAATTATTACAAAGTATTAATATACCGTAATAGTTATACTACACATAATTCCAAAAACAAAAAACGAAAATATACTAAACCCGGCCCGGCCCCCTTCAACCCGGTATGGTTCAATTTTAACCCGAACTAACCCAGCCCGCTACGAACCCGTCATTGTGAAACCCAGACCGGAACCCTTACGGCTCGAAAAATTTCGGACCCGGACAAGCCTGGTCGAACCGTTTAACACCCTTGCTGAATACTCCCTCAATTATTCCCTGAAATGCCACATTCCAGAATACTTTACTCTGAACAACTTTCTGCGAATCTAAATCTGTTACCTTTACTTTCCTGACACTGATATTTAGAATCCCACAATTTACATAGAAATACCAAAAATCTGGACCTCTTCCGATAAATACACTATTTCTAACCACCCATACAACTATGATATATTCGATTATTCCCTGTAGAATCTTTAACACATTAGAGCCATCCTCACAAGTCGTTTTCTCTTATTCACTACAATTTAGCCGACCCAACGAACAAAACCACCCATGCCTCGTTGGCACTTTGATACCGCAGAATGAAATTCTCATCCCAATACATTCAAGCAACTCCCATCTCTGTGCACCGAGCATTCTTTACCAACAACGGCTCTAGACTTTTGTTGATTCTCATAAGCTATTAAGCATAATATAACCTTTGTCAAAATTTTCTCTACTCTAGCCATAGCTAATTCACTCACATGCCTCAAACCAGAACCAACATAACACCTAACTGTGCAATAAACTGCTCACAGTAGACTCCCCCACTTGGCTCAAGTCATAGATTAACATACCCTCAACAACTCATAACACTTTTACTCTATTGATGCCACAATAACATAGTGAGATTAACCTCAAATCATCTAACACATATCATCTAATACGGTATATCTTCTGCAAATCTCGCATTCATTCCCGCAACAGTCAAGCCCACTCTCTTAAGTGACCCAAAATTCCAAATTCAGCACATACCTTTCAATTACACATGAGATCTTCTAAAATACACATAAGGATCACGCCACTTCAGAACACTCCGTAGGAGATAACCCACTCGCTTCGCCTCAACATAACATTTCTGTATGCCCGCCACAGTCATAAATCGTCCGCAATCACTTAGTCTTCCTGAGTCTGAACTCATACAATAACATGGATTTCAGTTCACTCACAATCGGAAAACATGAAAAAATCCCCCACGCACCCATAACCCTGGCTACACATCAAATCACAATGGAAATCAAACACTTATTAGTTCATCTATCATCCAGCAGACCTTCATCATCGCTTCCAAGTCACATAAATACATCTCGCAGTACTGACATACTCATCACATAGCTATCCAACCGTCATTCGCACTAATAGGGACAATACGGAACATGTAAATTCGAAATACTTGCTCATACAATCTGCACCTTGGTGCTCAAGCCATAAGAAAAGATCCGGCCTCACGTCCTCCAGACTGGCCCAACAACAACTCACAGAGATCACATCTCACCCCTCGATCAGGGAATCACAAGCCATCAAACCACATACGATACTAAACACTCATTCACGCATACGAATGGGTGGACGGAATTCAAGAGTTACATTTCAAGATGAATCAAGGACGCACGATAAGAATTCAAGAATGTAAAGATTTTTCCTATAGGTTCTGCAGCCTCTCGAGGATAAATACAGACGTCTCCGTACCAATTCGCGAGACTCTACTAAACAGACTCATGAATCGTGAGACCACGTAACCTAGGCTCTGATACCAACTTGTCACGACCCTAACACCGATCATGATAGCGCCCAACACTCTGATAGGCAAGCCCGACCATTCACAATATATTTTCCATTTCTTATACATATTAAGAATAATTTACATAGGGAATTTACTAAAATATTATCTCATAAGTCTAGAAAATATGCATAAAATACATAGGAGTTCAATTTAAAATACTGAAACATAACCCTATAGAATCTGGTGTCACGAATCTGAGACTCTAATACAGAATATCCACCTATTACAAGTTTGTCTAGGAAAAATGCATAATTAAAGATAAAGATAGAGGGGAGAGATCAAGGGTGAGAACGCCATGCAACTACCTCCATACTCCCGGTTACTGCTGCTAAGTTAAACAAATCCCCACTTATCCTGTGGTGTACCTGGATCTGCACGCAAGGTGCAGGGACTAATGTGATTACTCCGACCTAGTGAGTTATAGTAAATAAAGGCTGAGAGAAAGAAATCATGGAACAATACAAAGTAAACTATAACTGGCGATTCAAAATAATTAATAAAATAAAATAAGTGTACCGATACTAAGAAAGTAAAACAGGTAAAGAACAAATGCACGAATGAAATGCAATGCATATGATGGTACACTCTAGTACCCACTGCGGGTGTGAAGCCCAAGCCATCCATTTATTTATTGTCGACGGCGCTTACTGGGGTTTGTACAGACTCCGGATGGGCTCCTACAGCCCAAACGCAACTTCACGCCATCTCGTGGCATCAACCAAGCTCTCGGCCTCAATGTCAATATAATCAACTAGGCTCTCGGCCTCAATATCTTTGTAGTCAAGCAGACTCTCGACCTCAATATTAAGGTAATCAACCAGGCTCTCGGCCTCAATATCAATGTAATACTGCTGCGGCGCAAATCCAGATACATGCTCAGTCCAGAAATCATCATAAGCCCATTGGACATTTGTAAAACAGTAGTTCTAAGCTGAAATATCATTTAAGTTTTCAAATCTTAGAAAGATGGCTGATTTGCAAAACAATATTTAAAACCTTGGAATGAGATCAAATAATATGCAAAATATGCGAAACAATGATATCAATCCCTGAAGGATTTAAATAATTGACACACAGCCCAAATATAACAATTAAATCCAAGTAGGATGGTTATCAAACAAGTTCTAGTTGAAAACATAGTAGAAACATCTTCGGGGCGGACCAAGTCACAATCCCCAATAACAAACAACCCCGCACTCGTATAGAACGCGTGCCTCACCTGAATATAGCGTTACGATAGGAAATTCTGGGGTTTCAAACCCTCAGGACATCATTTACATCTATTAATCACCTCAAGCGGCCAAAGTCTATCTCGCTATGCCCTTGCCTCTCGAATCGACCTCCTCGCGCATCGAATTTAACCAAAACCACAACAAATCCGTCACAGTATGCCAAGGGAACAAAATCCAATAAAAAAATGTTAAGAATTACTGAAATTCGCAAAACCCAAGCCCCGGTCCCATTTCGTGAAACTCAGTAAATTTTACGCCAACGGATTTTTTATCTCACCACGAGTCTATACATATAAAAATCACCAGAATCGGAGTTCATTTGACCCCTCAAATCTCTAGTCTAAGCTCTCTTAAGTTCGAGCCCTAAACCACCATATTTGACCTTTAATTCCTTGAGTTTTCAGTTCTAATCCATGTATTTACACCATAAAATTATGTTCTAAGTCCAAGAATTCATACCTGATCAAAGCTCTCGAAACCCTCTTCAAAATCGTCCAAAAACTCTCCAAGTCCGAGGTGAAATGTGTTACCCTTTCAAAAATTTGCTAAGAATACTAGTTAATAAATCTGTCCAGTCATCTCGCTTATGCGGTCCCATTTCCGCTTCTGTGGCCATTATATCGTTTCTGCGGTTTTCCTTTTTAGATCCCCGACCACTTCTGCGCCTCCAAATCCGCACTAGCGGAGCCGCTTCTGCGTCCACACTTCCGCTTCTGCGGAAATTACCTTGACCTCAAAACTCGCATCTGCGTCATTCTCCTCTGTTTTTGTGTGACCACACCTGCGGTTCCATAATCACAGGTGCAACATACCAGATACCAGCAGAACTTTAACATGCAAAAATTCCAAAACTCTCCGTTTAACCACCCGAACTCACCCTGAGGCCCCGGGACTTCAACAAAAACGCAGACATGATCCATTACCTTATTCAAACTTGCTCCAATCATCAAAACACCACAATTAACACTAAAATCATCATATACATCAAATCTAAGCCTAAGTTCTTCAAATTCTTACGAAACTCGCATTCGATCAAAAACTCAACCAAATCACATCTGAATCATCCGAAATTTTGCACACGCACCCAAATCACCTAACGAAGCTACTGCAACTCTCAGAATTTCATTCTGGTCCTCGGATCAAAATCTCACTCATCAACCGAAATCGCCAAAATACTAATTCCGCAAATTCGAGTCAAATTCCACACTGGACCTCTAAAACCAATTCGGATCAGGCTCCTAAGTCAAAAATCATCCAACGAAGCTAACCAAATCCTAAAAACTCCGATCTGAGCTCGTATACACATAAATCAACCTTGGTCAAACTCTTCAAATTCAAAGCTTTCAACTGAGACTATTCTTCCAAATTCATTCCGATTTATCCTGAAAATCAAAACCAACGATCCACATAAGTCATAATGCATAACATGAGGCAAGTCATTCCCGAGGACTGGTGATCAAAGTGCAAAAACTCAAAATAACCGGTCAGGTCGTTACACGATGTGGGCTTATTTTATGGAAATAATTGCAGTCCTGATCTTGTTGGTTATGCCAATGCTGGGTATTGATCCGATCCGCACAAGGCTCGTTCTCAAACAGGTTATGTATTTACCTGTGGAGGAACTGACATATCTTGGCGATCGACTAAGCAATAAATTGTGGCTACTTCATCTAATCATGCTGAGATAATTGCTATTCCTGAAGCAAGTCGAAAGTGCGTGTGGTTGAGATTTATAATACATCTTATTGGAGACAAATGTAATTTGAAGTGTGACAAACTACCCACAATTTTGTATGAAGATAATGCAGCATGTATAGCTCAATTGAAGGGAGTTAGTGTACAAGATCGGGATGCGAAAGCTTAATGAATTGAATTGTTTCTCTCATCCGGGGGAGTTAATGCGCGTTGCACTCTTTTTTCCTTACAAGGTTTTGGGTGTGTTTGGTACAAGGGTTCCAAGAAAATGTTTTCTTGGAAAATAAGTAGTAATCTTATTCATTTTCCGGTGTTTGGTAAGCAAATTAAAAAAAATGACTTCTCAAGAGTATTCATAAATAATTTAGATATAATAAATATGAAGCCATAAACTTTCAAAGTCACAACCTTCTGGACCCCCAAATTTCATAAACTTTTGAACCGCTAAACATTCAAAACCGCAAAATTTCGAACCTGCAAACTGTATAATTTCTAAATCTGTAAACTTTCAAACACATAAACCTCCGAACTCATAATTTTGGAACTTGTAAAATTTTGAGCATGTACATCGATAAATAATAAAACTAAAACTGAAAAATATATTTAAATTTTTTTCCGGGGGGGGGGGGGGGGGGGCATTAAAAAAAAAAAAAAAAAAAAAAAATTAAATTACAAAAAAAAAAGTAAAAAATTTTTTTTTGGGGAGGGGAAGGGATGCGGGGGGAGGGTGGTGCAAAAAAATAAAAAAAAGCAGAAATTTAGGGTGGGGGGGAGGAGTGTGGTGGAAGGGTAGCAGGGTGGGTAGTATCGGAAAAAACTGAAATTTTTTTAAAAAAATCTTTTTTTGGAAAGGGGATGGGGTGGGTTAGTGAGGGTGGGGATGGTTGAGAATGAGGTTTGGAAAATGTTTTCCCTTCTCTTGATAAGGAAAATATTTTTCTCCAATTGGAGGAAAATGAATTGACAAGCAAAATATTTTCCAAAACATTTAAGCCAACTAAACATGGGAACATTGGAAAACATTTTTCGGAAAATGTTTTTCTTCATACCAAACACACCCTTTGTCCCACTGGGTTTTCCTTGCAAGGTTTTTAATGAGGCAACCAAAAGGCGTATTGTTAGATATGTATACCTTTTCTAAATTTTTTTTCCTATTGAGTTTTATTTTAGTTAATTTTTTAATGAGGCACATTACTTATCGAGTAAACATTCAAGAGGGAGTGTTATGAATAGAGTTCTATTTAGAGTGAATGTCCATCTTGTAGAGAGTTTTACTTTGTGGCTAATTAATTTTTCCTCTATAAATGAAGGCTCTTACCTCCATTGTAAATCATCCCAAAATTCAATAAGAATTTCCTCTCTTTCTTTCTCTGCAATATTGCTCTTGTTCTCTTTGTTGTTTTATAGCAGGACCAAGACGAACAACGTTTTTTCTTTTAAATAATCCTAATAAGAAAATAATATTATTTGAAAATAAAGTTGAAGGCCTAAGTTAATAATAGTAATTATTTATACCTAAGTAACTCATTTTCACTTTATTAATTTCAAACTTCTCATTAAGGCTCCAAATCCTTTTTCTTCCCTATCCCTTAGTCCTCTCAATAAATTCTATAAAAAACTCAAAATAAATAATTCTAAAATTTCATGGGATGTGATCTGTGAAATGGGATCAAATCCAAAATAATGTGATTGTAAAACTTTGTTGAGAAATTTGGAATATTGGTTAGATTATGGTAAATTTTTGAATGCACATATTCCAAGATTGTACCATTATAGAGCACTGGAAAAGTTGAAGCCCCTACCTCCTTTATTTCAAGCTTTTGCAAAAATTAAGTTTACAAACTAAGAGCCCATTTGGCCATTAAAAACATTCGCTTATATTCGAAATTTTTTTATTTTTTTGAAATCAGTTTTTAGCCATAATTTTTTCAATTTTTACTTGAAGATAAATTTTAAAATATTTTATAATTTTGAAAAACTTTACAAAATTATTTTTCAAAAGTTTCACTTAGATCACTCTCAAAAATTCAAAAATAACGAAAAATTATATTCATGTCCAAATACAACTCTAATTTTTAAATACCATTTTCACTTTAAAAATTTTACTTTTTCGAAATTTTACAATTCTTATGTCTAAACGCCCACTAAGTTTAAGTTTATTTTTCTGAAAATTTTCCAACTTTATATAACTCAAAATGTGAAAAAATTATCTGTTAAATACAAAACAAATTGCAAATTTTGTTTTTTGAAACATCTCAGACTTATTTTAGGGAGAATAAATTGTTTTCAACGATAAAATAGAAACAATATAAGTAACCAATGCACGAAAATGTTCGCAACTCAGTAAATTGAGTCATTAAAAGGAGATAAATAATCTGGTAATATCAATCAAATTACCCAGGATGTGTAAACTTTATAAACTTCAGCATATAAAATTTGAATTCTCTTTATTCCTATTTTATGAATTATTACTGCTATAGTTTAGGAGCACTATATTATGCTAAAAAACTGGACCATTTTGTATTTATCTGTTACAATAATGGGGTCTCTAGTGTGTTAGATATATAATGTGGTCCTGATTTCAAACTGTCACATCCTTATTGGTCTTTCTTCAGCTGCCAACCCCACTTTTCCACTCCCCAGATTGGCCTTTGGGGGGCGGGGGGCGGGAGGGGTAAATTATATATATATATATAATTTACCCATCGGATAGGAACGGAGTGGTCAAAGTGGAGGCTAGCTTCAGGGGTCCTGTGTGACAAGAAAATCCCGCACAAACTAAAGGGGAAATTCTACAGAGCCGTGGTTAGACCTGCAATGTTGTATGGGGCGGAGTGCTGGCCCGTGAAGAACTCGCATGTTCAGAGAATGAAGGTTGCGGAGATGAGGATGCTTAGGTGGATGTGTGGGCACACCAGGCTCGATAAGATCAAGAATGAAGTTATTCGACAGAAGGTAGGGGTGGCCCCGGTGGACGAAAAGATGCGGGAAGCGAGGCTGAGGTCTAGAATCAAGATTGTAGGTTAGGGGCTCATAGGTGATTAGTGTTGTAGTATGGTAGTTCCTGCTTGATATTACTGCATGCGACTGTATTTATGTTGCTTATGTTTTCATAACTATTTACGTTACTTTTGTGGGAGTACCTATGCTTTATTATTTGTTTTTGTCTTGCTTGTGTTTCTAATTTTATCTCTGTTTCTTAATGCAGCTTTCCCATTTTTACTCTACTCGCCGAGGGTCGATTGGAAGCAGCCTCTCTGCCCTTTCGGGCAGGGGTAAGGCTCGTCTACATATTACCCTCCCCAGACCCCACCTGGTGGGAGTATACTGGGTAGTTGTTGTTGTTGTTGTTGTTGTTGTTGTTGTATATATGCTGGTTATTTTTTTCTAACGAACGACTATTTCGGTTAATTCTTCTTTTAAGTTATTGTACTGTGGTCTTAATTTGATATGTACTACTCTATCCGTTTCATATTGTTTGAGATATTTTTGTTAGTCTATTCCAAAATGAATGACGTATTTTTAAATTTAGAAATAATTCAATTTTAAATTTTTTATTTTACCTTTTTGTCCTTAGTGAGAAGCTTTTATAGCCACACAAATGGTATAGCCCCACAATATTTTACCCCTTAAACTTTAAGATAAGAAGTTTTAAAAGTCATCTTCTTTTTTCTTAAATTTTGTGCCGATTCAAACTATGTTAAACAATATGAAAGGAAGGGAATAATTATTTCCAACAGATAAGCTTCTTCCTCGACCACCAAAAAAAAAGGGGAAAAGTAAAGGTAATGTCGTAAAGATATTTAATTGTTTAAACATGTGCCTAGTAGTAGATATATTAAGTTGTTAGGCATGTATTTCAAAAAAATAATTGTTCTTTCAATTCAAATTTACTTAATTCAGAAAGAAAGAAGAGGTGAGGCTGTTTTCTTGGAATGGGATATTTGCATGCTCGACAAGTCAAAGAAGTTTTTAAGAAAAGTAGTTACTACTTAGTAGTGTCTAGTAGTATTAATTTGAAGTTAGGTTTATCCCAAACATTAAATCCTAGTTAACCATATTTTAGTTGTATAACAAAGATTAGAGTTAAACCCAACTTATCATTATGTTGCTTTTGGTAAAATAGGATTAAACTTAAATTTCTTCTAGGCAATGCTAAACCGTCATGTCTGGATGATTAATTTGGATTCATATCGACTAAGTTCTTACTTATTTTTGTTTTTTAATTTTATATTTTCAGTACTTGAATCGCAAAATATTCAATTAAGACGGAATAGATCCTGAACGTGTCACTCTACCAAAAGTCAAAAAGAGTCTTAAAATGAAAAAAAAAAGTATTTAAAAGTTACTCCCTCAGTTAATTTTTTTTTTTTTAAAAAATTAAAAACTATCTCCATTGATCAGTAATGTGCAACAAGTTACAATTGAGTTTGGCATAGTACATGATGATTGAGCTGAGCGTGGTTATGTTTGTCCTAACAAAATTAAGAAGTTTGGGGGGGGGGGGGGGGGGGGCATTTTAGTCCATAAAGCATTGCTCCTGCCTAACAAAGATGATCTTTCCCTCTCTATACCTAACAAGGCATCCTCCTCCACATTGTCCTTAAATACAATTACCATCGTTGTTGAGTTTAACTTGAATACCAGGTGGTTTGATCCACCTCACCATGAGGCCGGTTCTTTGGTGAATGGGCGCTTCGCAGGCTTAACATAAATTGTTCAAGTAGTCCCGCCTGTCACGATCTGGATTTTTTACCTTCCGGAATTATGATAGCGCTTGCTAATAAGAGCTAGGCAAGGCAACTTTAATTTTTTTTATTAACAATATTGCGGAAACAAAAATATTTAATAATTAAGTGGAAGTCTTAAATTTAAATAGCTGAATAAAATACTGAATTCCAACATAAATCTCTACCCAAGAACTGGAGTCGGTACTCACGAACATCTAAGAATACTAAATACAAAGTCTAAAAGAGACATAAGTCTGTGTATCTCGAATATAATGGGATGACAGTCTAAAGTAAGGATAGATGATACGACGGGCCTGCGGACGCCTGCAAGGCTACCTTCGTGTCTCGACGGACTGAAAGCCTGCTCCCACGCTACTGTTGCTGCTGCTGTCCAAAGCCTGGATCTGTGCAAAATAGCACAGAGTGTAGCATCAGCACAACCGACCCCATGTGCTGGTAAGTGCCTAGCCTAATCTCGATGAAGTAGTGATGAGGCTAGGACCAGACTACCAGATAAAACTTGTTCAGGTTAAGTATATATACAACAGAAAGAAATACCGAAAATAAACAGTCAATAAAAAAAGGGGGAACATGCTTTGGGAAGACAACATTTACAAATAAAAAATCTTAATTTAAAGATAGAAGCAGCCAACAGAAACAAATATCAGGGGCATTCCAGGTACTTAATAGGAAATAGTTTGTGGTTCATACCAGTAATCTCCTTGATTCTTTATACAGTAGAGTTCCTGGGATAGGGTGCTAAAGCAAAATGACTCTTGCCTATATTAATAAATTTCCTTGATATCATCTCATACTTCGTAAGAGTATCAAGAACCTTTCTTAACATATTTTTGCTATCATTACAAAACAAAAATGGTATCATCCGCAAATGCAAGATAATTGATACAGTGCCATTACAATTCATATAGAAACAATTATAGCCAGTAGTGTATTGGAGATGTGTTAGCGGTCAAATGCATACGCAAATATATGTAGTTGTTAAGTAATAAAGTGATTAAAAATTAGATGTTGATCCCACGAGTACTTGTGATTAATTATTAACTAAATTAAAATATTCTAATTTTCTAAACAGGAATTAAACCTAGAAATATTTGATTCAAAACTAATTAAAATAAAATAAAAACAAATAATGAACTTGAACAGAGAAAGAGCAGTTTTTTATGTTATCAATGTAATAAAAACGATCTAGGGTTATGGGCTATCTAACATTCCTATTGTATTCTTCTATTGAATTGACTAACTAATTTATCTAGTTTATTGGTTGACAGAGTTAATGTTGCTCAAAAGAATCTGTCGAGTTCTTACTCGCCTATTCAAGCAAACCTAACGCCTATATGTCTGTGGAGTTAGAATCAACAAGAACGCATTTAGCATTCCTGTAAATCAACCAACCAAGGCAATTAGGTATATGTCTATCCTAACCACGAATCTATTACCCGATGCCCAGGTTCAAGAACTTACTCAACTCAATCCTATGTGCAATCTAGAATTCCCACTTTTGAGTTCAATTCACGATTCGTAGGTAGTATTCAATTGGTGATCAAGCAATCAAACAATTAAGCACAATATTGAATAAATAAACCAATATGATAAACTAAGAAATCAAAATCAATATCTGAATAACAATAGTCATGAAAGAACCACAACCCTAGAACGTGAAGTTTAGCTCCACATAGACATGGTAGCAAAACAACAAATCATACAAAGAAACATAAAATTACTAAGTTTGATGGAAGAAAAGATGAAACCCGGCCTCTATGGTGGCTCTGTGCTCTTCCTAGGTCAAAAATTACTCTAAAAAATGTTCTACTATGTATATATACCAAGTAGGGTTGGGCCCAAACAATGATACCTTCTCCAATGTGAGAAAGGACACTTTTTCCGGGTTAAACTAGCGCGGTCGTGCACCTGGGCGCGCATCTGGGCAACTTTCTGTCCCGGACGCGCTAAAACTAGCGCGGCTGCGCTAATGCGAATATTTCACCCTGTTCCGTTCCGAATTTGGAAAAACGTAAAATATACACGTTGTATCCTTTTGAGTCATCTTTCCAACCATATATTATGGAGCCAAAATGGAGTTCGGAGCGAATAGTTATACCTATTTTACTAGACAGTGTGCAATCTACCCACTGGATGCTTCGTTCGCTCTAACTATCATCTATTAACCCCCAAATGCGATCCCGACTAAATTCATTGAGCTTTTAATCATATTTCAAAGATCTAAATCACTCGAATTCATTTCATAACATCTATATAGCTCGGAATCACTCCTACAAGTCATAAAGCACACAGTTAGTACGTGACACTAGCGATTAAAGCGCAAACTCAATCAAAGTGCAGTAAATAAGAGTGTAATAAGCGACTAAAACACACAATTATAGCCTATCATCAACACCCCACACTTAAACCATTTCTCGTACTCGAGTAATCAAACTACACTTTATATAGACACAACCTTTTTAAACAATTCTCCTAACTCATCACACCAAGAATATTTAAAATAGATTAAGCACAAAAGCGTAACATATTCACCTCAAGATTTGACTCACAAGTACCACGCATTATTCGCAAATCACCCACTTACTTTAACATATAGGTCACTGAAATTACCTTTCCTTCATGAATCAAGTGCCCTCACACAACAAAAGAGAGTAGTTCCACACAATAAAATTTAAGAACACTTAGTAACTCAAGATAGAAAGAATTCACTCAGTCTCAAAAATAATATTCATATGCCACAAAAGATGCACCATAAGCTTGCCCGTAGTGTAATACTCCACTAATCGAGCTCATTAAGTCTAGGATCAAGTAGGACTGTATTTGGCTATAATGTAGGCTGCGGGACGGGTATGATACATTTAGATATAAGATTGACGGCACTTCTCTAAGATATAAGATTGACTGCACCTCCCTAAGCTCTTTAATACATACACTTTAACATTGAAAACCACACACTTATGTCAAATCACAACTCCACCTTCATATCTATATATATCAACTCCACTAATTATTTAAGCACAATTACATCAAGACTTACCACTATCGAAGAATATTTTCAAAGCAATGCAACTATTTTTTTTCTTTTTCAATTCAAGTGGCTCTTCCTCCTTCAAATCAGTGCACCTTTCTCCTTATTTAATTAGTTCCACTCAAAAGCCAAACCAACCACCCCACACTTTAACTTTTACAAAGTTCATAACCATTCAAGTGCTCATGAGAGGTGAAAGGGTTCAAATAGATGGTTAATTCAAACAAATGGGTAAGGCTTGTACTGTGGTTGCCAAAGAAACAGGATTACAGGCTCAAAGGGGTTAACTACGATACATAACAATTAGGAGGGTCAAATATTTATATGGCTCAATAAAGAAAAACCTATATCACTTTCAAGACTGAACAAAACTACTATTTCACTTTGCAAACACACGGGGCAAGTTCTACACATCAAATGCAATGCACAGAATAACACAAAACTTTACATACATATGGCACATAACTCACTCAGGATTGGACTCATCAAGACACTCTAGTCAAAGAAGTTAAGCAAAGTTAAGATCATACAATTTAAGGTACTTATACAAGAGTCAAAAACTGAGCCTAAGCATCACAACCAAAGTACTCACTATTCTCAAGGCATAACCAAGTCAAGAGATATTGCTTCAATTCAAAGCACAACACCATGACTTCTCTCCTAAAAAAAAATAAAACTACCTACACTTTGTTCAAATAAAACCCTTGGAAAAGAACCGTGGCCCAAAGAAAAACCAAGGAGGAGTTACTATACTGCCTAAGAATTCTTTTTGTGTGTTTTATCTAGACTAAATTCACTCAAGAAATTTGTCTAAAGGATCCGTTGCCAGGAAGAGTCTACATATTTTTTGATTTTTTTTTCTAAATAAAAAAATTATTCAATTAAACTAACACAACTAAAATAGCATATCAGACAATCTACTCACCCCACACTTAAAATTGTTCAATGTCCTCAATGCACACCATAAATAATAATAGGATAAAAGAGACTCCCTGGTAGGCCAAAGGCCGAATAATTAGCAGCTCATGGGATACTCAGACTTCTCCCAGGTATGAATCTTTGTGCGGGTACCTCACACTTAGTTTCAACCACCTGCTCGCTTTTTGCACACTTCCAGTGGCTTTTCTTCTATGCTCATACTCCTATAATAATGCTACAAAGAGAGAAAAATAAAATAAATAAAATAAATAAAAAATAAAAGTAAGTAGTAAAGCTGGGTTGCCTCCCAACAAGCGCCTAATTTAAGGTCGCAGCACGACTTGAACCAATTTTTGTCTCCACCTTGAACTTATGAATTGTACCCCTAACATGACATCCAGTCTGTGGCTATGTACCTTTGGTGGGGCTACAAAGATAACCAGACCAAGTAATTAATTTTTAACTCTGTACCTCTCGGCCTTTATATAAGGAATGTAATTTTTTCTTTTTGGCACAATAAATTCAAGAATATAGGCGCTCTCATCCTCACTCTTTGACCCTTTCATTGGTTCAGATGGCTCGATTACTATCTTACTATCTAAACACAATGTGGAAAAATGATTGGAATGAGGTCTAATGGGTCTAACTCATGAATTTTACTACTATTTGCATCCTCATATTTACACGCACTCAAATCTCCCAAAGTAATGTTATCTACTCCCTCACATGACTCTAGAACACTCTTCTCAATATTGGCATCCTCAAGAAAAATAGGGTCTAGTGATTTGTATTCTCGTTTTAGCTCCTCAATTTGGTCTAGAAGATTTTTTTCAGCTTCACACAGCTCATTATTAAATTGTTGGGCATTACACACATCAAACTTTGCACTCAAATCCGCATCTAAGTTACGCACAGCCAAGCCAAAATTATCAATTTTATGTGCAAGCTCATCTCTCTCCTTAGACCAATCATTCACCAACGTTGCTAGAAGACAACGCCGTTTCACATATTCGACTAAGTGAGAATATCTTTCCCAATACCAACACTTACTCCTATATTCAAATTTAGATCTCCAAGAGGTCAAGCCACGACAAGCCCAAAATATTCTTATCTCTGAATATTTCATCCCCAGATGTTATGTTGAGAGAACTAGAAACACACTAAGAGAAAAAGTCAAATAGTTATAAATTACAAATATTTAGAAAAATAAAAAAAACTTGTAGAGATAAAAGTAAAAGTCTAATTTTGAAAAATAGTTAATTTCTAAGTCCCAGGCAACGGCGCCAAAAACTTGTTGCGGCCAAACACACATGCAAGTATACGCGGTCTTCAAGTAATAAAGTGACTAACGGTCGGATATCGATCCCACGAGGACTTGTGATTAACTATTAACTAAATTAGACTATCCTAATTATCTAAACAAGAATTAAACCTAGAAATATTTGATTCTAAATTAATTAAAATAAAAAGAAACAAATAATGAACTTGAACAGAGAAAGAGCAAAGTTTTTTTATGTTATCAATGTAATGAAAAATATCTAGGGTTATGGACTATCTTACATTCCTATTGTACTCTTCGATTGAATTGACTGATTAATTTATCTAGTTTGTTGGTTGACGGGGTTAATGTTGCTCATATGAATATGTCGAGTTCTTACTCGCCTATTCAAGCTAACCTAACGCCTATATGTCTATTGAGTTAGAATCAACAAAAACACGTTTATAATTCTTGTAAATCAACCAAGCAAGGCAATTAGGTATATGTCTATCCTAACCGCGAATCTATTCCCTGATGCCCAGTTTTAAGAACTTGCACAACTCAATCATATATGCAATCTAGAATTCCCACTTTCAAGTTCAATTCATGATTCGTAGATAGTATTCAATTCGTGATCAAGCAATCAAATAATTAAGTGCAAGATTAAATAAATAAACCAATGTGATAAACTAAGAAATCAAAATCAATATCCGAATAACAATAGTCATGAAAGAACCACAACCCTAGAACGTGAAGTTTAGCTCCACATAGACATGGTATCAAAACAACAAATCATACAAAGTAACATAAATTTACTAAGTTTGATGGAAGAAAATATGAAACCCGGCCTCCACGGCGGCTCTGTGCTCTTCCTAGGTCAAAAATTACTCTAAAAATGTTCTACTATGTATATATACCAAGTAGGATTGGGCCCAAACAACAATACCTTCTCCAATGTGAGAAAGGTCACTTTTTCCGGGTCAAACTAGCACGGTCGCACAACTGGGCGCACATCTTGGCAACTTTCTGTCCCGGGCGTGCTAAAACTATCGCGGCCGCGCTAGTGCGAATTTTTTACCCTGTTCCGTTCTGAATTTGGAATGACGTAAAACATAAACGTTATATCCCTTTGCGTCATATTTTCAACCATATATTGTGGAGCTAAAATAGAGTTTTGAGAGAAAAGTTATGCCTATTTCACTAGAGAGTGCACAATCTGCCCACTGGATGCTCCGTTCGCTCTAACTATCATGCGTTGACCCCCAAACGCGATCCCGACTTAATTCGTTGATCTTTTACTCATATTTTAAAGATCTAAATCACTTTAATTCATTCCATAACATCTATATAGCTCGGAATCACTCCTACAAGACATAAAACACACCGTTAGTGCATGACACTAGCGATTAAAGCGCAAACTCAATCAAAGTGCAGTATATTTGAGTGTAATAAACGACAAAAATACAGAATTATAGCCTATCGTCAAGATGGTTATGCATCTTGGAGAGAAGCTCAGAACTAAGGATAAAAAGTGAGGGGGAAAGAGGGTTCCCTTGCCTCAACTATCTACTGGACCTAAAGAAGACATGTCTAATTCCATTCACGGTCACCGAATACCAATTATGAGAGATGTAGTTGTGAATAAGGCTGATACAAAGTTATGAGAACCCCATCTTCCTAGGAGATATGCATAGAAATTTCCAAGAGACTCTATCATAGGACTTAGTCATATCTAGCTTTAAGAAAACATTACCTCATCTTCCAGATTTGCCAATATCATTGATAATTTCCTGGGAAAGAAGCATATTTTCAGTAATAGCTCTGCCTTCATAAAGCTAGATATAATCCTAGGCAAGATTGTGGCAAGCATAACATTAATGATTTTGGAGATAATTTTGTTGGAAACATTGCAGAGGCTAATAGGTCTCAAGTTCGAGAACTGTTGTGGGTGATCCACTTTAGGAATCATAACAAGGCACATATGGGAGAAGAATTTAGAGAGAATAGCTCAACTGAAGAAAGCCGCCACTGCCTTATGCACATCTTGGCCAATGACTTGCCATGCCTTCTGATAAAAGCATCCACTAAAGCCATTTGGGCCTGGGGCACTATTTGCTTCAATAGAAAACACATTATTTTTAACTTCCTGTAGGGAAGGGATCTCAGTAAGTATGGAGTTGTCTTTATCAGTAATGCATCTCTCTAGTCAATCGAGGGCAGGAAAATCATCATATCAATTCTCCTAAGAAAATAACTTTTGATAGAATCTGATAGCTCCTTCTGCAACAACATCATTTCCCTCCAGCCATTGTTTTTGATCATCCATGATTTTCTTGATCTCTAGTTTCCTTATCTTGTCTTTAATGATCCTATGGAAATAGGAAGTATTAGAATCATTCTCATCCAACCATTTGATCTTAGATTTTTGGATTTTGAGGTATCTAGTAAATTCAGCTCTATATCTTGATAGTTCACATATGTTGTTAGAGGTGTTGTTCATCACAAAGTTAACCTCCAGAATCCTCAACTGGGTCTCAAGTCTATTAGGCTCCTCATAGATATCACCAAAGGTCTATCTTAACCAGGTGCTAATACCATTGCTAGCCCTTTTGAGCTTTTGATGAAGAATGTATAGGGGATTTCCAATGAATTCTTCCTCACATGCATTCTGAACAATTTGGATGTACTCATGGTGGTCGATCCAGAAGTCTAGGAACTTGAAGTATTTGATATGTTTAGTGGTTTCGTTATTGATTTTGACAAGAATAGGGGCATTGTCAAAGCAAGTCGTAGATAGAAGAGTGACTGTAGTATCATTTAAAACATCAAACTAGGTAGAATTGTAGACCATCCTATCCAATCTCTTAAAATGGTGGACGGAGAGTCTCTATTATCACACCATGTGAAGATGGATCCAATGAAACCCTAATCTTGAAGCCCACATTCGTTAAGGAACTCAATAAAATCCAAACTCTCCTCCATTATGTGGCATCTACTAATGGGGTCCATCCCATTAATCATGGAAGAATATTCTTCCTTCTTTTGTCAAAAAAGGCTGCAAGCAGCCCATATTTTTAATTTGGTTGATTAAAAATGTCAAGATGGGTGTGCTGCTCTTTCCTATTTTTTGCCTATAAAATGAGAGCTTCGGCTCTCATTTTGTGACACCAACAGAAAGAGATAAAAAGAGTAAGGTTTCACAGACAGGGTATAAGAAAATATTCTGTGAGGAAAATAGAGAGTGAGCGATATTGTAGTAAGGTGGAATATCAAAAGAGGGTTATTTCTTTTGAGTGTTGTAGTGGTCTTTGGAGTATTTTACTCGGACCTACAAAGTGTAAAATTCCTTACTATAGTGATATCAGTTGCTCCTCTCAGGGCCGTGATTTTTCCTTTATTCAGAAGGGTTTTTCACGTAAAAATTTTGGTTTCATTGTTACTCTTTTATTATTGTTAATTGACATATCTCGGTGCTATATTATTATTCCGATTTTATTACCCTGAATATTATTTTGGTAGGGGTTTATTCCCAACAACTGGTATCGGAGCGCAGGTTCTGCTCGTTCACTAAAATACTATTCACTATCGGTAGTACTATACTCGGTGGAAAATAAAAATGTCAGGAGTAAAGTTCGAGGTAGCTAAATTCAACGGAGATAACGGTTTTTCAACATGGCAAAGAAGGATGAGGGATCTGCTCATCCAACAAGGATTACACAAGGTACTAGTTGTTGATGCTAAAAAGCCTGATACTATGAAAGCTGAGGATTGGGCTGACTTGGATGAAAGAGCTGCTAGTGCAATCAGGTTGCACTTATGGGATGATGTGGTAAATAACATCATTGATGAAGACACTGCACATGAAATTTGGATAAGGTTGGAAAGTCTATACATGTCCAAAACGCTGACAAATAGATTGTACCTGAAGAAGCAGTTATATGCCCTACACATGGGTGGAGGTATGAATTTTTTGTCGCATTTAAATGTGTTTAACAGACTAATCACACAGTTTGCCAACCTCGGAGTAAAAATCGAGGAGGAAGATAAAGCCATCTTGCTATTGAACTCGTTGCCATCTTCGTACGATAATTTGGCAACAACCATCCTGCACGGTAAGACTACTATTGAGTTGAAAGTGTCACATCGGCTCTTTTACTCAATGAGAAGATTAGAAAGAAGCCTGAAAATCAAGGACAGGCTCTTATCACAGAAGGTAGAGGTAGAAGTTATCAAAGGAGTTCGAGCAACTATGGTAGATCCGGAGCTCGTGGAAAGTCAAAGAATCGATGCAAATCAAAAGCCAGAAATTACTACAACTATGATCAACCCGGTCACTTCAAAAGAGATTGCCCAAATCCAAGGAAGGACAAAGGTGAAACTAGTGGCCAGAAGAATGACGACAACACAGCTGTCATGGTGCAAAACAATGACAATGTTGTCCTCTTTATAAATGATGAAGAGGAATGAATGCACCTGTCAGGTCCAGAGTCGGAATGGGTGGTTGACACAGCGGCATCTTACCATGTCACACCGGTAAGAGATCTTTTTTTTAGATATGTAGCAGGTGATTTCGGCACCGTGAGAATGGGTAATACGAGTTACCCAAAGATTGCGGGGATTGGTGACATTTGTATCAAGACAAATGTCGGATGCACATTGGTTCTAAAGGATGAGCGGCATGTACCTGATTTGCGGATGAACTTGATCTCGGGGATTGCTTTGGACCGAGATGGATACGAGAACTATTTTGCAAATCAAAAGTGGAGACTCACAAAGGGATCATTGGTGATTGCAAAGGGAGTTGCTCGTGGCACGTTGTACAGGACAAATGCAGAAATATGCCGAAGTGAATTGAATGTGGCACAAGATGAGATTTCTGCAGATTTGTGGCATAAAAGAATGGGCCATATGAGCGAGAAGGGATTGCAGATTCTTGCCAAGAAAACACTCATTTCTTATGCCAAAGGTACAACAGCAAAACCTTGTGACTATTGTTTATTTGGTAAACAACATAGAGTGTCATTTCAGACATCGTCGGAAAGAAAGTTGAATATACTTGAGTTAGTATATTCTGATGTTTGTGGCCCAATGGAAATTGAATCAATGGGCGGTAACAAATATTTTGTTGCTTTTATTGATGATGCTTCACGAAAATTGTGGGTTTATATTTTGAAAACCAAAGATCAAGTGTTTCAAGTTTTCCAGAAGTTTCATGCTCTAGTAAAAATGGAGACAGGTCAAAAGCTAAAGCGTCGCCGAGGTGACAATGGAGGTGAGTACACTTCAAGGGAATTTGAAGAGTACTGTTCAAATCATGGGATCAGACATGAAAAGACAGTTCCTGGAACCCCACAGCACAATGGTATAGCAGAGAGGATGAACCGCACTATTGTGGAGAAGGTGAGAAGCATTCTCAGAATGGCTAAACTACCTAAGTCATTCTGCGGTGAAGCAGTTCAAACAACATGTTACCTGATCAATAGGAGTCCATCAGTTCCATTGGCGTTTGACATCCCAGAGAGAGTTTGGACCAATAAGGAGGTGTCCTACTCGCATCTGAAGGTGTTCGGTTGCAGAGCTTTTGCACATGTACCGAAAGAGCAGAGAACGAAGCTGGATGATAAATCTGTTCCCTGCATATTTATCGGATACAGAGATGAAGAGTTCGGGTACAGATTGTGGGATCCTGTAAAGAAGAAGGTCATCAGAAGCAGAGATGTAGTCTTCCGAGAAAGTGAAGTTGGAACTGCTGCTGATATGTTAGAAAAGGCGAAGAATGGTATAATTCATAACCTTGTTATTATTCCTTCTATTTCTAACAATCCCACAAGTGCAGAAAGTACGACCGACGAGGTTGCCGAGCAGGGAGAGAAACCTGGTGAGGTTATTGAGCAGGGGGAGCAACTTGATGAAGGTATCGAGGAAGTGGAGCACCCCACTCAGGAAGAACAACAACCTCAACCTCTGAGAAGATCGGAGAGGCCAAGGGTAGAGTCATGCAGGTACCCTTCCACAGAGTATGTCCTCATCAGTGATGAGGGGGAGCCAGAACGTCTTAAGGAGGTGCTGTCCCATTCAGAAAAGAACCAGTGGATGAAAGCCATGCAAGAAGAGATGGAATCTCTACAGACTAATGGCACGTACAAGCTGGTTGAACTTCCAAAGGGTAAAAGACCACTCAAATGCAAATGGGTCTTTAAACTCAAGAAAGATGGAAATGGCAAGCTGGTCAGATACAAAGCTCGATTGGTGGTTAAAGGCTTCGAACAGAAGAAAGGTATTGATTTTGACGAAATTTTCTCACATATTGTCAAAATGTCTTGTATTTGAACAATTTTGAACTTAGCAGCTAGCCTAGATCTTGAGTGGAGCAGTTGGATGTGAAAACTGCATTTCTTCATGGAGATTTGAAAGAAGAGATTTATATGGAGCAGCCACAAGGATTTGAACTAGCAGGAAAGAAACACATGGTGTGCAAATTGAATAAGAGTCTTTATGTATTAAAGCAGGCACCAAGGCAGTGGTACATGAAGTTTGATTCATTCATGAAAAGTCAAACATACATAAAGACTTATTCTGATCCATGTGTATACTTCAAAAGATTTTCTGAAAATAATTTTATTATATTGTTGTTGTATGTGGATGACATGTTAATTGTAGGAAAAGATAAGGGGTTGATAGCAAAGTTGAAGGGAGATCTGTCCAAGTCATTTGACATGAAGGACTTGGGCCCAGCACAACAAATTCTAGGGATGAAGATAGTTCGAGAGAGAACAAGTAGAAAGTTGTGGCTATCTCAAGAGAAGTACATTGAACGTGTACTAGAACGCTTCAACATGAAAAATGCTAAGACAGTCAGCACACCTCTTGCTAGTCATCTAAAATTGAGCAAAAGGATGTGTCCTACAACAGAGGAGGAGAAACGGAACATGGCTAGAGTTCCTTATTCTTCAGCAGTTGGAAGCTTGATGTATGCAATGGTATGTACTAGACCTGATATTGCTGACGCAGTTGGTGTTGTTAGCAGGTTTCTTGAAAATCCTGGAAAGGAACATTGGGAAGCAGTCAAGTGGATACTCAGGTACCTGAGAGGCACCAGGGGAGATTGCTTATGCTTGGAGGATCGGTTCCATTCTTGAAAGGCTATACGGATGCTGATATGGCAGGTGACATTGACAACAGAAAATCCACTACTGGATATTTGATTACATTTTCAGGGAGAGCTATATCATGGCAGTCGAGGTTGCAGAAATGTGTTGCACTCTCTACAACTGAAGCGGAATATATTGCCACGACTGAAGCTGGCAAAGAGTTGATATGGCTAAACGGTTCCTTCAAGAGCTTGGACTGCATCAGAAGGAGTATGTCGTCTATTGTGACAGTCAAAGTACAATAGACCTTAGCAGGAACTCTATGTACCATGTATGGACCAAACACATAGATGTGAGATATCAGTGGATTCGTGAGAAAGTGACGGACGAATCTTTACAGGTCAAAAAGATTCACACAAGCGAAAATTCTGCGGATATGCTGACCAAGGTGGTACCAAGGGACAAGTTTGAGCTATGCAAAGAACTTGTCCGAATACACTCAAACTAGAAACTGCTGTGTTATTCCCTCTAGATAAATGAGACTGGAGGGGGAGATTAATGGGGTCCATCCCATTAATCATGGAAGAAGGTTCTTCCTTCTTTTGTCAAAAAAGGCTGCAAGCAGCCCATATTTTTAATTTGGTTGATTAAAAATGTCAAGATGGGTGTGCTGCTCTTTCCTATTTTTTGCCTATAAAATGAGAGCTTCGGCTCTCATTTTGTGACACCAACAGCAAGAGAGAAAAAGAGTAAGGTTTCACAGACAGGGTATAAGAAAATAGTCTGTGAGGAAACTAGAGAGTGAGCGATATTGTAGTGAGGTGGAATATCAAAAGAGGGTTATTTCTTTTGAGTGTTGTAGTGGTCTTTGGAGTATTTTACTCGCACCTACAATGTGTAAAATTCCTTAATATAGTGATATCAGTTGCTCCTCTCAGGGCCGTGATTTTTCCTTTATTCAGACGGATTTTCCACGTAAAAATTTTGGTGTCATTGTTTCTCTTTTATTATTGTTAATTGCCGTATCTCGGTGCTACATTATTATTCCGCTTTTGTTTCCGTGAATATTATTTTGGTAGGGGGTTTATTCCCAACATCTACACTTTTCTTTTCATCACTTATGGTGATTACATTAAAGTATCCAAAGACCCCCCCCGCCCCCCCCCCAAGGACTCCTGGATATTGTTAGAAATGTTTTTCATGTCTGATCACAACTCCGTTCTGAGATCTTTAGTGCAATTAGCATAGACCATATTAAGGAAGAAGCCTGTACCATTATTATGAGTTACACTAAGGTGCACGTGTTGCTCCTTGTCCATAATAATATCCATAGTGATATCATTGCTCCAAAAAATTCAAATATTATTGGAACAATGATGAAAGTCATGTTGCATACCAAGTCTTCTTTCATACTTCTCTAATTTGCTATTATCGACCATCGGTTCCTGAAGACAGATGAGATGGTGGTGAAATTGTTTTTTGATAGTTTGAAGTCTTTTCAGGTATCTCTTGGACCCTAACCCCCTAATGTTCAACGAGATTCTATTGATCATTAGAAACATCAGTGGATAAGGTTGTTTGATCATCCTTGTGATAGGTTTTTGTGTTGGCTTTGAAGAAGTGGCCTCTATCAGTGTTATGGTTGTTTCTAAGGGAGAGGTTGTTGTGTTTTGTGACACTTTGAGCAAGTTGCATGATAATAGCTTTTGGTTCCTCAACTTCTCCATCCGATTTTGAGGTATTAATAGTCCCATCAAAACAATCCAAGACCATGTCTTGATCTCTGATAATATTTTCCATGACCTCCATGTGTTAGTTATGTTTACATTCGATGGATGGTTCCTCCTGATTGTAGCCTCCAAGATCTGTTGGGGCTAAATCTCCAGGGGTGTCACCATTACTTTCAGGTTCCAATTCTTCTTTTTCTTTGTTTCTATTTCTCTAGTCTCTTGACTTTAGGAATGCTTAGAGCTGGCCAAGTTGATGTACCGTTTCACCTATAACTCTGGCCCACCTTCATTTTATTCTTGAATTTATCACGTATATAGATTTTATTCTTGAATTTTTTTCTCCTGTTGTCAATTTCTTTAGCACCTTTTTATTCACACATACCAACTTAGCCATATTATCATGTAAAAATTCCTCCACGACATTGGAGCTTAAAGAGGAATCTCCTTTGGCTGTTTTGACACTAAGTTTTACTTGTTTCTTATTAGACCTTTTCTTCTCCGTTGAATCTTGACCTTTGTCCTATCTGGTGTTTTTATGGGATTGTTGCTCCACACTTGGATCATCTTTGTCATCTCCCAAGTACAAAGTTGTTTCAGTTTCTGCAGACTCTACTGAGTCCATAAGCTTCTCGAACATATTGGATCCTTCCTCAATGATTTTGTTTTGGTTTGTTTTGTTCCTCTCTTTAAAGACAACTCCTTTGTGCCCCTTTCCTCTACTTCTTCTATTCTCAATATTATGCTAAATCTCATTAACATCGCTTACGTTTTAAGCTTTCTGAACCTCTGCATGTTTTATTGTTGTGTTGTTGTTGGCATCTTTAGGAAGGTCTTCGCGTTGCTTTGGATAGTTGCCTTGCACACTAGATGTAGCACTGTTTTTTTGTGGTAATTAAAGTTTTATTAATCACTAACGTATTTGCATTACAATACCATAGTCTAGCTTATACTCAGCTGACTATCTCTAATTCGTCAACTGACTACATATAATCAAACCTATCTCCTGATGATACTAAAGCTTGAATTGCTGCAATTTTTTTCTAATTCCAGGGGTACCTCTAACATTACAAATGTATGCTATCTCCCTCGGCAAAACTGCACAGTTACGAAAAATGTTGTTAAAAATTCTCGAGTTCCTTTCCATCGAGACAACATATGCAACTTCAGCAATTATCATTTTGAAGATATTGGCTCGACAAGATTTCCCTTTAGCTCTACATATGAACCATTGGAGTTTTTGATCCCAAGTACATGACTAAGGATGGATCTCATGGAGCCACTGCATTACTTGATCCCATAGATCAGATGAAAATGGACATGATAGCATAAGGTGATCTTTGGTCTCTATGTGGCTCTGGCACAGTATACATTACTGATCAACACCCAGTCCCCATCTTGCTAATCTATCTTTGGTTGGTAATCTGCCTTGTAGAATCAACCACAAATTGAAGACAGCTTTTGGTGTAGCATAATTCTTGATGATCAGATTCTTCCATGGTACTCTCGGCAGGTCTCCTAACTGCAAATGATATAGTTGTCTAATGGAGCAGTCCTGTCTCCTCCAGTGTTGAAAATTCTACAGAACAGCTCTAGAGGCTATAATTTTCCTGACCATCCGGCTTGCCTGTGCAGGGATTGGCATGTCTTCTATCAGATTGTGTTTTATATAGTAAGCAGTTATCCACCTTATCCACAGTTTATCCTTTTTGTGAGCTAGGTCCCAGCAAGTCTTTGCAATTGCAGCTTTATTCCAGAGCATAAGATTAATAAGGTTCATCCCTCCTGCTGAGTTGGGAATGCACATTCTGTGCCAAGAGACATAGGCTTTCTTAGTAATGTAGTTTAGACCAGACCAAACAAAGCTTCTACATATTGCTTCAATCATATTAAGGACATTAGCAGGAAAGATGAATTGCTGGGCCCAGTATGCTTGAATGCCAAATAGAACAGATTGGACTAGCTGGATCCTCCCAGTGTAAGATTGATTCCTGGCAGTCCATGAAGTGATCTTAGCAGTAATCCTCTCCACTAGAGGCTGTCATTGGATCAAGGCAATCTTCTTGGTGGAAAGAGGAACACCTAGATATTTGAATGGTAGCTCACCATGAACAAAACCAAGGTGGTCTATAATCTGTTTCTGCACTTCTAGTGTAACACCACCAAAGTATACTGAACTCTTGCTCAGGTTTGCCTGCAGGCCAGAGGCTTCAGAAAATTGTAAGAAACATTTGAATATGGCTATGATAGATGCAATTTATCCTTTAGCAAACAGTAACAAGTCATCAGCAAAGCACATGTGAGTAATTCCTAACTTTTTGCATCTAGGATGGAACTGGAAAGTTGGTTCTTTCTTTAGTTCATTACATGATCTGCTAAAATACTCCATGAGAAGTGCAAATAGGAAGGGAGAAATTGGATTCCCTTGCCTAAGTCCTCTAGCATCTTCAAAGGGCTCTGTTGCCTCTCCATTGACCAGTACTGAGAAACTCACTATTTTGATGCATTCCATAATCCAGTTAGTAAATCTACTTGGGAAGCCAATATCCTCCATAACGTGTTGTAGAAAAATCCACTCAACTGAATCATAGGCTTTTTGGAGATCAATCTTAATCATGCATCTAGGTGTCACATGTGCTCTGGTATAGCTTTTGACTAACTCGTGTGCCAAGATGACATTATCAGTTATCTTTCTGCTTGGGATAAAACCTGCTTGGGCTTCACTGATGATGCTAGGCATGACATTTTGCAGTCTATTGGCCTGGATTTTTGATATCATTTTGTAGAGGACTGAGCAGCAAGCAATTGGCCTATACTCTTTAATTGTACTTAGCTTGGATACTTTAGGAATTAGAGTGATAGTGGCACAGTTTATAGGCTTGTAGATCTTGGTTGTTAAGAAAAACTCTTTGATGGCACTTATAACTTGCCTGCTAATAGTGTTCCAAGACTTTTTAAAAAATACAGCATTATAACCATCTATTCCTGGGCTTTATCATCTCCAATTACTTTTAGGCTCTCCACAATTTCAAGATCAGTGACATCCACACATAATTCCCTTCTTTGCTGCTGTGTTAGGACTTGACCATTTGTCATATACATTCTATTTATTGTTGGAAGAAATGAAGCTGATGATCCCATAAGTGTCTTATAGAAACCAGTGATCTCCTTTTTTATATCTGCAGCTGTAGTGACTTTGACTCCCATCACATTTATGAGTTATGTGATCTGTTTCTTCTGAGTTCTTTCTTTTAGGACTGCAGTAAAGTACTTTGTATTAGTATCTCCAAGTTGTATCCATTTTGCTCTAGCCTTCTGCTGTAGGACAGTTTCTTCAAATAGTGACCACTTTTCCAGTTTCAAAACTATCTTTTCTCTTTCTGCTGCAACTCATCAGAATATGCCTTTGTCATTTGCTCTTGTACTTCTTTCAGTTCTTGTCTGCAAAGTTCTATCCTCTGAGGGATAGTCTTGAACTCCTTAACATTTAAGGTCTTTAAAGGACCTTTCAATGCTTTGAGCTTGGACCACACTGCTTTCATAGTTCCTGGGTTATCAGAATGCCAGACATTGGCCACAATCTGGTGAAACTCCTCATGTTGAGTCATACATTGAAAAATTTGAAAGGTATCTTGCCTTTCAAGGAAGAAGATGCCAATGTCACTATCATGGGATTGTGATCAGAAATTAGTGGTTGATCATATAAAGTTTCCACTTGGCTCCACTTGATCATCCACTCATAATTTCCAAATACTCTATCCAATCTGCTACATACTCTATCTACTCCAGTCTGCTTGTTTGTCCAGGTATATTACTCACCCTTCCAAGTTAATTCTAACAATCCAGCTTGTTGAATGCATTGACTAAATTCTTGAATTTCAGAATATCTGACAGGGTTACAAGATTGTCTGTCCTTTTCATATAAAACAACATTAAAGTCCCAGTAACTACCCATGCATCTGTTCCCTGATGAAAGTGCCTATAGACTACTCCATAGAGATCTTCTTTGTTCCATTCCATTATACCCATACACCACAGTGAGGTAGCATGTAATATCTCCTTTTCTGCTACTAACATTGCTATGTATCAATTGACCTTCCTCCTGAATACCAGCAACTTCAAACATGTTTGAATCTCATAGTATCCACACTCTACCATTTCCAGCAGAGTCATAATTTGTTAGAGTACCCCATCCAGGTGTCAGCAGATTAGCAATTCTACTGGCATTTATTTGTTTAACCTTGGTTTCTACCAAACCAACAAGACTAATTTTATTTCTCCTAATATACTCCCTAACTTCTTTTTGCTTGTATCTTTTATTTACACCTCTTATATTGCAGAATAACCATTTTATTGATGAAAACTTGTTCCCTCTTTTCCCCAGGTGGAACCTCATGCTTACTACCAGAGACTGCCTCAAATCTATTACTAAAAGTAATGGGAGAAAATGGTGGGAAATTAATAAAGTTGAATATTGGACTTTGAGGTTGCTTCCCTTCGTCTTCTTGCTTTTCTTTCTTCGTCATCAGATTTTGAGGTACATTGACCTCTGTAGTAACTTCATTTGGCACATTCTATTGCACTATTATCTCTTTTTGTATGGGCACAGTTTGGACAGGAACCTTAGTTCTCCATTCCTGAACTACCTTGGCCTTCTTCACTTGATTAGGCTGGTTTATGTTCTGCTTTGTTTGAACTGAACAGCTATGGCCAATAATTTGACATTTTTCACAGTAGGAAGGTTTCCAATCATAAACCACCTCTTGTAAGAACTTCTTTACATTTGGATCCATTACCCATATCTCTCTTGGTAACTCTTTAATGAAATTAACCTCTATAAGCATTCGCGCATAGGAAATTCTTGTCTCTTTAGCTGTACATTCATCTGCAAATATAGGTTTCCCTAAGACACTTGCAATCCTGCTTAGTGATCTCATTCCCCAGCAAGACATTTGGAGCTTCGAAAACTTTACCCATAGAGGAATGTCAATAGGAAATTCCTATGTAAAATCAAAATCTGGTGTCCATTGCATAAGGATCATAGGTCTGTTAGCAATTGAATAGGGCCCTGCACATAGGATCTCCTTTGCATCTTCAATTGTTCTGAATTTAACTATATAATAACCTTCCTCATGATAATGCAAATCTGTCTCTGGGACATGTGACCAGTGAATTGATAAACCTCTTCATCGCATTGAAACCAGGCCCATCCCCTAGGATGTACACAACTAAAGCACATTTCCGTTTTATCTCTTCCGCTTCTACCTCTAATTTGTTCAACTGTACCACAGGTTGTCCATCAATCATTACAGGAGGCATATAGTCTAACGCCATTCCATGTGTCGCAAACCTATTTTTCTGAAATAGAGTAGACCAACTCTTTTTGGGTTCCTCCAATCTGTTTCTGCTGGTCTTCGAGTTCTCCTTTGCTTCCATTACTGGCTGAACTTGTAAGGACTGCTGCATGGCTTCTACTCCAGTGGTTTTCATCTTCAATAGGTCTGAATCTACCTCAAGCGGAACCAAAGGTGACAAACGGGACTACCGGGCTGGTCCGGGTCGTGATTTTTTCGACCCGTCCGAGTTCCGGTCCGGGTTGAACAGTGCCGGATTCGTAGCGGGCTGGGTTAGTTCGGTTTTAAATTGAACCATACGGGTTACGGGTTGAAGAGGGCCGGGCCAGGCCGGGTTTAGTATATTTTCAATTTTTTTTGGAATTAAGTATAACTATTAAGTTATAATTATATTAATACTTTATAATAATTGAATGAATACAAGTAAGATGGGAAAAAATTGCACTTATTGCAAGTGTTACTTTATTTCTCAATTTCAAATTGATAAAGCAGAAAATGAAATGTTTACATTTTTTCTAACAAGTAAACTAGTAAAGTAGTAATTTCAAATGTTTTGTATCGCCCTAGCAAGTTCATCATAATCAATATGAACCGATTGACCTTCTTCTAGGGAGTTAAATTCGGATGGGTTTCCATGGGTTAATATATCTCCAAGTTCCTCGTCTTCTGGGCTATCAACATCTTCCTTTCCTTGATTTCTTCATTCCGATCTAATCCAATCTATGAAACATATTAAAACTTCCAAAGCATTGCTTCCCAATGAGTGGCAGGTGTCTCCAAGTTGTTACCTTGCTTGGTTAAATGCACTCTCCGATGCAACAGTAGAAATTGGCACATTCAAGACATCCCGAGCCATAGCGAAAAGAACAGGAAATTGCTTTTCATTTTCATGCCACCATCCCAACGGTGAAAAGTCCTTTGTCCGAGGCTCCTTTTGCTTCTGCAAGTAGAATTGAAGCTCATCAATATTCATGCTACTGGTTTGAGTGTTAGAAAATATAGAAAAAATATTAAAACTATCAAGGCATTCATCATCCACATTAGCAGAACTGCTACATTGCATAGCGGGATTAACATAGCCAGAAGCACGAGCAGTATTATCACATTCATTTGCACAATAATTATACAGTTGTTGTAAATATTCATTTAGCATGTTCATAGAATCATATAAATTTGGGGTTTCAGTTTCTCCAATCTCCATATAAGTATATAAAGCATTCATTAATTGGTGACAATCACCCGTTTTAATAGAAGGATTTAAAACTGCACCAATTAAGTAAATCAGAGGAATTGGAAAGAAATATTTTTTGAATTTCGCTTGCATTTTTTCAAAAGCATCCATATATTTTTCTTTCTTCTAAAATTCATATAGTAGCAAAGAAATTTCAGCTATATGTACTAAAGCCATAGTAACAGTGGGGTAATATGCGCCAGAAAATACAACAGTAGCAGCATAAAATTTATGTAAAAATTTAACAACATCATTAATGACCTCCCAAGTATCTCTTGTTAACATATGCCTAGAATCAGTACAATGTGCATTAGCAACTTCAGTAATAGGAAATCTATATTTGTAGCAACATTTTAAAAATATACATGTATAATTCCATCTAGTAACAATTTCGTCTGGCATGAATCTAGGTTTAAGGTTATACTGGATACACTTAGTCTTAAATTCTTTTATTCTAGATTGTCTATTATTTCCTTGAATAACACCAACTGCTCTTCTAACATGAGTAATCTCAACTAAAAATAAATCAAGGCCACTTTTAACAATTAAATTATAAACATGACATGAACACCTAACATGAAAAATATTATCAAGAGGTGGTTGCAAATGCAATTTTAAAATTGAAACTGCAGCATTATTGTTTGAAGCATTATCAAAAGACATACACAAAACTTTTTGGTTTAGATTATAAAATTCAACAACTTCAACAATTGTACTACTTATAAACGTAGCAGTATGACTCTGTTCGTCATCATATTTAAAAGCGATAATATGTTTTTGCATACAAGTATTATCATCTATCCAATGGCATGTAATTGTCAAATAATCATTTCCATTAACAGCATGACCAATATCAGAAGTTAGACATACTCTAGAAGGAATGTGACTAAACAAATAACGTATGTATGTTTGATATTGTCCATGAAATCTAAAGATATCTGCTCTACAAGTACTTCTAGGGATATCTTTAAATAAAGGATTTAAATCCTTTGAATATACATAATAAGATACGATGAAGAAGCAAAAGAAAAAGGTAAACAACCCAAAGTAATCATTTTGCTAATTCCTCACAATCCCTCATTTTATCATATTTTAGTAGACCTCCAGTAGTAGGGTTAATAGTTGTTTGACTTCCATTCCCATTATTGCCCCATTCTATGGGATGGATAGACGTCATATGTCTTGTAAGTATCCCAGTCCCCCCTAAATTTCCTCCGGTCAAATGTTTAAAAGTTTCGTTACAAAGTTTGCACTTAACTCTATTAGTACCTTCTATTATTTCAAAAAATTTCCATACCGGACTTCTTCTTTTACGATTAGAAGTTGGAGCCACTGGTGGTCTACTACCCCTTGTAGCACTAGCAACTCCAACTCCGATACTACCAACATTTCCACTACTAGGTGTAGGTGGTATCTCATCTTCTATTCCAATTTTATTATCTTCTATTCCAAAATCTTCTTGTAACTTTTCATAATCAATCTCTACATCTTGCAAGTTAGACGATGATTCAGAAACATGTGTTATTGGGTCATTACTATTACTACCGGAAACTACAGGACTACCTCTTTTTATATTTCCACCCCTACCAGTAACTTTTCTACACGCTCTTTTAGCAGCATTAAACATATTGTAAAAATGAAAATATAAGCTAAAAGCCTAAAATTAAATATGCAATTAAAATATTAAATAAGAGAAAGAGTTTGAGGGAGTGCACCGAATTCAACAATAAATTGAGCACTTGATTACGTAAATCCAGTGTTACCACGAACAAACGTCAAGCAAGTATTTCAATTTTGAACTTCAAGCTTCAAATTCAGAATGATAAATTGCGATAAATTAAATTCGGGAAAAGAGAGACAAATAAAATAATAAATTTAGAATATGAAATCTTGCACATTGAAGGGAAGAGAGAGATTGATAATTTGAGAATTGAGATTGAGATAAGAATTTTGAGTGAAGAAATGAAGAAGAGATGAGGGTATTTATAGATTTTAAGAAGGGTTAATATTGTAATTTAATAAATATAAAAAAATAATGAAAAAATAGCCATTTTTGCAAAATTGTCCGTTGGCCAACGGATCTGTACCGTTGCCAACAGTAATGTGGGCCCCACAAATTCAAAAAACTAAAAAAAAAAAATTTACCGTTGAACCGGGCCGGTCCTACTGGTTCACGCTACTGTTTACACAAACCGGAACGATCCGATCCGATTCCAACCCCAAAAAATTCAAAAGAACCAACCCCCTACCCCCTCGAACCCAGCCCACCCCGGCCCTTTGTAACCGGGCCGGTCCGGTCCCGGGTTATACCGGTCCGGTCTGGTCCCGGTCCAACACGGCCCAGTTGACATGCTTAATCGGAACTAGTGGAGCCAGATCTACTTTTGCTTCAATCGGAGCTGATGGAGGCAAATCAAGCTTCCTTGCGACTGTATCTTGGTGCGATATCATCTCATTTGCATCTTGCTCAGCTACAACTATGGAATCAGAGGTCTGTACAGAGAGTCTGTACAGTATTGGTAACAGTTTTCTCCAAAATCGGTTGTTTGATTGTTGTTATCAGCTTCTCAAACGTTGCTAATGGTATTTAACGGGGTCTTCCTCTACCTCGACCTCTCCTTCTCACCATTGTCACAAGCTCAGCGTACGTTTAGCTCATGTGCGCCAAGAGTAAACGGAGAAGAAGGGTTTTATGGTTGACTACCAACTTTTTTATTAGATGTAGCACTGTTAGTATCCCATTTGGTTTGTTGTTTTGGTATCCTATTGGTTCCTTTATTCCCCTATTCATTTGACCATAGATTTATGTTTCTTCCTGCATCTTTTTGAATTTTTGGGTGAAGTATCATGCATTTCTCCTAGGAACGCCCTTGTAATTTATCGTGGAAGCAGTAGGCGGAGATATTCTTATATTCAATTTTTTGTTCAAACACTTCCAGATCACCTCTTGAGTTTCTAATTTCCACAATGACCTCTATAATTAGAGGTTTGGCTAGATCGATTTCAATCCTTAATTTAGCAGTAGTGGGGCGAGTTTTTGATAAAGTTTGTTTATCCATGACAATAGGGATGCCAACCAGCCTAACAATGCGACACAAGGCATCCCGCTCATAGTAATGCCATAAAGGTCTGGCAAGTTAATCCAGAATAGAGCCAGTGTAATTTCTGCATCCGGTTTGAAGTTGGGTGTCTACTTGACTATTTTCATATTGTTGTTCTCAACCAGATGTATGAAATCTCTTGAATAAATTGCGTTGACTTCTTCTTCATTCTCCACATCGATGAAAACGTGTTTTAGGTCTTTAATCCCAATTTTTAGGCTTCCTTTGACTTTGATAATTTTCGAAAATTGTATTCTGATGGCCGAGTACGAGTGAACTTACCCACAATGGTTTATTTACGGGTTTAGCTAGGAGATCATGTTTTTCTTTGGTGAAGATTACCACAGCTTTCCCATTCACAATTTCATGTTCTCTTGGGGGTAATTTGACACGACCTTTGTTGTGGGTGGAATCCCTGTTAGTTAGGGTTCCGGAATAAGAGGGTAACTGAGCAATGTTAGGGTTCCCTTCTCTATTAGATGTAGAAGCTGGGTCTGGAGGATACGGGTTTTTTTATTAGCAGAGATGAAAAGATATCCATTGAAATGAACATAGGTTGCTTTATTGTGGAAACTAGCTGTTATCGGCGAAGGTAGCCGTTAATAGCCGGTTAGCTTTGAAATTATATGGAGAGAATTTTTTTAAGCAGTTCACTTTTAAATTGCGTGTATACTAAAAATAGATTTTTACTTTTTACTTGTCACTTTACGTATATCATGAGAAGACAAAAAAAATTTTGTTATACCCACAATATTTATTATTCATTTCAAATTATTTTCTCAGATCCAATAAAATATGCATCAATTGATATGAGCATCATAATAAATTATACACTTTGTTTATTATTTCTTAAGGAGCATGAAAAGTCGAAATGTGCCAAGTAAAAGTGAATGGAGGGAATATATGAGAGGTTTAAATGCTTCCAAGGGTTGAGCAAAATATTTACTCCCCCGTCTCATATTAACAGTCGTAATTGCTAAAAATAGTTGTCTCACATTATTTGTCACTTTAGAAGTTCAAGATAAAATTAATTATTTTTTTTACCATTGATAATAATATCCTTTAAGATTAAAACCACCTAACTTTGTTCAAATACTAATGAAGAAAGATTAAATATGAGGACATGAATAAGGGTAAAGTAGTCAAAATTTATTCTAATTAATTTTTCTTAAGGGGAATATACAAGAGAATTATGACAAATAATATGAGACGAACACAGTATTTCTTAAAATGCTCACAGAAGTACAAGATCTTTCGAACTCATATGTAGGGGTGTACAAATGTGTCACGACCAGGAATTTCCACTCTCGGGAGTCGCGATGACGCCTACTCGTGGAAGCTAGACAAGCCAAAAACCTTAGTAATTATTAACCCATCTCGTTTTTATACATGATTAAATAATTAAATTAGTAAATGAATAAGCAATTAAAAGGCAGCGGAAAATAAAATTTAGCGGAAGTCTGAACTAAATATATAAACAACGTCAAGAAAACCATTACAGTCTCTACCCAGCACCTAGTATCACAACATACACAGATTACCTCGGATTACTACAAATAAGAGTTTGAAATAAAGGAAATAGTCCGACTCGAATACAAATGTCAACAGAACATGAAAACTGATAGAAGAGACATCGGGCCTGCAGACCCCAGTAAGGCTACCTTAGTGTCTCGGTGGACTGAAGGTTGGCTCACGAGCTACTGCTGCTATTCGACACCTGGATCTGTGCAAAAGAGCACAGAGTGTAGCATCAGCACATCGAACCCATGTACTTGTAAGTGTCTGGCCTAACCCCAGCGAGGTAGTGACGAGACTAGGACCAGACTCCAAATCAACCTGTACATATATACATATACATACATATATATATATATACATACATATATATATATATATATATATATATATATATATATATATATATATATGCGCAAATACAAGGGAAAGATAGAAGATATAAACAATTAAAGCTGGGAGGGAGAACATACTTTGGCGGTAGCGGATAAAAATAGAATATCATGAATAATAGGGGGAAAACAATAATTTAACTTCTAAGACGGAATAAAGAAATAAAGACAACTTTCATTTTCCTTTTCATGTTGTTACAGACGTGCAACCCGATCCCATTTCTCATATCTCGTGGTAGGCGTACCACGCACTCCCATTTCATAAATCTTTTAGTAGGCGACCATCTACTCCCATTTCGTCAATTTTGTGGTAGGCGTACCACCCGCTCCCATTTCATCATATCTTTTGGAAGGCGTACCACCTGCTCCCATTTTATCATATCTTGTGGTAGGCATACCACCCGCTCCCTTTTCTAGTTCATCACACAAGTACAAGAAATACCAGCAAAAGAACATACGCAAAATAATAATTTCCCGGAAAGGGAACAAAATATCGAAACAATCATTGTTGATGCCCCCTTTTTCTAGAGGTCGAAATCGGGTATACGACATTTGGGAGGACAACTCTATTCCCTTGCGTGAATTGAGATTTTGAGTTTGGAGAGTCACCACTTAATGATTATAGTGCATTGGGACACTTTTAAGATAGAATTTGAGATGAAGAACCAGAGTATGGGTAAGGGCTAGAAATTATCTGGAGGGGAAGGTGTTAGGCACCCCTCAAGATCCACTAGTATGGTTCCCGACCATACTAAGTTTGTGACTTTAAGCAATAAAGAAGATAGATAGAAGTTTCAAACAAAAGGAGGGGTTTCACATAACATTGCAAACAAGTATAAAGTTTTAAAAGAAAAGGAGTAGAAGGTATATGAGATTGGTTTGAAAGAAAACTTAAAAAGAATAACGAGTAAAAAAAAGAAAGGGGTCCTAGGTTTGGAAATAATATGGATCACATCAATACAATACACGGCGTACACTCCTCAAAGATGGGTTGCACGTGATATTAGAGCACCGATTATCATATCCATATTCTACCCTTCCCACCCCGTTAAGGTATTAAAGCGCAGAATGTCTCGTTACTTATTGCATGCTAGTACCCGCCCCAATTCTATCAGCCCCGGAGGCATTTAGGACTGTTAATCCTAAAGGGAAAAGGGATAAGGCTTTTGAAAGTTTTAAAGGACAAAAAACTAAGGTGACAATCAAAACACACAATACAAATATGGGAAAGAAAATAAACAAGTAGGGCTCAAGTAAGCCTTCTGAAATCAGATAAAGCCATAGAGTTATCATGTCTTGCACGTACTGGTTTGGTGTTTAAAATTAAAAGCGATAAGCGGACTAGTTCAACACATATTTTTAGCCAGAAAGTCCGCATTAGACTCGCTCGAATGCAGTTGTCTAAGATTGATTAATTAGCCAACATTTGTCTATGTGTGGGATAGAACTACTAATTTTTTTGAAAACAAGCTGACTCTAAAAGAGTTACCAATTTTATTAGAGTAAAATAAGTTTCAGAAAAAGAGTGCAGATTTATTACAAGAATGCATTGTAGACTAATTAGCAAAGGTTTACCAGTTAAACATGGAGAAGTGGGTTTCAAAGAATGCCAACTAGATAAAAAAAATGTTTTTTAGATTTATCAGAAAGAGGTAGGTTTCAGAAAAAGAATGCAATGATTTTGAAAACATTTACCAAATTTAACAGAAAGAGATGAGTTTTAGAGAAGTGAAGATTGACTATATGAAAACGTTTTAAGAGTCCAGAGAGGGTGTAGGAAGTTGCTTGTTTAATAAAATAAGTACGAATTTCAACAATCGATACCGTTTTAAACGGGTGAGACAGTCCTGGTTCGAAATTGCCATAGGCGTGCTTTCTATATGTTACTGATTCTTAATACCTTTTCAACCAAATAGAAGCCTTATAAATATGATATCTATGTTCCAATTTATTATCAAGCCTAGCAGTTTGCCTAATGGTATTATTATATGCAGAAATGCAAACCCCTATATACATGGTATCTATATGCATAGTTGCAGAAATCAGATGTTAAATCCTATAGGCATGCTTTCTACGTATGAAGTGCACAAATTAGAAGTAAAACCCTATAGGAATAATTTCTACCCATGTGCATAAAAGTATCGCCCTCCCTTCTTTACTAAATCCACATGAGTTTATTCAAATTATCACAAACCAGTAAAAATTAGGCTGAAATTAAAAGTACATCAGAAACTATCAAGTTGCATCCAAGGAACCTAATTCAAACTCAGTGTCTAACAACATGAGATTGAACCACTTCCGAGATCAAGATTTTCAAAGCTTTCTCTTATCTAGGGTGTTTCAAAGTTCCAAGGAGGTTCAGGAACTCCAGGTATGCTTACTCCCAAGATATCAATCCGAATGAGTAATAGTGCAGTGTGAAAGAGCCAGTCATCAAGTGTCCAAGTTTAGAGGGAGCTCATAAGTCCCAATGCATGATTCACAAGTGGGGAAGAAGTTAAGTTCTAAGAATGAGTGTCAGTGCAGGCTAGTAGTCATACCAAGCCATAGGGAAGGCTGGCACAGCCCTGACCAGCCTGTTCAACTAGTAAATTATAAGTAAAGACCCATTGAAGGTCATACTATTGTCTAGAAAATGGCTAGGACACTGTTATACCAAAGTCTCATACTCATCATACATAAACGGGGAAGGGGGTTGGGAATTGAAAGAGTTTAGAACTCAGGGAGTCCAGTTCATGTACATGAACAACAATGTTATATATTGTCATGTTTTCTGAACCATAACTCAAATATACAAAGGGATTAGGGACATGGGTTCATGTAAAAATAGGAATAGTGAAACCCAACTTGTAGAAAATTACAGTAGGAAGCAGTAAGACATACAAATAAAGGACTGAAGAATAAACATATATGGGAGATGCAGAAATTAAACAAAAAGAAACATATCAGTTACAGGAAAGTAAGCAAAGGGACACATGATTCTTTCAAGCAAAGCCACAGTCAGAGAAGAGAACTTTTATGCTTATGAGTTCAGAGAACTCGAATACTTTAAAAAACTAGGTGTATTTGAGAGTAAGAAGTAATGACTTGTGTTCTTTCGTTGTTCTCTTTGAAAGAGAAGAAGTACATGTATTTATAGTGTTTGAAAACGAGTAAAAGGTGAGGTAATGAGCCACAGACATGGAAACAATTACTAATCAGAATCAATCACACAAGTGGTTTCCTCTGATTAAGGAATCACTTGCTTAACGGCAATGATAGGTTTAAAATAAGGAAAGAAATCAATTTAAGAGGCAGACTGATTATTGCCATAAAAGGAGTAGTAAAATAATATAGTAAGTGATTAAGTCTAAGTACATGAACATACTTATTTTGGGAAAGGATTCAGCCAGGTAAATATTACAGTAAAGGAAAAAGAATCAATAAATTCTAAACATAAGAATTTCTCAAAGGAAAAGTTTGAAATCAGCCACAGTTTTGAAGATCAGTCAAAGAAGGAAAATCAGTACATAAATAGAGTGCACAACACTAGACATGTGAGGCCAAGCTACTGGCAAAAAGGAAATAGCAAACAGTAGTATCACACTAATAAAATTCAATATATAGCACCATTCAAAACATGATAGTCACCTAGGTCGAGTTCAGTGGCTTAGTAGTAGAGAAAAGATAGAGAATCAGAAGCATGCAAAGAGCCAAGTCAAAAATCCTTTTGAATAACATAGTCGAGTTTGATAGATAGTAAGAAAGTAAAATCACAAGAATCACACAAGGAGATGTTGAAACTTTAAAATCAAGCTGAACAATTTCAAATAGGCGATTTGCACAAGCAAACTTCAGGAACTCGAATAAACCCCAAAGAAACTAAGCTTTTTCGAAATCAATCGAGATTAGAGGAGATAAACAAGTAAAACAAACAAACAGTATCAAAAGCTTTTATAAACCCCAAAAATTAGGGTTTTGAATATCAGTCACACATAGAGATGATAAGCAAATGAATCGAACAAAATATTAACAAACAAACTCAGAAACCCTACCGGGCATCGAAATTTTGAGGGTCCTCCTCAAAATTCTGCCCCAAATTACTGGGCTGACACTTCTGAAGGTTGTGCTAAACGGCTGAAAAATAAACTTTGGAATTTTGAGGGTCCACTTCAAAATTCTGCCCCAGTTTACTTGGCTAGCGTTCCTGGCAATGAATGGCTAGAAACCAACTTCGAAATTTTGAGGGTCCTCCTCAAAATTCTGCCTCTGTTCCAATAGCAGGGGGAAATGGAATTTTTATAAATTGTGACCGAACACATAGGGATGCCTACGTATCCCCTCTTAAACGGGAATCAGGTCAGGCGTAGTTCAAGTCACATCATGAAGAAATTGCAAATGATTACACATAGTATCTCTTTATTACATCTGAATTGATTGGCTTCGGCCAGACTTCTTCGTCCATCTCTGCAAGAATAAGGGCTCCTCCAGTTAGAACCCAGTGAACCATGTACAGACCCTACCAATTGGGAGAGAACTTCACCTTGGCTACATCTTGATGCGAGAATATTTTCTTCAACACCAACTACCATGGTGTAAACTTTCTTGGCTTAACTCTTTTGTTGAAAGCTCTAGACATTTTGTTCTGATATAACTGACCGTGGGAAATTGCATTCATCATTTTCCCATCTATAAGGGCTAACTGCTCGTAGTGTCCCTTCACCCATTATGCGTCTCCCAACTCTCCTTCTTGTATAATCCTCAAGGAGGGAATTTCTACCTCAGCAGGAATGACCGCCTTTGTACCATAAACCAACATGTAGGGAGTTTCCCTAGTTGATGTGCGGACTGTGGTGAGGTATCCCAATAATGCTAATGATAACTTCTCATGCCATTATTTGTGCCTTTCGATCATATATCTTCTTGATATCTTGTTGGCTGCTTCTACAACTCCATTCATCTGAGGCATGTATGCTGTAGAGTTCTGTGTTTGACCTTGAATGATTCACACATTGGTTTCATCAAGTCGCTGTTGAAATTGGAACCATTATTGGTTTTTATTGGTTCCAAAATTCCGAACCGACAAACAATGCGGTCGCAGACGAAATCGGCCACAACTTTCTTGGTCACTGCTTTGTACGATGATGTTTCGACCCATTTGGTAAAATAATCAATTTCCACTAAGATGAACCTGTGCCCATTTGATGCGGCAGTCTCGACAGGTCTGATAACATCCATTTCCCAAGCGGCGAATGGCTATGGAGAGCTTGTTACATTAAGCTTGTTTGGAGGCACCTTTATTATATCTGCATGTATTTGACAGCGATGGCATTTGCGAACATATTGGATACAGTCCGTTCCCATAGTCATCCAAACATACCTTGTTCGGAGTATCTTCTTTGCTAAAACAAAACCATTCATGTGTGACCGCAGGTCCCTGGATGCACTTCGTCCAATAGCCTAGATGCTTCTTTTGCTTCGACACACCTTAGCAAACCCAAACCAGGAGTCCTCCTGTATAGGATACCTCCATTATGAAAGAAATTGTAGATAGCCTCCAAAGTGTGCGTTTCTGAGTGGTGTTTGCAAGTTCTGGGTATTCTCCTATTGTCAAGTACTCTTTGATGTCGTGGAACCATGGTTTTCCATATGCTTTCTCCTTGACATGAGCACAGTAAGCTGGCTGATCACAAATTTTTATCGAGATGGGATCAATGAAATTCTTATCTGAATGTTGGATCATGGATGATAGGGTAGCCAATGCATCAGTGAACTCATTCTGGCCCCTGGGGACGTGCTGAAATTTTGTCTTTGTGAACCTTTTCCTCCACTCCTGATGTGATGCAAATAGGGAAGTATCCTTGCATTCTTGGTTTCCCATTCTTCTCGGACCTAATGTATGATCAAGTCTAAATCCTCAATCACTAGTAATTCTTGAACGTTCATATCAATGGCCATCTTGAGCCCTAAGATGCTAGCTTCATATTCGGCTATAGTATTGGTGCAAGGGAACCTAAGCTTGGCGGATAGCGGGTAGTGCTGACCGGTTTCTGATACTGGAAAATCCCCTATGTTAACTCCTTTGAAATTTGTGGCTCCGTCAAAAAATATCCTCCAACCATCATAGGATTCTACAATATCATCTCGTATGAAACATACCTCTTCATCGGGAAAATACGTCTTTAAAGGATCATATTCTCCATCCACGGGATTCTCGGTGAGATAGTCCGCTAAAGCTTGACCTTTGATTGCTTTCTGAGTCAAGTAAACAATGTCAAACTCACTTAGCAAGATTTTCCACTTGGAAAGCTTGCCGGTGGGAATGGGCTTCTGGAAGATATATTTTAGTGGGTCCATTCTGGATATGAGATAAGTAGTGTAGGCATAAAAATAATGCCTCAATTTCCGAGCTACCCAAGTCAGATCACAATATTTGTGCTCTAATAGATAATATCGGGCCTCGTACGGGGTGAACTTCTTACTGAGATATTAGATGGCTTGCTCTATTCTCCCCGTTTCATTGTGTTGTATTAAAACACAACCGAATGCTTCATCCAATACTGCAAGGTAGAGAAATAGAGGTCTTCCTGGTTGGTGTGGAACCAAGACTGGAGGCGTTGACAAGTATTCCTTGATTCTGTCAAAGGCTTTCTGACAATCATCGGTCCACTTGGTAGCAGTGTACTTTTTCAACATTTTAAAGATGGGTTCACAAATGACCGTTGAGTGAGCTATGAACCGGCTGATATAGTTTAGTCTTCCCAGAAAACTCATCACGTCCTTCTTGTTCTTTGGCGGTGGTAGTTCTTGAATGGCTTTGACCTTTAGTGGATCCAATTCTATTCCTCGACGACTCATGATGAAACCCAATAATTTTCCAGCAGGAACCCCGAATTCATACTTGGCGAGATTTAGTTTCAGATTGTGTCTCCTCACTCTGTTGAAGAACTTTCTTAGGTCTTCCATATGATCTGTGGATTTCTTGGATTTGATGTTGACATCATCCACATATACCTCGATCTCCTTGTGTATCATGTCGTGAAAGATAGTAGTTATAGCCTTCATATAGGTGGTACCAGCATTTTTCAAACCAAATGACATCATTTTGTAACAGCATATTCCCTACGGCGTGATGAAAGCCGTTTTATCCGCATCTTCCTTATCCATCCATATATGATGGTACCCAGAGAAACAATCAATGAAAGACTACAACTCATGCTTCGCGCAGTTGTCAAAAAGAATGTGTATTTTTGGTAAGGGGAAGTCGTCTTTGGGACTGGCCCGATTAAGATCCCGGTAGTTGATACAGACTCTAACCTTCCCATCCTTCTTTGGTACTAGCACGATGTTGTATAACCATGTTGGATACTTTACTACCTTGTGAACCTTGGCTTTGACTTATTTAGCAACCTCCTCTTTGATTTTCAAACTCAAGTCGGTTTTGAATTTCCTGAGCTTCTGCTTTACCGGCGGACGTGTTGGATCTATTAGCAGTTTGTGAGCTACAATGGATGTACTGAGACCAGTCATATCATCATACGGCCAGGCGAGTATGTCCTCATATTCCTTTAAAAATTCTGTGTACTCCTTTTTTTCTGATGGTGACAGGTGATCGCTGATGCGCGTTTCTGTGACATTTTTTGTATCCCCCAAATTAACGACCTCAGTTCGTCCAAGTTAGATTTAGGCCTATTCTTAAAATTCTCAACCTCTCTTGTAGACACGTGATTTTTTACCCTGCCAGAAATTTCTCCCGTTTTAGCGTAAAATATTTAATTTAGGCTTAACATAGTTATTTCAACTAATTTTGGCTCTTTTGCATTACTTTAAGAACAAAAATTGAAAATTACAAAAATAGTTTCATATTTCTCTATTTAATTAACGTATTAGATATTTTTAGAAGGATTTATTATTTTAAACCTATTTATATTTTAATATAATCATTGGAAAATATAAAAAATAGTTTTATTTCTTAAAATTTTGTTTATTTACTTAACTAAGTCTAATTAATATTTTGATAAGATTTTTAAATTTGTCTTGGTCCAATAAGAAACTTGGTAGGCCCAAATTTGGAGCCCACTTTTTCCATAACCCAAGAAGCCCAAAAAACTTAACATAAACCTTAGGCAGACCATCATCTTCTTGAACCTGAAGACATTGAAAGAGAACCTTGAAAACCTTGTACATGTATGGAGAACAAAAAACCCTAGTCTTCTTCTTCTTCAGAGAACACAAAAAAAAACCCTAGGACTTATAGACCTCCATAATCGCCAGCCTTCCACCATCTTCCTCCGCCAACGACCACCCTTCTGCTTCTTCACGTTAAGAAACGCCAGAACACCACCGTCTAGTTGCACTCGAACATAAAACGACGCCCATAGCTATTTCTTCTCCTTCTTGAACAAGATCAGCAGCCATTTTCGGAACTCAACCCCATAACCACCGTAGCTCCCTCACTACAACACCCAAACATCTGCCACTGTTTCTTCTTCTCCAGTTCAGCTCAACCGTCCCCCCATCTCCTGCACACATCGAACAACCATCACTAACATCAGACTCACCGGAGAAACCAGTAGCTGGTCGTTTCCCTCTTCCTCGCCATCTTAAACTTCAAGAAAATGATCCACCAATCAGCCATTCGCTGCCAAGTTTTCGCCGCAAATTAAATATCAACTTTTTCCGGCAAAAAGTTTTGGTGGCAGCAGACGTCAACTTCAGTCATCGGTGGGGAGTCGAGGTCCATCCGAGCGTGCAAGGATGCGGCCTGAGCTCATCCATTTTGTTGGATTTTTTATTTAAAAATATCAATCGAGGTCCATTCCTAACTTTTCTCTGTTTATTACATTTCTTTTGTATGACATATGATTTTGGGTGATGTGATTAAGTTGATGAATATTAGGATAAATCTGAATGTTTGTTTAATTGATTATTAAAAGGATATTAATAGTATTTGGAATTTACTTTAGTTTGGGAAGAAAGTTTAATTAATGAAATAGATCCTATTCATAGGCTACAATGATAAATGGGTCGTTGGAGTTGTCAGATTTAAAGGGCAAAAGCCGTTTTGAACTTTCTGCAAAATGGTTATGGCAGAGAACTGTAAGATTTTAATAATTTGAGTTTTAGATGGTCCCCGTTAGTTCTTTATTTTGCTTTATTATTTTGATCGCTAGGAGCATATTTAGGCCGATTCATTTAGGTTGGCAAACTTTAAGATTTTTGTAATTTGTGACGAGGGGTCGTTCCCGTAGTTAAATTTATTCGGGGAATGCCCCGTGAAGTTTATATATATATTATTATCCGGGGTATGCTCCGAAGTGTATGTAAATGAAGGCCAAAGACGAAGTAATTCGAGGAAGTATAGAATAGTACTTTATTTTTGCTTTTACTTTTTGGAGGGACGACCTCGAGCCTCTTGTGTGTTTATTTTTCTTTTCTGTGTTTTCTACCTCAATCAAACATTTTAATAGAAAACTTGATCATGTACGCAATCGTGAACTTCACGGGACTTAGGGAATGACTAACACCTTCTCCCCGAGTCAAATGAACCCCCTTACTCGAATCTCTGTTGCGGACTTAGTCTTGAGTCCAAATGTTTTAAAAGGACACAATATTTTAAAAATGGTGACCTGGCACACCAAAACCAATGTTAGGTGGCGACTCTGAGTTTATTTCCTTTTGAAACACAATTTTTGTCACTTTAAAAAATTGAAAACCCTTTTCAAGCTATTATTAAATATTTTTGTTAATTTAAGAGGGATTAGTAAGAGTTCGGTTAAAAAGGGGTGTGACATCTCTGACGACCTCTTCTGCTATATCATCCTCTTCTGAATCTATATCTGTTTATTGTGTTGTCTCATTGCAAGTTACAATCGTTCGTTCATCGTCAAGATAAATAATAGTAATGTTGTGTAAAATAAAGTAAATGATAGAGAAAATAGTAAGAGCGAGATATATAATAAACTGAAATGCTTTGATTAAATTCATAATTATTTGAACATCGGAGCTCTTTTCAAAATTTAAAGACAATATGGAAAGAAAATCAGCTAGTGAAAGTAAAATGAGATGCATGGTGCTTTGTTTAGTCTTGCTACCCGAAGCTTTCCGGGCCCTGGTGGTTCTGATTGACCAATTGCTAAGGGGTTCTCCTCGGTTCACAACTTGTATAGAAGGGCCTTCCTCCCCTTACTCCTTGAAAAGAACACATCAGTCCATATTATCATCCTCCAGAAACAAATTCTTCATGGTTGCCAATGCTTCATCTTCCTCTAACCCGTGTATAGTATCTGATGGTTGGAAAGTTTTCTCCAAGCAAGGTATCGGATGCTCTAGCGGGTAGTAGGGGCAGCGCCATGGGGGCGACCAGTCATCGAACTCCTTCCAAGTGTATTCATACCCCAAACCAAATGTAGTACCATGTTTCTTCCGCTTGATGGGTTTGGTGATTCCCTGGAGGTTTTTGCCGAGTCCCTTTCCAGGTTCTTACCCACACACATTCAGGATACTTTCAATCTTGTTATCCTACCATTTATCCTTATCTACATTGTTGGCCCTTTCAATGTGGTGGTATGTTTCTCCGTCTATTATTCTTCGGCCTCCAATCATTGGGATGGTCTAGCGTCAATATATGGGGTTGCTACCATCGCCATGAATAATCACCTCTTGGTGATTGTATTAACACTTGCTACCTAGTGCAGGGTTGATACTACTGCTCCTGTGGTGTGTATCCATGGTCGTCCGAATAACAAGTTGTAAGATGCTGGGACATCTATCACTTGAAAGTCAACATCGAACTAGGTTGGTCCCATTTGCAAACATCGGCTAAATTCTCCAATAGTAGACCTTTGGGACCCATCGAAGGCTTTGACATTGATGGCCCCATCCTTGATCTCATGTAGGCTCTTCCCCAATGTTCTGAGAGTTATCAACGAACAGATATTGAGGCTGGACCTTACGTCGATCAAGACTATAGTGATGAAGTAATCTTCACATTGCATGGTGATGTGCAGTGCCTTGTTGTGGCTCAGCCCTTCTAGTGGAAGCTCATCTTCGTGGAAGGTGATTTTGTGGCTCTCCAACACCTACCCTACCATGTTCACCTTTTCTCCTCCAGTTATGTTGCTGGGCACATATGCATCACTTAGTATCTTCATCAAGGCATTCTTGTGTGCGTCGGAGCTGTGAAAAAGAGCTAGGATGGAGATGTGTGCCGTTGCTTTATTTAGCTATTCAACGACTAAGTATTCTATTGCCTGTATCTTCCTCCAAAGATCATCGGGCCCAATTTTAGTAGGATGTCCATATGCTTGCTTACTGGACTCAGCTAGGTGTTCTCGGGTGCAAACCCAGCCTGTTCTGGTCATACCCTGCGCATCAATTGCTTTTCCAGTCTTGACTTTCCCTTTCCTCCTAGCTTCAGATGTGTAATCCCATGGTATGGAATTTGGGTGGAATGATGTTATGTATGACATTGCAACAGGAATAGGTACCCTTGGTGGTAACACATCAGCTTTGAAAGGTGCGGGTGCTTTCCAAACTCCAAACTCAACCTCAATTGGTCTGGGCGCCTTTGCAGAATAAGGTGCTTCAAATTAGAGAGGTGTAGACATGTTTACTTCATTGCCCCTGGAGGGTTGATTCTGCACAACAATTAGGTTAAGTGTGATCACTGGTTTCTTTGGCTCATCACCCTCAACAAGCAATCCTATCAGCCTCTTGGGGTCCCAGTCATCTTCGATCTCGATCATGTGAATGTCTCCACCTTTGTGGTCAGGCAGAGGGTTGCTACGAACATTAGGAGTAGGCTCCTTTCCTACAATGACCTTATTGTCGATCAGGGTTTGAATCTTTTCCTTCAATAAGTGACATTCGTCTATGGCATGTCCCTTCATGCCGGAGTGGTACGCACAAGTCTTATTAGGGTTAACCCACTGGGAAGGATTTTCTGGAGTTATGGTAGGGATAGGGGTGATGTAAGCAGGTCAATTTGTTTGGCGATGGTTTTGTATTGTCTGGGAGGCATGTGGTCAAAATTTGGCCTAGGTCTAGGGAAATTTTGGCGAGTGGGAGGTGATTGGTAGTGAGAGGATTGGGCACTATAAGCTTGGTAGATAGGTGCGAGTAGAGAGTATTTGGGGGAAGTGGGTTTATATGTAGGAGGTGGAGATGATTGGTAAACGGGTGGTGGATTCTGGTAAGAGGGTGTGGGTGTTTGGTAATTTGGGATATGATGATATGTAAATGGAGGTGATGGGCAAGTGTGGTATTTCAGTGGTGATTTATCTCCCTGTGCGACCATCACGACACTCACATCCTTCTTCTTGGATGTGCCACCAGACTGTAAAGCCTTGTTGGTGGCCTACAATGCTTAAAGATTAGTAACCATACCATTCTTAATGCCTTCCTCAATTCTCTTCCCCAACTTGATGATATCGGAGAATTTCAGACCCTCGATCAGCATCAACCTCTCGTAATATTGTGGATCCTGATCCCGAACGAAGAATCTGTTCATCTTTTCCTCTTCTAAGGCCGGCCTAACCTTAGCAGCCTCTGATCTCCAATGAGTAGCATACTCGCGGAATTCTCGGTAGGTTTATTCTTCAAATTCTAGATGGAGAATATATCCGGTGCATTATCTATATTGAATCGGAACCTATCCATGAAATATAGCCATACCTACCTAGCTTGTCCATTTCTTGGGGTCCTGGCTGATGTACCGAGAAAAAGCGTCCCCCTTAAAACTTCTCATGAAGAGTTTCATACGGATCTTCTTATCCCTTCTAACTCCGACCAACTTATCGCAATATGTCCTCCAGTGGACTCTAGGATCTCATGTGCCATCGAACATTTCAAACTTGGGAGATTTGTACCCCTCTGGAAGTTCAACACCTGGCTGAATGCAGAGGTCCTCATAATTCAGCCCCTCAATACCTTTGTTTCCTTCGACACCTTGGACTCGGCTAGTTAACCTTTTGAGTTCTATGGCCAAGTTCCTGATGATGAAGCCTTTGTCATCAGGCTCCAGTTCACTTGAGATTGGTTGAGTATAGTGGGGTGCAGTATCCACGCAGATGGGAGTGTTGTGGGAAGGATCATTTGTAGTGTTCAGTGGTTCAGGAATGAGAAGTGGAGTGTTGTTAGGAATATGGCATGTGTTGCAGTGTTGGACATGAGTGGGTTGTATCTGTGGTTATGGGGTTATTCTGTGGAGGTGCGGGATTTTGGGTGTTGGGAAAGTTGACATCAGAAGCGGTGAGAGAGAATGATAAGTTTGCCAAGTTCCGAACCTGATCCAGTTCTTCTCGGAACTTCAATAATTTCTACTGAAGTTGGGCAGTAGTTTCCTTAGCAACCGAGGTACCTTGAGGAATCTCAGTTCTTTCCTTTCTGGACTTGAATCTCCCATTCTACCTTTGTTCTTGTTCCGGATAGGACTCAGAGGAGCAGGAGGTGGAGGGCTCTTGGATCTCGTACTGTATGATGATGATGATGCCAGAATGCACGAACTAACCTTTGGGGAGGGGAATAAAAATAATAGAAAAACAAAAGGTAATGAGTTAGCGCAGGTTATGAAAAAAAAATGCTTCAATATTTAAACACATTGTGCGAGAATATAAATCGTGTCCTAATTTGGGTGCTTCGTTGTGCCCAAGGTAGGCCTAGCGACAAATAGTTTTGGAGAACTTATGATGCTAAATGCCTTATTTTATTGAAAAAAATAAAATGAATCCAAACGACACTAATTAATAGAAAGTAAAATGTCACTAGTGGCCTTTGGACTTATTACATCATTAAAGCATAATAAAAGAGTCCAAACTACTTGGTCCCAAAAGGACCTTCCCCAGATTCGGTATCTTTATCTCTCTCGAACAGTTTCACCAGCTCGCGTAGTCCTAGAAAAAAATAAGCTTGGGCAAGATGTCCGCCCGCATTTCCTTTAGCATTTTGACAGCCTTCAATCCTCTTAATGAACTTTCCTTCCAGCTCCACTAGAACCCGCTCCAAATATCCTAGTCATTTGTTGGCACAGACAACCATATACTTCCACTCATCGATCAACTTCTGATGGGTTTCTTGTATTTCCTGATGCTCACTTTCACACTCCTGAATTCTCTTGTGCAATTATTTGTACTTAACCCGTGCTTCAGCTTTCTCGTCACTGACCTTATGTCCTCGAATGAACCCAGGCAGACCCAAACCACTGTGATTATCTTCCAGCCAACCTGAGTAGTGTGGCACACAACCGACATGATACTTGTCTGGCTCAATAAATTCTTTCCCCAAGATGAGTTTGCAATGCCACATATGCTGAGCTTGGCACTTGTGAGGGCTATCATCGTCCAGAAAATCAGCCCTAAAGTGGCTCATTCTATCGACCCTTTGTATGATTTTCTTTCTTCCAGTCTGCCTCATGGCTTAAAGGGGAACGTAGGGATAAGTTCCTCTTAGACCAATGAGTTTGAGAAATGGTGCGTCTAGGGATTGAACAATAAACTCTTCCATAAGGAACCATTAAAACATCCACTATACCTGGTCCTTTTTTAGATTCTCAAATAACTCTACCCATCCTCCAGCGTCCTTTGGCTGGGAGAACATTTAGGCATATAATTCATACGCCTTGGATGGTGGAAGGCAATTTGATCATCCCAGTCTCTGCGTAGGATATCTTGTCGATATTCACATTTCTGGAGGTGCTCCACGAGCCAGCGCTGAAGTAAAAAGTTGCAACCCTCAAAATGATTGGCCTTTTGATGACGGTTGTCCAGGGCCCGGTATATTTCAACAACGATCATAGGCACTGTACTGAAAGGCTGCCCACCAATTCCTTCCATCAAAATCTTGGTTACCATGACCAGTCTGGTGTGGATCCTAGCCTTCTTGGAACACTATCATTCCCAAAAAGAAAAACATAAAAATGAAGACCCTCATGTGGATATGCCCCAATTAAGTAAGGGTGAATTCATATGAGTAGGTGCGATATGACTTACTAGGTCGTACCTCTCGTACAGATAGTCGAATGGAATGTAAGTGTCTTTCAAGCAGGTTAAATCTGGGTTTTTCTTCGGCCCCATCATCTTAAGGAAACCCCTACCTTTGCGATTTTTTGACATAGTCAAACCTGGAGTCTCCTAAGGGATACCAACTAATCCTCCTATTTCCTCGTGCAAAGGAGTCATTTCAAGATCCCCAAAGGGGAACACGGACCTGTCACTATCCCAGAACAGTGTTGCAGCCTCTATTATTTTGTTGTCGGGCTGGATATCTAGAAGATAAGGCAAATTCCCTAAGTATTTGCGGACGAGCACCTGATCGTTAGAGTGGAGGTCTTTCCACCAATTTAGCAGCCTTGGATATATGTTGGTTACCATACCAAATCTGGGGACTTCGTGCCTCATTTCTGCAAAACAAAGCGTTAGGCCTTTACCCCCATTGGACTCGACCATTTAAACCAATAATTAGCATAACAAGCATTTAGTTCTCCAAATAAATGCACAGAACATGTATGTGTTCGTTTGGGTTTCAAGGAAACCCGATGGGCTTTGGACAAGGCTATCTTAATGAGTCATTATGCGGATAAAATAACTGACTCAGCTAGTTTTGACCATGATGCATGTACAGTTAAACGAAGTAAGAGTTCTTTGGGGTATTAGACCGGTACCCTTGAGCGGACAACTCAGAAGGGAAAGGCATGGAACCGTCTACTGCACCACTGATCGACTGATTTTCCCGCAAATATTCCATTGCCAAATTTAAAGGGTGATAATATCGGAAGAGCGCAACCACTCATTTTCCTATGGTATCTATTTGGCATGAGTGGAATATGATGTTGAAGTACAAGAATGAAACAAATTGATATGTATTTCCACGTTCATAAGATAAATTATTACAATAATTGCTCGTAATTACAACAGTATTGAAATAAAACAGTAAAAGAAAGCATTTAAAGGAAAGAAAAGACATAAAGATCCAAGTCAGTTTCATAGTGGAAGAATAAAAATAAAGCAATTAATGAGATAATAAAGCCACAAGAAGAATGCATTGGTAAAGCCTAAAGAATCCCCAGCAGAGTTGCCATAATGTCGACGCCTCCTTTTTCTAGAGTTCGAAATCGGTATATGACATTCGGGAGGGCAAATCTATTCCCTAGCGAAAATTGGATTTTTGAGTTTTGAGAGTCGCCACCTAATGATTATAGTACATTTGGACACTTTTAAGAATGAATTTGTGATGAAGAACTAGAGTTTGGGTAAGGGCTAGAAATTATCTCGAGGGAAAGGTGTTAGGCACCCCTCAAGATCTACTAATGTGGTTCCCCGCCATACTACGTTTGTGACTTTAAGGTATGAAGAAGATAGATAGAAGTTTCAAACAAAAGGAGGGTTTTCACATAACATTGTAAAAAAGTTTAAAAGTTTTAAAAGAAAAGGACTAGAAGGTATAGGAGGTTAGTTTGAAAGAAAACTTAAAAAGAATAACGAGTAAAAAAAGAGAAAGGGGTCCTAGGTTTGTAAATAATATGGATCACATCAATGCAATACCCGGTGTACACTCCTCAAAAGAGGGGTCGCACGTGATATTAGCGCACCAGTCATCATATTCATATTCTACCCTACCCACCCCGCTAAGATATTAATGCGTGGAATGTCTCATTACTTATTGCATGCTAGTATCAACCCCAATCCTATCAGTCCCGGAGGCATTTAGGATTGCTAATCTTAAAGGGAAAAGGGATAAGGTTTTTGAAAGTTTTAAAGGTCAAAATACTAAGGCGAAAATCAAAACAAACAATACAAGTATGGGAAAGCAAATAAGAAAGTAGGGCTCAAGTAAGCCTCCTGAAATCACGTAAAGCCATAGAGTTAGCATGTCTTGCACGTACTGGTTTGGTCTTTAAAATTAAAAGCGATAAGCGGAAAAGTTCAAAACATATTTTTAGCCAGGAATTCCGCATTAGGCTCGCTGGAATGCAGTTGTCTAACACTGATTAATTAGCCAACATTTGTCTATATGTGGGATAGAACTACTGATTTTTTTTAAAGCAAGCTGACTGTAAAAGAGTTACCAATTTTATCAAAGTAAAATAAATTTCAGAAAAAGAGTGCAAATTTATTACAAGAATGCGTTGTAGACTAATCAGCAAAGGTTTACCAGTTAACCATGGAGAAGTGGGTTTCAAAGAATGCAACTGGTCAAAAAACTATTTATCAAATTTATCGGAAAGAGATAGATTTTAGAAAAAGAATGCACTGATTTTGATAATGTTTATTAGATTTAAAAGAAAGATATGAGTTTTAAAGAAGTGCAGATTGACTATAAGAAAAAGTTTTAAGAGTCCAGAGAGGGTGTAGGAAGTTGCTTGTTTTAGTAAAATAAGTATGAATTTCAACAATCGACACTGCTTTAAACGGGTGAGACAGTTCTGGATCGAAATTCCCATAGGTATGCTTTTTATACGTTACTGATTCTTAAGACCTTTTCAACCATTAATAGAAGCCTTATAAACATAATATCTACATGTCAATTTATTAATAAGCCTAACAGTTTTCCTAATGATATTATTATATGCAGAAATGCAAACCCCTATAGGCATGGTATATATATGCATAGTTGCATAAATCAGAAGTTAAATCTTATAGGCATGCTTTCTACTTATGAAGTGCACATTAGAAGTAAAACCCTATAGGCATGATTTATACCCTTATGCATAAAGGTAACCCCCTCCCTTCTTTACTAAATCCCCATGAGTTTATACAAATTATTACAAACTAGTAAAAATCAGACTGAAATTAAAAGTACATCAGAAACTATCAAGCTGCATCCAAGGAACCTAATTCAAACTTGGTGTCTAACAACATGAGATTGAACCACTTACGAGATCAATATTTCCAAAGCCTTCTCTTATCTAGGATTTTTCAAAGTTCCAAGGAGTTTCAGGAACTCCAGGCAATGCTTACACCCAAGATATCAATCCGAATGAGTTATAGTGCAGTGTGGAAGAGCCAGCCCTCAAGTGTCCAAGTTCAGAGGGAGATCATGGGTCCTAAGGCAGGGCTCACAAGAGGGTGCTGAAGTTAAGTTCTAAAAATGAGTGTCAGTGCAATAGAGGGGGGTTAGGGAGTGCCAAAGCAGGCTAGTAGTCATGCCCAGCCATAGGGTAGGCTGGCACACCCCTGACCAGTCTGTTCAACCAGTCAATTATGAGTAAATACCCATTGAAGGTCAGACTATGGTCTAGATAATTATTAGGACACTGTTATACCAAAGTCTCAAACTCAGCATACATAAAAGGGGAAGGGGGATGGAAATTGAAAGAGTTTAGAACTCAGGGGAGTTCAGTACATGTACATGAACAACTATGTCACGTGTTGTCATGTTTTCTAAACCATAGATAAAACATACAAAGGGATTGAGGATAGGGATTCATGCAAAAAAAGGAATAGGGAAACCCAACTTGCAGAAAATTACAGTATGGAAGCAGTAAGACAAAGAGACAAAGGACTGAAGTATAAACATATAGGGGAAAGGAAAAAATTAAACAAAAAGAGACATACTAGTTGCAGAAAAGTAAGCAAAGAGATACGGGATTCTTTCAAGCAAAGCCACAGTCAGAGAAGAGAACTTTTATGCTTATGAGTTCAGAGAACTCGAATACTTTAAAAAACTAAGTGTATTTGAGAGTAAGAAGTAATGACTTGTGTTCTTTTGTTATTCTCTTTGAAAGAGAAGAAGTACATGTACTTATAGTTTTTGAAAACGAGTAAAAAGTGCGGTAATGAGCCATACACATGGAAACAATCACTAATCAGAATTAATCGCACAAGTGGCTGCCTTTGATTAAGGAATAACTTGCTTAACAGGCAGTGATAGGTTTAAAAATAAGGAAAGAAATCAATTTAAGAGACAGACTGATTATTTACATAAAAGGAGTAGTAAAACAATACAATAAGTGATTAAGTCTAAGTACATGAACATATTTATTTTTGGGAAAGGATTCGGCCAGGTATATATTACAGTAAAGGGAAAAGAATCAATCAGTTCTAAACATGCAAGTGAAATCAGAATTTCTCAAAGGAAAAGTTTGAAATCAGTCACAGATTTAAAGATCAGTCAAAGAAGAAAACTCAACATATAAATACAGTGTACAACACTAGACATTTGAGGCCAAGCTATTTGCAAAAAAGGAAATAGCAGACAGTAGTAGCACACTAAGAAAATTCAATATATAGCACCACTTGAAATATGATAGTCATGTAGGTCGAGTTTCAGCGGCTTAGTAGTAGAGAAAAGATAGAGTATCAGAAGCATGCAAAGAGCCAAGTAAAAAACCCTTTTGAAAAACATAGTCGAGTTTGACAAATAGTAAGAAAGCATAAATCAAAGGAATCACTAAAAGAGATGTTGAAACTTTCAAATCAAGATGAACAATTTCAAATAGGCGAATTGCACAAGCAAACTTCAGGAACTCGAATAAACCCCAAAGAAAGTAAGGTTTATTGGAATCAATTGAGTTTAGAGACGATAAATAAGTAAAACAAACAGTCTCAGAAGCTTAAATAAACCCCAAAAATTAGAGTTTTCTACCTCAATCACACATAGAGATGATAAGCAAATGAATCGAACAAAATATTAACAAACATACTCAGAAACCCTAATTTGAAATCAAAAGATTTTTGAAAAGGAAATTTGGGGAAAATGCTTAAAACATCAAATATAGCATAGATCCAGCATAGTACTAAACAAATAAATGAAGAAAGAACCTCGCCGCTAGGGTTTCAGAGGAACCCTAAGTGAGAAAGGCTTTAAAAGGTCTGATTTAGGCCGATAAGGTCGGAATCAGACTCAGAAGGCTAGGATACGCCAGAGCAACACCGGAGATGGCCGAAAACCTCGAAGCGACGAAGGTCTGAGTGAAGACCCTTGAAGTCTGGCCTCGAACCTTCAGGCATCAGGCGCCTAATCGCAGTAGGAGGTTAGTACAGGTCGTCCATGGCTAGAGCAGCCATGGATTTCGGTGGGTTTGGGGTTGAAAGTGGTAGAAGGCGATTAGGGATTTGAGAGAGTTTGAGAGGATAGAGGAGTTAGAGGCGCCTTCTTTGAGAAATGAGGTAGGATTAGCAGGGGTTAGGAAATAAAAAAGGAAATGGGAGGTGTCAATCGTTGATCAAAATGATCAACGTCTTGGATTTATAAGGGAAACAGGCAGGTTTGGCAATTGGGTTAGGGTTGGGTCAAAATTAAACTGGGTCATTTGATTTGGGGGTTGAAATTGGATCGAATTGGGGTGCCAATTAGGATTGTAATTCAAATGCAATTGGGCTAGATTTTAAATAAGCAATTTTCCTTTTTCTTATTTTATAAAAATGGTAATAATGGTTTTAAAAGTAAATTAAAAATACTAAATAAACAAACATTACATAAAAATTAACTTTAAAATGCTGGAACTAATTTTTTATTATAAAATACTATTAATCATAAAATAGGTTATAATTGCAATTATATGCAATTTAGCTTTAAAAATACCAAATAAATTTGTAAAAATATGAAAAAATCACCTTAACTATATTTTGGCATAAATATGAGAATGAAATAAGTTATTCACCAAAAATAATAATTTTAGAAATAATTTTGGATTTTTGTATTATTAAATAGGCAGTAAATATGTTTAAAATCATTAAAAATACGAGAACTCTTCGGTGTGCTTATACATGCAAATATATGCTATTTTGGAAGTATTTTGGGTACAAAAACACCTAGAAAAAATTAGATATCAACAATCATCCCTGCAAGGGAGAAACAACTATAACCAATCTTAACTTAGCTAGTACTTAGCTCAATTAATGGCAATGCTCAATCATAAATAAGTTCTACGAGGATAAGACAAATCTCTGCTCAATATAGAAGATCATTAATAAAGCATCTGAAATGTCATTCAAGAATACAACAACTTTCAATTTAAGACTCACGTTCATGCTCGAAACCAACGTATAGATACTCGTCACCATACCTATATGTCGTACTCAACAGGCAGCAGTTTGCAAATATGACTCAACTCCTAATCCCTCAAGCTAAGGTTAGACCGAACACTTACCTCAAACTTTCACAACCAATTCAATCCTCAATTACCGCTTTCCCTCTCGAATTCGGATCCAATTCAATTATATATGTATATAAATGACTTCGTAACATCATTACATGCTAAACAAATTGAATCCAATGCCTAATTATAGTTTTCCAAGTATTATTCCCAAAATCCCAAAAATCAACCTTGGGCCCGCTTGGTCAAAACACGAGGTTCGGACCAAAATCAAATCACATATTCACCCACGAGCCCGAATATATAATTTGTTTTCAAATTCGACCCCAAAACGATGTGTAAATCAAGAAAAATCAAAAAGCCCTAACTCTACCCAATTCCCTAATTTGTACCCTTAATTACATGATTTAGGTATAGAACTTCAATAGATATTGATGAAAAATGAAGGAAACGAGCTAAAGATTACCAATCCACGAGTTAATGGTGAAAAGATTCTTCAAAAGTCGCCCTAGAACTTTGGAGAAGAAGGAACTTTGGAAAATTTGAAAAAATCCCGTAAGGGTTCTGTTTGGGTTTTTATAAATAACTGGGCAAAAATACTCATCGCGTTCACGTCAGGCTGGTCGCGCTTGCGATGAGCCAAGCTTAACAGGCCTTCGCATTCGCGGAAAGCACTTCCCGTTCGTGGAGAACAATCTTCCCAGGCCTTTGCGTTGGCGACCAATTGACCGTGTTCGTGTTCGTGAAGGTATATCCCCCGGTGCCTCGCGTTCGCAACCTGGTAAACGCGTTCACGTATAAGGAAATTTCTTCAGCCATATTTTACTCGTCGCGTTCGCGAGGGTGCTCCCGCGAACGCGAAGAAGGACATACCCAAACTGGAAAAACCTACAACTTTTAAGCCAAAAACCATTCCGAAACACCTCCGAAACACACCCGAGCCCTCGGGCATCCTAACCAAACACATGAACTGACTCAACAACTTCAGACGAACTTATCCGTCCTATCAAATAACCTAAAGAATCAAACCTCAAAATCAAGAATTTCTCTCAAACTTTATCAAGCTTCAAATTTAGAACTTTAAGCCTAAAACATATCAAACGACGTCCAATTTTAACCAAATTTTACAATAAGGACTTAAAACATATATAAGACCTGTACCGAGTTTCGGAACCAAAATACGAGCCTGATACCATTGCGTTCTAATCATATTTCATTTCTAATTTCCTTATACATTTTTCAAAAAATAATATTTCCTAAAAATTCATTTCTCGGGATTGGGACCTCGAAATTCAATTTCGGGCATACACCCACGTCCCACATTTTCCTACGGACCCCCCGCGACAGTCAAATCAGAGGTCCGGGGTTTATTTATTCAAAATTTTTACCAAAGTCAAATTTATTTATTTTAAAATTAAAACTTAGCATTTTTTACAAATTTCACATTTAAGCTTTTTAGCTACGCGCCTGGACTGTGCACGCAAAATGAGACTACTCTAAATAAGATTTTCAAGGCCTCGGAAGAACAGAATGGTTAAGAAAACATGTGATGACCCTTTGGATCGTCACAAAATGAAATCGACAAACTGCACCAACCCGATAATTCGAGTCAAACCAAAAAAAAATCGAGTATAGTTTGGTTTGATTTAGTCTAATGTTGAAAAAAAACCGATCATATTTGGTTTTATTTCGTTTTAACTAAAAAAGGTCAAACCAAAACCAAACCAACCCGACATTATATGTATAGAAATTTTAAATATATTTAATATATAGAAATATTTATGGTAGTGTAGTTCATAAATACTTCTTAAGCTTTTCATAGTTTTATCTTTTAACATATTATTCCATAAGTTTTATAGTCCATAAATGTTTGTAATTCAAATAAATTGTAATCCAAAATCAAATTAATACTAATACTATTAAAACATTTAATTCAATTGTACAATGAAAGAAAATAGTGTTGGATATCTATTTTTTTAGTTTTTCCATTGTTTAGATAAAATGTATAACTTATTTTTTAGAAAGAATTACAAGAAAATACATATGACTTTATACCATTATAAAAAATGGCCCATGTTTTTAAATTTTACCCGACCTAGCCCATATTGTATACATTTTGAAAGCATTAGCAAATTCAAAATTTGTGTTCTTACAACCATTACTTTTAAAAGCTATGAAATTATATCTTTGTTCTCACAATCATTACTTTTACTCTCTTTTCTTCTCACATCTTTTACATATACTTCAAGGGTCATATATTTTCTGTTTTCCTCTTGTGTCATGACCTGGTTGCAATATAAGAAAATTGAGGAGTAGAAGTCCGCCATTGAAGACCATTCAAAATTTTACTTTCAAAAATGAGTTTTTTTTAGTTTGTTAGATGTTTCGATTGGGTGTTGGTTCAATTGGTTGAAAATATCAAAAGGAGTTCAAAATTTGAATTTGAAGTGATTTGGAGTAGATTTCAGCAAGATTTGAGTTAAATTTCAGAAAAGATGCATGGAAAAAGACGAAGTTAGTTTTTTTGTATAAATGTTTAATATTGTATAATAGTGTATATGAGCGTATAAACACATCTTATACACTTTTATACACACTTATACAATCATATGTAGACGTACTTTTTTTACAACTTTCAGTTGCAATTCTTGTTCAAAACCAGTCCAAATATCATTAAATGACTTCAAATTTTATATACAACCTCTTTATACTACTTCTAACGATTCTAAATAATACCCACTCCAAATTTCTCACAAAATTAAATTCTAAATTTAAACCCACATATCTAAACTTGTTAAAAATTTAATTTTTACCACCCAAATGGATCGGATTTGTTGAACTAATATTTGAGTCATAGTTATTAATTCAAAAATTAACTTAAAAGCTTGAGAATATTTTTTAATAATTAAATATTAATTTTGAGAACCTATTGGAGTTGGATGTTGAATCTTAACCTATTATTTTTGGGCTAGTTGGTTGTAAATTAAATTATAGGCTATAATGTGAAATTTTCCGTTTTTAGTGGTTAGTCATGTAGATAATAGCACGTATTAGTCGTAATTTTAAATTATTTTTGTTTTCATCATAGCTTATTAATAATATTTTATGCAATTTTATTATCTTTATTATTGAATATTTTAATACAATACCATGATTCATTTCATATTTATGTTATTTTATTGAAAAAAGTTATGTCTTACTAGAATTAAAGAAATATTTGGAGCATGAATTTATGTTTTCTGCTATAAAGATTTTATGGGGAAGAAAAAACAAAGAAAATCGAGAAATTCGAGAAAAATTGAGATTAAAAAAAATTAAATTTTATTGATTTTGTTTGATATTTAAATTTAATAACTCGATATATTTTATTTGATTTGGTAATTAAAAAATCCGAACCAATTCGACTTATATACGTCCCTACTCGTATGCATGAGTGCATTGTTATCACTATTTGACACTTCTAAGTAGAATCTTCAGAGCTGCAGAACTAATAATTTTTTTTCAGAATTTATTATTTATTCTTTCAATCTCTGGTTACCACAATGAATTTTGTAACTTCATGTCAGGATGATGAGGACCTGGTCCAGAAGATGATCGGCGTACTTTTAAGCTGATAAACTTTCAAATAAATATATAAATATATATATATATATATATATATATATATATATATATATATATATATATATATATATATATATATATGAAAATCTTACATCGGAAAGGAAAGGAAAAGAAATTAACCTTCTTTCTAGTTTTGGGTTATCATCTTTAGAATTTGACTACAAAAACTATAAAAACTAAAATTAGCTATGAACTTCATCACTAAATCGCTCGTAGCTAAATAAAAATTTCTAAGAATATGTGGCTAATCCGTCACTTGTTATAAATACACTTCTATTTAAGGTGAATGTCTTTAATTAGAGAGATTCTGGAGTTCTATTCTTGGTAGATAAATCATCCTCCTCCCTATAAATAGAGGTGCCCTCTACCATTGTAAATCACTACTAACATTCTCTAAGTATCAATAAGAAGAACTCTCTCTACTCTTCTCTCTATTTGCTCTTGTTCTTGAGTTATTGTTCTTGTCTTTTATATTATTTCATAACACGTTATCAGCACGAGACTCTACCGTATCAAGAACCATTCTCGAAAAATCTAAGGTATTTCCCTCTTCCTAATTTAATTTTCGATTATGTCTGACATTACAAAAAGAAAGTTTGTTGCCCTTGAAATTTCGGGCAAGAACTATATGACATGGGTGTTGGATGCTGAAATCCACTTAGATGCTATGGGTCTCGGAGACACCATCAAAGATAGAGAAAAAGCATCCACCCAAGAATGTGCGAAGGCCTTGATTTTCTTGCGCCATCAACTTGATGAAGGTTTGAAGATTGAATATCTCACCGTCAAGGATCCACTCATCTTGTGGAACGGCTTAAAGGAGAGATATGACAACCTGAAGTTGGTCACTCTGCCACAAGCACGATATGATTGGGCTCATCTGAGGCTCCAGGACTTTAAGTCCGTTTCTGAATATAATTCTGCAATGTTCAGAATTACTTCTAAATTGAAGCTATGCGGGGATAATATCTCCGATTATGATATGCTTGAGAAAACGTTTACAACGTTTCATGCCTCCAATATGGTATTGCAACAACAGTACAGAGAGAAAGGCTTTACAAAGTACTCTGAACTGATTTCTCTTCTACTAGTGGCTGAGCGAAATAATGACTTGCTCATGAGAAATCATGAAAATCGACCCACTGGGTCTACACCACTGCCTGAAGCAGATAAGGTGCACTCTCATTATGCCAAACATGAAAAGGGCCATGGTCATGGTCGTAAACGGGGTCATAGCCAGGGACGTAGACAAGGAAGAAATTCCAATGAAGTCCGTCAACCCCCAAGGAGAGATAACCGCCGAAAGCAGAAACGGGGTCATGAAGATCCTAAGGCAAATGGTTCAGAAACTATATGTTATCGTTGCGGTGGGAAAGGGCACTGGTCAAAGACTTGCCGTATACCAAGACACTTGGTTGACCTTTATCAAGCATCTCGAAAGAGAAAATGCCCTGAAACAAATTTTGTCTATGACAACAATGAGGACATCACCCACCTAGATGTGGCAGACTTCTTTGAGCAACCCGAGGGGAAAATAGACCACCTAATCGGCGATGGGTCCGTGATGAAAGAAGATGGAGTTATTTGATTTTATTCTACTTATTTGTATTAGTTAGTGAATAAACTAATAGTCATTAGTATTAGCTCGTATTAGTTAGTTCATGATGCAATGTTAGCAGTAGTTCTTTAGAATATCTTCAATATGCTCAAATATCAATAAAATTTTTATTTTCCAGTAGGGGTAATCGACTAGCCTGAAAAACTAGTCGATTATCTACTATTTTCGCATTAAAGCTGAAAAATAATTGATCAACAATCGATTGTCTTTGTCTAACAATCGATTGTTGTTGAGACAGTGTAATCTGGAATTTTTCAAAAATCATCCACAATCGATTGTCCTTGTCTAACAATCGATTGTTGTTAAGACAGTGTAATCTGGAATTTTTCAAAAATCATCCACAATCGATTGTCTATGCATAACAATCGATTGTCTTAAAACAGTGTGTTCTGGAATTTTTCAAAATAGCCAACAATCGATTGTCTATACTTAACAATCGATTGTCTTAAAACAGTGTGTTCTGGAATTTTTCAAAATAGCCAACAATCGATTGTCTATACTTAACAATCGATTGTCTTAAAACAGTGTGCTCTGGAATTTTTCAAAATAGCCAACAATCGATTGTCTATGCATAACAATCGATTGTCTTAAGACAGTGTGATCTGAAGTTTTTCAAAATAGCAAATAATCGATTGTGTATGTTTAACAATCGATTGTCAATGTTCAACAATCGATTGTTTGTGTTTAACAATCGATTGTTTGAAGAAAATGCTTAAACTGAAATTTTCAAACTGCAAAGTAATCAATTATGGATAACATATCTGATTTTAGTCAACTGTTAGCAGCAGATTTTGAAAATATTATGTGACACAAACGAATTGAACTTGTTTATTCTTATATTCGTATATCTCTTTTGTATATCAAACTATGGGATAGCAAATATGGATATCTCACAAAGCGAACTTGGATCAACGTCCAACTGTAAAAGTATTTGCCTAGTTGATTCATGTACTACACATACAATACTCAAAGAAAGAAATATTTCTCTCAACTATATATGTGTAAGGCAAACGTTACTACAATCTCTGGAAGTAGTAAATTGATTGAAGGCTCCGGAAGAGCAATTGTAACTCTGCCCAAAGGCACGACGTTAATCATAGAGAATGTAATGTTCTCCTCCAAGTCTAAGAGAAACTTGTTGAGTTTTAAAGATGTACGCCGGAATGGCTATCATATTGAGACAATGGATGAAGATAATCTTGAATATCTCGTCATCACAAAGAATGTCTCCGGCCAAAAGAGGGTTATTGAGAAATTCCCGTCTTTATCTTGTGGCCTGTATTGGACAAGAATTAGTGCAATTGAGGCACATTCAACAGTAAACCAAAGGGTTACTGATTCCAATACCTTTGTACTTTGGCATGATCGATTGGGACACCCAGGATCGGCCATGATGAGACGGATTATAGAAAGCTCATATGGGCATCCGTTAAAGAATTTCAAAATTCTTTCGAATAATGAATATCCTTGCACTTCGTGTTATCAAGGCAAGTTGATTATCAGGCCATCACCAACAAAGGTTGGGACTGAGTCACCCACGTTTCTGGAACGTATACAAGGGGACATTTGTGGACCTATTCACCCACCTAGTGGGTCGTTTAGGTATTTCATGGTCTTGATAGACGCATCCTGTAGATGGTCTCATGTGTGCCTGTTGTCATCACGCAACCTTGCGTTTGCGAAATTAATGGCACAAATAATTCGACTACGAGCACAATTTCCAGATAATCCAATCAAGTCCATTAGACTGGATAATGCTGCTGAGTTTACATCCCAAGCATTTAATGATTATTGCTTATCAATCGGGATAAAAGTTGAACATTCTGTAGCTCATGTTCACACTCAAAACGGTCTTGCAGAATCGTTAATTAAACGCCTGCAGTTGATTGCAAGGCCATTACTTATGAGAACGAGGCTGCGCACTTCGGTATGGGGTCACGCCATCTTACATGCAGCAATGCTAATTCGTCTCAGACCGACGAATTACCACAAGTATTCCCCGTTGCAATTGGTTTTGGGTCATGAACCCAATATATCCCATTTAAGAATTTTTGGATGCGCAGTATATGTGCCTATAGCACCGCCATCCCGCACCAAAATGGGTCCGCAAAGAAGGTTAGGAATATATGTTGGGTTTGAATCGCCCTCCATCATTCGCTACCTCGAAACATTGACAAAGACCATAACTATAGACTCATTCTGCACCAGCCCACTAGCAAAACAAAAGGCAAGGAACTTCTTTGACTAGTATAGTATCGGGAACATGCCTAGAAGAGGATTTCAGAATTCCAGAGGCGCGCAAACAAAGCCATGCTTACTTCATCTTCACTTCATGCTTATACACCTGCTGGACTGCACCGGTTTAGCTTACGATGTGTTTGGAAGCCCTCGGCCAAACGAGTATTTTACAGAGAGCCGACAAGGAATTCCATTAATAACTGGCCGTTTTGATCCTTTGGAACAACTCACCCGGAAGACAGAATCAAAGGTAGACAAGTTTTCTCTTGTTTTGAGAAGTTTTTGATAAATACAAGACTCTTTCCCTTAGGACTGCGAACGTCCGTCCCATGAAGCGCCAGGGAACCATGCATTCCTCCGGGCGACTTGTTTACTGCACGATTTGCAGACTGTCGATTTGATGAGACACTTTTCCCAAAATTAGGGGGAGAAGTTGGTGAAACCAAACGGGAAATTTTGTGGAAAAATGCACCATTATCTCATCTTGATCCACATACCTCTATTTGTGAAAGAGAGGTACAAAAGATTATCCATTTGCAAAGAATAGCAAACCAAATGCCTGACGCATTTACGGACTTGAAGAGGATAACGAAATCCCACATTCCCGCGGAAAATGTTCCAATCCGTATTGATGTCCCTGTTGGACAATCATCTAGTGTCATATCCAATGAGTCAAATGCACGCCTGAAGCGTGGCAGACCATTAGGTTCCAAAGATCGAAATCCTAGAAAGAGGAAAAAGAACGATCAAAATGACACCACGAAAGAATCTCATGATTTAACAAATTCTGAGACTCATGAAGAATCCATTGAGCCCGAGACTCTGGAAAATACGGAACTATCCCTAAATCCAATTAATATTGAGGCAAATATTAATCGAGTGGATATTGTGGTGGATAATGCCTTTGCTTATAATGTAGCATCTAGCATTATGCAAGAATGTGAGGATCTCGAACCTCAATCTGTTGAAGAATGTCGAAAAAGACAGGATTGGCCAAAGTGGCAAGAAGCAATTCAATCAGAATTGAATTCGCTGGCAAAACGTGAAGTTTTTGGCCCTATAGTTGAAACACCTAATGGTGTTAAGCCTGTCGGATATAAATGGGTCTTTGAACGCAAAAGAAATGAGAAAAACGAGGTACAAAGATATAAGGCACGCCTTGTTGCACAAGGTTTTTCTCAAAGGCCTGGTGTCGATTATGAAGAGACATATTCGCCTGTAATGGATGCGATAACCTTTCGTTATCTCATAAGTTTTGCTGTCCATGAAAAGCTTGACATGCACTTAATGGATGTGGTTACTGCCTATCTTTATGGCTCACTTGATAATGAGATATACATGAAAATTCCCGATGGACTCAAGATGCCAAACGCGCATAATTCAAAATCTCGGGAAATGTTCTCAATTAAATTGCAAAGATCCTTGTATGGTCTAAAGCAATCTGGACGAATGTGGTATAATCGTCTTAGTGAGTACTTGTTAAAAGAAGGCTATATAAATGACGCCATTTGCCCGTGTGTTTTTATAAAGAAAACAACATCGGAATTTGTTGTACTTGCATAAACCTTATTGGAACCCCTATAGAACTCCAAAAGGCAATTGATTATCTAAAGGATGAATTCGAGATGAAAGATCTCGGAAAGACTAAACTATGTCTTGGTTTGCAAATTGAATATTTGGCAAACGGAATTTTTGTTCATCAATCTACCTATACAGAAAAGGTACTGAAACGGTTTTACATGGATGAAGCACATCCTTTAAGTACACCGATGGTTGTTCGATCACTTGATGTGAACAAAGATCCATTCTGACCACAAGAAAGGAATGAAGAGCTACTTGGTCCTGAAGTACCATATCTTAGCGCAATTGGCGCACTAATGTATCTTGCAAATACTACAAGACCTGACATATCCTTTTCAGTTAATGTCTTAGCAAGATTTAGCTCGGCTCCTACGAGGAGACATTGGAATGGGATCAAACACATATTGCGGTACCTAAAGGGAACTATCGATATGGGCTTATTTTATGGCAAGAATTGCAGCCCGGATCTTGTTGGTTATGCTGATGCTGGATATTTGTCCGACCCACACAAGGCTCGATCTCAAACGGGTTATGTGTTTACCTGTGGAGAAACCGCCATATCTTGGCGATCGACTAAGCAATCAATTGTGGCTACTTCATCTAATCATGCCGAGATAATTGCTATTCATGAAGCAAGTCGGGAGTGTGTGTGGTTAAGGTCGATAATACATCATATCCAAGACAAATGTGGTTTGAAGTGTGATAAACTACCCACAACTTTGTATGAAGACAATGCAGCATGATAGCTCAATTGAAGGGAGGATTCATAAAAGGAGATAGAACGAAGCATATTTCACCAAAGTTATTCTTCACACATGATCTTCAAAAGAATGGTGATATCAATGTTCAACAGATTCGTTCAAGCGACAATATGGCTGATTTGTTCACAAAATCTCTACCAAAGTCAACCTTCAAGAAGCTAGTTCACAAGATCGGGATGCGAAGACTTAAGAACATAAATTGATGTTCTTATCAGGGGGAGTTTAATGCGCGTTGCACTCTTTTTCCCTTACAAGGTTTTGTCCTACCGGGTTTTCCTTGCGAGGTTTTTAACGAGGCAACCAATAGGCGCATATTCAAACATGTGTACTCTTTTTCCTTACTTTAATTTTTCCCATTGGGTTTTGTTTTAAGGTTTTAACGAGGCACATCATTGAATAGACATTCAAGGGGGAGTGTTATAAATACACTTCTATTTAAGGTGAATGTCTTTAATTAGAGAGATTCTAGAGTTCTATTCTTGGTAGATAAATCATCCTCCTCCCTATAAATAGAGGTGCCCTCTACCATTGTAAATCACTCCTAACATTCTCTAAGTATCAATAAGAAGAACTCTCTCTACTCTTCTCTCTATTTGCTCTTGTTCTTGAGTTATTGTTCTTGTCTTTTATATTATTTCATAACAATTATGATATAATGAGCTTGTAGTACATATGATGTTATTAGAATTAGAAAGAGTTGATAGCTAATTATAGAAAACGACTTATCACTAATACCAATTTTAAAATAGTAATAGTTGTCCTGCATTTAATCTCTTAATTGCTATATAAGCTATCCAACTAGTTATTGACATAATGCTTGCTTAAGAAACCTAAGATTGAACACTAGCATTGAGTGTGTAGTACAATCTATTATTCCAACTAAGGGTGTACAAAGGAAACCAACAAACCGAATCAATCTGATAATCCGAGTCAAACCGAAAAAAAAAACCCGACTATGGTTTGGTTTGACTTGGTTTGATATTGGAAAAAAACCCGACCATTATTGATTTGGTTTGGTACTAAAGAAAGTCAAACCGAAACCAAACCAACCCGACATTACATATATAAATATACTTATTGTAATGTAATTTATAAATATTTCTTCAAAAATTTCATAATTTTATCTTTTAAGGTATTATTTCAAGGTTGAATTTAGAACTTTTGAATGCTCCAATAAGTTTATAACCATTAATATTAGTAAATTAAATAATGCTAGCAATCAATACTAATGCTAACAAAAGACATTCAATTCAATATTACGAACGGGAATGTATTGAATGTCTATTTTTTATTTTGTAATAATTTAGATAAAAATATATAACATATTTTTATTTTTCTTTAGCTTTTAGGCATATAATTAATACTCCCTTATTAGTCTATCTAGTTTAGCATGAATTAGTGCTTTTAGATTATGTTTATTTTTATTATGACTTTTTAATTAGCAATATTTATATTACATAATTTTATTGTCTTCATTGTTGAATATATTAGGATAATGTCATGAGTCATGACATATCTCATATTTTGTATTATTTTCTTAAAAAATACTTTATATAGTTGTATCTTACTAGGATTAAAAAAAATATTTTGAGCATACGTTCTATGTTTTATTCTACGAGATTTTACCGGGAAAAAATTCCAAAAAACTCGAATAACCCAAAAACTCGAAAAAACCCGAGAAAAACAGATATTGAAAAACCTGAGTTTTATTGGTTTGGTTTTAAGATTTAATAACCCGACACAATTGGTTTGGTTTGGTAATTGTATAATCCGAACCAACCCAGTCTATGTACACCCCTAATTTCCAACTATCACATTGTAATATGAATTTGTTATTTATTCATTCAACCCTGTTTACCATTCATGTTAACCTTAAATAGTGGCGGAGCCAGAATTTCAAGCTTAAGAATTCGGGATCCTAACCCTTTTAAATTATATCATGTTAATCGTAAGCAGTGGCGGAGCCAGAATTTCAAGCTTATGAATACTGGATTCTAACCCTTTTAAATTACAGCATTCTAAATTAATAAAAAATTTAATATAAATATATGATTTGAACCAAAGCTATTGCATTCGGCCGAATCCATAGTCAATAATGGGGCGCCTCTGACCGTAAGGTCTGTGATGGAGGTCCGGATTATCAGGACATTTTCAAGAAGATGACCGGCAATACTTTTAAGCTAATAAACTTTTGGGAAAAAATAGATATAATACTTTAGGCAAATTGCTCATTGCTAACATAATTTCTTAATAATCTGTACTTTATTCATCGCTATATAGAATTAATAATAATTTTTTCTGTTTAGCTACAGAATTTATTGTTGGGATATATACTACTAACCATGGGTTTGGTTTAGATATAGTATTTATTACGAAATAATTATTTATTCAGTTTTAATAAAGTTTTAAATAGATCATATAATAGTCTGTGTCCTTTGCTTATGTAGTAGATAATTTAGTGTATAAAGTTTAGCTTATACATTGAAGATTAAATCATCGGTTCTTATAAGTATAAAGTTTGAGTTCACAATCTAATGATGAAATTGGACAAACCATCAGGAATGATTGTAGCACAAGATTAAATATAATTTATCTTGATTATGGGAATGGTTTAATTCCAACTTCTTGTGCTAGTATATTTTGTATGTATTGGACGGACCAGGTAGAGATAAGTATTTTATAATGACTTAATAAAATAAACTCTCTAGCCATTAAGTGTACTTATACTCTGTATTTTGTATGTAGTGGAATAATTCGTAATTAATTATGGTATATTAATTTCAAACATTATAAATTAATTCCATAATTGGAAGCCTTGTTAATTAAATTTTGTGGTCCCTACTGTGCCTAAATAATAGGAAATAAAGGAATCCTTTTTCTGATGGAAAAGAAAACTCAACAGGTTTTGGAAAAGGGTCTTAACCCTTAAAACTTGTGCTATAAATACATATGGTTTTCCCTTAGAAGGAAAAAGATATGATGGCTGAAATTTTCAGCCAAGTTTTCCTAGAAATCACGCCCACACAAAATTGTTATTTCCGGTTATTATTTGGGTAACACAGTAGAAGACCGTGGAACGTTGGAGAATCACGATTGTGCGGGTGATAGAGATTCCAATGAGAAGTTATGGAACAGAAGGCTCACATGGTAGAAGAGATATGTTTACTATTCAAGAGGTAACCCGTAAAATCTCGTTTATGCTAGTTGTTTAGATTACATGTAATTTTGCTAGTGGAATTGCTTCCGCTGCATATTATAATCCATCATTTATCAGTGGTAAATTCCTGTTTTATCAGTAGTGAAACAAACTTAATGTAGTAGCATGGACAGGAACATACCATCTTCCCTTAAATTTTGTACTGCTAGAAACTATATAGAGAAAGACATTAAACATTACAGTATATGCTAAATTAATGTCAATTGGTAGGACAATTGGTACTTTGTACTGCATTGGGAGGAAACAAGAAGATAAGGTTAAGACTGAGAGAAGCAATTGTTGAGTGTTCCTATAAATAATCCTTCAAATTGATTGATTTGTAATTTGGTTAGTTGGTTCATCAATTAAATATCCAACATTATATATTTAAAATCAATTCTTGAAATTTTATATAAACTTTTGTGCATTTTTATAGTAGCCACTAGATCAGCCAGCATCAGCTGTCCATTTCCCTTGCCAAAAATCAAGCACAAGTAAAGGAGCAAGTGGGAAAATTGTAATTTTGTATTTAGTCTTGCTGTTGAAGTTAATCAACAAATGAACTTGACTATGATCCTCTAACTGCAAAATAATTAATATTCAACTTGATTAGGTTACTTATAATGTTAGTATTTTCTCAAGATTACTCTAGGAAAATTAACATTTAAATACTACCCTATAATTAGCTGCTACTCTTCTTGAACATATCCCACCTTGTCATTTCTCCTCTCTGATTTGTATTAGTAGTAATTATGTAATTAGATAACAATAAAAAACTATATAGTTCTTAAATGTTGGGCAAAGATGTCAACGGAATACCTTCCCTCGCCGGAAATTATATTGTGCATATAAGTCAAATATGTATATTTTATATATAAATATTAAATCTTATCCATCATATGGAATTCCTGACTTTGCCACTGTTTAAACTCTCATTTGTTCATAGATTTTGGCTACTTTTTTTAAAAAAAAATTAAAAATAATGCTTATTCATGGAATATGATCAATTTTGGAAAAAAAATTCAAGTTCCCAAAAAGTAATTTAGAGCAGTTTTTGGATGAATAATTTTTTTTCTTGCTCTCATAAAACTTCAACATTTTTCAAATAAAATGCATGTCCAAACACGACTTCAATTTCCAAAATTTATTTTTCAATACAATTTCAAAAACTCTTTAAATTCTAACCAAATCTATATCTATATGGTAGCTAAATAGTTGGAATGTAAAATTAGTATAGGTAGTACACCTAATTTTCATGGTACTGCAAGGGAACATAGATAAAAGTGAATAAAAGTTTTGACAAGAAGTTCCAAGTCTGCAGCCTAAGGTCGTTGCAAAATTACAAAGAAGTTAAAAATAAGAAGAAGAAAAAAAAAAAAGAATAATTAATTAGTGAGTTTTTAAGGTTTGTGGGTTGTTGAGAAAATAAGTAAAAAAAAGTATATGATTTTTTGTAGTCAATAGAAATTTCAACCACTTTCAAGCAGCTACATTTATTTACCTCTTGTTGTTACCAATAGTCATTTCTTAAAAGGAATGTCACACATTTTTAGTCTTTTGCCTCTTATAGTTTCAACTAAAAAACATTTGCTACATATAGTAAAATTGGTTGGGAATTAAAGGCTAACAAATTTTTGGTAGATTCCATTGTATATAACGTTGGCAAGTTGAGTGGTTTCACCACCAAAAGTTATGGTAGAGCAGTAAATTCTCCTCCATCCTTAATCAGAGATGTCGGGTTCGAATCTTGAATATGAAATTGTCTTTGATAGGAAAAGTTTTAATCCCCAAAGTGGGACTTTTCGATGCTAATACGAATTAATCAGACCCCAATGCGAACAATAAACACCAGATGAAAACAAAAAAAAAGAAGATAAAACTGAGTGATTCCATGAGTATTACACAAGACATCACTCACCTTTGAACACATAGATACTTGGGTAAAAATTACTTTTAGCCCGCGGCAAAAACTATTTATATTCGGTAATCACAAAAGTGTATAAAATTTTATATACTTTTTGTATATAACATACAAATATATATACATATTTTTGGTTATTATTTTGAAAGTGGCTACACAAGATCATTTTCCCGATACAAAAGCGACCTAAGAAACTAAATCCAAACTCAGAAACTCCAAAACTTACTATTTTTCTAAGAAAAAAGAAAGAAATCTATTTAAGTGTTTTTTCTAGGAGAAAAATCTCATTCATGATGTACTTTCACAAGTAGAATCCTAAGATCAAAGTACATTGGTGTAAATGCATTAATAATACATATATTGAGAATGAGATTATGATGTAATTAGCTTGTCCAGCTTGTAGTACAGAAGATGCTGATATTAGAATTAGCAAATATGGAAAACGACTTATCACTAATAGTACCTATTTCAAAAATAGTACTAATAGTTATCTTGCAATTAATCTCTTAATTGCATCAACAAGGGTTGTGGTGGAGTGGTAAGTACTCCTTCATTCTTAACCAGAGGTCTTGAGTTCGAGCCTTAGGTATGAAGTCGCCTTTGTTAGGGAGCGCTTCACCCCTAATTGTGGGACTCCCCGGCGCGAATCCGGATTTAGTCGGGCCCCAATGTGGAACCGGACACCGAATGGAAAACCAAAAAAAATAATTTCTTAATTGCTATATAAGCTATCCAACTAGTTATGGACATATTCAAAATGGGATTGCTGAAGTATCATATGCTCTATGGCTGGAAAGGAATTCACGTATATTTGAGAACATATTTCGTAACAGTGAAGTCTTAGTAAGGGAGCTAGCTTATATATGTAATGTTAGAGGAAATCCTAAAACTAGAAAGCAGATGCAGCAGTTCAGATTATAGTATACTAGTAGTTAGTTCTGATATGGGTAGTTAGTATGCTAGATTAAATTAGATAGTCAGCTGAGTATAAGCTGGACTATGGCATTGTAACGCAAAATTTTTAGTGATTAATAAAATCTTAATTACCAATAAAACTAGTTATTGACATAAACAATGCTTGATTAAGAAACCTAAACACTAACATAGAGTGTAGTACCCTTGGTTTAGAATGTTGGAGATCAAACAATATGTTGGTAATGTGACCCAAAAAAAAAAACTATAAAACCATCCTAAGAAACTATAAAACCATCCACATTGTAACATGGTTGGTCAGCAAGAGAAAAAAATCTGGTATTTAAGTAATGACTATACTTCAGTCAAACACTGCTGGGGTCGTTTGGTACTATGGACAAGCAAAAATAATTCTTATTCGTTGTTTGGTTACTAATTATAGATAAGTTATTCTAGAATTAAAGAGATAATACATAAACTACACATCAAACTTGTCTGGAAAAACCATTTACACACATAAGTTATACGGGCGACCTTTTACCCCACTATTCTAAATTTAAGTGTATTTAATACCCCCTTAAAAAACTGAACCAAGTTTTGTGGTGGTTGTATGTTACACACGCCATAAAGTCCTTTATTTTAAATTTTTCCATTTTTTTAAAATTTTAGTTTTAAAAAATGAAATTTTAAAAAACAAAAAAAATCTGTTTTTACAAATTTGTGTTCCCAGTTTTTACAAAACAAATATTTTAAAAACTAAAAAATAAAAAATATATATTTAAAAAAAAACAAAAACATTTTTGTTGAAAATAACTTTTCAGTTGTTAAAAAACAAAAATATTTTGTTAAAAATGAAATTTATTTTTTCCTGTTTTCAGAAAAAGAAAATCAGTTTTTACAAAAAGAAAATCTCTAAAAACTGAAAAAATAACATTTTTCAAAAACAAAAATACTTTTTCTTTGTAAGATCTGAAAAATATTTTTCAAAAACAAAAACATTTTGCATAACAAATTGTAAAACCTTAAAAATGGTTTTTAACAAAAAAATATTTTTTGTAAAATCTGACAAAATAGTAAAAACTGGAAAAAAATATATTTTTGAACCAACTATTTTCGTTTTTTAAAAACTGAAAAAAATATTTCCAACAAAATATTTTCGTTTTTGAAAAATATTTTTTTCTTCAGTTTTTCAATTTTTTTAAAGAATTTCTTTTTGTAAAAACTGAAAAAATAAATTTTGTAAAAACTGAAAAAAATTATTTATTAACATAATATTTCATGTTAAAAAAGAAAAAACGAAAAAGAAAAGAGAAAAAAACAATATTAAGTTAAGTAGTTATAACATCCTATTAGAAAGTGACACGTGGACCACTAAATTAGTTTTAATTTTTTTTTTGCCTTCACGCGCAGCTGCAAGGTGACTTACACATTTTGCACAGAGAAGGTATTAAATACACTTAAGTTTAAAATAATGGGGTAAAAGATCGCCCGTAAAGTTTAGGTGTTAAATAATTTTTTCGGACACGTTTGGTGGATAGTTTATGTATTATCTCTAAGTAGTACCGAGATAACTTATATCTACTAGAGCCCAGAGGGTAAGCAGTAAATTTGACAATTATCCCTGAATTAAAAATATTATCAGGATAACTTATAACTGCTAGAGGGTGGTATAATAAGAATAAAACAGTAAAATTGACAATTCAGGAACTAATAAAACATATCAAACGCTCAATCAGAAATAATCCCAGTATATACCACAAAGAATCAAATTATCTACTCTTGTATATTTCCATATAGACTTACCTCAAACATTACAACAAAAAAATGACTTCCGTCATATACCACACTGAAGTAAAGGTTGCAAAAGATTAGTAGTATGTCTCACAGAGACAGAGTTATAAGGAGTCAAAAAAAAAAGAGAGAGAGGAAGGAACACAAAAATGATAGATTGATAGCAAATAGCAAACCAGTGTCCCGTAAAAACTAGGACAATACCATAAATCCAATGAGACAATGAAAACAAATCACAGAACAAAAGCATCTACGACATCTCTCAGCGTTATTTCGTAGGTGCGAGGTTGAAGTGAAATAAAAGCTTTGGCACAGAAAATAAACATATACCAATAGGTAGACATTCCACGCGACGAAAACATGGTGGAACTAACAAAGATGGCCGTTATGAGTACTCAAAGATTCAGTCACCTGGCTTCATCTACTTCATTCTTTTCCATCAGCAGCACGAAGTGATCCCAATTGAACTGGAGCTTGTGTTCCCACAACTTTCGATGACCCATAAACGGACACATCTGCACCCTGTACTTTCTCTTTCTCGATTTGTTCCTTGATCCAGAAATATGTGATTCTCAACCCATCCTGAATCAGTTGGAACACAGACATTAGAAGTGCATCACTTATACAATAACATAACCCTCAAACAAACACCAAACGATACCTTCAATTTCATACTAGGAGCCCAACCAAGCTTTTCCTTGATGAGAGTGTTGTCGGAGTTTCGACCACGCACACCCTCTGGTCCGGGGATGTGATGAATAGGAAGCTTCTTGTCTTCAAAGCTGAGGACCATCTCCGCCATCTCATTCATGCTAACCATCTCATCGCTTCCGATGTTCACTGGCTCTCTAAAGTCTGATTTTGTTAACCTAAATAGGAATAAATTGTTTAAACAATGGAAATGCATCTTCCAAAACAAAGTTCAACCAGTTCCGGTTGCTAAAACATCACTTATTAGGACTAACAATGCTCATAAGGTCCTCTATTTCCTTTTAGGTTTCTCTCTTGTGAGGCCTTGGGCCAAAGGGTACTACATTCTGTGTTGTGTTTAGGTATCCAGAGACATAGACCAAAATAATGCCGAAATCCCCTTTTTTGTATCTTTTGCCAAGATTTCTGAGATAATCAAAAGAGTGTTCTCATTTAAAACTCTAGTCGAGAAATGTTATTATGCTTAGAGCTCCACATACCTAAGAACGCCTTCAACACATTCATCAATGAAGGTGAAAGATCGAGTTTGCTTTCCATCTCCCCACATCTCGAATTTATCAGTGGAAGTTTGGGCTTTTCTACAAAAAGCAGCAGGTGCTTTCTCGCGGCCACCTGTAGTTTAAACAAGAAGTTGATGATTTCATGAAAAAAAATCAATGGCAATGCTACGATATGTAATTTACTCGAGTTAGATTACCTTTCCATGTTCCAAATGGGCCATAAATGTTATGGAAACGTCCAATGCGACACTCAATTCCAAAGTCCTTGTTGTAATGCTTACATAACTCCTCTGTTGCCAGTTTTTCTAAGCCATAAGCATCTTGAGGCTAATACAAAAATAAAAACAATTATTATGATGCAAATGATCATATCCCAGATACAGCAAAGGTTTATGGAATTAAGGTACAAACCTCCGCAGGCCAAGCATCAGACTCCTTTAAGCTCACGTTAGTTTCCAACTGCTTAAATTCAGGGTAGATACAAGCACTCGACGCATAAAAGAACCTGGAACCAACATTTAAAAGGTTAATGTCTGGAACTAGTACTGTCTCTTAGCTACATAAACAAAGGGGTACGAATATGGAAAATCAGAAGCAGCTACAAAGCAGAAAAGATCTCTATGGTGGCATTCATGACAGAATAAATATACTTGATATATTGTATTAAGAGATCAAAATCTAGAGGAATCAACAGCATGAAAAATGAGCTCCCGCACCAGATTTTTTAGTCTATTTCCATAAAGTCCATAACCTTGAGTAAGGTTCAAATCCTGTCTCTGCAACATCTTGGTTTTCCTCATAAAGGACTTGTAATGCTCTTAGAGAGATTTGTAATGACATTTATCTTTATTTTACTATATATGAGAAAAGTTTACGGATGTACAAAATTTGGTAGTAAATGCAGAAGGAAGAGATAGAACCGACCGAAGGAAGGGAATGCGACAAATAGAACAACTTTGTCATCTTTCTGCACATAAAATCTAGCATAACAAATTGATATGTATGGACTCAACCATTTATCTACAAGGAAATTACAGCAGTAGTAACCAACACCCAAAATTATGAATAACTATCTATATCTGTATGTGTTTATAAATTTTACTATTTTCTTTTACTCTCAGGTCATTGGGGCCAGTACGTTGTAGCGGAGGTTTTTAAAGCATCGAAGTTAGACGCAACATTATCTCCGCATCTTCCCACCAATCAAAGGTAAGTACTTCATCGTTTTAGAATTGGAATGCCAAACGATGGTTAGCCAGAAATAGTGTTGCAAGTGAAATATCCATAAGTTCGTGCAACCCTTTCATCATAAGAATAAAAAAGATATGCCAAATAAAACAACTAGCCCTTGAACATTGCCTAGGTGTCTTGCATTAGAACAGTAGTCTGACGCTAAGAACTAAACAATACTTAGAAAGAAGCAAAGATTGGCTAACCTCTTAACACCAGTGATTCTTGAAGCCTCCATCATGTTAAAGCTGATCATAGTGTTGTTATACATGATCACCGAGTGGTTGGACTGAATGAAGCCCATACCTCCCATATCGGCAGCGAGATTGAACATATGATCAACTCCTTTTGTGACTTTCAAACAGTTATCCATAACTCTGAGATCAACAAGATGGAACTCGTGACAGAACATGTCCTCAGACATATGCTCATTCTTCTTCCAGTCAGAAGCAATAATGTAATGTCCCTCAGTCTTCAGACGCCTTGCAATGTGTGAGGCAATAAATCCACCAGCTCCGGTAATAGAAATTCGGAGCTTCTCCGAAGGCCAGTAGGGTTCCCTCTCAAGGTTTTCGTATGTGTATTCCCCATAACTGGTTCCACCGGAACTTCCCATTCTGTGCATACCAAAATCAAATGGAAGATGTGAGGAATCCTAAGCCAAATAGAGGCAAAGCACGTATCTAGAATCAAAATACTCGTAGACAAAAGGGACATCATAAGAGAAGTGAATCTCCATATGGTTAATACAAAAACAAGTCTAAAGACATACATCTAGGTGGATGAAGGACAAACTCAAGGAGTAAAACACAGAAAGGAACATCAAGAATGAATTTTTATCTTAATATACTATGAAATAAATCAACAAATGAAGTTTAATTTGCTATTCAAAATTCCTCAGTTTTGCCATCAATAGACTTTTGGTCTAATCTTACCCCTAGCCATTAAGAAAAACTCTCGTTTTTGCACTTGATCCCTAACGAAGCTCCAACCTGAGGGTAATTGTAAAACCTAGTTAAAACTTAAGAGGTAAATGCCGGAGTTCACTAGTTCATGCCGGAGCTCTATTAATGACAAATGGCAACATTAAGATGATTCGCTAACGGCAAGAGCATGAACAGACTTTACAAGTCTAATGGAGGGAAAAATTGAGTCATTATTAGGCGCACAGGGGCAAATTTAGACCTTTTTCCACGCAAAAAAAAAGGAGAAAGAGAAACAGCTATAACGACAAGATAGAACCCCTTCATCTCACACAAGACAAAACTAAAAGATTCATTTTTTTTGACAAAGAAAACTAAAAGATTCACTTGACAAAGGCATGCTTTTATCACCGCATTGAGATATATTTGCAGAAAAAAACATGGGAATTTACTCATAAACAAAACTAAAAACTACTAACTCAGTTCAGAACATGAATAAATTAAGCATTAAACTTAACAAGAAACCCACATAAAAACACCCAACTTAAACAGAAAATCATATTGAAACATGCAGCTAATATGCAGAAAATAAAGAAAACAAAAATAACCAAAAAAGATAAAGTTTTTATTTTTCATACACAAAAAAGAGAAAAGAACAAATGGCGCACACTAAAACCTCAAAATCTAAAAGGTGAAAAGCAAATTACATTAATGACCACTTAGAACCCCAGCTATTAAAATTACAGATAAAGAGAAAACAAATCTAAAGTAAAATTTCAAACACAGAAAAACAGAGAGAATGCCAAATACCTTGAAGAAATTGGACTGCTGAGGTGTTGATGAAGATGGTGAAGCTCAATGACAAGGGGCTATAATTTTGTGTAACAGATCTATGATTTATAGCCAATATAATATAAATACAAATATAGTTAGTCAATAATTTCCAAGTTGCAGGGGGTTTTCTTAGTTTAAGATTAAAAAAAATAGTAAACATATAATTATGCGGACAGAATAGGGTTGTCTCTCATATGGAATTTATAACACAGAAATATAGAGTCGGTTTGAACTATCAACTTCCTATTCCATTTTCATTGGTCTATAATAATCCTAGGCCTTGAAAAATGAAAACTTTCCATCAAATCTCACGTTAAGACGAGAATTTGAACTTTATGAATTGAAAATAATATTAATTTTAGTAATTATTTGAGTTATTCGGTTAGAGATTTATTATATATAATTTAGTAAATTGCTTAGGGGTTTCTTGTAGAGAAAAAGGTTATCCCCATGATTAATTATTTCGTATTATTAATTTTGAAATTAGTTATTCTCTTTTCTCATAGGAAAAAAAAAAACACTACAATCCCAGATAATTAATTCCCGGATTAATTATACCATAATTTTATTCTAACTAAATATAGAATAAACTCATCTCAAATTTAATTTCGAGATTAATTATCATTTATCCCTCATACCAAACGAGTCATATATATATATATATATATATATATATGTCTGAGCAAAAAGTATTTGATCGAACTCGTAGCTTATATGCTACCTCCGTCCTAGCTTAAAGGAGAGCTTTGGCGTAACTGGTAAAATTGCTGCCATATGACTAGGAAATTACGGGTTCGAGCCGTGGAAATAGTTTCTTGTAGAAATACATGGTAAAGTTGCGTATAATAATCCCTTGTGATCCGGCCTTTTCTCCAAGAGCTTAATTAATGCACCGGGTTGCCCACTAACTTAATTCAATTTTATGTCTCGCATGACCCATTAAAAGATAGTATAAGCTATTTCCGTCATGAATTTCTTTATTTTAAAAATTCGAAATAGAAAACTCTAATTAATGTTAAAGGATCATATCCGTATTTACTCGTTCTTATTGTTTGTTAAGTAAAAGGTGAAACCTAATTTTAAACTTAATTAAGTATTGATTTTTTGTTTCTAAAATAATACAGTATTATATATTTAAAATATTACATGAAGTTACGAGTATATGCAATAATTAAAGAAAATAATATATATCCTCCAAGTAATAATGGGAAAAAAATAAATGAAAGAGGTGGAGTAGATTGAAGTATTTTTAGTTCGAATGATTTGGATTAAACAATTAGCATCTTTGACAACTATCCCCGTACCTACATGACCATAATCTTTCAAAAAAAATAAGAAACTCATTATATAAAATATCATTAGTGTTTTGGTAACCAATTCTTGTAAATTAGTAAAATCTGTGACGTCAAATAGTCTAAATCATCATAAAAGAACTGAAGTATTATATAAGGTAATACTCCGTATCATTTAATTTTTTACGTCTCAAATATTCACACTTCGGTTCCTTAATATATATTTGCATTAAAATGTTTATAAATCACAGTTTTAGAACTAAAAGTATTACATCGAAAATGATCTGCAAAAAAAGAAAAGACACCAACATTACTGACGATAACATGTGAACTTCGGACATACTCATAAAAGAATAAAAAATCAATTCTGTCCTTGAGAATATTCATTTAAACAATAATTTAATTGGTTTCATGGATTGCGAATAATATTTAAACTATTATGATCTGTCGACTTGTATCAGATATTTTAAGAAGCATTCTAATAAGAATATTAAATAGCTTTTGTTTTGCTAAAAAGTTATTCGAACGCTTATGTAGCTTTAAAAATAATTGAAAAATGATTTGGGTTACGGAATCAAATGTAATATGATCTAGAGATTGTAGGATAAAAGCAATAAGGTAAATAGTAGATTTAGCACAAGAGAGATAGAGAAAGAGTCAGAAAGAGAGAGAGAGTTGTATATTATCGGTGATGAAATACACATGAATCTTTACAAAGAGAATGTCTCCTTTATATACTAAGGGACATTCCTCGAAATAATACAAAGACAATGCAAGAGTTGGTGACCTCGATATACGAGTGTCAGAGCTTGATGTTACGTTGCAGCAAGTCATATCACTCTACCCGTTTATTGATTGTGGCCGGCCTTGCTTGAGCCGACCTTACCAAGGCTGCCTTCCTTAGTGAGGCCGTATGCCGATAGTGTATGGGCGTGAGGAGCTAAATTTACGCAATACAGATAGTCCCTATGTTTATTGGGGATGCAGTTGAAAGGCGTTCCCAATGAACGGACTTACATGCTCGACGCCTATGGAAATTTGGCCGTTCCCGTTGGTACCCCTGTTAAGAGACGTGCTCGTGTATGGGGAGGTCGAACCGTTGACATATTACTCCCCTTTCGGAGTTTCTTTTCTAGGTGACGTCATAGATCACGTGCGTGATCATTACTTCTGCCCCCGAGGCGGTTCAGGTTGTGACGTGACGTTTGGATTTCCTGCGCCGATTTTTTGAACCATGCCCTTTCGATTTCCATGTACATTTTCTTATAAATAGAGGGAGAGTTAGACTAGATTCAACTTTCGAACCCTTTCTAAGAGTATCTTCCCAATCTTTCTTCTATCCTTTTCCGGTGTCTTTTCTCCTCTAAGATTTAGGACTCGAACTCGTGACCCGGAATATATATTTCTTTTCTGTAATTTCCATTATGGCCAAACGTCGCCATGATGATACTGGAACCAAAACCGTTGCTTCCGTTAGGGCTTCGTCGTCTTCAGACGACGAGGATGGCGAGGAAGTTTTTATCCCGCTGTCGATGACCAACTTACTTCCTCGTAAAATGAACAAAAGGACGGACTTCGAAAACAAGTGCAAACTCCCTCCTTGGGAGCATAGTGAGTTGAAGCCGTCCCACCTAGCCTCCCTTAGGAAATTATATATCATTCCTGATCATGTCGACATGATTCCTGCGGGGCTAAACCATGCCAATGTGCCCAGGCCCGGGTACTGTGTCCTTTATGAATATCCTTTCCGGATTAGATACACCCTCCCGCTTTACCCTTTGGCGGAGGAGTTGTGTTGTTGGTTCCAGGCATGCCCGGCCTAGCTTACTCCGTATTCCATGAAGGTGTGCCAGGTATTGTTCGTCTATGCGGCGAAGGCGGGGAGAGAGGTGACTTTCCATCACCTTCTGCAGATGTTCAGTGCGGTTTTAATGAGAGGTTCGATGCTCCAACTGAGGAAACGAGGCACAAAGAGCTTCATGTCGCAGGTGAATGATAAGGCCAATCGTAAATTCTGGACGCGATTCTTCTACGTGCGTACCGAGCACCTCGTGTCCGACCCCGTAGGGTTCCCGGAGGTGTGGAATGATGCATGTGAGTATTGATGTGCGTAACTTTCACTATTTTGATCTTACTTTGCTTGTTCTCACCGTGGCGAATTTCTTTTTGTTTCAACGCAATGGCACCTCGCCCTCCTCACACAGTTGAGGATATTAGATCGTGGGTGCAAGCGCTGATACCGCTTGCTGAGGAAAGTCGTTCCTGGACCGCATTCCTTGGGCTCTACGGCCCGACAGATAACGGCCTTACATGATTTTCGTTATGGTCAAGGAGTTCCCATGATTTTCTTGCTCGTCTCAAACGTGCTTTGGCAGGACGGGACGACTCTAAGAAGGCGCAAAAGAAAAAGAAACAGACGAAGACGAGGGTCGTGGCCGGTCCTTCTAAGATGGCATATGACCCTGAGGCGGATCTGATCTTCGTCGGCACTTCCTGGGGCAGTGCTTCGCCTCCTTTAGGACAAGAGGGTACATCAGAGGTAGCCCCAGAGATAGCATCTGAGGTCGTGACGGAGGTCGTACCCGAGGCGTTGCTCGTGGAGGCGCCAGCGGCCGTTCTTGACATTTCCCCCGTGGGGACATCTACCGTCGTACCGACCCCTTCTGAGCCTGCTCAGCATTCCGCGGAAGGGGATTGTGAAGAGGGTGAAACTTTGTAGGTGAGGAGGTGCGGATTATCACCGGTAAAGCCGTGGCCACCCAACCGAAGAAGGTTAAGCCGCCCCGCCTTGAGTCAAGGCCGGTTTTTATGGCGGAGGCCATTCGAGCAGGGAGGTTCGTGCTCGGGAGAGAGGCCACTGAGGGAAGAGTTGAGATGGCGGTTGGTCGATCCTCTCGTCATATAATGATTCCAAGTCACTATAATTTGCTGGAGAACTGTGAAAAGGCGGCCTCTAGTATGACGCTTCCGTGCACTGGCGCTGAGCGTGAGACCTGGCAGAACTCATCGACAACGTGTTAGACCAACGGGTGGCAGGTACGGCCTTACAGGTATGCCTTTGTTTCGCCTGATGACCTTTCTCTTTGCATTTGTTGGAGGGTGATTTTTCTCGTACTTACTCGGTTTCTTTTCCAGACTGTCATTTGGAGGTGGAGAGGGAACGGCGTCGGAAGGAGGAGATGGCGAGGTACAACAGGCTAGTGCAGAAGCATGATAGAACGTGCGAGGCGCACCAGACATTGGCCAACATGTATAAGCAGGACCCTAACTTTAGGGTGATTCGTTAGGGTCTTGCCGAGTCTGAGGAACAACTGAAGAAGAGAGTGACCGAGTTGGAGAGAGATTTGATGAACAGTTCATGGCCGCCGTTGCCCGGACCGCGGAGATGGAAGTCCTTCTTCAGGCCAAGGATGAGGAGATGGAGCTTGGCCGCGTAGTGGCGGAGGAAGCGTCAGAACTACGGACTCGGGTGGTGTCTTTAACCGCGAAGCTGGATACCACAAAGGCCGAGGTCGAGGAGCTCAAACGAGCTCTCGAGCAAGCTAATATTTCTTGTGAAGCGGACGAGATGTGGGTTTATGCCGAGGTTAGGTTGGTCGTGCTTGAGGGGTTCCTGGCGGCTGGCCGAGCGTTTATAGAGGGAGTTGAGGGCCAGCGCCGGTTGGTTAGAGTCGCTTGCGAAGTGGCTGGTAATAGTCCTGAATCGCCGGTCCGGGAGGGTGGCAACTTTGCAGATATTAATCGCTTGGAATCCAGCTCTTGGATTTCCAGAGCGTTCCCTCCTAGGAATGAGGACGAGCCTGCTGAGGGTCAGGCCGACCAGGATAAATAGTGGTCTCTTTAGGATCCTTGTAAATATTGATTTTTGTATCGTGGGTGTTTATTACCCTTGATAAAGATATATAACCTTTTGTTGTAAATGATCCTTTCTATTTTTTATGGTAGCTGTGTAGATCCTGACGCCTTTCGGTTGCGTAGGAACGATGGCTTTAGCTTTATAAATTTTGACGACCTTGGTCGTTTAGGCATGATGGTTTTAGCCATGTAGGATAAAAATCATAACCTGACGGCCTTAGCCATAAAACGATGGCCGTAGCCGTTCGAAAGTGCTGGTTATAGCCATTTGGAGTAAAATCCGTAGCCTGTTTAAAACGATGCCCATAGCCATGAAAAATAAAGGTCGTAGCCTGATGGCCTTAGCCATATAAAACGATGGCCATAGCCGTGTAAAGTTAAAGGATGTAGCCTAATGGCCTTAGCCATATGAAAGATGGCCATAGCCATGTAAAATGAAGGTCGTAGCCTGCTGGCCTTAGCCATGCAAAAGATGGCCATAGCCATGTAAAGTTACAGGCCGTAGCCTGATGGCCTTAGCCATATAAACGATGGTCATAGCCATGTAAAGTTAAAGGTCGTAGCCTGATGGCTTTAGCCATATGAAAGATGGCCATAGCCATGTAAGATAAAGGCTGTAGCCCGATGGCCTTAGCCATATAAAACGATAGTCGTAGCCATGTAAAGTAAAAGGCCGTGGCCTGATGGCCTTAGCCACATAAACGATGGTCATAACCATGTAAAGTTAAAGGTCGTAGCCTGATGGCCTTAGCCACATGAAAGATGGCCATAGCCATGTAAAATGAAAGTCGTAGCCTGATGGCCTTAGCCATACAAAACGATGGTCATAGCCATGTAAAGTTACAGTCTGTAGCCTTATGGCCTTAGCCATATGAACGATGGCCATAGCCATGTAAAATGAAGGTCGTAGCCTGATGGCCTTAGCCATATGAACGATGGCCATAGCCATGTAAAGTTACATGTCGTAGCCTGATGGCCTTAGCCATATAAATGATGTCATGGCCACTTCATTCATTTGGAGATGACCATAGCCTTTATACTCATCTGGAGATGGCCGTAGCCTTTATATTCATCTGGGATGATCGTAGCCTTTGTATTTACTTGGAGATGGCCGTAGACTATACATTCACTTGGAGATGGCCGTAGCCTTTACATTCACTTGGAGATGGTCGTATCCTTTACATTCACTTGGAGATGGCTTTAGCCTTTACATTCACTCGGAGATGCCCGTAGCCTTTACATTCACTTGGAGATGGCCGTAGTCTTTACATTCACTTGGAGATGGTCGTAGCTTTTACATTCACTTGGAGATGACACTAATCTAGTCTCTGTATCATGTCTGGCTTGGAGAGTTTATAGAGAGGCGGACATGATGGACTTGCGCTGCAAACGTCTCCAGGTGACCTCCTTGCCGCCTTGTTAAAAACCTTCCCGAGAAAACCCAATCAGGACAAAACTCGGGTAAGGGAAAAAGAGTACGACTCAGGTGATACCTTTTTAGAAGTGGAAACGTTTGAGGTGAGCGACGTTATAGCTGTTCTGGAGCGTCTTTCCTTCCATTGTCTCTAGATGGAACGCTCCTTTTGGGCCGTCGCTGTGATTTTGTAGATTCCGTCCCAATTTATGCCCAATTTTCCTTCACTTGGATCTTTTGAGGCTAAGGTTTTGGCTTTGAGGACGTAGTCCCCTATTTTTAGCGGCCTCATTTTTGCCTTCTTGTTGTAATATCTTTCAATTTGTTGTTTTTGGGCCACCATCCTGATGTGGGCTATTTCTCTTCTTTCTTTGGCTTCGTCGAGATCTAAGAACCTGCTGATGTCGTTTTCTGTTCCACTGGTGTGTGAGTACCTTGAGCTGGGTTCGCTCACTTCGACGGGTATGACCGCGTCAGTTCCATAAACCAGTGAATATGGGGTTTCCCCGGTGCTGGACTTGGGGGTGATTCTGTGTACCCACAAGACTCCTGGTAGTAGTTCGGGCCATAGCCCCTTGGCATCCTCGAGCTTCTTTTTAAGTATGTTAAGAATTGTTTTGTTGGAGGACTCTGCTTGGCCGTTGGCGGCGGGGTGGTGTTGCGTGGAAAATATCCCTTTGATGCCCCATTTTTCGAAGAACTCTGTCGTTTTGTGGCCAATGAACTGGCGTCCATTATCACAGCTGATTTCGTTGGGGATGCCAAAACGGCATATGATGTTTTTCCAAATGAAAGTGATGACTTCTTGTCCGCGTATTTGTGCGTACGCACCTGCTTCAACCCACTTGGAGAAGTAGTCAGTTACAACAAGTAGAAATCGTACCTTTCCTCGTCTTGAGGGAAGTGGGCCGACTATGTCCATTCCCCATTTGATGAATGGCCATGGGGAGGTGACGTAATGGAGGGTTTCTCTCGGTTGTTGTATCATTGGAGCGAACTTCTAGCACTGCTCGCACCGTCGGAGGTATTCAGCTGCCTCTCTCTTCATGGTGGGCCAATAGTAGCCGGCGCGTATGATGCATCTTACGAGGGCGCGGTTGACAGTGTGGGTGCCGCAATGGCCTTCGTGTACTTCTTCGAGCACCGGTCTTGTTTGTTGTGACCCTAAGCACTTGGATAAGGGGCCGCCGAAAGTCTTTTTATAGAGGTTTCCATTGACCATGCAGTACGGGGCGGCCTGTATGTGAAGCTTCTTTGCTTCCTTTTTATCGGGGGGGTAATACCTCGTCTTGCAAATAAGATATGAACTGGTTGCGCCATTCCCAAGTCAGGTTTAGGTAAAGTACCTCGGTGTGGTCGATAGCCGAGCGGAGGAGTGTGACCACACTTTCTTTGTTGATGTTTTTGGTAGCGGCAGCCAGCTTGCCAGACCGTCCGCTTCGATATTCCATGCTCTGGGAATTTGTTCGAAGAGGCATTCGTCGAATGTGGCCATTAGTCTGTGGATTTTTGACTGGTATTGTAATCTCTGTTCTTTAATTTGATAAGTCCCAGTGACTTGGTTCACTACAAGCTGGGAGTCGCTATATAGGAGAATTCGGTGAGCTCCGTACTTGATGGCCAGTTTCATTCCTGCAATGACCGCCTCATACTCGGCCTCGTTGTTAGTTATTTCCGGGCATCGTATGGACTGGCGAATTGTCTCACCCGTGGGGACTTCAAGTACGAGTCCGATTACCGATCCCGATGCATTGGCGGCGCCGTCCGTGTAAGGGACCCATAGGTCATTTTCGAAGGATGCACGTTGTGCTTCGAGTTCTGCCTTTGCAGGACTTCCGCGTTGAAGTCGGTGATAAAGTCAGTTAGGTTTTACGATTTAATGGCGGTCTTAGGGAGGTATGTAATGTCATGTTCGCTGAGCTCAACGGCCCATTAGGCGAGTTGCCCTGAGAGTTCGGGTTTGTGTAGGACGCTTCTTAGGGGAAGGTTGTTACTACCCTTATGGGGTGGCACTGAAAATATGGTCGTAGCTTTCGTGAAGCTACTACGAGTGCTAACGCAAGCCTCTAAAGGTGCGGATACCGCGTTTCGGTATCCACTAAGGTTTTGCTAATATAATAGATAGGAGATTGCGTACCTTTATTTTCGCGCACCAAGACACCGCTGACTCCAACTTCTGATACGACCAAGTACACCAATAGCGGTTCACCTGGATCGGCCTTTACCAGCAGGGGTGGTGACGATAAGTATTCTTTCAAGCTCTTCAGAGCTTCTACACATTTTGTGTTCCACTGCAGTCCCTGGTCTTTCTTCAACACACTGAAGAACTTGTAGCATCTATCGGAGGAGCGCGAGATGAATCTGGAGAGGGCGACTATCCGACCTGTCAGTTTCTGCACTTGTTTTTTGCTGCTTAGTGTTTCCGGGATGGCTTTTATGGCCTTGATTTGGTCGGGGTTGACTTCGATCCCTTTTTGTGATACCAGAAATCCCAGAAATTTTCCCGAGGCTACTCCGAAAGCGCATTTTTCAAGAATTAGCTTCATGCCGTATTTCCTTAATATTTCGAAGGCTTCCTTCATGTGGGTTAGGTGGTCTTCCTTTCTTGATGATTTGACCAGTATGTTGTCGATGTAGATTTCCATGGTTTTGCCGAGCTGTTCCTTGAACATTGTCGTTACCAGCCGAAGGGCATTACCTTATAGCAATATGTCCCTTGATGAGTGATGAAAGTTGTCTTTTCCTGATCCTCTTCGGCCATCATGATCTGATTGTAGCCGGAGTATGCATCAAGGAAGCTCAGCAGCTCATGCCCTCCTGTCGCATCTATGAGCTGGTCGATGTGGGGGAGCGGGAAAGAGTCTTTTTGACATGCCTTATTTATATCGGTGAAATCTACACACATCCGCCACTTCCCGTTTTTCTTCTTCACCACTACAACGTTGGGCGACCCATTCCGGGTACTTATATTCCCTGATGGAGCCATTGTCTAGCAGCTTGTCCAGTTTTTCGCTCACCGCTTCGTAAATGGCAGCGTTGAATTTTCTCCTCATTTGCCGCACGGGCGGGTGTAATGGGTCGACGTTGAGTTTGTGGGAGGCGATTTCTTGCGGAATTCCTGGCATATCTGCATGGGAAAAAGCAAACAGATCCGCATGGTTAGATAAAAATTCATGGTACTGACCTGGATTTGATGAGCCGTGGCCTATGTAGGCTTTCTTGCGGGGTCGCTGTTGTCTATCTGAACGGGGTCGAGGTCTTCGACCGTGGACTTGCTAGCCTCGACCTCCTCAGGATCTTCGATGGCGGTCTCTGTCGGATGGACCTTAGTCCCCGACAGGGCTGATTTCTATGCTTCTACACTTGCTCCTTGGAGCTGTTTGGTATGCGTGTAATCTTGGGCTATCTTATAGCATTCCTGGGCGGTGCGGGGCTCTCCCCGTATGCAGTGCACTCCCCATGGGGTTGGGAACTTGATTACTTGATAGAAGCTGGATGGGACGGCTCTCATAGCGTGTATCCACGGGCGTCTGATAATGGCGTTGTACGCCGTTTCTTGGTTCATCACATGGAAGGTTGTTTCTATCGTAACTCCCCCTGCCAGAACGGGCAACGTCACCTCGACTGAGGTTCTTTCCACTGCATTATTAAGACATGTTTGTGTTATGCAACGTGAAATTATTTTATCTTCGAGTCTCACGAGTGCAAGGACTCTTGGATGAATGATACATGTGTCGCTTCCATCATCAACCATGATCCTTTTGACATACGTATCTACTATTCGTAAAGTAATTACTAAGGCGTCATAATGAGGAAAACACAAACCGTCGGCATCAGACTTATCGAAGGTGATACTATCTTCGATGTTGTCATACCATTCGTGAGCGACGGTTCGCTTTAACTTGGGGGTGGTGATGAATTTGACGTGGTTGATAGTTGAGTCATTTCCGCATCCAATGATCATGTTGATGGTGCGCGTTTGCAAGGGAGACCTTGGTGGGCCGTGGGGTTGTTCCCGTCCACGCGCGAAGTTAAGCTTTCCTTTGTCGCTGAGTAACTCTTTCAGGAACCCTTCGTTCAGCATTCGGACCACCTCCTGTCGGAGACCGATGCAGTCTTCCGTCCTATGCCCCCATTCCTGGTGGAACTCGCACAGGGTGTTTGATTTTGGTGGCGGGGTCGGATTTCATCTTAGCCGCCTATTGCACTTTATTGCCCAGCTTTTCCAGTGCATACACTATTTCTGAAGGAGATACACAAAAGTTATGTGCAGCTAATGAAGGGGGCATATCTCTGTCGTTCCTTAGTGGGGCGATATGTCGCTGTAAGGTGTCCGCATTCCTTGGCGGTGGTGGATGCGAGGATCTGACGTATGGATTGTATGGTTGGTGTCTTTCCCTGTTGAGGCGTGTGGCTTGCTCCCACCTACTCTCGTTGCGTCTGTCCCTCCGGATTTCTGGGTGTACCATCGTCAACCGTCGGGTTGGGCCGTTGAGGTCATCGTCGTCCCCACGTACCTCAGCGCAGTAGGCGTTCTGTATCTCTTCCCAGGTGGTGGGAGGATATTTCAGGAGACGACTGAGTAATATTTTGGTTGCCCTTGACCCGTCTCTGCTGAGCCCGTTCTGAAAGGCCGCCACTGCCATGCCTTCGGATACGTTGGGTAGACTCATCCTGACCCTGTTGAATCTAGCTAGGAACTCCCTGAGTCCCTCTCCTAGGGTTCATCGCACGGCAAAGATGTCGTTGACCCGTGCTTCCGCTTTGCTTGCTCCTGCATGGGCGGTGGCAAATTTATCTGCCATTTCTTCGAATATGGAGATGCTCTTGGCCGGTAGCTGTGAGTACCAGGTTAGGACTCTTCCTGTTAGCGTTTTGCCGAACTTCTTTAGAAGCACGAATGGTACCTGCTCTATCGGCAAGTCGTTGCCTTTGATGGCTGTGACATAGTGAATTAAGTGGTCCTCGGGATCTGTGGTCCCGTCATATACCTTAAAGTAGGGAGGCATCTTGAAGGTTTTCGGAATGGGGTATGGTGCTGCTCCTTCTGTGTAGGGTTGTTCAACGAACCCACGTCTCGCTTTAGTAATAGTTTAGGTGCACCCAGGATTTTATCCACCCTTTCTTGGTGTTCCTTCATCTGGTCGCATAGCAAATTGTTCTCATTTTCCATTTCTTCCATCTTTTGGAGGATGGTTGTGAGCGTGCCGTCGTTGGCTTGAACATCGACGGCGACGTTGTTCGTTCTTGTAACTTCAAGCTCATCCTCGGCAGCGACACGATCTGCTGCTGGGGTGCGTTTATCACTTTGAGGTGGCCTCTTTACAAGACTGCTAAGAGTGTACATTAGCCACTCTTCTAATAACCTTTTTACCTCCGGAGGTGCTCCTTTAGTCGTAGATGTTGAATCCTCTCTTTCTCGTGGAACAACCAGATCTTCCAATGTGGAAGGTAGGGTTTCCATGCCTATCAAAGTACTGGGGGTTGCGTGTAAGGCATTTTCTTCAGCAACCGCATTGAGATTGCATGTGAGATCTGTTGAAACCTCTAAGATAGCTTTCATTCTTGCATCGTTTTCAGCCATTTTAGGTTGTAGAAAGTGATTTTTCGAAGGATCTCTAGAAACAAACTACAACTTTGATTCTCGAAATCCCCATAGACGGCGCCAAATTTTTTTGCTAAAAAGTTATTCGAACACTGTGTAGCTTTAAAAACAATCAAAAAATGATTTGGGTTAATCGGAATCAAATGTAATATGATCTAGAGATTGTAGGATAAAAGCAATAAGGTAAATAGTAGATTTAGCACAAGAGAGATAGAGAGAGCGTCAGAAAGAGAGAGAGAGAGAGAGAGTTGTATATTATCAGTGATGAAATACACATGAATCATTACAAAGGGAAGGTCCCCTTTATATACTAAGGGACCTTCCTCGAAATAATACAAAGACAATGCAAGAGTTGGTGGCCTCGATATACGAGTGTCAGAGCTTGATGTGACGTTGCAGCAAGTCATGTCACTTTGCCCGTTTGTTGACTGTGATCGGCCTTGCTTGAGCCGACCTTACCAAGGCCGCCTTCCTTAGTGAGGCCGTATGCGGGATAGTGTATGAGCGTGAGGAGCTAAATTTGCCCAACACAGCTTTACCAGTGTGAACATTTCTTTTGCATGATAATTGATCAATTGTTTTTTTATTTTTGTTTTTGTTTTTTCTGTTCTTGTGTATATAATTTTATTTCTTTCATTTTGTCGTATAGAATAATGGAATCATGATTTGATTCCTCCAATAATTGGGGACATAAAGCAATGACTACTATTCATCGTATCGTACAAAATAAATACAATCAATAACAAAAAGAATTGTTAGCATTTATATTCTTTCCACCTAAATACGTAAAGGGATTTTTTCTAACTATGTTGAAACCTTATTATCAAATATGTACATATTATGTATATTACTCGTCCAGTCCACATGTTACCTACAATTTATATATCATTTATTATTTAGGCTGGATCTGACATTTTTAGCGCGGGAAAAATCAGCCATAGAATTTGGAATTGATTTATTTTATATTAATTCAAAATTTGAAACAGAAACGAGATCCGGAAGCTGCGTAATTTTGAAACGGAAAGGAGATTTATGTTCTTTATCTTCATCTTCATATGTTCTTCCATATATTTTTCACCATAGCCATTATAAAGCTTGAAAGCTTTGAATTCCAATTTGAGTTTTCAAATATCATTATTTTTTTGGATTGAGTGTTGTTGAAAATAATCGGGAATATGGTTTGGAGTTTATATCTCAATTTTGAGGGGTTTTGGTAAAGATAAGACTTGGTTTTGATTGAAGTTCAGATTGAAACTCAAAGAAGAAGAAGACATATTTCCAGAACTTATAGATAAATTGTAGATAAATTATAAAATATTAGAATTGTAGATTGGAAAAACTAAAACTTCTACAATTACGTCGAAAATGCCAATTATGCTACAACTGAAATGGGAATTGGGATATAAATATTCAATGTATCTAATTTGTAGATATCTTGTAAATTGTAGATTATTTGTATTCTGATTGTAGATGCATTATTTTCTGTTTTTACAAATCCAAAACGACTAAAGCTTCTATTAAATCTTCTGCAAAAAACAGTCTACAATTTATCTACAATTTTTCTAATTTACTACAATCTATCTACAAATTCCGAAAATATGTCTTCTTCTTCGACGAGTTTCAATCTGAAATTCAGCCAAAATCAAGTCTAAATCTTCACCAAAATCCCTCAAAATTGAGATATAAACTCCTAAATATATTTCGAATTATTTACAACAACACCCAATCAAAACAAATAATGATTTTTTAAAACTCAAATTTGAATTCAAAGCTTCAAAACTTTTTAATTGGGGTCAATGGTAGAATTCAAAATAGAAACGTGGGGGGTAGGGGGGTTAAGGGTAAGGGTAAAACGTTGGGAGGAGGAAGTGAGAAGATACGATCCTATAATTATGCCTAATATAAATACACCCTTAATTATATTCCTGATTTAAATTATGGTATATAAATGATAATTTGGTATACTGAAATATAATTAACTTAAATCTTAAATATTGAGGGTAATAAGGTTTCATATGTGATATAGGAAGGTAAAAATCCAATACGTAAATAAACATCATGTTAGTAGTTAGAAAAGCCATGCAACTTGCCTAATACATCTATCTTTTTTCCCCTTACAATTGGACAAAATATCCAAAAATGAATACTCGTCAAAGAATGACACACATTAAACTAAGGCTGTATCCGGTTCTGGTTCTGGGTCTATTTGGGTTTGCGGTTCCGGTTCTGGCGGTTCCCGGTTCTGACAGTTCCGGTTCTGGCGGTTCCCGGTTCTGGCGGTTCCGGTTCTGGCGGTTCCGGAGCCGGAACCGGAACCATACGGTTCCGGAACCGCCCGGTTCCGATTCTGGCGGTTCCGAAACCGCGGGTCTGGCTGTTCCAGGCGGTTCCGACCTTATTATTACTTTTTTTTTTTAAATTAATATCTTGTATAGTAGTGATTAGTATATTGTAGAATAAATTTTTATATGGTGTACTATGTTCTTACTATAGCATATATTGTGCTTGGAAATTAGTATATATTCAAAATAAGTAGTGTATATTTTGTATATAAGTAGTATATGTTGTAGTAAAGTAGTATATATTGTATATAAATAGTGTATATTGTGTAGTAGTTAGTATAAATAGTATTATGTGTTGTATGTTATATATTGTATGTTATATAAATATTTTATATTCAAGGATTGATATAGAAGTAAAGACAAAGAAATATTGAGACAAATATATTCAAGTATATGATAAAAAGCATATTTATTGACCAAAATGGCATATTTTTCTTAGTCTTCCTTCTCCCAATGGAATGAGCACAACATGGTACTAATACCACCATTAAAAGGAAAAAAAACTAAAAGAAGACATGCCAATGTACAAGTTACATCATAATTTATGTATTATTTCTAACAAATCTCATAAAACCTTCAAGGTTTGGAGGTGGTTGTGTTGGCGGTGGTGGAAATGAAGCTTGTTCATCACAACTTCCAGGTGAAGATGATTCCTGAGCAAGTTCTGCTAGCATTTCTTCATAGCACTCATCTATTTCGGGTTGAGATTCAGCTAGCCCAAAGTTCCTTCTTTCAGAGCGGATCCAATCTCGGAAGAGCACTGATTTTTCCAAGCTGTCCCGCATCGACGCTCTATGATCTCCTATTTGTAGTCTGGCTTGACTAAATACGCTCTCCGATGCAACAGTTGACGCTTGAATGGACAGAACATCCCGAGCCATCCTTGCAAGAACGGGAAAATGCTTTTCCCTTGTCTTCCACCAATCCAAAAGGTCGAAAGATCCGTCTGGATTATCATTTTCTAGCCCCTGCGACAAATAAACTTGAAGTTCGTTTAGATGGGAAATATCATCTAAATTCTCACCTTGAGTACCCCTAAACTCCGTCCACGATTTAAGAGTTGTTAAGCCAGCAACTCTTTTAGACGCTTGTGATGTGGACGAAGTAGGGGTTGGAATAGTAGGCCTAGCATGCTCTAACGCCTGTTTATAAGCATTATAAATAGTTTGAGCATTCACTGTAATTGATGCTTTCGCATCAGATAGTGTAGCCATTTCTTCTGGTGAAAGATCTAAAGATTGATAAATACTATTATACCAAAAGTTAGGACCTCCTGCTTTCATAGTAGGGTTTAACATAGCAGCCACACCAAAAATAGGAGGGATTGGAAAAAAATATTTTTTAAATTTCTTTTTCATTTCAAATATTGCATGTTCATAAATTTCCCCTCCATCGTTAAAATCAGCAAATAAATTAGCAAGTGCGGCAATATATACTAAACAGTTTGAAATTGTAGGATAATATTGGCCAGATAAAGCAGTTGTAACCACACTAAAATGTTCTAAAAAATCTAAAAGAATCTTAACGTTATTCCAATCTTGATTAGTTAGCATATCATTATCTTCATCCTCACAATCTTTAGAGTTATAAGTAGCGGTTATTGGGTTTCTATATTCGTACGCCACTACTAAGCTTTCATACATGTAGTTCCACCTAGTCGGGCAAGGTTTAGGAACCTTTCTTTCTCTAAGGCCACTTTCGTCATATTTTTTATAATATTCTCTAAGTCTACTTCTACGGTTTGAATAAAAAAGCCAATTAAGAGCGAATTTAACTTTTTCAATTTCTATGTTTAAAATTCTCATACCATCTCCAACAATTAAATGATAAATACAACATATACATCTAACATGAAAAATATTTGTAAAAGCAGGATTAAGTTTTCTAGTTAAAATACCTATTGCAGTTGTGTTGCTACTAGCGTTATCCATGGAAATTGACATAATTTTATCACTAAAACAAAAATATCTACAAACATCAGAAACAATGCTAGCAATAAACTTACATGTGTGCCGTGAATTAATTATTCTATATGCTATAATGCGTTTTTGCATGGCCCACTCTTCGTCTATCCAATGACTGGTCACAGTTAGATAATCACAGTCATTTCCACTTCTACCAATATCAGTTGTTATAGACATACGATTACTTATATGAGTAAATAAATAGCGCAAGTACTGTTCATATTCATGCTTATATTTATAAATGTCGGCCTTAACTGTGGCGCGAGGCCAACCTTTATATGTAGGATTAAATACTCGTCTAATATAATGAATCCAATCAGGATTAGAAGCAAAAGAATAAGGTAAACACATAACAGTAATCATTTTAGCTAATTCTTCACGATCCTTATTAGGATCGTAGTACAATATACCTCCGGTGACTGTGTTTACTCCTGGTTGAACCATGTTAGAACCAGTACTTTGGTTAATTGAAGTATCAGGACTTGGCCTCCCCTCTTGTTCCGCTTTCATTTGAAGATATCTAGCCTTATCGCTAGGATGTATTAGTATATGTTTAACTAAACTACCTGTTCCGCTACGATCACCCTTATACCTATGAACAAGTTCTTTACCACAAGTTTTACATTTAGCCTTATCTTTATCTCTTATTTGAATAAAAAAATGCCAAACTAATGATGTTTCTGAACGTTTCCGAGGTTGTCTACTAAAAGTGGGAGTTTGTACGGGTGGGTGTTCTGGGTCATTAGGAGCAGGACTAGTAGGTGTATCATCTAAATCTACCGGAGGTTGGGTTTCGTCATCATCATCACCCTCATTTCCCTCTGATATTGGTGCATTAGGATAAAGCAAATTCATAATATCATCATCTATTCTATCACCGACTGCTACATCATGTAGAAAATTAACATCGCTAAATTGAAAACACGGGTGATCACTATCAAGTATTCCTAAGTTTTCATTAGTATTTCTAGGTTGGCTACTAGTTTGAACTTGTTTATCTTTTCTAATGCGGGGAGCCGGGGGAGGGGTAGGATTTTGGCGACTACTTTCACCGGATTTAGATGTACCTTTTCCAAATATTTTTTTCAATGAAAATGCCATACTAATTATAATTAAGCAAAATAACAACACACAACAAATATTCTTAGCACGTAAGAGTTGAAACGAGTTTACCGGATTGACGAACAACTTCTTGAAAATTGAAAATCGTTGTAATTGAACACTTGAAAACTTCAATTCAATAACTTCACAATGTTTCACGAATTTGCAATAAAAATTAAGCACTTGCACTAGAAAGATTGAAAGAGAGCTTGAGAGAGATTGAGAGAGATTGATGAATTGGTGAATTAAAATGAAAGAATGAGGGGGTATTTATAGTTGAGAAATGGGAAATTGTGTAATTATATAAAGTTTGGGGATAAATTAAATTTGAGGGGTCAAATGGCTAAATTTTAAAAATGCCAAACGGCTATTTCTGCAAGACCAACGTTCTGATTTCAGAATTCTAAAAAAAAAAATTTTTTTTTTTTTAAAATCTGTCCGTTGGGAACCGGATAGAACCGGAACCGAACCGGTTCCGGCGGTTCCATCCGGTTCCAAACGGTTCCGCCAACGGTCCGAATTTTAATTTTTTTTTTTTAAATATCGGACCGTTGGCGGAACCGTTTGGAACCGTATGGAACCGCCGGAACCGGTCCGATTCCGGTTCCGGTTCCGGTTCTGGCGGTTCCGGTTCCACGGTTCTAATGGGTGGAACCGGACTGGAACCGCGGGAACCGGAACCACGGAACCGGAATCGTCGGAACCGCGGAACCGCCAGAACCACGGTTCCGGTCCCGGTTCCGGTTCGGAACCGTTATTCCATACAGCCTTACATTAAACCAACAATTTTTTTTTTAAACCAACAAAAAAGAACTGCAGTTCCTATGTTTTCCTAAGATTGTTAATTACTGTGAAAACATTGAATTGTATCTGAAACTTAGTGTGTAATGGTGTTTCAACTTGCAAATTGGTGTTTGTTGTGAATGCAGAACTTCTAATTTGAACTTGATTTTTTTTTTTTCTAAGTAAAAATATTAGTTAGTGTATTTTAGGTGAAGTTTTCCAAATCTTCAACTTCCACTCCCAAATATTTGATTTTCACACGGGTTTTTCCTAGAAAAAATATAACTCTCCAAGCATCTAACTTCTACAAACTTTTTTCAGAAGGGATCTTTACAAAATACAAGCCGAACTCATTATTTACTTTTTTTTAACTAGTATACATAAATTATACATTCATAATACACAGTTTTACATATATTGTATACTTTTAATTTAAATGGTTAGGGGGCGACTATTTAGATTCATTTTTTGAAGAATTAACTTAATTAGCTACATACCCAAGTGCTTTAACTTAAATAGCTACATACCCAAGTGCTTAAACTTAAAATAGTCGGCAGATGGTATAATATATGTATTCGGTTATAATTTATGTATACTGACTAGAAAATAAACATTGAGTTTGACCGGCTATTTGGTTAAAGATTTTTTAATTTTTTGTGAGAAATTTTACCTCCTATAGCAAAGATTGACGTCTTATTTATTTTAAATAAATACCATTCAAATAAATTATATTCTATAGACACCTTTAAGGTTTATAGCAAAATATTTAATTTTGGTTACCTCCTAGCCGTAAGCCACTAAATACGCTAATCAGTTACAATATTTGCTTTCTCTCTCTACTTTGATACATCACATTCTCTTCCCCCGTCCCATTAAAATTTTCGATTATCTTCCTCTTTTCTGTCTAGACAACGATTATTTCCCTTTCATAAAACAACCAAAGTCCTTACGAAATATTCGAAGACCAAGAGAAGTAAATAAAATTTTTGACAGTTGAAATATGGAGAACCCAATGGCCATACACGAAGAACCTCCCCCGGGAAAGAAAATGAGGTTTGTGGGTCCACGACTTGACTTTGAAGGATCACTATATGACGATTATGACTTAATTGAGCCTCCTACCAACTTTGATTTGGATGATGATGTTGCTAAGAAGACAGAAGAGCTCATATGTGTTATGTACGGGAAGACCGTTGCTCTACTTAGGCAGCACGATGCGACAGTGGTGGCAGGAATTATAACCCTAAAGAATATATGCAGATGCTCATCATGAATTTGAAGTATTTGAAACGCAAGACCCATCTCCTCCACCAGATTGTTATCTAAAAAATTTCATTTCTTATTCATCATTTTCTTTCTTCTACTGTTCAAAATCATGCTCCAAGATGTTTTTTAATTGTATTCAATGTGTTTCATTGTATTCCATGTATTTCATTCTATCCACTATTTTTTTATTGTATTTCAATGTATCCCACTGTATTCTATGTATTTCATTGTATTTACTGTCTCGCTATATGCAATGAATGTATTCTGAAGTTTTTTTTAGTTAATATAATTTATGTATTCATATGTATTATATAATTTTTTTGAAGATTGCTATATTTTTGGGGCATTTTTTCGGTTGAGAATCTTTTTTATAACTGAAAATACAAATTTTGTGTGTTACAATTGAGTTTGTTGAGTTATATTAGGAGTCTATTATGTTAATTGATTTACTTTTTCTTTTAAAAATAGTGTAATCCATATTTCACGCCATAAATACAGTCGAATACAATAATCTGTCCAGCTGTAATCCCGTGTTTCACTCTATTAATACAGTCGAATACAATAACTGATTAACTGGACTTTTCTGATTCACGCATATATTTGTTATTGTATTCATGAATACAATAACTTAAATACATCAAATATATCTTATAATTACATAAAAGATATTTATAATTCGTAATATAGCAAATGGTATCTATAAATGGCTAAATTACTACTAAAAGATAATGCTTTATGAAAATTTTCCTTTTTCGTTTTCTTTCTAAACTTCAACTACAACTTCGTCCACACGCCCCACCGCTGGCGAAAAGGGGGCGGCCATTCGGAAGCGTAAACAGCAACGCTGCCGCAGCCACAGCAGCTGACTTAGTAGAATAGTGTTGTCTCTGATCTGGAATTTATAACACTGAACGTATAGAGCGGTTCGAACTAACAACTTCGCAATCCATTTTCATTGGTCTATAATAATCCTAGGCCTTGAAAAATGAAAACTTCCATCACATCCTATGTCTCGTGTTAATACGAGAATTTAAAGTTTATGATTTTAAAATAATATTATATTTATTAATTATTTAAGTTATTAGGCTTAAGATTTATTATATATTTATATAATTTACCGAACTTTTTAATATGTGTGTATGTACGAGCTAAAAGCTATCGAATTCGATCGAACTTGTAGCATATATAATATCTCTGCCCTTGACCCCCCATGATTATCTCTTTTTGGATCTTTCTTTTTATTTAAATATCTAAAATTCATTAACTTAATCTAATTTTATGTCTCGCCTAACCAATTAAAAGATTGTATAAGCTATTTCCGTCAGGAATTTTTCTATTTTCAAAATTCGAATTTGTTACATCTCATGTTTTTGTACGTGAGAGTACGTCGTAAGCCAATTGATGTAAGCTCGAAAATGAGATCATTTTTGGAAGTACATAACGTAAGTTCATTATGTTATCTTGGAGGTTACAAATTTTTAAGACAAGAATAGCAAGTACCAAAAGGGTTGGAAAGCTTAGACGCTAAACGAATTGAAGAAAATAAGTTTCGTCGAAAGTCGACAAGTTTGAAATGTTATAACATATACTTTTGCAATGAAACTAGGGTGATTAACATGATGAGAAGGTTAAATTATACGTTATTTTGATCTTATAATAGTCGTGTGTTATGTTTTTAAGTCAAGCGAGTTTGGAACAAAAGTTGGCAAAGGTCATCACAAGTTGCATTCATAATATGCTGAACTTTAGGTCAAAATATAGCTGTACTTTTCTCCCAATATACTTGGAATAAAAAGATTATATTCATATAAAATTAAAGATTTACGAGTCTAGCTTTTCATGCATTAAACCGTTCGTCGATACGACATCGTGCTAGAGAGATATTCGCATTTTCATGAGACTACGCAAGCAGCTCCCATGGGACCCACAAAGTTGGTTTAAACTTCAGCTTGTATTAAAGTCATTTATATCGTTTTAACCAATTTTTTTTCATCCACAATAGTTACTAAAACCTCCTAAATACTCTAAAAAGGATTCCTTCATGATTCTAGGGTGAAAACCTAAGATAAAAACATGAATCCAACGCTAGAAATCACGTGGTGCTTGCTAGATCGTAGTTCTTCATCTTGTGGCTGTTTTGGAGGGTTATTCAAAGGTAAGTAACCTCAGAATTCGTATTTTTATTATGATTAGGCTAAGAATCAGTACCTTCATCATGTATATTAGAGTTTCAAGGCGAAATACAAGTGTTTGTACACCAACATGAACACAAAAGTTGATTCAAGAAGAGAATACAACTCTTATAGTGTTGTGGTGTCATTGAGGGTTGTTGTGAGCTACATCATCTGGGGATTTCAAGTTTTATATACTTATTAAGGTAATTATATCATGTTCTTGGTTGTGCTTAAGTTCAATCGTGTTGGTTGAGTTGTTTGAGTAAAAATCTACAAGATAGTAATTGACAAGGCATAAGGAATTATTATCTTTATTTTGTAGGCTGTATTGAGGCTATATATATGGTTTTTTATGGATGGAAATTGTTATAAATAGTTTTATTATGTTGTGGTTGCTGGTGTTAATCTTATCTATGTGTTATTTAGTGGATTGAAGAAGATAATATGAAAAATAAGATGTTGACAATAAAGGTTAAGGTGCTAGGTGTGTGTCCTATATTTGAAGATTATGCTTATGATGTTTTGGGTTGAAAATAATATGGCAAGCATACGTATGACGTTATATATGTTGTAGGAAAATTCATGGAAAAGGAATTAGATTCAAACCATATTTTGTTAATTGTAAATCGAGCTTGCACAAAATGGTTATTGAACAAATCGAAAAGCTTATTGTGAATTATATTGTTGTTGCTTAGGCTGTTTGGTGACCTTTGGTAACATATGGGATGTAGTACAAATAGTAGAAGTACTGTATATTTTCTTGTAGAATACTGGTTTCCAAACATGAGAGTTACAACACTTATATGATGATGATGAAGTCAGTTTACTCATTGCAGACGTAAGGAGATCATATTGAGCTTAAGATTGGATAGAAGATTTCAAAGGTATGTTAACGCACTTCCTTCCTTCTTTTAGCATGATCTAAAATGAAATGAACATAAACGATAGGCTATTTCATAATAGATCTACTCAAAGCAACTAAGGTTGCCCATGTCGTTCTTTCCTTATAAAGTTATTCTAAGCAAGTATGTATGATCCTTAAATCCTACTGAGATTCATATTGATGGTACGGATGTACATAATATTAATCGAAGGTGCAACGACCTTATGTCACTCCGAAAGGTTTAGAACATGATTCCATGAGTTCAGCATGTATTATATATAGTATATATTTTACACTACCGAGCTGCGCTATAGTCGGCCGGGTACGACACCTATTGTAAAACCGCTGATCACTTAGGTCTACCGAGCTCTACGTGGTCGGGAACGATTCTATCGAGCCTTATGATGGCCGGATACATTTTTACCGAGTCCCTTTTGAGGCCGGGTATGATATGATGATGATGATGCATATAGAGGTGTATGTTTTTAAAAGTTTATGTATATATATGTATTATGCATTTCATGTCAGTAGCCCCCAGAGGTACTCATATGTTACATGTTGTATCTCATCTAACTCTCTTTACATTACTGTGTTTGTTTATGCGTTCCTGCCTTACATACTCGGTACTTTATTCGTACTGATGTTCATTTTGCTTGGGGATGCTACGTTTCATGCCCGCAGGTCCCGATTGATATGTTGACAGTCCTCCTAGTAGGCTATCAGCTCAACGGAGGTGTTAGTGCACTCCACTTGCTCCAGAGTTGCCTATTTGATGAGTATGCTTTGGATATGTATTGGCTGGTATGACGGGGACTTGTCCCGACCTTTATGATTTTATGTACTCTTAGATGCTTGTAGATAGATGTCAGGTGTATGAATATTTTTATGGCCTTTTCGGCCTATGTTTTGAGTTTGCAAATTGTTGTGTCGTCCTTATAGGCCCGTATGTCACATGTATAAGTTTGTATATCATGTTGGGTCGTCATAGGTTGAGTATTCCCTTATGTTTTATTCTTTTTATCTCATGATGATTTTTCTGGCTCATTTACTCATGATAGTATGATAAGAAAGATATGTTACATTGGTACTTGATTGAGTAAGGCACCGGGTGCCCATTGCGGCCCCTTGGTCGGGTCGTGAAAAAAGTGGCATCAGAGCAGTTCTGTCCTAAGGAATCTACAAGCCATGTCTGGTAGAGTCTTGTTTATGGGTTCGTCGTGCATCACACTCATAAGCAGGATGCTACAGGGCATTTAGGACTATCATTCTTTCTTCCTATTCTAGATCGTGTTCTAGAGCTCAGTTGTAAGAATTCAAACTCTTAAATTTGGCTTTAGTCGTAATACAACGATACTTACATCCACAAAGACAGTTGGTAAGAGATTGAATGTGGCTATGGAAGTGCTGAGTTAGAGGAACTCGATTTTGCATCACGCTTATGATGAGTAAATATAAGGCCTTCAGTAGATTATGTGTGTACTAAGACATGTAAGCTTCTTGATAAGGATCCTTAAAGCGTTAATATCTATCCACCCATATGGTAAAAAGCAATAAGAGAATCAGAAGGCAGATACATGTTTCAACAAGCAAAATAAGCAAGGTAAATAAGGGTTCGAGGTATCCAGTTAGTGACGATTATCAGTTTTTTTACCATTCTGAGAGAGAAACATAAGTATTATGAGTTACTTCCAACAACAAAAGAGATCTATACAATTGGCCACACACATCTCAGTTATGCCCTATGGTAGCTAACATATATTATTTAAGAGAAATATGGGATATCAGGATCCGGTTGGAGTTAGAGTAACCCAAAATGGTGGATGGATTGTTAGTATTAGTAGACATTTCCGAAGGATATTGCAAATATGTCAATACTTCTCCTTGTGAGACAGCTCGATGGTACACTCTAGAATAGTACATTTAGATAGAAATACTAGAATGTCCAGAAAATTTAGATGATCGGCACAATCCTTGAAGAGATAAATATTTACCTTTGTATGGCTCCCGTCCCTAGTAAAGAGAGAATGTTAGGCGACCCGAAGAGCCAGTGGATAGAGCAAGCGGAGCTAAAAGTGAAAGAATCTTTTGTTGAAGTTTCCAGAAAAAGGTGATAAACAGAAATATTACAAGGAGAATAAGAAGAGATTAAATAAATTATTATGAATAAGATGTGATAAATGGGTGATAACAGTAAATCAAAATATGATAGAATAATAGAGTCTATAGTCAAGTGAAGGAAAAGACAAGAAGTGACAGGCCTTGAGACAATAATGGATTATAGACCAAAGGTCATATCCTTATTTCGAGAAATGAGTTACTGAGTCCAACGTGATAAACAGAAGGCTAAGTTAGACCCCATGTAGTAACAAAAATTAGTATGGTCTAGTAAACAAGATAAATCTGAACATGAATTTGGGACCGAAGGATTTGATAAAATTTGACATCGTTAGAATTTCAGAGTCCGTGTTCCAATAATAGTAGAATAGATAGCAGACGAATAAACTTTAAAGGTCATTTATGAAGTTGCTTACCTAAAGCAAGCACTTTGAGTAGAGTTAATCTAAAGGGACTAAGAGTGCCAGTTATACTAGGTGCCACCTTCGTGCGTAAGAAATTTAGTTATCCCTGGTACAGAAGGTTACCATAAGGTGATTAAGGTTCATTGATGATGTTCAAAAATGCCAAATATGAATAGGTCAAATATCTATAGGTAGATCGTCTTAGTATTAAATCTTAGTACTCTCCTAAAGGGGGGGAAATGGTGTGATATGGTATTAAGTCGGAGTTAAGCGGTTAAGGTAACTATAGAATGGTAAAGGAAGAATATGGTAAAAAGTAGAAAGGGATGATGTTGCATTTATTAAGTTCCTACAGATATTTTGGAACTCCATAACATTATACAAGTACGACACCGGGGAGATGCAGTAAAAGTTTCCGGCCAGGATGTTATTGATAAATAAGTGTGAATGAACACTGGATACATCAGGAGCTAGTGGCGAGAGGTAAGCTATGACAAGGGATAATCCCAAGAAAGATTATGCAGAATATATATATATATATATATATATATATATATATATATATATATATATATATATATATATATATATATAAGAATGGACCAACGAGTAATTAGTAGTTGATTCAGGAAGAGCCATGTTATGGATAGACAAGAGGTCATAGATAAATCAATAGATCATGCAAGATAAATGTAGGGAACGAGATCATAGGGAATGCAGTCTCACAGATACTAGATCCCAATCATCTAAAAAATTTCAGATAGGGTTTGAGGTAGTTAAAGGTACCGTTTAAGTTTTATAAAAATGAGAGAGAGTTCCACTAAGGAGACAATCAAAATTTGAGCTTAGAAGTAACCCTACGAGCACAATGGAATGAAGAAATGTAACTAAGGATTATTTTAGGCGAGTAAGGACAGCGAAAATTTCCTCCGGGTGTACGATAAAACAAGCTTGCAGCATTACAAGAGCCATAAAGTCTCCTTAAGTACGAAACACTAGCTGAGGAAATAAGGAAGAAGGTTTCCACCTAAGCATAGTGAGCTAAAGAGTCAATGATCGTGTAACAACAGTCTCACTACATTATTGTATACACTCCATAAGAAAGTGGCACCTATCGTGGCTAATGAATGAGAAAAATATCAAAGGTGATGTTTGAGATCATATGAGGTACATGAAATTACATTATTCGGGGGCAATAAGACAATCCAAGTATTCATGCAACAAATGATAGAACGGCTAGAAAAAGTAATTGCTTACATTTAAGGACAACTGAGAAGGCGCGAAAGGAAATTTATGGTGCTAGCAAGTTAAATGAAGATTGCGAGTAGTATAAATAGATATGTGTAGGTCATAAGATAAAGTATCGTAGAGCAACAAGGTTTAAGGTAGATAGGAGTAAGGATATAAAAAGGTGAGTGAGAAGGTGACAAGAATATGTACGTCCTCGGGATTATACCCACCAAAACAAGAGAGCTGATGACTTCCATATGTATTAAAAAGCTCGGTACAGTCTGAATGAACACAGAGGGAATCTTGTCATAGTTCTGTAGATGTTCACAAAGTGAGGCCTAGGGATTGGCTAAAAGTTGGAGGAAAAGGAGAGAAGAGTCGCATAGGCACACATACAAGTACACGGTTGTACATGATGCACGACAGAAGGTAACAACAGTTACGAGATTAGAAGAATTCTGACCACAGGTCGTGGTTTGAGAAAGAGGCCTAAAGGGGGGAATACACTGGCCTTTGGATTTATTTACCGAACAATTTCCTAGATGTCAAGGACAATATTAAAGTATTCGTAAGATCAACAAGTTATGAGATTAATAAATGCATCAGTCAACATTCGAGGACGAATGTTCCAAAGGAGGGAATGATGTTACATCCCATATTTTTATACGTGAGAGTACATCGTAAGACAATTGATGTAAGCTCGAAAATGAGATTATTTTTGAAAGTACATAATGTAATTTCATCATGTTATCTTGGAGGTTACTGTCACACCCCTCTTTTTTAACAAACCTCACTTAACCCTCTTAAATTAATAAAAAGATTTAGTTAAGCTCAAAAAGGGTTTTCAATTGAAAAGTGACAAAAATTTGTTCAAAAGGATTAACTCAGAGTCACCACCTGACATCGGATTTCGGTGTGTCAGGTCACCGTTCTTTTAAAAATAATAATTTTCCTTTCAAAGCACTTTGAACTCTAGAACTAAGTCTACATCAGAGATTCGGGTAAGGGGGTTCATTTGAATCGGGGAGAAGGTGTTAGGCACTGCCCAAGTTCCGTAAAAGTCACGATTGCGTACTCGATCAAGCTGGCTTTTAAAATATTCGGATTGAGGTAAAATCATAAAAAAAACACACATGAGTCTCGAGGTCATCCCCACCTAAATAAAAGAAAAATAAAAATAAAAATAATAAAAAGTGAAATCCTAAGCTAACCTACACTATGCTTCCTCCAAAGTGTAGTTTCGGCCTCCGTTACATTCACTTCTGGGAATAACCCTGAAATAAAATATTTACAAGTCCCTCAGGGCGTTCACCGGATAAATTTAACTAAGGAAACGACTTCTCACCTCGACACTAACAAAAAATCCTAAGGCTTGCCTACCCAAGTGTGGTCGGCCTAAACATGCTACTAGCGGCCCCAAATATAAAAATAGAAGTAGTTTTTAATTTTTTTAATCTAAAACCCAACCATTTATTTTTCGAACCGAAACCCTGTCACGACCCCAAATCGCTCCGATTGTGATGACGCCTCTCGTGAAGACAAGGTCAGCTGACACAACACTTACATTAACCCTTTAACAATTAAGAGTTATTTTAAACCCTTAATTAGAAAAATATTTCATAATATAAGTTTGAAGGAACATTGAGGAATTAATATACAAGCCCAACATCAGAGTGTCACTAGTCATGAGCATCTACCAAGGTCTGAATACACAACAACAGTAAATATGTACAAGTACGAAAATAAAAGTGGTGCTGTGAACGTCGTGCAGCTACCTTGCTAACTCTGATGACTCCGAGCAACCAGCACCCGCTACCAGATTCTGAAATAACTGAATCTGCACATGAGGTACAGGGAGTAATGTGAGTACTCCAACCCAGTAAGTAATAAAAATAAATAAAGACTGAGCAGTAGGAAAAAGTGAATCCACATTTTTATTTACTTTAGGCTCAATAAGCACAATAGGCTTTCAAATTATAATACGAGTCAATCGTCTCAATTTAAATTCAATTTTTTTTTAAAAATCATTTAAAATACCTTCCAGCAATTTCAGTAGGGGTTTAATATCATTTGTAATAAAATGATTAAACTATAATCGGCCCCTCGGGCAAAACATATTTCGTAAAATGGCGCCTCGGGCAAAACCGCAATCATAAATACCTCATAACTTGAAAATATCAGTGGAAATAACCAATGCCAAATCAGTGATTAAATTCTGAACATCTCATAAACCCCAATTTAAATAAAAGTTGTCTTAAAATATTTGTTCAACATTCCGACAGAGGCTCAATGTAAAATAAGTGAAAACAGTTAATAAATCAACATATTCGATAGAAACTCGCTTTAAGGAGGAGTGAAATCAATAAGTTCATAAACATGACTCTCAGGAAAAGCATCACCCATATGCATGTATATATCTATCGCCCCTCGGGCTAGCCTCTCTGTCATTCGTGACTCAACTCTTACCAATCAGTATACGCACTCAGCGCTCACGCTCAATAGGTACCATATAGTAACTGTTGCGGCCTGCAGCCCGACCCATATATCACTGCGGCGTGTAGCCCGATCCATATATCTTGTCGATGGCGCTCATTGGGGGTGTGCAGACTCTGGAGGGGCTCTTACAGCCCAAGCGCTATATCGGTTATATATATATATATATATATATATATATATATATATATATATATATATATATATATATATATATATTTGCGACATGTAGCCTGATCCATAGATATATAATCCTCACAACTAAGTCATCGGCCTCTCTCAGTCATTAACCTTACCATCAGGCTCTCAGTCTATATCTGTCATCAATCTCACAATCAGACCCTCGGTCTATCTCAGCCATCATCTCACGATCACTCGGACCATCAATAAAACAGGGAACTCAGCCCAAAATAGTTTCCACATTTTTAAGAATATAGTGATAAAGCCATATTTGAGTGATAAATAGGTAAAACATGACTGAGGATATGCTTTAAAGCAAATAGAGTGAGGAAAGATAGTAAAAATGCCCCTAAGGGTCTCAACAAGTCGTCATAAGGCCCCAAACATGGCATACATCCCAAAATATAATTTCATCAAGCAATTAACTATCAAATATGCATTAAAATAACTGTTCGAGATAGACTAGGTCACAATCCCCAGCGGTGCTCTACCACATGCTCGTCATCTAGTGTGTTAGTCAACTCAAAGTAACACAACGATGTAAAATCTGGTGCTTCAGGGGAGTCTTCTTGGCAGATTGAAAGGAATATGCAAACTGGATCATTTCCAGATTCAGCAGCTGTATCTAACAATGATTCCTAACTTCAGCTAGGTTGAATGGAAGAGTCTGATGTTGATTGCAAATGTTCATCCTCGGTATAGATTCACTGTGTGGTTAGCTGCTCAGCAAAGGTTACCTACAATGGACAGATTGCAGAAAATTGGCATACAAGTTCCTGTAACATGTGTCTTTTGTAATCAGAGTATAGAAGCCTTCAACCACTTATTATTTGAATGTTCAGTTACAAGGAGTCTGTGGTCCAGACCCTGTCTCTGGCTGGGGCACCACAGATCTGTTGGTGATTGGAAAACAGAATTGAAATGGATCTGCAGCAAAGCAAAGAGCGGACTGGTTCTTAATACTATAACAACATGTGTATTTGTCAACACAGTTGCACTTATCTGGAGGGAGAGGAATAGCATCAGATTTGACAGGAAATTCTATGTGGAGAATCAGATTTGCAGAGAAATTGTCTTACATATTCATATTCGAGGCAGGAATTGTAGTTGATGACAAAATGGCTTGCGGCAACTTAATTGTTTTCCATAGCTATAGTCTATATTAGATGTCCCTTTACTGAGTTGTAATTAGTGCTAATTGGTAGTTTCTTAGTATAGATGACTGTGATGTAAATGTGTAGTAGCAAGTCAAAGCTACTACTAAAACTTCACCTTGTACATATTATGGTATTAATGGATATAACTGTTCAATAAAAAAATGATGTAAAATATGGGGTTTCAAACCCTCCAGACAGTATTTACAATCATTACTTACCTCGAACCGGCTAAATCTCTAGCTTGCGATGCCTTTACCCCTCAAATCGGCCTCCACGCGCGTCGAATCTATCTAAAATCAGAATGAATACATGACAATATGCTAAGGGGACAAAGCCTAAGCGACAACAATCGGAAAATTCCAAAAATCCCGAAATTAGCAAAACCCAAGCCCCGATACCACTTCTCTAGATTGAATTTTTTTTACATCATTAGGTTCCTTATCTCCCCACGAGTCTATACATATCAAGAACATCAAAATCGAACTTCAAATGGCCCCTCAAATCTCAAATTTACACTCTCCAAATTCAAGCCCTAATTCCTAAATTTTAGGCTTAATTCCATAATTAATTTGGAGAAATTCACACAACAATTGGGTATTGAGTTTAAAAATCTTACCTCCAAGTGATTCCCTTCGATTCCCTCTTCAAATCCTTCTCTAAAGCTCCAAAAATTGCTCAACAAATGGAGAAAATAGACAGAAAGTCGCAGAACCTATCTTTTAAACATTTTGTCCAGGTACAATCACCTTCTTTGCGAATGCGGTCAAAGCCTCGCATTTGCGAAGACAAAAATCAGCTGACCAAAAAATCCTTCTTCGCGAACACGATTCTTCCACAGACTAACCTTTGCGATCGCGTAACCTCTTTCGCGAATGCAATGTATAAACACCCTGAAGCTCAACTCCTCTTACGCGAACGCGGTCTATTGCACTCGAATGCGATGACTAAACATAAAGCCCTTCGCGAATGCGGATCTTGCCTCGCGAACGCGAAGGCTAAATTCCAGCCTCGGAAGAACACCCTTCGCGAATGCGGGTCCTGACCGTGAACGCGATGAACAAAACATCTGCAACACTTCAGCTCATTTTCTGCAATTTCCAACAACATGAAATGGTCCGATTGACCACCCCAAACTCACCCGAGGTCCTTGGGACCTCAACCAAACATGCCTACATATCCCATAACATAATTCAAACTTTTTCCAACCTTCACAACACTCAAGACAACATCGAATTATCAAATTTGCATCGGATTCAAGCTTAAGAATCTCAAAATCTTCTAGATTACGCTTTTGATCAAAAACCCAACCAAACCTCGTCCAAATGACCTAAAATTTTGCACAACGTCCCAAATGATACAAAGGAAAAACTACAACTTCCGGAATTTCATTCCGATCTCTATATCAAAATCTCACCTAATAATCGGAAAATGCCAAAATCTCAAATTCGCCAATTCAAGCCTAAACCTTCCACGGGCTTCCAAAATGCATTCCGATTATGCTCCTAAGTCCCAAATCACTTGGCGGAGCTAACCAAATCATAAATATTCCAATACAAGATCATATAAAAACAAGTCAAATCTTGGTCAAACCTTTCAAATTTCAAGTTCAACTGAGAATTGTTTTCTTCCAAATTCATCTCGATTACCCTGAAAACCAAGACCAACAATTTACATAAGTCATATTACATTACACAGGGCAAGTCATGGCTGAGAAATGGCAATGAAAGTGTAATAGCTCAAAATGACCGGTCGGGTCGTTACATCCTCCCCACTTAAACACACGTTCGTCCTCGAATGTGCCCAGAGTTGTTCCAAAAGCCAACCAATCAATGACTAACCTTACCATATACATACCTAGGGGTGATCCCACATCACCCTATCTCACATAGGTTTGATAACACAACATAACTAAAATTTCACAATCCATCCTAGTCCATAAACCATAGAACCTTGTTTCTGCTTCTAAAATCCTCAATGCGATCAGAATCTCACATTTATACTGTGAATAAGTCCAAACAAGTTGTAACAAACCATAGTTGCTATCTGAGGCATAATCACATGATATACCACATAACTCAGACACTCGCAACAATAGCTTCTAATCACAGCAACTGCACATAACAACTGAATACCGATAGAAAACTCTTAACAGCTAAAGTCTCATTCCAACACTTCCATATACTGCAATGATAAATGAAACACTCAATAAACTATAACCATTTCTCAGATCAACTATCCATAAGGCTACTTCTCCTTTAGCAAGGACCATAGCAAATTTCTAAACCAAACCTCGACATTCCATCAAACATGCTGAAATCGAATACATTTTGTATTCATTACAGACCCTAACTATCTCATTTAATCCAACATAATTACTCTGGTGACATGACACATCACGACATGCTAAATCCACAACTTGCACAATCCGCACACCAATAAGAAACAATCCGAACATACTCACATCATGAAATTGACTCAAATGAAAGAACTGCACCTCAAGCTCGCCAGTACCACCACAATACACGGCTGGGGACCCATCTCGCATCATAGAAATAGAACACACGAATCTAACCCGCCAGGTCATTTTTCCACATAGCTTCGCTATAACGTGCGATCCTATCCAAACACTGTCCCACATAAAACACCTCAAGTAACTATGCACAAAATCGACAACCACGCTCAATTGATGTCTAGAACCAAAGAAAATCATTACACCTACGGTGAAACAAATGACATACACCATGCAAACCTGATAGGATATAACCGATATGCCATTCACCGAGCAACTCCCAATTACTCTTCCCGCTCGACATCCTTTATGAAACTCCGATAGACCCGCACTATAGGTGCCTATAACCAACAGATCGTAATGTCTCACAACACAAAAAGGTAATTCATAGACCCCTAATTACTAATAGCTCAAAACAACCAAATCAACACATCCTTCGCCAATAGCAACTCGAAGTCAACAAAACCGTCTCGATGCCGGATATATATCCATATAGGTCTACCAATGGAACACACATCAACTCTAGTTACACACAACAGATAAATGATCCTTCGAAGGTCCACAATGACTAGTACATACTAATATCTGAATAACTTACCTACATTTTGCCATCCACAACCACAAGCTAACCTGTATATGAGAACTTCCAGTCTCCAAGTCCATAAAACACACGAATTACCATATCTGATCCCAATTCCACCACTCTCATATATAAATCACCTCTAGTACCCAATAATCCAATGAGAGATACTCTAAGATTCTTCAATGCTGCCAAGCAATCTCGAACATCAACAACCGATCTGACAAGAAGTGTCGCAATACTACCGAAGTACCATCAAATTAATCACATTGCCTCTTTATGAAACATATACCCTCATTAAATCACCTCAATTAGCGTTACCATTTCCTTCATCATCTGAAAATCATTCCTCAAATCATCTGAAGCTCGTTTGTCTAATTATCTGAAGCTGCCCGTGCTGCCTAAGAATTTATGACTCCCCATTCAAATCTGAACTATGACCGTACACATACAAATCTTAATCTTACACAACATACCGCATAAATCATACCACTCCAGGACAATCGTGAGAATTTTATATCCCTTCCGAGCCACAAATATCTACGTACTCAACAAGTCAAGAACTTTCCATTGGTCCCATCTAGAAGAAAATCACTATACATCCCATGCTCCACATTCCCATAGAAAATATACATCTCCAAACCACGGTAAAAACCATCAAGACCTCTTCGAATTCCCCTTACACAATCAGACCTGCCAGAATTGAATCCTTCTAACTCGATCAAGCTAAGCAAGCCATCAAAGCCTAAGAGCATTGCCGCAAAATACACTGTAAGAACTCATTATCTCGAACACACATAGGGAACTGATCATGTCCTTACCATACTGGTCCGGTCTACTATCAAGATACCCCATCTGTCTAAATTTCTTTCTTATTCATCTTCACCTTGATACTCTCTCTTGTTGTAGCACCACAATTCCTCAACCCAGGCTTACCACACGAGACCTAAGCATAAAACCACACCGTCTAAGACCGATAAGCCGCCGAATACTCTCTTAAATATTTCCAAAAACACCACATTCCAAAATACTTTACTCTAAAGAGCTTTATGCAAATCTAAACTCGTTACCTTTACCTTCCTGATACTGATACATAGAATCTCATAACTAACATAGAGATACCACAAGTCTTGACCTCTTCCAATGAAAATTCAGTCTAACCACATATACAACTTTAAGATGCACAATTGTTACATGTAGAATCTTGAACACATTAGAACCATTCTCGCAAGCCATCCACTCTCCTCAAACCGCAATTAGCCCGACCAAAAGAACCGACCAACCTGTGCCTCATTAGAACTTTAGACACTGCAGCATATAACATTCCCTTAGTCAAAAAAATTCCTTTAATCGAGCCATCCTCGGCTCAATATCCGCAAACCAGAACGAATTCACTAGCACGACTCAAACCGGAACCAAAATAGCACATAATTATGCAATCCGCTAATCAATAGCAAACTCCCTCACTTGGCTCGAAGCCATAGATCAAAATTCGCACAATAGCTCACAACGCATATACTTTATTGTTGCCATAATACCATTGTGAGATTAACTCAATCCTTCATAAGCTCGTGGAACACAAACCATCCGGTACTTTATATCTTCTGCAGATCTCGCATTAACCTGGTAGCAGCTAAATCCACTCTCTTAGGAGACCCAAATTTGAATTTCAACACGTATATTTCACTTGTAAATGAGATCTTCTAACAGACAATCCTAAGGATCACGCCACTTCATAACACTCCGCATGAGGTAACCCACATGCTTTGTCTTAATCTAACATTTCTATCTATCTTCCACCATTATACACATTACATAGTCACTTAGTCTTCCTGAGTCTGAACTAATACCGTAACATGAAATTTACTTCACTCCCAACTAGGAGACATGAAAAGAATTCTTCACGCACCCATAAATCATCGCTTCCAATTCATAAGAATATATCTTGCAGTCACAACATACTCATCCCATAACCATGCGACCGTCACTTCCACTAATAGGGACACTACAGAATATATCATTTCAAGGACACTTGCTCTCACAATTGGCACCTCAGTGCTCAAGCTATAGGCAAAGATCCGGCCTCAAGTCCTCTAGACTGGCCCAATATCAACTCACAGAGATCACATCTCACCCCTCGATCAGCGAATCACAAGGCATCGATGCACATTTGATACTGAACGCTCATGCGTGCATACAAATGCATGGAATGAATTCAAAGAGTTATATTTTAAGTTGAATCAAGGACACATGATAAGAATTCAATAATGTGAAGTTTTCCTTAAAGGTTCTACATCCTCTTGAGGATAAATACAGATGTCTCCATACGGATCCACGAGACTCTACTAAACCTGCTCATGACTCGTGAGACCTATGTAACCTAGGCTCAGATACCAACTTGTCACGACCCCAAACCAGCCCGGTCGTGATGCGCCTCTCATGAAGACAAGGCTAGCCGACACAACACTTACATTAACCCTTTAATCATTAAGAATCATTTTTAAACCATTAATTGGAACAATATTTTGTAAAATAAGTCTGAAGGAATAGTGCAGAATTAATATACAAGCCCAACACCGGGGTGTCACTAGCTATGAGCATCTACCAAGGCCTGAATACACAATAACAGTAAAGATGTACTAAGTACGAAAATAAAAGTGAGAAGGAAGAAGCAGTGTTGCGAAGGTCGTGTAGCCACTTTGTTAACTTTGATGACTCCGCGTCTGAGCAACCAACACCTGCTACCGGGTTCCGAAATACTTGAATTTGCACACGAGGTGTAGGGAGTAATGTGAGTACTCCAAGTAAGTAATAAGAGTAAATAAAGATAAGCAGTAGGAAAAAATGAAACCACATTTTTATTTACATTAGGCTCAATAAGCACAATAGGCTTTCAAATCATAATACGAGTCAATCGTCTCATTTTAAATTTAGCTTTTTGGTAAAAATCATTTCAAATACCTTCCAGCAATTTCAGTAGAGGTTCAATATCATTTGTAATAAAAAGATGAAAACTATAATCGGCCCCTCAGACAAAACATAGCTCGTAAAACAGTCAATCGGGCAAAACCGCAATCATAAATACCTCATAACTTGAAAATCTAAGTGGAAATAACCAATGCCAAATCAATGATTAAATTCTGAGCATCTCATAAACCACAGTTTAAACAAAAGTTATTTTGAAATATTTGTTCAACATTTCGACAGAGGCTAAATATAAAATGAGTGAAAACATTCAATCAACATATTCGATAGAAACTCACTTTAAGGAGGAGTGAAATCAATAAGATCATAAAAAGGCCTCTCAGGCAAAGCATCACCCATATATATATATATATATATATATGCACACACACACCCTCGGGCTACCCTCTCTGTCACTCGTGACTCAACTCTTACCAATCAGTACATGCACTCAGCACTCACACTCAATAGGTACTATATAGTAACCGCTACGGCGTGCAACCCAACCTATATATCGCTGCGACGTGCAAACCGATCCATATATATCGTCGACGACGCTCACTGGGGGTGTGAAGATTCTAAAGGGGTTCCTACAACCCAAGCTCTATATCTCTACGGCATGGCCTGATCCAACATATTGGTGCGGCATGCAACTCGATCCATAAAAGTATCACTGAGGCGTGCAGCCTGATCCATATACATATATATATATATATATATATATATATATATATATATATATATATATATGTATATATATATATGTATATATATATATGTATATATATATATATATATATATATATATATATATATATATATATATATATATATATATATATATATATATATATATATATATATATATATATATATACATATATATATATACATATACATATATATATATACATATATATATATATACACATATATATATACATATACATATATATATATATATACATATATTGTCGCGGCGTGCAACACGATCCATAGATATATAACCTTTACAAATTACAACTAGGCCCTCAACCTCTCTCAGTCATTAACCTTACCATCAGGCTCTCGGTCTATATCCGTCATCAATCTCATAATCAAACGCTAGGTCTATTTCAGTCATCATCTAACGATCACTCGGACCATCAATAAAATAGGGAACTCAGCCCGAAATAGTTTCCACATTTTTAAGAATATAGTTATAAAGCCAGATTTGAGAGATAAATAGGTAAAACTTGACTGAGGATATGCTTTCAAACAAATAGAGTGAGGAAAGATAGTAAAAATGCCCATAAGGGTCTCAACAAGTCGGCACAAGGCCTCAAACATGGCATACAACCCAAAATATAATTTCATCAAGCAATTAGCTACCAAATACGCATTAAATAACCGTTCGGGATGGAAAAGATCACAATCCCCGGTCGTTCTCTACCCCACGCTCGTCATCTAGCGTGTAAGTCACCTTAATGTAACACAACGATGTGAAATCTAGGGTTTCAAACCCTCATATAGTATTTACATTCATTACTTATCTCGAATTAGGTAAATCTCTAGCTCGCGACGCCCTTTCTCCTCAAATCGGCCTCCACGTGCATCGAATCTATCCAAAATCAGAACAAAAACATCACAATATGCTAAGGGGACAAAGCCTAACCGAAAACAATTGGAAAATACCAAATCTCGAAATTAGAAAAACCCAAATCCCGGACCCACTTCTTGAAACTCAAATTTTTTTACATCATTAGGTTCTTTATGTCCCCACGAGTCTATACATATCAAGAACATCAAAATCGGACCTCAAATCTCAAATTTACACTCTCCAAATTCAAGCCCTAATTCCTAAATTTTAGGCTTAACTCCATGATTAATTTGGTGGAATTTACACAGGAATCGGGTATTGTGTTTAAAAATCTTACCTCCAAGTTATTCCCTTCGATTCCCTCTTCAAATCCTTCTCAAAAGCTCCAAAAATTGCTAAAAAAATAGAGAAAATAGACCAAAAGTTGCGGAACCCATCTTTTAAACATTCTTCCCAGGTACAATCACCTTCTTTGCGAATGCGGTCAAAGCCTTACGTTCGCGAAGCACAAAAATCTGTTGACAAAAAATTCCTTCTTCGCGATCACATCATTCCACTCGCGAACGAGATGCTTCCACATATTAACCTTCACGATCATGTAACCTCTCCCGCGAACGTGATGTATAAACACCCTAAAGCTCAACCCCTCATACACGAACACAGTCTACTACATGTGAACGCGATGACCAAATACACATCCCTTCGCGAACACGGAGCCTGCCTCGCAAACGCGAAGGCTAAATTCCAGCCTTAGAAGAACACCCTTCGTGAACGCAGGTCCCTGACCGCTAATGCAATGAACAAAACATTTGCAACACTTCAGCTGATTTTCTGCAATTTCCAACAACATGAAAAAATGGTCCAATTGACCACCTGAAACTCATTCGAGGCCCTCGGGATCTCCACCAAACATTTTGACATATCTTATAACATCATTCAAACGATTTCCAACCTTTAAAACACTTAAAACAACATCAAATTATCAACTTTGCATCAGATTCAAGCCTAAGAATCCAAAAATCCTTTTAGATTACGCTTTTGATAAAAAATCCAACCAAACCTCGTTTGAATGACCTGAAAATTTGTAAACATATCCCAAATGACACAACGGAACTACTGCAACTTTCAGAATTTCATTTTGACCTTTATATCAAAATCTCACCTAACAATCGAAAAACGCCGAAATTTCAATTTCGCCAATTCAAGCCTAAATCTTCCACGGACTTCCAAAATGCATTCCGAGCATGCTCCTAAGTCCCAAATCACCAGACAGAGCTAACCAAATCATAAAAATTCCCATCCGAGATCAGATACAAACAAGTCAAATCTTGGTCAAACCTTTCAAATTTCAAGTTCAACTGAGAATTTTTTTCTTCCAAATTCATTCCGATTACCCTGAAAACCAAAACTAATGATTTACATAAGTTATAATACATTACATGCGGCAAGTCATGCCTAAGAACTGCAAAAGCTCAAAACGATCAGTCGGGTCGTTATAAATCCGTAGTTGTTTTTAGAGATTAACCTCGCAACCTATCAAACTTAACACCATTAATCTCATTTCAACTCAACATGGAATATGAAATCAAACCTATTTATTATGGCAACCAATTAACATCGATCGAACAAGAAAATAATGGTAAACAAGTATTCATGGAATTTAATTAAAACTTATTTGGAACAGCAATGCGGGAAGAGAGATGAACCTTTAGTGTGAAGCAATTCTCCCTTAAAAAATTGAATCGAATTTACATTGAATTTCGAGCGGATACAAACAGTAATGCAAAAGAGCCGACGCAAAGCTTAACGTCAAAAAATCAAACAAGAAAATCCCAAAATAGGTGATTACTTCTGTCTAATACCATAACGCGACCTCAACGGAACCTCGAAAGCTCAGTAGGCCTAAAACTTTTGCCATAGAAACTACAGTACAAACCATCAGCAGTTATTTGATTAACAAGATTGACCAATACACTGGAACTATGTTCTACTCCATTATTCTTGAGCAAGAGGACATGAGAGAAGTCAACAATTTATGTCCCACAAAAGAGAAGGAAATCATCAAGGGATAGGTAATTTGGGACAACGACAAGAAGATGGTGGTGGTGCGGGCAATTGGGTCAGCGATAGTGGTGGAAGATGGAGTAATGCGACCATTGCAGCTCATTTTTTTGGTGTGTGGTGGTGAGAGTGACATTGGTTGGCGGCTGATTCTCTCTTTGTTAAGGACGCCATTGGTTTTGGAGATCTCGTGGCGAAGAGGGATAGCGAGATGACTTTAGTGGGGTGGTTGTTTATGGTTGCTCAGTGGCGGGTCTGATGGAGGTGTAGGGATTCCGGAGAGTTTTGACTTGTAGCGGCGATGGTCCTTGGTTGACAGGGTTGGGCGACAGCTGTGTGTATTAGGGTTATGCTAGATGGGAGATGGCTGCTCCTTTTTGTGTATATATGGCTCTAGGGTTCTCTTTGTGTACATGTTCCTTACGTGTATTAAGGTGAAGAAGAAGAGTTAGGGTTGTTGATGGTGTCTCTTAGGCATGTTGGGTTAGTGAAGTGTGGGCTCCGAATTTGGGCCTAAGACTTGGCCTAATTAGGCTAGAAAATGTTGGTCTTGTAACATGAAAATAAGAACTAGTCCAAAAAATTATTCTTTTCTTTTTAAAAAAATAATATTTATAACAAAATATACTATAAAAATACTAATTAATCTTCATTAAGGAGAACAAACTATTAAAATTAAATTAGATATGAAACTATTAAGTAGAGAAATATGGAACTATTTTTGTAATTTTTATTTTTTTTAATATAATATAAAAGAGTCAACATTAGTTGAAATAACTATATTAAGCCCAATTTAAATATTTTACGCTAAAATGGGTGAAATTATGGGAGGGTCAAAAATTACGTGTCTACAGTTACAAATCATTAAGATCGTGAATAACAAGTACCAAAAGGGTTGAAAAGCTTAGACGCTAAACGAGTTGAAGAAAATAAGTTTCGTCGAAAGCCGATAAGTTTGGAATGTTATAAACTATACTTTTGGGATGAGACTAGGGTGATTAACATGATAAGACATTTAAGTTATGAGTTATTTTAATCGTATGATAGTCATATTATATGGTTTTAAGTCAAGCGAAATGTGGAACAAAAGTTGGCAAAGGTCATCACAAGTTGCATTCATAATGTTCTGAAATTTACGTCCAATGTAATTGCACTTTTCTCCCAATATACTTGGAATAAAGAGATGATATACACATCAGATTGACTATCTATGAGTTTATTTTCTCATGCATTAAAAAGTTTGTCGATGCGACATCGGACTAGAGAGATATTCGCATTTTTGCGAAACTGCACAAGCATCTCCCATGGGACCCACAAAGTAGGTTTAAACATCAGCTTGCATTTAAGTTATTTATATGTTGTTTTACCTCATTTTTCTCATCCACAATAGTTCCTAAATACTCTAACGGTTCCTCCACGATTCAAGGGTGAAAACCTAAGATAAAAATATGAATCCAATGCTAGAAATCCGGCGGTGCTTTCTAGATCGAGTTCTTCATCTTGTGGCTGTTTTGGAGGGTTCTTCAAAGGTAAGTAAGCTCAGATTTCATACTGTTCTTTATTATTAATTCACGAATCAGTACATCCTTCATGTATATCAGAGTTTCAAGGCTATATACAAGTGTTTACACAACAACATGAACACAAAAGTTGATTTAAGAAGAAAATACAACTCCTATAGTGTTGTGGTGTGATTGAGGGTTGTTGTGAGCTACACTATCTGTGGATTTCAAGTTTTATCAACTGCCTAAGGTAATTAAATCATGTTCTTGGTTGTGCATAAGGTCAATCATGTATTGATTAAGTTGTTTGAGTGAAAATCTACAAGATAGTAATTGACATGGCATAAGGAATCATTATCTTTTTTTTTTGTAGGTTGCATTGAGGCTATATACATGGTTTGTTGGATGAAAATTGTTATAAATAATTTTATTATATTTTGGTTATTTTTTTTAAGATTATCTATGTGCTAGTCCATTGTATTGAAGAAGATAGCATGAAAAATATGACGTTGACGGTAAAGGTTAAGGTGCGAGGTGTGCGGACTATATTTGAAGATTATGCTTATGATGTTTTGGGTTGAAAATGATACTGTAAGCATAAGTATGATGTTATATATGTTGTAGTCAGATTCATGGAAAAGGAACTGGATTCAAACCATATTTTGTTAATCATAAATCGAGCTTGCCGCTCAAAATAGTTGTTGAACAAATAGGAGAGCTTATTGTGAATTATATTGTTGTTGCTTAGGCTGTTTGGTGACTTTTGGTAAGATATGGGATGTTGTACAAATAGGGGAGGTACTATATGTTTTCTTGTAGAATATTAGTTTCCAAATATGAGAATTACAATGATTTTATGATGACAACGAAGTCGATTTACTCATTGCAGATGTAAGAAGATCATATTGAGCTTGCTTGAAGATTGGATATAAGATTTCAAAGGTATGAAAGGCATTTCCTTCTTTCTTTTGTCATGATCTAAAATGAAATGAACATAAATGATAGGCTATTTCATAATGGATCTACTCATAGCAACTAAGGTTGCCCATGTCATTCTTTCCTTATAAAGTTACTCTAAGCAAGTATGTATGATCCTTAAATCCTACTGAGGTTTATATTGATAGTATAGATGTACATAATATTAATCGAAGGTGCAACGACCTTATGTCACTCCGAAAGCTTTAGAGCGTGATTCTATTAATCCAACATGCATTATATATATAATTTATTTTACACTACCGAGCCGTGCTATAGTTGATCGGGTATGGCACCTATTGTCCAACCATTGATTAGTTGGATCTACCGAGCTCCATGTGACTGGGTACGATTCTGCCGAGCCTTATGATGATCGGTTACGTTTTTACTGAGTCCTGTTTAAGGTCGGGTACGATATGATGCTGATGCCTCCAGAGGCGTATGTTTTTAAAATTTTATGTAAAAAAAAATTATATATATATATATATATATATATATATATATATATATATATATATATATATATATGTGTGTGTGTGTGTGTGTGTGTGTGTGTGTGTGTGTGTGTGTGTGTGTGTGTGTGTGTGTGTGTGTGTGTGTGTGTGTGTGTGTGTATGTGTGTGTGTGTGTATTATGCATTTCATGTCAGTAGCCCCCAAAGGTACTCAGATGTTATAGGTTGTATCTTCTCTATCTCTCTTTACATTACTGTTCTTATTTATACTTTCTTGCTTTACATACTTGGTACTTTATTCGTACTGATGTTCCTTTTGCCCGGGGACATTGCGTTTCATACTTGCAAGTCCCGATTGATATGTTGACAGTCATCCTAGTAGGCTATCAGCTCAGCGGAGGTGTTGGTACACTCAACTTGCTCCGGAGTTGCCTATATAGTCAGCATGCTTTGGATATGTATTGATTGGTATGGCGGGACCATGTCCCGACCTTTATGATTTTGCGTACTTGTAGAGGCTTGATGACAGATGTTAGGTGTATAGATACTTGTATGGCCTTGTCAGCCTATGTTTTGAGTTTATAAATAGTCATGTCGGCCTTGTAGGCCCGTATGTCACATGTACAAGTTTGTATATCATTTTGGGTCGTCATATTTTAAGTATTCCCTTATATTTTATTCTTTTTATCTCATAACGGGGTTTTTGACTTATTTACTCATGGTAGTATGATAAGAAATATATGTTACATTGGTACTCGGTTGAGTAAGGTACCGAATGTCCATCGCGGCCCTTTAGTTTGGGGCGTGACAGAATTAAAAAACTCTAATTAAAATTAAAAAGATCATTTCTATACCACTCACTTTTACTCGTCCTTTTTGGTTTGTTAGCTAAAAAGTGAAACCTAATTTTAAACTTTAAGTATTGATTCTTTATTTTCAAAATACTTATATATTTAAAATTTTAAGAAAAGAAACGAGTATAAGTTATAGCCAAAGAAAAGAATATCTACTCTCCAAGTAATAATGGGGGAAAAATAACTGAAAAGGGCTATTCTTGCCCCTATACTATTAAATATTAATTATTTGTATTCCCCGTTATACTATTCAATCTTTTCTATCCCTGACATTAGTGTTATTGTTAAAATTACCCTTACCGAAATGGAGAAGTGGCTCAATTTTAAGACACCAATCCCTTTTGATTTATTTTTTTAAATATCGTTTGGTTACCTATCTTTACACCCGATTTGAATCCGATGCATAACCTTGAAATGGAAAAGAGGTTGTAACTAGCAACCAACTGGATATGCCAGCTCAGAAAAAAATTAAAAAATTGCACGCAAGAAAGGAAAAGAAGAGTACTATGCTAGAGTAATGGGAAGTAGGTTTTTGGAGTAATAGTTAGGGACTTAGTTTTTTTGTCAAAACAATTTGGTTGGTGATGTAATTTATGGCTTCTGCCAGTACATTTACTTACTACTCTTTTTTTGCTAGTTTGGCGATGACACTTGGATGCCTTAATATGACTTAAGTGGTAATTTCTTTTAAGGTTATAATATGGCATACGTATGTCTATTTAACTGTACCTTAACATTTAATATTTTAAATTAATGGTAATAGTTATTTAATCCGCTTATTTTGTCGTTTTGATATCATGTTATATATATCAACATGTTTATGTGAATCTTAGCCATTGAACAAACCCATAATTGGATATTTTTTTATCTAGTTGGATACTCAGATTTGGATATATTAACAGATTATAATCTTCAAACAAATGCATTAGCAATACATTTATTAGCATAGCATCACCAGATACTCTACTACGTTCCTATGTTGAATGCTCAGGTTTTACAATACAAATCAACTACATTTCCTTATATAACCGACCTCGTCCCAATCGTTTTTTCCTCCTTGAGATAGCTCGTAAAACTTGTGACAATACATAAGTGTAGTGTCACGACCCAAACCCGATCGTGATGGCGCCCAACTATACAGCTAGGCAAGCCTGTCCAATTACCTCTCAATAACCCAACCTGATGACTCATTACCGACAATTTAAGGGAAATTAACAGTTAAAAATATCAAGTTGATGTTTATAATAAAAACAATATGGAACAGACCGAAATATCTGACAAAACACCCCCAACAGAATCTAGGGTCACGAGTCTAGAGCCTCTAAACAACTGAGTAACAATATTCGAAAATATATAAGTCAAGAAAGCGGAAATAAAATTGGATAAAAGGGGAGAAGTCGGGTTCTGGAAATGTCGGGAAGCTACCTCGACAACTCTGATAAAACTCTGGAAGACAGTGACTGCTCAGCTAAGTCTACGAAACACCTGAATCTGCACACAAGGTGCAGGGAGTAAAGTAAGTACTTCCAACTTAGCGGTAATAGAAAATTATAATGACTTGAAAGTAAGAAATCCCGAAATACCACAATGTAAAGCTGAAACTATCCTCTTAGTACATTTAATGATGAAACAACAATAAATCAATGACAGACAGATATCGATGTATGAATGCAATGCAATACATATAACCGCTGCGGCGTACAGTCCGATCCATTGGGTACCCGCGCTCATTGTGGGGTTTCATACTTTGGAGGGGCTCCTACAGCTCAAGCGCAATGACTTAGTAGCATTCGCTGAGTCTTGCAGCCCGGTCCACAATCAGTCCAATTATATATATGCAAGCAAGCCACACGGGCACAATCAATTACCATTTTCGGTTCCATTTAGTATGTATTATATTTTAAGTGATTAAAGCCTTAGAAGATTTCTACTCATTTTTAGACAATATTTAACTCAGGATTGATATTATGGAAACATGCTCAATATCATGGAAATAGTGATAATAATCCCTAAGGGATCCAAATAGTTGGCTCGCAACCCAATATGCTCATAACAATCCAAGTAGGATGTTTACTAGCCAATTATTAGGCAATTAACAGAGTATAGACATTGCTCGGACTGACTAAGCCATAGTCCCATCAACAAACGACCTCGCACTCACTGTAGAGTGCGTCTCTCCCCTCAATACAGTGTCACAATGTGAGACACCGGGGTTTCAAACCCTCAGGTTATCATCTACATCTATTACCCACCTCAAGTCGGCCATAGACTAGTCTGTAATGCTCTTTCCTTTTGAATCGGCCTCCTCGCGCGTCAAATCTAGTTAAAATCAAAACGAATACATTATTATATGCTAAAGAAACATAACCCAATTAAAATTACTCGAAAAACACTAAAATCACAAAGTTGGTAAAACCCAAGCCCCGAGCCCACTTCTAAAAAATTACGAAAGTCACATCAATGAATTTCTCATCTTGCCACGAGTCTGTACATATAAAATTTACCGAAAACAGAGCTCAAATGGCCTTTCAGATCCCAAAAATTCTTTTTCAAAAACCAAGCCCTAGTTCTTCACAATTTCAACCCACTTTCATGAATTTGAGTGTTGATTCTTCAATAAAATGGTATAAGTCAAGAGATTTACCTCCAATCAATACCCGTCAAAAACCCTGTTCAAATCGACCAAAAAGCTCTCTTGGCAGAGTAAAAATGGTGGAAAAATTATGTGGGTCACAGACCAAAGTGTTTTTAAACATTCTGTCCGACTACTGTAGCGACCTTTATGCGATCGCATCAATTTACTTGCAATCACATAGGCCAAAAATCCACGCCCTCAAAATACCTCTTACGTGATCGTAGGACGAGCCATGCGATCGCAGAGCACTGGCTGCCCCTTCTACGCGATCGCATACCAGCCCATGTGACTGCACTGATTGACCACCCTGGCCTATGCGATCGCACACCACCTCACGAGATCGCATAGAGCGAATCTGAGAACTCCCTCCAGGCCTTCTACGCGATCGCAGCCCCAGGCTCGCGATCGCAGAGAGCAAATCTTCTCTGCAATTTTTCTACTGCACTTTTCTTATTCAAAAGTCCCCGTTAGCCATACGAAATCACCCCGAGGCTGTCGGGACCTTAACTAAATGCACAGATATGTTCTACTATTTCATAGCATAAAAACATTATCATAAACATCAAAACCATCAAATTACCACGGATTCAAGCCTAAGTCAAGCTAAAACTTCCGAAACTTGCATTTGAGAAAAAACCCGACCTAAATACCTCCGAATAACCTGAAACTTTGCACGTGCATCCAAAATCACCTGACGGAGCTACTGCAACTCAGGTGATTTCCATTCCGACCCTCGAATCAAAATCTCACCTATCAACCGGAATTCGTCAAAATTCAAATTTAGCCAATTCAAGCGTAATTCTACACCGGACCTCCAAATTTAATTCCGATTGCAATCCTAGGTCACAAATCAACACCCGAAACTAGTCAAATCATCGGAAATCCATTCCGAGCCCTCTAACTCATAAGTCAATATCCAGTTGACTTTTCCAAATTAACCTTCTCTTAAAGAGACGAATTGTCTCATTTCTAACCAAACTCTATCCGAATTACTTCAAATTCACCAAACACATATAATGAAACATATAGAAGCATAAAACGGGAAAAATGGGGCGGTAACTCACATGACGACGGTCCGGGTCATCTCATCCTCCCCAACTAAAACAAACGCTCGTCCTCGAGCGGGTCAAGAAACATACATGGGGTATAAAATAAGTGAGAAGATATCTTCTACGCATCTCCTACTCAGTCTCCCAAGTGGCCTCCTCCACGGGTCTACCTCTATGCTGCACCTTCACCGAAGCTATGTCCTTTGATCTTAACTTTCAAACCAGGCAATCCAAAATAGCCACTAGCTCCACATCGTAGGTCAAGTCCTCATCCACTGGATCGTGCTGATGTCTAACACAAGAGACGGGTCCCCAACATACTTCCGGAGCATAGAAACATGGAACACCGGGTGAACTCCTGACAAGCTGGGTGGCAAAGCAAGCATATAGGCCACCTCCCCAATCCTCCTAAGTATCTCAAAAGGTCCAATAAAATGTGGACTCAGCTTCCCTTTCTTTCCAAACCTCATGACACCTTTCATAGGCGAAACCTTCAACAAGACCTTCTCGCCCACCGCATAAGATACATCTCGAACCTTCCGGTCCGCATATCTCTTCTGACGCGACTGAGCTGTACAAAGTCTTTCCTGGATCACTTTCACCTTCTCTAAGGCATCCTGAACTAACTCTGTCCCCAATAATCTAGCCTCGCCTGGCTCAAACCAACCAATCGAAGATCTACACCGTCTCCCATATAAGGCTTCGTACGGCACAACCTGAATGATGGATTGATAGCTGTTATTATAAGCAAACTCCGAATGTGGCAAGAACTCAGCCCAAGAACCTCCAAAATCAATAACACAGGCACGCAACATGTCCTCCAATATCTGGATAGTACCCTCGGCGTGTCCGTTCGTCTGAGGTTGAAATGTCCCGCTCAACTGTACTTATGTGCCCAACTCTTGATGAAAAGTCCTCCAGAACTGGGAAGTAAACTGAGTACTCCTATCTGAGACAATGGAAACCGGGACCCCATGCAACCGTACAATCCCCCGGATGAAAATCTCTGCTAACTTCTCCGAGGAATAAGTAGTACATACCGGAATGAAGTGCACGGACTTGGTCAGTCTATCCACAATCACCCAAATCGAATCAAACTTATTTGAGGTACGAGGGAGACCACTCACAAAATCCATAGTACGAGGGAGACCACTCACAAAATCCATAGTAATCTTCTTCATCCGACAATGGAAACTGAGTACTCCTATCTGAGACAAAGGAAACCGGGATCCCCATGCAACCGTACAATCTCCCGGATGAAAATCTCTGCCAACTTCTCCGAGGAATAAGTAGTACATACCGGAATGAAGTGCGCCGACTTGGTCAGTCTATCCACAATCACCCAAATCGAATCAAACTTCTTTGAGGTACGAGGAGACCATTCACAAAATCCATAGTAATCTTCTTCCATTTCCACTCCGGAATATCCATCCACTGAAGTACACCCCCGAGTCTTTGGTGCACATATTTGACTTGCTGACAGTTGAGACACCGAGCCACATAATTCACAATATCCTTTTTCATTCTCCTCCACCAGTAATGCTTTCTCAAATCCTGGTACATCTTTGTGGCACCCGGATGCATTGAGTACCGCAAGCTGTGGGCCTCCTCTAATATAAACTCCCGGAGCCCATCCACATTGGGCACGCAAATTCGGCCCTGCATCCGTAACACACCATCATCACCAATGGTCACATCTCTAGCATTATCATGCTGGACCCTATCCTTCAAGACAAGAAAATGCGGGTCATCATACTGGCGCTCTCTAATGCGGTCATACAAAGAATAACGGGGAACCACACAAGCCAACACCCGACTGGGCTCAGTAATATCTAACCTCACCATCCGATTGGCCAAGTCCTGAACATCAACTGCAAGGGGCCTCTCCCTAACTGGAATGGCCAGGCTACCCATACTAATCGTCTTCCGGCTCAAAGTATCGGCCACTACATTGGCCTTCCCCGGATGATACAAAATGGTAATATCATAGCCCTTCAGTAATTCAATCCATCTCCGCTGCCTCAAATTAAGATCCTTCTGCTTGAACAAGTGCTGAAGGCTGCGATGGTCCGTGTAAACCTCACAAGATACGCCATATAGATAGTGCCTCCAAATCTTCAAGGCATGAACGATAGCAGCCAACTCTAAGTCATGAACATGGTAGTTCTTCTCATGGGGCTTTAACTGACGAGAAGCATAAGCAATAACTCTACCCTCTTGCATAAATACACAACCGATCCCCACTCTCGAAGCATCACAATACACCGTGTAAGAACCTGAAGCTAATGGCAATACTAGTACCAGAGCTATGGTCAAAGCTGACTTGAGCTTCTTGAAGCTCTCCTCGCATTCATCCGACCACATAAATGGAGCATTCTTCTGCATCAACTTCGTCAAAGGCGAAGCAATAAATGAAAAACCCTAAACGAACCTGTGGTAATAACCCGCCAAACCAAGGAAACTTCGAATCTCAGTAGTTGAGGACGTCCTGGGCCAACTCTGCATCGCCTTAATATTCTTTGGGTCAACCTGAATACCATTATTGGACACTACTTGTCCCAGAAAAGTCACGGAACTGATCCAGAATTCACACTTGGAGAACATTAAATAAAGCTTCTTCTATCTCAACCTCTTGAATACCACCCTCAAGTGATGCGCGTGCTCCTGCTGTCTACGCGAGTACACCAGGATGTCATCAATAAACACAATCACAAACAAATCCAGATACGACCAAAACACACTTTTCATCAAGTGCATGAATGCGGCTGGGGCATTAGTTTGCCCAAATAACATAACCAAAAACTCATAGTGCCCATATATTTTCCTGAAAGTCGTCTTCTTAATGATTAAATCCCTAATCTTCAGCTGGTGACAGCGTGATCGGAGGTCAATATTAGAGAATACCTTTGCTCCCTGAAGCTAATCAAACAAATCCTCAATGCAGGGTAGTGGATACTTGTTCTTCACCGTCAGCTTGTTCAACTATCTGTAGTAAATGCATATTCTCATTGTGCCATCCTTCCTCTTTACATAAGACCGCTGCACCCCATGGTGACACACTCGGGCGAATGAACCCCTTATCTTGGAGTTTTGAAGATGTTCCTTCAACTTCTTTAGCTCCGCTGGTGCCATACAATAGGGAGGGATAGAGATGGTCTGAGTGCTCGACACCAGATAATATCGAAGTCAATATCCCTGGCCGGAGGCATGCCCGGCGGGTCTGCTGGAGACATATCAAGGAAATCCCTCACAACGAGAACTGAATCAAGACTAGGAGTCTCCGCTCCAACATCTGTAACGAAATCCATGATAACAACCCTTCCCAACCATCCGCTGGGCCTTTTAGAAAGAAATCACCCTGCTGGGCACATAATCAGTCACGCATCGCCACTCGATCCTCGGAATTCTCGGAATAGCCAAGGTAACTATCTTGGCTTGATAGTCCAGAATATCATGGTATGGGGATAGCCAATCCATACCCAGAATTACATCGAAATCCACCATACCAAATAGTAACAAGTCAACTCGGGTCTCCAGACCCCAATAGTCACCAGACACGATTGATATACATGATCCACAATAACAGTATCACCCACCGGGGTAGATACATGCACAGGCAATGCGAGAAAACCATGAGTCGTACCCAAATGATGAGCAAAATATGAAGATACATACGCATAGGTATATCCGAGATCAAATAAGATAGAAGCATCCATGTGGCAGACTAAGATAATACATATGATGACAGCATCTGATGCAATGGCGTCCCTCCTGTATGGAAGAGCATAGAATCGAGCCTGACCACCGCCAGTACGGTCCTCAACCCTGGGGAGACCTCTGGCTACCTGGCCTCCACTTTTAGCTGCCTTAGTGGGTGTTGAAGAAACAGGAGCAGAAGACGAGGGCTGATCCTTCTGCTGAGACTGTCTACCGCGGAGCCGAGGACACTGTCTTCTCATATAACCCAACTCACCACACTCGTAGCAACGACCTGGAGCTGGAGAAGGGGACTGATGGGAACCCCTCGCTGCAGATAAACCCTGGGATGAAGAAGAAGGAGTAGAACTCTTAGCTGGAAGGGTTCTAAGTGAAGACTAGCCCTGCTGATAACCTTGATGACCACGACCTGACGAAGCCCTACTGGACTCTGTATGACCTGACTAAGGAGTTCTGAAGGAACGACCTCTGGAGCGCTGGAACGGACCCTAGACGGAGCACCAATGAAGCTACCTGAACCTCGAGGACTATTAGCCTCCCTCTCATCATGCTCACGACAACGGTCTGTCTTAATCTGAAGAGCCATATAAACTACCTCTTCAAACAAGGTGACCACAACTCTCTCTAGTCATCAAAGTGGGGATGGGATAGTTGAGGCCATCCACGAACCTCCTAATCCTCTCCCGATCCGTCGGGATCATCCAAGAGCATGCCGAGCTAGTTGCGTAAACCTCAACTCACACTGGTTCACAGTCATGTCCCCTGAACTACCACTCAAACTAACGACGCAGCTCTTCCCTGCGAGACTATGGTACATACATCTCCAGAAAGAGAGCGGAGAATTGCTGCCAAGTAAGGGCGCTGCTCCAACAGGCCTACGCCTCTCAAACTTCTCCCACCAAGTAAATGCAGGACCTGAGAACTGGAAAGTAGTAAAAGCCACTCCACTCGACTCCAATATCCCTGCAGTGCGAAGCATATGCTGACACTTGTCCAAAAATCCCTGGGCATCCTTGCCCTCTATACCACAAAATGTCGGAGGCTGGAGCCTACCAAACCTCTCCAGTCGATGGTGCTCGTCATCTGGCATAGCCGTAACCACAAAATCTAAAGATGGTGCGACTGGCGCAACTGGTGCAACTGGTGCAACTCCCGGTATTTGCAATCCTTGTACACCCTGCTCGGGTGTGCGAGCAGCGGGGGTCTGCTGACCACCCCCGGTCTGAGAAGTAGCTGCTGTAGTAGTGGCTGATATGGCCTGAGCTAGGCCAGTGCAGATGGATAAGATCTGAGATAAAGCCTCCTGAAGACCAGGAATCACAATGGGCATTGCCTCTGCCTGAACTGGTGCTGTTGGAGCATCTACAGTTGGAGGTTGGTCCTCGACCTTGGCAGCGAGTAGGTCTGCAGGTGCTGCCCCTGCTGGTCCGCCTCGACAACGACCCCTAGCGGGTGCCAAAGGTGGTCATCTTCCACGTCCGGTAGCACGGGTTCTCGCCATTTACAAGAGAATATAATACAGAAATTTAGTTTTCGGACCAACAAAGTTGCATAAAAAGAATTTCAAGAAAGTAAAGTATTTCCTAAGGTTCTGTAGCCTCTCGAGGATAGATACAGACGTCTACGTACCGATCCACGAGACTCTACTAACTAGCTCATGACTCGTGAGGCCTAGTAACCTAGGCTCTGATACCAACTTGTCACGACCCAAACCCGATCGTGATGGCGCCCAACCATACAACTAGGCACGCCTAACAAATTACCTCTCAAGAACCCAACTTGATGACTCATTACTGACAATTTAAGGGAAATAAACAGTTTAAAAATATCAAGTCGATGTTTATAATAAAAATAATATGGAACAGACTGAAATATCTGACAAAACACTCCCAACAAAATCTGGGGTCACGAGTCTAGAGCCTCTAAACAACTGAGTAACAATATTCGAAAATATATGTCTAGAAAGCGGAAAATAAAACTGGTTAAAAGGGGAGAAGTCGAGGTTCTGCGAACATCAGGCAGCTATCTCGACAACTCTGATAAAACTCTGGAGGACAGCGACTACTAAGCTAAGTAAGCAAAGTCTTCACAACACCTGAATCTGCACACAAGGTACAGGGAGTAAAGTGAGTACTTCCAACTCAGCAACCATAGACATGTATAATGACTTGAAAGTAAAAAATCCTGAAATACCACAATGTAAAGCTGAAACTATCCTCTTAGTACATTTAACGATGAATCAACAATAAATAAATAACAGACAAATAATGTATGGATGCAATGCAATGCATATGACGGCTGTGGTGTACGGCCCGATCCATTGGGTACCCGCGCTCATTGTTGGGGTTCAGACTCTGGAGAGGCTCCTACAGCCCCAGCGCAATGACTTAGTAGCATTCGTTGCGGCGTGCAGCCTGGTCCACAATTAGTTCAATTATATATATGCAAGCAAGCGACACAGGCACAATTAATTACCATTTTCGGTTCCATTTAACATGTATTATAGCATAAGTGATTAAAACCTTAGAGGCTTTCTACTAATTTTTAGACAGTATTTAACTCAGGACTAATATTATGGAAACATGCTCAATATCACGAAAACAGTGATAATAATCCCTAAGGGATCCAAATAGTTGGTTTGCAGCCCAATATGCTCATAATAATCCAAGTAGGATGTTTACTAGCCAATTTCTAGGCAATTAACACAGTATAGACATTGCTCGGACGTACTAAGCCTTAGTCCCATCCACAAACGACCCCGCACTCACTGTAGAGTGTGTGTCTCACCTCAATACATCATCACAATGTGAGACACCAGGGTTTCAAACCATCAGGTCATCATCTACATCTATTACCCACCTCAAGCTGGCCGTAGATTAGTCCCCATTGCTCTTTCTTTTTAATTGACCTCCTCGCGCGTTGAACCTAGTCAAAATCACAACGAATAGATTATTATATGCTAAACAAACATAACCCAATCGAAATTACTCGGAAAATACTAACAATTATGAAGTTGGTAAAACTCTAGCCCCGGGACAATTTCTTAAAAAATTACAAAAGTTACATCAACATATTCCTCGTCTTGCCACGAGTCCGTACATATAAAACTTACCAAAAACGGATCTCAAATGGCCTTTCAAATCCCAAAAATTTGTTTTCAAAAATCAAGCCCTAGTTCTTCACAATTTTAACCCACTTTCATGAATTTGAGTGTTTATTCTTCAATAAAATGGTGTTTCTAAGTCTAGAGACATACCTCCAATCAATACCCGTCGAAAACCCTCTTCAAATCGACCAAAAAGCTCTCTTGGCGGAGTAAAAATGGTGGAAAAAGGATGTGGGTCGCAAACCAAAGGGTTTTTAAACATTCTGTCCGGCTACTGTAGCGACCTCTATGCGATCACATCAATTTACTTGCGATCGCATAGAAAAAATCCATGCCCTCAAAATTCCTCTTACGCGATCGTAGGATGAGCCATGCGATCGCAGAGCACTGCTCCCCCTTCTACGCGATCACATACCAGCCCACGCGACCGCACTGATTGACCACCCTAGCCTATGTGATCGCATACCACCTCACTCGATCTCATAGAGAAAATCTGAGCACCCCCTCTAGGACTTCTACGCGATCGCAGCCCCAGGCTCGCAATCGTAGCCCCAGGCTCGCGATCGCAGAGAGCAAATGTGCTCTACAATTTTTCTGCTGCACTTTTCTTATTCAAAAGTCCCCGTTCGCCATCCGAAATCACCCCGAGGCCCTTGGGACCTCAACCAAATGCATAGATATATTCTACTACTTCATTCAAACTTACTCATAGCATAAAAACACTATCATAAACATCAAAACCATCAAATTACCACGGATTCAAGCCTAAGTCAAACTAAAACTTCTGAAACTTGCATTTGATCAAAAACCCGACCTAAACACCTCCGAATAACCTGAAACTTTGCACGAATATCCAAAATTACCTAACGGAGCTATTGAAACTCTCGGAATTCCATTCCGACCCTCGAATCAAAATCTCACCTAACAACCGGAATTCGCCAAAATTCAAACTTAGCCAATTCAAGCCTAATTCTACATCGGACCTCCAAATTCAATTCTGATTGCACTCCTAGGTCATATATCAACACCTGAAACTAGTCGAATCATCAGAAATCCATACCGAGCCCTCTAACTCATAAGTCAACATCCGCTTGACTTTTCCAAATTGACCTTCTCTTAAAGAGACTAATCGTCTCATTTCTAACCGAACTCTATCCGAATTACTTCAAAGTAACCAAACACATAACGAAATATACAGAAGCATAAAACGGAGAAAACGGTACTGTAACTCACGTGACGATGGGCTGGGTCGTCACATGTAGCCTCAACTAATAATTACAAAGTCAAGACGCTTAAGTAATAGTTGTTGTCGTTGTAATATAAGGCAAGAAGCTATAATAAGCAACAAAAAATTTTCATGCCATTGCGTGTAGATTTAGAGAAGATTTTAAGAGGTATAAAGACATTTAATTTCATCTTTCAGCCAACAAAATAACATACAATAAATTGCTCTAAATATCCCAACCTAACTTAACTTCATAATATAAAAACTTTCTCTATTCAATTATATATGCAATCTAGAGTTCTCACTTTCGAGTTCAACTCTAGACTCATAGATAATTTTTTACCGTTAGCTACTCAACAAAATAATTAAAAACAGAATTAAATAAATAACCCAATATGATAAAATCAATTTCGTCAAAATTAAACTTCAAACATAAACATTCATGTTTCACCCATGAACCTAGAACAATAGAGTTCTTAGCTACTCATATTCATACAATCATTAAAAATAAAAGTTTCAAACATAAAATCAATGAGAACTAGAAAAGGGATGGAAGAATTGATCAAATCTGTGCTCCCGAGTGTTTTTACCTTTTTTTTCCTCTTAGAGTCATGTTCACCCCTTCAAAATAGGTTTAGGTTGGCTTTTATATCAGTTGGAGACGTCTTGGGGTTAAAATAATCGAGTCCTATTGAAACATGACAACTTTGCGTTCCGAGCATCCAGGGAAGCATGGGGCACTGGCCCTGGCGCCCAAAATATTTTATTCTGTAAATTGTGCCACAGCCAGCGCCTCATGCTGGCTAGAGCCCTCAAATTTTACTTTTTGCTTTTTCTTCCCAATTTTGCTCCAATTCATGCCATTTCATCCCAAATTGCATTCAATTGATTCTTACACATAGAAATACCACAAATGAGCACAAATCATCATTTTATACATCTCATATCTTCAAGACATGAGCTAAACGTGAGGCGATATAACCACCTCTTAAGAGGATAAATCTTGTCACAGACAGAAAACTTAGTTCTTGTCTCACCTGAAGCCTTGTCCTTGTCTCTGAAATATTTTTTGGCCTAATAGCAGGGTCTTATTCATCTCCAAATTATGGAGATAAAGATCTCCTACTAGTAACATCTCAGAGAGATGAAATGCTATAAAAAATAGTTGGGGTAGGAATGAGCACAAGTGGACTGCTGGAGGCTTGACTATTTTGACATTGTTGGGGACCTGATAATGGTATTTCTTCATCAATGTCTTCATAATCTACAGTACTTTTCCTTTCCATTGTATGCTTTCCTTTAGATTATGCACTAGATGGATGTCATAAATAAACAACAAATTGTTGGATAATATAAAGTCTACTGTTAACGACTAATAAGAGTAACAAATTACCTTTGTACACCCTCTTGCATTATGATTTGGTTTTCCACAGCAACTGCAGTCCATGGTTCTCCTTTCCTTGAAGCAGACCATTCACCTTGTCTCTTGATTGCCTCATCTTTTTGCCTATTCTCTTCAGTTTAGGCCTGCCAGCTAACTTTACTAAGTATGGTGGTTCCATAGCCTGTGATGGGTCTATTTTCTAGATTTTCTCACCCCTAACAAACTGCAACTTATGTGAATAATTCTTTAGAGAAACCTCTTTTCTATACCACCAATAAATTTGTTCCAAAGTGGGGTTCCTCATGTATATCACTGCTTTGATTGTATGAGGACTTGGTATTCCTAAGAGTTGCCATTGTCTACAACTACATTGCTTCACTTCCATTTTGACAGTATGTTCATCTGCTCCTTCTTTAAACTCATAACCATCATCTCCATTAAAGTGAACCACACATCTGTGAGCAATCTTCAAGTAATCAACATACAATTTCATGCTTTGTGGAATGAAGTCATGAGTCCATGACTTCACTTTATCTTCATGTTCTCTCAATAAGGTCATAACCTTAACTCTAATGTCTTCCAACATCTTGATTATTGGTTTACACCTTGCATCCAAGATCCATGAATTGAATGACTCTGTAAAATTATTGTCTACTGCCATGTTCTTCAAACAGTGTCAAAAAAAGCTTTACACCATGATTGGGCAAGATAATGTAGCAAATCTCTCACAACATCTTCATCCATATCCCCCATATTCTTCAATTAGTCTTGAATATCCTCCTCATAAATGCTCCATGCATACCACCATATAAGCTTCTTCATCTCCCCAGATCTCCATCTCTTACACCAGTTAGCCTCCATATGTCACAGCCCAAAATTCACTAAGGGTCGTGGTGGCGCCGGATACCGCTATCAGGGCCAGCCAACTCAAATGCTAAAGTAAATCTCGTTTTATCACTTTTGAAAGTACAAGATTTTTCTTTCATTATGTAGAATTTTTTTTAAAGAATAAAGTTTCAAATAAAATTTAAAAGTTAACCAATAATACAATACTTTAAACCATCCCAGAATCTGGTGTCACAAGTGCATGAACATCTACTGACAAGAGAACTAAAAAAATACAACATCCGTCCGGAATACAATGGACAGAATGTAAATACAGTACAAAGGAAGGGACTACTCTAGCTGCGGCCACCTCAAATGATGCAACTCACCTAGTCCCCGAATCATCCATGCTGCTATGCTAGCAGACCACTGGAGTCACATATACCTGTGCAACGAAAATGCACAACAAGTGTAGTATGAGTACAAAAACAACGTGTACTCAATGGGTGTCCCGCCTAATCCCGAAAGGATAGATACGAGATGGTCAACCTTGATACTCACTAGCAGTCAAATGAATATTTATCTTTAATAAATATATTAAACGGTGGATTTATTTTATAAACAAGTTTGTAATCCAGATAGAGGGATGAAGGAAACACATAATTCTTTCATGAAAAATTTCCTTAGACTTCTTGTTATTATTAATAGCGACGACCCGATCCAACAGAAATAAATGTGCACTTGCTGAGGGTAGATGGCACGCTTATAGATGCATCTATTAATCTGCCAAGGCGTACGGCCCGTTCCAAAACAAACATACGCAGACAAACAATCAGTCAAACAGTCAATATGGAGCAAATATCCAAGAAAGGTCAATTCTCTTTAATAATTTGGGAAAACAAAGCTTAAGTCTTTCTTTTTGAAATCCATTTATAAATTTAATATAATTTAAGCAATTCAAGCCATCAATGGGTTCACAATTAATCCAAGTATAACATGCTTTTGGGTCCTAGACTACCCGGTCAATAGCATAATAATAGCTACGCGCGGACTCCCGTCACCTCGTGCATATGTAGCCCCCACAAATAGGAGCACATAATCAGTTTAACTCACCTATGGGGTAATTTCCCCTAACAAGATTAGAAATGAGACTCACCTCGCTCCGAAGACCCATAACCGGCATTCTACATTCCTATGAAGGCTTGAACCGACGTACAATGCTCCCAAAACTAACCAATAATTATGTAAATCCATTAGTATATGTTAAGGTATTCAATTTCCAACCCCAAATGAAAAGTTTACCAAAATTCCCTCGGGCCCACGTGCCCGGAATCCGAAATTTTTCGAAGATAACTTTTACCTATGACCTTAGGAACTCAAATATATAATTTTTCCTGAATTCCATACTCAAAATCATGGCTAAATTCCAAGAATACTAATTTTCTAGGTCTTCCTCTAACCCTCAATTTTCCACTCATTTTCATACTAATATCCATACATAATTAATGTATTTAACTCAAAATAGGTGGGAATAACTTACTTTAACATTGTTGATGAAGATCCTCGCTTGAACCCTTCCAAGAATCGCCCAAGCCTGGAGAAATGTGAGAAAATTATCCAAAATCCGACCTTTAAAATCATGTTCGATTGACTTCAAATTTTGCACACAAGTCATATTTGACATTACAGACCTACTCCAACTTCCAGAATCGGATTCCGTCCCCGATATCAAAAAGTCCACTTCCGGTCAAACTTCTCAAAAACCTTTAAATTTCTATCTTTAGCCAAATGGTTTCAAAATGACTTACGGACCTCCGAATTCACTTCCGATCTCACTCCGAACTCTAGAATCACGATACGGAGCTACTCCTAGTCGCGGAATCCCAAACAAATATCGATAACGCTGAACTGCACTTCAAGCCAAACTTAAGAAATTTCTTCCATAATGCTAACTTCCACAATGTGCACCAAAACGCTCCTTGGTTACCCAAAACCCGCACCGGGCATACGCCCAAGTCCGAAATCATCATACGAACCTGCTGGAACCTTCAAATCCCGATTCCGAGGTCGTTTACTCAAAAATCTAGTCCTAGTTCATTCTTTTAATTTAAAGCTTCTCAAATGGAAATTTCATTTAAATTTAACTCTGATCTTCCTGAATTTCAATTCCGACCATGGGAACTAGTCATAACACCTGAAATGAAGCTGCTGATGGCCTTAGACTGTTGAATGACATGCCAGGGCTCAAAACGTCTGGTCGGGTTGTTACATTCACTCCCACTTAAAACATACATTCGTCCTCGAACGTGCTGAGAATTATACTAAAGTAGTCCAAAATCATTGTTTAGCACCTTATGCACCTTCCTGTGCTGCCACAACTCAGCTGAGCACATTAGCCCGATATATTCTGAAGATATTTCCATTTATTCAAGAAACTAAGCCTTAAAGCCCATTTCCAACATCCGAAAATCTATGCCAGACCTGTTTTAATCATAATATCACCAAATCATTCACCGCACACTGTACCCAACATGACTGCATAACTTTCCTGAATTCACACTTTGCATCATAGTACTCATAGGACCACAATAACATTTTCTGATCAGCTTAGCCAAATTCAATGAATCAGATGCTCCCATTGCACCTCATGAACTGCATAGGTCTTGTTATAACTTTTACAACACCGACACGACGGAAGAAATGTGCCGAAATTCATAACCAACTGCTGAATTAACAAATCATTGGGCCTATACCTCTGACAAGAGTCATTGCCTCTTCCTGAACCCTCTAATGGTCTTAGATCCTTAATACCATTCATATAATCAAATTGCACGGGTCCTAAATCCTGTTGGACAATACGCTTTACGCTAGAGGGGGGGGGGGTGAATAGCGTTTTAAAAATATTAAGCGTTTTAGTGCGGAATTTAAAAACTTTGCAGAAATTAAAACAAGTGCAGTAGAATAAACTTACACAATGATGTATCCTGGTTGGCCACAAACGTGGTTAGTCCAGTCCCCGAGAGACTCTCTCGAGATTTCCACTAAACTTGTCAAGCTTACGGGTGCTTAACAAACCGTTACAGCTGAGGACACAAGCCTCACCTAGTTGCTCGGGGATCACAATCCCAAAGACTTCAATTGCTCGGGGATACCAATCCCAAAGACTTCAATTGCTCGGGGATAACAATCCCAAAGACTTCAACTGCTCGGGGATAACAATCCCAAAGACTTCAACTGCTCGGGGATAACAATCCCAAAGACTTCAACTGCTCGGGGATAACAATCCCAAAGACTTCAACTGCTCGGGGATAACAATCCCAAAGACTTCAACTGCTCGGGGATAACAATCCCAAAGACTTCAACTGCTCGGGGATAACAATCCCAAAGACTTCAACTGCTCGGGGATAACAATCCCAAAGACTTCAACTGCTCGGGGATAACAATCCCAAAGACTTCAACTGCTCGGGGATAACAATCCCAAAGACTTCAACCGAGGAATCACAAGTTCCTCAACAAACGAGAATCGCAATTCTCTTACAAACACAAAACACACTCACTTCACAAAGCACTCCTTAATGAGTAGATATGAGTAGAAATAGTACGCTCAAGATCACAACAACTTAGCTCAATAGAATGGCTCTTCAAAAAGCTTTATGGATGAATGGAAAATGATGATCAATGTAAGAAAGCTTTTAGCAATGAAAATACTCAAAGTGTATATGTTGTTGTTGTGAAAACACTGAGTTGAAGCTGTATTTATAGGTGAAAAACTCAGTCTTACCGTTGTCTAATTGCCAATTAAGGATTGCTGAAATTACTCAGTGACAATCGATTGTCAAGACTAAACAATCGATTGTTTGCCTATCAGATTAAAAATTCAATCCCAGATTTTACGTCAACAATCGATTACTTCAAATCAATAATCGATTATTTATAACGTTAAGAAATCCTTTCCAATTTTTGGCATAAAACATCGATTGTCCGGAAATCAACAATCGATTATTTTAACAACGTTCAGAAAATCTTTTCCAGATTTTACGCAAAACATCGATTGTTAAATATCAAAAATCGATTACCTGAAGGTAATTGAAAATATATGACAACGGTCAGCTTCAATAATCGATTATCAAATGGAATAATCGATTATTAATTAATTTCAAAACTCTCTGTCTCATATATAATCGATTATCAAAAGCCACAATCGATTATCATTTTATTTAAAATCACTGGGAGACATTTTTCTCATTCTAATCGATTACCATTAGTTCATAATCGATTTTTATGAGTTTTGAAAACTTTGCCTCAGTTAACAATCGATTATCATAAGTACACAATCGATTGTTATGCAGTTTGCAAAAACCTGATGTTAACTGACTTACTCACAATCGATTATCATTAATTCACAATCGATTGTCATGCAGTCTTGGCTTAGAGATACTCGATTATCATAAGTACATAATCGATTATCTTAGCCCAGATTTTTGAGGCATGTTTGGAAAACATTTTAACAAATGTAAATATGCATAGTTTAAAATCATTTGACACTTAATTTAAACATGCATGATTTTGGAAAAATAATTTTAGTAGAGAAGCCATGTTATGAGCCAAGTTGAGGAATCAAGATCACAATTAATATTGACTCAATTATAACATTTCTAAACTTTGTCTTGAGCTTCTTGTAATGCATCCATTTTGTGCTTGTCCTTGAGCACTGCTATATATCGCTTTTTGCTTTGTTTGACATTCATCAAAACCTACAAAAGAACACACGTTTAGTATATTGCATTTGAAACGTGTTTCCAACAAATCCGACAAATCTCGTCTCACCCAGTATGAACTGCTCAGGGAATTAGCCACTCCGAATACAATCAAGAGTCTCATATGATGCCACAATGTTCCACTAGGACACCAATCAGAACACAACACAAACTGAAAATTGAACTCTGGAAGGAATTACCTAACCCGACACTACTACATACTTTCCCTATAATATAGGAAACAAAACACATAAAAACAGCATATAGGAGACCAGACTCGGCATTACACTGTTGTGGCGCGCAACCCGATCCCAATAATCTTAGGCACTCAATCATGGAGATGCACATCGAGCTAGATTACTCATTACAACAAAATACCGAATATCGGTTATAAACATGCTAAGGTGTATAATACCATCCCCGAGGACACATATAGCACTATAGGCTACAAAACTCAAGCACAACTGAGGTGCAATGCATGATCTAAATCTCAAGAGCCATCCTGCTCATATGACATTACCGCTGAGCGGAACCTCAACACATATGAAGTTACCAAGTCGTCTCACAACTCATACGGTGCAATATATCGCAACATGAAATAGTTGACCACAAGATAACGCCGCAACTACTCTTTCATCAAGAGCGCATTACTGAAATGAACACAACTGGCCTGGAGTAAGGCTTATTTCCATGTTTAAATCCATCCACCGACCTCAAGTCGATCCTGATCGGGCCCAACTAGGCCAATGACCTTTCAAAGGTCCATGCTAACTTCCCTCTTCTCATAGCACACAAGAACATCCATCGCAACTGGAGCAACCTCCTTAGTTCATAATCTAATAAACAAAGTGCCCTTGAGGCATAAATTCTCAAATAAATGATATTACCAAAATCCTCATACTTGGTTTAAATATTTACTCAATCAAGTGACTGCATGCCACACTTATACAATCTTCATGTGGGACACGGTCCCACGACCTTTCGAAATAATTAACGGGACTTCACATCCAAACCACCGGATGCACCATGCTGAAAAGAGATCAAGAATCCTTAACCAGGATGCAAAGCCTTTCTCACAAAACACCGATCTTAGGTGATATTTGCGACCATACCAACTTACTCAAAACACTGAAACTCCCTTCCTGCTCATCCAAGCTCGTGACATAATAGTCATTACCAAACTACAACCTTGGTCCTTACTTCAAATTCCATACCACTCATTGCACCTCACGTGCCGATATACGATAGACACAATTTCCACCACAACTCTAGAATCAGTGATAGACTAACACTGCATCATATAAAAAATTTCATTTAACCCACTTTAGGAGCACTATAGCAACATACAGGCGAATTATCATAACCATCGAATATGCCAATCTCTAAGTAGTGGTCCAAGACACCATAACCCTTCTGAGATTCGGCTACTCATAGCAGGCCATAACAACAGAATGCTTCTGAATAATATCAATCACTGCGGCCTACATGCATCACACGCACACGCACCGCCACAAATCATATGCATAACTTGATCATGCTGGATAAACTAATCACTACTACCAATATGCCAAGTTAACCATGACTAATCAATCTACTTCTTTCCACTTTATCCTTGATTGCCTTAGAAATAATACTTCTTCATTCAACACACAACACACTCCATCTACACTTTCGTCGAGTGACCTTGAATCACGATACCAGGCTGTCTCAATTCTCACAAACTATTTCATATTACTCAAATGCTACACCACAAGTCAAAATACCATAGAACATTCTAAGCATCTTCTCGTAAGCTACTACAGAGCTTGATTCTTAACTCTACTCGTAGGCTCGAAATTATTGGGCACCACACTTTAACTTTTGAATTCACTAGGACCATTATTGAGAGCCACCCGCTCCGACTGGGTCCCGAACAAAATCCACTCCATAAATATATATAACACACGAATGCCCTCCCGATGTAGCACTCGGCGAAATCACTTCCTCTAAAACCTGCATCTATACGAGGCATAAATCCTGGATTCTTTTTCCAAGTCCGAACATGAGCCAATAAGGCCAACCATCGCATGCCTCCAACGATTTATCTGCTCGAATTACCACTTATGGTCTTTTCTCGTTGCTAAAATAATCCATCAATTCGCCGATAATCAGAAATCTCGAGTGTAGTTAATCATACAGCCCAATCATAAGCAGTGGGACTCTCCCACTTATCTTGAAGCAATTATTTCACAATTTCTGGGTTCGCCCGACCTCTTTACCTTTTATTGGCATAACCTCGCGTCATAATTTATCCAAATATCTTGGAGTCTTTTTGTAAATCCCCATCTTCCATATTATGAATCATCATCCACATTCACATGACTGATCTCCTTGTTGCATAACCAGTATAATCCTTCCAGAAGCTTCGACAACCACACGACCGTTAACCTGCTCACGGGGAATAACCCATTTAGGGAAATCACCTCCCGACATCTTCCCACACCGCTGCACGAGGTACATTCACTACGACACAAATAGCCTATCCTGAGTCCGAGCTCACCTTCCAGCTACACAAGTCCATTCGCCCCTCGCGGACATCCATTAAATGTGCGGCAACATCCTTCAAATTTTGGGGTTATGCTGCATCCTTCTCCATTTCAAGTAGCTCCTTTCCGCCATATCAATCTTCTGCCGCATAATAGCCCATACTTCATATCATACCCGTAGGCTTCAATCACCAATCATTAGAATCCCCAATTCGATCCAAACTCTCCTTAAGGCACGTAGTCTTCCTACTACCAAGCCCATATGTAACCCCCGCCACTCTCCCACTTTGGCGAAACTCATCTTCTTAATCGGTCACTAGATCTTGCTTCTCATACTTGGCCTTCTAGAAACTTTAAACACCGCCTGACACTTCCCATGTGTCCTTCCTCATACTTTGCTGTTCAAATGTTGCTCTAAATGAAATATATCTTTGTGGCACTTGAATCCACTATTGCTGCTAACTTTAGAACCTTTCCAAAGGCCATCTTTATCGATCCATCAACATAAACAATTCTGATTTGGTCTTAAACCACCGCACAATGCGATATCTGACAGCTGTATCTCCATTACTATTTCACAATATCCTCCCATAAAGGCGAATTGTAGTAAATTTTAACATCGACGAGCTTGGTACGTTCCATTAGGACCACGATACCCCATCATAGAAGAAAAGTTCCACCACACTTGCAAATACTAGGTCTCATTACTTCCACCAGCCCAAATCTGACCATCTTTAGTACGACTGCCTTTCTCTTGCCGGGAGTAAAATACTGGATCCCTTGATTACACGCTGAGTAAACTTTCCTTCAATTCATCCATTGTCCCGACACGTGGACAAATATCCTACCATCACAACCACACTGCGGAATAATAGCTTATGAGCATCATGGCAACCTGTGCCTAGCCTCAAGGCTCTTCGGAGTTATGTTACTGAGCTGAACAATAGAAAATCCTTCCCTAAAGCGACTATAATAGTCCAATCAACTATACCGGGAAAATACTCTCGCACCACAATTTTAGTGCCATTTCAATTCTTCAAATTCTCGATTTCTTACAAACGCTCGCGCCACGCAAGATTGAGTAGGAAGGAATAGAAGGCATAAGCCTCAAAGGAAACGAACCGCACAATAAGGAAATCAAGAAGGGAAGTACTCCTAACAACGATGTATCCTCCTGAGGATAAGTACAGATGTCTCCTTACCGATATGAGAGACTCTACTAGACTTGCTCATGACTCGTGAGACCAACGGGAACCTAGTGCTCTGATACCATGTTGTCACGACCCAAAATCCACTAAGGGTCGTGGTGACACCGGACACCACTGTCAGGCCACCCAACTCAAACGCTAAAGTAAATATCGTTTTATCACTTCTGAAAATACAAGAATTTTCTTTCATTATCTAGAATTTTTTTTAAAGAATAAAGTTTCAAATCAAATTTAAAAGTTATGCAATTATACAATACTTTAAACCATCCCAGAACCCGGTGTCACAAGTGCATGAGCATCTAATGACAAGAGAAATAAAAAAATACAACATCCACCTGGAATACAATGGACGGAAAGTAAATACAGTACAAAGGTAGGACGACTCTAGCTGTGGCCGCGTCAAATGATGCAACTCACCTAGTCCCTGAATCATCCATGATGTTATGCCTAGAAGACCGCTGGAGTCACATATATCTGTGCAACAAAATGCACAGCAAGTGTAGTATGAGTACAAAAACAACGTATACCCAATGAGTGTCCCGCCTAATCCCGAAAGGGTATAGACGAGATGGTCAACCTTTAAACTCACTAGCAGTCCAATAATTATTTATCTTTAATAAATATATTAAACATTAAATTTATTTTATAAACATGTTTCTAATCGAGATAGAGGAAACAAGTAAACACACAATTCTTTCATGGAAAATTTTCTTAGACTTCTTGTTATTATCAACAGTATAAATCTAGAGCCATAGTCTGGCATAAAACGACTCAAATAAGTCAAGGCAGCAATACAAGCATGCAGAAATCATATCGTGGTGACGGCCCAATCTAACAGGAATAAATGTGCACTTGCCGAGGGTCGACGGCGCGCCTATAGATGCATCTATTAATCTGCCAAGGTGTACGGCCCGTTCCAAAATAAACATATGCAGACAGACAATTAGTCAAACAGTCAACATGGAGCAAATATCCAAGAAAGGTCTATTCTCTTTAATAATTTGAGAAAACAAAGCTTAACTCTTTCTTTTTAAAATCCATTTACAAATTTAATATGATTTAAGCAATTCAAGCCATCAATGGGTTCACAATTAATCCAAGTATAACATGCTTTTGGATCCTAGACTACCCGGACAATAGCATAATAGTAGCTACGCACGAACTCTCGTCACCTCGTGCATACGTAGCCCCCATAAATAGGAGCACATAATCAGTTTAACTCACATATGGGGTAATTTCCCCCTCACACGATTAGAAAGTAGACTCACCTTGCTCCGAAGACCCAAAACCGGCATTCTACATTCCTCTGAAGGCTTGAACCGACGTACAATGCTCCCAAAACAAACCAATAATTATGTAAATCCATTAATATATGCTAAGGTATTCATTATAACCCAATTTATAACAATTTTCAACCCAGAACAAAAAGTTTGCCCATGACCATAGGAACTCAAATACTCCCTCCATTTCAATTTATGTGAACCTATTTGACTGGGCACGGAGTTTAAGAAAAGATAAAAGACTTTTGATCTTGTGGTGTAAAATGAGGCGCCTTTATTTTTTGTAGCTATAAATCATTGTGTAAAGGTAAATTGTTTCCAAATAAGGAGCGATGTCATTCTTTATGACACAGACTAAAAAGGAAATAGGTTCACATAAGTTGAAACGGGGGGAGTATATAATTTTCTCTTACTTCCATACTCAAAATCGTGGCTAAATTCCAATAATACTAATTTTTTAGGTCTTCCTCTAACTCTCAATTTTCTACCCATTTTCATACTAAAATCCATACATAATTAATGTATTTAACTCAAAATAGGTGGGAATAACTTACCTTAACATTGTTGATGAAGATCCTCTCTTTAACCCTTCCAAGAATCGCTCAAGCCATGTGAAATATGAGAAAAATGACTAAAATCCGACCATTAGAACAATGCTTCTGCTCCAACCATTTCCACTTGTGCAGAACAATTCCCTCTTAAGCGGTTCTACTTTTGCGGTCACAAGTATCTTCTGCGGTCCTGGGCTCAGCCCTATTTTCCGTTTCTGCGATGCCCCTTCCGCAGATGTAGTCCGCTTCTGCGGAATTTTGATCGCAAGAACCACATCTGCGGAATTTTGACCACATATGCGGTCCTCAAGCCTTGGATCCAAAACTGCTTCCGCGTCTCCCCATTCGCTTCTGTAGTGCCGTTTCTGCAGTCAACCAACCGGAGAAGTGAAAATACCAGTAACCAGATGCCTTCTGCCCTTTTCCAAATTCCAACTTTGATCCATTAACCACCCGGAATTCACCCGAGGTCTCCGGGACCTCAACCAAACCTACCAACCAATCCCAAAACACATGGAGGACCTGCTCGAGGCCTCATCACGTCAAACTACGATAAAATCATTAATCGACCTGCGATCCAAACTTTATGAACTTTGAACTTTCCAACTTCTACTTTCGATGCTTAAACCTATCAAATCATGTCCGGTTGACTTCAACTTTGCACACAAGTCATACTCAAAATTACGAACCTTTTCCAACTTCTAGAATTGGATTCCGACCCTGATATCAAAAAGTCCACTTTCGATCAAACTTCTCAAAAACCTTAAAATTTCCATCTTTTGCCAAATGGCTCCAAAATGACCTAAGGACCTCCAAAATCACTTCCGATAGCGCTCCCAACTCCATAATCACCATACGGAGCTACTCCCAGTTTAGGGATCCCAAACAGACATCGATAGTGCTGAACTGCACTTCAAGCCAAACTTAAGAAATTTCTTCCAAAATGCTAACTTCCACAATGGGCACCAAAATGCTCCGGGGTTACCCAAAACCCATACCAGGTATACGCCCAAGTCCAAAATCATCATACAAATCTGCTGGAACCTTCAGATCCCGATTCTGAGGTCGTTTATTAAAAAATATAGTCCTAGTTCATTCTTTCAACTTAAAGCTTCTGAAATAAATTTTTTTATTTAAATTAACTCTGATCTTCTTGAATTTCAATTCCGACCACGTGAACAAGTCATAACACCTGAAATGAAGCTACTCATGACCTCAGACTACTGAATGACGTGCTAGGGCTCAAAACGGCTGATCGGATCGTTACACAATGTGTCTAACACAATATTTATGGTTAGTTTCAGGAAGTGCTGTTCTCATTGCCTCTATCAAACCCTACAAGTCATGAACCAAACAAAAAAGTAAAAAGCTATAAAAGAACAGAAAACAACTTAAATGAAGTATGGAGAAGTAGACATTGAAAAAATAGAAAGTTTACTGAAATAAATAGCTGAAAAGTACCTTTTGCATGTCTGAGATGAAAGTGCATCCTTCTCCATTCTGTAGGTCCAATGACCCTTTTAGCAATCCCAAAAAACAGTCCCAAGTCCTCTTTGTTTCTTTGTCCACTATAGCCCATGCTATAGGATGAAAATGGTTCATTGAGTCTTGACCAACATCAACTAGAAGTTGTCATTCATCTTTTCTCTTAAGAAATGTCCCATTCAATCCAATTCAATGATAGGCCTCAAACCAGCCTTAAAATCCATCTTCAGTGCATTGAAACAAATATACATTTTAAAGATCTCCTCTTACCTTCAGCTAGTGCATCTTTTGACAAGTTAATAATAATATTACTACCAGGATTACTGATCTTCTACTCAATGGCATATTCTTCTAGCTTATTATACTAATCTTTAAAGCTTCCTTGGAACTTATTAAGAATCAATGCTTTTTCCCTTTTGCATTTTCCATGACTAACATTTAGCTCAAATACATATTTTAGGTAAGCCCTTATCTCTTTCACTTTATATTTTAGATTACTTTGTAACTTTTTCTTAAAATAATATGCAATAGTACAATAGTCAACAATACTAGTATCATAAGCAACATAGTATTCATGATGTAGGTTAAGGTTTTGATTCTTACTCTCCGACAGTTCCCGTTTTTAGAGATTAAGCAAACAAATGGGCAGCCAGTTTAACAATCATACCTAAGCCTTGTTTTATCACTTTTTTAAGAATTATCTCTTTCTTATTTGCCATAACATAGAGTTCTAAACACTTCCTAGCTTCAAATATGTCTTTGAAGGTCATACTCTTGTCTAGTTCCTTATAATCAAGGAGCTGATAAGTAATGCTCATATTTCTTTCAGTTGCAATAGTATCTAATTCTTCAGAATCATATTCTGAAGATTCAGAATCATACTCATCACTATCCTTACCATCAGTTGAGCTACTGTCAGTAGCAGTCTCAAAATTAGGTACTACAACTCATCATATTGAGTAATATTAGGTACTTGGACTGATTTCTCACTTTCCTCAACATCAAACCAATTAATAATATTATAATCAGTATCAACTATTTCTAACAGGCACCTAATACCACTATTCCCTTCAACTTCATAGTATACCAGAAGGGGAAGAAACTATAAGTTGTTGAACACAAATAAACCCTAATTCATTGCAGAACTCATCTACAATGTCTTTATATGAAAGATGGCCAGAGTCATAACCTGTCGAAGTGTGCAACAGATTCTTAGCATACTTTACTTATGGCTATCTACTTCATTCCCCACCATAGTTGAATATTGTGTCCAGATTAACCATTTTGTTGATCTGAAATTAAATAACATAAATAAATATTAGATCATGAATGATAATAAATAGTAAGAAAGTTGAGCTAAGAAGACCGACCACAAATTAAATTATATTAACTCATTATTGATCAATGCATTAATCAATACCATATAATAATAATAAAACAAGGATAAACACATAAAAATAATAAAGTTCACTTAACCTAAACCACCATGGTCATAAAACCATCTCCAAAACCCTAAATCACCCAAAGAGAATAGAAAAATGGGACCAGCACATCAACTAAAATAATGAATGTGTAAAAAAAAAATATAAAATTACTAAAATAATTGGATTACCTCACATTCATGATCACTAATGAGTAATATTACCCCACATGCAACAAAGTCAAAATTTGGCCAATAAAGAAAAAGCCAAAAGTTGCATTAGAATAATCAGAAATTCCAGTAAAAACAATATACAAATCAACCCATACTTGAATCCCTAACTAAAAATGATTAAATCAGAAAATCTTAAAATCGACGAAATTAAACCTATGAAATAAACGCTAACTTAAGACATATTACTATAAAAATCATAGGCTAAAGTAAAAATCATAGGCTAAAACAAGAATGAATCTATCGTTTTGGTGGAATATTAGTACCTTTACACCATATGAGATTCAAGAATCAGAAGATGGATGGAGTAAGAAGAAGAAAATGGGTCTCTTAGATTTGGGTGTATTTAAATAAAAGGGTTGAAAGAATCTATTTAGATGAACCCGCTAAAGGGTTATGGATCGTGTCACACTTTGGTTCAAATCGGGTATAAAAATGGGTAACCCAACGATAATTAAAAGAAAGAAAGAAAAGGGTTGAGTGTCTTAAGATTGAGCCACATATCTGTTTCGACTTGGACCGTTAACGAGAGGGTAAATTTATCAATAACACTAACGGCAAGAATAGAAAAGGTTGAATATTATAACAAGAGATACAAATAACTAATATATAATAGTACAGGAGCAGGTATAGCTCTTTTCCGAAAAAATAAATGAAAGAGGTGGAGTAGATTGAAGTATTATAGTTCGAAGAATTTTAATTAACCAAACACATCTTTGACAACTATATATTCTTATACCTGCATGATCACACTTTTTCAAAAATAATAAGAAACACGTTATATAAAATATCATTGGTGTTCTGGCAATCAATTCTTGTAAATTAGTAAAAATTGTGACGTCAAATATTCGAAATCATCATAAAATAGAGTTAAAGTATTACAAAAGATCGATTATATCATTTAACTAATTTTTATGACTCAAACATTCACACTTAGGTTTCTCAATCTATATTTGCATAAAACGTTTTACAAATCACGTTTTTTAGAACTAAAAGCATTACATAAAAAATCTGCCAAAAAAAAACATTACTTATGAAAACAAATTCAACCCCGATACCAAGGATGGTAGTTCAATCTAAGTGTCACTCAATGATTTAGCTTCAATATGGGCGCAGGTGGTTGGTGGAGCAAAGAAAGGTAGAACTTACGGTCTTGGATCACAACATTTCGTAGGTCGTTCAACGACATTGTTGGTTGGTGATGTGAGTTATTCTCAAAATCACGAAGAGGTGGAAGCATTACGAAAAGAAGTTGAAGAGTTGAAGGATGAACGGAAAGAAGATCGCGTAAATTTTAACAAATTGCAGAGTCTAGTGGAGAAATTTACGAGCAAACGTCCATATGATCCGAATGGCGAGGATGAAAGCGATGATGATTTTTTGTTTGTTGTGGTCGTGATGTTTGAGACATTATTTTTTGTTGTGGTTGGTTGTTTAGACTTAGTAATATTTAAAATTGACTATAATTGTAATGTTTTAAACTAAGTTGAATAGTGCTTCAATGTTTAACTTGTGTTTGGATGTTTTAATTATAAATATTTATGTTTTGTATAATTGTTTGCATTCTATGGATTTGATTGGTTGGAATGGTGGATTTGTTGGTTGGCATGTTGGATTAATTGTAAAGTTCCTCAATATTCAAAATTGGCAGGTGGTACTGCTTTAAAATAACAGGAATTTATCAAAAAGTTCCCACTTTTGCGACTGCTGTAGTGAAAAAATCATATATAAAAAAATATTAAATTGGATTTGCGATCGTGGTAGTGGAAAAATAAATAAATAAATAATATTAAATTGGTTTTCCGACCACGATAGTGAGAAAACTCAAATAAAATAAAAATACTTTATATTATTTGCGACCACAACGGTAGGAAAGTTAATATAAAATTTATATTTAATTTAAATTATTCGTGACGGGTTCAGTCGCATTGTTGGCAACATCTATTAGTGGTTTTCCTTTTTGACGTTGTGGCTGCTGTAGTAGCAAATTAGGGACCGATTCGGTTGCTAGCCTTTTCAGACCAGCTATTTCATGAATACAATATTCCGATCGGAATGTAGTCGAAAATTAGCATTTTCTGGCCATATTGCGACCGTTTTGGCAGTCCTAAAACAGTCATTTTCTAGAAGTGATAAACAAACCCATTCTGCACTTGAGAAATATTAAATTATACAAATTACTTTGATTGGCTTCATGAATTGCGAATGATATTTAAACTTGTATGGATCAAAATGTGACCTCGAGATAATTAACGAAATTAATTATACCCTAAGCCTATTCGGAGTTAATAAGTGATATGACCACTCATTAATCGTCGTACCTGATCATCGGCTGGCTCACTCATTAAGGCTACGGCCCATTCACCATCATAGGGACGGGACCTTAGCGTAGTCATGACTATCGCTGCCAGCTCACCATCATAAGAGAAAGACTTACGTGCATGGTTCCACGCCTCTAGGAATCCAGTGGCACACGCCACCAGATGTTCAGTCCTGATGTAGATGAAGTTTTCATAAGTATGAGGCTCGACCGTATCATCCAACTCCGCGGTCAAGCCCCTCGGCTCGCGAGGGACGGCCCTAATCATCGTACTACGGACCCTCTGAGGAGCGTAGAGGGTCAACATGTGCCGCAACGTGACCTCTCTGCGGGCCAGCTTAGCATATTTGATAAGCATGGCAAAAAGCTTGTAAAATGAAGGCACGAGTTGGCCAGGACACACTCTATAGTAATTGCAGAAATCCACCACCAACATCGGAAGGGGGATCCTGAACCCCAACCTAAAAGGATAAGCGTAGAAAATGCAATACCCCCTACGGTCGGTATTGACCCTGTCCTCACGTCTATCAAGGGATATATCGGTGAAGCGGGGAATACAACACTGCACCCGTAGCTGGCCAATACCCACTTCCCCCATCGGTGGGGCCTCATCCACCTGATCCTCCCCCTCGTCGGCGGTTAAATCAGTTGCCGAGCCTCCGGGCAAGGATAAAATATCGGCCACCGATTAGACTCCCCCGAATTCCGCTGATTCAGCGACTCTGCCGGTGGCAGAAGATCCTTCAGCAGCCGGAATAGTAGCCGGAGAAAGGATAGCACGAAAACTGCTTGCCATTTCTCGATGTATAAACAGGAAAAAAATGAGATTCGCGAAAAGGAAAGCGAAGATGGTGTCGAACGAATAACAACGACGAACAAAAGAGAAGATGAACTGATAAATAGGAAGCTTCTCCATAAAGCTCACTTAGACAATAGATGGAAACGTAAGAGATGAATGGCACAACCCCTCTTTCATAGGCAACACCAGTGGCTTTTTCAAATTCCAAAAACTATCATTAACTGCATGGCCAACCGCAAAACGGTTCGGTTCATCAGAAACGTGCGTCATTATGATGAGCACCACGAAACGGTTGTTCACTCGCAAACTGACGCTTTACCTTCGAAACGGTTACTACGACCTGAGGTTACCCAAAAAGACGTTCCCAAAATGCAACTGCGAATTTCGGACGCCGCTAAGTTACGTACCGGGTGCATATGTACTCTTTTCAACCACACGACATACGTATCAACCATCTGAGATAAGGTAAACATCTTACAAGACCGCCCACAGTATAAGGCTACAGCCATCTCCAGTAAGTAAGCGGCTAAGGCCGTCCATGGTATAAAGGCTACGGCCATCCCCAGTAAGTAAGCGGCTTAGGCCGTCCATGGTATAAAGGCTACGGCCATCCCCAGTAAGTAAGCGGCTTAGGCCGTCCATAGTATAAAGGCTACGACCATCTCCAGTAAGTAAGTAGCTTAGGCCATCCATAGTACAAAGTCTTAAAGTGAAGTGCAAGACTAGCTGGACCCGGACTGACTAATCGCTAACATCCCGGGTTCTCTCGGGACCGGGAGCAAATCTCACTGTGCCTAACACATCTAATTGGAAGTGGAATGAAGATAATGCGCTTTACTCTTTCATTTGTAGCTGGATTAAGCCTATTCAGAGTTAATAAGCAATATGACCACTCATTAATCATCGTATCTAATCATCGGCTGACTCACTCGTTAATGCTACGGCCCATTCACCATCATAGGGAAGGGACCTCGGCGTATTCATGACTATCGCTGCCAGCTCACACATCTTGTAGCTATAAATACAAAGAGAAGGCGCCTTAAAAGGGGGGCTGGTTTTCTCCTTCGTTACTACTTCTAAGAAAAGAGATAAGATCATTGTAAGGCTCTGAACCTCTCCATGGAGAGGCAGACCAAAGCAATATTATCAATAAAAAGATCTCATCCTTCCTCTCCTTAATAACTATCATTTGTCTCGTGTATTTTTTATTTGGTTCTTTGATTATTGCGATTTGCTATAATTGACACTTGTTCTATTTCGATTGTTTTTAGGCTTGCAAAGTGTGTGATAACTTTGAGCTAAACAAAACTTTTATGATCTGTCATTTTTTTGAGAAGGTATGATCTGTCGACTTCGTATCAGATATTCTAAGATGCATTTTAATAAAAATTTTAAACAACTTTATCAGTTTGAACTTTTCTTTTGCATGATAATTGATCAATTAGTTTTTGATTTTTGTTTTTGTTTTTTCTGTTCTTTTTTATATATTTGTATTTCATTCATTTTGTCGTATGGAATAATGAAATCATGATTTGATTCCTCCAATAATTGGAGACAGAAGGCATGGACTATTACTCATCGTTTAACTTTTGAAAAACAATTCAGAAAATGTTTGAAAGGAACATAACAAAATAAATACAATCAACAACAAAAAGAATTGACATCATGCATTTATATTCTTTCCACCTAAATATGTAAATGAACATAATGTTAGTAGTTAGAAAAGCCATGCAACTTGCCTAACATTTCTGTTTTCTTTTATCTTTTCGCCCTTACAATTGGACAGAATATCCAAATAAATAAATAGAATATTCGTTAAATAAATGACACAAACTAAACCAACAAAAGAACTGGAGTTTCCCTAAGATTGTTAAATAATAGATATACGAAAAAGAATACATATATTATGTGATGATGTTTCAACTTGCAAATTGGTGTTTATTGTGAACTCAGAACTTTTAATTTGAACTTGATTTTTCTTTTTCAAGTAAAGATATTATTTAGAAGGTGTATTTCAGGTGAAGTTTTTCAAATCTTCAACTTCTACTCAATAACTTTTTGACTTTCACAACCTTTTTTCCTAGAAAAACTATAACTCTCCAAGCATTCCGCTACAAACTCTTTTCTAAAGGATCTTACCAAATACCAGCCCGATTCACTATTTACTTTTTTTTTTTAGTTAATGTACCTAAATTATATATTTACTATACACAAATTTATATACATTGTATACTTTTAATTTAAATGGTTAGGGGATGACTATTTAGGTTCAATTTTTCAAGAATTAAGTTAAATATCTACCTATCCAAGCGCTTAAACTTAAAATAGTTGGCAAATAGTATATATAATCGATGTATAATATGTGTATTTGTTTATAATTTATGTATACTGACTAAAAAAATAAATAATGAGTTCGACCGGCTATTTGGGTAAATATTCCTTAATTTTTCGTTTTTCTTTCAACTACAACTTCGTCCGCACGGCCCAATAATACTACATTTTTTAGTTGATAAGGGTTATAAAAATTATACGGGGCGCCTTATTTGGTCGCCCACATTTAACTTATACCATTTTTTATAAAAGTTTTAATTTGTACCCACTTTTTAAATAACTTCCCCTTTCTTCTCCTCGTACTTTTCTCCTCAAAGTTATATCCGCCTTCAATCCGTATAGGCTACTTAACATTGTGCGGCTTACACAGACTTTTCGAGTGGTCGTTGTTCAACGTCATTTCTTTAATGCTCTTTTATGCTATTCTTCTGATAGAATCTTGATTATGTTAATAATATATTTCATCTTCGTGTACCTATAAATCTCAGAAATTTACACCCCCCCAAGTTTGTTAATATTTGGTGGTGAGACTTTCCTTAATCCTGGTAACTAATTATAAAGATCTTTGTTTTCATTATACGCAGGAATGTAAAAACAAAAATGACTGTTCTGTTTCCTTGCAGAAGATTTTGAGATGGGATTCATAAGCACAATATTGGATTCTAAGGATTTGGAATGGGGATCGTTATAGGGCTAGTGATCGGAGTTGAAGTTCGTCAGTTACAAAATAAAAACTTGCCAGTTACAAAACAAAAACTTTAATTCTAGAACTGAAGTCCGCCAGTTACAAAAAAAAAACTTCGGCTCTAATTTGCTAATTACAAAACAAAAACTTCGCCAGTTACAAATATAAAAATTTCAGCTCTAGAGCTGAAGTTCGCCAGTTATAAAAAACTTTAGCTCTAGAGCTAAAGTTCGCCAGTTACAAAAACAAAAACTTCAGCTCTAGAGCTGAAATTCGCCAGTTACAAAAATAAAAACTTCATCAATTACAAACAAAAACTTCAGCAAATAGAGAACAAAATTTCAGCTGCTATACTTAAGTTTAGCAGTTACAAACAAAAACTTCAGCACACTTGGTTCAACACACTTGCTACTTCAGTCCCGTCTACTAGAAGGCTGAATTTTTACGTGATTGTCTTTGCTACTTCAGTCCCATATGCTGAAATTACGCGAAAAAATATGTATGCTTATAATTTTTTTGTAAAGCGACCACAAATTAAAACGTAACCCAAAAACCGGATATAGATACAAATGACCCACAAGGGTTGGCTATAGCTTGGGCCAAGTAAGATGCTAAGCCCATAGTTCTAGTAAGATCCGAAACCCGACCTACTCGTACCATGTTTTTTTGACATTTCACAGTGGAAAATCATAGGAGAAAAAGAGAATGCAGAAAAGAGAGCAAGCGAAGCTAAGCGGATCAACGGGTGGCTCCGCCGCACCGCCGGCGAAAAGGGGTCGGCCATTCGGAAGCGTAAACAGCAACGCAGCCGCAGCTGACTCAGCAGCTCCTTCAACTCTCCTCGGCCCGTCCCTGCAAGTTCACTCTGCCTTCGCTGGTTAGTCCCAAAGATCTTTGAATACATTGCCTCATGAAAAGTTGTAAATGGAATCATCTTTGTGCTTTTTCATGTTATAATTTTTATTGGATAATATAAAGTTTTGAGCCTTCTTGTTGTGAGTTGTACATCATATCAGCCTTTATCCGCTGGTTTTGTTCCAATTTTAGGTCATGATCAGGAGGTTGAGAATTAGAGAGCAAAATATACATGTGAAACTTAGGGATTTGAAATATATAATGGTTAGAGGTGTGATTTCCTATCAAACAAAACCACACCTCTTTTTTTTTTTTTTGCCCCTTCTAAAAAAAAAAGAGGTGTGATTTTGTTTGATAGGAAATTAGGAATGTATCTGTTAGGAAAGATCAAGGTATTTTATCTGTAAAGAAAATGGATCAAGATATGAGGATACCAAAGACCATATAAGGTACAACTACCCATTCGCGCAACCAATTCAGGACACTCAAATAACCCCACACTCCTATGACTTGACATTTTGAGCGTGGACAGTATAACATTGAACAACATTACACTTGAGTAAGTGGAGCAAAACTTGAAGCTAAAGAGAATTTCATTCCACTTGATTAACTAACAATCTGGAACTTTCAACCTATATATGCAAAGCAATGTGAAAAAAGCCTGGTAACCGCCTCAGAACTGCGTGATGATAAGAAGATATTATAGTCTTGGTTTGGTGTGTTTGAACATAAAGGAATCGCATATGCTTTGATGGATATCAACTCCTCCTATGGTTCTTAAGGCTAGATGTCTCTTAGGGGTTGTTTGGTACATGGGATCAGGATTATAATCCCCGAATAAAGTTTGGGATTAACTTTATCCTATGTTTGGTTTGGGGTATTAGTTAATTCGGGGTTAACTTTTACACCAAAATAGTGGGATAACTAATCCCATGGGATATCCCACCATTGTACCAAACAATCCCTTATGGTTGTATAGTTGACACAACTTAGATCCTGCAGAGATTGTCATATTAACTTTTTTAGTTTTGTCAGCTCTTATCTCTTGCTTAGCTCTTTTCTGCTCATAGCTGACTCCTATGTTATGTACTCTCTTTTTGTACTTCTTGCATCTTCTAGATCCCATCTATAAAATTCCCCTTACTTCATAAAAAAAAGATATTGTAGTCTTAGTTGAAAAATTAGTTTGATAAAGAAACCATCACATCAGTTTGAAATTTGAATAGTTCAATGACATTTGAATTCTTGAAAGTGATTTAAATTGAATAATGTCAAAACATTTTGGGATGTCCCAAAAGTCCAAATCTATAAGAGTGCCATGTAAATTGGGATGGAAGGAGTAACAATTGGTAGGTATTTCATCTTTTCATTTGAAGATAATGTTGTTATTGGCACAATTCCTATTGGATCATTGCAGTTTTAGTTTTGGCTGATGGGCTGAATAAGTTTTTTTTCTTTCTTTTTTCCCAAATGTCCAAAGAAGCCATTACAGTACATGATCACCGACAAATTCTTTGAAGCCAAATGTTACAAGACATAATGATCTTCTTGTTTGGGATGTGATCTAGATAGCCCCAAATAGAGTGCGATACAAAGATTCTCGTTATTTTGTCTCCAACATTTTTTTTACCCCTCTTTACTTACTTGAGTTTTACAAATTTATAGTGTCACCTAGGGACAAAGGTACTAACTCACTCTTAATTGAGATTTTGAAAATTGGGAATTATTTTTCTTTTGTTTGCTTTGCCCCTTTAATATTTGTTCTCCGAAATAGAAAATTTCTTTTACTTTGTGTTTTTATTTACAAAAAAAAAGGGTATTAATAAGGTTCCGCAAAATTGAAGTCATGGAGAGTCCAATTTCCACGACCAGTCTATTTGAGCCGAAGATGGAATGCAAAATCGTTCTGCTTGTAAGAGGGAATGTTATATGTTCAAATGTTTGATCATCTCATCTAAAAGTTTAAGTTGTTAGAGAGAGCACAACAACAACAACGACAACAACAACAACTACCCAGTATAATCACACCAAGTGGGGTCTGAGGAGGGTAATATGTAGACGGGCCTTACCCCTATCCGAAAGGGCAGAGAGGTTGTTTCCAATCGACCCTCGACTCAGTGAAGGAAAGGAAAAACAAAAACAAAAGAGCATTAGTAACTCTAGCAAAAATAGCGTAAATAAGTATCTAAACATACAACAACAACAACAACAACAACTACCCAGTATAATCCCACAGAGTGGGGTCTGGGGAGGGTAATATGTAGACGAGCCTTACCCCTACCCGAAAGGGCAGAGAGACTGTTTCGAATCGACCCTCGCCTCAGTGAAGGAAAGGAAAAACAAAAACAAAACAAAACAAAAGAGCATTAGTAACTCCAGCAAAAATATCGTAAATAATTATCTAAACATAAGAACCATAAATAAAATAGCATGCAATAATATCAGACAGTAACTACCATGAATAACTACCATAAGGGAGACACAATTCAATACACAAATCATCTATGGATAACCCTGTCAAGCCTCACCCAACCCCGGGTGAGGAGTACGAAAAACTCTAGGAGCCCCTATCCTACAACCCTGATACTAGACCTCCAGACTTTCCTATCAAGGGTCATGTCCTCGGAAACCCGCATTATAGCCATGTCATGCCTAATCACCTCTCCCCAATACCTCTTAGGCCTCCCTCTGCCTCGCCGTACGCCGACCATCGCCAGCCGCTCACAACTCCTCACCGGGGCATCAGGACATCTCCTCTGCACATGCCCGAACCACCTCAGCCTCGCTTCCCGCATCTTCTCATCCACCGGGGCCACCCCCACCTTCTCTCGAATAACTTCATTCTTAATCTTATCTAATCTGGTGGGCCCGCACATCCACCTGAGCATCCTCATCTCCGCGACCTTCATTCTCTGAACATGAGAGTTCTTCACTGGCCAGCACTCCGCCCCATACAACATGGCAGGTCTAACCACAGCTCTAAAAAATTTTCCCTTGAGTTTCTGCGGAACTTTCTTGTCACACAGGACTCCTGATGCAAGCCTCCACTTTGACCACCCCGCTCCTATACGGTGAGTGACGTCGCCGTCAATCTCTCTGTCCCCCTGAATCACCGACCCAAGATATCTGACACTGTCCCTCTTGGCGATGACCTGAGATCCAATCATCACGTCCCTGCCTACTTCGCTCGGCTCGGCGTTAAACTTGCACTCCAGGTATTCTGTCTTAGATCTGCTTATTTTGAAACCCTTAGACTCGAGAATTAGAGAGAGCACAATTTTATTTAAAAAAATGTATCAACACACCACCTCTTTTTTTCCACGGGCCAAAGCATGTGGAAATTCTTTTTGATAATAGGTGTCAATGAGACTCGAACCCAGGACCTCTGCCTGTTTTAATACCATGTTAACATGTGTGACCATCTTATCTAAAAGCTTAAGTTGTTAGAGAGAGCTCACATTGAATTACTTAATTATTTTGAACACTATAAATCTTGAAGCACATGATTCTACTGCATTGACTACTTATTCATGTAGATTCGATTATGGGAGTTGAATAGAGTGAAATTGTGTACTTGATCTATGATTGTATGATCGGCAAACTAGGTCTAGAACTAAATGAAAGAGTAATTTGTTGTATTTGCATGTGTAAGCAGGAAGGTTTTTGATTTTCTCATGGTCAACCCAAGCCAAGTGAACCAGATTGTCTTTTATCTCAACTAACTATAAAGCTAAAATTCCTTTAAGATTTATATAAGAGGATGTTCGTACTGGAAATTTGACTTACATGTTAAATTTGAGAAAAAATTAGAGGCATTTATTTCTGATAAGGCTGTGGAAATAGGACGATGCCAGCCCCGTTATCTTGCATGCTTGTTATTTATTTGTCTTAAAGTTTTGTTTTACTTTACCAGAACAGAATAATAAAAGGATTGTTCTAGCTCTTCAAAGTGGATTAAAGGGTGAGCTGACATGGGCACTAAATACACTCACTTTGCTATCATTCAAGGAGAAAGATGACCTCCGTAAGGATGCAATTCCTCTTGCCAAAATTCCTGGATTGCTTGATGCTCTTCTTCAAGTTGTATGTTTCTTGATATCTACCACATAACATGTGATTCCCATGTAACTTCTATTTGTTCTTTACTATTTTTTTTGAACAATAATGTCAATATTCTGCTAAACAAAATGATTGGCGTGATATAGTGTTACCAAGGGTACTTGTAAAGGCACCTCGTGTGCGGCTTTTGGGTGCAAATTCAGCTGTTACGGGATTTGGAATCGGATATGAAGCATTGAACTCGAATGTATCTGTACCTAATCCTAGGTAACTCAGGATGGTTTCAATCTCCCGGTCCCTTCTTTTATATGCTTTTATTACTTTATTATTTTTTACGTTTCTTATTTCCAGTGCATGAGATCTCTGTAACTGTTTGTAATCCCTGATGACAGCACTGGTTCTGGAGCTGCCAACAGAGATTCATCTGCTCAGAAGAGTAATACCAAGTCTCGCGCTGCAGGTTGGTGGTTTGAGGAAGATGGCTTATTTAATTTGGATGAGGAGGGGCGAGCTGAAAAGCAGCAGTGCGCCGTTGCTGCTTCTAACATTCTCCGCAACTTCTCTTTTATGCCAGATAATGAAGTCATCATGGGCCAGCATAGACATTGCTTAGAAACTCTATTCCAATGTCTGGCAGATTATGTTACAGGTGTGAAGGAAACTCTGTTTGATATTTATGTTCTCTATGTTCTGCTTACAAGCTTGACATCTGTGCAATGGCACATTTCTATTATGGAAAATTATAATGTTTGACATATGTGGTACCTGGTGCTCTTTTTCTTAAGTTGTCTTTATGGTTATAATTTGGCTAGATTTTGATATTGTCTTTCTTGACGAGTTGATGTCTCAATTGACCTGCTACACCAATGATAATTCTGGTTTTAATTTCTCTCATTGAATTGGAAATTTTTTATTGTTATAATTGAAGTGGAAATTATGTCTTGTATCTCCATTGAAAACCTATCCAAACCTTTCAAACATATTCCAGTCCGCTATACAGCTTTTGTACCTCTCCCTCTCTCTCTCCCTCCCTCCCTCCCTCTCCCTCCCTCTCCCTCCCTCTCCCTCTCTCTCTCTCTCTCTCTCTCTCTCTCTCTCTCTCTCTCTCTCTCTCTCTCTCACACATTGACTCAAGTGTAACTACCCGGCTATTTTAATTATTCCTAGTCCCGATGATGTCTTGAATTATTCTATAATTCGATAGACTTTACATTCATCCTGCATCCCTACCTGCCTGATAAAAGAACCCTAAAAAAAAGAAGACGATGAAATTAGATACGTCCTATTCTGCACAAAGAAGAATTTGTTAAAATGCGGTTCTCTTAACCTGAATGTTAAAGTGTTTTCTGTAATTTTTTTTTGAGCATGCTTCTTATGCCTTTTGTCATCTTTGGATTCTTATGTTAACAAAGGATGAAGAACTTGTCACAAATGCCCTCGAGATGATAGTGAATATAGGTCCATTGATAGATCTCCGAATCTTCAGTTCCTCGAAACCTTCTTTCATCAAAATGACTTAAGTGTGTGACTTTTGTGTCGCTTATTGTAAGTCAAAATTAAAATTGATCTTTATCCAGGGAAAAACGTGCGGTCCAGGCTGTCATGGGAGTGTTAGGATCTGCTGTCAAGGCCTGGCATTGTGCTGCTGCTGAATTAATTGGTCGTGTTATAATAAATCCTGATAATGAACCTTTCCTACTTCCTTCTGCTTCTCAGGTTGATGTCCTTCCTTTTTGACAGATGTACTATGTGAATATTCAAATAACCCATTGACTTTAATTTTTGCGTCGCGGATATATAAACGTTTAGTTGATATCATGAGCCAACCAGCTACTGATGCTCAAGCAGCTGCAATTGGTGCATTATATAACCTTGCTGAAATAAATATGGACTGCCGTTTGAAGCTGGCCAGTAAACGATGGTAAGAGGCAAACTGTCATAGTCACAAGATTTGATTTATTTTTACATCTGAACGTCTTATCCACTGAATTGAACTTCAGGGCTATCGATAGACTGTTGAAAGTGATTAAGATGCCACATCCAGTACCAGAAGTGTGCAGGAAAGCCACAACTATTTTAGAAAACCTTGTATCAGAGCCACAAAACAAGCCTCTTCTACTAGTGTATGAAAATGCATTCGCGAGATGCTTTTTGGTGACCCAAGATACTCCATATTTTCCAGAATACTATACGAGCTAACATCACAACCAAGCAACAAAGTGGCATCAGCTCGAGGGATCTGGGGCATGTAACATCGTAACACACAAAGGTACCTTAATATTTCAGCTAAGATATGTTTTGTTGTACATACATTTAAATGTGATAAGTTGAGCAAGCTTTTAGAAATTTCAAATACTTGTTACTTGCATTGTAATAGTAATTTCACCTCAAAATTGCAAAATATATATGTTTCTATAGGCTTACCAATTCTGACCTTGATTTATTGAAGCTACTAGTAAATTTGCGGCGCTTCATGCGGTTATAAACGATATTTATGCGCAAATTCTGCAAATTTAGAATAGGTAAAAAGATAATACTACCCCCGGTCCAAAATAAGTGATTTTTTGGCTTTTTTCTTGTGGTCCAAAATAAGTGATTTTTTTCGGATTTCAAGAATAAATTAATTATTTTTTCCTACATCGTTCTTGGAGTAAATAGTGTTGGAATATGTATTAGGAGTTTTTATGTGAGTTAGTAAAGGTTATATGGTCAATTATATTGTTAATTAATGCTAAAAGGTGGATTTATTAATCTGTGTTAAAACATCCAAAAAATCACTTATTTTGGACTGGAGGGAGTACTCTATTTATCAAAATTAGACTTTAAACCCTAGGAAACCGGTAGCCGTTACAGCCTCTGACACAATCTGCGCCCTTCAGGTGAGCACTCAGCACAACAAAACTATTTACTAAGGGAAACAAACAACTTAGTTAATGTTGTATAAGACGGTCGTGAATCATCCTTCGCCTCAAGAAACAAAAATACAGTAATAAAAGGCAATTCAAGAACAGTACATAATAATAACACCATTATTTGATACAAATAAAAACTAAATGAAAAAAGAAATTACAAACACAGGGAAAGCAAAAAAGGCTCCTGCAATTACTTGTGTATCTATATACAGATGAAGATTTTCAAACAGAATGAGGTAGATGTTTGTCGTTCTGGATAAATTATTCAGCCTCGTAAAACAATAATTTATTCAAACAATGCCTTCAATACTGAAGAATGAGTCATGGAGATTGACCCAATACTCTCAATACCATAACAGTTTTTGCTGCCATGAAATCCAGCAATAGAACAACGATTTCCTATCTTATAGTTGAAGTGATAGATATTGCCAGCAGCTGAAGCTTTTCCAAATGGTCCATAGGAACCCTTATTAGTGCCAAATGATATTGAGCTCAAAAAACTATCTCCATTCATTGTTAATTGAATTGAACCACTTATACTAGTACTAGTAAGGAACTCAGAGGGATAATCCAAGTCAACTGAATTGAAGTTTTCACATAAACTATCAACACCATGTCTCTTTGACAAAACTAGTTTCCCATTCTCAAAGAGAAGGAATTGCAGTCCAAAAACTGTCATCGTAGTGAGAAACAAAAATTTGGGCTACTTCTCCTCCTCCCTTTTCTTCCCAAATGGATCCATCTGGTTTGCCAGCTGGACCAACTTTGACCATATCCATGGTTTTCTTGAATATATCAAGTTATATGATGAGGTTTTCGACTTGAAATAAGTTTTTGAGTCGTATATATACTAGTTTTGGAGTCGTTTCAGCTAGTCTCACACATTGGTATTCATATATTAAATCTTGAAATGGGAATCTGACGCTTTGGTTCTCTCTCACAATTTAATTTTTGTTGTTACTGAATTTCAGTTTCCAATATAATGTTGATTTTGTTAGAATATACGCTTAACGCTAGAGGGGGGTGAATAGCGTTGTAATAAAAAACAGCGTAAATTTGCGGAATTTAAAAATTGCAGGAATGAAATAAGTGCGATAAGTAAATAATAAGGAACGAACACGCCGATGTTATCTTGGTTCACCACAACCCGTGGCTAGTCAGTCCCCGAGAGACTCTCTCGAGATTTCCACTAACTTCGTTAAGCTTACGGGTGCTTAACAAACCGTTACAAACTGAGAACTTGAGTCACACAAGCCTCAACAACCTTTGCTCGAAGATACCACACTTCAAGACTTCAACCAAAGGAATCACAACGTTCCTTCTTACAATACAAGGGATTAACACTTCCCTTCAAGTGTATAAAAACACTTTGCACTCAAAACAAGACTCTCCTCAAGAGTAGATATGAGTAAAATAAATACGCTCAAGAACGCAACAACTTTCGTCAAGAATTTGGCTCTCAAAAACTTATGTAATGAATAGAAAATGATGAATAAGAGAGTATGCAAGCTTTAGCAATAATATGATCAGTTGTTGTACTTAAAAGACTGATTTTAAGATGTATTTATAGTGTTGATAACATGCACAACCGTTGCCTAATTGCCAATTAATAATTGCTGATTTTGTGCTAAAACAATCGGTTGTCTAAGTTGCATAATCGATTGTTTTCCAATCGTCCAAAAATCATTCCCAGATTTTACGCATAATAATCGATTATCTAAATCGTATAATCGATTATCTGGCAACGTTCAAAAAATCTTTTTCAGATTTTACTTAAAACAACCGATTATCAAAATCATATAATCGATTACTTGACAACGTTCAAAAAATCATATTCAGATTTTACTTAGGATAATCGATTATCAGAATCATACAATCGATTACCAGACAGAGTTTGAAAATATTTTGGCAACGGTCATTTACATAATCGATTATGCTATATGTATAATCGATTATATTACAGTCTTGAAAAATCGAATAGACACTGCCTCAACACAATCGATTGTCATAAGGTGCACAATCGATTATTTTGTAGCTATGAAAAACCTGATGGACACTGCCTCAACACAATCGATTATCATAAGGTACACAATCGATTGTCTTGCAGTTTTGAAAAATCTGATGGACACTGCCTCAACACAATCGATTATCATAAGGTACACAATCGATTGTCTTGCAGTTGCCTTAACATAATCGATTATCATAAGTTCATAATCGATTATCTTTGTCCAGATTTTAGAGGCATGTTTAAAAATCATTTTGGTTAAAATAAATATGCGTGATTTAAAATCATTTTGCTTTAAATTAAATATGCATGATTTGATAAAAATGATTTTACGAGAGAAGCCAAGTCTTGAGTCAATTGTCGGATCAAGATCACAATTAAAGAACGACTCATGTATAACTTTATTTCTTTGCTTAATCTTGATCTTTGTTTGTCTTGTGCTTGAATCTCGTTATGTATCAATTGCGCGCTTGTGCTTGGACCTCGTCATATGTCAATTGCGCATCGTTTGTCATTTATCAAAACCTACAAATATGAACACACGTTTAGTTTAGTGCCTTGTGAGAACGTGTTTCAACAATTTCCCCCTTTTTGATAATGGCAAACCTTAATCGGGATATGCATATTAGATAATTCATAATGACGATCCAAGACAAGTAAATAGATATGCAATTAATTCCCCCTCAACATATGAATTCCCCCTCAATTTATGCCAATAAATATTAAGTGCATAGCCTAATATTAAGTGCATAGCCCTTATTCTTCCCCCTTTTGACATTAGCAAAAAAAGAATAAGCAAATAACTTGTTTATTGATTAACTAGAATTGCAATTTCATAAAAGGGATAATAAAACAAATAATGTCAACATAATCGATTAGTGATACTTGATAATCGATTATATATTAAAGAGAAATCGATTATTCTGAAAAGGAATCGATTATTCTGCACCAATCTTTTATAATTCCCCCTGCCTTTAGGGCGATACCTGCAAAAATAAGTTAGGCTCCTCCGACGCTTAAGTTAGTAATTATGTGAAAGGGAAAATCCAATGCATGACTTAGATCAACGTGGAGTCAAGAATCCCGAGTTCACTACGAATTCGGAAGAAGGACTCTTTCTCTAAAGGCTTTGTAAAGATGTCGGCCAATTGATGTTTGGTTTCAACAAATTCAATTTCGACATCACCTTTGAGAACGTGATCTCTTATAAAATGATGCCTAATTTCAATGTGTTTTGTTCTTGAATGAAGAACGGGGTTCTTCGTCAAGCATATGGCACTAGTATTATCACATCTAAGAGGGATATGATCGATACTTAGGCCATAGTCCAAGAGTTGCTGTTTCATCCAAAGGATTTGAGCGCAACAACTCCCCGCGGCTACATATTCAGCCTCGGTTGTGGACAATGCAACACTTACTTGTTTCTTGCTAAACCAAGAAACTAGAGAGCTACCGAGCAAATGGCAAGTGCCACTAGTGCTCTTGCGGTCCAATTTGCATCCAGCAAAATCGGAATCGGAATAGCCAACAAGTTGGCGTGAAGAACCTTTGGGGTACCATAGACCCACATTTACAGTACCAACAAGATACTTCAATATCCGTTTCACCGCAGTTAGGTGAGACTCCTTAGGACATGATTGATAACGAGCGCATAAGCACACGCTAAACATGATGTCCGGTCTACTAGCAGTAAGATAAAGGAGAGATCCAATCATACCTCGATACTTCTTGGTGTCGACTTCCTTACCTTTCTCATCTTTGTCTAGATGGTCGGATGTGCTCATGGGAGTGGCCATTGCTTTTGCGTTGCTCATTTCAAATCGTTTTAGCAATTCTTTGCAATATTTAGCTTGACAAATGAAGGTTCCTTCTTCCCTTTGCTTTACTTGCAGCCCCAAAAAGAAGGTTAGCTCACCCATCATAGACATCTCAAATTCGCTTGTCATTAAATCAGAAAATTCCTTGCACAAAGCATTGTTAGTAGCACCAAAAATAATATCATCCACATAGATTTGAACTAATAAAATATCATTATTTTTATGCTTAACAAATAGAGTGGTGTCAACTTTTCCCCTAATGAATTTATTTTCCAAAAGAAATTTGCTCAATCGTTCATACCAAGCTCGGGGAGCTTGTTTAAGACCATAAAGAGCCTTTTTAAGCTTGAAAACATGATCGGGAGATTTAAAATCTTCAAAGCCCGGGGGTTGTTCAACATAAACTTCTTCTTGAATGACACCATTTAGAAAAGCGCTTTTTACATCCATTTGATATAAATTGAAATTCATAGAAGAGGCAAAAGCAAGTAATAAACGAATAGCTTCTAACCTTGCTACGGGTGCATATGTTTCTTCATAGTCAATTCCCTCTTCTTGATTATAGCCTTTTGCTACAAGCCTAGCTTTGTTTCTAGTGATTACACCATTTTCATCTAATTTATTTTGAAAAACCCATTTCGTACCAATTATGGTATGATTTTCGGGTCTTGGCACCAAATCCGAAACGTCATTTTGTTTGAATTGGTTAAGCTCCTCTTGCATTGCCAAGGTCAAAATTCATCCCCAATTGCTTCGGAGATGGTTGAGGGTTCAGTTTGAGAGACGAAAGCAGTATGACCTAAGGTGTTCTTAAGAGCGTTTCGAGTATTTACCTGTTGTTCAATGTCGCAAATTACCTGGTCGAGAGGATGGTCTTTGATTGTCCTCCACGCGTTAGGCAGTTTCGTTTCTTTCTCCAGTTGGGGCGCTTCATCCGATAATTGTTCCAAGGTTTCATTTTGAATTTCCTTTGGATTTTCCTCTTGTACTTTGTCTTGAGGACTTATTGAGTTTAAAATACCTGCAAGATCAAAACCAGAATCCTTTCTCGCCAAGCGAGCATTATTTTCGGAAAACACAATATGAGGGGATTCCTCCACAGTTTCGATTCTATTGTTGAATACTCTATATGCTTTGCTACGTGAAGAGTAACCAATAAAAATTCCTTCATCGGATTTTGCATCAAATTTTCCCAAATTGTCTTTTCCATTGTTATGAATAAAACATTTACAACCGAATACTCTAAGATGGAAGATATTTGGTTTCCTTCCCTTGTAGAGTTCATAGGGAGTTTTCATGAGTATTGGCCTTATGACTATTCTGTTTAAAACGTAGCATACGGTACTCACGGCGTCCGCCCAAAAATGTTTGGGAATCTTAGCCTCATCGAGCATGGTTCTAGCCATCTCTTCGAGACACCTATTTTTCCTTTCCACCACTCCATTTTATTGTGGTGTACGTGGAGCAGAGAAGGTGTGCTCGATACCGAGTTCGTCACAAAAGTCCGCGAAGAGATTGTGATCGAACTCTCCCCCATGATCACTTCTTATTGAAGTGACGGTTGTGTCCTTTTCATTTTGAACACGTTTAAGAAAGCATTTAAAATTATGAAAAGCTTCACTTTTGTGAGCAAGAAATAGAGTCCATGTAAATCTAGAATAATCATCAACAATAACAAAAGCATAACGATTTCTACCAAGACTTTCAATGCGAGATGGTCCAAAGAGATCCATGTGGAGAAGTTGCAAAGGTCTAGTAGTTGAAACAACATTTTTCGATTAAAAAGATGCTTTTGTTTGCTTTCCTTTTTGACAAGAATCACAGATAGAGTCTTTTTCAAATTTCAAATTTGGAAGACCAATAACTAAATTTTGTGAAACTAATTTGTTTAAAAGATGCATGTTGATGTGAGCTACTCTACGATGCCATAACCACATATCATCTTCTTTGCTCATAAGACAATTCACATATTCAGATGAAGAATTTTCGAGATCAACCATATAGATGTTACCCATTCTAAAACCACGAAGAATAATTTTAAAATCGCTACGGCGAAAAACTAAGCATTCATCCGAATCAAATAAAACAAGATTTCCCTTGTCACATAATTGACTTATGCTCAAGAGATTATGTTTTAGACCTTTAACTAGCAAAATATGCTTAATGGAAGAAGGTTCATCCTTACCGACCGATCCAATGCCGATAATTTTTCCTTTGTTGTTATCTCCAAAAATAACGCTTCCTCCTTCCTTGTGTTCTAGTTGAAGGAACTTGGACTCGTCTCCGGTCATGTGTTTGGAGCATCCACTATCAAGGTACCAAAGTACACTTGATCCCTTCAAACATACCTACAAGACAAATTAATGAGTCTTTGGTACCCAAGTTGTTTTGGGTCCTTAAGAGTTAGGTGTAACATGCTGTGGTGCTTGACATGCAGTTAAGTGTCTATGTCTAGTGAAACAAGCAGGAGCAATATGTCCAATTCGATTGCAATAATGACAAATGACATTAGGATTATGCATTCGTCTAGATTGATAGTAGTTGGACGGATGAAATTTGTTTACTCTATTTTCAACAATATGACTATTGCGTATTTCATGAAAATCATTTCTCCTACTATTTGTTCTAGGATATGCAACATTTCTAGAATAGTTATTTCTAGGTTGAAAGCCATTTCTAGGTGTCCTAAAATGTTCAAAGTTTCTTCTAGTGTTTGGTCTAGGATATGCATCATTTCTAGAATAGTTATCTCTAGGATGAACATTTGTTTTATTTATCCTAGGTTGAGCCTTAGGTGGTTGGGGTTTGGCTTCAACTTTTTCTTTAAGCTCGTTTTTAAAACCTATCCCATGTTTGGTCGATTTCAAATTAACAAGAACTTCATTCAAATTTTTATGAGAAGAATTGAACTTATCTAGGGTGCCCTTAAGTCTTTCTACCTCAATTTTTAGATGCATGCAAGAAATACAATTTTTTCTAGAGCTCTCGGGTTTGTCGGCGCTTCTCTTGCCGAAAAAATTGTTTTCTTCTTTCAACTTCTCATTTTCCAAAATCAATTTTTCCAAATCTTTTTCTTTCAAAGAGAGTTGTCTTTCAAAATCTTTTTCTTTCAAAGAAGCATTTTCCTTAGTGTTTTTAACAGTTTTGGAAGCTTTAATGAATTCACTATACAACTCATCAAAGGCATTTTGCATTTCCTCAAGAGAATAGAAGTTTTTGGAAGAAATTTGACATACCTCTTCTTGATTGTCTTCGTGTGCCATAAGACAAAGATTTGCGGTTTCGTCTTCTTCTTCCTCACTTGACTCGTCTCCGGAGTCGCCTCCCCAAGATATGTATGCTCGTTGTTTCTTGAAGGGTTTCTTCTCCTTTTTGACATTTGGGCAATTTGATGTGCCCGATTTCTCCGCATCCATAGCACTTTACTTGATCTCCTTGTTGTTTGCCTTTTCGTTCATACTCTTTTCGCATGAACTTTTGAAATCTCTTAATAACGAGTCCGAACTCGTTATCTCCGTCCTCATCATTTTGAGGTTGACTTGTGCTTGCCTTGAGGGCGATTCTTTGTTTCCTTTGATCATTAACGAGAGGGTTAAGTATAGTAGATTCATAAGTTTTAAGATTACCTCTTAATCCGTCGATGGTGACATTTGAAATGCCAATAGACTCTTGAATTGCGTCGGCCTTGGAGCGCCATTCCGGAGTGAGACTTCGGAGAATTTTTCGGACAAGTTCCTTATCCGTGAAGGTCTTCTTAAGAGCATGTAAGTCATTAACGATTTTTGAAAATCGTTCGAACATGTCATCTACCCTTTCACCTTCCTTCATGTGAAACAGTTCATATGCATAGGTTAGAAAATCAACTTTAGCCTCTCTTACCTGGTCCGTACCTTTGTACGTGATTTCCAGCTTATCCCACATTTGCTTCGCCGTTGTGCAACATGATATTTTTCTGTAATCATCAGTGTTTATAGCACAATACAATAAGTTGATGGCTTTAGCATTGTTCTGCACTTTATCATCCGCATCGTATTCATCTTCGGATTTTAGAACCCATTCATTTCCAACCTTTTTGGTTGGAATTTGTTCTCCCTTCATTATAACCTTCCACAGATGAAAATTATTCGATTGAATGAATATTCTCATCCTCTCCTTCCAGTACGTATAGTTTGTGCCATCGAATTGTGGCGGTCGGGTGGAGCATTGTCCTTCACCTATTCCTGCAAAAGAATCACGAGTAGAAGCCATGGATTGTTTCTCTCAAACGGTTAAGTTTTTTAGAGAGTTGGGCTCTGATACCAATTGTTAGAATATACGCTTAACGCTAGAGGAGGGGTGAATAGCGTTGTAATAAAAAACAGCGTAAACTTGCGGAATTTAAAAATTGCAGGAATGAAATAAGTGCGATAAGTAAATAATAAGGAACGAACGCACCGATGTTATCCTGGTTCACCACAACCCGTGGCTAGTCCAGTCCCCGAGAGACTCTCTCTCGATTTCCACTAACTTCGTTAAGCTTACGGGTACTTAACAAACCGTTACAAACTTAGAACTTGAGTCATACAAGCCTCAACAACCTTTGCTCGAAGATACCACACTTCAAGACTTCAACCAAAGGAATCACAACGTTCCTTCTTACAATACAAGGGATTAACACTTCCCTTCAAGTGTATAAAAACACTTTGCACTCAAAACAAGACTCTCCTCAAGAGTAGATATGAGTAAAATAAATACGCTCAAGAACGCAACAACTTTCGTCAAGAATTTGGCTCTCAAAAACTTATGTAATGAATAGAAAATGATGAATAAGAGAGTATGCAAGCTTTAGCAATAATATGATCAGTTGTTGTACTTAAAAGACTGATTTTAAGATGTATTTATAGTGTTGAAAACATGCACAACCGTTGCCTAATTGCCAATTAAGAATTGCTGATTTTGTGCTAAAACAATCGATTGTCTAAGTTGCATAATCGATTGTTTTCCACTCGTCCAAAAATCATTCCCAGATTTTACGCATAGTAATCGATTATCTAAATCGTATAATCGATTATCTGGCAACGTTCAAAAAATCTTTTTCAGATTTTACTTAAAACAATCGATTATCAAAATCATATAATCGATTACTTGGCAACGTTCAAAAAATCATATTCAGATTTTACTTAGGATAATCGATTGTCAGAATCATACAACCGATTACATGACAGAGTTTGAAAATATTTTGGCAACAGTCATTTACATAATCGATTATGCTATATGTATAATCGATTATATTACAGTCTTGAAAAATCGAATAGACACTGCCTCAACACAATCGATTGTCATAAGGTGCACAATCGATTATTTTGTAGCTTTGAAAAACCTGATGGACACTGCCTCAACATAATCGATTATCATAAGGTACACAATCGATTGTCTTGCAGTTTTGAAAAATCTGATGGACACTGCCTCAACACAATCGATTATCATAAGGTACACAATCGATTGTCTTGCAGCTGCCTTAACATAATCGATTATCATAAGTACATAATCGATTATCTTTGTCCAGATTTTAGAGGCATGTTTAAAAATCATTTTGGTTAAAATAAATATGCATGATTTAAAATCATTTTGCTTTAAATTAAATATGCATGATTTGATAAAAATGATTTTACGAGAGAAGCCAAGTCTTGAGTCAATTGTCGGATCAAGATCACAATTAAAGAACGACTCATGTATAACTTTATTTCTTTGCTTAATCTTGATCTTTGTTTGTCTTGTGCTTGAATCTCGTTATGTATCAATTGCCCGCTTGTGCTTGGACCTCGTCATATGTCAATTGCGCATCGTTTGTCATTTATCAAAACCTACAAATATGAACACACGTTTAGTTTAGTGCCTTGTGAGAACGTGTTTCAACAGATTTAATATTGTTTCTTTTGATAAATCAAAATGTATTCCTATTGATTTAATGAAAACATTATCTAGTCCAAGATATGAGGAAGCTTGAGGAGAAATTTAAGGCTAATGTTCTAAAAGATTTTATTTTATTTTGTGCATTGACACAAAGAGTTTTTATATTATTAAGTTAAGTTGAGATAGCTCTTCATATTAAAAGTGATGTGCTAATATAGAAAATAGACTAATTAGTTGCTATAATTAATTAAATTGCATTGATAGTGTAACTAATTATTTTTCTCTACTGAAAAATTAGTCTAGGTAACGGTTGGAAAATCGTCCCCATAGACTACCAAACCGTTGCCGTAGGGATTTGGAATGGTTTACCACCCGTTAGACCAGGCGGCGTGCCCATAGGGCTACTGGAAGAGTTCTTGCAACGGTTTGCATCACCGTGACAATAGATATGTCTATCGCAACGGTTCCCCCCCCCCCCCCTCGCCAATATGTTGGAACGGTTTTTTTATTCAGTTGGAACGGTTTAAAACTGTTACTATATTGTTTATACAATAGCTCTTATCCGTTGTCATATTATTTAAAGCAATATTTATGTAAGCTATTGCTACGGTTATGTTGGATATAGCAACAGTTTCTGTAAGTTATCGCAACAGTTATATTTGTATTTCGAACGGTTTTGTAGATCATTTTGGAACAGTTTATGGGACCTATTACAACGATTTTACATTGTCTATTGGAACGTCATTTGTATCCTACTGCAACTGTTCAAGCAGGTTATTGTATCAGTTCAATTAAAACCAAAATATAGTACCTGTTATAAGTAAAATTTATACATATAATAAATTATAATAACACTAATATTTAAATCGTCATAAAATGAAACTATTAATAATATAAAATTATCCATAATAATAATATCCATAAAGCAAATGTTCTGCCCCATGAGTGCATAAGTTTAGTACATTTCAAAAGGGTAAATAAGTTTAAAAAAATGTTGGTAACAAAAGATTCCTAGATAATTTATGTATAACAATTCAAAATAATCTCAAGCATGGTCTAGTTCTTCATCATCCATTTCTTGATCTACTCTACCTACAAAAGAAGATAAATAAGTAGTGCCTTCAGACTTCAAATATGGCAGCACATGGCCCAACATTCTCTCAATCTCCCAGCAGTATTGTACCAATCAATACCTTAATAAGGGTGGAAGAGACTCCCTCTCCAATTGCAGTTGATGCATAAAATTAAAGCCAAAGGGGCTTCTTAAAGATGAGGATGTCTCAAGTATTTAGAACACTATGTGAGTCGGCCCGAGCTCGCCATATCCAAAATCAAATGTAGTAGTAATTCAGTCCCATAGTCAAAATGAATGGTAAATTAGGCCCATGGCAGATGTAGAAGAACTCTTCGCACGACTAGCAGGAAACACAAGCTAGTTTTAATCGGAATCAAATATATGTCACGGTAAAACCAAAACGTAGAATAATAATTGATCTTGTAGATATGTAGATGTCACGATCCAATTTAGGATTGTGACCGGCGCTTAGGAGCAAATGCTCCCAAGTACGCCTCATCGGTATTTTACAGAAAATCGAGCAGAGTTTCCCCTATTTTTGGACCATCCCGAAAAAATTTCCTGTCTCAAATCAGCAACCAAACAACCTAATAGCAATTCAACTGGCAATTGACAACTTACCAATTAGCCAAAATAAGTCTCCATCATTACTAATTCAACATACTAACAACTAGAATTACTAATCTACCTCCAACTTTCATAATAAAGGACGATACTCAACATAAGACTATAATAACAAAAGAATACTCATGACACTAAAATATTGACTATAGAGCAACTCTAAGAGTTTAATGAAACGACAATAACAATTGATAAAAATCTCCGCCCACGCGAACAAGTGTGAGGCTCACCAAGAATTTTCAACATGTGCACTCTAATTAACGAAATCCTCGCTTGCGTCAACTGCTGTCTCTGAAAAAAATTAGCCGAGAATGAGCGCTAGCTCATTGAGTAATAACACTTAACCACAACCGTTTTTATTTGGGGACAAATCAGAAAACATGCTTGCATAATAATCACAAAATAAAATGCTATTTTAAAATGGTAATAATAATCAGTCTAATCATGTGTTTCCTATAACAAAAGCAATTTAACAATTCAGTAATAACTCGGTAAATACTGTGTCATAGTCAATCTTTATATTTGAGAGGTTTCCAGAAAAGGATCATGTAATCTGTATCACTGTGTGGACCCCTTTGTAAAAAGAGACAAATATAATTGTAGGTCCCTACTCGAGGGAAAACTGTAACTGTATGCTAGTTTTACCTTCCCACTAGCGAGGGCTATAACTGTAATCGGTAATATGTAATCGGTAATCAGTAATACAAGTTGCACCAGGTCTAATGAACCCGCCGTTAGCTACAGGATCAGTCAAAGTCTCCTCCCATTTATATTCTTTCTTATAAATAGTAAATACTCGTACAAAAACATTTTCAAAATAATAAAGGATATATAATTCCTTATCAAATCTTGCAATCTTATATAGTTAACATTAATCATGTCTCAAGTAATTGTAAAACATATCTACTAATAGTGAAAATATTTTGATTAATCGATAAACATCTCAAGTAAACTGTTCGGTATCATATCAAGTAAATGACTTGTCCCACATGCAATTTCAAAGTATCGTTAATACATTTATTTTCAAAAATCATATAAAAATCATGCAGGTTATGAAAACAAAAATTATGGTAAGATTACTACTCACAGTACTCGTGTAGAAATACCAAACACGTCACCTCGAGCACTTCTTTCCACTTCTTCAACTGCCTATTTGTCATAAAATCAATCTATGTATTAACTTTGTGAACTTCCAATGTAACTGGTCTAAACCTCCCCATTTGATAAAAAAATATTTTCCAATTTCATTCCTCTGTAATATGCATATTAATGCTCTGTTAATCACTTCTCTATACTAAAATAGATAGGAAATTAATTCTTCTTTCCATGTTTGTCATTAAACTTAGATCTCTAATACAATTTGGATTGGGCAAAGAAGAACTTGAGTTGCTTGGAAAATTAGCAATTTACTCTATTTTACGTAGTGTTTTGCAAGCACTCATAATACCTCCAAAGTAACTACGAGAATATTATTCAATTACTCAGAATAAGAAAATTAATCTTATTCGTCAATATTTCTTGTATCCAATTCAATTGAAACTCATTAGTTACCAATATCACTATTTAACTCAAATCATAATAAATTAACGATACCCATATCGATGGAGTAATACGAAATACCTAGAATTTAGAATTAACAATGGTGGAGATTGATTATCTTGAATAAAATACCTCGAAATCTAGACGATTTGTGGTTGAAAATAATTTTTCTTGCTGCACCAAAGCTTCCGGCTAACTCTTCCTTCTCTAATTCGCTCCACAATTTGCAGAACCAAAAAACTTTGCTTAATCCCACTTCTAATCTTCATGTTTGGTGCAAAGTGAATCCTTATATCTTCTCAAATTCAATATTTCAATTGTTGGTGTATTTAGTTGCTTTCTTTGGGATTTGGTTGCGGCAGAACCTCACGTGAAACCCTGTTATTTTATTTTTCTATTTTTTTTATTTTATCAAGTCTTTCTCATGGGTTTTGGCCCATTATCTTTTTATCTTTTTTTAAAAAAAATCTTTTTTTTTTGCCTTTTCTTATCTTTTAATATATTATTATTTGGCTAAAGAGCTATATATCATTATAAAGAATCCAGAATATTACATTCTCCCCATCTTATGAAATTTGGTCTCCGAATTTAGCCCAGGTGCATACCTCTAGGCTAAAGTAAATGAGGATACTTGTCTCGAATAGCATCTTCCACTTCCCATGTAGCTTCTTCAACTATATGATTTCTCTGTAAGATTTCACAAACACAGTTTCTTTTTACTGCAACTTTCTTACTTGTCTATCAACGATAGCTATCAGCTTCTTCCTCGTAGGATAAGTTCCATTTAACTCTATTATCAGTATTTTAAGCACATGTGAGGAGTCTTATATACATTTTTTTAGCATTGAAACATGACACACTGGGTGAATAAAATAACTCAGGAGGAAGTGCCAAATGATAAGCCACAGCTCCCACTCGGTCTACAACTTCATAGGGAAAACTCGTAGGGACACTCTATCCCGAATTGTGAAAACTAAGTTCCTTCTTCTCTTATCTGCATAAGACTTTTGCCTATTACGATTTGTGAGCAATATGATCACTGGACCTAGTCAATAGCTTCTTGTACGAAGTCGGGTCCTAATAAGTTACTCTCATCGGCTTCAATCCATCCGATAGGAGCACATCATATACTATACAAGGCTCCATATGGTGCCACCTAAATACTAGACCGAATACTAATTTTTTTAGGAAAATTCATGTATAAATGTATAAGCGCACAAGATACCTCCAAACTCAAAATGTAATCTCTCAACGTATCTTTCGAGATTTGTGTGGTACATTCAGACTTTCTATTTTCTGCGATAAAAACTGGTGCTAAGATCTACTCTTGTACCCAACATTTCTTTAAAAGATTTTCAAATTGTGATCCTCTATCAAAGATGATGGACAATAAAGCTCTATTGAGTTTGACAATTTTATGTTCATGTATACTTGTGCATATTTCACTATTAAGAAGTTTTGACATGTTGACATGTCAAATAGTTAAAAACAAAGTTAACGATTTTTTCTTCTTCTTCTTCTTCTTCTTCTTCCTCCTCTTCCTCTCCCTCTCCCTCTTCCTCTCCCTCTCCCTCTCCCTCTCTCTCTCTCTTCTTCTTCTTCTTCTTCTTCTTCTTCTTCTTCTATCAATATAATTTTTTTCTAGTCATGATGTATCTTATAGACATGAGACATACAGTTTATTTAGAGTTGTGAGCTCCATCACGAATAAGCTGTATCATTTCATATATGTTTGCTACACCTAATGAATTATCTAGTCGAAGAATAACATCACTATTAAAATTCATATCACTGCTTTTACTACCTAGGACCTAATCTCAGTACTTGAACAATCGGTCATCCTCGTATTGGCTAGCCATCATGCACTCTACATCAGGCTTGACCAATAGCCAATAATGTCTTCGATTTTTTTTTCAAAGCACATTGAATCTAATACGTATACCTTATCGTCTACATGGGCTATATGCGCCAAATCATCCATAGTTTTTCTCTTTTGCATAATAAATAATATTTATTTTTTCCGAACAATATAAAATAGTACAATTATATCTTCAATAGTTCCCTCCATCAGCATTGCTAAATATTTATATATCTGCTTGTTTTTCAGGCTCTTGTGTTAAGTTTAAATCTTATAGGTTTCTTCTTATAAATAGTGTCTCTAAATACAAAAAGGAAATACCATTATGACCATCTCTGAATCATGAGTGGCATATTGCGTCTTGAGCTTCTTCAATTCCTTGAAGCATAAACTATCACACGACCATTCTGCATGAGCAAATATCCTAATCATACCCTCGTAGTATCAAAAAACATCCTTAATCCTCTAGAGCCTATTGGAATAAGGTTATCAATGGTGTGATTGTCAAATATGCCTTAGGGTTCTGGAATCTCATTGTACATTCCTCCATCCACTGAAATTTAGCGATTTTTCATATTAACTTGGTGAGTGATGGTGATTATTATAGAGAATTCCTACACAAAAACCTATAGTAGCTGGCCAAGGCAACAAAAAAAGTCAATCTCTGTAGGAAAAATGGGTCTCGGTTATTTATGAACTGCTTCTATCTTCTCAAAATCTATCATCTTTTCATTATGCGATATTGTATATCCTATGAATACCACCGAGTCTGGCTAAAATTTCCAATTGAAGAATTAGGTAAAAATTGATTTTTCTGAGCGTCTATAACATATTTTACAAGTGATTCTCGTACTTCTTCTGGCTTCGAGAATATACCAGAATATAGTAAGTAAAAACTATGATTTTTTTTCTTTTCAAAAACAACTTTAAGCACCATATCCATTATATACATCAATGCAGTTGGAGCATTGGCCAATCTTAAGGACATCACAAGTAACTCATAATATTTGTACAAGGTAATAGAGGAAAACATCAAAATATCTTCCTTTCTTATTCTAAACTGATGATGGCCAGACTAAAGATCAATTTCTCCTTGTAAGTGATCAAGCAAGTTATCTATACAAGACAATGTGTATTTATTATGCGTTGTTATCTTATTTAATTATTTGTAGTTGACGTACATTCATAAGGACTTATCCCGCCTTTTCATTCAAATAATATGTGTGGCACCCAATGGCGCAACACTCGATATTATAAAATCCGTGCCCAGTAGGTCTTACAATTTTTTCATTCTCAACCTCATTGGTTCCATATGATATGGTTTACGTGTCAGATTTTAAATCAATGCTGAAATCTATATCTCATATTGGAGGTAGTCCTGGTAAATCTTTAGGAATATATTGCAGAATCTCTCTTGGATCTCTCTATGGAAGTTACGAGGCCCTAACCAATCTTATTCAATAATTGTATAGCCTTCTTAATTGACAGAACCTCGACCATCACTGGGATATAAATTTTTTTTCTTTCATATTTAGGTTTGTTAGATATGTCAATCTAACTACCTTCACATGGTAATAAAAGGTAATGTAATAAGATAATAAATAATCAAACATATAAACACGTCAAAATTAACAAGGTCAAGTATAATTTGGCTAGATAGGGTATCCTCTCTCTCAACTTGAATATGATAAGCTTAATAGAAAGTTTCAATAGTACAAGATTCTTCCATAAAAGTGGAAACTATTAAAGAATCTCATAATATCTCAAGATGTTATTTATCTAACTCTTCGTCCCATATAAGAAATAAATTCATACAACGAGATTTTCTGGTCTCTACCTTCTTAAATAAATTCTTAGTTGCACGACAGTCACATCCAGTTCTTAAATTATTCTTTTTCTAGTAAGTTCAACTTCCACATAATAGGTCAGAGTCTTCGTATGTGAGAGTATTGCCTTGTTTAAACGGCTAACCTACCATTAGACAAGCCTTTAAACCTAAGGCATCATGTACCTAGGCACTTGATAAAGCTTGGTGTTACATATCAGTATATCCATCGTCTCTTAAGTACTTATCAGGTTTGCGCATTTGACTATCGAGAAGGAAACGTTTCATAAAATTTTTAATAAACTTACTTCTAAGTTGTTTTTGTCACTCCTAATTGCGTCTCTAACAATGGATTTGTTCCATATATTTGTCATATACTTTAGTTGATAAGTTGCTAGATCAACAAGCCTCTCGCTAGAACATTATAGAGCTCATAATGTTTTAAGTATTTAGTCAAGTACCTCCGAGGATCCTCGATATTAACAGAAAATGGTAAACATAGTGGCTTCAATTTTATGAACTCTATTAAAGAAATATCTTGGTTCTTGAGTTAGTCTAAATGCCTGAGGCTTATAGAGCCCTTTGTTGGGGACCATTCTTCGTCAATCCAATATATCCACCGAGTCCTCAATTTACCTTGCATAAAGATAAGTACTTTTGTAATGACACTCTTCGGGTGCTATAGTGGTGAACTCGTACAAATTTCAAGAATAAACCCTATTACATATCTTAGTGGTAACACTCTCATTATGGCCTTTCATTGACCTTGTCTACTACTTCTGTCACTTTTCATTGTTAGGAGACGATTTCCCATCAGTAGAAACAATTGATGTCTTTGAACCTCTAGCCAAATTCTATTACCGGGTGATTGTTCTGAGTAATACAAGAAAAGGATAATGATGGAAAATTCAATTATTTGACCCTAATCACCACACACGTACGGAAGAATAAGAAAGAAAAACAAGACACATCCTATCACGCCCTCGCAGAATCACAATCATGGGAATGACCAACTGGCTACATAACCATAATTCAGATTCTACTATTAACGTGTGCTCCATTAGTCATAGGAATAACCTAGGGCTCTGATACCAACTTTTTCACGACCCAATTTAGGATTGTGACCGGTGCTTAGGAGAAAATGCTCCCAAGTACGCCTCATCGGTATTTTACAGAAAATCGGGGAGAGTTTCCCCTGTTTTTGGACCATCCCAAAAAAAATTTCTGTCTCAAATCAGCAACCAAACAACCTAATAGTAATTCAACTGGAAATTGAAAACTTACCAATTAGCAAAAATAAATCTCCACCATTACTAGTTAAACATACTAACAACCAGAATTACTAATCTACCTCCAACTTTCATAATAAAGAACGATACTCAACTTAAGACTATAATAACAAAAGAATACTCATGACACTAAAATATTGACTACGGAGCAACTCTAAGAGTTTAATGAAATGACCATAACAATTGATAAAAATCTCCGCCCACACGAACAAGTGCGAGGCTCACCAAGAATTTTAAACTGGTGCACTCTAATTAACGAATTTCTCGCTTGCGTCAACTGTTGTCTCTGAAAAAATTACGGGGAATGAGTTGCTAGCTCAGTGAGTAATAACACTTAACCACAATCGTTTTATTTGGGGACAAATCAGAAAACATGCTTGCATAATAATCACAAAATAAAATACCCTTTTAAAACGGTAATAATAATCAGTCTCATCATGTGTTTTCTGTAAAAAAAAAATCAATTTAACAACTTAGTAATAAACTCAGTAAATACTGTGTCATAGTCAATCTTTATATTAGGGAGGTTTCCAGAAAAGGATAATGTAATTTGTATCACTGTGTGGACCCCTTCGTAAAAAGAGTCAAATATAACGGTAGGTTCCTACTCGAGGGAAAACTATAACTGTATGCTAGTTCTACCTCCCCACTAGCGAGGGCTATAACTGTAATCGATAATCGGTAATCTGTAATACAAGGTGCACCGGGTCTAACGAACCCGACTTTAGCTACGAGATCCTTCAAAGTCTCCTCACATTTATACTCTTTCTTGTAAATAGTAAATACTCATACAAAAACATTTTCAAAATAATAAAGAGCATATCATTCCTTATCAAATCTTGCAATCTTATTTCGGTAACATTAATCATGTCTTAAGTAACTGTAAAATATATCTACTAACAGTAAAAATATTTTGATTAATCGGTAAACATCTCAAGTAAACTGTTCGGTATCATATCAAGTAAAGGACTTGTCCCACATGCAATTTCAAAGCATCGGTAATGCATTTATTTTAAAAAATCATATAAAAATCATGCAGGTTATGAAAACACAAATTATGGTAAGATTATTACTCACATTACTTGTGCAGGAATACCAAATACGTCACCTCGAGCACTTTGTTCCGCTTCTTCAACTGCCTATTTGTGACAAAATCAATCTATATATTAACTTTGTGAACTTCCAATGTAACTGGTCTAAACCTCCTCATTTGATAAAAAGATATTTTCCTGTTTCATTCCTCTGTAATATGCATATTGATGCTCTGTTAATCATTTCCATATAGTAAAATGGACAGGAAATTAATTCTTCTTTCCATGTTGTCATTAAACTTAGATTTCTAATACAATTTGGATTGGGCAAAGAAGAACTTAAGTTGCTTGGAAAATTTAGCAATTTACTCTATTTTACGTAATGTTTTGCAAGCACTCATAATATCTCCAAAGTAACTACCAGAATATTATTCAATTACTTAGAATAAGAAAATTAATCTTATTCCTCAATATTTTTTGTATCCAATTCAATTGAAACTCATTAGTTACCAGTGTCACTATTTATCTCAAATCATAATAAATTAACGTTATTCATATCAATGGAGTAATACGAAATACCTTGAATTTAGAATTAACAATGGTGGAGCTTGATTATCTTGAATAAAATACCTCGAAATCTAGACGATTTGTGGTTGAAAATAATTTTTTTTGCTGCACCAATGCTTCCGGCTAACTCTTCCTTCTCTAATTTGCTCCACAATTTGCATAACCAAAAAACTTTGCTTAATCCCTCTTCTAATCTTCATGTTTGGTGCAAAGTGAATCCTTATATCTTCTCAAATTCAATATTTCAATTGTTGGTGTATTTAGTTGCTTTCTTTGGGACTTGATTGCGGCAGAACCTCACGTGAAATCCTATTATTTTATTTTTCTATTTTTTTGACTTTATCAAGTCTTTCTCATGGGTTTTGGCCCATTATCTTTTTATCCTTTTTTTAAAAAAATCTTTTTTTTTTTGGCCTTTTCTTATCTTTTTAATATATTATTATTTGGCTAAAGACCTATATATTCTTATAAAGAATACAGAGTATTACAGTAGAAATCCACAATAGTTACATTGAGCAGTATTTATAGTACTAAAATATGTATGTATATATGTATATGTGTGTATGTATATACAAAATCGTGGAAACGACAATGCTACTGTTCTGACTCAAGTACCATTCCTTAATCCTTTTGACTGTCATGAGAAGTCCATCATGATACATGTGTAGAAGACCTGGTCCGTAGGTAGATCACTACCCAATGCTCTTCTCAACAAAAGAGTCATAATAACCAACCAGTTTATCATGACTACAGAAGTAGGTATTTACTTTGTCACGACAACCAACCATTTTTTATTGATATCTTTGAAGGCAACGATAAGCACAAAATAGATATTTACTTTGTCATTTAATTTTATTACTTTAGTGTGACTATTGGTAGAACAAATCTGCTTACCGAGAACCTCCTTTCGTGATGAATGTGACTACCCTCGAATTGTTAATTTCTTTGAAAATTCATGATTATTCAAGTTCAGATTCATTTTTTACCCGTAAAAATTTGCATTCAAGTTCTTCCTGAAATATTTAAAAGAAGCATAAACTGTTTTGTATGTTCACAATCAAGAGGCTAATAGTTTGTTGCTTCCTCTCTACCATTTCCTCCATTTTCTGCTGCATCCTTTCATCAGAAAATCCAAAATTTCTTTTTTGCCCTTTTAACACAGTCTTTGTAATCCCTCGTCCGTACGATCTCACACAATCTGGATGTTCAGGTTTCATGACTGATACGAAAACGTTAACTGAATGACTGACATTTTCACTTTCCTGAGTGGATTGTAATCTCTCCATTTCATCCTACGAAACAAATGCGGGAAAAAAGAGTTTTAAGTACTAAGTTGAATTAATAATTAAGAACAAATAAATAAGCACGACAAACTTTAAATTAGAAATTTCGTACAATTTTAGTAAACGTATTGTCATATGAGATTTTGTATACTTGGCCAACTTTTCATGTTCTTATAGCCACAAACATGTACTTGATACAGTATATGAAGTATCAAAGTTTTTCTTCATTTTTCCCTAATTACATGAAAACATGTATAAGAATCTTTGCATCTAAAAGTTAGTAAGTTCATAATTTAAAAAAATAAGAAAGATAAAATATCAAACCTCGCGAATTAAAGCAAAAGATATTCTGCCAGTTGTGTGCAGACACTTTAATTTATTTCGATTATCTGTAGTGGTTTCGGACATTTTTTGCAAATAAACGAGTCAACTTAGTAGATCTCACAACAGCTGCTCAGAATAGGTTCTGAACAATAACTAAGAATTCTTTTCCACCATCAACAAAGTATGTATTGACGAAAATGCAGAAATGTAACTCCTACAGTCATGACATGACATACTAGGAAGTGATTACCAAAAGAAGAATCACACCTAACCAGAATCAAAACTTCCTGCTCTTCAAACAGTCCATAAAAGGAGAAAAAAACATCCTTTTGTGAATCATACAAACATATATGCACAAAAATCAACCCCTCATTTGTTAGTTAGACACCTCCACAAGAACTACATTACAACAAATATGATATTTAGCTACGAAATTAATAGCTACAACACAAAATTTGTCACTAATTGTTCACTTTTTGTGACAAAAATTGTATGTCGTGTCTAAGTACATAAGCCATATACTTTTAGTGACGAAACATAAAAATTTGTAGCTATATTTTGTCCACTAAAGTTTCCCACCAAAAAAGAGTTGGCACCATTTACCGGAAAATATTTAGCTACAAACATAATGTTACTGGTGACGAAATAATTTTGTCGTTGATGTTGTATCCTATTTATGACAAAATATTTTTGTATTAATAAATACTTAATTTTAGGAACGGAAAAGTTTCGTCACCAAAATAGATTGTTAAATTAGTGACAATTAAAGTTTTCTAGCTAAACAATGGGAACTTTAGCTACAATATATATTACTTATTTGTGAACATATAGTTTTTGTCACTAATAATTTATGACTATCCTTGTGTTGTCCCTATATAATATTTCATTTAGCCACGATGAGGTTTCGTCTCAAATAATATATTGTCTAGCTGGAACTAGAAATTCATCACAAAGCACTCATTTTTAGTTATAAATAATTAGATATTTGGATGTACTAACTAAGGAATTATATTCTAATTCTATAACAACCTTTTTCTAATAAAATTTTTCACCAAAAAAAAATGTGATACCATTTATTGAATAATAATTGGCTACAAAAATAAAAATAGTTGTCCACTCATTATTTTATTGTTGACCTTATATATGATTTGCGACGGAAATAAAAATAGTTGTCCCCTCATCTTTTGTTGTTGTTAAATATTTTGATCTTAGCTTGTTGCCCTATTTTGTGTGGTACTATAATAAACTTAAAATATTAAATAAATGGGCAATAAATATTTCCGTTGTTGCCAATATTTCTATTGTTGCCAAAATATCTAATTTTATCAATAACTTATTTGGTTTATGGCCTATAATTATTTTTCATTTTTTCACAAAAAGCTTAGGATTGCTTAGATTTTGTTTTCTGAAACTTCTATCTTTTTTTTCTTCTTTTTTTCTGTCAGTGAAATGAATGAACGAGGATATAAATAATAATTATATATAATTGCTCGCGTCATATTAGATTCTAATGTGAGAACCCTACATAGGTTACCTTTCACTTTGATAGTTAGTAGTTACGAACATATGGATAGAGTTTATGCTGCCACATAGAGTAATCTGTGGATGCAAACTGTGATAATATACTAAAATATGTATGTATGTATGTATATAAAGTTCAATTGTGATTTAGAAATTACTACTAATACATGATCCACATTTTTTTGCATTTTAAATAGTTTGAATTGATTTTTTTATAAATAGATGCATATATTCAGCTGGAATAAAAAAAGATTGTGCAAAAGCTCGAAAAGGGTCTTTGGGAGGAAGATGAGATTCTAGTTGGTAAATGAACGTCAGTCAAGGCAATTCCATCAACAAAGCAATCAAATGAGTTGGCCAGTTGGGAATATTTGCGCGAAAATTTATTTCCCTTCTAAACAAGGGGAAGGAACTCATAAAGAGGAAAAAGTTGCTACATCGACTCGATTACATAGTATTTTCAAGATAATCACATTTTTGTTGTAGAACATATTAGTTCATTATAATGTGACAAAAAATAGTCTATCCCAAATTATCTCATCAGTAATACAATTTTTTTTTTTTTTACTATTGAACGATTTTTGTATTTTTTGAGAATTGTAATTGTCACTAATCATGACGATTTATGTTTGCATCTGTATTTTGTCGGTAAAATTATATTTTAGTGACGAGATGATACTCTTAACTACAAAATTATAAACCTTATTTATAAAAGTAAATGTCACTAATTTATGCATTTAGGGACGAAATATTTTGTCTATAAAAGGCATTTTTAATGACAGAATTGTAATTGTTCAACTACGAAATATATATAATTTTAGAGACGAGTAATGTTGTCACTAATAAAACTAAATAGTTAGTGACAAAGTAGTTTCGTCGGATTTAATAACCTTTTTAGTGACGAAGGTGCACTTTTAACTACGAATTTCTTGTACTTTTTATGACGAACAAGTTCGTCATAAATACTATCACTTTGGGGACGAAAAAGGATTTCGTAGTTAATATAACACTATTTAGCTACGAAACATAAAGTTGTCTACATATATTATTAGGTGTTTTAGAGACGAAAGATTAACAAAACTTTTTTTTGTCATAAAAGGTCTTTTGTGGCAAAATATAAATTTTAGGTAACAAAATAATTTATCACTGATAATTAAATTTGTTGTAGCGCTACCTGATTCCATCTTTCACCATGTGAAACAAGAGACTTTTGCATAACCTTGGTGGATTATGTACAGAGTAAGATGATTCTTGTGGCAACCCAAAGAAATGAATCTAATCTAATCCATGATTTAGAAAGAACACCATTGATGCCCAGTTTTTGTTCCTATTGAAAATTTCTTTATATTTTTACTTCTTTATTGACTAAAAAGAAATTAGTTGGCAGAAATTGGGCAGAACTTTTTGAAAAATATTCGTCAGCATTTTAGTGCTTTTTGGACGTTTAGAAAGAAAAAGAAAAGAAGACGAAGCTCATCATTCTTATCGGCTGTGAAAGTGAGTTGTCTTCAATTGACTCTTATACTTTCTCCAAGCACTACAAACTAAATAAAAAACCCATGGTTTCGCCTCGTCAGGAATGTCATATTTTTCCTACAAATTTAGTGCAATTGGGTTAGTGTAAGAAATAAGAAATATCATCCATATTTATTGGAAATTGAGAACTTCCTACCTTGGTATATTTCCACATATCGTCTTTTATGTCAGTTTCCTCCAATTAAATACATTAAGAGGACAAAAAGTCTCATTCCTTGTCAATGTGCCGAGAAAGCTACCCAACTCTTTTACAACCACTTTAGTAGGACCAACGGGTTGATTATACTCATTTAGAGTGATTATTTTACGCTCCTTTCTACCATGAACCCTTGACATTTGAGTACGGCCTCTTTTTCTTTTTGACGAGGAGAGGCCTGCAATAGTACGGAACAAAGATAATCATTAATCACTATTTTTAGTTAAGTTTATGATTAAAATTTATACTATATATTTGCCTTGTTCCTCAAATTGTTCAACTGCTTCATGAGTGGTAGAATCATCAGATCGTTCATGTACTCCCTGTGTTGCCCATTTAACATATACCCATTTTCTAAAAAGTTTTAACTTAGCTACATTTTAAACAACTTCAACCACATTCTTCTTATTTATCATATTATTTAAAAACAAATTATAAATAATTACGTAAGTTCGTAGACAATAATTTGTGAATATTTCCACGCAACTATGTTCTTTTCACGTTTATTATTTTCAAAATGTATGATTCAGATACTGTTGGCAATCTGATTATTTTATAGTTGTAATACAGTATAAAAGAATAAGGTGATTATTTATCTAGTATGTTAGAAAGCTTTTTCAAAAACTTCTGCTTACATTGTGCTGAAGGTTTTACAAATGAACTAAATAATTTCAGCATCTTCTATTAAAATTTTTAAAAAGCTTTATGACAAAACTACTGAATCCAAACTTATCCAGGATAAAAAACTTTAGCTTATTTGGTGCTGGAGTTTTTACAAATGAACTAAATAACTTCAGCATCTTCTGATGAAGTTTTTTAAAAAGTTATATGACAAAATTAATGAATACATGACAAAAAAACTTCAATTATTTTAGTGCTGAAGTTTTTACAAGTGAACTAAATAACTTCAGCATCAGCATATTGCATTTGCTACTTCAGGCTCTTCTACTAGAATGCTGAAGTTTTGCGTGATTGCCTTTGCTACTTCAGTCCTGTTTAAGTCACGAAAAAGTGAATACTCTTGCAATTATTTTTTGTAAAGCGCGGACAAGTTAAAACGTGACCCAAAAAACGGGTATAGATACAAATCCCCCAAATTTGGGGGGTCTTATTTCTTTTTAGAAATAATCAGTTTATAGGTATTTTAAAAATAATAATATTTTTAGTATTTTTAATATAAAAAGTAAAAAAATCATATAAAGAAAATAAACCTTTTAGATATATAAATAAAGCACAATTTGGTTTACTAAAAAATTGTGCAGATAAATTGTTGTCTCGATGTTTAAATTTAAGCTGATTCTGCGAGGGCCTTGAAACTAAACACCCCCCCCCCCTCCCCCTACCCGATTAAGTACCTGTTGCTTCGCTGGTAGGCCTACTTAAGTTACGGTTCCAAACCTCAGTTCTTACCATTAACTTTTATTCTTTTATTAGATAATATGTAAAAATTTTTATTTCCTTCTTCAGTCTGTCCAAGTTAATTTGTCTTTTCCAAATTTATTCGTATTTCAGAAATCCCTACAGTTTTTTCTCTCGCTTTCTCCTTTTGGCCTTGTATAGAAAGTATTCGACTGTTGAATAATTATAACGTTTGCAGATTTTTCGGTGACTGGTGTAGTTGGCTTACATTTGCACATGAATTTTTAGGAACTTAATAAAGTACTAAGACGGGAGGCTAGAATTTTATTTGCTTTGTTATTATTACTATCTATATTTTTTTGAATAACATACTCGAGAATTCCATTGCTAAATCTGAAAATTAGTAAGGACCTCCATGATAAAAGGGGCTCTCTATTTCATGTATTTTTCTTTTCTGGTAAGGGACATAACGCTATTGAATTAAAAGTTGTCGAAGAATTATGCACACTTGTATAGAAAATATTCGGCTCCTCCACAAATATAATATGAGAAGAGGGTAGTATATACACAAGTCTACTCCTACTTATAAGAAAATAATGGGACTGTTTTCAGTAAATTTTCGGCTTAAAGAAAGTAAAATAAAGAACAATAACAAGCACACCAATCAGAAGTGAACTTGCTCCAAACAAAAAAATAATAATAATATAAGTGACAATCTTGGCAGACTTCGCATTCTTTTTGAGACAACGTTTATCCAAAAATGATAATGATAGTTTAGTAACTAAACTTGAGCATTCTTTTCTAGAATTAAAAATTTATGCAGATAATCAACATCAACTGAAATTGACCTAATATGAAAACCAAAATATTGAATTAATCTTCTTCTTCCTCCTCCTTTTCAATCTTAACTGAAGACTCTATAGAATTGATCATGGAGGTAGTGATGGTCTTCACATAGACACCAATACTCTCAATGCCATATTTATTTGTACTGCCGAAAAATCCACCAAAAGAACGATAATTTCCTATCTGAAAGTTGAAGCAGCTGTAAATGTCATCAGCTGAAGGGGTACCCCCAAATGGTCCATAGGAACCTTTATTCGTGCCAAATGATATTGAGCTCAAAACACTATATCCGTCCAACGCTCCAAATGAACCATGTATCGAAGTAAGAAACTCTGATGGATAATCCAAGACAACTGCGTTGAAGTTAACGCCATGAAGAGAACCATGTAGTTTTGACAAAACTAGGTTGTCATTCTCAAAGAACAGAAACTGCAGTGAAGTAACTATACGATTATTTTTGTAGGAAAGCAAAATCTGGGCTACTTCTCCTCGTTCCTTTTCATCCCATTTGGATCCACGTTCTCCTTCTCCTCCCACCGCACCAACTCTGATCATATCCATATTTTCTTCTTTCTGAAAAGAGTAGTTGAAGGATCAATGTTGGGTTTAAGAGCGTAGCGGAAATGTATGTGAATCGAGAAAATAAATAGAGAATGTAAAGAGACAAGCAATAAGCTAGAAGAAACACACGAGCAATAAAAAATAATTCCACTATGTTTAAATATGAGAGTAAAAAATGGAGTATTAGAAGAATAGTGGATTATATTACAAGGAGGAAGTTTTAAGTATATTAAATTTATGAGGTGAAAGGCCTTTAGGTGTAGTGGAGGTATAAGACTTTGTAGTGCATATAGCTTATATTGATTGTCCTACAAATGATGACCACACCATCATATATTTATAGTAGTTCCAAGGTCGGTGAAGGAAAGAAAAATCAGCAAGATTTTTCAATGGAACTTTCTACCAAATTCCTTGGATTAAGTGCGAGAATTTTCTAGCAAATTTTGTATAATGCTCCCTTAATGGGCTTGTTTAGAATTTGGGCCAACTTTAACAATCTCCACCTTGGAACAAATTCGTAGGAGCCATAAAAAGATCTAAGAATGAATTCCCACTAAATCCAAGCAGTGATTGAACTTAGTGGAAGGTAGTGGCTTGGTGAGCATGTCTGCTGGATTTTCTGAAGTATGAACCTTATTAACCACAATTTCACCTTGAGCAATATTATCTCTGACATAATGATATTTGACGGAGATATGTTTGGTCTTGAAGTGGTAAGCATCATTCTTGGTGAGAAAGATAGCACTTTGGCTATCAGAGTATACCACTGTGACTCCTTGTGATATGCCAAGATCCATAACAAGACCTCGCAACCATGTAGCCTCCTTTATACCTTCAGCTGCTGCGACATACTCAGCCTCAGTAGTGGAAAGAGCAGCTATCGGTTGCAATTGAGCCTTCCAACTTATTGCTCCTGAACAAAGAGTGAAGATATAACCGGAGAGAGACCTTCGACGGTCAAGATCACCACCATAGTCAGAGTCAACGAATCCAACAACATCAGTAGAAGTTGTTAAGTTCTTATCAAAGACCAACCCCAGATCTGTAGTACCTTTAAGGTAACGGAATATCCATTTAACAGCATTTCAATGCTCCTTTCCAGGGTTGTGCATATACCTGCTTACCATGCTCACTGCATATGCTAGGTCAGGTCTAGTGCAGACCATAGCATACATAAGACTCCCGACAGCACTAGCATATGGAATTCTTGACATTTTTTCAAGTTCCTCCTCCGTTTGTGGACAAGATGCAGATGATAGCTTAAAATGAGCAGCAAGAGGAGTAGAAACAGACTTACAGTTACTCATGCCGAACTTATCAAGAACTTTTTGAAGATATTTCTTCTGAGATAGAAACAATTTCCCAGCTTGTCGATCTCGATGAATCTCTATTCCGAGAATTTTTCTTGCTGCGCCAAGATCCTTCATCTCGAACTCCTTGTTAAGCTGAGTCTTCAGGTTGTCAATTAATGATTTATCTAGCGATGCTATAAGCATATCATCCACATATAGAAGAAAATAGATATAGACTCCTTCATACTGTCGGAAGTAGACGCAATGATCATACTGACTGCGTATGTAGCCTTGTTTGATCATGAATGAGTCAAATCTTTTGTACCATTGCCTGGGAGCTTGTTTTAGACCGTATAAGGATTTTTTTAAGCGACATACTAGATTTTCTTTTCCAGGAACGACGAATCCTTCAGGTTGCCTCATATAGATCTCTTCTTTAAGATCACCATGTAGAAATGCAGTTTTTACATCGAGTTGTTCTAACTCCATGTCAAACATATCAACCATTGCAAGAAGGACTCGAATAGAGGTATGACGAACAACAGGAGAGAAGATCTCATTAAAATCGATACCTTCTTTTTGATGGCATCCCTTGACAACTAGGCGTGCCTTCCATCTCGCAGGTTCAACTCCTGGAATGCCTTCTTTCTGCTTGTAAATCCACTTGCAGGTGATTGTTTTTCGGTCTTTAGGCAGCTCGACCAGATCCCATGTGCCATTCTTATGAAGACTTTCGATTTCTTCATTCATTGCCACAAGCCATTTAGAGGAATCAGGACCACAGATGGCTTCTGAATAAGAGGATGGCTCCACTCCTACTGCAGTTTCTCCACCAACTGAGAATGCATAAGCAAGCACATATTCATCTTCAGAATATTTTGATGACCTTACAATAGGCCTTTTTGAACGATCCCTGATCAGATTGTAATCTGATTGTTGATGAGAGCTATGTGACTGGCTTGATTCAGTTGTAATTGGAGAACTGTTATCATGATCTTGATCATTATGGCTAGAATGAGGACTTGAGGAAGCATCATTTTCAGCCGTAGGAGACTGGCTACTCGTTTCCAACTCCACCTTCTTACTAACATCATCCTGGTTATCTGTGTTAGGAGATGAAATAGAAGACTCCAAACCAGAGGATTTGATAGTAGCATTTTCATTGAAAGTAACATCTCGAGTAAGAATCACTTTCTTAGACTCGAGACACCATAATCTATAACCTTTAGATTCGGAGGAATATCCAATGAAAATGCATTTAACAGCTCTAGGAGCTAATTTGCCATCATTAATATGAGCATAAGCGATACAACCAAAAACTTTAAGGAAAGAGTAGTCAACGGTTGTACCTGACCATACTTCCTCCGGGATTTTGAAGTCAATAGAAGAGTGTGGAGAACGATTGACAATATATGCAGCTGTAGATATAGCTTCCGTCCATAAATAGCGGCGACTCCATAATCCAGCATTGGAGATCATACACCGAGCTCTCTCAAGAAGAGTTCGGTTCATACGTTCTGCTACGCCATTCTGCTGAGGCTTGCGAGGAAATGTCTTGTGTCTAGCAATGCCAGCTTTTGCACAGAACTCTTCAAATTCTCCATCACAAAACTCCATCCCACGATCAGTCTTGAGCTTCTTGATTTTTCTCCCAGTCTGGTTCTCTACAAGAGCTTTCCATTTCTTGAAATTAGGAAAAGCCTCATTTTTATGCCTTAAGAAGTAAATCCAGACTTTACGAGAGAAATCATCAATAATAGACATGAAGTAGCGTTTTCCAGAATAAGAGGCGACCTTGGAAGGTCCCCATAAATCAGAGTGGACATAGTCAAGAATACCCTTAGTTCTGTGAGTAGCAGTAGAGAAACTTACTTTCTTTTGTTTCCCGTAGACACAGTGCTCACAAAATTCTAGCTTACCCATGCTGGGTGAGCCGAGAAGTCCACGTTTACTCAGGATGTTCATGCCTTTCTCGCTCATATGGCCGAGGCGTTTATGACACAAATGAATAAGATTAGAATCAGGAAGTGAGGATGAAATGGCTGTAGAGCCTGTCACTGTATGTCCTTGCAAGACATATAGACTACCACTCCTAGTGGCTTTTATGATAACTAGAGCACCTTTAGTGACTTTCAGAACTCCACCATCAGCTGAGAATCTATAACCAAGAGACTCAAGAGTACCCAGTGAGCTTAGATTGCGTTTTAAATCAGGAATATGGCGAACCTGAGTTAAAGACCTGACAACGCCATCATGAGTCTTGATTTTGATTGAACCTATGCCAATTGCCTTACAGGAAACGTCGTTTCCCATTAAGACAGTACCACAATCAACAGGTTCATATGTGGTAAACCAATCCCTATGAGGACACATATGATAGGTGCAGCCAGAATCAAGTATCCATTCATTAAAGCTCCTTTTTTCAGAGGTTACAAGTAACACTGAGTCACCTTCCGAGTCAGTTTCAATGCGACTAGCTTCAGCGGTTTTTTGGGGCTGTATAGATTTATCTTCTTTTTCCTTTTTATTTTTTAATTTGAAGCATTCAGAAATATCGTGCCCTAGTTTCTTACAATAGCGACATGTAACATTAGGTTTACGTCCCCTAGATTTAGATCGAAATTTCTTTTTATGTGTATTTCCTCTTTCATGAGATCTCCCTCTTACATTTAATCCTTCAGCTTTATCTTCATTATTCACTTCAAGGTCAAATTTTTCTTTTGAGAGTAAGTGTGATTTTACATCCTCAAAAGAAATAGAATCACTAGAACCATATAACATAATTTCCTTGAAGTGTTTGTAAGAGGGAGGTAGAGAGACAATTAATAATATAGCCTTATCCTCATCATCAATTTTAACATCCAAATTCTCAAGATCAATGATGATAGAATTGAATTCACTAAGATGAGACTGGATGGACGTACCTTCGGCCATACGAATTGTATATATCCTCTCTTTGAGACGAAGTTTATTAGCGAGGCTTTTAGTCATATAAAGAGACTCGAGCTTTATCCATAAGGCAGCCGTAGTCGTCCCGTGTACCACCTCGCGTAACACCTCCTTAGTTAAGCATAGTTGGATTGCCGACATGGCTTTCTCATCCAACTCTTGCCATTGCTCGTCAGTCATCGTTGAAGGTTTTGTACCAAGAGCCTTTTTTAATCCATTCTGAACAAGAACGGCTTGCATCTGGATTTTCCAGATGCTAAAGCTTATCTTACCATCAAATTTCTCGATATCGAACTTTGTAACGGTCGACGTTATAAATCTTTAGCTCTGAAACCACTTGTTGGGTTTAAGAGCGTAGCGGAAATGTATGTGAATCGAGAAAATAAATAGAGAATGTAAGACAAGCAATAAGCTAGAAGAAACACACGAGCAATAAAAAATAATTCCACTATGTTTAAATATGAGAGTACAAAATGGAGTATTAGAAGAATAGTGGATTATATTACAAGGAGGAAGTTTTAAGTATATTAAATTTATGAGGTGAAAGACCTTTAGGTGTAGTGGAGGTATAGACTTTGTAGTGCATATAGCTTATATTGATTGTCCTACAAATGATGACCACACCATCATATATGTATAGTAGTTCCAAGGTCGGTGAAGGAAAGAAAAATCAGCAAGATTTTTCAATGGAACTTTCTACCAAATTCCTTGGATTAAGTGCGAGAATTTTCTAGCAAATTTTGTATAATGCTCCCTTAATGGGCTTGTTTAGAATTTGGGCCAACTTTAACAATCAAGTTATATAAAGAGGTTTTCTTCGAGACGTTTTAGTATTTGGAGGCCTTTTAGTGTCACAATAGGATTCTGACGCTTAGTTATTATCTTACAACTAGTATAACAACCCGCGCGATCCGTAGAAATTTGATAGAATTTTAATCTAATAAAATTATGATCTAATATATTATATTAATTTAATAAATATTAGTTGTATTTTATTATTTAATATAGTGTACAGAAATATAATACAGTTAATAAAAAAATTAAAGGATACAAATCATATAGTAATCAAATAAATTGGTTGTTCCTTTTTATTTCTATTATTGAATTAACAAGTACTTAGTATTATTGATACTTTTCTTGAGTGTTATTTATTTATCTTTTATTTTTTAATTAATTCAAAGTAAATATCATAACATTCTCTATCGCCCTCTTTTCATACATTCCTTTCTACTGTCATACTTATTTGATTAGTTTTAAAATTTTGTAGTTTATTAGAAATTTAAATAAAGTAAATATCACAAAAATATAATTATATATAAGAAAAGTATTATATATATATATATATATATATATATATAATGCTTTTTCTTATATATAAATTAGCTAAATATTTTTATATTTTTGTATTTTTTATTTGAATTGAAAGTTTTTTTATTTTTTTATTTTAAAATAATTTTAATACTCCAACTTGAAACTACTCCACGATTTGAATGGATATTTTTTTTAATTATAGTTATTCTTTTGTTTTATTTTATTCTAAAATATGTGTAAAACTCCAACTTGAAACTACTCCCTAATTTGAATGGATAGTTTTTTATTTTATTTTATATTATAGCTAATTATAAAATATAAGTGCGTGTGCATATATAAATAGAGATAAAGATAGAGAGAGAGACTATTACATTAGAAAGAAATCACTCCTCAATTTAAATTGGTAATTTTTATTTCTTTATTTCAATTTTTTATTTTTAAAATAATTTTAAAACTCCAAATTTAAACCATACTCCAATTTGAATTGGCAATTTTTTATTTTTTTATTTTAAAATAATTTTAAAACTTCAAATTGAAGCTATTCCCCAACTTAAATACGTAGTTTTTTAAAAATAATATATTCGTATTTTTTATTGTAGCTAATTTAAAATTTATATTATTTTTCATTTTTTATTTTAAAATAACTTTGAAACACCAACTATAAACTACTCCCCAATTTGAAGGGTAGTTATTTTTTTATATTTTCGTTTTTTAATATAGCTAATTATAAAATATTTATATTTATTAATTCAAAAAGAGTAACAAATTAATTCAAAATTTTAAAAAGTTTTTAGTTAAAAAGTTAATTTATTTTGTTTTAATAATGACACTTGATTTTTTGTGATTATGTCACTTGTCTTAATAATATGCTTTTGCTTCTTCTTTTATTATATATAGATTTAATTTTAGTCATCAATGAATTACGACTTCCATTATTGATTTATTGTTTGTATCCCTATTGGTTAATTAAATCCATTTTTTGATAACTAAAAGTTGTGCCCAACTTTAGTGACAATTACCTATATTGATTTTTTATTCCTACCGGTCAATATTAGGTGACCGTTTTACCTTTAATACACTCATTAAAAAATACTAACTCCGAAAAAAATAAGTATTATGTTATGAAATATTAGATTATGGTGGATGTCCATAACTCCTATAACACCCACTACTTTTATCCATTATCTCCATAACTCCCACTACTCCAATACTTATGGTTGTAACTCCCACACCTCCATAATCTCCCCCATGATCTTCCTCCATGATCTCGAAAGCTTAATAACATATTTATGGAATTCTTTTAGTATACCTCTATGTAGTACTATAAATAGAGGATGAGAAATTATTTTGTAATACACTTGGATACATAGAAGAAATATATTCTCTTCTCTATTTCTCTCTACTTTGTTGTCTATCTTTTGTTTATTACTTTGAGCTAAGTTTTGTAACACGTTATCAGCACGATTAGGGGGAGAAGTTGGTGAAACCAAACGGGAAATTTTGTGGAAAAATCTATCATTATCTCATCTTGATCCACATACCTCTATTTGCGAAAAAGAGGTGAAAAATATTATCCATTTGCAAAGAATAGCAAATCAAATGCCTGACGCATTCACGGACTTGAAAATGATAACAAAATCTCACATCCCCGCAAAGAATGTTCCAATCCATATTGATGTCCCTATTGGACAATCTTCTAGTGTCATATCTAATGAGTCGAAAGCACGCCTAAAACGTGGCAGGCCATTAGGTTCCAAAGATCGAAATCCTAGAAAAAGGAAAGCAAATGATCAAAATGACACTACGAAAGAATCTCATGAGGAAATTCACGATTTAATAAATTCTGAGATTCATGAAGAATCCATTGAGCCCGAGACTCAGGAAAATAAGGAACTATCAATAAATCCAATCGATATTGAGACAAATTTTAATCGAGTGGATATAGTGGTGGATTATGTCTTTGCATATAATGTTGCATCTAGCATTATGCAAGAAAGTGAGGATCTTGAACCTCAATCTGTTGGAGAATATCGACAAAGACTTGATTGGCCAAAATGGCAAGAAGCAATCCAGTCAGAATTGAATTCACTGGCAAAACGTGATGTTTTTGGGCCTATAGTTGAAACACCTAATGGTGTTAAGCCTGTTGGCTATAGATGGGTCTTTGTACGCAAGAGAAATGAGAAAAACAAGGTACAAAGATATAAGGCACGCCTTGTTGCACAAGGATTTTCTCAAAGGCCCGGTATCGATTACGAAGAGACATATTCACCCGTAATGGATGCTATAACTTTCCGTTATCTCATTAGTTTTGCTGTCCTTGAAAAGCTTGACATGCATTTAATGGATGTGGTTACTGCCTATCTTTATGGCTCACTTGATAATGAGATATACATGAAAATTCCCGATGGATTCAAAATGCCAAACACTTATAATTCAAAGTCCCGGGAAATGTTTTCAATCAAATTGCAAAGATCTTTGTATGGTCTAAAGCAATCAGGACGAATGTGGTATAATCGTCTTAGTGAGTATTTATTAAAGGAAGGCTATATAAATGATGCCATTTGCCCATGTGTTTTTATAAAGAAAACAACATCGGAATTTGTTGTACTTGCCGTATATGTCGATGACATAAACATTATTGGAACTCCCATAGAACTCCAAAAGGCAATTGATTGTTTAAAGATGGAATTCGAGATGAAAGATCTCGGAAAGACAAAATTATGTCTTGGTTTGCAAATTGAATATTTGGCAAACGGAATTTTTGTTCATCAATCTGCCTATATAGAAAAGGTATTGAAATGGTTTTACATGGATGGAGCATATCCTTTAAGTACTCCGATGGTTGTTCGATCACTTGATGTGAATAAGGATCCATTCCGACCGCAAGAAAAGAATAAAGAGCTACTTGGTCCTGAAGTACCATATCTTAGTGCAATTGGCGCACTAATGTATCTTGCAAATACTACAAGGCCTGACATAGCTTTTTCAGTTAATGTCTTAGCAAGATATAGCTCTACTCCCACAAGGAGACATTGGAATGGAATCAAACATATATTGCGGTATCTAAAAGGGACTACCGATATGGGCTTATTTTATAGCAATAATTGCAATTCTGATCTTGTTGGTTATGCTGATGCTGGATATTTATCTGACCCACACAAGGCTCGATCTCAAACAGGTTATGTGTTTATCTGTGGAGGCACTGCCATATCTTGGCGATCGACTAAGCAATCAATTGTGGCTACTTCATCTAATCATGCTGAGATAATCGCTATTCATGAAGCAAGTCGAGAGTGTGTGTGGTTGAGGTCTATAATACATCATATTCGAGACAAATGTGATTTGAAATGTGACAAACTACCCACGATTTTGTATGAAGACAATGCAGCATGCATAGCCCAATTGAAGGGAGGATTCATAAAAGGAGATAGAACAAAACATATTTCACCAAAGTTGTTTTTCACACATGATCTTCAAAAGAATGGTGATATCAATGTGCAACAGATTCGTTCAAGTGATAATATGGTTGATTTGTTCACAAAATCTCTACCAACGTCAACCTTCAAGAAGCTGGTACACAAGATTGGAATGTGAAGGCTCAAGGATGTGAATTGATGCTCTTTTCAGGGGGAGTTAATGCGCGTTGCACTCTTTTTCCCTTACAAGGTTTTGTCCCACTAGATTTTCCTTGCAAGGTTTTTAACGAGGCAACAAAAATACATTTTGTTAGATATGTGTAGTCTTTTTCCTTTTCTAGAATTTTTCTTTTCCCATTGGGTTTTATTTTAGTTAAGGTTTTAACGAGGCACATTATCTTTGGACATCCAAGGGGGAGTGTTATGAAATATTAGACTATGGTGGATGTCCATAACTCCTATAACACCCACTACTTTTATCCATTATCTCCATAACTCCCATTACTCCAATACTTATGGTTGTAACTCCCACACCTCCATGATCTCCCCCATGATCTTCCTCCATGATCTCAAAAGCTTAATGACATATCTATGGAATTCTTTTAGTATACCTCTATGTAGTACTATAAATAGAGGATGAGAAATCATTTTGTAATACACTTGGATACATAGAAGAAATATATTCTCTTCTCTATTTTTCTCTACTTTGTTGTCTATCTTTTGTTTATTACTTTGAGCTAAGTTTTGTAATATATTATGACTAAATTAACTTTAACTAAAATTTGCATCAGTGGTTATAGTAGCATTTACCGTAACTCTATTATTCTCTAACTTACAATACCGAAGCAAACACATAAACCTTTAAACTTCTCTTCTCAAGTCACTTCTCAACACATAAATCTAGTTATATTAATGGTGATAACGTGATAAAAATGTGAGGAAGTTATTCTCACGTCTTAGTGCACATCAATTGCTGAATCTATTTAAAGTTATCAATAAAAATTGGAGTAATTTAAAAGATTTTCAGGGATAAGAAAATAATGGTAAATTTGAAAGAAAGAAAAAAGTGAATTTCTTTTTTATTATGTAAAAGGACACTCATTTTGACCAAAATAAAAAGATAAAAAAAGTCACTTATGATGAATCAAAGGGAATAACGGTTAGGATCACGATTTGAAATGGTCTCACATCTGTAGCATGATAGTTATACTTGTTAGAGGTGAAGCTAGCTTGTGCCAAGGGGGTTCGATTGAGTCCCCTTCGCTAGGCAATATGGTGGCATACATATAGCGTAAAACTTATCAATTGATGATAAATCCTCAATATGAATTTTTGAACTCCCTTGACACTATGGAAAACTCTATTTTAGGAGAAGAATTACTTTAGATCACTTATTCAAATCTTAGTATAAAATGACACAATATAAGAATTGTTTTATTTAGCAAAAAAAAAAAAAAAATAGAATTGATTTAGATCACGCACTCCAATCTTTGGATAGAATGAGACTAAAGATTGGGATGGTATTTTATCTGATAGAGGGAGAATTGGTTATGGATTTGTCTGGTTTAATTGTATATGAGTATTCATTTTCTTTAGTCTTTGGACTGAAAAAAATCTGCGAAAATAAAAACCATTTTTTTTCATCATCTTATATATAATTTGTTCATTGATTTAGCCATCACTAGAAATTTAAAAGTAAAATAGAACAATTAATTCTTAAGAATTTTAAATTGCACTTGAACATATAGGTTAGTGAACTGGAGACACTTATTCGACTTTAATTTATGCGTGAGAAATCACGAACAACTCAAACTAGTCATGGCAAACCACTACCACAAGATTTGAGCACCCTAAATTAAATCAAAGGACTTATAATTGCAAAAAAAAAAAACCAACATTAGTATATGTTACAAGAAATATGCATTGCTTGCTACTTATATGGCTCTCTCCATATTGCCTTTGAGGTAAAAGGTAACGTAAAACTATTTTCTATTTTTTTTAAAAATTCTGAACGAAATTGCAGCCGCTACCCTTTAGGTGCACATTGGATAACATGCTTGTCGAATAGCTCGTAAACCACATAAGAAATGTAAATCGTACTTGGCAAATCCGGAGCAACAAACTCTAACTTAGAGGACTGCTGGTGAGGGAAATCGATTCCAGGTCCCCATGTGGGAAACCGCTCACCCAATAACTCAGCCTACTCTTATACGAACACTTACTTTTCAGGGTTATTTTTATACGAACACCATTATTAAATTTAGCGTATGAGGTTTTAGCCACAATTTTAGAAATGCATAACTTTAATTAGTTCGTATATTTATACAAAATTTACGCTGCTTTAATAGTAATTCATACATATACACAGTATTAACCCACTTGCCACCACGTGCGGGCGTCCGCCACCACCGGCAACAACATAAACATAAAAGGTCAAGAAAACAATAAGAGAATGTACCATAGCAAACATTTCTTGTATGGCTAAATAAGTGCATATATAACAATGGCCAAGAATACAATAAGAACTGACATAGATTTCAGTATAGCGACACTATAGTGTTCATTAGGTCTTCATAAGTAAGGGTTGAAAGGTGAATTATGTCCCACACCCGCTTTATTTGCACGATAATATTGAAAAGGTGTACAATGTTGAAGATTAAGTAATTGAATCTTGAGTTAATCTTCTTCCTTTTCAGATTTTACTCTTGGATGTTTCAAATAGATGATAGGGGATATTATGGTCTTCACATAGACACCAATACTCTCAATTCTATAGCCACACTCAGTGCCATGAAAACCCCCGAAAAGCAGATGATTTCCCATATGAAAATAGAAGTCATTGGCATCAGTTGAAGGGGTCCCAAATGGTCCATAAGAACCCTTGTTTGTTTCAAATTTTATAGTTTTCAAAGCTGATTTGGAGGAACCACTGATCGAAGTAAGAAATTCTGATGGATAATCAAAGACAACTGCACACGAGCTTTCATTACATACATTATAACCATGTGCTATTTGACGGAACTAACTTGCCATTCTCATAGTACAAGAACTGAAGTGAACGAATTGCGTTTTTGTTGTATGAAACAAGAAACCCAGCGACTTGGTCTCGTCCTTTTTCATCCCAAATGGTTCCCCGGCTGGGCCAACTTTGATCATATCCATATTCTCTCTTCTTTCTGATCATAATAGGAGTAGTTGGAAGATGTAGTCTAGTTATATATATAGAGGAGTTACATGTACTACTTGGAGCCGTTTCAGCTATCCTCACACATTGGTATCTCTTCTTTTTTATACCTTGATACATGAATCTAACTCTTCGATTCTCTCTTTCAATTTAATTTTGGAATTCAATGAATTTCAGGTTCTGTTGTTATATCCCTGTTATTGACTTAAGTTTTTTCTTTTGAAAAAATCAAAATGCCTCACCATTGATTTAGTTAATACATAATCCAGTCCAGATAAGAGGAACGTTATACAGAGTTTTGAAAATTTTTAGGTTAACATACAACAACAGATAACTCTTCATATTAAGTCTGACTAGAATTAAGATCCCGCGCAATGCGCAATCAGAACTAAAGATTAAACATAAAAAGTTATGACATGACTTGTTTCGGCAAATCTCATCATATTACTCTAACAAAATCGCAATTGTCATCTTGTTCCAATACGATTTACCCAATAACAATCACTACAACAATTTCAATTATCAGTGATGAATTATTTTGTCACCTAAAATTCATATTTCGTCACAAATAATTTTTTGTGATAAAACTAAAACACCGTCACCAATAGTATACACAGACAACTTTGTGTTTCGTCGCTAAATAGAGTTATATTAACTACGACATCACTTTTCATCCCCAAAGTGATATTATTTACGGCGAAGTTATTATTCGTCAGAAAAAGTATTAAAAAATCGTAGTTGATATTGCATTTTCGTCACTAAAAAGATCATTAATGCAGATAAAAATACTTTATCACTAATTATTTAATTTAATTAGTGACAACATGAATTGTCTTTGAAGTTCTATATATTTCGTAGTTGAATATTTGCAATTTCGTCACTAAAAAAATGCCTTTTATATACGAAAAAAGTATTTCGTTTATGAATAAGATTTACTATTTTATAGCTAAAAGTCATCCTGTTACCAAAAATATGATTTTACCAACAAAATAAAAATGTCACTATAAATCATCAAGATTAGTGACAATTGTTTTCCTCGCGGCGCACGTTACTGAACCTCTCGCGCATGATAGCAAGGCTGCAATTGTGCCCGGAAAATGGCTCGTCGGCGGAGGAATGTGGTTGTCACTACTGCTCAGATTGTTACCCCAGCTCATGGAGTTACAAAGGAGTTAGAACCGCTGACATTTGGTAATTTCCTCCCCCAAAAGTTGCAATCGAATGAGGCGATTCATGAAGATGGTGCTGAGAATGTAATACCTCCTCAGATGAGTAAAATTGAAGTGCCTACTAGTTTAGCTGTAAGACGCTTACAATTCTCAGATGCTAGTGGGTCTGAGAAATCTAATCCGTCTGCTGCCGAGTTGTGCGAGGTAATCGCAGTGCTCAATGGGTAAACCACTCTCGTTTGTGCCTCCTACCGACAGAGATGGTAAGAAGATTGTCAAAATAAGCGAAGATGATTTGAAATCGCAGGTTGATTATTGGAATACTTCCTTAACTGGTTACATAATTGGAGAGAATCCCTATGAGAAAGCTATGGAAAATTTTGTGTTGCATGTGTGGAACTTTGTCTCTAACCCCAGATTTTGATCCACTCTAAGGATTATTGCATCTTCCGATTTAATAGAATAGAAGACAGAGATCAAGTCATTCAATCTGGACCTTATTCATACAGGAATAAACCTATGATATTGAAGCCTTGGGAAATTAATTTCTCCTTTCAGAATTATATACTGAGTACTATTCTTGTGTGGATTAGATTTCCTGGGCTACCGGTAGGCTTTTGGTCAATTGAAGCATTGAGTAAAATGGCTAGTGCAGTAGGTAAACCATTGTACACAGACAAGTTTACAGCTCACTATGAGAAAATATCTTTTGCTCGTGTTCTAGGGGAGGTTGATGCTGCCCATCCTCTCCCTGATCAGATAGAGATTGAGACCACATTTGGTCCTAAGAATCAATTGATTGAATATGATTGGAAGCCTAGTTTCTGCAATCCCTGTCTGAAATTTGGACATGATTCTATTGATTGTTGGTATAATGCTAACAATGGTGAAGAACAGGAAATGGAGGAAGAGGGTAAGCCAAGGAGACAGAGGACCAGATTAAAAAGCAGGCAAAAATTACAAAACAAGAGTGGCTTGTCAAACAACCTCTAGCTAGTACAGAATCACAGGAGAATTTTCCAGTCCAATCAGATCATTACAAGGAGAATGAGTGGTTGGGGAACACCACTGCTCGTATGGTGATTACTCAACAGGATGCACAGCAAGGCTCTAACATTCAGGAAAGGAATGAGATAGTAAACAAGGAACGTAATGGCAGCATTGAAGTTATGGTAGATAAACGCAATAAGGGTAAGGCAATTATTGATGTGTTAGATGCTGGCAGAAGGGGACAACAGATTGATCCTGGGCCTTCTCAGAACCTATTTCCTAATGTACTATGATTATTGTCACTTGGAACATTAGGGGGCTAAACCTAGCCCATAAACAGAAAGAGTTGAAAACCTTTCTTGCTGTAAATAAAGTATATATTATGGGATGTCTTGAGACTAGAGTAAAGGAACATAAAGCAAAGAAGATTCAAGGAAAGATCGCAAAGGGATGGAATGTCCACTGCAACTATTCTGAGGCTGTAAATGGGAGGATTTGGCTACTCTGGAAACCTCACATCCAGATTCAAATTTCCTGTGTGACTGACCAGTTAATTCAGTGCTACTTAGAAGACTCTAAAAGTCAAGTCAAAACTCACTTAAGTATCATCTATGCTCAGAACACTGTTAACCTAAGAGACCAGCTGTGGAGTGATCTGAGGAATATATATGTACCCAGTCAAGACTCTTAGTTGTTGAGTGGGATTTTAACTTTGTCTTATGCTTTGAAGATAGAATTGGATCTCCTGTTGCTGATACTGAAGTTAAAGGTTTTAAATATGTTATTGGTGACCTTCAGCTCACTCGTCTTAGAGCTAACGGGTGGCATTACACTTGGACTAATAAGCAGGATACTACAACTAGGGTGTATAGCAAGATTGACTGGGCATTGGGCAACTACCAGTGGATACAACAATATGGGCACCTAGAAGCTGACTTCATGAATCCATCAGTTTCTAATCACTCTCCAGTTCTTATCAAATGTGGAGATCAAAAACTATTACATCCTAAGGCTTTCAGACTTTATCTTAATATTATGGAGAGTCCGCAGTTCCAAACCATACAACAACAGGTCTGGAGACAGGAATGTGAAGGAACACCTACGCAGCAGATAAGGAATAAAATGAAGACCATGAAACAACAATTAAAGGAGACATGTTTACATGGCTTCATAAAAGCAAAAACTTGTACAGTCTAGGGAGACACTGGGTATTATCCAGACTCAGTTGCAGCACTGTCCACTATCACAGCCTCTGTTTAATGAGGAAAGAGCAGCATTAGAAGAAATTGAGAAATGGAGTTGTGTGGAGGAACCAATTATGAGACAGAAATCCAAGGCTTGTTGGATTGAATGTGGTGATGCCAATACAAAATATTTCCATGCCCAGTGGAAGATCAGAACATGCCAGAATAGCGTAACTTCTATTTACACTGATACAGGTCTGAAGCTCACAGACCCCTTATCTGTGGAACATGAGTTTATAAAGGTTTTCCAATCATTGATGGGAGATTGTGCTGGTGAGTTACCTTGTGTCAACACTACTGTTATTAAAGAAGGAAAATGTCTAACTTTATCACAACAAAGAATGCTAATTCAAGAGGTTGCTTTGGATGAGATTACATAGGCACTAAAATAGATGCCAAAGGACAAAGCACCAGGTGTGGATGGATTTCCTGTGGAGTTCTATACTAGAAACTGGGAGATAGTAAAGGATGATATACTAGCTGCTACAAAAGAATTCTTCTCCACAAGCAGAATACCTCAAATGATCAATACCACTACTATTGCACTTGTACCTAAAGTCAAAGCTCCTACAACTGTTAAAGATTATAGGCCCATAGCTTGTTGCACTACTTTGTATAAGATCCTCTCCAATGTCATTACTAGGAGAATGAAAACTGTAACTGGTGATTTGGTTGGGCAGGCTCAATCAGCTTTTATTGAAAGGAGAAGCATTGTAGATAACATTCTGCTCAGCCATGAAATCTTCAAAGGTTATTCTAGGAAAGGAATATCTGCCAGATGTGTCTTGAAGGTGGATTTGAGGAAGGCTTATGATACTCTGGAATGGAGTTTTCTTAAATAGATCCTCATTGATCTTGGATTTCCTGCTAAATTTGTTCACTGAATAATGTCATGTGTCACATCTGTTTCATACTCCCTAGTTCTGAATGGTGGACTAACAAAGCCCTTCACTGTTAAGAGAGGTATTAGACAAGGTGATCCTATATCACCATATATATTTGTGCTGGCTATGGAATACCTGAATAGGATACTGGGACAGTTGCACAAGAAGGGGAATTTCAATTTTCACCCTAAATGCAGAAAGCTTAATTGTACTCATGTATGTTTTGCTGATGATCAACTAATGTTCTGTACAGCTGATCTTGTTTCCATCCAGATTTTAAAGGAGGCTTTCCTAAAATTCTCTGAAGCATCTGGATTGCAAGCTAATGTTATCAAAAGTGCAATATACTTGGCTGGAGTGCAGCATAGTACTAGAGTAGAAATTCTGGAGGCATTGGGGTTTACTAAGGGCCATCTTCCATTCAAATACTTGGGGATACCTCTTGACTCCAAAAAGTTTGCCATCCATCACTACTTACCTTTGATAGAGAAGATTACAGCTAAGATTACATGCTGGTCAGCTAAACTGCTCTCTTATGCAGGGAGATGTCAACTGATCAAAGCTGTCATCTTTGGTATCCAAACATACTGGTCTCAAGTTTTCATTCTGCCAAAAAAAGTGTTGAAAGCTATTGAAACAATCTGCAGAACCTTTTTGTGGACTGGAACTGCTAATCTCTCTAAAAGAGCTATAGTTGCTTGGGAAAGGGTATGCAGACCAATAACAGCTGGAGGGTTCAACATATTAGATATGACTGTATGGAATAAAGCAGCTATTAGTAAGCATCTCTAGGACATAGCCAGAAAGAAAGACTGCCTTTGGATAAAATGGGTGCACTGTTACTATTTCAAGCAGTTTGACATTGAAACAATGACCATTCCTAAGTCAGCCTCTTGGGTTGTGAGGAAAATACTGGACAACAACTGCTATTATGGGGAATCAGTTGCTTCAGGGGAATCTTCTTGGCAGATTGAAAGGAGTCTGCAAACTGGATCATTTCCAGATTCATCAACTTTATCTAACAATGATTCCCAGCTTCAGCAAGGTTGAATGGAAGAATCTGATGATGACTGCAAATGTTCACCCTCGGCATAAATTCACTGTGTGGTTAGCTGCACAGCAAAGGCTACCAACAATAGATAGATTGCAGAAATTTGGCATACAAGTTCCTGTAACTTGTGTGTTTTGTAATCAGAATGCAGAAGCTTTTAATCATTTGTTCTTTGAGTGTTCTATTACTAGAAGACTGTGGTCCAGACTCTATCTTTGGTTGGGGCACCACAGATTTGTTGGTGATTGGGAAACAGATTTGAAATGGATTTGCAGCAAAGCAAAGAGCAGAATGGGTACAGCCTGTGTATTTGTCAACACTGTTGCACTTATCTGGAGGGAGAGGAATATCATCAGATTTGATAGGAAAGTATATGTGGAGGATCAGATATGCAGAGAAATTGTACTACTTATTCATATTCGAGGCAGGAACTGTAGTCGATGGCAAAATGGCTTGCGGCAACTTAATAGTTTTCCATAGCTATAGTCTAATTAGATGTCCCTATACTGAGTTGTAATTAGTGCATATTGGTAGTCTTCTTAGTATAGATGATTGTCTGTACATGAGTAGTAGTTAGTCCAAGCTACTACTAAAACTTTACCTTGTACATTTCTTTGATATTAATGAAATATAACTGTTCGAACCAAAAAAAATACAAAGATAATTCGTAACTAAAGAATATAGTATATTATTGATAAGGCCATTCTGAGAAGGACTATTTTTGTCATATTTAGGATAAACTAATATGTTCTACAATAAATATATAATTATCTTGAAAAGTAATATATAATGTAATAAGTGTTGCATCTTTCTCCTCATTTGTGAGATCCTTCCACTTTTTTGGAAGCGAAAAAAACTTTCGACCAAGTATTCCCTGCTCGTTTGATAGCTTTGTTGATGGAATTGCCTTGATTGGCCTCCATTTACCAAGTGGGATCTCTAATACGTTTTTGCCAAACACTCATTTATTTCTGAAGGCCTTTCTTCTAGTTTTTCTACAATCTTCCTTCATTCCTATTGAATCTGCATTCAGTTGTAAAAAATCAATTCAAAATACTATTTAAAATGTAAAAATAATATTGAGCATATATATATATATATATATATATATATATATTACTAGTAGTTATTTCTAAATTACAATTGAACTTTACCATTACAAACTTGAACATAAGTAAAAGTTTAGCAATTCCTAGTATATCATCACAAAGTTTATATCGACAAATCACTCTACATGGAAGCATAAACTATGTCCATATATTCGTAATTACTAACTATCAAAATGTAAGGTAATCTAGGCAGATTTTCATATTACAATCAAATCTGTTGTGAACTAAAAAACAATTATATCTAGTTATTGTTTATACCCTCATTCATTCATTTTATTGCCAAGAAAATAGATAGAAGTTTTAGAAAACAGAAACCAAACAATCCTTTAAATTATTGTAAAAACAAGTCATTCACTTGTATAACAAACACTTGTGATTAAGCAATAACACAGATTAAGCAACTACTTGTGAAAATTCAAGTCTACTTTGCTGACTCATTTACACATGACACCATTGAAATGTTATGCTCGTCAATCGACAATGTTGTATTGACAAAATCAAATCAACCCTTCAAACCATGGATATTATAAATGATTTATAGAATAGAAGTTGTATTAAATCTACCTGATTGACTCGAGAGTAAAAAAAAACTAGGTGGCAGTTAAACCCCAAAGTATCGAAGAAAAAACATTTGTTGGAAGCTGATGCAATAAGAAAAACAGAAAGATTAAAAAAATAAAAATCAATAGCAACAGGAACTTGACGATAATACTACACATTTCACTTAAGAGCTCCAAAATGGAGCCAATAATGGTTTTATTACCTGTCCCATCTTCCAAGTATCTTACAGCGACTTTAATTTTTCTTCATCGTAAAGGTAACTACAATCTATAAATTATTGATATCTATAGTTCATAAGTACTTCCCATAACAAAGTCACAAAAGCAATTTGCATACAAGGGTCTTATAAATTTAGAATCAGACTTATTGATACTTCAGCATACTGATTTCATTAAGCATTTTGATGCAGCAGTTATGGTGAAACTCGATGGTGTGAATAAACGTCAATACCATACTAGAGGGGTGATTTGTGTGGTACTTAATTTTCGCGTTAAAAGAACTTGGTTTTTCTAAGTGTTCTAACTACTGCAATTTGCGGAATAATAAAAACTGAAAATAAAGTGCACAGATATTTTTACGTGGAAAACATATGGCTCAAAAGGTGAAAAAACCATGACCTACTACTCAGTAGGATTTTTCCAAACTCCACTAAAATCAATGAGCCAAAACAGCATTTACGAAAACTCTTTGTATACCTAAGGATTAAACTCTAATCCCACTGTGACATACAGCCTCAACTGTTGTGACACTTATCAAGTTAACTCTAACTTGATAACACAAATTACCTAATATAATTGCTTCTAGGAAAGCTGAAAGGTACAATATAAAACCTACTACTACAACAACAACAACAACAACAACAACAACCCAGTATAATCCCATTTAGTGGGGTCTGGGGAGGGTAGTGTGTACGCAGACCTTACCCCTACCCTGGGGTAGAGAGGCTGTTTCCAAATAGACCCCCGGCATCCTTCCCTCCAAGAACTTCCCACCTTGCTCTTGGGGAGACTCGAACTCACAACCTCTCGGTTGGAAGTGTGGGTTGCTTACCATCAGAGCAACCCCTCTTGTCTAAAACCTACTACAATTGAACTAGAAATAAAACAATCAGATGGAACTGGTTCTTCTCTAGGTTCATGTAGCTGTAGGCATACACATTTGTAACTTGCATATATTGCTTGCAAATCAGACTTACTCTTTTTGCTCTCAAATATGCTTTTACTTCTGCTTGTGTGTGTTGTCTGTAAAAGAGAACTAACGCAATCATATATTGAGTTAGCGGTTAGAGTTTGATTAAGAGTTCACTTCTGATCCGTTCACAATTCAAGTCCTTGGCCAATGCAAACTCCAACTCTTATCCTAACTTAGGATTAAGTTCTCTTCATATAAGGAGACTGTCCTCCTTATCCCAATGCAAACTTTTCGATTATGTTCAGAAGATATTGATGCGTGATCTTTGGTGTATTATCTTCCTCACGTGCTCTGCATATGCCCTAGTTGATACAGGCTGTGTAGTACAAGATGGAACAGGTTCTTCTATTAGTTCATTTGTCAATCTTCAAAACTCAACTGAAACTTGGGCCAACAATTTCCCTCTTTTTGATGATGACAAACTCTGTGCTTATTGATCAGAGAACCTGTGGACTTGGCTGAAATCAACACTTAGAAAATGATTTAACTTATTATTAAGGAGGTCAGATTTAGGTCATAAACATCACTAGTTCAGAAAAACATTTTAAAAGTACAATATCTTCCCCCTATTGGCATCATCGAAAAGTTGCATAAATATTGTGAATTCTTGAAGTTAATTTCTACTCATGGCCTCTGGGGCAACTGCAAGTGAACACATATTCAAGTTAATCAAAAATCATCTCAGAAATATCTATTTAGCACAAGATTAACAAGAACCGGAAAAGTTTCATTCATTGATTACAGAAATGTTCCTACGAAGCTGTCCAAAAAAAAAAAAACATAAAACTTCCAACCATGAGCAAAAAGAAAAAACAGACCAAGAACATTATAAACTTTTCACTGGGGGGGGGGGGGGACTAGAATGGATACTAGGCACAGGATTCCTAAGGCTTGGATGAGCTAGAGAGTTGGACTTTTAGCAGGTTAAGCATTTGTTAGAACATGCCTTCATTTTTCTCCTTCTCTTTGGCAAGCTCAGCTCTAAGTCCATTCCTTTCTCCCTCCAATTCTGCCACCCTAGCATTAAGCCTTGCTATTTCAGCATCCTTCATTCCAGCCTCCTGAACTAAGGATTAGACTTTGCTGTTTACAGGAGTTTTAGCATATGAACCAGGTTCAACAGGAACACTGCTGAGCAGATAGTCACAGCTTTGAAGAGTCTTGATGCCAAAGTATTCCTTGCTAGATGCCATCTCCCAATTCTTCAAGGGAACATGTAGTCGCTCAAGCACAGTAGTCAGAATAAATCCATAGGGGATGGCATGGGCCTTTGAACCATTGATTACCCTTTCCAGCAGCTTCACCATGAACACATGCCAGTTGATTTGCTTACATTTAGTCAAGCAGTGCATGAACACAAGGTCCATATAATTAGCAGTATGCCTTCTTTCCTGTCTGGGAAAGAGGCATTTGTTGACAAACTCAAAAAGCACCTTGTGCTCAGGCCTCATCTCACTCTTCTGCACTGCCCTGGCCTCAGGCACTTCTACCTCTGATGTGGTATCACAAAAATCTCTAGTAATCTGCAGCTCTGAAGGTAACCCATCCAACAAGGCCATCTTTGCCTTGTGTAATCGTCATATCCCTCACAAGGGATATTCAAAATCTCACCCATCTTCTCAGCATTAAACTTTACCTTGACCCCCTTAATAGAACTTGTCACCACACCATTCTTCATTGACCCATTTGCCATGAACTCAACCAGTTCCTTCCTAGCTAGTTTCCCATTCAACTGAAGGACCATGTCCTTCCAACCTTGAGCTTCCAGAGATGTTAGAAGCCTCAACATGCATGGCTCCTCCAGGTCTTTCAGCACCCTACCCTTCAGAATTTTTCTTTTGCCAAAATTGGCAAATCGACCATGCTCATTCTCAGAATCAGCATCTTCTTCTTCATCACTTTCTTCTTCTTCTACAACCTTTTTCACTTGTTTGCCTTTAGAGGCAGATCTTTTTCTCTTTGCAAGGGAGGACTCAGCAGGTACAACTTCTGAAGACTTCTTGGAAGAAGTCTTAGTCTCCTTGGATTTTGCAATAGGAGCCTTCTCAGTTTGTTTTGCTGGATGGACCTGTTCCATCACCTCTTCGTCCTCCTAAGCCACAGTTTCTGAACTCTCACCAACCTTCCCCTTTCCTTTATCTAGTCTTTACTTCTTACTTTCTTCCAGTGCCCTCTTTAACTCAGCTTCACTCTCTCTCACTTTGCTTCTTGTTGTTCTAGCCCTAGGTGCAACCTTGGGGATGCAGTCTTGGATTTCTTTGATGGTTTTTCAGCAGCAGGAGTTTTAAGGGAAGAGGACTTTCATTTCTTGCGGTCATAGCTACCCTCCACCTTCTTCAACATGTCAGCCAAGGTATCCTCCATTGATGGACCAGTTTATTTACTTAAATCTACCAACCCCTCAGTAGCTTCCCCAGATTCACTTCCCTCTGAATGTGATACCCCATTACCCCCACTTCCACAGATAGATAACACATTCTTCCTCCTTTTCTTCATTTGTTCTAAAGACACATATCCAGAAAAGTTCTTAACCACCCCACAAAAACATATCTATTCTCTACCTTTTCTCCTACACCAACGAAACAAAACAGGATCTTACCTCTGTTGGATTTTCTTGAGGCGGAGAATTTTTTGATGACCCAGGTTCATCTCCCTCGCTTGTAGAGATGTATTGATCCGACCAGAGCTGGACTCACTGACCTTTGCTTGGGGTTCCTTCTTTTGACTTGCTTTTAGCCTCTCGTTTTAAAGTTTTTCTTAAAGGTCCAGTCACTGCTTTTCTGGCTATCATTTTTGTTCGACGAAATCTTGGTTTTGGGGATTCAACAGGAGGGGTAGGGGATGAGATGGTGTTGGGTGACACTGGTGGTGGAGTTCCTAGATTGTCTTGAGGATTAGTCATTTTGGACGAATTTGTGGAAGGCTTTAGGAAATTTTGGAAAGTTTTGATGGTTTTGGAGATGAAGGAGATGATTAGAGAGTTAGAAGCTAACGACGAATATGAAATGACTGAAGAGGCTTTTTACATAGGGGTAATTATTGCTTAAGAAAAAGCACTTTTTTCAGGCGTCAGTAGGAGTCTTATCAGTGTAGAGTTATGGTCTACCTAGGAATTAATTAAAATTGCTACGGTTTAGGAAAAGATTTCTGTTATTCTTAAAATTCTAATTACAAGAAACTGGTTCAATTGGCTTCCAACGGATAGAATTTTGAGACGATTGGAATTTTTAGGACTCTTGCTCATGATTGAAAATTAAATTTTTCTAATTGCGCATAGTATAGAAACATACCTGACTTTCCTCATGAGTACATATTGATGAACCAGGTTCTTCATATGACACTTCTCTTGATCATGCCTCAAATGTCAGAATAGAAAATTTGTAAGAGATTAGTGAATTATATAACCACATGTCACAGGAGTATACTTATTTAAAATTATTTTAACAGAGTAGGAATTAATCTAATATTCACAGATTTAAGAACTACTAACAAAAAAAAATTCATTTTTTTTCATTTTTTTGTGCTTTCTGAACATGACCTCTCAGTTGATCTTAATCATCCCTAATTCCAACATGTTCCTCTCAAAGTTTTATCTACTTAGTGCCTTGGTGAAGATGTCAACTATTTGTTTATCAGTGGCACAAAATACTATGGAAATTATCCCCTTTTCATAGTTGTCCCTTAAGAAGTGGTGTCTAACATCTATGTGCTTGGTCCTTTTTATGATGAACATGGTTCTTTGTCATACTGATTGCACTAGTGTTATCACAAAATATAGGTATGCATCCCACTTCAATTCCAAAATCTACCAATTGTTGCTTGATCCGTAGTAACTGAGCACAACATGAGGCGGCAACAACATACTCAGCTTCAGTAGTGGAGAGGGCCACTGAATTCTGCTTTTTGGTAGCCAAGATAAAAGAAAAGATCCTAGGAAGTGTGCTATACCTGAAGTACTCTTCCTGTCTACTATGTAACCTGCATAGTCAGCATCAGCATATCCAATTAAGTCAAAATTACTACCTTTTGGATACCACAAGCAAAGATCAGTTGTGCCTTTTAAATATCTCAATATTCTTTTGAATACAATCAAGTGTTACTCCTTTGGATTGGCTTGGAAACGAGCACAAAGTCCTACACCGAAAACAATGTCAGGTCTGCTGGCAGTAAGATACAAAAGTGAACCAATCATACCCCTGTAAAACTTTTGATCAACTGATGAACCATGTTCATCAGCATCTAACTTTGTGACAGTTGCAATAAGAGTATCTATTTCTTTGGATTCTTCCATTTTAAATGTCACGACCCAAATCTCATACCCGATCGTAATGGCGTTTCTCTGTGAATACAAGGCCAGCAAACAACCCCAAATCATCTCTTTAACAGCTATCAAACATAAATGAATAGAAAATATAACTCATTGGCATTAAAACTATTAATTTCATCCCAATACAACCCGACCAGGGTGTCACAAGTCATGAGCATATAAAGGAGTCCAAATACCTTTACAAGACCAGTAGTGTACAATACAGAATTTTTAAAGTAAAAAGGGTAGAAAATCCGGTGCCGCGGACGCTGGCGGTCACCTGGCTCAGCTATAATAGCAAATCTCCAATCAGCTCAAACCCGCTACCGGGTAACAAATACCTGCATCTGCACACGAGGTGCCGGGAGTAAAGTGAGTACTTCCAACTCAGTGGTAAAAAGAGTAAATAATGCTGAGAGTATAGAAATTACGTAAGAGCACTACATCATGCTATAAAGTACAGTACAACTCTTTATTTGATCCAGTAGTTCCATGAAAATCCTTTATAAAATATCTGAAATATAACGCTATCTCAAGCAGTAAAATCAATTATACCATAAAAACCATAAGGTATCAGATAATTCTCCTTTTTAAATTAGAGGAAATAACCAATTCAACAATTAAGGAATAATCACAAGTTTGCCCCTCGGGCTCAATATCAAACTCTCAGTATAGTATCAGCCCCACGGGCTCACTCCCAACTCACCAGCACACAACATCAGCCCGTAGGGCTCACTCTCAACTCACCAGACACAAACAACATTATCCCCTCGGGCTCACTCCCAACTCACCAAACACAAACAACGGCCTCTCGGTCCCACTCCCAACTCACCTGGGTACCCTGCCCTCACTGGGGGTGAGTACAGACTCTGGAGGGGCTCCTATAGCCCAAGCGCAATATCAATAGGCCTGAAAGCCTTCACACATCACACACGAGTCCTGTAAACCTCCTCACATAACACTCGAGGCCTGAAAGCCTCCTCGCATCACTCAATATATCCTCATGTATGGCCTCCGACCCCAATCAGTCCAGAAAATAGTCATAATCCCCTTGGACATCAGTGAAATAATAGTGCTCAGCTCAACAACATTGTAAATGTCATTAAATCTCGAGTTGAGTATAGTATCAGCCCCACGGGCTCACTCCCAACTCACCAGACACAAACAACGACCTCTAGGGTCCACTCCCAACTCACCTAGGTGCCCTGCGCTCACTGGGGGTGTGTACAGACTCCAGAGGGGCTCTTACAACCCAAACGCATTATCAATAGGCCTGAAAGCCTTCACGCATCACACACGAGTCCTGAAAGCCTCCTCACATAAAAATCGAGGCCTGAAAGCCTCATCACATAACACTCGAGGCCTAAAATCCTCCTCACATCACTCAACATATCCTCACGTATGGCCCTCGGCCCCAATCAGTCCAGAAAATAGTCATAATCTCCTTGGGCATCAGTGAAATAATAGTGCTCAGCTCAACAACGTTGTAAATATCATTAAATCTCGAGTTGAGTATATATGTAGCTGAGTTCATGAATAATATAATTTAGTTGGACCGAATTCAATAATATTTCAATTTGTAAGGAAAAATAGTGATGTAAATTCACAAAAGATTTCAGATAATTGGCATAAAGCCCAAGTATGGCAATAAGCCCAAATCATGATAAAAATCAATAATTCTTATCAAATTTGCGGAAATCAACAACTGGGACGGACCAAGTCACAATCTCCAAAGGTGCTCTACCCCACGCTCATACCTGGCGTGCAGGTCACCACAATACATCACTATGATGTGCAAGTCTGGGGTTTCAAACCCCCAGGACATCATATACAAATATTACCTACCTCGAACCGGCAAATTCTCTAGCCCGCGACGCCTTTGCCCCTAAAACCAGCCTCCACGCGCGTCAAATCTAACCAAAATCAAGGCAAATATATCACAATATGCTAATGGGACATAACCCAATCGAAAGAACTCGAAAAATACCTGAAACACGAAATTGGCAAAACCCGCCCACGTCCCGAAAAATTTTAAAATTTACATTTGCGGAATCCTCGTCTCGCCACGAGTCCGTACATACCAAGAACTCCCAATTCAAACCACAAATAGCCCCTCAAATCCCAAATTTAAAGTTTTTTGCTCCAAGCCCTAAATTCTTAGAATTTTGCTATATTTTCGTGAATTTGAAGGATGATTTTTCAATAATATTATGTATTTAACTCATAAAACTTACCTCCAACGATTCCCAGTTGAAACCTTTTCAATTCCCGTCCTAAAGCTCTCAAGTTTTGCTCAAAAATGGTGAAAATATCTTTGGTTCGCGGATGAACAAACATTCTGGCCAGATTTTTTTCTGAAATACTATTCACCCGTATTACTGTTCACCCGTATGTACTGTTCACGGATAGTATTACAGGTACTGTTACGATGCTGTAAAAAACGCAGCAACTTTATTTTCACTAAAAGTGCTATAACTCCATCATACGAACTCGGAATTAGACGATTCTTGTTCCTATGAGTCACAAATAATAATACGAACACAACACCTCAATAGAAGCTAAATTCGGAGCTCATTTGCCCAGGTCAATACCCATTTTGCTCGTTAAACAATTAACTCGCATTTCGCGTCAAAAACTCAATCGCGACTTGATGAAATTAAACTAAAATTTCCAGATCAGTTCTATAATTCATGATTTAAATTCTGGAAGTCTAGAAATCAAATTTCTATCTCTGGAACTAAAAATGGACCTTTGGATCATTACAGGTTTATGCTCAAAACAACAAAAATCTTCAGAAAATGACCCGTTGGGCATCCGAAACACACCCTAGGTCCCTGAGACCTCAACCAAAAGTACAAACATGTTTTAATACCTCGTTCAAACTTGCTCAAACCATAAAAATACTATTGTTAACATCAAAATCATCAATTTTCATCAAATCAACGCCTAAGTTAAACTAAAACTTTCAAAATGTGCATTCGATCAAAAACCCGACCAAACGATGTCCGAATGACCTGAAAATTGGTACACATTTCCAAAATTACCCAACGAAGTTACAAAAACTCTCGGAATTCTATTCCGACCCTCGGATCAAAATCTCACCTATTAACCGGAATTCGTCAAAATACTAACTTCGCCAAAATAGGCTAACTTCTTCACCGGGCCTCCAAAATTATTTCTGATTGCGCTCTTAATCTTTAAATCATCACCCGGATCTAACCGAATCATCAAAATTCAATTTTGAGCTCTCTAATTCACAAGTCAACATCCGGTTGATTTTTTCCATTTTAAGTCTTCATAAAAGAGACTAAGTATCTCATTTCTTAATAAAATCACTCCAAATCAATTCTAACGCACCCAATATCGATAATGAAAATTAAAGCAACACAATAAGGGGAAACAAGGCGGTAAATCACGAGACGACGGGTCGGGTCATCACATTCTCCCCAACTTAAACAAATGCTCATCCTCGAGCGGACCCAGAGTTGTTCTAGAAGTTCACCAATAGCTGAATAACTTTACCGTGCATATAACCCGGGGTGATCCCACGTCACCCTATCTCATATAGGCCCGACAACACAATATAGCAAAAATTCACAATCCATCTAGTCCATAACCCGTCGAACTACATTTCACCTTCTGAAATCTTACACAAGATCGGAACCTCACGTCTCTATATCCAGAATAAACGCGAACCAGCTTTGATAATCCATGCCTGCAACCTTGGCTGCAATCATGTGATATACCACATAACTCAAACACATGCAGCGATAACTTCCATTCACAACAGCTGCCCCCGACAACCAAAATATCGATAGAGAATCTCTTGTTAGATAAAATCTTATTTTAATACCTTCATATACTGCCCACGGTATATAAAACACGCGATAACCGCATCTATTCCTCAGGTCACCCATACGCGAAACCATTTTCTTCTTGAATAATACCACAACAGAATTTTGAGCCAAACCTCGATATGAGCTCTCTAGTCAGCCGAAATCACATCTGTTCGCGTTTATTAATGACTCCAACAATTATCTCGAATCAACCATTCATGAGGCAATTTCTTCATTAGCAATTACCATGGCCGAACCTTGCTATTTACCTATCAAACAAGCTGAAATCGAATCCATTTATATTCATTAATGATCCCTACGATCTCTTCTGACCAAACACACCATCCTAGTGACATAACGCCTCAATACGGGCCTAAGCCACATCTCGCATAATATACGCACCCATAAGAAACGGTCTGAACATACTCAAATCAGGACAAACGACTCAAACAGAAGAGTTGTACCTCAAGCTCATCAAAACCACTACAACACAAGGCTGAGACCACGTCTTACATCATAAAATAGAACATATGAATCCACCTCGAAAGGTCATAATCAATTCTCCCTTTACCGAGTGACACTCAATTACTCTTCCTGCTCGACTTTATCTACGAATCCTCACTAGAACCGTACCACATGTACCTATATCCAACAAATCATGACATCTCACAACAACGAAAAGCAATTCATAGATCTCCCCATATCACCAACCAGTTCAAGAACAATCAAATTAACCTATCCCTTAACAATACAACTCGGGACTAACCAAGCTAACTCGAGTTAGATACATAGCCACAACGGTCAGCCAAATAACTCAATACCAAGAAGCCTGTACATCAGAACTCCATATAACACACAAATCATGATACCTGATCCCAGTTTCCACCGTACGAGTACATGCACACATTTAATACCCAATCATTCCATGACAGATACTTAATATTTACCTGTGCTACCAAGCAAACCCGAATACCACTAGTGGACCCAACAAGAACATGACGCAATACTACTGAAATATAATCAGTTCAATCACATTATTTTTTTCTGAGACATATACTCTCATCAAATCACTTACACTTAGCAATATCTTTCTCCCTAATCATCTGAAGATCATTAATCTAATAATTTAGGAGTAATCACTACACATCACATGCTCTGCATTGCAGGTCTTGTTCAAATTCTTACAATACTGACTAGACATATGAGACATGTACACATTCATAACTACTACCGAAACAACAATTCATTAGTTATATACTCTTGGAAAGAACTATCACCTCATTCTGAGCCAAACAATGGTCTTAGCTCTTTAATTTTACTTCATATACTCAGATTGCATTGAACTCAAATTCAATGATTGCATCTTACCCAGTATGAACTGTTCGGGAAATAAGCCACTACAGATATAATTATAAGTCGCATATGATGCCCCAATGTGCTAATACCAATTCGAACGCAATACAAAAGAAAAACAAACTCTGGAAGTAATTACCAATCCCACGCACTATTACGGACTTTCTTTATAAAATAGGAAGCAAGGCATACAAAATAGTACAAAGAAAACTGTGATCAACGTCACACTATCGCGGCGTGCAACCCGATCCCGACAATATACCCATGACGGCGTGCCACCCGATCCAAATATAGATCTCACATAAGGAGATGCACATTGAGCCAAATCTGCTCATTACAACATAATACTGAATATCAGTCCTAAGTAGGCTAAGTGCATCATAATATCTCTGAGGGCATATAGCGTTATAGCTACAAAAATCAAGCACAACTGAGGTGCGATATACAAATCTGAATCTCAAGAGCCAAGTTTCTCAGGTAACATCATCCCTACACGGATTCTCAACATATAAGCAATTTATCGAGCCTTTTCACAAATCACATGGCGTAAAGCATCACTACACTAGATATCTAACAATGAAGCATCAATCTAACTACTCCTTCATGAGGGCTGCATTACAAAAATGCACACATCTGGCCTGATATAGAGCCATTATTCACATTAAATCTATCCATCGACTTCAAGCTGATTCTGATAACACTGAACTAGTCTGATAACCTTTCAAAGGTCCATAATGACTCTCATTTTCTTTATAAAACACAAGAACAACCATCACAACCTTCATACTTGGTTTACTTCTTTAATCAGTCAAGTGACTACATGCCACACTTACATAACCTTCCAGTGGGACACACTCCCACAACCTACCACAATAATATTTGGGGCGTACCTCCAAACCATCGGTCGCATTAATGCTGAAAGCGATCAAGCATAATTAACCAGGGCGCAAAGCCCCTTTTTGCGCAACACATTCTTAAGTGATGCTGAAGACAATACCAATTTACCTTAACAATCAAAACTTCTTTCCTGCTCATCCGACTTTATGACATCTTTGTCAAAATTTTCCTTCGCTCGTGCCATTCTCAGCTTAATTTCTGCAACCAGAACTGGTTCGCCAGTATACTTTAAGACAGAACAACATACCACATAATTGTGCAATCAGCTAATCAACGGCAAGCTCCATAACTTAGCTCGAAGCCATATATATCACAACACATATACTCTATTGCTGTCGTAATATCATGGTGGGATTAAACTTACTCTTTCACAAGCTTGTGGAGACATGAATCATCAGAAATTTTAACTTTTCTACAGTTCTTGAATTTATTCACACAACATTTAAGCCCACTCCTTAGGCGACAAACTTTTTTTACCAAGTCCCAATTCAAAAATTTCAGCAGAGTTTCCTTTGTAATTAGGCCTATCCACCTGCCAGAGAACCACCAAAACCATCATAACAACACGTCCATAACTTGACAAAGCATCACAATGTATATCAATAACATTAATCTCAATACTACATGTATTATATTATCAAAATTGATACATGGACATGCGATTCACCTATTTGAATCATAACACATGGAAAATACCTTGCAACCCTCCATTATTTGGGCTATTCCACCAAGTCAGAACATTTTATTTCCTTCATGATTTTGTATACCTTCCACTGCCATACACATTACATAGTACCAACATACTCATTACATAGCTATCCAGCCGCCATCTTGGCTAATAGGGACCATGCTGAACATATAATTCAAATCACTTGTTCACACAATCAGCACCTCGGTGCTCAAGCCATAGGCAAAGATCCGGGCTGAAGTCCTCTAAACTGGCCAAACATCAAACTCACAGAGATTACATCTCGCCCCTCAATCGTGGAATCACAAGCCATCAAGGCACATATACTACTGAGCGCTCGTGTGCGCATACACACTTTTGGAAAGAACTTCAAGAGTTATATCTCAACCTGAATCAAGTACGCACGATAAGAATTCCAAGAAAGTGAAATTTCCCTAAAGGTTCTGCAGCCTCTCGAGGATAAATACAGACGTCTCCGTACCGATCCGCGAGACTCTACTAAACCTGCTCATGACTCGTGAGACCTAGTAACCTAGGCTCTGATATACCGACTTGTCACGACCCAAATCCCATACCCGGTCGTGAAGGCGTCTCTCGCGAAGACAAGGCCAGCCAACAACCCCATATCATCTCTTTAACAGCTATCAAACATAAATGAATAGAAAATATAGCTCATTGGCATTAAAACTATTAATTTCATCCCAATAAAACCTGACCGAGGTGTCCAAAGTCATGAGAATCTAAAGGAGTCTAAATACCTTTACAAGATCAGTAGTGTACAATACAGAATTTTTAAAGTAAAAAAGGTAGAAATCCGGTGCCGCGGACGCTGGCGGTCACCTGGCTCAGCAATAGTAGCAAATATCCAACCAGCTCAAACCCGCTACTGGGTAACAAATACCTACATCTGCACACGAGGTGCAGAGAGTAAAGTGAGTACTTTCAACTCAGTGGTAATAAGAGTAAATAATGGTAAGAGTAAAGAAATCACGTAAGAGCACTACATCATGCTATTAAGTACAGTACAACCCTTTATTTGATCCAGTAGTTCCATGAAAATCCTTTATAAAATATCTGCTATTTCAAGAAGTAAAATCAATTATATCATAAAAACCATAAGGTATCAGATAATTCTCCTTTTTAAATTAGAGGAAATAACCAATTCAACAATTAAGGAATAATTACAAGTTTGCCCCTCGGGCTCAATATCAAACTCTCAATATAGTATCAGCCCCACAGGCTCACTCTCAACTCACCAGCACACAACATCAGCCCCTAGGGCTCACTCTCAACTCAGCAGACACAAACAACATTAGCCCCTCGGGCTTACTCCCAACTCACCAGACACAAACAACAACCTCTAGGGTCCACTCCCAACTCACCTAGGTGCCCTGCGCTCACTGGGGGGGTGTACAGACTCCGGAGGGGCTCCTACAGCCCAAACGCAATATCAATAGGCCTGAAAGCCTTCACGCATCACACACGAGTCCTGAAAGCCTCCTCACATAACAATCGAGGCCTGAAAGCCTCATCACATAACACTCGAGGCCTAAAATCCTCCTCACATCACTCAACATATCCTCACGTATGGCCCTCGGCCCCAATCAGTCCAGAAAACAGTCATAATCTCCTTGGGCATCAGTGAAATAATAGTGCTCAGCTCAACAACATTGTAAATATCATTAAATCTCGAGTTGAGTATATATGTAGCTGAGTTCATGAATAATATAATTTAGTTGGACCGAATTCAATAATATTTCAATTTGTAAGGAAAAATAGTGATGTAAATTCACAAAAGATTTCAGATAATTGGCATAAAGCCCAAGTATGGCAATAAGCCCAAATCATGATAAAAATCAATAATTCTTTATCAAATACGCTGAAATCAACAACCGGGATGGACCAAGTCACAATCCCCGAAGGTGCTCTACCCCACGCTCATACCTGGCGTGCAGGTCACCACAATACATCACTATGATGTGCAAGTCCGGGGTTTCAAACCCCCAGGACATCATTTACAAATATTACCTACCTCGAACTGGCAAATTCTCTAGCCCGCGACGCCTTTGCCCCTCAAACCGGCCTCCACGCTCGTCAAATCTAACCAAAATCAAGGCAAATATATCACAATATGCTAATGGGACATAACCCAATCGAAAGAACTCGAAAAATACCTGAAAACACGAAAGTGGCAAAACCCGCCCACGTCCTGAAAAATTTTAAAATTTACATTCCCAGAATTCTCGTCTCGCCACGAGTCCGTACATACCAAGAACTCCCAATTCGGACCACAAATAGCCCCTCAAATCCCAAATTTAAAGTTTTTGCTCCAAACCCTAACTTCTTAGAATTTTGCTATATTTTCATGAATTTCAAGGATGATTTTTCAATAATATCATGTATTTAACTCATAAAACTTACCTCCAATGATTCCCAGTCGAAACCCCTTCAATTCCCGTCCAAAAGCTCTCAAGTTTTGCTCAAAAATGGTGAAAATATGTGTTGGTTCGTGGATGAATAAACATTCTGCCCAGATTTGTTTCGGAAATACTGTTCACCCATAATACTGTTCACCCGTATGTACTGTTCATAGATACTGTTACGGGTACTGTTCACGAATACTGTTACGATACTGTAAAAAAGGCAGCAACTTTATTTTCACTAAAAGTGTTATAACTCCATCATACGACCTTGAAATTCAATGATTCTTGTTCCTATGAGTCACAAATAATAATACAAACACAAACCTTCAATCGAAACTAAATTCGGAGCTCATTTTTCCCGTTCAATACCCATTTCGCTCGTTAAACAATTAACTCGCATTTCACGTCAAAAACTCAATCGTGACTTGATGAAATTAAACCAAAATTTCCATATCAGTTCTATAATTCATGATTTAAATTTTGGAAGTCTGGAAATCAAATTTCGATCTCTGGAACTAAAAATGGACCTTTGGATCATTACAGGTTTATGCTCAAAACAACAAAAATCTTCAAAAAATGACCCATTGGGCATCCGAAACACACCCGAGGTCCCCGAGACCTCAACCAAAAGTTTATACATGTTTTAATACCTCATTCAAACTTTCTTGAACCATAAAATTACTATCGTTAACATCAAAATCATCTATTTTCATCAAATCAAGGCCTAAGTTAAACTAACACTTTCAAAATGCGCATTCGATAAAAAACCCGACCAAAATATGTCTGAATGACCTGAAAATTTGTACACATATCCCAACTCACCCAACGAAGTTATAGCAACTCTCAGAATTCCATTTTGACCCTCGGATAAAAATCTCACCTATTAACCGGAATTCGCCAAAATACTAACTTCCCCAAAATAGGCTAACTTCTTGACCAGACCTCCAAAATTACTTCTGATTGTTCTCCTAACCTTAAATCATCACCCGGAGCTAACCGAATCATCGAAGTTCAATTTGTAGCTCTCTAACCCACAAGTCTGTTAGAAACACGTTCTCAATGCAATTTACTAAACGTGTACTCTTTTGTAGGTTTTGATGAATGACAAACGAAGCAAAAAATGATATATGACGGAATTCAAGTACAAGCGCACAATGGTTGCGAATAAGATTGAAGTTCAAGATATAGCTCTTAATTGTTATTGAGTTGTTCTAAAACTGTAATCTCGATCCTATAACTTGACCCATAGTATGGCCTCTCTCATAAAACAATTTTCCAAAATCATGCATATTTAATTCTGTGTCAAAAAGATTTTAAATCATGCATATTGACATTAGACAAAATGTTTTCTAAACATGCCTCAAAAATCTGGGCTAAAATAATCGATTATGAACTTATGATAATCGATTGTTTCTGAGCCAAGACTGCATGACAATCGATTATGAATTAATGGTAATCGATTGTGAGTAAGACAGTGAACATCAGGTTTTTCCAAATCTGCATGATAATCGATTGTGATCAAATGCCAATCGATTGTTGTTGAGGTAAAGTTTTTCAATACTCAAAATAATCGATTATGAACTAATGGTGATCGATTATGTTGAGACAGTGTCTTCCAGTGATTTTAAATTTAATTAAGTAATCGATTATGCCTTTAGATAATCGATTATCACTGAGACAGTAAGTTTTATGATTTTCAGAAAATAACAAGTAATCGATTATGGCTTTAGATAATCGATTATCACTGAGACAGTAAGTTTCATGATTTTCAGAAAATAACAAGTAATCGATTGTTGCAAAGGACAATCGATTGTTGAAGCTGACCGTTGTCAAATGATTTTCAAATACCATAAGGTAATCGATTATAGATTTCATATAATCGATGTTTTGCTTAAAATCTGGAAATGATTTTTAGAACGTTGCTGAAGTAATCGATTATAGATTTTATATAATCGATGTTTTGCCTAAAATCCGGAAATGATTTTTAGAACGTTGCCAAAGTAATCGATTATGGATTTGGTGTAATCGATTATCTGTTTTTGAATATTGCCAGTAATCGATTATAGATTATGTATAATCGATTGTGAAGCGTTAAATCTGGGATTGATTTTTAAACTGACTGGCAGATAATCGATTATGTGGTCTTAATAATCGATTATCACTGAGGAATTTCAGCAATTCTTAATTGGCAATTAGGCAACGGTAATGCCAAGTTTTTCAACTATAAATACAGCTTCACTTCAGTGTTTTAACAACAACAACATACACAAACTGATCATTATATTGCTAGAAGCTTTCATTCAAGTATTCTTCATTTTCTACTCATTTCATAAAGCTTTTGAGAGCCATACTATTGCTTAAAGTTGTTGTGATCTTGAACATATTCTTTTACTCATATCTACTCAATAAGGAGTACTCTAGTTAAGTGAGTGTCCAAGTATTTGATATACTTGTAAGAGAATTGCGATTCTCTTGTTTCAAGGAACTTGCGTTTCCTTGGGTGAAGCCTTTGAGATTGCGATCTCCGAGCAACTGTTTGAGGCTTGTGTCCTCAAGTGTGTAACGGTTTGTTGAGCACCCGTAAGCTTAACAAAATAGTGAAAAATCTCGAGAGAGTCTCTCGGGGACTGGACTAACCACGTTGGTGGCCAACCAGTATACATCCTTGTGTAAGTTTATCTTTCTGCATTTATTTTACTTCCTGCAAAGTTTAAATTCCGCAAGAAAACGCTAAATTTTATTAATACGCTATTCACCCCCCCCCTCTAGCGTAAAGCGTAGTTTCTAACAATTGGTATCAGAGCCCAACTCTCTGAAAACTTAACCGTTTGAGAGAACCATCCATGGCTTCTACTCTTGACTCTTTTGCAGGAATTGAAGAAGGACAATGCTCTACACGACCTCCTCTATTCAACGGCACAAACTACTCATACTGGAAGGAGAGGATGCAAATCTTTGTGCAATCAAATAACTTTCATTTGTGGAAAGTATTCACCAATGGAAACCAAATTCCAACCAAGAAGGTGGAAGACGAATGGGTTCCAAAGACCGAAGAGGAATATACTGCGGAGGATATTCGTAAGGTTCAAAATAATGCCAAAGCTATAAATTTATTATATTGTGCTGTTAATGCTAACGACTACAGGAAGATATCATGTTGCAAAACAGCAAAAGAAATGTGGGATAAGCTTGAAGTGACATACGAAGGAATCGACCAGGTACGAGAAGCTAAAATTGATTTCTTAACTCACTCTTATGAACTATTCCACATGAAGGAAGGAGAGAAAGTAGACGAAATGTTTGAGCGATTCATAATGATCGTAAATGATCTACACGCCCTCAAAAAGACGTTTACGGATAGAGAACTTGTCCGGAAGATCCTCAGAAGTCTCACTCCGGCATGGCGATCAAAGGCCGATGCAATCCAAGAATCCATTGGCATCACAGATGTCACAATTGACGCATTAAGAGGTAATCTCAAAACCTATGAATCAACTATACTTAACCCGTTTGTTGATGATCAAAGAAGGCAAAGGATTGCTCTAAAGGCTAGCCAATCACAAATTGATGAGGAAGGTGACAACGAGTTTGGACTCGTTATCAAAAGGTTTCAAAAATTCATGCGCAAGGAGTATGAACGCAAGAACAAAAAGCAAGGCGATCAACTAAAATGCTATGAATGCGGAGAAACCGGGCACATAAAATCAAATTGCCCTAACATCAAAAAGGAGAAGAAACCCTTCAAAAAGCAACGTGCATACATCTCTTGGGGAGGAGATTCCGGAGATGAAGCAAGCGAAGAAGAAGACGATGAAGCAGCAAATTTATGTCTCATGGCTCAAGAAGATGGCAAAGACAAGGTAAGTCAAATCTCCTCTCAAAATTTCTTTACTCTTGATGAAATGAGAAATGCTTTTGATGAACTATATGCTGAATTTATCAAAGCTTCAAAAACTGTCAAAAGTGTTAAAGAAAGCGCCTCTCTAAACGAAAAAGATTTTCAAACACAGCTTTCATTAAAAGAAAAAGAATTAGAAAAACTGGTTTTCGAAAATGAGAAGCTAAAAGAGGAAAACAAGTTTTATGGAAAAAGAAGTGCTGATAAACCTGAAGGTTCTACTAGAAACTGTTCTTCTTGTGTGCTTCTTAAGAATGAAGTAGCTAGACTTAAAGGCACATTAGATAAGTTTAATTCTTCGCATAAAAACTTGAATGATGTGCTTGTTAATCTAAAATCAACTAAACATGGAATAGGATTCAAGAATGAAGAAAAGGTTGGTGCTAAACCACAACAACCTAGAGCTCAACCTAGGACTAATAACCAAAATGCTTATCCTAGAAGTAGAAATCCTAGAAATAACTTGCATGTTAGACCAAATAGTGAAAATGCTAGAAGACCTAGAAATGATGCATATTTTAGGCCAAACCTTGAACAATTTAGAAGACCAAGAAATGACCCTCCACCTAGAAATAGATATTCTAGAAATGATGCATATTTTAGACAAACTTGTGAACCTCCTAGAGCTCATAATAGGAGAAACATTGGTGTTCAAAGTAGAGTAAGCAACCTTCATTCATCTAGTTACTATGTACCTAGAAAAATGCATAATCCCAACGTGACTTGTCATTATTGTAGACGTATTGGTCATATTGCTCCCGCTTGCTTTACTCGTCACAGACATATAAATCAATTGCATCATTATAACATGCCTAACCCTCAAGGACCCAAGATGGCATGGGTACCTAAAGAACATTAATTTGTTTTGTAGGTGTGCTTGAAGGGATTAAGTGTACTATGGTACCTTGATAGTGGATGCTCCAAACACATGACGGGAGATGAATCCAAATTCCTTCAACTAGAGCACAAAGAAGGAGGAAGTGTCATATTTGGTGATAACAATAAAGGAAAAATCATCGGCATTGGTTCGGTCGGTAAGGACGAAAACTCCTCCATTAAACATATACTACTTGTGAAAGGTTTGAAGCATAATCTCTTGAGCATAAGCCAATTATGTGACAAGGGAAATCTTGCTCTATTTGATTCGGATGAATGTCTTGTATTTAGACGTAGTGATTTCAAGATCATACTTCGTGGTTTTAGAATTGATAATATCTATATGGTTGATCTTGCAAACTCCTCACCCGAATATGTTGATTGTTTATTAAGCAAAGAGGATAACTCTTGGCTATGGCATCGTAGAGTAGCACACATGAACATGCATCTTTTGAACAAGCTTCTTTCTCAAAACTTAGTAGTTGGTCTTCCCTGTTTAAAGTTTGAAAATGATTCTATTTGCGATTCTTGTCAAAAAGGGAAGCAAACCAAAGCATCTTTTAAATCTAAGAATATTGTTTCAACGTCTAGACCTTTGCAATTACTTCACATGGATTTATTTGGTCCCTCGCGTATTGAAAGCCTTGGTAAAAATAAATATGTTTTTGTAATTGTTGATGACTTTTCTAGATTTACTTGGACTCTATTTCTTGCAAATAAAAGTGATGCTTTTCAAAATTTCAAGTATTTCCTTAAGCGTGTTCAAAACGAAAAGGAATCAACCGTCACTTCGATTAGAAGTGATCATGGGGGAGAGTTTGATCACAATCTCTTTGCGGATTTTTGTGACGAACTCGGAATCGAACACACCTTTTCCGCTCCACGGACACCACAACAAAATGGGGTGGTGGAAAGGAAAAATAGGTGTCTCGAAGAGATGGCAAGAACCATGCTCGACGAAGCTAAGATTCCCAAATACTTTTGGGCGGACGCCGTGAGTACCGCTTGCTATGTTTTAAATAGAGTAGCAATTCGGCCGATACTCATGAAAACCCCATATGAACTTTATAAGGGTAGAAAACCCAACATTTCTCATTTACGCGTTTTTGGTTGTAAATGTTTTGTTCATAATAATGGCAAGGACCAATTGGGTAAGTTTGATGCTAAATCGGATGAAGGTATTTTCATTGGTTATTCCTCACGTAGCAAAGCATATAGGGTCTTTAACAAAAGAACCCAAATTGTGGAGGAATCCCCTCATGTTGTGTTTTCCGAAAATAATACTCGCTTGGCGAGAAAGGAATCCGGTTTTGATCTTGCAGGTATCTTGGATAGCTTGAAAGATAAAATCCAAGAAGAACCTTCAAAGGAAAACAAAAATGAAATTGGGGAACAACCAACGGAAGAAGCGCCACAATTAGAAAAAGGAATAAATACGCCTAACGAGTGGAGAACGATCAAGGATCATCCTCTAGAACAGGTAATTGGCGATGTTGGAGAAAAGGTAAGTACCCGAAACTCTCTTAAGAACACTCTAGGACACAATTCTTAAGAGTTCACGGCATTACTTGTTAACACTAGTGTAAGTTATTAATTTCGCTATAAATTACTAACTTGAGCGTCGGAGACGTTTAAATCTATTTTGCAGGTACCACCCCAAAGGTAGGGGGAATTATGAAGTTTTAGCACAAAATAATCGACTATTTCAAGTCACTAATCGATTATTTTCTGTGCAGTATATCGATTATCAGTATCAATAATCGATTGTTTATGACTGATTATTAATATTATGCATCTATGTTTAAGTTTCACTTCCTAAATTGCATAATCGATTTCCGCCTCAGTCATTCAGCAATGCTTTCTACAACAATCGATTATTTTTTCAGACAATCGATTATTTGACAAATTCTGATATTCTCCCAGTTCACTGTATCAAACTAGTTCACTAAATAATCGATTACCCAGAACTGACAATCGATTACTTCATATTAATTTTTGTTACCGTTTGGCTCCTCAATCGATTCCTGTCAGGTCTTAAATGCTCCATAATCGATTACCAAAACTTAATAATCGATTATTCCATTCAAATTTTTTTACGGTTTGACTCAAGAATCGATTTGTCAGATTCAAAATCTCAAATATAATCGATTATTTCAGTTCAATAATCGATTATCTAACGGTCAGTAATTTTAATTCTTACCGTTTTCTGACTGCCCCTACACCAAAATTTCAGCAAATGTCTCCATTCAATGCTTGATAATCCTTTCCTCTATAAATAGGAATCATAAGAGCTCACATTCACCCACTCATGCACTATCTCTAGTATTTAAAAGCTAAATCTCTTCTATTTTCTTTGCCAAATTCCAGCAGATTTCTTTTAACATGTCTGGACGATCTTCAAAACGCTCCCGATCCAAACATGGCGCATCAGCCTCAACCGCCCCTCCTCCTTTAAATTTTCCATACCAAGACGGTTCCGTCTTGTTCTTTGAAAATGAAAATGAACTCACACGGTTCCTCTCAAAATTTGAGAAACGCACCATTCTTCCTCCTCGGTTCTCAAATAGTAAACTCCTTGAACCTTTTACCCCTGCCGCAAATATGTTAAAGGAGTGTCAACTATATGACTTCTTGCTTCTCACTCATCCTCACATAAACACAACTCTCGTTCAAGCTTTTTACTCAAACCTCCGTAAAGATGAAGATGGCGAACTTGTCACCTCCATTAATGGGGTTCAAATTCTTCTCTCTGAAGAGAATCTCCACACCATTGCCCGCCTTCCAAATGAAGGTGAAGACCTTTACCGGTATATTGATAAGGCCGGGGCTCTCTTTGATGAAACCACCCTTCTCCACCAAGCCGGTATAACTTCCTATGATCCATCTATCTCTACCCGTCGTCCTACCATAACGGGAATGGATCCAAACTACCGGTTGATTCTTTACTTCATCACCCGAGTCCTCAAGCCTAGACGGTACAATCACACCACCATCTCCCAGGAGGATACCAAACTTCTGCATGCCATTGTCACCGGAGCCAAAATAAATTGGTGTCGGCTCATCAAAATTCATATGCTCGATGCCATCGGTGATGACATGCCTCTTCCTTATGCCCTCCTCATTATGAACTTCCTTGAAGCATCCGGATTTGTCACGGAAAATGGTCCTCTCAAAAGGAGAACCAAAATTTGGGAAATCTCGGAGTCTTCTTTCCATCATGATGGTGACCATGCTCCAGCTCCGTCTTCAAGTCGTCCACCCCGTCGTGCTCAAGAGCCTACTCTCCAAACCATATCCGACCAGCTTGCTCAACTCACTCATGAGATCCATGGATACTTTGACCATGTCAATTATCCATATGCAGCTCTCGTTCCTTTTGAAGCAGCGCCGGATAATGAGGCGGACAACGACGGAAATGAATAAATTTTTCTGTGTTTTGTGTGTTTTTGTTGTTCCCATTGATGTACCCTTTCTTTTCAATAAATAAACCGTGTTTATTTCATCTTTTTGCATCTTTCCTTATTTTTTGCTAATGGCAAAAGGGGGAAGAAAACGGGATATCGGGTATGCACCACCTCTCTTAATTCATTGATTGCTTATAAGCTAAAATTGAGGGGGAACTCTTAAATTGAGGGGGAACAAGAACGGAATTGCATAATTGTTACTTGTCTTGAATTGTCAATATCTTTTGCCTTAAATGCATATCCCGCTTAATGTTTGCCATTATCAAAAAGGGGAAAATTGTTAGAAACACGTTCTCAATGCAATTTACTAAACGTGTACTCTTTTGTAGGTTTTGATGAATGACAAACGAAGCAAAAATTGATATATGACGGAATTCAAGTATAAGCGCACAATGGTTGCGAATAAGATTGAAGTTCAAGATATAGCTCTTAATTGTTATTGAGTTGTTCTAAAACTGTAATCTCGATCCTATAACTTGACCCATAGTATGGCCTCTCTCATAAAACAATTTTCCAAAATCATGCATATTTAATTCTGTGTCAAAAAGATTTTAAATCATGCATATTGACATTAGACAAAATGTTTTCTAAACATGCCTCAAAAATCTGGGCTAAAATAATCGATTATGAACTTATGATAATCGATTGTTTCTGAGCCAAGACTGCATGACAATCGATTATGAATTAATGGTAATCGATTGTGAGTAAGACAGTGAACATCAGGTTTTTCCAAATCTGCATGATAATCGATTGTGATCAAATGCCAATCGATTGTTGTTGAGGTAAAGTTTTTCAATACTCAAAATAATCGATTATGAACTAATGGTGATCGATTATGTTGAGACAGTGTCTTCCAGTGATTTTAAATTTAATTAAGTAATCGATTATGCCTTTAGATAATCGATTATCACTGAGACAGTAAGTTTTATGATTTTCAGAAAATAACAAGTAATCGATTATGGCTTTAGATAATCGATTATCACTGAGACAGTAAGTTTCATGATTTTCAGAAAATAACAAGTAATCGATTGTTGCAAAGGACAATCGATTGTTGAAGCTGACCGTTGTCAAATGATTTTCAAATACCATAAGGTAATCGATTATAGATTTCATATAATCGATGTTTTGCTTAAAATCTGGAAATGATTTTTAGAACGTTGCTGAAGTAATCGATTATAGATTTTATATAATCGATGTTTTGCTTAAAATCCGGAAATGATTTTTAGAACGTTGCCAAAGTAATCGATTATGGATTTGGTGTAATCGATTATCTGTTTTTGAATATTGCCAGTAATCGATTATAGATTATGTATAATCGATTGTGAAGCGTTAAATCTGGGATTGATTTTTAAACTAACTGGCAGATAATCGATTATGTGGTCTTAATAATCGATTATCACTGAGGAATTTCAGCAATTCTTAATTGGCAATTAGGCAACGGTAATGCCAAGTTTTTCAACTATAAATACAGCTTCACTTCAGTGTTTTAACAACAACAACATACACAAACTGATCATTATATTGCTAGAAGCTTTATTCAAGTATTCTTCATTTTCTACTCATTTCATAAAGCTTTTGAGAGCCATACTATTGCTTAAAGTTGTTGTGATCTTGAACATATTCTTTTACTCATATCTACTCAATAAGGAGTACTCTAGTTAAGTGAGTGTCCAAGTATTTGATATACTTGTAAGAGCATTGCGATTCTCTTGTTTCAAGGAACTTGCGTTTCCTTGAGTGAAGTCTTTGAGATTGCGATCTCCGAGCAACTGTTTGAGGCTTGTGTCCTCAAGTGTGTAACGGTTTGTTGAGCACCCGTAAGCTTAACAAAATAGTGAAAAATCTCGAGAGAGTCTCTCGGGGACTGGACTAACCACGTTGGTGGTCAACCAGTATACATCCTTGTGTAAGTTTATCTTTCTGCATTTATTTTACTTCCTGCAAAGTTTAAATTCCGCAAGAAAACGCTAAATTTTATTAATACGCTATTCACCCCCCCTCTAGCGTAAAGCGTAGTTTCTAACAAAGTCAACATCCGATTGACTTTTTCAATTTAAGTCTTCTTAGAAGAGACTAAGTATCTCATTTCTTAATAAAATCACTCAAAATCAATTCTAACACACCAAATACCGATAATGAAACTTAAAGCAACACAATGAGGGGGAAACAAGGCGGTAAATCACGAGACGACGGGTCGGGTCATCATATTAAATTTCTTGATAAGTTTTTTGTGTACTTCTGTTGATGAATCATGGTACCGTTTGGACTTTGTTTGATTTTCAATCCTAAGAAGAAATTGAGTTCTCCAATCATACTCATTTCAAATTCACTGCCCATTAGTTTTGCAAAATCATTGCTCAACCTCTTTGTAGTGGCCACAAAAATTATGTCATCGATATAAATCTGAACAACTAGAAGATCTTTACCTTTTTCCTTTAGGAACAAATTACTATCAATTTTACCTCTTTTTTACCCATGCTCCAGAAGGAATTTTGACAATCTTTCATACCAAGATCTTGGGGCTTGATTGAGACCATAAAGAGCCTTATCCAGTATGTATACATGATCAGGACATTCTTTGCTTTCGAATCCAGGAGGTTGCTTCACAAACACTTCTTCTTTGACATAGCCATTTAGGAAGGCACTTTTCACATCCATTTGATGAAGAGTGAATTCCAAATGTGCTGCAAAGGCTATGAGAAGTCTAATTGCTTCGAGTCTGGCAACTGGAGCAAAAGTCTCATCATAGGCAATGCCTTCCTCTTGACTATAACCTTGAACCACCAACCTTGCCTTATTCCTTGTAACTGTTCCATCTTCATCCAACTTGTTTCTGAAGACCCATTTTGTCCTTATGACTGACCTGACCTTAGGTCTTGGAACCAAGTGCCAGACTTGGCTTCTTACAAACTGATTGAGTTCTTCTCGCATAGCAGTTATCCAGTCTGTATCTTGTAGAGCTTCACTCACATTCTTAGGTTCAATCAGGGACAAAAAGGCATCAAATGCACACATATTCTTCAGTAGTGATCTAGTTTTGACTCCAGACGTGGGATCATTGATTATATTCTCAATGGGATGAGAACTCAGGTACCTATAAGATTTTTCCACCAGCTGGTTTCTGTTGGTTTCTCCTTCATTATTATGTTGTAGAGGAACAAGTTCACGTACATGTTACTTTAGAGAAATTTGAGCATTTTCTCTCAGATTGGTTCCCCCTGTCAGGTTGCCTAGGGTAAAAGGACATGTTCCATCACTTGTTCCTTCCTTGAATGCCTCCTTGACTTGTGTTTTAACTTCAGTCAGTTGTCTCACCAGTCCAATGGCTTCATCTTCATATTCCTCTCTCTCAGAAAGAGTGTTAGTTTCATCAAAAATAACATATACACTTTCTTCTACACATAGAGTTCGTTTATTAAATACCTTATAAGCTTTGCTATGTGAAAATATCCCAAGAATACTCCCTCATCACTTCTGGGATCAAACTTACCAATGGAATCTTTGCCATTATTGTGCACATAGAACTTGCAACCAAAAGCCCATAGGTGGGATTTGTTTGGTTTTCTCACTTTAAGTAACTCATATGGAGTTTTCTCTACCAGTGCTATGGTCATACACCTGTTTATTATGTCGCATGATGTATTTATTGCCTCTGCCCAGAAGCTATGAGGTAGTTTACTGGAAAGTAACATGGTCCTTGCCATATCCTCAAGGGTCATGTTCTTCCTTTCACCTACACCATTTTGCTGAGGAGTTCTGGGGGCAGAGAAATTATGATCTATTCCATTTTCATCACAAAATTCAGCAAACTTTGCATTTTAAAATTCATTTCCATGATCAGACCTAATGGATGCAAGTTGATTTCCTAATTGTTTCTGGATTTTTCTAACAAAGGCTGTGAACATTTCAAATGCTTTATCTTTAGAAGTTAGAAATAGCACCCAGGTAAATCTAGAGTAATCATCAACCAGCACCATAACATGTATTTTACCACCTCTGCTCATGGCTCTCATTGGACCACAGAGATCCATATGAACCAGTTCCAACGTCTTGGACGAACTTACCATTTTCTTAGATTTGAACGATGATCTTACCTGCTTCCCCCTTGCACATGCCTCACAAACTTTGTCTTCCTTGGACTTGATATTAGGTAGCCCTATCACCAAGTCCTTGGAAACTAATTTTGTTTAATTGATTTGGACTAGTATGACCAAGTCTTTTGTGCCAAAAGAGGGGATCATTTATTAACACACTCAGACAAGTGAGTTCATTTTTAGAAAGAGTCGACAAGTCTACAATGTAAATATTGTTAACTCTTCTCCCCCCGCAAAACAATCTTGTCAGTAGTAAGGTTAATCACAAGACATTTTAAGGAAGTGAAAGCCACTAAATTACCTCTGTCACACAGTTGTGACAAACTTATCAGGCTATATTTCAAGTCATCTATTAAATAGACATTCTCAATGGAATGAGAGTCTATCTTTCCTACCTTTCCAACCCCAATGATCTCTCCTTTCTTTCCATTTTCAAAGGTGACATTGCCTCATCTTAGGTTCTAAAGTGAAAGAAGCTGGTCCTTGTTACCAGTCATATGTTTTGAGCAGCCACTATCCATGTACCAAATTTGGCTACTTCTTTTCACTTGGATCTGCAAAATGAAATAAGGGGTTAGTCTTAGGAACCCAAACTAGTTTGGGTCCCTTTCTATGGGCAAAAGGATGAATTAGACTTTTCTTTGCCCACCCAGGCAGTTTGTGTTTTTATTGAACAAAAGTTTTGTTCTTTTAACTGGCCTTTTCTTTTACATTGCATTCATTTTTGTAATGGACAATCTTACCACAAAGTGTACAGATTTTGTTATCAGGAAGAGTAAGATACTTGTTTTTGGGATCCCATTTTGGAGCTTGAGTCCCAAACCCAAGTCCTCTCTTGTTGCTGCTGTGATGCTCTTGCAGCCAGGAGAGTGCATCGGAAGCCTTGTTCCATTTGCATGTTCTGTCTAGTTCATGCTTCACCTTTCCTAATTCTTCTTTAAGGAACTTGATTGATTCATCTTTCTTATACAGCTCAACTTTCATTTTTCCTAAATTTTCTTCTAGTGTGAGAAATGATTGATCAGCCTTTTTCTTTCCTATCCCTATTTTCAGTTTCAAATTTTCAGACTTGAGTTCTAGGACACTATTCTCCAATTGAAGAACCTGGTTCTTCAACTCAGCATTTAGGTTATTACTCTCATCAGCCCTAGATTCTAGTCTTTTGCATTTTTCTTCTAGTATTGCACAATCCCTCGACAGAACATATTTCTCACTGTTTATTATTTTAGACTCATCTATGAAGTCCATCAAGAGTTCAACCAATTTTTCTTTAGACGGGAATTTAATCTTTTCTTTAAGATGTAGAATACTTACCTCCTGTTCATCTTCTGATTCTCTGATGGCCATGAGATCTTGCTCATCTTCAACTTCATTTTCTGAGTCTTCATCTCACGTATCTCCCCATGCAGCAACCATGGCTTTGGTAGTACCTTTGTTTCTCCTTGGTTGAACTTGTTCCTTCTTCCTGTTCCTTCTTTCTGCCCTTTCTTTCTTCCACTCAATCTCCCATTGAGAGCAGTTCTTGATCATGTGATCTGTCTTTCCATATTTAAAGAAACCATCATTTGTCTGCCTCTCAAGTGCCCTAGGTTTGTTGAATGTTGATCCTCTTGAAGAGCTCTTGCCTCGCATAAGGTGTTTCTTGAAGTCTTTAGTTATCATTGCAATTTCATCATCTTCAAGATCTGATCCTTCTGAGATCCTGAGAGCCAGACTTTTTTCTTTCTTTAGAGCATCTATCTTCATAGTTTTCCTTCTCAATTCATAAAAAATCAAGTTTCCAATCAGTTTATCCTATTTTAGAGTAGAAATATTTTTGGATTCCTGAATGACAGTGATTTTGCTTTCCCAGGAGATTGGCAAAACTCTAGTTAAAATCTTCTCTATCTTGTCTTCTTCCATAATGACCCTTCCAATAGACTCAAGTTCATTTGTCAGTGTAGTGAACCTAGTATACATCTCTTGGATAGTTTCACCATCCTTCATAGTAAAATTCTCATATTGAGAGTACAATAGAGTTTCTCTGGACCTCTTCACTTGAGGTGTTTCTTTAATGAGCCACTTGTAAAGTGTCCCAAATTTCCATGGCAGTTGTACATCCGTGTATCCTACTGTATTCATCAGGGCCAAGTCCACACACTAGCCATTTCTTGGCTTTAGAATTTTTCTCCCATTTCCTTAGATCTTCAGCAGTACAATCTGCTCTAGTTTTTGGAACATCCATTCCTTCAGCATTCTTCTTGGTTGTAGCAAAAGGAACATCAGTGATGATGTCCCAAAGTTCATAATCTTCACCCATGATGTGGTCTCTCATTCTATTTTTCCACCAAGAATAGTAGAGCCCATTGAAGAGTGGAGGCCTTGCAGTAGACTGTCCTTCTCAGTTCCCAGGTGGTGCACTCATGTTGATATTTTCCTAAGGTATTAACCTCTCCAAGGATAACCCGCTCTGATACCAATTGATGTGAATAAACGTCAATACCACACAAGAGGGGGTGATTTATGTGGTACCTAATTTTCGCGTTAGAAGAACCTGGTTGTTCTAAGTGTTCTAACTACTGCAGTTTGCGGAATAACAAAAACTGTAAGTAAAGTGCACATATATTTTTACGTGAAAAATACCTAGCTCAAAAGGTAAAAAAACCACGACCTACTACTCAGTAGAAGTTTCTCAAACTCCACTAAAATCAATGAGCCAAAACAGCATTTACAAAAACTCTTTGTAAACCTAAGGATTAAACTCTAATCTCAGTGTGGCATACAGCCTCAACTGCTGCGACACTTATCAAGTAAACTCTAACTTGATGACATAAAGTACCTAATACAATTGCTTCTAGGAAAGCTGAAAGGTACAATATAAAACCTACTACAATTGAACTAGAAATAAAACAATCAGATGGAGCTGGTTCTTCTCTATTAGAAGTAAAAGCATATTTGAGAGCAAAAAGAGCGAGTCTGAGTTAGCAGTTAGAGTTTGATTAAGATTCCACTTCTTATTCGTTCACAATTAGAGTCCTTGGCCAACGAAAACTCCAACTCTTATCCTAACTTAGGATTAAGTTCTTTTCATATAAGGAGACTGTCCTCCTTATCCCAATGTAACCTTTTCGATAATGTTCAGAAGATATTGATGCTTGATCTTTGGTGTATTATCTTCCTCACGTGCTCTGCATGTGCCCTAGTTGATTCAGATTGTATAGTACAAGATGGAACAGGTCCTTCTATCAGTTCATTTTTCAATCTTCAAAACTCAACTGAAACTTGGGCCAACACTCGAGAATAAATTATTCAGAAATATTCTCGCTGAAGAAGAAATACCTTCACACAATAATTAGCTATAGAGTATTTATTCCAGCAAAGCATCCCTAGTACGTACATATTTTTCAATGGGATGAAGTAAAAGGAATGAAATATTAATATATCCATGGTAACGTGGCTTTTATCCATGCCAAGATCGAAAGTCACTTCAGCTGCCCATTAGGCATTAGTTGGTGCACCAAGTTTCAACTCTATAGGCTCATATTCATTCTCAATCTGTCTGTAGGTTGTCAAAGAAAGAAACTTTCACAAATTACTATTATTTTTAGCTTCAAAAAGAAAAAGATAACTTGTCCCACAAACAAACATCATAAGATATATATTGGAATTCATAAATACATGAAGGAACTTTCCGATAAACAATGAGATGGCAGCTAGATAAACAATACTAAAGTGCATTACCGAGTGGGATATGGATTTTTTTTATCAGATAATTCAATTGGACTCCATTGACTTTAATTTAAATACATTGAAATTAGCTACAGAAGGTGAACAAAGGAACAACAATGTCATGACCCAAATTCTAAACCCGGTAGTGATAACGCTTTTCGTGAAGAAAAGGCCAACCAACAAAATAAACTCTTCTTTTTAAACAATTATTTGACATTTATAAGGCTAAAATATGATTAGCATAATCAAAAGTGTAGAAAAACAACGATAACGACAGGGAACCATCCCGTCACAGCCCGACATCGGGATGTCACTAGTCATGAGCTACTACAAAATTCACCAAAAAAAAAACAAGTCCGGAAATGGGAACAAAGTCTGAAAATAACATGAACAACATAAAATAAGGGAGAAGATCCGGTGCCGCAAACGCTAACGGTCACATAGCTCAGCTACGATAGCAGATCTTCAATCCGCTAGTAACCTGCTACCCGGCGAACAATATCTGCAACTGCATGCGAGGTGCAGGGAGTAAAATGAGTACTTCCAACTCAGTGGTAATAAGAGTTAATAATAACTAAAGGCAGAAATCATGCAAGAGCACTCCACCATGCAATATGGGATAACACAACCATTTGGGAAAAACAGTAAGTTCGGAAAAATCCTTTAGAAAATATCTGCCTCAGTTTAAAATCATTTTCGAAATCATCATTTTCCAATAATTATTTTAGCAAGTAAATGCAGGATAGGTAGTGCAAATCAGCACAAAAGTCAGCCCCTCAGGCACAAACAAAATGTACAATTGAACTTATAACTCGCCCTTCAAGCCATATCCTATTTCTGGTCAGCCACTATTACTCGGCCCATTTACATCATACAGTGTCAGTATTATCATTATCCCAAATTCATCCACTTTAAAAGTAATCATACAACATCATAACAACAAATAAACATATAAAGAAAATAACACAAGCAACAAATAGTGCACAAATAAATGAATGCAATGCAATGCATATGATGGTACACTCTGGTACCCGTTGCGGCATGCAGCCCGATCCATTTAACGTTGACGACACTCACTGGGGTGTGTACAGACTCCGAAGGGGCTCCTACAGCCCAAGCGCAATATTAGCCAGGTATTGGCATAAAACTGGCTCTCGGCCTCAATATCAATATATATATCACCATTGCGGCGTGCAGCCCGAGCCACCCATATATTCATAAATCAATGTGACACTGCTGCGGTGCACAGCCCGATCCATGCTCATTCCAGAAATGCATATATGCTACTTGGGAAATATTAATAAGATAGTCCTCAGCTCAAACGTTAATAAAATATTGTTTAAGTTTTTCATAGTTTAGAAAGTGACTGAGTTTACAAAACAGTATTAAAACCTTGGATAGAGATCAAATAGTATGCAAGTATGCAAAAACAGTAATATCATTCCACGAAGGGTTCACATAGTTGGCATGAAGCCCAAGGTTGATAATTAGCCCAAATTATAATGATAACAAATAATTTGAACCAATTACGCGGTAAAATAAACAATTGGGACGGACCAAGTCCCGATCCGCGAAGGTGCTCTATCCCACGCTTATATACGACGTGCAAGTCACATTAATACGGCACTATGATGTGCAAATTCGGGGTTTTAAACCCTCAGAATATAACTTATAAGTATTACCCACCTTGAACCGGTGAAATCTCTAGCCCGCGATGCCACTGCTCCTCAGCTTGGCCTCCACACGTGTTGAATCTATCCAAATTCAGAGGGAATACATCACATTATTCCAAGGGAACAATACCCAATCGAAAATAGTCAAACTATAGCAAATATCTCGAAACTAGCAAAACCCGAGCCCGGGGTCCGCTTCTCGAAAAATAACAAGATTCATACCAAAACGATCCTTATCTCGCCATGAGTCCGTACATACAATGTTCATCAAAATCGGAGCTCAAATGTGTCATCAAATCCCAATTTAAAATTTAAAATCTCACGCCCTAGTTCTTCCCCCTTTTAGCTACAGTTTCATGAATTTACAGGTTAATTATTCAATAAAAAGATGTTTTGAGTCCATAAAACTTACCTCCAATCAATTCACGTTGAAACTCTCTTCAATTTCTACCAAAAAACTCTTGAGGTGGTGTAAAAATGGAGGAAATTATGAACGTGCCGCGGATGAAATAACACTTAAAACCCTTCTGCCAGGCATTCTTGACCCTATGCGACCGCATCCCAAGCCAAACGATCACGGAGAAAAACCCTCGCAGACCCAAGCTCACGATCACGAAGAGCAAATTTGCTCTGCAATTTTTGCTGTATTTTTCCAATTCAAAAATCCTCGTTAGCCATCCGAAATCACACCGAGGCCCTCGGGACCTCAAACAAAAGCATAGATATGATCTAATACTTCATTAAAACTTGCTCAATTCATCAAGATGCTAACATTAACATCAAAATCCTCAATTATGATCAAATTAAAGCCTAAATTTCTTAAAAACTTTTGAATTGCAATTTCGATAAAAAACCCGGCCTAAACACCTCCGAATGACCTGAAACTTTGCATGCATATCCAAAATTACCTAATGGATCTACTACAACTCTCAGAATTCCATTACGACCCTCGGATCAAATTCTCACCTGCCAACCGGAATTCGCTAAAATTCAAACTTAGTCAATTCAAGCCTAATTCTATACCGGGCCTCCAAATTCCATTCTGATTTCACTCCTAAATCACAAATCATCCCCCAAAGCTAACCGAATCATCAAAATTCCATTCCGAGCCCTCTAACTGAATAGTCAACTTCCATTTGACTTTTCTAAAACAAGCTTCCTTTTAAGAGACTAAGTGTCTCATTTCCAACTAAAACTAATCAAATTCTGCCCGATCAACTCAAATATTGATATTGAAACATAGTGAAGCATAATATGAGGGAAATGGGGTGGTAACTCACGTGACGACGGGATGTGTTGTCACATCCTCCCCAACTTAGACAAATACTCATCCTCGAGCGTACGCAGAGTTGTCCTAGAAGCCAACCAACAGCTGAATGATCTTACCAAGCATATACCCAAGGTGATCCCACGTCAACCTATCTCATATAGGTCCGACAATATGACATAGCTGAAATTTCATAGTCCATCTAACCCATACTCCATAGGACCGCATTGCACTTTTCGAAATTATATACAAGATCAGAATCTCACATCTATACTCAGAATGAGCCCGAACCAGCTGTAATAACCCATACCTGAAACCGCAGGTGCAATTCAATGACATACCACATAGCGCAACCACATGAGGCGATAAATTCCATTCACAGTAGCTGTCGACAAAAACCAAACATTGTTAAGTAATCTCTTATTAGCTAAAGTCTCATTCCAACACTTTCATATCCTACCTATGATAAGGAAACACGCAGTAGACCATAACAATTTCTTAGATCAACCATTCACGAAGATATTTCTTCGTTTTTGACTAATACCACAGCAGATTCTGAGCCGTACCTCGATATCATCCTTTCAACAAGCTAAAATCAAATCTGTTCGCATCCATTAGTGATCCCAAAGACCTCTTCTAAACAAACACACCACCCTGGTGACATGACACATCAATACAGCCTAAGCCACAACTTGCATAATACACGTACCATTAAGAGACGGTCCTAACATACTCCAATCATGATTAAATGAAAGAGTTGTACCTTAAGCTCATCAATACCATTACACCACAAGGTTGGGACCCCGTCCCACATCATAGAAATAGAATACCTGAATCTTCCCCGAAGGGTCTAATCTTCACGTAGCCTCACTATAATGCGCGATCTCTTCCAAACACTATTTCACATGAAGCACCTCAAGTCGTTATACTCGAAATTGACAACCACACACCATTAGTATCTAGAACCCAAGCAAATCATTATACCATTGTGAAGCAAGGCATACGAATACATATGGAAAACTATTCTCCACATCATACTGTTGCGGCGCGCAATCCAATTCAGATAACATACTCATGGCGGTGTGCCATCCGACCCACACATACTCATGGTGGCATGACACCCGATCCATATATATATATATATATATATATATATCACATAAGGAGATGCACATCAAGCCAAATTTGCTCACTACAACAAAATACCGAGTACCGGTCACAAGCATACTAAGTGCATACAATATCTACATATAGTGTAATAAGCTATAAAACCCAAGAACAACTGAGGTTTCCAACTCAACTTTCGCTATGAATATTGATAGCACCGCACCATATGTGCCCATAGTCCGAAAATCATAGCGTTTCACAACGCAGAAGACAACTCCTAGATCTCTCTAGATCACTGATAAGCTCTACAATGATTCAATCAGCCTATCCCTCGGAAATACAATTCAGAGCCAACGGACTAATTAAACTTGCCCTTACCATACCGACTCAGCCTACTATCAAGCTATTCCATCTATTAAATTTTTCTTCCTGATTCATGATCAACTCGATATTCCTTCTTGATGTAGCACCACAATGCCTCAACCCAGTCTTACCACACAAGACCCGAACAAAAGATCACATTGTCTAAGACCTATAGGCCACTGAGTGCTCTCTTAAATGTTCCCAGAATACCACATTCTAGAATACTTTACTTTGAAGAACTTCCTACGAATCTGAATTTGTTACCATGACTTTCTCGATACTGATACATAGGATCCCAAACTCGACATAAAAAGACCACAAGTCTTGACCTTTTTCTAATAAAACTCAGTCTCTAACCCCATATGCAATTTTAGAACTTCAATTGATGTACACAGGCTCTTGAACCCATTAGTACCATTCTCGCAAGTCATTCACTCTTATTCAATTGCAATTTACCTAATTGAACAGACGTAACCACCCGTGCCTCATTAGCACTCTGATCCCGCAGGACATGATCTCATTCTGATACCACCAACAGCTTCCTCCTCCTTACACTACGCATATCAACAACAGCTCAAGACATCCTATTGTTTTCACACATCCACCAAGTACCCTATAACCCTTGTCGAAATTTTGCTTCACTTATGCCATCCTCGGCTCTATTTCTGCAACCAGATCTGCTCTGCCAACAAATCTTGAAACAGAACCAACATAGCACATGACCGTGTAGTCAGCTAATCAACGGCAACCTCCCCAACTTGGCTCGAAGCCATAGGCCAAAATATTTCAATAGCTCATAACACTTTTACTCCATTGATGCCACAATAATATAGTGTGAATACACCCCAATCGTTTGTAAGTGTGAAACACAGATCTTCTAACATGCACACAAGGACTATAACACGCTAGAACACTCCGCAAGAGATAGCCCACCTACTTCGCCTCAACATAACATTTCCATATACCTTCCACCGTCATACACCTTACACAATCGACTAGTCTTTCTGAGTCTGAACTCAAACCGCGATATGATATTTACTTCACTCCAAACTAGGAGACTTGAAAAGATTCTTCATGCACCCATAACTCGGGGCAACACCTCCTATCACATTGGAAATCAAACACTTGATAGTTCATCTACCATCCAGCAGACCTTCTTCGACACCTCCAAGTCATATAGGAACATCTCACAGTACCAACATACTTTCCACGTAGATATCCAGCTGCCATTCCCACAAATAGGGACAATACTGAACATATAAGTTCATAATACCAGTTCGCAAAATCAACACCTCAGTGCTCAAGCCATAAGCAAGGATCCGGCCTCAAGTCCTCCAGACTGGCCCAACATCTACTCATAAAAATCACATCTTGCCCCTCGATTGGGGAATCACAAGCCATCAAGGCACATCTGATACTAAGTGCTTGCGTGCGCATACAATCGCGTGGAAGAAATTTCACGAGTTTTCTTTCTAGCTGAATCAAGGGCGCATGATAAGAATTCAAGAATGTGAAGTTTTTCCTAAAGGTCCTGCAACCTCTCGAGAATAAATACAGACGTCTCCGCACCGATCCGCGAGACTCTACTAACCTGCTCATGACTCGTGAAACCTACTAACCTAGGCATTGATACCAACTTGTCACGACTTAAATCCCAAACCCGTGATAGCGTCTCTCCTGGACACAAGGCCAGCCAACAAAACGAACGAGTCCTTTTAAACAGTTATTTTACATTCATAAGGCTAAAACATGATTAGCATAATCAAAAGTGCGGAAAAACAACGATAACGACAGAGAACCATTCCATCACAGCCCGACATCAAGGTGTCACTAGTCATGAACTACTATAAAGTTCACTAAAGAACTACAAATCTAGAAATGGGAACAAAGTCTGGAAATAACATGAACTATATAAAATAAGGGAGAAGATCCGGTACCGCAAACGCTAATGGTCACATAGCTCAGCTACGATTGCAGATCTTCAATCCGCTAGTAACCTGCTACCGGGCGAACAATACTCGCAAATGCATGAAAGGTGCAGGGAGTAAAATGAGTACTTCCAAATCAGTGGTAATAAGAGTAAATAATAATTAAAGGCAAGAAATCATGTAAGAGCACTCCACCATGCAATATGGGACAACACAACCATTTGGGGAAAACAATAAGTCTAGGAAAATCCTTTAGAAAATATTTGCCTCAGTTTAAAATTATTTTAGAAATCATCATTTTCCAACAATTTAAGAAAGTAAATGCAGGATAGGTAGTGCAAATCAGCACAAAAGTCAGCCCCTCAGGCACAAACAAAATGTACAATTGAACTTATAACTCGCCCTTCAAGCCATATCCTATCTCTGGCTAGCCACTATTACCTGGCCCATTTACATCATACAGTGTCAGTATTATCATTATCCCAAATTCATCCACTTTGAAAGTAATCATACAACATCATAACAACAAATAAACATCTAAAGAAAATAACACAAGCAACAAATAGTGCACAAATAAATGAAAGCAAAGCACTACATATGACAGTACACTCTGGTACCTGCTGTGGCGTGCAACCTGATCCATTTAATATTGACGGCACTCACTGAAGGTGTGTACAGGCTCTGAAGGGGCTCCTACAGCCCAAATGCAATATTAGCCAGGTCTTGGCATAAAATAGGATCTCAACCTCAATAGCAATATATATATCACTGCTGCGGCATGCAGCCCGAGCACCCATATATTCATAAATCATTATGACAGTGCTGCGCTGCGCAGCCCAGTCCATACTCAGTCCAAAAATGCACATAAGCCACTTGGGCAATATTAACAAGATAGTCCTCAGCTCAAACGTCGATAAAATATTGTTTAAGTTTTTCAAAGTTTGGAAAGTGACTGAGTTTGCAAAATAATATTAAAACCTTGGACCGAGATCAAATAGTATGCAAGTAACGCTAAAACAATAATATCACACGAAGGGTTCACATAGTTGGCACGAAGTCCAAGCATGACAATCAACTCAAATTATGATGATAACAAATAATTTCAGTCAATTACACGGTAAAATAAATAATTGGGACGTACCAAGTCACGATCCCAACGGTGTTCTACCCCATGCTCATATCCGGCATGCAAGTCACCTCAATACAACACTATGATGTGCAAATCCGGGTTTCAATCCCGCAGGATATCATTTACATGTATTACCCACCTCGAACCGGCAAAATTTCTAGCCCGTGATGCCTCTGCTCTAAGCTTGGCCTCCACACGCATTGAACCTATTCAAATTCAAAGCGAATACATCATACTATGCCAAGGGAACAATACCCAATCGAAAATAGTCAAAATATAACAACAATCTCGAAACTAGCAAAACTCGAACCCTGGGCCTGCTTCTCAAAAAATTACAAGACTCGTACCGAAACAATCCTTATCTCGCTACGAGTCCGTACATATAAAGTTCATCAAAATCAGAGCTCAAAAGGGTCATCAAATCCCAATTTACAATTCAAAATCCACGCCCTAGTTCTTCCCCCTTTTAGCTATAGTTTCATGAATTTATAGGTTAATTCTTCAATAGAAAAAAAGTTTTGAATCCACAAAACTTACCTCCTATCAATTCCTGTAGAAACTCTCTTTAATTTCTACCAAAATGCTCTTGAGGTGGTGTAAAACTGGAGGAGATTATGAATGGGTCGCGGATGAAATAACACTTAAAGCCCTTCTGCCCAGGCATTTTGAACCCTATGTGATCGCGTCCCAAGCCACGCGATTACGGAGAAAAAAATTTCATCCCCCCTGAAATCCTCTTACGTGATCGCAGGACAGCCCGTATGATCGCAGAGCACTGCATGCCACCTCCACGCAATCGCATTCCTACCTCATGCAACCGCACTGACTAATCTCCCAAGCCTATACGATCGCAGAGCCCCTTTACGCGATCGCATAGAGCAAATCTGAGCCCCCTCCAAAATTCTTCTATGTGATTGCAACCCCAGGCTCGCGATCGCGAAGAGCAAATTTGCTCTGCAATTTCTGTTGCATTTTTCCAACTCAAAAACCCCTGTTAACCATCTGAAATCAACCCGAGGCCCTCGGGACCTCAACCAAAAGAGTAGATATGATCTAATACTTCATTCAAACTTGCTCGATTCATCAAAACGCTAACGTTAACATCAAAATCCTCAATTATGATCAAATCAAAGCCTAAATTTCTTCAAAACTTCCGAATTGCAATTTCGATCAAAAACCCGACCTAAACACCTCCGAATGATCTGAAACTTTGCAAGCATATCCAAAATTATTTAACGGAGCTCTTGCAGCTTTCGAAATTCCATTCCGACCCTTGAATCAAATTCTCACCTACAAACTAGAATTCGCCAAAATTCAAACTTAGCTAATTCAAGCCTAATTCTACACCAGACCTCCAAATTCCATTCCGATTTCACTCCTAAGTCACAAATCATCCCTCAAAGCTAACCGAATCATCAGAATTCCATTCCAAGCCCTCTAACTAAATAGTCAACTTCCAGTTGAATTTTCTAAAACAAACTTTCTTATAAGAGACTAAGTGTCTCATTTTCAACTAAAACCAATTCAATTCTATCCGATCAACTCAAACTGATATTGAAAAATAGTGAAGCATAATATAAAGGAAATGAGTAACTCATGTGACGACAGACCGGATCGTCACAAAGAAAGTTAATAAGAACTTCATTCACTTATCTATGTCCCAACTAGAATTGAGGGAAAAATTTCTCTCTTTTTTTTGGCTAAAAGAAAAGCGGAAAGGAAAATCAGATTTATCTGTTGGATCCAAAAGCAAGATAAAGTAGTGCAATTATTTTCCTTTCTTGTCCAAACCAATAGATATATCATATGTGTTTTGCATATGAACTTCAATTATTTAATTATGGTAAATTATATATATTCTTATCTAATTAAACCAATTAATCATAATGAGTTAGTATAATTTGGTGTAAACACCCTATATGAATAAGTATTTACCCATATAATGAGGTTAAAGATTGTATACGTTGTACCTGCAGAAGTAATTCTCTTGCAAAATTGATCACTACTGTATTAATTAATGCCTAGCATCCTATAGATGTTTGGTTTATTCTTACCAAACAAGTGAATCTATCAAATAATAGATATATCATATGTGTTTTGCTCTGAAGTGCTTGGTGAAATTTGTGAAGGGTTTGGAACAAAAGAGGGAGGATTGAGCCAAAAAAGAGGGAAATTTTGCCGCCTAAATTTTTTCGTGAAAAAGTTAAATCATAATTAAATTAGTTTTGCCATAACCCAAACAAGTAGTTGAGAAAATTGGATATCTCGCCAACAGTAAATTTTTATTTTTTTGGTAACAATGAAAACATACTATTGCCAACTTATTTAATATTTTGTAGTATTTATTATAATACCCACAAAATATGGTAACAAGAAAAAAATTTATGGTTAGAAATTTTACTCTATACAACAACTACATAAAGTTCAGTGGTATATTGGAATATTTTTCGTATTTTAATGTTAGGATAATCTTTGAATATTAAATTCTACATTTCTATGAAATAATGTAGTCATTCTCCTTATGTGTTAAGATAAATAAGGATAAAAATTAGAGTCACAAATAAGTACAAAATTTTTCACTGCTAAAATTTGCACAATTTAACTGCAAATTCTAATTATTATTATTTTAAGAACCATTTTTTGGTTGGTAACCTTTTGTTGAATGTAATTTTAACAATTTGAGACAAATAGTTTTATTTTCATCACTAATCGTACACAAGATCAATAATAAAATACTTCCTTCGTTCCAATTTATATAAATATGTTTGACTGGCCATGGAGTTTAATAAAAGAATGAAGACTTTTGAAATTTGTGGTCCTAAACAAGTTCAAATGAGGCCCAGAGTATCTGTATGGTTATAATAGCTTCTCATTAAGGGTAGAATTGTAACTTTAAGCTAAATTGTTACCAAATTTAGAAATGGTTCATTGTTTTTGGAACAGACCAAAAAGGAAATAGGTTCACATAAACTGGAATAAAGAGAGTAATATGTACCAGCAATTTCATTTTGTTAGCTAAATAGTATCCCGTAAATGGTGTTCAATATTTTGTTGGGGGGGGGGGGGGGGGGGGGGGTAGAAATCTTATTAGAAAAAGTTTGTTGTAAGATTCTAATATCATCCCTAAATTAGTATATCCAAATATGAAATCTAATAATATTTATCACAAAAAATAACTGACTTCTGATGAATTTTTAGTTTTAGCTAGACGATAACATAATTTGAGACAAAACCTCATCGAGGCTAATTTAAGTATTATATAGGGACAACACAAAGATCGTCATAAATTGTTTACATTATTAGTGACAAAAAACTGTATGGTCACAAATAAGTATAATATTTTGTAGCTAAAGTTCGATTATTTAGCTACAAATTTTTAATTGTCCCTATTTAAATATTTTTTTTTTCTGACGAAACTTTTTCGTATCTAAATTTAAGTAATTATTAGGACAAAAACTATTTTGTCAAAAACAATATCAGTGACAAAATTATTTTGTCACCAATAATGTTATATGTGTCACTAAATATTCCCTAGTAGATGGCGACAACTCATTTTTTGGTGGGAAAGTTTAGTGGACAAAACTTTGCTACAAAATTTCGTCACTAAAAGTATATGGCTCATGTATTCTGACACGAAATATAATTTTTGTCACAAAAAGTAAACAATTAGTGATAATTTGTGTCATTGCTATTAACTTCGTAGCAAAATATTACATTTGTTGTAGTGAATTACTCTATTTTAACAATAATGAATCATATAATAATTAAAATATTTTGACGCCAAAGGGTGTGGTAGCTAGTAGTCAATAAAGTGGGAGGAGAACCATAAGATTTTAGGTTTAATCTCACGGATACGGAAAAAAAACTTCGTGATTTCTTCTCTGATAATTATGTTGGTGGTGAAAGTACAGTGGGGGGAGGGTGAATTGTAAATATCTAAAGTTAATCGCTTATTAGTTGACTTATTACTTGATTAGTCGACTGAATATGATAATTTAGCAGATATAGAAAAGGGAAGTAATAGAGTTTCTTCGAGTACAGTTGTAGTGATTTTCACACAGTTTCTCTAACACTCTTTTTGATACAATGCATCACCAATGTTATACTCTCTTTCTTTTTGTGGCTTATTACACAACAGATATTAGTGAACTACAATGCTTGTTTGCAGTAGAATAAACAGAGTAATGTTAATTCGTTCAAAGTATATGGATTAGAGTTTACAACGAGTTATATATACTAATGATAGAGGCTTGACAACCCAACAGATTTGATCCTTGGAAAGAATTGATTCTTCCCAAGAATAAGGAATGAGCCACTGCTTCCTTTTGATTTCTTTCCTTCAGCAAAGATATGAGCTCCTTGATTGTTGGTTCTTCCAAATTTAGCCGCGTACCAATCTCCGTTGCTTCTTTCAATCTCCCGTGATCTGCCCTTGATTTGTGCCTTAAACTAAGGCTTATATGATTTCTTCTAACTCAGCTTCTCATTGCTCTTTGCTGTGTTGATTGGATTTAGTGCAGATTTACGAGTCTGTTCCTTGGATGTCCCGATTTGCTGATTGTATGGTAGTTGCTGCTAATCGATTTCTTTCCTTATGAACTACTCCATCAGTCTCCTTTACTTCTGTAATTGATTTCCTGCATATGTATATTATTTGCATCATTAAAATAAAATCTAACATGTGGGAGGTAGCACGTCACTCAAAAAAACTTTAAAAAAACATTGAAGACCAGGAAAATAGTCTCTTTTAGGAAGCAGATATAAGTATCGAGTAATAGGTACTCAGTGGAACTAGAGGCGAACCCATGTGTATGGGTGAGGAGTCACCGGACTCCATAAACTTCAGCCAAAATCATTATATATATATATATATATATATATATATATATATATATATATATATATATATATATATATATATATATATATATATATACACACACACACACACACACACACATACACACACTTTGAAAATGGTTTATTTAAAGAAGTTGGCACCCTGAACACTAAAAGCCTTTAGGGACACGTAAGTATACGGCTCCTGTCACGTAAAAGTTCTGTATCCGCCTCTTGGTGGAATAGCATAAGTATACGGCAAGCTGACCCGAATACCACTATCATAAATTATTATTTTTAAAAAAAGAATATCAGAGATATATTGAAGACCAGGAAAATGGTCTCTCTTCTAGGGAGCGGATATGATTATCTGGTAATCCACCAAGATCTTATCCGTAAATAAATCCATAATTTCGGTTGACTCTCATGGTTGGAAAAGAATGCTGAAGACCGGGTAATAGGTGGAATTTCACATCAAATGGAGCATTCAAAATGGCTCCTCAAACTTCTTGTGGGATAATTGGACCGGTGAAGGTCCACTAGCTCACCGGGTCCAAGGTATTAGGAAATCGACCAAAACTCAGGTAACGGAATTCTTAATAAATGGACAATGGGACATCAACAGGTTAAACCAGGTTCTTCCTTCTCACATCACTAATTTTATTTGTAAAATTGATATTGGTAATGACGCTGACGATGATTTCCCTAGTTGAATCTTATCGGAGGATGGAATTTTCTCTAATAAGTCAGTGTGGTAATTAATTAGACATAAAAATCAAAAAATAATTTTTTAAAGAATGTTTGGCATCAGTTAATCCCTTTTAAAATGTCCTTGTTAACTTGGAGAATTATGGGAAAAAAATTCTGTTTGACGACATGATTAGTAAGCCTGGTACTAATATTGCCTCGAGATATTCTTATTGTAGTGTCTCACATTTAAAATCCATGCAACATATTTTAGTGGAAAATGAAGCGGCAAAACACATTTGGAAGAATATTAGCAACATCTTGGGAATTATTCATCCAATTGTTCTTGTTGCTGCAATCTTCAAGACTTGGTGGAATGTAAAAACAAAGAATAAAATTCATGGCTTGATTTTACAAGTGGATCCAACTCTGATTTGCTGGGAAATCTGAAAACAAAGAAACTCATGAGTAAATTTCATCACAGTATCATGAACCATCAGGTGATATGGAATCTCAAATCCATTGTAGCCAAGTTCATGCCTAATAGAGATACCCCCACACCACTGGCCTTCTCTTTGCTACAAGATTGAAAGATTGAAACCTGTCCAAACATGGAAGCAAGTTCAGTGGCATCCTCCGCCCAATGGGAAGGTCAAAACCAACACAGATGGAAGTTACATCAAGAAAAGTGGAAAAGCTGGTATAGGAGGAATCATCAGAGACGAGGAAGGAAATTATATTATGGCATTCGCAATGTCAATAGACTGTGACAGTCATTATATGGTTGAGGCTCGAGCTGCTGAGTTCGGAAAAAAATGGTGTATACAGTTAGGTTTCACTAATTTTGTTCTCGAACTTGACTCGAATATCATTGTAACCATGATCAATCAAGAAGGAAGCAAGAACATGAAGCTCAAAATGGTGGTGGAGAGAATTACAAGTCTATTCCAACATGCAAATGCAACAGTTCAACACTGTCATAGAAAGGGCAACAACGTTGGTGATGCATTTGCCAAAAAAGCATCCATCTTTGGCTCAAATTTGATTTGCCAAACCTTCGAACAACTACCAAAAGAAGCTAAAGGCGCATTCATTATGGATAAGTGGCAAATGCTTAGTATTAGAACAAAATATGAGAAGAACAATTTTTGTTAGTTAAATATGTTGTATCTATAGGTATGACAGTAGAGTCGTAATAAGCTACTATCCTTTTGGATGATAGAAATTACCATGTTGTATTTGGTTATGAGGTAAGGTACAACACCCAAACCTCTGTCCGGAGAACTTTATTTTAAAGAAATACTTCAATTAAGTAATTACAAGTTTATGTCAATTTTGGAGTGCAGGCTTTAGTTATCTTGGGTATTTTTTCTGTTCTTTCTCATTTTTCCGAATCTTCATTATTTTATTTTATTTTTGCCAAATTACCATCTTTGTTCTTTGATCAATGTTAAGTAATACGTTGGTTCAGCATCCTCGTTAAAAAGAGACGCACATATGCAATTATGTAAAGTTCATTGCCAGTATATATCTTGAAGTACATTAGTAAATTACTTTATAGAAAATGCACAGTTACCCCCGACCTATATTGGATTTTCAATTATATTTTTTTTTGCAAAAATCCTATAATATTCCTAAATTTATTTTAAATGAAATTATTTGCACTCTAAAATTAGACAACCAAACTCTTAGCAAATGGTGAGCTACACGCGCCCCACATGTGTTTTTAGTACTTCTTTTATTCTTTCTTCTTTTTCTTATCCTTTTTTCATATTTCTTATTATTCTTTTTTTTAGTTATTTCATTCTTTTTCTTTTGGTTTTGGTCAACGGCGGCATAAAATGGTGGTCGTCAGAATTTTACAAATACCATTTTTTCCGGCGAATTTTTTTCCGGCGACAGATTTTATCCTGATCTAAGTGTATTTTATATTATATATATATATATATATATATATATATATATATATATATATATATATATATATATATATATATATATATATATAAATTTTCCTTGAAAATGTAATTTATGAGTGAGAGGAAGAGGAAAAGAAATAACAACGAATATAAGCTGAGAAAACTTTTTTCATTTAAAATTTTTTCCGTCATGGGAAGGTTTTTCGATGATAAATTTTTTCCCCCAAAATCTAACTGTAGTTTGTTTTGCTTATGAATAGATATTTTGAGAGTTTAATTTTTGTGTGAAAAGAAAAAAATGAAAAAAAAACGGTTAGATAAAGTCACCGGTGAATGAATATCCGTCGGAATCAGAGAAGAAATAAAAAAAAAGTAAAAGAAAAAAGACAAAGAAAAAGGAAAAGGAAAGTAAGAAAAAAATGCTAAAAATAAAATAAAAAATAATCTGAAAATTATTTTTTCTTACTTCTCTCTCTTCTTTGGGAGAGTGAAGTACACACACTTTGCCACGTCAGCGTTAAGTATGCAAATAATTCTATTTAAAATAAGTTTAGGAAAATAATAGGATTCCCGTAAAGAAAAAATGTATAGTTGAAAATCCGGTTATAAGTTAGAGGGGTACTTATGCATTTTTCCAATTACTATATTAGTGCATAACATGGAATATTTCTTTTTGGAATTTCACTGCAAATACATATATGCATTTGAATATCTTATTAATATTTATTCGTTAACGTAATGCTTAACTGAGATTTCCGTACTTAAGTTAATACGCTTGAAAGAAATGTGATTATAGAAAAAAGTATGTAATCTTCTCAACACAAAATTGTGGCTCGTATAAAGATTAAAAATATGTTTTACAAACTATACAAAAATTTCACTCTTAAAAAATGTGGCCATATGGTACTGGCAAAGTGTGGCATGTATAGTAACAGAGGCCACATTTTACAAGTGTTACTTAGGGCCACTCTTGAAAAGGGTGATCTATAAGGTAACAAAGGCCATGCTTGAAAAGTAAAATTATAGGCGTAGCATATAGTGTTGCCTTAGGGCAGAGGTAAGAGGTTATGCATGTTTAGGCCATTCACGTAAAGTGTTGCCTTAGGTTTAAAAGTGTAATCTTCAATCAAAGGCCATACTTTTTTATAGTCTTGGCTACACTTTCACGTGTCGTTAATGACCTAAAATATTCTAGTGTTATCTAGAATTTTACCAATATATAATTTGTAAAATATTTCATATCAAAATATATTCATAGATTAATTTGTATAAAAATTGATCTAACGTGAAAATTTGAACATAAATGTCAAATATTTGTCATCCATAAAATTTTCATATCAATATGTTACTGTACACAAATTTGATCAAATTGGTTCTAACGTGAGAATTTTAACACTCTGTCAAAAATCATATTGTTAAACTTTTTATATCCATACTTTATTAATATTGACATAGTTTATCCCACTATATTATATCTTAGCTAGTGATTGGACTCTATTGTTATTTGTCAAGCAAAAAAAATTACTAATAGCGATTCAAAGTTCGTCGGAAATTTTCTTGGTCACATTTATTAATATTCCATGAAATAATTTACGAATTATTTAGTGGAATATCAATAAATGCGACCTAGAAGATTCATTGGATAAAATGCTATAGTCAATTTTCTAGAGCAATACGAGCCTCATTTAGTTATATTACAAGAATCTAATGCAAGAGATCCCATGAAAAACTAGCATTCAAAATGACCACTCAACGATGACCATTGCAGAGAATTTAAAGGATAACTTTTTAAAGAGTTCTATTTTTTGTAGACATGTAAAGAATTTTTATACTAAAGTTGACCTACAACTAAGGTTGTTTAACGGGTGGGCCGGTCCGAGTCGGGTCAATTTTTTTAACCCGTCCGGGTTTCGGGCCGGGTTAGTTCGGGTAAAAATTGAACCATAAGGATTACGGATTGAGGGGGCCGGACCGGGCCGGGTTTAGTATATTTTCATTTTTTTTTTGAAATTATGTATAGTATAACTATTGTAAGTTATATTAATACTTTGTAATAATTGAATGAATACAAGTAAGATGGGAAAAAATTGCACTTATTGCAAGTGTTACTTTATTTCTTAATTTCAAATTGCAAAAGTAGAAAATGAAATGTTTACATTTTTTCTAACAAGTAAACTAGTAAAGTAGTAATTCCAAATGTTTTGCATCGCCCTAGCAAATTCATCATAATCAATATGAACCGATTGACCTTCTTATGGCGTGTTAAATTCGAATGTGTTTTCATGTGTTAATATATCTCCAAGTTCCTCGTCTTCTGGGGTATCAACATCTTCCTTTCCTTGATTTCTTCCTTCTGATCTAATCCAATCTCTGAATCATACTAAAACTTCCAAAGCATTGCTTCCCAATGAGTGGCGGGTGTCTCCAAGTTGTTTTCTTGCTTGGCTAAATGCACTCGCCGATGCAACAGTAGAAATTGACACATTCAGCACGTCCCGAGCCATAGCTAAAAGAACATGATATTCCTTTCCATATTCATGCCACCATCCCAACGGTGAAAATTCCTTTGTGCGAGGCTCTTTTTGCTTCTGCAAGTAGAATTGAAGTTCATCAATATTCCTGCTACTGGTTTGAGTTTAGAAAATGTAGAAAAAATATTAAAACTATCAAGGCCTTATTCATCATCCACATTAGCAGAATTGCTACATTGCATAGCGGGATTAACATTGCCAGAAGCACGAGCAGCATTATCACGTTCATTTGCATAATAATTATATAGTTGTTGTAAATATTCATTTAGCTTGTTTATAGAAACATATAAATTGGGGTTTCAGTTTCTCCAATCTCCATATAAGTATATAAAGCATTCATTAATTGGTGACCATCAGACATTTTAATAGAAGGATTTAAAACTGCACCAATTAAGTAAACCGGAGGAATTGGAAAGAAATATTTTTTGAATTTTTCTTGAATTATTTCAATAATATCTTTATATTTTTCTTTCTTCTTAAATTCAGATAGTAGAAAAGAAATTTCAGCTATATGTACTAAAGCCATAGTAACAGTGGGGTAATATGCGCAAGAAAACTCAATAGTAGCTGTATAAAATTTATGTAAAAATTTAACAACATCATTAATGACCTCCCAAGTATCACTTGTTAACATACGCCTAGGATCAGTACAATGTGCATTAACAACTTCAGCTATTGGAAATCTATATTTGTAGCAATATTTTAAAAATATATATGTATAATTCCATCTAGTAACAATTTCGTCTAGCATGAATCTAGGTTTAAGGTTATACTGGATACACTTAGTCTTAAACTCTTTTATTCTAGATTGTTTATTATTTCCTTGAATAACACCAAATACTCTTCTAACATGAGTAATCTCAACTGAAAATAAATCAATGCCACTTTTAACAATTAAATTATAAACATGACATGCACACCTAACATGAAAAATATCATCAAGAGGTGGTTGCAAATGCAATTTTAAAATTGAAATTGCGGCATTATTATTTGAAGCATTATCAAAAGACATACACAAAACTTTTTGATTTAGATTATAAAATTCAACAACTTCAATAATAGTACTACTTATGAATGTAGCAGTATGACTCTGATCTTCATCATAAATTTCCTCCGGTCAAATGCTTAAAAGTTTCGTTACAAAGTTTGCACTTAAATCTATCAATACCTTCTATTATTTCAAATTTCCATATCGGATTTCTTCTTCTACGATTAGAAGCGGAGCCGCTGGTGGTCTACCCCTTGTATCACTAGCAACTCCAACTCCAACACTACCAACATTTTCACTAGTAGTTATAGGTGGTATCTCATCTTTTATTCCAATTTCATTATCTTCTATCCCAAAATCTTCTTGTAATTGTTCATAATCTATCTCTACATTATCATTAGGCGATGATTTAGAAACATGGGTTATTGGTTCATTACTATTACTACCGGAAGCTCCAGGATTACCTCTTTTTTTATTTCTACCCCTACCAGTAACTTTTCTACACGCTCTTTTAGCAGCACTAAACATATTGTAAAAATTAAAGTATAAGCTAAAATTAAATATGCAATTAAAATATTAAATAAGAGAAAGAGTTGGAAGGAGTGCACCGAATTCGACAATAAATTGAGCACTTGATTACGCAATTCCGGTGTTACCACGAACAAACGTTAAGCAAGTATTTCAATTTTGAACTTCAAGCTTCAAATTCCGAATAACAAATTCCGATAAATTAAATTCGAGAAAAGAGAGCCAAATTAAATTATAAGATGAATTGAAATTATTGAATAATTCAAGTCTTGAAAGTTGGAGAATAAGAGAATGAGATAATGAGAGAATTTGAGATAGATAAATGAGATTTGAGTGAGAAATAAAAAAGGGAAGGGGGATATTTATAGTTTTTTGGAAGGTTGTATCTATAAAAAAAAAAAAGAAGAGAAAATAATTTTAATAAGGGCCAAGCAGCCAAATAGCCGTTGGCCCAAACGGTCATCTTCAGAAATCATAAATGAACGTTGGCAACGTTCATATGTGGGCCCCAACATGTCAGAATCTGAAAAACTAAAAGAAAATAAAACAATTGCGTTATAACAAGTCCGGGTTAACCGGTACGGGCATGAACAGTGCCAACTGGGTTACCCGAGCCCGGTTAACCGGTACCCAAATCCTACCCATCCGTTCCCGGCCTACCCCCCCTACCGGACCGGTCCGATTCCGGTCTAAATCGGTCTGGGCCGATCCGGTTCAGGTCCAAGCCAGCCCCATTGACACCTTTACCTACAACATAACTATCGATATAAAACTTAATATAATAATTTGAAAAATAGAGTACAGAACCCTCTTTTGTTGAATTTAATAGTTGTTTATAAACATATAGTTCGCATGCCTTAGCTAGAAGACTTGGAAATAAGACTTACATAGGCAAGTATAGTTTTAATGATGTAAACTGATATTTTTTTGCATTTCTCCTAAATCAAATAAACTTAATAGGTTTCGCAAACCAAATGGAGTCAAATATAAAAACGCTTTCGTCTTGTCAAACTCACATTTAAAACCCCTATCTTGCTTCATTTTCAGAAATCCCAAACTAATATATTATGGAAAATAAGGAAGCAGGTACTGCGACAGTTTAGTCTACATATTCAGATTAAAAACTAATATCGTCTGCCTTCAATTATGTAGCAATTAACTTGTTCAACGAATACAACAAATATTATGCCTCAGTGTTTAGCAAGTTGGGGTGTGATGTATCAATCACCAATCACCATGTTTTCCATTTCAATTCATCCTAGGCCAACATTAATACAAAATTTTAACAAAAATGAAAAGTAATAGAAGTTCCACCTTTTTTTCTAAAACAATTTACACAAAATTCTTTTTACATTAGAAGAAGATAAATTGAAAAAATTGATCACATAGCAGCAAACAACCTTGTCAATGTTTTTTCTTGGGGCCTAGTGTTCTAGAAGTGGAAGCTGGGCTCGACATCTCCTTAAAGGCCGATGGGCAGAATTGACTTACTGTACATTTTGCACAGCGAGGCCTCAGAGGAGTACATATGGTCTGTCCAAAGCCTACCTGTAAAGGCCATAGCCACAAAACTAAAGTGACAAATAACCAGAGAGGAAGGCAGATATAGAGTGTAAATTATGGGTCCATGATTCATCCGAACGTAGTAGCTTTGACTTGGATCTCATAATTCACTAAATAAGTATAATTAATTGATTTCATAACTAGAAAATCAAATGGATTGTAGTAGAATTCAGAAGTCGAACTCAAAAGTTCAAATCGTGGATCCGCCTATGAGAGAGCAGAGAAAGTTCATTTTCAGCAAACCTGTCCATACTTTGACTAGTCAAGTATCAGAGGCAAAGTTAGTTTTTGAAAATTTTGTCGTAAAAGTAAGATAAAGTGTTACGTTTTGACTAATGAATATTGAGAAACATTGAACACCAGGAAAGTAGTTTCTCTTTTAGGGACGGATATGATTATTGGTAATCCAATACAGGAAGTAGGACAGACAATATCTTTTATTAATGAAAATGTTTGAAGGAGAGTTTTGTGCACAAGAAAACCAACCTGTCTTATCCACAGCAACTGTTAAAAAACCCATCCGTACGACGTGGATGGGATGATGGGCATGAAACTGAAGCAAGGGATGACTCATACTACACAGAATAAGAGATTTCAATTTATTGCCTACTTCCACCTATTGAGTGCAGGTCCAGTGACACCTCAAAAGCTTAAGCATAAACATTTCTCTAGCTCTAGGTTGCAAAGCCAACTTTTTGAGAAATTTGAGACTGATCGAGCATTCATATTGCCGGCTTTCATAATGATGATGTAGTGTAACTGATGCAGAAGATAAAGAGCATTTTGTGTTGCTACTAGTGCAGCCATCTAGAGAATATAAATGAAGTTCTGAGTGTCAGCTGAATACATACCGAAGAAGCAACAAGCAGCAACAACATACCTAATCTTATCCCACACCGTGGGGGCTAGAGAGGGTAGTGTGTACGAAGAAGCAACAAGCACACATTTCATATTTATGATACTGAATTATAACTGATTGGACAAAGGTGATAATTAAGATGTACTTGGGCTACAACAGTAAGGACCAAAGAGATGGGAAAGGGGGATAATCAATGATACTACAGAGCTATGTTGCTCGAATCCTCCGACAATGTCACAATGTCGCTTGGTACGTGTCGGATCCTCCAAAAGTAGTGTATTTTTGGAGGATCCCACACAAGTGCGGCAGCATTTGGAGAGTCCGCGCAACATAGCTATAGAGGAAGCATGGTGCGGAGACTTACCAATAGCAAATTGATGGAAACCCATTCTTCTTTGGGAAGCCACTGCTGCAAGGAGACCCTAGTCTCTTCGGGTGATCTAGTTCCCTGACAGAGTCAAACAAGAAGAGAATTTTCCTAAAATTTTTATATTTCAAACCAGAAAGAGCTGTTAAATGTTTTTTTTATAAAGTAAATAATTCTATTAATAGGGGGAAACCAGTATACAAGCTATATACCAAAAAGTAAAGAAACATACACCAAAATATGGTTCTCGACAAAAGATATGCAATCTTCTATATGTTAGAATATGTAAATAATAGTAAAATAACCCCAATCCAATATGTATTAGGAGTATGATAGGCTATGTGTATATATAGGGCTCATTGTATCATGTTTGATATCAATATATCATATTTTTCCCGTGCTTTTTCACATGGTATCAGAGCCTTAGTGGTGAGATACATCCGGGAACCAAAATACAAAGCAGAAGTCAGTTGTGCCTTATTTTTCCGGCTATTATTTCAAAGCTTTTTTACGTTATCTCTCTCCCCGTCAGTGTTGAGAAAAATCCAACACTACCACAAGATCCGTCATAGTCCGGCGACCAAACCCCATTGAACAGGCAGCCACATCCTCACGCGCTCTCACGCGCCTCCAGATTCTCCGACGCCGGCGGCGCGTCAGGCTCACGCGCCGGCGCGTGAACCACTTTCCGGCAGTTTTTTGAAAAAATTTTCTTCAGACAGCCTGTTCGCCTGAGAATTCCGAGCCTACACATATTTTTACTTTTCAATTCCGACCACTTTGAATTTTTTCCGGCAACTACAGTAATTTTCCGGCAAAAACAGTATTTCCTTCATCTGTTTCAACAAGTTTTCACGATGTCTTTGGCAGTCGATGCTTTCGGGCCTAAAAACTCGGCTTCTGGCAATTCCGGTGTTATGATTATCTTAGAACCTTTAATGGGAGGTTCCAACTACTTAGCTTGGGCTTCGTCCGTCGAGTTGTGGTGTAAATGTCAAGGTGTTCAAGATCATCTAATCAAGCAGTCCAGTGAAGGAGATAAAAAAGCCAAATCACAGAAGATCGATGCTTAATTATGCAGTATTTTGTGGCGATCTATTGATTCCAAGTTGATGCCCTTGTTTCGTCCATTTTAGAAATGTTATTTGGTTTGGGAAAAGGCTCGTACTTTATGCACTAATGACATATCTTGTTTCTATGATGTGATGTCGCGGATGACAAATTTAAAGAAACATGAATTAGATGTCTACTTACTTGGGACAAGTACATGCCGTTATGGAGGAATTTGAGATGTTGATGCCAGTTTCTGCTAGCGTTGCAAAGCAGCAAGAGCAACGACAAAAGTTGTTTCTAGTTCTTACTCTTGCTGGGCTTCCTAATGATCTCGACTCAGTACGCGATCAGATTTTGGCTAGTCCGACTGTCCCCACAGTTGAAGAATTGTTCTCTCGATTACTTCGCCTTGCTGCAGCACCAAGTCACCCAGTGAGCTCATCATATACACTTGATTCATCTATCCTCGTATCCCAATCAGTGGACAATCGGGCATCTCATACTATGGAGAATAGACGAGGAGGTCGTTTTGGAAGATCCAGACCCAAGTGTTCTTATTGTCATAAACTTGGTCACACTCGTGACGTGTGCTATTCTTTACATAGTCGACCACCCAAAAATGCTTATGTTGCTCAGATCGAGACTACAGGTAACCAGGGATTTTCTGTATCTGAAGGGGAGTATAATGAGTTCCTTAAATATCGAGCAAGTAAGCAGACATCTCCACAAGTAGCCTCTATTGCTCAGACCGATACTTCTATTGCTGGTAATTCTTTTGCTTGTGTTTCCCAGTCTAGTCCTCTTGAACAATGGGTTGTGGACTCAGCTGCTTCTGATCATATCTCTGGTAATAAATCCCTTTTGTCAAATATTTCGTATTCACAGTTTCTTCCCAACGTTACTTTAGCCAATAGGTCTCAAACTAAAGCAAAAGGAGTTGGACAAGCGAATCCCCTACCCTCTGTCACTCTAGATTCCGTTCTTTATGTCATTGGCTGTCCTTTTAATCTTGCATCTGTTAGTCGTTTTACTCGTGCCCTCCATTGCGGTATATATTTTATTGATGATTCTTTTATTATGCAGAACCGCAGTACGGGACAGACGATTGGAACATGACTTGAATCAGAAGGACTCTACTACCTTAACTCACTAAAATCCTCCAAGGCCTGTCTAGTTGCAGATCCTCAAGACCTACTTCACAGTCGTTTAGGACATCCTAGCTTGTCCAAGCTTCAGAAGATGGTGCCTAGTTTGTCTAGTTTATCCACATTAGAGTGTGAGTCGTGTCAGCTCGGGAAACATACCCGAGCCTCCTTTCCTCGTAGTATTGAGAGTCGTGCAGAGTTTGTTTTTTCTTTAGCTCATTCGGATATATGGGGTCCTAGTAGAGTCAGTTCAACCTTGGGATTTCGTTATTTTGTTAGTTTCATTGATGATCATTCAAGATGTACTTGGATTTTCTTAATGGAAGATCGTTCTGAGTTGTTTTCTATATTCCAGAATTTTTGTGCTGAAATTAAAAATCAATTTGGTGTTTCTATTCGCACTTTTCGCAGTGATAATGCCTTAGAATATTTATCCTCTTAATTTCAGCAATTTATGACTTCTCAAGGAATTATTCATCAGACCTCTTGTCCTTATATCCCTCGGTAAAATGGGGTTGCAGAGAGAACAAATAGGCATATTATTGAGACTGCTCGCACACTTCTCATTGAATCTCATGTTCCGCTGCGTTTTTGGGGCGATGCAGTTCTCACATATTGTTATTTGGTTAATCGGATGCCTTCATCTTCCATCCAGAATCAGATTCTGTATGAGGTATTGTTTCCCTAGTCACCCTTATACTCTGTTCCCCCGCGTGTTTTTGGGAGCACTTGTTTCGTTCATAACTTAGCCCCTGGGAAAGATAAGTTAGCTCCTCGTGCTCTTAAGTGTGCCTTCCTTGGTTATTCTCGTGTTCAGAAGGGCTATCGTTGTTATTTACCTGATATTCGTATGTACCTTATGTCAGCTGATGTCACATTTTTTGAGTTTAACCTTTCTTTACCTCTTCTGACCATTCTGATCATCTTGATATATCTGAGGTTTTACCTATACCGGCCTTTAGGGAGTCTACTATAGCTCCTCCTTCACCTTCCGCCACAGAAGTCTCACCCGAGTCTACAATAGCTCTTCCTTCACCTTCCGCTACAGAAGTCTTACCCATTCCAACCGTTGGAGAGTCTAGTGTGGCTCCTCCTAGACTCTGCCACAGAAACTCCACTCTTGACATATCATCGTCGTCCTCGCCCAGCATCCGGCCCGGTTGATTCACGTCCTGCACCTGACCCTGCTCCTACTGCGAACTTGTCTCTTCTGATTGCACTTCGAAAAGGTATACGGACCACCCTTAATCCCAATCCTCATTATATCAATTTTAAGTTATCATCGTTTGTCATCACCCTATTATGCTTTTCTATCTTCTTTGTCCTCTGTTTCCATCCCTAAGTCTACAGGTGAAGCATTGTCTCATCCAGGGTGGCGACAGGCTATGACTGACGAGATGTCTGCTTTACATACGAGTGGGACTTGGGAGCTCGTCCCTCTTCCTTCAGGTAAATCTATTGTTAGTTGTCGTTGGGTGTATGCAGTCAAGGTTGGTCAAGATGGTAAGGTTGATCGTCTTAAGGCTCGTCTTGTTGCCAAGGGATATATTCAGATATTTGGGCTTGATTACATGATACCTTCTCTCCCATGGCTAAGATAGCATCAGTCCGCCTTTTTCTATCCATGGCTGCTGTTCGCTATTGGCCCATGTATCAGCTGGACATTAAAAATGTGTTTTTACACAGTGACCTTGAGGATGAAGTTTATATGGAGCAACCACCTGGGTTTGTTGCTCAGGAGGAGTCTCATGACCTTGTATGTCGCTTGCGCCGGTCACTTTATGGTCTAAAGCAGTCTCCTCGAGCCTGGTTTGGTAAGTTTACCACTGTTATCCAGGACTTTGGCATGACTCGGAGTGAAGCTGATAACTTTGTATTCTATCGGTATTCTGATTCGAGTCTTTGTATTTATCTGGTGGTCTATGTTGACGACATTGTTATTACCGGCAATGACCAGGATGGTATTACTAAATTGAAGCAACATCTCTTTCAACACTTTCAAACTAAGGATCTGGGCACACTAAAATATTTTCTGGGTATTGAGGTAGCTCAGTCTAGCTCAAGTATTGTGATCTCACAACGGATGTATGCCTTAGATATTCTTGAGGAGACAGGAATGACATGTTGTAGACCTGTTGACACTCCGATGGATCCGAATTCTAAACTTCTTCCAGGACAGGGGGAGCCTCTTAACGATCCTGCAAGATATAGGCGGTTAGTTGGTAAATTAAATTATCTTACAGTGACAAGACCTGACACTTCTTTTCCTGTGAGTGTTGTGAGCCAGTTTATGGGTTCTCCGTGTGATAGTCATTTGGATGCAGTTGTTCGCATTCTTCGGTATATAAAATCAACTCCAGGTAAAGGTTTATTGTTTGAGGATCGAGGCCATGAACAGATCGTTGGTAACTTCGATGCTGATTGAGCAGGATCGCCTTCTGACAGACGTTCTACTTCTGGATATTGTGTCTTAGTAGGAGGAAATTTGGTATCTCGGAAAAGCAAGAAACAGAATGTGATTGCTCGGTCTAGTGCAGAAACAGAATATCGAGCAATGGCTATGGCGACATGTGAGCTAGCTTGGATCAAACAGTTGCTCAAAGAGCTGAAATTTGGTGATGTTAGTCAGATGGGACTTGTGTGTGATAATCAAGCTGCTCTTCATATTGCGTCAAATCCAGTGTTCCATGGGAGAACTAAGCACATTGAGATTGACTGTCACTTTGTCAGAGAAAAGATACTCTCGGGAGATATTGCTACAAAGTTTGTAAAGTCAAATGATTAGCTTGCAGACATTATCACCAAGTCCCTCACTGGTCCTCGTATTAACTACATATGTAACAAGCTCGGTACATATGATTTATATGCACCAGCTTGAGAGGGAGTGTTAGAATATGTAAATAATAGTAAAATAACCCTAATCCAATATGTATTAGGACTAGGATAGGTTATGTGTATATATATAGCTTATTGTATCATGTTTAATATCAATATACAAATAGGGTTCTCATCAGTAACCAATATGAAACTAGACACAAGAGGTCTATTTTTCAACTTTATAAAGTCATTATCAACCCCGTCAAATGCTCTCCTATTTCTCTTTTCATAACCTACACAAGGGCTAATGGAGAAACGTCCTATGCCCTCGGTCATCTCTTCCTTCTTCTGTAAGCCCAACTAATCAACACATCTTCCACTATTCTTCTGTAAGCCCAACTAATCAACACGTCTTCCACTATACTTGGCATCACACACTGTATTTGCAGCCAATTCAGACTACCAACCAAAATTCACAGCCACCTAACAATGTAATAGGAAATGGTGTACGTCTTCACCAAACATCTGCACATGAAGCACCAGCTAACATGGTCATCCTCCTCTTTCTCAAGTTCTTCGCTGTCAGTATCACTCCCCTTGCTGCCAACCACATGAAGAAACACACCTTCCTGTGTGCCGTGCGAACCCAAATAGAAGGGTATGGGAAGGTCAACTCCTCCCTAACTAACTCACTCTTGAAATAAGACTTAATTGTAAATAAGCTGTTCCTATTCTATTCCCATCTCCATAAAACCCGATGTAGCATATGGTACCCTCTGTCCATACAATAAATCAACCAAGTTTTAAAATTCATCCATCTCCCGATCCTAGAGGTTCTTCCTAAATCTCAGATCTGCGGTTAATAATAATTTTGACCATCTCACTTGGTGATGGAAGTTTACCCATGTTGTAGTGGCACAATCTTCTAACTAGTCGTGCCTTAGTTAGTGGGCTAATCTGTTCGGCCAAATGGTCGTTTTTTCTTTAATCTTGCAAAGTCAAGTTGATCCAAGGCTCTTTCATTCTCAGACCGTGATCTTTTGGCTCCTCCCTTTGAGCTCAAATAAGACATTCTTTTCCTCGAGTGACTTTGTTCCCGGTATTCCTATTTCCTTCGCTTTCCCAGCCGCTGCCTCTAAGGTCCAAGTCAATGAAGTTCGTTCCTGGGCTTCCTACATATGTTTTAGCAGGCTGTAATTAAACTAGACAAAAAGAATTAGTTTAAAAAATGTGTGCTCATATAACACAGCGCATGCCCCCACTTTCTAGTTGCTGATTACAGCAGTGAAGCCTCATCTTCGAATAGAATTAAGCATACCTGCTTTTTTCCAGGCTGTGAGACCCAACCAAGCCGATTACTAACACGATGCACGTGGGTATCTACACAAATCCCTTCAACTTTGTTCCATGCCATAATCATAACCTAAAGGAAAAGCTATTTAAATAACTTAGGAATGTGCAATGAAAGGAAAAAGAGAGAAGCATAATTTCCTACCAGGTGAGCTATCTTGGGACCAACACCTGGAAGTAGAAGCAACTCGTCTACTGTACTAGGAATGTCTCCATCATATTTAGAGACACAAATCTCTGCGACTTGTTTAAGGTGCCGAGCCTTTCTTGTGTAAAATCCAACCTGATCAATAAAACTGTTAAGTAATTCTGGATGAAAGGAACTGACAAAAATTTAGTTGGGACTAACACGAATACAATAATATCATAAACGACATCATTGAGCACACACCGGGTATATCAAGTTCTTTATGGTGACTTCATCAGCTTTATCCATTGAGTCAGCACTCAGCAAACCAGTTTCGAGGAGCCGCTGATTTGCTTCTGCAGATTCAGAGGACAACATTATATACCAATAGGAAGCCAGAGAAGAATATCACAACCTCATAAAATGTGGGACACTTTCAATGAAACAGATTAATGTTTGACTTCAAGTAATCATCTCATCAAAAGGTAGATGTGCGAGAGTAATCTCAACACTTGCCATGTGTAACATGACCCTTGGTCTGGCTTGATAACAATGAACCAACCAGAACAGCAAATCTTCTTTCCTGATGAGATTGTCAACAGAAAAAATGAAGAAGAAAACAGTAATCAACATCAACCATCCACATCTATCCAGCAATTACAAAATAACTAAGTTGAAAAGATAACAATGTATAGTATCCATTTAGAAGCGTTAAAACATTATACGTGCTTACTCATAAAAAGGTAAAAAAGGACACTTTTCGTTCTCAACTTATTCTTTTATATGAGTACTCGGTTCTAGATATCCTAACCAAGAAGACAACCACTAACCAACCATCAAGTTTGCAAAGATGTATGCACCTTAGGTTGAAGAGAAGTCACTCCTTCATCCGGGTCAATGGAGTCCACAGGTGCATGTTCTGATGATCTCATTCTGCGTATCCCTTCAATGACCCTTTCCCAGTTGGCAGGAGGTTGTACTGCACCAAATTTGCCAAAATTTTAGTCTTACTAACACAGAATCTATCCACAAGGTGTGCTTAACCGGAGAAATATCCTCAATGATTAAAAAAATAAACAAACAGTCACAAACAAATAAGAGATCAAAGTCCGTTTTCTTTCAATCGGGTATAAAGACAATGTGCAAACTGGTAATACCGGAAAAAATGCTTTCAAAGAAGAAAAGAATTCTGAGGATAGTGAATGATTTATGCACATGATAAAAAAACTTAAGGCGAAAAAGAACAAAAAACAAAGAGGATAGAGAGAGAGAGAGTGAAAAGGCAATATAATCTACAATGATCATGTAGTTCTCCACGAGGGATTTGGGTAAAACCACGCTACTTTGATCATGTAGCCGCAGGTACAAGTAATAAGTGACGTGCGTGTCTTGTCAAAACACGATATCACTTATAATCATCATATATAGAGTTTCCAGATGACATCATATCTCTTCTTGTCAGCCCACCAACTTCTACTGTTCACTTCTATTTGTATCCTTGGAATACAACTTAATAAAGAGATACCAAGCTAAAAATCCACTCCCTCACCCTGCCCAAAACACACCATGAGAGAATTAGTCTAAACTCTCTGTGGTTTCTTAGACCTGAAGGAGGTCAAGGGCCTAGCCTTTAACCATAAGGTGGTAATTGAAAGGCTTTAGATTTGCCAGACAGAACATGAGTAGATAAATATGCCTCAAACTATATGGAAGTAACATAACCAACAGCAGAATCAACCTTTCTATATGGAGATATAGCTAACAAATTACTGTGCGAAGTTCCATATCATATGAAAACTAGAAAAACAAAAAACAAGGAATCGCAAATTGACATGGTACTCACTTGACTGAGAATAAATATTGCCATTATTATTTGCAAAATCTTCAATTTCTGGATGCCTGAGAAACTGCAACAAGTTAATGAAAAGCATGATTTGTTTTCCCTCTCGCAATCTCAAGAACCAATGATCATATAGTGATAACTAAAAATAGCCTCTGAAGCACATGGATAACAGAAAAATTCCCTCTTGAACAAATGGACTTCCCAATTTTGCTTGTTAAGCGTATAACAAGATCATCTTTGACTTAAACTTTGTAATAACTAATTCATATTAGTAATGTGCTTGATCACGCTCAGATAGGTGAATCAGATCTTTCGGAAGCAAAATGGGACGATCAAATTGGATTGAGAGTACAATTAAAATGTGTGACGAAATGGAGCTAAAAGCGATATCCCTGAACTTATTAATCCAGGTGAGAAGAAAATCCTGATATATTTCATATTCATTTCATGCTATCTTTAAAAAAATCCAGAAAGAAGCTCAGATACATTAAAGAATAACAGTTTCAGCTAGTAGGTTCTAGAAATGCTCTTACCCTATGATACATGGACGCGATAGCGTACACGCATAAGATAAGGGTAGGTTCACTTTCTTTTTACATTTTTAATGCATCTTGTAGGATCCCTATAAAGTTCTGATACCTACTCCAAACCCTTCAATAGCAACGTCAAATATGACTACATAAAGATAGAACGACAGGATATAGGTATGTCAAGGAAAGAACAAAGCCTTCACTTGTATTGTTTTCTTAGTCAATAATGAAAAGTCTTCAACCTGAAAATTTCTGAAATATCCATCAGTATTGACCACCATCCGTGCCACTACCATAAGCTTCTATATAGACTAATACTAGGATCATATAATAGGCAGAAACAAGATATTAAGTTGACAAAGCAGAGAATTTCCAGTCCTCGAGGACAAGTACTTGGAGATATCATAACTTCTTTGTTCTAATGTATAGACTGACATTATCGCCAAGAATATTCTACAGTTACACACTCTAAATATGTCTCTTCAAGTACACAACCCGTTTGAGGGAATAAAAATTTACTCTTTTCTATAAACCAACGGATGAACGTTCAATCGAGGCAGTGAGCCCCTCATATGTGTACTCAACTAAATCGTACCCATTTCAAGAATTTCCAACAAGAGGGCCACTAGATGGTTAACTCACTTAATCTCTAGGCAACATAGCACACTCGCAAGAGTCAAGAGAAGTCAGATTAACATTTACGAGTTTAAGTTTTATGTACTGACGGTCTAAAAAATATTTACACAATCAGATCACTTAAAAAGGTAATAATTGCAGGTTACTCTATTTAATAAAATTGATTTTTCACCTAGTATGAATGACAAGTAACCAGTTAGAACAGGTTAAATTACACTGATGGTGTAAGAAATTCATTAAACTGTCGATGTATTTAACCTAATTTTTTTTTAACAAATATTCTTGATCTACTTCAGAGTGGCTCCCATTCAAGCTAAATTTTCTCACACACAAAATTCACCAAAAAACACGGAGAAAAAAAAGACAAAAACGCCATTATGAAATAAAACCTTAGCGATAAAAGAATTGATCATTATCATAAAATAAACATACTTTTTGATCAGGAGATTCTGTCATAACTTCTTTTGCAATCATTTCCACTCTCCTTTTTCTCACTATGTTCGTAGGTACAACACCACCAGCTTCAGAACCTAAAATTAAACAATTATATTGATTACATTAACCCTTCATTCCAAAAAGACATAAAATGTAGCTCTACTAAAAGGCAAAAAGAAACACAAATTTAAGCTGAAATTTTGGTGCACCTGAGTTTTGTCGCATGGAGGAGAGACGTGTTTTTGGCATTTTGGTTAAAGAGATGAAGAAATATTGAATTGGGAATGGAAGTGTAGAGGTGAGATACGGAGTGTGTCGGAGAAGAGAGAGGGACATTTTTGGAGGGACTTTACTGGCGAGAGTTTAAGCCACGTCTCTTTAACTTGAAATGCTAACAACTTAGAACTTAGAAGAAGTGCATTTCTCCATTCTCTTGGACTCCATTCTAAATTATTTAGTATACTACTAAATATGTTTTTTTTTTTGGGTATAGTCAAATATGGTTTTGTAATATTACAAATAAGGGGTGTTGCTATAGAAAAATTCAGAGAGCTTATGATTGAATGATAGAGCTTTTACTTCTCTAGTTTGATAAATTTCTTCTATATAACTTTTGTTAAAGTTTTGTACTTGTGCCAAAATTATTCTTTGAAATATTTAAGTCCTTTAAATTGGTATTAAAGGATGTGTAAGATCTTATCATAGTCCGTCTGAGATCATATCATAATTTTTAGAGATTGTGTGAGAGCCTACAAATATATAAAACAATATGGATATTAAGTGGGTGCGAGAGAAGGAAGGACAAAGGTGGTGATGTAAACTTCGGATCCACTAAACTATATAGAGAGTCTGGATCTCTATCAGTTCCCGCATAACATACATAATTAGAGATAGGTAAATGATATATTAGATCTTTACGTGAAAAACTTCCAGCTCGCGAGATTCAAAACCACGACCTACACTCTTAGGATTTCAACTTCACTACTGAGCAAACTTCGAATTACAAACTATTGTAATCTATGAATCGAACTCTTAATCCCTCATTTCACTTGTTATGACTCTATTACAAGCCTCTTTGTAATAACTATATTACAAAGCTCATAACTCGACTAACTCTAGCCAAGACACAAATACAAGGTTTATGATTTTACAAATTTTTTCTTACACAATATTTCTAGCTAAGTTAAGTAGGAATTATAAGTAGATCAATCTAACAAAGGTACAACACAACTAAGGACATTTATGGTGACACAATGCTGGAAACTGGTCCTTTGTTATGTTGTTCTTCATTCTTGAAGCCTTGAAGCCACTTGCAAGATGACAGCATACTTGAGAGAGAAGCTTAATGATTTTCGAATTGTTCAAGTGTGTGTTTTTCCCTTGCTTCATGTTGATAATATACAAGTGATGTCATTTGGATGATGAAACGAATTATCTAGTACAAGGCATGCTCCATGAAGTGATTGTTGTACTTTTGCAATGTTGTGTGTGTGTGTAGAGAAAACAATGCAGTGACTTTGCAGTTGTAGGAAATTGACTTGTACTGTCAACAAGGAAACTAATGTCCATATGTTCCCTCTATCATCTCTTTGACTCTAGTTATTGGAACTTGTGGCAGACTTGAGACTTGTTGTTCTTAAGCACGTTGAGGATGTGTAACACGTTCCCGATCTAGTCCTTATCATAAAGTTTGTTAGATGATCAAAATACAGAAATGCACATAACTTATCATTTTTTCCCTTTTTGATGATGATAAACTTATAATTGAAGTCCCCCTTGAGAACCAAATATTTCCTAATAAGAAGACTTTTATTCCCCCTAAGAACCTGTTCCAACCCATGTTCCCCCTCTCAATTTTTATTCTCCCTTTTGCCATCATAAAAAGATTATACACAAGTAATAGAAAAAAGAAGTCTAGCAAAGTTCATGCCACATGTATGCACATAACATGGCTAAAAATAGAGCGTAAAAGTATAACATGTTTACAAAGATGAGATGCTCATTAATTTGAAAGGGAAGAGACCTAAATAGTAGTACCATTGTTACACAACCATTCACAAAAAAAAAACATAAAAGTAATAGTCATATAAACAACAAAATAGAGACTAAGGTAGGACATGCATCATTCAACTAGATACTGGGTAAGGAATTGTTTTAAGGAGCACTAGAAGAGGGAGGCAGGGATGAGTAGGCAAGGGTTCTGAAGAGAATATCCATTTGAGCATTTGAAAACACTTGTTCATTAAGAAGCCGCACTTTCAGGTCCTCGACATGTTTCCCGAGATCTGCATTTTCTTTGTTCAGACGAGCAACCTCTATGCCTTATGCACAGTTAAAACCAGGTGCCTCTTGGGCCTGACTAAGCTTCCCTTCAAGAATGGCATTCCATACCTTCAACCTCTTTTATCTCCTCATTTGCAACATTATAAGCATCAATCAATTAAGATATAGTTGAATTGCTGCCAACACCTCCTTTCTTATCAATAACTCACATTCTTCCAGGTGGTCTTTGAGAAGGTCTACTTGCGAGTTCTCACTGTTGCTTTTCCTAAATGGACTTTGAAGAAGTTAAACATCTTGGTGAGCAAGAAACCATAGGAAAACCATGGTTACCATCCTTGAAGTTTTTCACTTTCTTCATATGCTCTATCATAAGACCAAGATTATTAATAGTTGTCTAGACATCCAATGCTTCCATGAGGAATATATCTTTTTTAAGTAATCAAACACCTTTATGCACATGGAAGAAAGACCTATTCAGCATCTCAATCAAAAGTTTATACACTGGAAGGAGGGCCTTCTTGTGCACCCGTTCCCCTTGCTGCACAACATCCTTCAAAATGGCACTCTGAAATTTGGAGAACATGTCCCCTCAATGGATGAGATCTCTTCAATAGACACTCCTAAAATGTTCCTTAACATAGCCTCGTCCATCACAAAATCTGTTCCATTGACCTTCAAGCAAATGTTATCATCTTACACTGTAAACATATCTCCGTAGAAGCTACACACCTCTTCCTCATACACCTTTTGGCTCTCATTAGTGAACAAGTGAGTTCATGATTTAATCTATGCATTTTGGCATCCGATTAATGATTTTAGATGTTATTTTGATGTTTTGATCACGCCAGACAGTTCGTATGATGTTTTTAGACTTGTGTGTATGTTTGGTGTGGAGCCCCAAGGGCTCAAGTGAGTTCCATACATGTTCGGGAGGATGAGGGAGCTTCAGTTTTCTAGGTTTGCTTTGCTAGTGTCTCAGGCATCACAAATGCGAGAATTTGTTTACATTTGCAAACCCCGCATTTGCGAGAAAGGCTCCGCAATTGTGAAAAACCCTGATCTGGGCAGGACTCGTATATTTCCAAGATTCCAGTCACATTTGCGACCATCCTACCTTCGCATTTATGACCTTGGCAGAGGGGAGCCCAGCTTCGCATTTCCAAAGATTTTGTTGCATTTTTGAACCAGGAGTCACAAATGCGACATATGCGATCGGTGTATAGCTTTATGAAATACGGGACTTAGGCCATTTAGCTCATTTTTATTCATCTCTTGGGCAATATGTTGGAGCTCTTGGAACGGAGTTTTCACAGCACTTTGAGGTAAGTAATTTTTATATACTATAAATTAAATACATAGATTATGGGTAGATTAACATGTAAAAATTTGTTAAATCAAGGGTTTAGATGAAAAACCTAGGTTTTGGATAAAAGTGAAATTTGCCCACGAAAATGGTTATGGAATTTAGTGAGAAATATATATATATATATATATATATATATATATATATATATATATATATATATATATATATATATATATATATATATATGAGTTCATGAGATTATGGGTAACAAATTTCTTAAAAAATATCTGAAATTCGAGCACGTGGTCACGGGGATGAATTTTAGGAAATGTTCATTTGGGATTGAATAATGACTTTAATAATTAGATTTTGAACTTTTGAGTGAGTTCATGAGATTATGGGTAACAACTTTCTTAAAAAATATCTGAAATTCGAGCACGTGGTCTCGGGGATGAATTTTAGGAAATGTTCATTTGGGATTGAATAATCACTTTAATAATTATGATTTAAACTTTTGAGCATGTATTGACGATTTTATATAATATTTGACTAGTTTCAAGTCGTTTGACACTAAATTAAGGGTTTAAGCACAATCTTGGAAAAGTAAGTTTTCATACGGGGCAAGTCTCTTTTTTAATCTTGTAAAAGGAAACTAACCCTCATAGGTAAATTTAATTATTATATGCTTATATTTGTGAAGGCTATGTACGCAAGAGGTCACGAGAGTTTGTACGTAGCTACTAATTATTCTTATGTCTGAGTAATTTTAGACCTACACCATTCTTTTTTGACACGGTATATGATTATGCTTACTAATTGCCTTGAATAAAGTTGAGATTAAGGATTTCAAGATTTTAAAAGTTCCTTATCGGATTTTTTATTTTGGAAAGAGTTGAGAGATATCATGATAACCAGAGGAATCTATGTTCAATCGCATCGCAGGTATATTTCGCGACCGGGAAAATTTTCATTACTCTCATGGGAGTGGATCGTTCACCTCAGCAGGTTAATAGATGCATCTATGGTTTGCGTCGTTCAACCATCGGCAGTACACACAGTATATGTACATGTATTTTGTATTAAGCTGTATGTCCCCAACATAAATCGTGCGTAATAATAATATCTGAAGCCCAATTATGTTTGATATTGTTTCATTGGCTTGAGAGGTAAATGATTAAATGAGGGAAATTGATTTGGTTCTTGCCTTCAATGAAAGGATTGTTATTTATTTCTTGCTTCCGAGTTCGATTGTGATTTATAAATCACATGTTTAATTAGAATTTTTATATATTTATTGTTGTCCCATAGTAAGCGTCGAAGTCGATCCCTCGTAACTACCTCTTTGAGGTTAAACTAGATACTTAATGGGTACATGTTGTTTATGTACTCACGCTACACTTATGTACTAAATGTGCAGGATCTAAGATAGGTGCATCTGAATATCAATCCAGCGCGCATCCTTGACTACGACAAGACTTCGCGGTGAGCTGCCTTCTAAGCCCGTTTTGTAGCAGCCGAAGTCTTTCTTTTGCTTGTATTTTTCTTTCTATTCCACTTCAGATAGTAGTACAATATTCTTTTGTATATTCTACTAGTAGCTCATACATTTGTAGCACCAGGTCTTGGAGATTTATGCTAGTAGTCACTTGATGGTTTTGGGTTATTTTACTTATCTCACTTGCTTTCAAAATCTTGATCTCTCATTTCTATTAAATTCTAACTTCTTATTTATGCACAACTAAAATTAGCTATTTCAAATCTTTATAAGAAAGAATCACATAGTTAGCTCACTGTAGGCTTACCTACCGGTAACGTTGGGCGCCATCATGGCCTATAGAAGAAATTAGGTCGTGGCAATATATCATTCACAAAAAGTCAAAATTTAAAACAAACTATTCAAGAGAACGTCTAAGACGCTTATAGGATATCCAACACATCATCTTTATCAAACACAATTGAATCCGTTTGTGAGAAGGTTATCTTAAGATTTTCACTTTCATCTACATCTACAATTCATATACAATATTAAGTAGTTAAATATTAATAATAATTACATTTTAAAAACTAATTATTATTTTAAGATGTTGATATTTTAATATGATAAGCTTAACAAACTTTAAGCTTGGGATACTCTTCTTGTTATTATTAGTGTCATATACTTTTTACCTTTAATATATTTTAAATACATATTTTAATTAGGCCCCATGGGCGGCCCAGCCTAGCCTCAGTTAAGCCTCATGGGTCATGAGCTTACTCGTGCCGAGCTTTAAAGCCTAGTTTTCAAATGAGCTCCAAAAAGTCTAGCCCAACCCTACTAAATTACGAGTTGGGCTGGGTTGGCTCAACGGGCCAAGTTCATATTGACGACTTTATGAAGAAGAAAGAGGGTGAGCGGTGAAGGAGATGGTAAATAGGATGTCTAACATTTTCTTTTTCTTTTTAAATTAAATATCTTTTTCTTTTTCTTTTTTCACCAATTAGACGTGTCAATTTTTTATTTGTCACTTTTCCTTGTCATATTATTTAACGCAGCACTAAGCTTAACGTCTATATATATGAGACACTTGTGCCAAGTTGTGTTAGGATTTATGAGAATAGTGCGGCACGATAATATTGATAAATATTGCGGAATTAAAATTGCAGGAATAAAATAAATTCGGTAATTAAAATAACAAGGAAAGAACGCACCGAATTTATCCTGGTTCACCACAACTTGTGGCTAGTCCAGTCCCCGAGAGACTCTCTCGAGATTCCACTAACTCCGTTAAGCTTACGGGTGCCTAACAAACCGTTATAATTGCTCGTAGATGTACACTCTACAAGACTTCAACTTGCTCGAGGATACCGCACCTCAAGACTTCACTTTGCTCGTGGATACCGCACCACAACACTTCAACCACTAAGACTTAGGGTACTTAGCGAACCCGACAATCAATGAGAAGATATGTTCTTCTCAAACACCTTTCTCTTCTTACAACAAGACTCTCTCAAAAGAGTAGATAAAGAGATATAAATTTAGCTCTATGAACAACACAAAGTTGTCTCTCAAATGGCTCAACAAAAGCTCTAAAATGATGCTCAAATAATATCAATATGTATATCAATATTGGGAGGTGTTGTGTGTTTAAAATCAGCTCAAAAGACCTCTTTTTATAGGTGAAAAAGGGTGCATGACCGTTGCTTAATTGACAATTAATTATGCTGATTTTGTGCTGAGATAATCGATTATTTATATCACATAATCGATTATTTATTAACGTTACAAAATCGGAATCAGATTCTGCTCACATATAATCGATTATTTCATCCATATAATCGATTATGCCTCTAACGTTCCGAAAATCAGAATCCCCAATTTTCTGCCAAATAATCGATTATTTGATAGAGATAATCGATTATGTCTCTAACGTTCCGAAAATCAAAAACTGATTCTCCGCTGGATAATCGATTATTTAATTGATATAATCGATTATATTGAGACAGTGTTTCAAACACTTTGGCAACGGTAATCACATAATCGATTATGCACTTTGTATAATCGATTATTCTGTGGCAGTGTTCAAACACTTTGGCCACTGTTATAACATAATCGATTATGCTGATTTGTATAATCGATTATTTTAGTCCAGTTTTGAAAACTTACTTCAAAAACCATTTTGGTTAAAATGAAAACTTTAACATCATTTTGTTTGAAGTATTTAAAATATGTTTATGATAAATATGATTGAATAAAATATGTTTATGATAAATATGATTTAATAAAATAATTTTATGCATATTTATGATGACCTATGTTGAGCCAAAAGACGAGATAACTTAAACGTTGCTCTTACATTGGTTCTACCTAACGACCTACGCCTTGGGTCTTCGGTCTTGAACATTTAAGCTCGTTTTTGGCTTGTCTACGCAATTCCGTCATCAATATGCTTCTCGCCATTCAATCTCGATTGTTTGTCGTATAATATCGTTGTTTGACACTTGACTTCATTGTTTGTCATTCATCAAAACCTATACCTGAAAATCATGCTCATACAACCAAAGCGCACATATCATAGATAGAGTGATTTTCTACAATTTCCCCCTTTTTGATAATGACAAACAACAGGAGATATGCATATTTGATTCCCCCTAAATTCATGCTATATCTCAACATACAATTTATGCAAACAATTCAATATAAATAATTCAATATGATTCCCCCTTAATTGAATATTCCCCCTTAATTAAAGCATGCATATCGCCTAAATTCTTCCCCCTTTTGGCATTAGCAAAAAGAGTATACCAATTGTTAATTAAACTATTGACGATACCAATTGTTAGAAACAAAATCATATCAACATCAAATGATACTAAATGTTAGTAAAAGCATACTAATCATAATAACGGTCATTTTTTCGCAAATATACCAGTTGTTTATTTAAACTCAAAATATTCATCAAAACATGAATCAATCATTTAATATAAAACTAATTGATACCAATTGTTATTCAATATAAAACTTATCGAATCATGAATCAATCATTAATATCAATTGTTAGCACATATCAGCTATTACGTTTTTGTCGAAAATACGATAACTAACCGACGTTCCTCCTCGATGCATTAAGGTTTCGTGCTTGGTGCATCTACTACAATATTGTAGTCTTCAAGCACACCTGCAAAAGTACCTAAAAATAGGTTTTTGGTACCCAACTTCTTTTGGGTCCTTGGAGTTAGAATAATAATAATCATAATCAACACATAACTCTCTATGTTTAGCAAAACATACGGGTGCAATGTGTCCTACCCGGTTACAATAATTACATATAACATTAGGATTGTGCATATGTCTAGGTTGAGCCAAATGCGTTCTAGGTGATCTAAATTTGTTGTTCCTAGACGCGTTGAAATTCCTAGAGTCATTTCTAGGTGGTCTAAAATTATTCATTCTATACTCATTAATCAACTTCCTAGAATTATGTCTAGGTGGTCTAAAATGATTAGTTTTAGACTTATTAACAAAATTCCTAGAATTGTTTCTAGGTGGTTTAACCTCATTTCTAACCTCCTTTTTAATTTCTTCACTTGTTTTATCAACACTACGTTTTTCTAGTGCGTTCCTAAGTTCTATGTTCTCTGATTTCAAAAAACTACAAGAAGAGCAATTTGAACATTGATCAATTGAAGAGGCTTCATTCAATTCCTTGATCTTATTTTTAAAATCAACATTGTCATTTTCCAAAAATTTATTTTCTTTTTGTAAAACTTCAATTTTATTTTTAAGAGCACTATTGTCATTTTCAAAATCTTTTTCTTTCAAAGAAGGTCGTTTTTCAAAGTCTTTTTCTTGCAAAGAAAGTGTTTTCTGAAAATCTGTTTCTTACAAAGAAAGTGTTTTCTTCAATTCTTTTATGGTTTTGGAAGCTTTAACAAATTCACCATAGAATTCATCGTAGGCATTTTGTATTTATTCAAGCGAGTAAGAGTTAGAAATACTTACCTCTTCTTCTTCGTTGGCCATGAGGCATAATGCGGCAGTTTCATCGCCCGAGCTGTCTGAATCCCATGTCACGCGCCGATGATGTTTCTTCTTTTTCTTGTCCTTGGGTTTTGGACAATGTGATTTGGTGTGGCCAAGTTTTCCACAATTTTGGCATGAAGGACTTGGTTCTTCCTTCTTTATTTCCTTCTTCATAAACTTATAAAACTTTTCAATTATATCATTGGAAATAATATCATCATCGCTTTCCGAATCACTTACCTCTACTCTTTTAGAAGATGATGCTTTGAAGGCGAAATTCGAACTTCTACTTCTAAGATAGGGATTAAGAATTGTACTTTCATAAGTTTCGAGGTTACCTCTTAGTCCATCAATTGTGATATCCGTGATTCCTATCGACTCTTGGATGGCATCGGCTTTGGAACGCCATTCGGAAGTGAGACTCCGTAGGATTTTTCGAACAAGATCTTTGTTCGTGTACACTTTCCCGAGAGCATGAAGGTCGTTGACGATTTTTGAGAATCAATCGAACATATGACCGATGGATTCCTTCTCCATTTTAAAGATTTCATATTCATGTGTTAGAAAATCAATTCTAGCTTCTCGGACTTGAGACGTACCTTCATAAGTGATCTCGAGTTTATCCCACATTTCCTTTGCGGTTGTGCAACAAGAGATTTTCTGGTAGTCATCCGGATTCACCGCACAATATAATAAGTTGACGGCCTTTGCGTTAAGTTCAACTATTTTGATGTCCTCGGCGTCATATTCATCTTCCTCCTTTGTTGGCATTTGTTGTCCATTCTTGATGATTCGCCACAAGCGAAAATTATGTGATTGGATGAAGATTCTCATCCGATCTTTCCAATATGTGTAATTCCTTCCATCAAAGAGTGGAGGACTATGGGTGGAGTGTCCTTCGCTCATCATTCCTGCGTTCAATATTCTCAACAAAAAATAGATATCGCTCTCAACCGGTTAAGGCTTTTTAGAGAGTTAGGCTCTGATACCAATTGTTAGGATTTATGCCCGTCACTAGAGGGGGGGGGGGGGTGAATAGTGCGGCACGAGAATATTGATAAATATTGCGGAATTAAAATTGCAGGAATAAAATAAATGCGGTAATTAAAATAACAAGGAAAGAACGCACCGAATTTATCCTGGTTCACCACAACTTGTGGCTAGTCCAGTCCCCGAGAGACTCTCTCGAGATTCCACTAACTCCGTTAAGCTTACGGGTGCCTAACAAACCGTTACAATTGCTCGTAGATGTACACTCTACAAGACTTCAACTTGCTCGAGGATACCGCACCTCAAGACTTCACTTTGCTCGTGGATACCGCACCACAACACTTCAACCACTAAGACTTAGGGTACTTAGCGAACCCGACAATCAATGAGAAGATATGTTCTTCTCAAACACCTTTCTCTTCTTACAACAAGACTCTCTCAAAAGAGTAGATAAAGAGATACAAATTTAGCTCTATGAACAACACAAAGTTGTCTCTCAAATGGCTCAACAAAAGCTCTAAAATGATGCTCAAATAATTTCAATATGTATATCAATATTGGGAGGTGTTGTGTGTTTAAAATCAGCTCAAAAGACCTCTTTTTATAGGTGAAAAAGGGTGCATGACCGTTGCTTAATTGACAATTAATTATGCTGATTTTGTGCTGAGATAATCGATTATTTATATCACATAATCGATTATTTGTTAACGTTACAAAATCGGAATCAGATTCTGCTCACATATAATCGATTATTTCATCCATATAATCGATTATGCCTCTAACGTTCCGAAAATCAGAATCCCCAATTTTCTGCCAAATAATCGATTATTTGATAGAGATAATCGATTATGTCTCTAACGTTCCGAAAATCAAAAACTGATTCTCCGCTGGATAATCGATTATCTAATTGATATAATCGATTATATTGAGACAGTGTTTCAAACACTTTGGCAATGGTAATCACATAATCGATTATGCACTTTGTATAATCGATTATTCTGTGGCAGTGTTCAAACACTTTGGCCACTGTTATAACATAATCGATTATGCTGATTTGTATAATCGATTATTTTAGTCCAGTTTTGAAAACTTACTTCAAAAACCATTTTGGTTAAAATGAAAACTTTAACATCATTTTGTTTGAAGTATTTAAAATATGTTTATGATAAATATGATTGAATAAAATATGTTTATGATAAATATGATTTAATAAAATAATTTTATGCATATTTATGATGACCTATGTTGAGCCAAAAGACGAGATAACTTAAACGTTGCTCTTACATTGGTTCTACCTAACGACCTACGCCTTGGGTCTTCGGTCTTGAACATTTAAGCTCGTTTTTGGCTTGTCTACGCAATTCCGTCATCAATATGCTTCTCGCCATTCAATATCGATTGTTTGTCGTATAATATCGTTGTTTGACACTTGACTTCATTGTTTGTCATTCATCAAAACCTATACCTGAAAATCATGCTCATACAACCAAAGCGCACATATCATAGATTATTGAATAAGTTAGAGTGTGAGATAGTCATTTTAGGCTAACTTTAAGTGTTTCTATATGTATTTCGCTTAGATGTTATTCTAATATATATGATTCTTTTCAAAAGAGATTGATAAAAGATTGTAAGATATTTTTATTCTATTGAAATCGTAATTGATATTACCTGATATAAAACTCAAAAGACAATCTTTGAAATTCACCACCCAAATACCAGTCAGTTGATATGGAAATAAAGTAAAACCAACACTAAACACGCATAGCAGAACACCAATACGAATAAGTCACTTGGAAATTAATTTATAGAAGATGAAATTACAATATCTTAGTAATATATATTCTTCTTTTTCACTCTTTACTTGAAGATCATTGTATACTCCAATACTCTGAACACGACGATAATTCTCGGTGCCATGAAAACCACCAAAAAGACGATGATTTCCTATCTGAAAGTCGAAATCTGCAATATTATTAGGCTCAGGTGTAACTTTCGGGGTCCCAAATGGTCCATAGAAACCCTTGTTTGTTCCAAATTTTATAGATGTTAAAACTGATTTGCATTGCCCACTTTTTGGGAAGAACCACTGATCGAAGTAAGAAATTCTGATGGATAATCAAAGACTATAAAAGAATGATCGTTCAATCCATCATCAGCGCTGTTTGACTCAAAAGATATTGAATACCTTTCCGAGCAAATTCATCAAAAAAATTAAGGGTAAATCGTAACCGAAAATAATAAGACCCTAGAATATTTGAAATGCTTTGTTTATATTGATCTCAGTATGTGAGAAAATTCACAGAGAGAGGTAGAGATGAGTTCAATAATAATTCCCCCCTCCCCCCTACAATGCTAGGATCCCCTTTATACAGTAAGGGACCCCCCTCAAAATATTAAAATAAAGGCGTAATACATACGGAGACACCTAAAGTTGGCACGATCTTTCACTAAGACACTTAAACTAGACCCCTTTCCAATTAGACATGTTTCCTAGGCAATTCTCATACCAATAAGACACGTTTTTTGCTGGCTTATTAGTTTACCAAGCGCGTGTTCTGCAATCTCCGTGTACATGGCAAAAGTAACCATTATAAATCGTGCCACAACATTTTATTTGTCCACCTCAGCTATATACTGTTATTTCCACTAAAATACAAATAACTAGCCTAAATAAACGATCTAAACATATTACCAACCCACCCCTCCCCTCCGTCATCTTCCCCAACGACCCCCACCTCCTTCCTTTCCATCTTCATCTGCAAAACAGAGTTGGCTCCCCTTTCCTGTGTAGTAATACCATTACCATTTTTCTAGTCTTCCCTAGTTTATGAGGTAACTAGCAAGATGGAAAAATGGAAATATGAGATTTCATTAATTCCGGCAAAGAAACGGTGAAAGGATACACACCGGATCCAGTGAACAAGGTATATAATACTACCTATGATCGTTAGTTTCAGCACAAAATTCATCAAAAATGCTTCCGTTTTTGCCGTCAAAGAAGCTCCCAACATTTTCAAAACTTGAACTGATTATTCGACGAAGAAGACGAACTTAGGTCTTTTGATTTTTCGGTTGTTAGTTCAAATTGATCACTGGGGCTTAGCATTGATGTTGTTTAGAGTTTTCATTTCAAGTTTTAAATCATTTGGTGAAGGTTTGAGTGAAATCGGTTCATTTTGGGTTTGCTGAAGCACAATGATATTCTTGGCTTTCACTGGAAAAGTTCAAGCTATTTCCATTCATTTTGCTTCTTCTTCATTTTAGTCTCAGTTCTCTGCTTCTTCTTCATTTTAGCTATGGCAGCTGAGTTAGGCTTCTTCTTCTTCATTTTATCCTTTTTGTTTTCTTCCAATCACAAATACTCACCTTTTCGTTTTCGGCTGAATTTGAATCTAGTATGGGATTCGAAAGAAGAATATCGATTTGAGTCGGAGAAGATGACGGAAAGTGGAGGAGGCAATGATGAAAATGGTGGTGGACATAAAGAAGAAGAAGAAAATAAAAAAAATAAAAAAAATCTATTTTTTGGGGTTTTCACGCGCCCATATTGGGTAAAACTCACTTTATGTGCCAACTTAGCAAAAAGTGTTTAATTGGAACAAAGTTTATGTAACGTACGTGCTCAATATGAATTCTCTTAAGTTCAGGTGTCTAAATGAAAGATCGTGCCAACTTTAGGTGTCTCCGTATGTATTACGCCTAAATAAATAGAAACTAAATATATATCCTCGATGGGTCGACGGAACTCATGATGCTGTTTCTCCCATTGCTCTTGAGTCGTACCCCTGCCCTAGCTTGGGTACGCTTAGCGGTTATCCGTGCGGAGTTGGAGACGTGGTTGGTCAAATTCGACCCCATACAGTTAGTCCCTCCGTTCATCCGGGTCGCAATATGGTGTCCTCGATGGACGGAATCAATGTCCTCATTCAGGGAGAGCTTGACCTTGTTCAAAAGCCGTAACGTAACAGGCAGGAGACATCACTCTTGACTGTTGAAATGCTGACCCGCAATTCCTTTACTCAGGTGATGTCAGCACTTGCATGCGTCATCATTACACATATTCCCGAGGTATCACATTTGTTCTGACATTTGGTTTCTTCGGTTCGAAATCCGTCTCTTTGATTTTAGCGCCACCCAACCCTATAAATAGGGGAAGGGTTTAACCTGATATAATTTTTGATCACTTGTAACCTTCCACTTTCTTAAGAAACATTTTCTATCTCCGGCGCTTCTCCGTTGCTCGAAAATTTCCCTCTCCTCTGTTGTGCCATGCAAATTTCCTCTTTGACATAAACCATGCCCAAATCTCGGCGGGATAATACGATGGTGACTGAGACTACTCCATCGAATATGCCACCTCCCTCTAGCAGTGGTGAGAGGGAGGAAGAAGAGGATATCAGCCCTCTGTGGAGAACCTATTGCCGAAACACCTCCTATCCCAGAGTGATTTCAACTAAGACTCTCACGTACAACCTCCGGAACATTCCGAGTTGCTACAAGATCATTTCGATGATCTCCGCGTGACGCATGACATATTTGCTCACATGGAGTTTGTTCCAGCGAAGGTGGATTACGTAGACGTTCATAGATCGGGATATTACACCTTCTACAAATATCCCTTTTTGATTGGCGATGGTCTTCCCATTTTCCCTTTGGCGGAGGAGCTCTGCCATTTCTATAACGTATTCCCGTCTCATCTTATGCCATATACCCTGAAAGTATGTCGGCTGCTATCCAAATACGCGGAGCTAGTAGGGTGCGAGGTCTCTGTCCGCCATTTTTTCCAGTTATTCAGTGTCGGCTACCTAAGGGGCACCATTCTACACTTGAGGAGCCGTGGTACAAAGGGGCTGGTGGTCAAGACCGATGACCGACCTAGTACCGAATTTTGGCATAGGTATTTTTATGTTAGGACCGAACACCTGGTTTCTAACCTTGCCAGGTTCCCGGAGAAGTGGAATTCGAAACGTATGTGTCTCTATTCGTTAAAATTTCTCGTTACTTGTGACTGTTACGATTCTGACTTTTTCCATTGTAGCGATAGCTCACACACCCCGACTCGTCAGCGGCATCAAGAAATGGGTTACCGACTTGCTGCCGTATGTGGAAAGGAGTCACACATGGCCTGCTTTTCTCCAGCATTATGGCCTCGCGACCCCTTCAGTTAGATTTTTCACTTCGCTTAACGGGTTTTGCAAATCACAGATGGTTTATCTTCATGGCAACAGGACGAGTCGGTCCTAGGAAAAGAGCGGTAATGCCTACTTCTACGTGGTCCACCGCTGTTTTGGATACTCAGGAGATATTCTGCGCATCCGTCCGAGGAGTCATTCCTATAGTCCCTTTGAAGGGGGTTGTGTCGGCGGCAACAGTTGTGATAGAGTCAACGCCGTCGGTACCGGCTCCGCAGCCTATAGATGAGTCTCCTAAGGGTGAAAAACCGATGGAGAAGAAAAGGCGGAGACTTGCGACAGGCAAGGGGGTGGATACAGAAGATGAAAGGAGTAGCGTGCCCCTTCAAATGCCTAGACCCGCATTCATGGCCGACGCCATCCGTTCAGGAGGGTCGGCCCAGCAAGAGAGTACTGTTGTTGGTACTAGTTCAGCACGTGCTTCTGAGGGTTTCTCAATGACCAACATTGATGGAGTTAGCGGGGAAGTTGATGGATCAGACTCCAAGATCGCCCAAGACGATGCGGACGAGCTTGTGAAGGGTCTCACGCATGTGGAGATGACGGCGGATGGCTGACCGTCAAATTGTGATCCCGGGGCCTTACAATTTATTGCTGAACAGCGAATAGGCCACATCAGAACTTACTTTGCTATGCGCCGCCCCTTAGAGCGAGACGCTCAGGGGCGTCAGTGATGTGGACTTGTCACGAAGGGTCGCCGACATGACTTTATAGGTAATCCTTTTGTTTTTTTCTTGTTGTGAGGTTGGACTGATGTGTGCTAATTTCTGCTGTTCTTTTCAGACCCTCATTTTGGAGGTGGAGCGGAGACGTCATGAGCAGAAAAAGGTGACCATCTTTGACAAGATGGTCAAGAAGTACCGACGGTACCGCTCGAAGCATCGATTCACGGCTGACCTTTTGCAGCAAGACCCCAAATTTAGGGTGTTTCGTGAATGTCTTGAGCAGAGGGAGGCCCAGCTAGAACGTAGGGGGGCTGAATTAGATAATATGGACGACGAGCTAGTGAGAGTCGTAGCTCGTACTAATGAGTTGGAAGTGCTCCTTAAGGCAATGGGTAATGAGCTTGAGCTTAGTCAGCGGGTGGCGGGGGAGGATGCGGATGTCCAAATTAGGGTAGCGGACTTAACCGCTGAACTTGAAGCCAGGGTGGCAGAGATTAACGTTCTTAGGCGGAGTGCCCCCAAGGTCCGAGGACGTGGTTCGCCCTTCACAACCTTCCTCATCTCGTCCCCCGTCCAATCAGAGTGCGCGCCATAACGTGCATGAGAGGTGGATTTATGTAGAGGCTAAGCTCGACGTGTATAGGTTGTTTCATGTTGAGGGTCGAGCGACAGAGAGGACAAATTCCAGGCACGGCGGCGCGAGGCTCATGTCGCCCGTGAAGCCTGCGGGAATAGTTCTGACTTTGCCAATCCGGAGGGCTGTACTTTTGATGATGTCAATCGTTTGGACTCTGAATCTTGGTATAATGAGGTTTATTTCCCAGGAGGTGACGTGCCGAGTGGCGAGGAGCCTTGATCTTGTACATATTTTGTTGCTGTTTTGTTATTATATCTTTTTTGTTTTGGAATGTAGTGAGGCCCTCTCGCGGGGTTGAATGTAGATGCATTTTTGCTGTGATATATATACTTCATTTTCGCCGTTGTTCTTCTTTGATTGTTTTGTCAATGGCCTTAGCAAATAGGATGTTCGACTGTTGTCGAAGTGTTATCCGTCGTAGTCAAATTGGGCCAAGCCCTGATGTCGATGGCCTTAGCTAAAAGGATGTTACTTCGACTGTCGTCGGTGTTATCCTTCGTGGTCGAACTGGGTCGAACCCTAAAGTCGATGGCCTTAGCAAAATGATGTCACTTCGACTATCATCGAAGTGTTATGCGTCATCGTCGAACTAGGTCTAACCTTGATATCGATGGCTTTAGCCAAAAGGATGTCACTTCGACTGTCATTGACTTGTTATCTGTTGTGGTTGAACTGGGTCGAGCCTTGATGTCAATGGCTTTAGCCTAAAGGATGTCACTTCAACTGTCATCAAAGTTTTATCCGTCGTGGTCGAACTGGGTCGAGCCTTGATGTCGATGGCCTTATCCAAAAGGATGTCACTTCAACTATCATCGAAGTGTTATCCGTCGTGGTCGAACTGGGTCGAACCTTGATGTCGATGGCCTTAGCAATAGGATGTTACTTCGACTGTCGTCGAAGTATTATCCATCATGGTCGAACTGGGTCGAGCCCTGGTGTCAATGGCCTTAGCCAATGTTGATTTTCATATGGCCTTAATCGTTGATTATTATATGGCCTTATCCATTGAGTTTCATATGGCCTTAGCCGTTGACACAATGGAGAAAATGGCCTTAGCCGTTTACACAATGGAGAAAATGACCTTAGCCGTGTACATAATGTAGAAAATCTGCACAATGGAGAATTCTATAAAATGTAGAATTTTGCCTATATAGTAGAGATTTTACTAGTGTAGTCCCTTTATTATATCGGCTTGGAGACCATGTCGACTGGCCGATGTGATAAACTTGCTCTAAAATACAACCAGGTGTCCCCTTCGTTGCCTTGTTAAAAATCTCCCCGAGAAAACCTAATTGGGACAAAACTCGGGTGAGGGAAAAAGTGTCGAATCGGGAGACACCTTTAAGAAGTGAAAGTATTTGAGGCGGGCGACGTTCCAATTGTTTTGGAGTGTCTTTCCTTCTATTGTTTCCAACTGGAATGCTCCTTTGTTCGTTGCTACTATGATTTTATATGGTCCGTCGCAGTTGGTACCCAATTTTCCTTCACTCAGGTCTTTTGATGCCAGTGTTTTGGCTTGGAGGACATAAGTACCCACTTTAAGTGGTCTTATTTTGGCTTTCTCGATGTAATATCTTTCTGCCTATTGTTTTTGGGCCGTCATTCTTATATGGGCTATGTCCCTTCGTTCTTTGGCTTTGTCCAAGTCTTGCAATCTGCTTTCGTCATTTTCAGCCCGATGTTATGTGAATATCTTAGGCTTGGCTCCTCGATTTCAACGGTTATGACTGCATCGGTTCCTTAGACCAACGAGTATGGCATTTCTCCTGTGCTGGATTTGGGTGTGGTCCGGTATGCCCACAACACTTCAGGTAGTAACTCGGGCCATAACCTTTTAGCTTTCTTGAGCTTCTTTTTCAGTATGTTCAATATTGTTTTGTTGCAAGACTCGGCTAGTCGTTGGCGTCTGGATGGCATGGAATGGAGAGTATCCGCTTAATGTTCCACTTCTCGAAGAACTCAATTTTCTTCTTACCAACGAGCTGGGGGCCATTGTCGCAACTGATTTCTTTTAGGATGCCGAAATGACATATGATGTTTTTCCATACAAAGGCAATTACTTCCTATTAGTGTATCTGTGCGTACGCACCTGCTTTCACCCACTTGGAAAAATAGCCAGCCAAAACTAGGAGAAATCGTACCTTTCCTTGTCCTGCTGGTAGAGGACCGATTATATCCATTCCCCACTTGATGAACGGCCAAGGCAAGGTTACTGAGTGGAGAAGCTCTCCCGGTTGGTGTATCATGGGGGCGTACCTTTGGCACTGTTCGCACCTGCGGACGTACTCTGCTACCTCTTTTTTTATATTGGGCCAGTAATAACCGACTCGGATGATGCATCAGACGAGGGGGTGATTACCTGTATGAGCGCCACAGTGGCCTTCATGCACCTCTTCTAATACTTGTCTCGTTTGATGCGGTCTGAGGCATTTAGCGGGGGGACTCAAAACGTCCTCTTGTAGAGATCATGATTTATTTGGCTGTATCAAGCGACTTGTACGCGGAACTTTTTGGCTTCTTTTTGTCACGTGGGAGTGTTCCATCCTGTAGATAGGATACTCCCAAGTAAGATTTAAAGAGAGTACCTCGACATGATCGATGGTCGAATGGAGGAGGGTGACCACACTTTCGTTGCTAATACTCTTAGTGGCTGCGGCTAATTTTGCTAAGCCATGTGCTTCGACATTTTGTTCCTTGGGGATTTGCTCGAAGCGGCATTCGTCGAATTCAGGCATGAACATATGGATTTCTGATTGGTATTTTTGTAGCCTCTATTCTTTGATTTGGTAAGTCCCGATGACCTGATTTACTACAAGTTGGGAGTCGCAGTGGAGGATGAGTCGCCGGGCCCCATATTTGATGGCTAATTTCATACCTACAATCACACCCTCATACTCGACCTCATTGTTAGTCATCTCGAGGCATCGTATGGATTGGCGAATATTTCTCCCCTGGGGACTTCAACGACGAGTCCCAATCCCAATCCCAAGGCGTTCACGGTGCCGTCAGTATAGGGAGTCCAGAGGTCGGTATTAGTGGAGGCACGGAGGTTCTCCGGTTCTACCTCTGACAATATTTCTACACTGAAGTCGGCAACAAAGTCGGGAAGTACCTACAACTTAATGACGGTTCTTGGGAGATAGGATATGTCATGCTCGCTGAGCTCTATGGCCCACTTAGAGAGCCTACCCGAGAGTTCGGGCTTATGCAAAATGTTTCTCAGAGGGAAGGTCGTTATTACTTTTATTGGATGACACTAAAAATAAGGCCTGAGCTTTCGTGAAGCTACGACAAGTGCCAGAGCCAACTTCTCGAGGTGTGGATACCGTGTTTCAGTATCTACTAAGGTTTTGTTGATATAGTAAATAGGAGATTGAGTACCTTTATTTTTGCGGACCAAGACTGCACTGACGGCAACTTCGGACACAACCAGATATACCAGCAAACACTCGCCCGGTTTGCTTTGATGAGTAATGACGACGAAGATAGGTAAGCTTTTAGTTTCTTAGGGCCTCGATGCATTCCTCGTTCCATTGTAACCCATGCTCTTTTCTCATTACGCTGAAGAACTTATGGCATCTGTCGGAGGACCGCGAGATGAACCTTGATAGGGCGGCTATTCATCCTGTCAATTTCTGTACCTGCTTTTTGCTGTTTAAAGTCTCGGGTATTGCATCTATAGCCTTGATCTGATTCGGGTTGACTTCAATACTGTAAGACCCCGTGAAAATGAGTGCTCGAGTCCTAGCAACTCATAGAGTCAGGGCCCCTTACGTGTGTTGGGACCCTTTTCTACTGATTTTATACTTAAAAACTTAGAGAATTTTCCCGAAAGGTGTCATTTCTGCGGTCAAGAATGCGGTCGCAGATCAGGTATGCAGACCGCATCTCGACCGTAGAGTTAACCAGAGAGTAGCCATTGAAAATGCGGTCCATTATGCGATCGCATAACCAATATGTGGACCGCATAATCGTCACATAAGTTTCTCAAGGATTTGTGAAGGTCAATTCTGCGGTACAATACGCAACCGCAGAAGAGGTATGCGGACCGCATTCTCACCGCATACCCAAGTAGAGAGGCCAGCAATTTGGGACCATTCTGCGGTCCAATATGCGGACTGCATGTCAACTATGTGATCATATAGTTGATCGCAGATCCTGCACGAACATCAATTTTCTAACATTTTTATACCCGACCCCTTTTCTAATAAAACACCCCAACCCCTCATTTTTACATATTTTCTGAACAAAACAAGATAGAGAGAAGGGAGAGTTCTTGAGAGAGAAAGGATTCTCCATCAAATTGATCCTCCAAAATTATTCGGGCCGGGAAAATTTAAGTTATTGTCTTCATTTCCACTCTTATAGGTTTTACCCTAACCCATTTCCCCAATTTTTTTGATTTAAGCCAAGGGTGAGAGTCTTATGCTTGATTTTGAACTAACAATTGAAAATCCTTATGCATTCACTCAAAACCTAAAATCTAATAAAGGGAAATTGGGTAGAAGTTGAGAACTATGCTTGATAGCCTAAAATAAACCCGGTAGTAATTGTGAACTTCAATTCTAAGGTGCATGTATTAATTTGTGAATTAGATTGACGTGGATAGATAGCTTGGTGACTGAGAATAGGAACTTAAAAAGGGAATCCGACTCCAGGTATGTATGGCTAACCTTGATCCTTGTGTAATCGCCTTGTTTGGTATATGAATTATTTGGTAGTTGATATCTATGTTGGTTATTTGTGAACTTCTTATGACTGGTATGATTGTGAATGCACCTCGTGGTAAAAGATTGAAGAATAAGTGATTAAAAGGATTAGAAAAAGGGTGAAGCAAGATTATCTGTGATAGAAACGTACTTGAAATGTTGTGGGCATTTGTGGTAACTTGAATTGAGTATGAACTTTTGTAAGCAATGAAATTGATACTAATAACTATAGAAACACTTGTAACATTGTTGTGGTGATGTCTTGAGGAGTATTGTTGTTTATCTTTGTGAATTGCTATCTGGTTGTGTTTGTTGTGAATTGAAACTTTACGACGGGGTTGGGTTGCATACCGCAACACGGTGCAATAAGGTGTGGGTTGGTGTGATAAGGGTGGCCTAGGTAATAAGGGTGGAAAAGTGATCAAAATCACTATTTAAATAAACATTTGAACTAATTGTGAAATCATTGATATGGAATTGTGAAAGGAGACAACATGAGAGTTTGTAACCCGTGGGGCACTGATTGCCCATTTGTTTGACTACTTGTACCTTCTATGTGTGTTTGGTTGCTACTTCCATTGCTGTGTTCTACTTGCGTTTGGGTTGAATTTACTTGGGACAAGTTTTGTTCATACATACGAGTACAATTCAAATGTGCTGACGTCCCTTTTGCCGGGGGCGCTACATTCGTGTTATGATTGTAGGTGAATCCACAGCAGGTACTCCAGTCCACCATCCGTAGCTCTTCCTCATTCCTCCGTCAGCTGTATTTGTGAGACCCTTTCCTTTCGGGGCCCTGCATGGCTCATGACGCCCTTGTTCTTGTAATTCGGGATCTTATTTTGGTATATGTAAAAAGGTATAGCCGGTGCCTTTTACCGGTAAGTAGTGTACTGTTATCTTTTATCCTTAGAAGCTCTGTAGACACTAATTGTGGGTCATGAACCATGTAGTAAGTACTTTGTATTTTTGGCATTGTAAATTGTAAACCACTCTAATATCATCTATGTTATGCATGTTGGTAAAAAGGTGTTTTAATTATAAACAGTTGTTTCGCCTCGATTAGTAAGTAATGAAAAATATGGGGTAACTCATGGGTCCGGAAAGGCACCCAGGTCCACTCAACTGGGGATACCCGGTCAAGTGCCGGTCATATCTCTCGGATTTGAGGCGTGACAAATACCTCGTTGTGATTCGAGCAATCCCATGAATGTTTTTGAGGCCATGCCGAAGGCGCACTTTTCTGGTTTTAGCTTCATCCTGTACTGTCTCAGTATCCCGAAGGATTCTTTCAAATGATCAATGTGATCCTTCTTTTTTGCTGACTTTACTAGCATGTCGTTTATGTATACTTCCATAGTCTTACCGAGCTGTTCCTTGAACTTTTTGGTGACCAATCTTTGATATGTTGCTCCTACATTTTTGAGTCCGAAGGGCATCCCCTTATAGCAGTACGTCCCTTGGTAGGTGATGAAAGTTGTCTTTTCGTGATCATCTTTGTCCATCATGATTTGGTTGTAGCCGTAGTAGGCATCTAAGAAACTTAGAAGTTCGTGCCCTACTATTGCGTCAATCAGTTGGTTGATGTAGGGCAATGTGAACGAATCCTTTGGGCATGCCTTATTCAGGTCGTTGAAATCCACGCACATTCTCCATTTACTGTTTTTCTTTTTAACCATAACGACATTAGCAACCCATTGCGTGTACTTCGATTCTCCGATGGAACCGTTGGCTAGTAACTTGTCTGTTTCTTCAATGACCGCCTCGTTGATTGCGGCGTTGAATTTCCTTCTCATCTGCCGTATGTGCGGGTAAAGTGGGTCGACGTTCATGTTATGAGTGGCAATGTCTTTCGGGATTCTCGGCATATCCGAATGAGAGAAGGCAAATAAATCTATGTGGTTAGTTAAGAATTCGTGGTACTTACTTGGGTCGGAGAGACTGTGCCCGATGTAGGCTTTCTTTAAAGGGCTGGAATCGTCCAGTTGAACCGGGTCGAGATCTTCGATTGTCGCTTTGCAAGCCTCTATGATATCTGGATCTTTGATGGCTTTTTTTGTCGGGTTGACTCTGGTCCCCGATATTGCTGATTGTTATGCTTCCGCACTTGCTCCTTTCAGCTATTTGGTATATGTGAAATCTTGGGCGATCCGGTAGCATTCCTGAGCGGTGCGTGGCTCGCCTCGAATGCTGAATATTCCCCATGATGTGGGGAATTTAATTATCTAGTAGAAGCTTGATGGGACGGCCCGCATGGCGTGTATCCAAGGAGGCCCTATGATGGCATTGTAAGCCATTTCCTGATTCATGACACGGAATGTGGTTTCCAGCGTGACTCCCCCTGCTAAGACTGGCAACGATATCTCTCCGGAGGTCCACTCCACCACAGTGTTAAAACCCGTTAGTGTTATGCAACACGGTATTATCTTTTCTTCGAGTCTCATTTGCACGAGGACTCTTGGATAGATAATACAAGCACCGCTTCTGTCGTCTACCATGATTCTTTTCACATCAGTGTCGACGATGCATAAAGTTATAACTAAAGCATCACAATAAGGAAAAGACAAACCGTCGGTATTAGACTTATCGAATGTGATATTATCTTCGAAGTTGTCATACCATTCGTGAGCGATTGTGTGCTTCAATTTGTATATGGTGGTGAACTTTACGTGGTTGACTAATGAGTCGTCGCTACTGCCAATGATCATTTGTGTGGTGCGTGCTGGAGAAGGTGGTTTTGGTGGTCCTTGGGATTGATCTTGTCCTCTAGAGAAGTTGGCCTTTCCCTTGTCGGTAAGAACCTCCTTCAGGTACCCTTGGTTTAACATCCTAACTACCTCATATCTTTGACTTATGCAATATTCGGTCTTGTGTCCTCTTTCCAGATGGAACTCGCATAGGACGTCCGACCTCTTTGTACTAGGATCTGATTTCATTTCTGCGGCTACTATACCTTTGTGCCCAGCCTTTCCAGTGCATACACTATTTCTGAAGGGGACACGCAAAAGTAATGAGCAGATAGTAAAGGGGGCATACCTCTTTCATTTCGGAGTGCGACGACATGTCGCTGCACGACATATGAGTGCCTTGGAGAGGGTGGATTGGGAGTTCTGACGTAGGGCTAATGCCTTTCTTTGTTGAAGCGTGGAAGTTATTCATGTCATCCATTGTTGCATCGATCCCTTCTTACTTCTGATTGTATCGATGTTAGCTGTTCGGTTGGCCTGTTGAGATCGTCTTCGTCTGCTCTCACTTCGGCACAGTAGCCATTGTGGATCTCTTCCCATGTGGCCGGGGGATACTTCATGAGTCGACTGAGCAGCTTCTTGGTCACTTTTGAACCGTCTCTGTTCAGCCCGTTTTGGAAAGCCGCGACTATTATGCCCTCCGATACATTTGGAAAAATCATTCTTACCCTGTTGAACCTGGCCAGGAAGTCCCAAAGTCCCTCACCTGTTGTTTGCCTGACGACAAAGATATCGTTGACCCTAGCTTCAGCTTTTTTTGCTCCTACATGGGCGGTGGCGAACTTGTCAGCCGTCTCTTCGAACGTCGATATTGTCCTATATGGTAGTTGAGAGTATCATGTTAAGGCCCCTCCTTTCAATGTTTCTTCGAACGTTTTCAGCAACACCGACAGTACTTGCTCTTTTGATAAATCATTGCCTTTTACAACGGTCACATAGTAGATCAGATGATCCCAAGATTCGTAGTCCCGTCATATATTCTCAATTATGGTGGCATTTTGAAGGTTTTTGGGACTGGGTGAGGAGCAACCTCCCCACTATATGGTTGCTCAACGAACCTTCCTATGTCGCATTTCGGCAGTAGCCTAGGGGCGCCAGGAATTTTGTTTACTATTTCCTGGTGCTTTTTTATTTGATCATGGAGCGCTTTGTTCTCATTCTCCATTTCTTCCTTTTCTTAAGGATGGTTGCGAATGAACTATTGCTGGCATCAATATCGACATGAATATTGTTTTTTTGTACAACACCAGGTTCACCGGTAGTGATAGTGATATCTGTCACTGACGAGTCTCTGATATTCCCTTGTGGTGGTTTTTCGAGCAAGCTACTTAGAGTGTTTGTCAACAATTCCTCTAGTAGCTTTTTGACTACTGGGGGTGTTTCTTTGGCTGCAGATGTAGAATCCCCTTTCTCGTGCAAAATCGCTAGATCTTAAACTGAAGAGGGTAAGATATCCCCTTCCGGTGCACTACTAGGTGTTATGCTCGTGATGTTTTCTCTACCGGCATCGTTAAGGGGGCCTATCAGATTGGTGGTGATATCTATTATTGTCTTCATCCTTGCTACTCTTTCTGCCATCGCTTGGCTTCTATGGATTTTGAAGCGTGGTGACGTTGGTTTTTTTTGATATCCTAGGTGTGAACTATGATTTCGATTGCCGAAATCCCCACAGACGGCACCAAATAGTTTGACTCAAAAGATATTGAATACCTTTCCAAGCAAATCAATCAAAAGAAATCAAGGGTAAATCGTGATCAAGATAATAAAACTCTAGGATATTCAAAATGCTTCATTTATATTGATCTCAGTATGTGAGAGAGATTCATAGAGGGAATGATAGAGCGAGGTATAGATCAGTTCAATAATAATCCTCCCCTTTTACAATGCTAAGATCTCCTTTATATAGTAAGGGACCCCCATCAAAATATTAAAATAAATAGAAACTAAATACATATCCTCGAGGGGTCGACGAAACTCATAGTGTCGTTTCTCCCATTGCTCTTGGGACGTACCCCTTCCCCAACTTGGGTATGCTTAGCGGTTATCCGTGCCGATTTGGAGACTTGGTTGGTCAAATTCGACCCCATATAGGCGCCTGATAAGTTGGTATTTTACCGACTTATCTTGCCTTTAAACTATACTTTTGCTATGTTTATGGTGATAAAATCATGCATTTAAAGTCAATTACTTCTACTTTACAGGGTGAATGTGATTTAGAAGTGATGTCGAAGAAACCAAGGAATAACGAGTCAAAAAGAAGCCAAAAGAAGGAAAATCTGGGCAGGGCACTCTGAGCTCGCAAATGCAAGCTCATCCTAGGAATTGCGAAGTCCAGTACAAAAAGGGAACCTTCGCAAATGCTAAGGAATGTTCGAAATTGTGAACTTAACTGGAAATGGGTAGCCTTCGCAAATGCAAAGGAATGTTCACATATGCGATCACAGTGTTAAATGGGACAGCTTCGCAAATGCAAAATTAGCTGGGATTGGAGGACTTCGCAAATGCGATATTATTCTGGGAAATGCGAGCTCAGGTGTCCTAAGGTATTGTTGGGAATTGCGGAGTTTTGTTCACAAATGCGAATTGCGGGCTTCAGGCATGGGCAAATATGAAATTTCACATTTTTGATCCGCAAATCATTTATTACCCGACTAGGGTCATTTGTAAAACATCCTTGGCTTATTTTCAGTCTCTTAGACTAGAAAGAACAAGTTGGAAGCTAGGGTTTTGCACAAACAGACTTGGGTTTTGTTGATTTCAAGCTTTTGGTTAAGGTTTTCTTACCCATTTATGTTTGTTTTTTCATCTCCTTGCTTTGTATTGAATATTTAAGTGTGTAGTAATTTATCCAACGCTTGAATCTTGTTTATGGGAATATTCATAATTAAAGTGTGGATTTTATACCTTGTTGTGCTTATGTATTGAATGATTTTTCTATATTTATGAAGTGAGTTGTTGTTTCTTTAATTATTCTTGTTCTTTAATGTTTCCAAAGGGATTAGCTAACCCTAGAACTCTCCCATTAACTCCAAATTAATTTTGGGAAAAATAGTTTGGGGCTGGGAAAGATTAATTAACAAGAACTTGAGGCGTTAACCCTCATTTTATAATTCTACCTAGGAATATGATTGAACTACTTGTAGCCTTGCGGGTGTGCTTAATCTTCTAATTGTGATTAGGGATAATTCAATTAGGAAGTCTTGTTTGTCTTTGGAAGAAGCTAATTAAGAATTATGATCCGTGGCTAATTAACATAAACTCGCTCATATTTGTAAAATCGTGAAATACATTGGATCGTTACTTGAGTGTAATTCTCGATGCTTTCATACTTGTATCAATTGATCATTTTTACTTGCTTTCTAGGTTAGTTTACATTTCCGCATCTTAGATATAAAAATAATTTTCAACCCAAAATTCTTATTGTTTGGCATTGCGCAACTAGCGATAATTCTCTTACATTCCTAATCGCCTATACATTGTTCTCTGTGGGATTCGACCCCGACTCAAAGTTGGGTAATTATATTGCTACGACCGTATCTATTGCTTTTTAGTGGTGGATTTGTACATCACCAAAATTGGCATCATTGACGGGGAACAATTTGGCGTAGTTCAGGTTTTTTGAGAAATAAGCGGAAGTGCTTTGATCCAAACTTGTTAATACTTGTGCAATTATTTTTCTTACCTTGGGTCTATTTTTCTTATTAGTTTCTTCTTTATACTTTTATTCTTGAAAAATGGCATCATGTAATGATAATTGGTCGAATGGGTGTTGTTCATATTTTGACGACCCTTGTCCTTATTGTGGTGGACAACACTCATGGCAACATTGTTTAAATTCTCCGGGGGTGGATTGTGCGCACAATCTCAACCCCAATGTTGGAGTATTTGTGATAAGTGTGGTGCCAAAATGGTCATTGGAGTTATTTAACCTTCCCTTCCCCAAGCCCCCACTATGACGAGTTTGTTTCTTGTGATGAGAACTATAGGGCTATGGGAATTGAAGAAGTTGAGCATGGAAAAAATGGAGAGTTCAGACTCATGTTGGAGTGTCTACTTGATGAAGGAAACAAAAAACAACATGCCTTGGAACATCTTTTGGAGACTAGTCTCCAAAATGATTTAGCACTCCAACGATTGCACTCACAAATGGAGGAAATGATCGAATCCTCAAGGGTTCAAAGAGCCTTGGAAGTGAATGAATACCAAAATCCTTCCTTTGAGATTGAAAGTGGGAACCTTTCCTTGACACTTGATCAAAACCAAGAAGAACTCCCAAATGGTTGGAGACCATTCTTGAAAATGAGGAGAAGCACAACTTTGCACTCGAGGACTTGAAACAAATATTGGCATACAATGATGAACTCATCCGCACTTTGGAAGACCAAATGCAAAAATTGGTTGAGGCTCACTATGTCCAACAACTTGAGTGTGTGGAAGAAAGCCAAGAAGTGTCAAATTCCAAGGAAGAAAGTGAGCTTTACTTTGAGGAGTCAAAAATTGACATCCGCCAACCGACTCAATGAATGTTATAGATGCTGACAAAAATATGGAATTGGAGTCAACCAGTGAAAATGCAATATTGGTTGATGTTGACTCTAATCCGGGGGAAAGAGAGGATGTCATGCTAGAAAAATTGCAAAGTGAAGGCTTGAAGTCACACTCCCAGCACTTTTCAATGTTGGAATTGTGTGGTGACACGGAAGTTGAACCACATGAATCAATAGAGGAGTACGAGGAGGAAAAACTCAGGCCATACATTTTACAGTTTGAGGAAGCAAGAAATCAAAACGACATTCCTCACTTGAAAGCCAAGAAGTGCAAAATGAAGATTTTAAGCATTGGATCGAACATCAAATTACCACCCCCATCGCTCGTGGTAACAAGCTTGATTCCAAGCTAGGGGCCCAGTTCATATCATCCAAATGGCGAGAAAAGTGGTAATGTTGTCTGCGTCGTGCCACGACGTTAAATGCGGCGCTTGGTTGGAGGCAACTCATCGTTTTTCAAAATTTTCATCATTTTTGAAATTTTCACTTTTAGAATAGCTTAGAATATTATTTGTAACTAATCTGCGAAGTTTGAGAATTTTTGGAGTTGATTTGAGTAGGTCGAGATGACCCGTTTGGCAAAAACCAGTAGCTGACTGGAAATTGCAGGGTCGGGTTCGCATTTGCAAACAAAATGACGCATTTGCAAACTGGGCAGTAAAATTTGGACTTCGCATTTGCGAAGTTATTTTCGCATTTGCTTTGGCAGAGAAAATAAGGACTTTGCAATTGCGAAGGTCCGAGTCGCATTTGTGACTTCTGCGGGGCTTTAATGCTGCCTTGGCCCATTTTGAACCAAAATCGACTCTCACTCTAAACTCTCAATTTCTTGGTCTCTCTTCTCTCACCACTATAAAGGGCTCAAAGCTTCATCTCTCATCGCAGAAACTCAGGTATGAAAGCTTAAATCTCTATACTATCTTCTTCTTCATCTTCACTCTCATGTTCATCTTGTTGGGTGTTAAGGAACCCTAGAATTTTAATGGGTCATTCTTGCCCAAAATTGTTTGAAATTGTATTAAAATCCTTTGTGATTGCTGGGTGAGGTTTGTTTGAGTGTGAGTGAGTTTGTTGGTTGCCAAATTTGGGGAAGTCTGAGTACCCAAGCTCTTGTCAATGGAAGTAAAAAGTTTGCGCCTTTAATTTGTTCGATGTGAGGCTCGAATGAAATTCGTGGCCAAAAACCATTGTGAATTCTTGATTCATGGTCGTTTATGAAGTGTAATGCATGATTTATGCTCGATTAATGATTGGGTTTGTAAAATAAGGTTTTGAATGAAAATTTTTGGGATGAGAAAGTGAACTCTTGAAGAGGGGCTGCCTGGGGACGATGGGTTCGCATTTGCGAAGGACTTTCGCAATTGCGAAGACTGTGTTTACCTGAAGAATCTCACAAATGCGAGGTTTTCATCGCATTTCCCATGTCTTCCAACTTTGCAATTGTGAAGTAAATTTGGGATTTGCGATATCTGCAGCCTAGCAGCTCAAAAACTGAAAATCTTCAAATTTTTTCTAAGTCTGAGTTTCAACTGTTCGGTCATTATTTTGGCATAATTGCTTCATTTTGCACTACTCTTCATAGCCATACCATGTTTTCACTTTTATCACTTCTTGACAGGTAGTATAATGGCTGAAATGGACCACAACTCCGACGGATCCGCAAGCGAAGACCTTTGGAAGAAGAGCAAGCCTTTGACGAGTATCGGTTCCTGAACATGGAGTGCCATGAACGGTACTACGAAGAACTGATTTCAAAGAAGGTGGTCCCGGACAGTGGGATTGATGGATGATGTTGCAGAACGATTTCCCGAGTTCAATCAAAGGCTAATGAGCATGGGATGGAACTATTTTGCCCCTTTACTTTGCCGTGCCAATGAGCAATGGGTGGTCTATTTTTATGCCAACCTCCTAGCAATCAAATTGAAAAATCCCAAGATGAGAATTTGGGGTAAAATGGTGCGCTTTGGGGTAAAGTATGTGAACAGGTTCTACAATCTGCTCGACCATGACATGACTCGTTTCAAGGAAAAAGACCGTGCTTCAGGAGAGTGGTTGGCCTCTAAGCTGTGTCCGGGTGTAGATGTTCCTTGGACAGCTGAAAAGAAGGGGATAACATCAAAAGAATTCACTACAGAAGCAAAGATATGACTGGCTATCATATGCAGTCATGTCTCCGCTGTGACAAACATATGGAATATCCCAATCACTCGAGATCAAATGGTAGCTTGCATCCTTGACGGCATTCAGTTGAACGTGCGCAAGATTTTTATAAGTGAGCTGAGAGAGTATCGGATTCAAGACAGTCCTTTAATGATATTCCCTTCTCTCATCACTGAGTTATGCCAGTTGGCCGGGGTGGAAGAAGGTCCAGGGGACAATTGGATAGAGCCGGGAAAGCCTATTCACCCATTGAAGAAAAAAGGAGAGGGTGGTATAGTGAAGCCCAAAAAGAGGAAGACATTTTCTTCTTCTCATTGTGATCCGAGCAGTCTACCATCATCTTCAGCATGAGGGCCATTCTGTGACCAGTGAGGAGATGCGAGTGATTCGCGAGCTAGTGTCTGGCCTTCCCCAGGGGCCTGAGGAGACATCTGAAGGATCTGCCAACATCTTAAAGAAAGACTTCCAGAAGTACATTGATGATTAGAAGAAGTAGGGGGATCACCTCAAGGCACTTGAAAAAGCATACACTAGCTGGCCAAGAAGCATAGTGAGTGACCACTTCTAATGGTGTTCTGGAAAAGTCACACACCCGGTTGGTGAATAGAGAGAAGAATATAGATAAATTCTTCACACTGATATGGAAGGGTGTGAAGGGCATCTTCAAGGTCCTAAAGCCTCAGGACCGGATACATCGAGCATGGCTGTGGATGATGATGATGTTCCTGCTGTGTGGCACGACGAAGAAGGAGATGAGGATGAGGATGAGTTTGAGTCCAAGAGCAAGGAGAGCAGTTGATGCAGTATACATGGGGCACTCTCCACCATTTTCTACTATATCATGCCTAGTTGCATTGGGGACACTCAACATCTTTGGTTGGGGATGGTTCTTGTATAACTGTGATGTTTTGTTGGATATTTGGTGGATTAGTACTTTGACTGTTTTCATATTTTTCATCTTGTTATTAGTATGTTTTTGTATCATATGTTATATTAGTATGTTGATATTAGTTTGTTTAGTAGTTTATATTTATTATCTTCTTCATTTTTATTTGTTTTAGTATGCTTTTTGTTAGTGGCAATATCCTTGGGTTTATTTATACCATTGTTCTTTTTCCAAGGATGCCAATTTTTCTAGCTGAACCGGGTAATTGTAGAAAAATTTTGTCGACTTTTTCCGATGATGGATGGATTGACAACTTTCTTAAGGGAATTAGTCCTTTAGTTAGAATTAGTTTTTGTTAATTGAGGGTATTAAATGGTTTGTGTTTGGATTTGTGCCCATTGGTTGTGGCTTGCCTTGTACCAACATAGTTAATCCTCGGCATATGAATTGTTGATTGTTGAAAAAGAAAAATACAAAAATATAATAGGTAAAGTAGTGAGGTCATGACTTTTAGACTCAACTTTTGGCTCTTTGATTCATAAAGTAGTGTCTTATGCTATATGCAACCTCTTTGAGTCATTGGTTCCAATTGGATTTTGGATTGATGTTCCGCTTGAATGTTCATGTGCATGTGTGGTGAGATTATTTGTGAGTTCCTTTGTTGTGCTTGTAGTCTAGAACTTGCCTGGAATGTGCTTCAAGGCAAAATCATAGATTAACTTGGTTCGAAAAATGATAGTAGGCCTTCCTTGGACCGCTAGTATGCCTAAAAATTCCTACCCGTAAATATTTTTCCTAGTCAACCAATTTTGAGCCTTTAACCTTATTCTTTGGCAACCATGTTACAAGCTTAAAGCCTTTGTTCTTAATTGACATACCTTCTTACACCCTACCTCCCGAAGTACTTTTAATGTGCAAACGTAGGTTAAAAACTTAAGTTTGGGGGTGAATGGTTGGAAAAGTTGTGATATGGAAGTTATTGAAAAGGTTGAAGGTAGAAAAAAAAATTGATAAAAATTCTTAAAGGAAAAGAAAGAAAAAACATTGAATAAAGTTAATAAGGTTGTGAATAAAGGGAAGACTAGGTGTGAAAAAAAAGTGAAAAAATGGGGTGGAAAATGTGTTTGAAGGAAGTGGACTTTAATTGTAATTTATGTAGTACTTGGGGAGGTTTTGAGTCACTTTAGCCAAAATATTACCATACCTTATCCAAAAGCCCAAACTACAACCCTTAAGTCCAAATTGATTTTGAACCGAGTTGTCTGCATTAGTGGAGGAATACATAAAGGGCAAGCCTATTGTACTACTTGTGTGCATTTGAACATCTTTTTGAGAAAGAGTAAATTCTTTCCATCTGATATCCCATTGTTGCTTTGAAATAAGAATTATGATTGTGGGATCCTCTCTTAAATGTGAGGGCACATGAAGTTTGAGTTGTGAACTTAATTCCATTTTCAATTGGGAAGACTGACCAAAGAAAGTTGATTGTGATGGAGAGGAAAATTTTGAAGCTTTACTGTCATGAATTGATTGCTACTTTGATTTGCATTGGTGTGTGAGCACTTGATTATGTGATGTGCTTGATAGTTCATATGCTTTGGAGTAATTGTTGGTACCAATCGAAGTCATGCATTTGTACTTAAAATAGATCTTCTTGTTGGCTTAGTGTGATAAGGATATGAAGTTGTTAAACCACTTGGGAAGAGATTTTGTTGCTTTTGTTGCTTGAGGACAAGCAATAGTTCAAGTTTGGGGGTGTGATAAGTTGGTATTTTACCGACTTATCTTGTCTTTCAACTATACTTTTGCTATGTTTATGGTGATAAAATCATGCATTTAATGTTAATTACTTCTACTTTACAGGGTGAATGTGTTATAGAAGTGATGTCGAAGAAACCAAGTGAAAACGATTCAAAAAGAAGCCAAAAGAAGGAAAATCTGGGCAGGGCACTCTGAGCTCGCTATTGCGAGCTAATCCTGGGAATTGCGAAGTCCAGTACAAAAAGGGACCTTCGAAAATGCGAAGGAATGTTTGCAATTGCGAACTTAACTAGAAATGGGTAGCCTTCGCAAATGCGAAGGAATGTTCGCATATGCGAACACAGTGTTGTCGATGCCCCCTTTTCCAAAAGCGAAATCGGTTTTCACGACATTATGGGCAAAACAACTCTATTTCCCGTTTGGGAATTGGGTTATGAAAATTGGAAGATTCGCCACCTAATGATAATAGTGCATTAGGACACTTTAAGATAAAGAGTGTGTTTTTGAGAGAGAAACCAGAGTTGGGTAAGAGCTTGAAATTATCTCGAGGGGAAGGTGTTAGGCACCCCTCAAGATCCATAAATGTGGTTCCCGGCCGTGCTAATTGTGACTTTTCAAAGAGATGAAGTAATTAAACAAATAAGGTTCACACATAAGACAGTCACATAACTTGAAAGCTTTAAAGAAAGGGAGGACATAAGTTTGAAATAGGAAAGAGGATTAATTTGAAAAACATTAAGAAAAGCATTTAAATAAAGCACATAAGAGAAAGAAGGGTCCTAGGTTTAATTATAATATGGATCATTCGATACAATATCCCGCACATATTCCCAAAGAGGGATCGCTTTATGATATTATCGCATCGTCATCATCTTCATATTCTACCCTCCCACCCCTTTAAGATATTAAAACTCGTTGGTATCGTTTACTTATTCCCAAAGAGGGAGAGAAAATCGGAGAGTTTTTTTGAGCAAGAGTAGAGAGGACTCGAGAATGAGTTGTCTCAAGTGAGAAGAGAGAGGGCCTATTTATAGTTGAAAGAGAAGCAACAGTAAGGTAAGAAAATATTCAGAAATCAATTAGTATCAATTAAGGAGAAGGGAACCCCTTCAATTAAGGAACCAGATGGGAAAATAAATAAACCCAGGTCTAATTTTGGAAAGAAAATATAGTATTAATCACAGAATATAGGGTAAATACACATAAGAAATTTGAAAATCACACGGGTAGGGGCATATAAGGCAAGTAATCACCCAGGAAATCAAGGAGTCAAGATATCAGTCATTTGTCAATAAACAATGAGCAATTAGAGAATCCAACAGTTGTACAAAATCAATTTAGGGTTTCAGGGAAAGGGGAAAAGCATTACTATAAAGACGCATAAGTTTTTGAATATACGAGAGACTGACAAATAATAGATTAGACGTGTAGCAAACGCAAGAAGCAAACAGGGCTGGCTAGGGTTTCCCAGAGAACAAGGAATGGAGAATACCCTTTAGAGATTAGGGTACCCGCTACAAGTCAGAACACAAAGAATATCATAGACGAAGACGAACAAGAGCAGAACACTATAAAGAAAGCATAGAACAATTTAACCAAAAACCCTAGAAAGATAGTTTGAGACAAAACACTTTAGAGCTAAAATAGAAAATGTCAAAACCACGGAGAAGAACACCCAGTAGCAAGAATAAACAACAAAAAAATCAAAGAAATCGGATAAGTCATAGAAAACCCTAGGTTTTAAAAACGAACAACTTTGAAATCATGACTAAGTAAAGAAAGAGATGAGAAACAATTTAAAAATTTCAGAAAACAACTAGTACTCAAAGAAGATCGTAAGATAACACAGAGAAAAAATGAAAGGAAGAACCTCGAATCATTAGGGTTTTTCAAAGGAAATCTCAGAAATGGCGAGAAAAGCCTGAACGGCTCATCGGAGCTTGGCAGGAACCCAATGCTTCAAAGGCTTGTCGGAAAACAGCCGTGGAACTTCCATTCAAAGACCTTTGGTCCAACTTCACTCGAAACAAAACCCCGATCTTCGAACCCAAAGGCCAGGAAATGTGGTGAATAGACGAGCATGGAAGTTTCAGGCCATGAATGGCCATTAACGCCGGTGAAGAGGACTGGAGAAGACTAGGGTTCTCAGAGACCCTAGAGAGCATTTTGGGAGTTAAAGGCGGAGGCTTGGTAAATGAAGATAGGGTTAAGGGGTTTGGAGGTTTAATTTTGGCAAGATATAACGTGGGTCGTTGTTCTATGAGATCAATGACCAAGATCACAAAGGGGAAATGGGTCGGGTTAATTCAAATGGGTTTAGGTCAAGTGGATTGGGAAATTGGGTGATATAATTAGGGTTACAAATTGGGGTTACAATTGAAAGACTAAGGGCTATATTTTAAATAGCCAATTTTTCCAAATTTAATTTTATAAAAATAGTAAATAATTTTATAAAAATCCAATAAAATCACTGAGATAATAAAAATGTTTGGGAATTAATTAAAAAATGTCAGGAGTGATCTTTTACTTGAAATACTCGTTAAATTGATAAATAGGCTAAAATTGCAATTTCATGCAATTTTAATTTTAATATAACTAACGACTTTGTAAAACCCTGTAAAAATTACATAAATTATATTTTTTATGTAAATGAGGGAATAAAATAATTTATTTATTAAAATAACAAGATTTGACACTAATTATTTGATTTTACAATACAAAATAAGTTATAAATTGGTTTTAAAATGCTTGAAAAATTAAGGAAAAATATCAAACCTTTTGTGGGTGCTTATATATGCATTCATATGCTATTTTGGAAGTATTTTTGGTACAAAAAATACATAGTGAAAAATTGGGTATCAACAAGTGTTAAACGGGATAGCTTCGCAAATGCGATATCAATCTCGCAAATGCGAAATTAGCTGGGATTGGAGGAATTCGCAAATGCAATATTATTCTAGGAAATGCGAACTCAGGTTTCCTAAGGAAATGTTGGGAATTACGAACTTTTGTTCGCCAATACGAATTGCGGGCTTCAGGCATGGGCAAATTTGGAATTTTACATTTTTGATCCTCAAATCATTTAATACCCGACTAGGGTCATTTGTAAAGTATCTTTGGCTTATTTTCAGTCTCTTAGACTAGAAAGAACAAGTTGCCAGCTAGGGTTTTGCACAAACACACTTGGATTTTGTTGATTTCAAGCTTTTGGTTAAAGGTTTCTTACCCATTTATGTCTGTTTCTTCATCTCCTTGCTTTGTATTGAATATTTAAGTGTGTAGTGTTTTATCCAACACTTTAATCTTGTTTATGGGAATATTCATAATTAAAGTGTGGATTTTGGTCCTTGTTGTGCTAATGTATTGAATGATTTTTCTATATTTTATGAAGTGAGTTGTTGTTTCTTTAATTATTTTTGTTCTTTAATGTTTACAAAGGGATTAGCTAACCCTTGGACTCGCCCATTAACTCCGAATTAATTTTGGAAAAATAGTTTGGGGTTGAGAAAGATTAATTAACAAGAACTTGAGGCGTTAACCCTCATTTTATAGATTCTACATAGGAATAGGATTAAACTACTTGTAGCCTTTCGGGTGTGCTTAATCTTCTAATTGTGATTGGGTATAATTCCATTAGGAAGTTTTTAGTCTTCGGAAGAAGCTAATTAAGAATTATTATCAGTGGCTAATTAACATAAAGTCGCTCATATTATTAAAATCGTGAAATACATTGGATCGTTACTTGAGTGTAATTCCCGATGCTTTCATACTTGTAGCCATTTATCATTTTTACTTGCTTTTTAGGTTAGTTTACATTTCTGCATCTTAGATATAAAAACAATTTTCAACCCAAAATTCTTATTGTTCGGCAATGCACAACTAGCTATAATTCTCTTACATTCCTAATTGCCTACACATTGTTCTCTGTGGGATTCGACCACAACTCATAGTTTGGTAATTATATTGCTGCGGCCGTATCTATTGCTTTTTAGCGGTGGATTTGGACGTCACCAGCCGCCATGTCTGTTTGACAGAACAAAGTTGCCATTCTCATAGTACATTAATTGAAGTGAAAGAATTGCATTTTCGTTGTATGAAATAAGAAATCCAGCAACTCGTTCTCGTCCCTTTTCATCCCAAATAATTCCATCGGCACCATAACCATCTCTCACAGGGCCAATTTTGATCATATTCATATTTTTCTTGCGAAAACCTAGCAACCGAGATGTAATATAGACAACACATAAATTTAGCAGGTATTAAATATTGAACATTGTCACGACCAGAAGTCCCACCGTCGGATCGTGCTGGCGCCTAACGCTGCACTTGTTAGGCAAGCCAATATTAAAGGTTCACAACATAACAATCTTATAAATTACTGATAAACCACTATAGCACAAAACATGATAATTAATGTAAGAAACAAAACTTGAGTAATAATACCGCACATGTGAAATTTATATGTCTGGCTACCAAGGGTCTGGAGTCACAACTCACGAACTACAAAAATTATCTACAAGTATTTGGCTGAAATGAATAAGTACAACTGTTCTTGAAATAAATAAAATAGTAAATGAGTATACATAGAAGGGGACTCTAGGAATCTGCAGACGTCGGCAGATCTACCTCGGGTCTCCTGCGCAATAGCCAGCTACCAACTTAGAATCAACTCGGACTGATACTTGGATCTACACAAAAAGATCAGAGTGCAGCATCAATACAACCGACTCCATGTACTTGTACGTCAAGCCTAACCTCGGCGAAGTAGTGACAAGGCTGGGACAAGACACCACCTGAACAACATAATCATGCTAATGGCAGCAACGATAAACAAAGAAATAAAGAACAAATAATGGGAATGGGACATGCAACGTGGAATCACAACATAAGGAGTGAGATAATAATAGAAAAGCACAATTTTAAATAGAAATCCTCAAATAAGCTAAGCAATTAAGAATACAAAGGAAAACTATATGTCATCACCTTCATGCCTTTACTATCAACATCACCAATATATAAATGGTATGACACGACATCACCCTTCGTGTATTAGACCTCACATAATATACACGGCATCACCTTTCATGCTTCATCACTCTCATTTCATGGAACGACATCACCCTTCGTGCTACACACTCCTCACAAGTCACAAAATTAACAACACAGATAAAAACAAGTATCAATATTTCATTAATGATTGATTTCACAAATTTGACATTTCAATCTTGAATTAATGTTAAAAAATTATCAACCTCGGTGGAACCGGATATAAGTCTCCCAACATTTGCAACGACAATAATAAGCATGGATAACAAGATTTAAGACTACAAAATCTGTAAAAATGAAATTTCACTCGCATGCTATGACTCGACAACAACGCGTACGTGCTCGTCGCCTCACCTATGTATCATATTCAACAACAAACATGTAGGAAATAATTACACAATACCTATTCTCTCAAGCCAAAGATAGACACAACACATACCTCGATTCCACAGCCAAACTCAAGCCTCAAACACCGCTTTTCCCTTAGAATTCACCTCCAACTCACTCGTATCTAGTCATAAATAACATAACAACATCAATTATTGCTAAATAAATCAATACCAATATATAATTATAGGTTTCCAAATATATTTCCCAAAAGTCAAAAAGCAGCCACAAGCCCGCTTGGTCAAAATTCGAGGTTCGAACCAAAACCCATTCACCCACATTTTCAAATTGAAATTAGTTTCGAAATTCGACTCCAAATTGAGGTCTATATTTCCATATTTGCAAAATCCCCAATTCTCCTAAAATCTCTAATTTCTACCCTTAAAGAACAAGATTTAGGCCTAGAAATCTAATGGGTGTTGATGGAAATTGAAAGGAATGAGTTTTAGAACACGAACCTATGGTTTGGTGGTGAATCTCTACTTCAAAAATCGCCCAAGGTCGAATTCTATGGAAGAAAATATGAAATTTTGTTTAATCTCGTGCTGGTTCTGTTTTTAAATTCGCAGCACAGAACTTCATTGCGTTCGCGAGAGGCCTGTTGCGATCGCGATACACAGTGGCCTAAGGCCTTCACATTCATGGTTCCATCTACGTGTTTGTGTAAGGAAACTTCCCCCCAATCCAACACGTTCGCGACCCAGTGGTTGTATTCACGTAGAAGGACGAGACTCCCCTCCCTAGGTCCCTTGACCATCGTCTTCGTGGGAGGCTAACCGCGTTCGTGAAGGGTACCATCCCCCAATACTTCACGTTCACGACCAGTTCTACATGTTTGCGAAAAAGGAAATACCTCCTAGTCCAATTTACTCTTCGTGTATGCACCTGCAATAGCAAAACAACAGAAATTTCTAAGTCCAAAATATCTCGTTGCCTATTTGAGACTCACCTGAGCCCTTAGAGCTCCAAACGAAACATGCACAATTCTAAAAATATCATACAGACTTGCTCTTGCGATCAAATCACTAAAATAACACCTAAAACTTCAGATTTAGCATCAAAATCAATGAAACACTCAAGAATGCTTAAATTTTCTATTTTCTCAACCGATGGTCCAATTCACGTCATATAAACTATGCTTTTCACCTAATTTTACGAACATGGCTTAAATATTATTACGGACCTGTACCGGGCTCTGGAACTAACATACGGGCCCGATATCATCACCGTCAATCATAAATCATATACTTTAAAACCAAATCTTTTCCAAAATTCAATTTTAGTCAAAAATTTATTTCTCGGGCTATGGATCTCAGAATTCGATTCCGGGCATACACTCGGATTCCATATTTTACTACAGACCTCATGGGACCATCGAAACATGGGTCCATTTACTCAACGCATTGACGAAAGTCAACTAAAAATCATTTTTAAAGGAAAAAAATATTATTTTCTCAAATTTTTCACCTAAAGGCTTTTCGAAAATGGCCCAGACTGTGCACGAAAATCAAATAGAAGTAAGATGAGGTTTTGAAGGTCTGGAACCTCGAATTGTGTCCTAAACTACGAGATGACCTTTTGGGTCATTACATTCTCCACCTCTAAAACAACCGTTCGTCCCCGAACGAATATAGAAAATTACCTGAGCTAGAGAAAAGATGGGGATATCTGCTATGTGTATCAGAGTTGCACTCCCTGATAACAGAGTGACCTCTCCATTGCACGAACCAAAGGATAACTCTTTGATCACAACTGACAAACCTATCTGTCTAAAATGGCTATCGGCTCCTCCTCGTAGGTCAAATCCTTGTCCAACTGGACAGTGCTGAAGTCTAACACGTGGGATGCATCACCGTGATACTTTCGAAGCATGAACACATGAAATACTGTATAAACTAATGATAAACCTGGTGGCAACACAATCTCGTTATCCACCTCACCCACTCTCCGAAGAATTTCAAAAGGCCCAATGAACCTTGGGCTTAGCTTGCCCTTTTTCCTAAACCGCATCACACCCTTAATAGGTGGCACCCGAAGTAACACTCTCTCTCCAACCATGAATTACATATAATGAACCTTACGGTCGGCATAACTCTTCTACCTGGACTGAGATGTACAAAGTCTATCCTGAATGATCTTAACCTTATCCAAATCATCCTGCACTAAGTTTGTACCTAATAACCAAGCCTCTCCCACCTCAATCAATCCAACCGGTGATCGACACCGTCTACCATATAATGCCTCATAGGGAGCTATCTGGATGCTCGACTGATAATCGTTGTTGTAGGCAAACTTCGCTAACGGCAAGAACTTATCCCAAGAACCTCCAAAGTCAATAAAAATAGCGCATAGCATATCCTTATAATCTGAATAGTACGCTCGGACTGTCCATCCGTCTGAGGATGAAATGCTTTGCTCAACTCGGCCCGCGTACCCAACTTATGATGTACTGCCTCCAGAAATGCGAGGTAAACTAGGTACCTCGATTAGAAATGGTAGACACGGACAGACCATGGAGATGAACGATCTCACGAATACAAATCTCTGCCAACCGCTCTGAAGAGTAGGAAATTGCCACATGAATGAAATGCACTGACTTGATTAGCCTATCCACAATAACCCATAACGCATAGAACATCCTTTGTGTTTGTAGGATTCCGACAATGAAGTCCATAGTGATACACTCACATTTCCACTCAGGAATCTTTATCTTCTAAAGTAAACCATAAGGTCTCTGATGCTCGTACTTTACCTGGTGACAATTCAAACACCGAGATACATATGTAATGATATCCTTCTTCATCCTCCTCCATCAATAATGATCCCATAGGTAATGATACATCTTTGTGGCGCCTGGATGAATAGAATAATGGGAACTGTGCGAATCAACTCACGAAGTCCATCCATATTAGGCACACAAATAAGACCCTGCATCCTCAAAACTCTATCATCTCCAACTGCAACCTACTTGGCATCTCTGTGTTGCGCTGTGTCCCTAAGGACAAGAAGATGAGGATAATCATACTGCCATTCCCTAGTATGGTCAGATAAAGAAGACCGAGTGACTGTACATGCTAGAACACGACCGGGCTCAAAAATATCCAACCTCACGAATGCCGCGCCTCCTTTTTCTCACAAAATCGGGCTTGTGACATTTGGGAGGAAAACTCGTTCCCTTTTGGGGATTGGGTTTTGGATTTGAAGAGTCGCCACCTAGTGATCAAAGTGCATTAGAACACTAAGAGGGGCTAGTTGGAAAAACCAGAGTTTGGGTATGGGCTAGAAATTATCTCGAGGGGAAGGTATTAGGCACCCCTCAAGATCCACTAGTGTGGTTCCTGGCCATGTTATAATTGTAAATTCACATAATCAAGTAATAATTTAAGGGCTCAAATAGAGGGGCTTGCATTGCAAATAAGTTGAAACTTTGAGAAAATGTGAAGAGGATAGAAATTTATGAAAGATTTAAAAAATTCTAAAGAAAGTAGATAAAAGCAAGTAAAAGGGAGGGGGTCCTAGGTTTATGATTAATATGGATCACTTTAATGCAATATGCAGTAATCACTCCTCAGAAGAGGAGCTACATGAGATATTAGCGAATCAGTCATCATCTGCATATCTATCCTTCCCAGCCCGTTAAGGTATTAGAGCGCGAAATGGTATTGTTGCTTCTTGCGTGCTTTTACCCGTCCCAATTCTATCAGTCTCAGAGGCATCGAAACTACTAATTCTAAAGGGGAGGGAGCTGGGGATTTTCCCAAGTTTTCAAAAAGGATAAAAATCTAGGCGACAGGCAAAAACAAATAGCAGTTAAAGGGAGAACAAATAGCAACTAAGGCTCATGCAGACCTCTTCACTTAAAAGAGCAAATATAGCATGACTTCAATTACTGGTTTGGTCTGTATTAAATTAAGGCGTAGGATAGGTTGATTCATCACATATTTCTTATATGAGGAGTCTGAATTAGAGTTGTGTAGATGTACTTATCAAAGACTGACACAGTTAATTAGTTACCTAATAGTTTGCCTAACTGAGGCCTATAGGCATGACATCTACTAGAGCGTATTCATTTTAAGAAAAAGTTTCCTGGTGTTATAAACAACGATCTGCAGGCTTATGAATGACTTCAAATTCAAAACGAAACTAATTAAGCTGATTTGCTTCTATAGGCATTATCTCTAAATGTCATTGGTTTTAAACAATTGCATAGATACAAAAGTCCTATAGACATGATATCTAGAATGAATTGGTTATTATTAAGCCTAAGATTTTTTCCCTAATGACGTGTATATGCAGAAAAGCCTAAGGTCATGATTTCTAAATGCAGAACCTATAGGCATAATCTCTAAGATGCAAAAATGTAGAACTTGTGAGCATGAGTTCTAAAATACAGAAATGCAAGACTTATAGGCATGTTTTCTAAGATGCAGAATTGCAGAAGTACATAATTTATAAATACCCTATAGGCAAGTTCTCTACCCTTTGCATGCATTCATCCCCATCTCTTTCCACTAACCATCCCCAATAGTTATTACAAATTATTACAGACCCAAATGAATCAAAAAAGAAAAGTAAAAATTACATTAGAAGCTCTAGCTACATCCAACAGCCTAATTCAGACACAAAGTCCAACAATATGATATAAACCAACTTGCATGATCAGATTTCCAAAAGACTTTCTCATATTTGGGGTGTGTCAAAGTTCCCAAGAGTCTCAAAGGGACTCTGGGTAGTGCTTACACTCCAAAACATTAGAGAATCAAGAACATAGTGCAGTGTGGAAATGCCAGCCCTCAGATGTCCAAGTTCAAAGGGAACACAAGGTCCAAAGCAAGGCTCATAAGATAGGGCCAGAACTTAAGAGTCTAGGAATAAGTGTAAGTACATAGGGGGAGGGAATCAGGGAGAGACATGGCAGGCTGGTGGTGATGCCTTGCAATTAGCATGCTGGCACACCCCTAACCAGCCTGTTAGCCAAATATTGAGAGTTAGGATCCATTGTGAATCAGGTTATGTCCTGGACAGTAATAAGGATACTGTCAGGCCAAAACCTTAACTCAGGCACATAAAAGGGAATAAAGGTAGGGATTCATAACAAAAAGCAGAAGCGGTGAAGGGAAATATTTAGCACAAATTACTGAACATGAGCAGTAAAGTAAACCAAAAGTCTAAAACTGTAAAGTAAACACATAAGGGTGAAGCATAAAATTAAAGAAAAGACATACCAGTTTCAAAGGAAAATAACTAAGAAAACAGTAGCCTTGAGAGCCAAGTTGTAGTTCCAAACGATCTCAAGCAAAGCATAGTTTTGATTTCAAAACAGTATTGCACGAAAGTAAGTAATTAGAAATGTTTTTGTTCATGTGAATTTGATTGTTTTTTCAAAAAGAGAAGACAGGTCATTATATAGTTTTTGAAAACAAGAAGTACATAGCAAAGAGTGTACAAACAGAAAAATAGCAATCAATTAGTGTCAATAAAGATAACCGGACTCCTTTAATTAAGGAGTCTAGTTTAAACGGCTAGTCAACAAAGAATAAGGAAGAAATTAATTCAATAGGGCTGATTAGGTCAAAGAAACCACATAGTGCATAAACAAGGTCAAATACATAGTGAGTAATTAAGGAAAGTCGGAATAATAGTGTGTTTATAAAGTAAAATAGGGCATGAGTTCGAAAAAAATCAATCAAGAGGATCCCGGATCCAATTGTAATCACAGGAATCCCAAATTATTAAGGAAAATGTCATATAAGTATAGATATAATTCAAACATTGGTACAAAAGTGCAAAAGGAACACACGAGACCATGTATTCAAGAAAAACGTCACAAGCATTGGATTTTTACACAAATGGATCAAAATAAACAGCCAATAGGTAAAGGAGGTTCAATAAAAAAGGACCAGTACGGAATCATTAGCCTGATGAAAGGTATTTCAGAATCAATCCCTCGGTTGGTGAAAACCTTTTGATAGAGGAGTTTTTCTCATATATAAAACACCTAAATAAAACAAAAGAGTCATTTACCCTAGAAAAGGGTTTAACACTAAAAGTCGCAGTGTCACAACCAAAGGGATTCAAGTTCGATTATAGGCTCATAGTGAGTATGTAAATCTAGGGTCCCAAAATGGAACCCTAGTGCCACTTATCAAAGAAAATCCCCAAATCTAGGGTTTGAATAGAGTCAGAGGTGAGAAATCAGGGTCATTGAGAGAGACTCAGAGATCATTTTCAAAGACTTCTGAGAGGCAAAAATATGTGATAGCAAAAACATTGATTCAAAATCATGCTTGAGAAAAACTTAGAATTCAAACAAGTTTTTGATGTTTTAAACAAATTAGGTAAAATCATGATTACCAGGAACATCAACAAGGCTCAGTAAGGTGAAACAAAATCAAAGAGCAGAAACTTAAACATATATAGCAAAGAGTGAGGAACAACAACCCGAGTTAACATGTGTACAAAGAACATAAAAAGTCTTTCATAATCAGAAAAGAAACAAGAGTGCAAACTCGAGTACAGTAAGAAGAGAATATACGAGCCTAACATGGATATCACACATGAAGAGAGAACAAAAAGAGTCAGAAAATTATTAAAAGAAATTTTTCCAGAAACCCTAAAAACCGAATTGGAGCGATTTAAAAAAAAAAAGAAATTTGGGGGAAAATCTTAAAACATCAAGTAAAGATCAAACATGGCACAAATCTAAGAAAACATAAGTAAGTATAGAACCTTAGACGACTTAAAAACAGTAGAGAAGACCATAGAATGCGAAGGCCTTGAGAAACGTCGGATATTGAGTCGAAGAGACTCATATTGCTTGAATATGCCGAAAAATGACCGGAGAGTCCGTAAATCTTACAGAAGTGAGACAGATCTAAAGGGAGCCATTGAAATTGGCCTTCAAACTTCGAGTGGAATAGGTTTAACGGCAAGAGAGAGTGAGCACAGGCCATCCATGGCCAGGAATGCGATGGATTCCGGCGGAAACATGACGAAAATAGGTGGAAATCGATTAAGGTTTTGAGGAGTGCTAGAGAGGATTTAGGAGATAAAGAGAGTTAAAAGGCGGTGTCTTTGACACAAATGAACTAGGGTAAGGGAGTATGGGAGTTAAAAAGGCAAGAAGGAATAACGGCCGTTGATCAAAATGATCAACGACCAAGAATAAAGGGGAAGCCGGGCGGTTTTCTGGAAACAAATCGTATGTTGGGTTGAAAAATGGAATTGGGTTAATTTAAATTTGGTGGAATTGGGGTTAAATTGAGGTTAAAATTGAAATAGAAATATCTTTCTGTTAAATAGCCAATTTTCCCCTCTTTCATTTCATAAAAATATTTAAAATAATTTTAAAAATAATTTAAAAGCACTGAACTAATTAGTAATATAAAAATATTAATCTAAAAATACTGGAAATGATTTTATAATTGTAAAATATTGCTAATCGTAAAATAGTCTATAATTGCAATTATGTGCATTTAGCATTAAAAATACCAAATACATTTATAAAAAAATACAAAATCATTTTAGTTATATTTTGGTGTAAATATGAGAAAGCAAATAAATTATTCACCAAAATAATAATTTTGAGAATAATTATTGATTTTGTATTGCTAAAATGGGCAATAAATTAATTTTAAAAATCTTTAAAAAATTTGGGAAAATTACCAAAAACCCTTGGGCATGCTTATATATGCATACACATGCTATAATAAAAGTATTTGAAGAATAAAAATACATAGGAAAAAATAGGGTATCAATAGCTACCCCTCTTTACCCGGGAGGGACGAAAGAGTTGCCGGGTAAAGATATGATGGCCAATTTTGACCGAATGAAACGATTGAAGAATATTGATCGAGCTCCGGTTCCTGAGTTGCCTACATATCCTTGGTTTTACAGGAATCAGGCCATATGTAGTTCAGGATCCATTGACGGAATATGCCGATGAAGATTTTTGAAAAAATGAACGTGATGTTCGGGTCAAGAAGGGTGGTTGAAGTCTGATAGGCTGCGGGAACTGGAGCGAGACCACTCTTGCTGAGACGGTTGTTCCTAACCGGCGTACAAAAAAATTAGCAATGCAAACATATATTGTGCGTAAATTTAAACGCGATGCAAGTTCCCATTGGACTATGAATATTGTCTTCAGACGGTTAGGATGACGTCCTGGGCCATGAAGCATATAGTAAAGATTCGCAGGCTTTGAAATGATGTTCTCGGGTTGTGAGAATGATGCCTCTGAGCTATAATGCCTTTGAATAATGATATGAAAAAGATAAAGTGGGGTCCTCAGGCCATGACATGGCGTTCTCGGGCTATGCAAATGGTGCCTCCGAACAATGACGCCTTTGGACAATTTGGTGATCTTTCAGCCACAAAATGCAGAAGGTGGAGATATTTCAGCCGATGCAAGACGCAAATGAAAGGTGGCGATATTTCAGCCATGCAAGAGAGATAATGTGGCGATATTTTAGCCGATTCAATACGTAAATAAAAGGTGGCGATATTTCAGCCATGCAAGAGAGATAAATCGACGATATTTCAGCCGATGCAAGAGTAAATAAAAGGTGGCAATATTTTATCCATGCAATAGAGATGAAGTGGCGATATTTCAGCCATGCAGGATGGAGATAGAGCTTAGTATCAGAAGGCAGAATGGTAGCCTTATGCAATGCAGATAAATGCAGGATGGATACAGAGCTTAGTCTCGGAAGGTAGAAAGGTAGCCTTATGTAATGCAGAGAAATGCAAATGGAGGCAGAGATTCATCTCGAAAGGCAAAAAGGTAGCCTTATGCAATGCATAGAAATACAGATGGATAGAGCTTAGTCTCAGAAGGCAGAAAGGTAGCACTATGCAATGCAGAGAAATGCAGATGGAGACAGTGCTTAGTCTCAGAAGGCAGAAAGGTAGTCATATGCAACACAGAGAAAGGCAGTTTGAGATAATTCTTAGCCTCGGAAGGCAGAAAGGTAGCCTTATGCGATGCAGAGAATGCAGATGGAGGTAGAGCTTAACCTCGAAAGGCAGAAAGATAGCCTTATGCAATACAGAAAATAAAAGGCGACAAGTAATGAAATCTCTTAGCTGATAGTTGATTACTATATTGTGGTTGCTGGGGATGTCGCGTACAGATAGCGATTGTAAATAGTTGATGATTCTGAGAAGTCGTATCCCTGAAAAAGTATGAATTTATAGATGTATCTAATAACTTTACGACTTGAGTGCCTGCATCCAAAGAAATATCATAAGTTTTGAAAAGGGGGGAAGGTTAGTTCGTCATCCCTTAGACTTTTCTCGTCCTGCTCGACATTGTGTACCATTGGGGTAGCGTCGCTAAACAAAGAAATTTTGATAATAGTCATGCATAATTTAGTAAATAAAATCTAGTGCAAATACATAATTGAAAAAGTTTTCTCTAGATAAACCGATGACTGCGACGCGGTTCAAGACATTGCAACCTCTGTCGCTCCGGAATTTTGAGGGTCCTCCTCAAAATTCTACCCCAGTTTACTAGGCCGGTGCTTCTGAAGGATGCGTGTGATGAATTGCTAAAAATCAACTTCGGAATTTTGAGGGTCCTCCTCAATATTCTGCCCCAGTTTCCAATAGCGGAGGAAATAAAAATTTTATTGAATTGTGACCGAACCCATAGGGCTGCCTACGTATCCCCTCTTAAGCAGAAATCAGGTCAAGCGTAGTTCAAATTACATCATAAGAGAAATAATAAATGGTTACACATATGATCGATTCACTGCGTCTGAATTGATCGACTTTGGCCAGAAATCTCTGTCCATTTCTTTAAGTATGAGGGATCCTCCAATTAGAACCCGATGAATAACGTACGGACCTTGCCAGTTGGGCGAGAATTTTCCCTTGGATTTATCTTGATGTGGGAATATTTTCTTCAATACCAGCTGCCCCGGTGTAAATTGTCTTCGCTTGCCTCTTTTGTTGAAGGATCTAGACATTCTGTTCTGATACAATTGACCATGGAAAACTGCATTCATTCTTTTCCAATCTATAAGAGCTAATTGCTCGTAGAGATTTTTTACCCATTCTGCATCGTCGAGTTCCGCTTCTTGTATGACCTCAAGGAGGGAATTTCTACCTCGACGGGAATAACTATTTCTGTACCATAAACCAACATATAGGTAGTTGCCTCGGTTGATGTGCGAACTATGGTACGGTATCCCAATAGAGCAAATGATAGATTTTCGTGCCACTGTTTATGCTTTTCTATCGTTTTTCCTCCGTATCTTCTTGATGTTCTTGTTGGCCACTTACAGCTCCATTCATCTGAGGCTTGCAGGCTGTAGAGTTCTTGTCTTTGATCTTGAATGCTTCACACATTGCTTTCATCAGGTCACTGTTGAGATTGGAACCATTATCAGTAATGATTGACTCTGGGATGCCGAACCAGAAAACGATTCGGTCGTGGACAAAGTCCGTCACATCTTTCTTAGTCACTGCCTTGTATGATGCTACTTCAACCTATTTGGTGAACTAATCAATTGCCACTAGAATGAACCTGTACCCGTTTGATGCTCCAGCTTGATAGGCCCAATGACATCCATTTCCCAAGCTGCAAACGGCCATGGCGAGCTTGTTGCAGTAAGATCATTTGGAGGCATCTTTAGCATGTTTGCATGTATCTCATAGCGATGAAACTTTTAGACATACTCGATGCAGTCCATTTTCATAGTTATCCAGAAATAACCCGCCCGAAGTATCCTCTTTGCTAAGACAAAACCATTCATATGTGCATTGCAGGACCCTGCATGAACCTCTTCTGGTAACTGGATGCTTCCTTTGCTTTGACACACCTTAGAAATCCCAAATCGGGAGTCCTTCTAGAAAGGATTCCTCCAATATGAAAGTAATTGTTGGATAAACTTCCAAGTGTGCACTTCTGAGTAGTGTTTGCAAGTTCTGGGTATTCTCATTTTGCCAGGTATTTCTTGATATCATGAAACCACAGTTTTCCGTCTGTTTCTTCTTCAATATTGGCACAATAAGCTGGTTGATCGTGAATCTTTATCGGAATAGGATCTATGAGGTTCTTATCTGGATGCTAAATAATTGATGATAGGGTAGCCAATGCGTCGGCAAAGTCATTCTAGACCCTGGGGACATGCTGAAACTCTGTCTTTGTGAATCGCTTCCTCAACTCATGTACATGATGCATATAAGAGAGTGTCTCGGAATTCTTGGTTGCCCATTCTTCTCGGATTTGATGTATGAGTAGGTCTGAATCTCCAATCACTAGCAACGCCTGAATGTTCATGTCAATGGCCAACTTGAGCCTAAGATGCAGGCTTCGTATTTGACCATGTTGTTGGTGCATGGGAATCTGGGCTTTGCAGACACTAGATAATGCTGGCCGGTTTCTGAGACTAGGAATACTCCTACGCCTAATCCTTTGAAGTATGCTGCTCCATCGGAAAACATTGTCTAACCATAATAGGACTCTACAATATCTTCTCCTATGAAAGATACCTCTTCGTTAGGAAAATACGTCTTCAGAGGCTCATATTATCCATCCACGGGGTTTTCAGCAAGATGATCTACCAAAGCTTGTCCTTTGATTGACTTCTGAGTCACGTAAACAATGTCGAATTCACTCAGCAGGATTTGCTACTTGGCTAGCTTACTAGTGGGCATGGGCTTCTAAAACATGTACTTCAGCGGATCCATTCTTAATGTGAGATAAGTGGTATAATCGTAGAAATAGTGCCTCAACTTCTGAGCTACCCAAGTCAGAGCACAAAAGTTGCGCTCTAATAGAGAATATCGTGCCTCGTATGGGGTGAAATTCTTGTTGAGTTACTAGATGGCCTGCTCCTTTCTTCCCATTTTGTCATGTTGTCCCAGAACAAAAATGAATGCTGCATCCAACACCGCAAGGTAGAGCAATAGAGGTCTACCTGGTTCGGGCGGAACCAGAACTCGCGCTGTTGACAAGTATTCCTTGATTTTTTCAAAGGCTTTCTGACAATCATCAGTCCATTTGGTAGCGGCGTCCTTTTCATCATCTTGAAGATCGGCTCACAGATGAGAGTGGACAGAGCTATGAACCGGCTGATGTTGTTGAGTCTCCCAGGAAACCCACACGTCCTTCTTGTTCTCTGCGGTGGCAATTCTTGAATGACTTTAAACTTTGATGGGTCCAGTTCTATTCCTTGTCGACTTACAATGAACCCAAGTAGCTTTCCAGTAGGAACCCCAAATGCACACTTGGCAGGATTCAGCTTCAGGTTGTATCTTCTCAGTCTGTTGAAGAACTTTCTCAGATCTTCCATGTGGTAAGTGGTTTTCTTGGATTTGATGATGACATCGTCTACATGCACCTCGATCTCTTTATGTATCATGTCATGGAAAATAGTAGCCATAGCCTTCATGTAGGTGGCCCTAACATTCTTTAACCCAAACGGCATCATCTTGTAACAATACACCCCCCTCGGCATAATGAAAGCCGTTTTCTCCGTGTCTTCCTCATCCATCCATATATGATGATACCCAACAAAACTATCAACGAATGACGGCAGTTCATGCTTGGCGCAGTTGTCAAGTAGAATAAGTATGTTTGGTAAGGGGAGGTCGTCTTTCGGACTGGCCTGGTTGAGATCTCGGTATTCGACACAGACTCTAACCTTCCCGTCCTTCTTCGGCACTGGCACAATATTGGCTAATCATGTTGGAAACTTTACTACCCTGAGAACCTTGGCTTTGACTTGTTTGGTGACTTATTCCTTGATTTTCAAACTCATGTCGGGTTTGAACTTTCTGAGCTTCTGCTTTACCGATGGACATATCGGATCAGTTGGCAGTTTGTAAGCCACAATAGATGTGCTGAGACCGGTCATATCATCATATGACTAGGCAAATATGTCCTCATATTCCTTTAGAAATTCTGTGTATTCTTCCTTTTCTGACGGTGACAAATGAACATTGAACGCGTTTCTTTGACATTCCCTGCAGTACCCAAGTTGACAGCCTCGGTTTCGTCCAGGTTAGACTTATGTCTATTCTCAAATTCCTCAACCTCTTTAATGACCTCTTCTAGTATATCATCTTCTTCTGAGTCTATATCCGTTTGTTGCGCTGTCTCGTTGTAAGTCGCAATCGTCGGTTCATCAAGATAAGTAATAGTAATGATGTGTAAATAAAGTAAACGATAAAAAGTAATAAGAGCAAGATTTATAAGAAACTGAAATGGTTTTGATAAATTTCATAACAGTTTTGAACATTGGGGTCTTATTTTAAGAAAATGCGGAAAGAAAAGTCAGCTAGCAAAAAAGTGAAAGATAATGCATGGTGCTTTATTCAACCTTGCTACGCTAAAGCTTTCGTGGCTCTGGCTCTGATGGACTAATTCTTAAGGCATGCTCCTCGGCTCACGGCTTGTATAGAAGGGCATTCCTCCCCTTTCTCCTCGAAAATGACTCAACAGTTCATATTATTATCTTCTAGAAACAAATTTCTTATTGTTGCCAGTGCTTCCTCTTCTTCCGACCCATATATGACATCAACTGGCTGAAAATTTTCCTCCAAACGAGGTATCGGATGCTCCATTGGGTAATAAGGTCCGCGCCATGGTGGCCACCATTCATTGAACTCTTTCCAGGTATACTCGTATCCCAAATCGAAGGTGGTACCGTGTTTCTTCAGCTTGATAGGCTTGGCGATACCTTGGAGATTCTTGCCAAGTCCCTTGCTAGGCTCGTATCCACACCAATTCAGCATGCTTTCAATTTTGTTGTCCCACCATTTATCCTTGTCCATGGTGTTGACTCGCTCAATGTGGTGGTAAGTTTCTTCGCCTATCTTCCTTTTTTCTCCGATTAATGGGATGGTCTGGCGACTACATATGGGATTGCTAGCGTCGCCATGAATAATCAACTCTTGGTGATTCCATTCAAAATTCATCAGCTGGTGTAGGGTTGATGCTATAGCCCCAGCGGCATGAATCCAAGGTCGTCCCAGAAGCAAGTTTTAAGATGTTGGGACGTTTATCACTCTAAAATCCACGTCAAACCAAGTCGGTCCTATTTGCAGTCACAGACTGATTTCCCCGATAGTGGACCTTTGGGATCCATCGAAAGCTTTGACATTGATGGCTCCATCCTTGATCTCATGCAGGCTCTTTCCCAATGTTTTGAGAGTCACCAATGGACAAGTATTGAGGTTGGACCCTCCGTCAATTAGGATTCTGGTGATGAAATAATCTTCACACTACATAGTGATGTGCAATGCCTTGTTGTGATTTAGCCCTTCAGGTGGCAGCTCATCTTCATGGAAAGTGATTTGTGACTCTCCAATACTTGCCATTCCATGTTTGCCATTTCTCCTCCAGTTATGTTGTTGGGCACATATGCCTGGCTCAACACCTTCAATAAGGCATTCTTATGTGCGTCATAGCTTTGTAGCAGAGCTAAGATGGAGATCTAGGCATGCATTTTGTTTAGCTGATCGATGACTGAATACTCTTTGGCTTGTATCTTCCTCCAGAGATCATCAGGCCTGGTTTTAGTGACGGTGGGCTGACCAAAGGCCTGCTTGCTTAGTTCAGCGAAAATGTTCCAGAGTATAGATCCTACAAGTTCTTGTGCCGCAATTGCTTCTCCGATTTTGGTTTTCCCTTTCATTCTTGCCTCGGCCATGTAATCCCAAGGGATGGCCTTCGTATGGAACAGTGTTATGGCTAACATTGCTACAGGAATGCGCATCCTTGCTTTGGGAGGTAACACAACAACTTCAAATGGCACAAGAATGGATATGTTCACTTCAGCATCTCCAGAAGGCTGGATCTAGACAACAATCAGATTAAGTATGACTGTTGGCTTCTTTGGCTCGTCACTTTCAACAATCAATCTGATAGATCATTTGGGGTCCTAATCATCTTCTATCTCAACCATGTGATCGCCTCTACCCTTATGGTTTGCTAGGGGTTGTTGCAGACATTTGGAGCAGGCTCCTTAGCCATAATAATCTTGTTGTCGATCAAGGCTTGGATCTTATCCTTCAAAGTGTGGCACTCATCAATGGTATTCCCCTTCATGCCGGAATGGTATGCACATGTTTTGTTTGGGTTGACCCATTGGGAGGGACTTTCAGGGTTTATGGCAGGGATGGGAGTGACATAACCAACAGCTTTGAGCATTTCATACAACTGGTCGATTGGTTCGGCAATGGTGGTGTATATTTTGGGAGGCATGTGGTCAAAATTTTGTGGGGGTCTAGGGGAATTTTGGCGACTGGGAGGTGATTGATAGTGAGAGGGCTGAGTATTATAGGCCTGGTAAATGAGTGCGGGTTAGGAATATCTTGGTGAGGTAGGTTGATACGTGGTGGGTGGAGATGATTGGTATATAGGCGGTGGAGCTTGGTAAGAAGGCAAAGGTGCTTGGTTATTTGGGGTAGACTGATATGTGAATGGAGGTAATGGGTAGGTTTGGTATTTGATTGTGGATTTTGTTCTCTGTGCAACCATCACGGTACTCACATCCCTTTTATTGGACGTGCTACCAGACTGTAGAGCCTTGTTGATAGCCTACAGAGCCTCAAGAATCATGACCATACTATTTTTAATACCTTTCTTAATCCTTTCCTCTAGCTTAATGATATTTGAAAATTTTTGGCCTTCAATCGGCATCAACATCTCATAATGCTGTGGGTCGTGAGCTCAGACGGAAAACCTGTACATCTATTTTTCTTCTAAGGATGGCCTGACCTTAGCAACCTTTTATCTCTAATGAGTAGCATACTCGTGGAATGTCTCCGTGGGTTTCTTCTTTAACTTTTAGATATAGAACATATCCGACACATTTTCAGCGTTGAATCTGAACCTGTCCATGAAATCGGATGCCATACTTACCCAATTTGTCCACTTCTTCGGGTCTTGGCTAATGTACCAAGACAAAACATCTCCTTTCAGACTTCTCATAAAAAGCTTCATGCGAGTCTTTTCACCCTTTCCTATTTCGACCAGCTTGTCGCAGTATTTCCTCAAATGCACACTGGTATCCCCGGTGCCATCGAACATCTTGAACTTGGGAGGTTTGTACCCCTCGAGCTTTTCAACATCTGGCTGAATATACAGGTCCTCGTAATTTAGTTGCTCAATCCCCTTGCTTCCTTTGACACCCTAAACTCTGCTAGTCATCTTCTTGAGTTCCGCAACCAGATTTTGGAGAACAGAGTCTTTGTCATTAGACTCTAGTGTGCTTGAAATATGTTGAGTACAGTATGGCATGGTTTCCACGTAGATGTGGGTATTGTGGATATGATCATTTGTGTAGATTAGTGGTTCAGGGATGAGACGTGGGGTGTTGTTTAAAGTGTGGTATGTGTTGAACTGTTGATGGGGAGCGGGTTGTTTCTGTGGTTTCAGGATGTTTTTTGGAGGTGCAGGATTTTGAGCATTGGGAATGTTGACATCTGGGTAGTGAGGGAAAATGATAAGTTCGCCAAGCTTCAAACTTGGTCCAGTTCTTTCTGAAATTTCAATAACTTCTATTCGAGCTGGGTGGCACTTTCTTTGGAAACTTGGATACCCTGAGGAACCTCTACCCTTTCGGTTGAGTTCTCTTTTCTGATGTTGTTCAAATCTTCCATTTTTCCCTTGTTCTTGTTTTTGATAGGACTCAGAGGAGGACGAGGTGGAGGGCCCATGGAGAGTAGGGTGATGATGCCAGGGTGTACGAACTAACCTTTGGGGAGGGGAATAAAATAAATGTAAAACAAAACGGTAGCAATTTAGTGCAGATTATGAGAATAAAACGTTGCAATATTTAAATGCATAGTGCAAGAATATAAATCGTGTCCTAATTTGGGAGCCTCTTTATGACCGAGGTAGGCCTAGCGACAAATCGATTTGGAGAACTTATAATGATGAATGCCTCATTTTATTGATAAAAATAAGACGAATTCCCAAAACGACGCTAAAATTGCAGGAAATAATATGTCACTAATAGCCGTTGGCCTTATTAAATTTAAGGCAAAAAGAAAATACCCTAACTATTTGGTCCCCAAAGGACCTTCCCCAAAATTAGAATCTTTAGCTCCATCGAAAAACTTCACCAGCTCATGCAATCCCAATAGCAAATAGGCTCTAGCCAAGTGTCCTCCTTCGTTTCCCTTAGCATTTTGGCAGTTTTCGATCCTCTGGATGAACTTCCTTTCTAGATCCACTAAACACCGCTCCAAATACCCCAGTATCTTGTTGGCACTGACAACCATATCTTTCTAATCTTCAATCAACTTTTAATGGGCTTCCTAAATTTCCCGGTGCTCACTCTCGCATTCCCGAATCCTCCTGCACAATTGGTTGTACTTAACTCGTACCTCAACCTTTTCGTCGATGATCCTATGACCTCGAACAAACCCATGTTGATCCAAGCCATTGTGATTATCCTCCAGCCAATTTGAGTAGTATAGCAAACAACCGGCGTGATACCTATCTGGCTCAATAGAATCTTTCCCCAAGATGATTTTGCAGTGCCACATGTGCTGAGCTTGGCACTTGTGAGGGCTATCATCCTCTATAAGTCGGCCCTGAAGTGACTCATCTTTTCGACCTTTGGTATAACCTGCTTTCTTCCTTACTGCCTCATGACTCAGAGAGGGACATAAGGATAAGTTCCTCTCAGACCAATGAGTATAAGAAATGGTGCATCACGAGATCGGATGATGAACTCTTCAGTAGGGAACCATTCGAACATCCACTACACTTGGTCTTCTTTCAGATTTTCAAAAAACTCTTCCCACCCTTTAGCATCTTATGGCTGAGAAAACATGTTATGCATATAGTTCATTCGCCTTGGCTGATGGAAGGCGATATGATCATCCTAGTCTCTGCATAGAATCTCTTGCCGATATTCACCCTTTTAGAGGTGCTCCATGAGCCAGTGTTGGAGAAGTAAGTTACAACCCTCAAAGTAATTGGCCCCTCTTTGATAGTTTTCCAGGGCTCGGTATATCTCCACCACAATCATATGTACTACGCTAAAAGGCTGCCCGCCAATTCCTTCCATCAAAGTCGTGGTGACCATGGCTAGTCTGGTATGGATTCTATCCTTCTTCATAGGACATACTATCATCCCCAAAAAGCAGAACATAAAGACGAAGACTCTTATGTGGATATGTCCTAATGAGGTGAGGGAAAATTCATCTGGGTAAGTGCGGTAGGAGTTGCCATGGCTGTACCTCTCGTACAGATAGTCGAAGGGAATGTATGAATCCTTCAAACAGGTCAAGTCTGTATTCTTCCAACCCTTGCGATTTTATGGCATAAATAAACCCGGAGTCTCCCAAGGAATACCATCTAACCCACTTATTTCCTCGAGAAAATGTGTCGTTTCAAGGTCCGCGAAGTGGAATGCAGATCTTTCGCCATCCCAGAATAGAGTTGCAACCTCTATAACTTTTTTGTAGGGTCGGTTTTATGTGAGAAGGCAAATTTCCCAAATATTTTTGGACGAGGGTCTGATCACTGGAGTGAAGGTCTTCCCACCAACTTAGAAACCTTGGGTGAATGTTGGTTACCATGCGAATCTAGGGACCTCGTGCCTCATTTTCTGCAAACAAAGTGTTAGACCCTTACCCCCGCCAGACTCGACTATTTAAATCAATAATTAGCATAAGCAATATTTATTTCTCCAAATAAATGCACAGACGTGGTAGTGTCCGTTTGGACCCCAAGGAAACCTAGTGGACTTTGGACGAGGCTATCTTAAAGAGTCATTATGCAGACAACATAACTGAATCGGCAAGGTTTGAAGTGATGCGTGGATAATTGAACAGAGTAAGGTTTCTATGGAATGTTATACTTGTACCCTTGAGCGGACAACTCAAGAGGGAAAGGCAGGGAACCTCGACTGCACCGCTGATCGACTAGTTTTACCGCAAATACGCCTTTGCCAAATTTAGGGGGTGATAATATTGGAAGGGTGAAACCACTCATTATAAGCGTTGCTATGGTATTTTGTTTGGCACAAGTGGAATATGATGTTGAGTATGCAATTATAAGAATGAAACAAGTTGTCATGTATTTGCACGTTCATAAAGTAATGATTACAATAATTGCTCATAATGACAACAGTATTGAAGGAAAGCAGTAAAAGAAAGCATTAAAAAAAAAAGAAACAAAGAGCCAATTCAGTTTCATAGAAAAAGAGATAAAGACATTAAGTAAAGGCAATAAAAAGTAATAAAGTCACAAATAATATAAAATGGTAAAAGCCTAAAGAAGTCCCCAGCAGAGTCGTCATGATGTCGCGCCCCCTTTTTCTCGTGAAACTGAGCTTGTGACATTTGGGAGGACAACTCATTCCCTTTTGGGGATTGGGTTTTGGATTTGAAGAGTCACCACCTAATGATTAAAGTGCATTAGGACACAAAGAAGGGTTTGAGTTGGAAAAATCAGAGTTTGGGTAAGGGCTAGAAATTATCTCGAGGGGAAGGTATTAGGCACCCCTCAGGATCCAGTAGTGTGGTTTCCGGCCATGTTATAATTGTGACTTTACATAATCAAGTAAGCAATTAAGGGCTCAAATAGAGGAGCTTGCAAATAAGTTGAAACTTTGAGAAAAAGTAAATAGGGCAGAAATTTATGAAAGACTTAAACAATTCTAAAGAAAGCAGATAAAAACAAGTAAAAGGGAGGGGGTCCTAGGTTTATGATTAATATGGATCATGTCAATGTAATATCCAATAATCACCCTCGGAAGAGGGGTACATGAGATATTAGCGCATCGGTCATCATCTCCATATCTACCCTTCCCAACTCGTTAAGGTACTAGAGCGCAGAATGGTGTCGTTGCTTAATGCATGCTTTTACCCGTCCCAATCCTATCAATCTCGGAGACATTGAGACTACTAATCCTAAAGGGGAGGGAGTTGGGGCTTTTTCAGAGTTTTCAGAAAGGATAAAAATCTAGACGACAAACAAAAACAAATAACAGTTAAAGGGAGAATAAATAGCAGCTAAGGCTCATGTAGACCTCCTCACTTAAAAGAGCAAATATAGTATGACTTCAAATGCTGGTTTGGTCTGTGTTAAATTAAGGTGTAGGATAGGTTGATTCATCACATAGTTATCAGATGTGGAGTCTGAATTAGCCTTGTTTGGATGTAGTTATCGAAGACTGACACAGTTAATTAGTTACGTAATAGTTTGCCTAAGTGAGGCCTATAGGCATGACATATACTAGAGCATATTGATTTTAATAAAAAAGTTTTCTGCTTTTATAAAAAAGGATATGCAGGCTTATTACTGACTTCAGAGTAAAAAAAAAACTAATTCAGCTGATTTTCTTCTATAGGCATTATCTCTAAACATCATTGGTTTTAAATAATTACATAGATACAAAAGTCTTATAGACATGATATCTAGAATGAATTGGTTATTATTTAGCCTAAGATTGTTTGCTTAATGGCATGTATATACAGAAAAACCTAAGGTCATGATTTATATATGCAGAACCTATAGGCATAATCTCTAAGATGCAGAAATGCAGAATCTATAACATGAGTTCTAAAATGCAGAAATGCAAGGTTTATAGGCATGTTTTCAGAAATGCTGAAATGCAAGACTTATAGGCATGTGTTCTAAGATGCAGAAATGCAGAAGTACATAAATCATAAATATCCTATAGGCAAGTTCTCTACCCTTTGCATGCATTCATCCCCATCCCTTTCCACTAACCATCCCTAATAGTTATTACAAATTATTAAAGAACCGAATGAATTAGAAACTAAAAGTAAAAATTACATCACAAGCTCCAACTACATCCAAACAGCCTAATTCAGACTCAAAGTCCAACAATAGGAAAAAACCCAACTTCCAAGATCAGATTTCTAAAAGTCTTTCTCATATTTGGGGTGTGTCAAAGTTCCCAAGAGTCTCAAAGGGACTCTGGGCAGTGCTTATACCCCAAAACATTGCAGAATTAAGAACATAGTGCAGTGTGAAAAAGCCAACCCTCAGACGTCCAAGTTCAGAGGGAACTCAAGGTCCCAAAGCAAGGCTCATAAGAGAGGGGAAGAACTTAAGAGTCTAAAAATAAGTATAAGTGCACAGGGGAAAGGAATCAAGGAGAGACATGGCAGGCTGGTGGTCATGCCCAGCAATTGGAATGCTGGCACACCCCTGACCAGCCTGTTAGCCAAACATTGAGTGTTAGGATCCATTGTAGATCAAGTTATGGCGTGGACAGTAATTAGGATACTGTTAGGCCAAAACCTTAACTCAGGCACATAGAAGGGAATAGAGGTAGGGATTCATAATAGAAACAGAAGCTAGGAAGGGAGATATTTAGCACAAATTACTAAACATGAGCAGTAAAATAAACAGAAGTCTGAAACTGTAAAGTAAACACATAGGGGTGAAGTAGAAAATTAAATAAAAGACATACCAGTTTCAAAGGAAAATAAGTAAGAAAAATAGTAGCCATAAGAGAGCCAAGTTGTATTTCCAAAAGATCTCAAACAAAGCAAAGTGTTGATTAGAAAAACAATATTTCAAGAAAGTAAGTAATTAGAAGTATTTTTGTTCGTGTGAATTTTAGTATTTTTGTAAAGAGAGAAGACATGTCTTTATATAGTTTTTGAAAACAAGCAGTACATAGGCAAAGAGTGCACAAGCAAGGAAATAACAATCAATTAGTGTCAATTAAGATAACCAGACTCCCTTAATTAAGGAGTCTAGTTCAAACGGCCAGTCAAGACAGAATAAGGAAAGAAATTAGTTCAATAGGGCTGATTACGGCAAAGAAACCACATAATGCACAAAAAAGGTCAAATACATAGTGAGTAATTAAGGAGAGTTGGAATAATAGTATGTTTATAAAGTAAAATAGGGCACTAGTTCGGAAAAAATCAATCAAGAGGATCCCGGATACAATTTTAATCACAAAGAATCCCAAATAATTAAGGAAAAAGTCATATAAGTGTAGAAATAATTCAAAAATTGGTACAGAATTACAGATGGAATACACGAGTGTATGTACTTAAGGAAAACATCACAAGCATAGGATTTTTACACAAAAGGATCAAAATAAACAGCCAATAGGGTAAACGAAGTTCAATCGAAAAGGATCGGTAAGGAATCAATAGCCTTATTAAAGAGATTTCAGAATCAATCACTCGGTTGGTGAAAACCATTTGAAAGAGGAGTTTTTCTCATATATAAAACACCTAAATAAAAAAAAGAGTCATTTACCCTAGAAAAGAGTTTAACAGTGAAAGTCTCAGAGTCACAAACAAAGGGATTCAAGTTCAATTACATGCTCATAGTGAGTTTGTAAACCTAGGGTCCCAAAGTGGAACCCTAGTGCCACTTATCAAAGAAAATCTCAAAATCTAGGGTTTCGAATAGAGCCAGAGGTGAGAAATCAGGGTCACTAAGAGAGACTCAGAGATCTTTTTCAAAGACTTCTGAGAGGCAAACATATGTGATAGCAAAAACAGTGATTCAAAATCATGCTTGAGAAAAACTTGGAATTCAAACAAGTTTCAGAAGTTTTAAACAAAGTAGGTAAAAACATGCTTAGCAGGAACTTCAACAAGACTCAGTAAGGTAAAACAAAATCAAAGAGCAAAAACTTAAACACATATATCAAAGAGTGAGGAACAGCAACCCGAGTTAACACGTGAACAAAGAACAAAAAAAGTCTTGCATAATCAGAAAAGAAACAAGAGAGCAAACTCGAGTACAGTAAGAAGAGAATATACGATCCTAACATGGATATCACACATAAAAAGAGAACAAAAAGAGTCAGAAAAATATTTAAAGAAATTTTTCCATAAACCATAAAAATCGAATTGAACGATTTTGAAAAAAAAAAAGAAATCTGGGGGAATATCTTAAAACGTCAAGAAAGACCAAAAAGAGACCTGGTGAGTGTAGCTTTTTCCACGTGGACCGCACTGTTTTGGTCCGTGGCCGCGTGGGATCTTATCGAGAGCATGCCATTTTTACTTTCTCATACACGGACCGCATAGAAATGGATGCGGTCCGTGGTGCATCTTCAAATACTTGGCCCTCAGCTGCTCAAACCTACGCGAATCGCACTGATTTGGTGTGCCGCCGCGTAGGAAACATTTAGATACTGTTCATTTTGTCCTACACTGGTCCAACACTATCCCTGCAACACTTCACAAACTATCAGCTAAAAAATCCTACTCAACAACAGGAAAACAAAGAAAAACAAAAGACATGGGTTGCCTCCCAAGAAGCACCTAATTTAACGTTGCATCATGGCGCATGTTACCATCGAAGTCATTTCAAATGAATAAGCGCCACCACGTGGCTTTCATCAATCTTGCCCAAATAATGCTTGACATGATGCCCATTGACCCGGAATACTTCACCATTCTTGTTATTGAGATCAATGGCACCAAAAAAGAGTAACACCAACTACCTCAAATGGACCGCTCCACTTTGACTTTAGTGTGCCCGGAAACAACCTTAACCGGGACTTGAAGAGGAGAACCATATAGCCGACCTTGAATTCTTTCCCTCGAGCATTCTTGTCATGAAGGTACTTCATCTTATCCTTATATAAGGACGAGCTGGAGTAAGCATGAAACCGAAACTCATCAAGTTCTTTCAATTGCTCAACCTAAAGATTTGCAACGAAATCCCATTCTAAGTTTAACTTTTTCAAGGCCCACATCGCCTTATACTCTAATTCCACCGGAAGATGACATGCCTTCTCAAACACCAACTGATATGGCGACATACTACTTGCATTGATAGTCTTGGACATAATACTCTTGATTTCCCGGTTTGAAACCTCAATTTGGCCACTCTCTTGAGGATGATAAGGAGCGGTTACTTTGTGGTTTACCCTATACTTGGAAAGCAAAGAATCGAATTCCTAGTTGCAAAAATGAGAGCCACCATCAGTAAATGATAGCACGGGGTGTGCCAAACCTAGTAAAGATGCTCTTCTTCAAGAAAGCCACCACACTACGACTTTCGTTATTGGGCAAAGTGACGGCCTCAATCCATTTCGACACATAGTCAACCAATACCAAAATATAGGTGTTGCCACAAAAACTCACGAATGGCCCCATAAAGTATATCCCCCAAACATAAAAAATGTCCACTTCTAGAATCATGTTAAGGGGCATCTCATCTTTCTTTGAAATCCCTCCAGCACGTTGACACTCATCACATCTTTTCCCAAAGTCACCGGCATCCTCGAAAAATAAAGGCCAATAGAATCCACAACTCAACACTTTAGACGCCATCGTCGCCCCGCCATGATGGCCACCATAGGGCGAAGAGTGACAAACTTTCACAATACTCAATTGCGCTTCTTCGGGAACACACTGTCGAATTACACCATCGGTGTAAATTTTGAAAAGATACGGCTCATTCCAATAGTAATCCAAGCAATCTCGCTTGAGCTTCTTCCTTTGACTAGAAGAGAGCTCATACCGAACCACATCGCTAACAAGGTAATTGTCAATGTCGGCGAACCATGGAATGTCTAGCAATGAAATCGAGAAGAGTTGCTCATCCAAAAAGCATCATTTATCTCAAGGAAGTTCAAAGGCCTCCCTTCCTCCTCCAATCGAGACAAGTGGTCCACCGCTTGATTTTCACTACCCTTTCTATGAGCAATCTCCAAATAAAATTCTTGAAGAAGAAGCACCCATCTCATTAACCTTGCTTTTGAATCTTTCTTAATGATCAAGTACCTAAGGGCGGCTTGATCGGTATGAATAATCACTTTGGCCCCCATATGGTACGGGTGAAACTTCTCCATGGAAAAAATAATGGCAAGCAATTCCTTCTCAGTGACTGTATAATTCCTTTGAGCTTCATTCAATGTCTTACTTCTGTACTACACCGGATGGAACATTTTATTGATTCTATGGTCCAAGACTGCCCCCACCGCAACATCACTAGTGTCGCACATGAGCTCAAAAGGCAAGCTCAAATGTGGTACGGTAATGATAGGGGTAGTCATCAACTTTTGCTTTAGAAGCTCGAAAGCCTCCATACATCTCTCATCAAACAGATATTTTGAATCTTTCTCTAGCAATTTACACAACGGGTTAACCACCCTAGAAAAAGTCCTTAATGAATCTTCTGTAGAAACCCCCGTGTCCAAAAAAACTCCTCACCCCTTTGACAGAAGTAGGGGGAGGTAGCCTTGAGATTACCTAGATTTTTGCCTTATAAACCTAAATCCCTCTCTTTGAAATTTTTTGGCCCAACACAATTCCTTTTTCTACCATAAAATGGCATTTCTCCCAATTGAGAACCAAGTTTGTATCTTCGCATCGGGCCAACACACGATCCAAGTTTTGTAAGCATTCACCAAATGAGTCCCCAACCACACTAAAATCATCCATGAAGACCTCTAATATGTCCTCCACCATGTCGGTGAAGATTTCCATCATACATCGTTGGAAGGTCACCGGTGCATTACATAATCCAAATGGAATTTGAGACAAGGCGAATGTGCCATAAGAAAATGTGAAGGTTGACTTTTCTTCCTCTTCCGGAGCAATGAGAATTTGGTTAGCCTGAATACCCATCCAAAAAACAATAGAAAGCCCGGCCTGCAAGACAATCAAGCATTTGGTCCAAGAACGGCAATGGGAAATGTTCTTTTCTAGTCACTTTGTTCAAGTTCTGGTAGTCCATGCATACCCTCCAATCCATTGCAGTACGAGTCAGAATAAGTTCATTGTTGTCATTGGTAACCATCGTCGTTCCTCCCTTCTTTGGCACACATTATACCAAAGAAGTCCACGAACTATCAAAAATTAGATATACCACACCGGCGTCAAGCCACTTGATGACCTTCTTTTTAACCACCTCTTGCATGGCCTCATTGAGTCTCCTTTGATGTTCAAGAGAGGGCCTAGAATCCTCCTCCAATATTATCTTGTGCATGCAAAATGCGGGGCTAATACCTCAAATATCCACCAAGGTCCATCCAATCACTCGCTTGCGCTTTTGAAGAACCGCCAAAGTGGCATCTACCTGCACGTTAGTCAAGCAAGAAGAAAGAATAACCGACAGTGAAATTAGGACCAATAAATTCATACCTTAAGTGAGGAGGAAGTGGTTTCAACTCCAACACCGGTGGCTCCTTAATAGATGGCTTGGTGGGTGGAGTTTTGCAATTTTCAAGATCAAGAGATAACTTCCTCAGCTCATAAGAATACGAGCCCATGCCATGTAATGCGTTCACACTCTCCACCCTTCCGGAATTATCATCAACATCCATGTTCAATAACACGGCCTCAAGTGGGTCCTTAATATTTGCCATTGCGCTTGTGTCATCCACTATCACCGCCGTGACAATGTCAAAAAAACGAGCACACCTCGGTGCTATTTGGTTGCCCCATTGATTTGCACATGTGGAACACCACCTTTTCATTTCCAACAAGGAAGGTCAATTCTCCCGCCTCTACATCAATCAAGGCTTTCCCCGTAGCTAGGAAAGGCCTTCCAAGACTAATAGGCACCTCAAAATACACTTTGCAATCCAAGATCACGAAATCGGCCGGCAATATGAGCTTATCAACACAAACAAGGACATCATCATTAATTACCAAAGGCCGCTTCATTGACCGGTCCGCCATTTGAAGCCTCATAGAACTTGGACGAGATTTTCTGATACCCAATGTTTTGAAAACCGAATATGGCATGAGATTGATACTTGCCCCCAGTCATATAGGGCTTTTGCGAAATCAACACTTCCAATGGTACATGCTATTGTGAATGCTTCGGGATCCTCTAGCTTTGGAGCTATGGAGCGTATAATGGAACTCACTTGGTGCGTCATCTTGATTGTCTCACACTCCATCGATCTCTTTTTAGTAACTAAGTCCTTCATGAACTTTGCATATCCCGAAATTTGTTCAAGTGCCTCCACCAAGGGCACATTTATAGTAAAACTCTTCATCATCTCAAAGAATTTTTTAAACTGGTTGCCACCTTTTTTCTTGGACAACCTTTGAGGAAATGGCGGAGGAGCTCTAGGTAAGAGTTCCTTGGCTTTAGCTACCACCGGTTCGGGCATATCAATTACGTGTTCCCTAGACGGGTTCATGGCCTCTTGAGTCTCCTCCTCACCCTCATCAATTTCAATTCTCACATCATCACTTGCATTTGGTTCAACAATATCCTCAACTACCAATGAGATCTCATCATTTTACAACTCTTCTTCATCAATCACAACTCGATTTCCTCTTGAGGCTTGCACATCACCGCCTATTCCACTTCACGTGGTCAGCGCCATCACATGATTATTGTGCCCACCCTTGGGGAATACTACCATATAACTTGGTAGAGCACTATTTGGGCGAGTGTTGAGAGATTGCGAAATTTGCCCGAGTTGTACTTCCAAGTTACAGATTGAAGTGTTACGGGAGGCAAATTGAGCATCAGAGTCATGATTCTTCTTCATTATTTGCTCAAACATATTCTCTATTCGACCCATGTCATTGCCCGACGAACTCGACCCTTGAGATTGAAACAGAGGCGGGTTGTTGGGTTGTTGATACATTGGAGGCCTTTGAAATCCTTGCCCCCTATTACCTTGACCACCATTGTTATTCCACCCACCTTGACCATCATTTTTGTTATTCCAATTGTTGTTCCCGTTCCAATTACCTTGATTTCCCGAGTTCTTGTTCCCCCAATTACCTCCTTGATTGTTGTTATAATTCCAATTTCCACCTTGTTGATTACACCAATTACCTTGAGGTCTCTATTGTTGATTCCCTTGATTACCTCTATTCCCTTGGTAGTTGTTTACATATTGAAATTCCTCACTTTTCTCATCAAAACCTTTATTTGAATATCCACCACCATCATCATAGTTGTCAAAATTTTCTTGAGGTTTTTGTTTCCCTCTTTACCTTCTTTCCATTATATTCACTCCCTCCGTGGTATTGACTTGGCGCAAATTTTGAACTTGTTGAAGTTGCGCCTTAGCCAATTGGTTCATTGTTGTGAGTTCGGCAATGGCTTGGCCGTGATCATGCAACTTTTTATGCACGTGTATAACATTAGGATCACCTTGAGGAACATTAGCCCGGCTTTTCCATACCGAAGAAGTATAGGCTATTTCATCAAGAACATCACAAGATTCGTTGTATGGACGCTTCATAAAATTACCACCGGCCAACTGATTTACAATGCTCTGGTTTGTTGTGTTTATACCCCGATAGAATATCTGTTGGATCATAACATCATTCATATTGGTGTTGGGGCACTCTTTTACCATCATCCTAAATCTCCCCCATATGTCATGTAAAGTCTCCGCCGGCTCTTGCTTGAAAGCTCGGATCTCATCTCTAAGAGCCGCCATATGACTAGGCGAGAAGAACTTCGCAATGAATTTATCCGCCAACTCATCCGACGTAGTGATGGAATTATTTGGCAGTCTCTCCAACCAATCCAATGCCTTCCCCTGAAGTAAGAAGGGAAAAAGCCTTAACCTCAGTGCATCTTCCAAAACATTTGTTTGCTTGCTCCCCCAACAAGTATCCACAAACCCTTTCAAATGCGTGTATGCGTTTTGGTCCGCGGTACCTGTGAATTACCCTCGTTGTTCGAACAAAGTGAGCATGACATTGGTGATTTGGAAGTTCCCCGCCCAAATTTGGGGAGGAACTATTGCACTTGCGTACCCTTGATTGGGTAGAACTCTTGGTGCTACTCTTGGTGGAGGTGGAGGAGAGTCTGGTATGTTGTCATTAGCATTAGCATTAGCAATTCTACCCCTTCTTTGTGCTTCGGGGAAAATCTCCTCTTGTTCCACGTCTTCCACCTCCTCCACTCCCACATTAATAGCATCCTGTGCGTTTAAAGCTATTGGTACCTGAGTGAATTAACACAAACAAAGTAAGTAAAAAGAAGGAAAAAGAAGCAAAAAACGAAACTAGCCAACATATTTGGACCATTTCTTTAACGGTGGTGGCATGCATATAGTAAACTTTTAACGGATGGCATAGATGAGCCATTTTTAAAAGTCTAGTGGCATTTTTTACCCTTTTCCGTTTACATATTCGAAAATTATGTAATAATCTAAATATTAAGGTATATAAAAGAATTACGGTAAAAGAATAATCTATTTGATTCTTAAATCCAAATACCGTAACATAAATTAGGACGGAGGGAATAGTACATACCTAGAAGGCACCCACGAAATCAATCTTTCTTTGTTCTAAAAATTGTTGACGTTCTTTGTTGGAAGAAAACCAATATATTGAGTTCGTTTTCCATTGGCGAAACCTTACCAAAAACAAGATCTTATATTTCTTGCCAAGCAAGTAACAATTTCTAAAAGTTCTAAAAGAATTAAGTATTTATATATATAACGGTTCATATTACGGTAAGGATTCCTTTCTAAGCTGAAATATTCTAATTGCACCAAAAATTCTAACTGCACTTCTTATTAAATTTCGAATTGAAAATTAAACATTTATTTAAAATTTCATTTTTTCTAAAATTACTGTGACATATTTCTGATTAGTCAAAAAGATTCGTAATTCCTTTTGCATAGTTAACAAGAAAGAAGGGAAGTTCAATTGCGCCCTAATATTCGACGGTCAAACTACATTCAAAATAATATAAAGTAATTGCAGGTTACTCTATTTATATAACAATGTTGATTGATTGGTGATTTAGAATAATGACAAGTAATTTGTTACAACGGGTTAAATCACACTAATAATGCAAAATTATTATATTGTTCACGTATATAACTTAAATCTTTTTAACAAATAACCGTGATCTTACTTAAATATTTTTACCAAATATCCTTGATCAAATTCAGAGTGGTTCCTATTCATGCTAAATTTTCTCTCACACAAATTTCACTAAAAACATGAAAAAAAAACTAAGCAGAATTATGAAATCTAACCTTAACTATATATAAAAGAATGATTACAAATCATAAAATTAATTGTATGAATGAAAAAGAAATAAATAAGCATACTTTTTCATCATGAGATTATGTGGTAACCTCTTTCACTATTATTTACACTCTCCTTTATTTTTTTTTCACTATGTTCTTAGAAACAACCAGTAGCGTAGCCAAAAGTTTCACAAAGGACGTTCAAACTTTGTTTAAGTAAATAACTTTTTATCGATAATTGAAACCGATAATTATAACACAAAGTATGCATATTTAACTAAATCATAAAGACAACTTTAAAAGCGAGAAACTAGTTTAGGTAAAAGATCTTAACGACAACTTCTATCGAAACGTGAGGATATATATTACTCCCTCTGTCCTAATTTACGTGACACATTTCGCTTTCTGAGATTCAAACTTCTCAATTGTGATAAATATTTATAGAATACATGAAAAGACTATAGTTAGAAAGTAATTTGTTGGACTAAATTCAAATACTTTCATATAAATTGGGATGGATAGAGTGTGACATTTTGATGAGTTAATAGATCTTTTTCCTTTTTGACCGCTTTATTACTTGAAGATTTTCTTGACCATGCCGCCCTAACTTTGCCCATGCTGTCTGGTCAAGCATTTTCCAAGCGTGCCAAGGCCTTGACCAATACTTGTTCACAACAGCCCGTTGCCCGCATGATCGTTTTGCCCGCATATAGGCCAATGACAAGGCCATCACGTCAAATCCTTGCCACAGCCGTGCCACGTCCGATGACTCTAACAGATGGAGTGTGACATTTTGATGAGTTAATAGATCTTTTTCCTTTTTGACGCTTTATTACTTGAAGATCTTTTTTGATCATTGCTTTCTGTCTTCAAATAGGCCCCAATACTCCCAACGCCATCCCAATTCTCACTGCCATGAAAACCACCAAATAAACGATGATTTCCTATCGATAAGTCGAAGTTAATATCATTGCCATCAGGTAAAGGGCTCCCAAATGGTCCATAGGAACCTTTGTTTGTTCCAAATTTTATAGATGTCATGAACATAAACAATGACCGGTCTTTCACTAAACAACTTATCGAAGTAAGATATTTTTTTGTAATTGTTACAAGGATAAATTAGGAATTATTCCACTTTGTAATTGTTCTCCTTATTAGATTTCGAATTCGACAATAAACAATTATTTAATTCCTCAAATTTTAAGATTATATGTACTAATCAAATTATATTAAATTATTGAAATTTAATCAGTTAATTATTAATAATTTTCTTTAGGCTTTCGCTTAATTTATTTTCATGTGTCTGCAACCCACATGTAGGGCTTATACATCAAAAACTTATATCACATATTTCTTCATTCACTTTTATTTGTCCACTATTCTAAAAATATATTTTAACTTTTACTTATCACGTTTAGCATAAGATTTGTGAGCAGGGGTGGACTTAGTATAGGGGAACCCCATAACTTTTGCGTAGGCCCTGTATTTATATTAAGAAAATCACTAAATATTTGTGAATATCTAATTGTGAACTCAGCATTGGGTGCATTGTCCATCATCTCGATTCAGAATTTTATTTTAGTAGGCAGCAGCGCTAATACGTAATCTCCCATCACCCCACCCTCTGTGTGTAAGACTACACTATATATGAATTCGTGGTCCAAGTTTCTTCTTACCTCTGCTGCTTAGGGTGTGACTATATGTGGTGAAATATGATGGGTGAAAAATGTGAATTGCTGGAATAAATTGTGATAAAAGACATCGTACATTACTCCCTTTTTTTTCCCATCTCTTTGTAATAACAAAACTAGATATAGGAAATAAAGCGTACATAATAACCAAACACCAATCAGATGCTCTATTACGTAAACATAAAACCAAATGAGTAAGCAATACGAACATAGTTAATTTTCTTCATCTTTTTCCTTTTTAACATTCACTACAGAATCTTTCAAATTGATAATGGAGGATGGGATGACTTTGACATAGAAACCAATACTCTCAATACTATCTTCAATCTGACTTCCATAAAAACCACCAAAAAGACGATAATTTCCTATCTGAAAGTTGAAGAAATCAGTCTTATCCATATCTTCAGTAGAAGGTGTACCAAATGGTCCATAAGAACCTTTGTTTGTGACAAATTTAATTGAACTCATAAATGTACGCTTTTTATTCTTTTTTTCAAAGGAACCACTGACCGAAATAAGAAATTCTGATGGATAATCCAAGATAATTGCGCAGTAATCTCCGCCTTCGTTATATGATCCTCTACCATATTTTTCAGATTTAATTAAGTCGCCATTCTCATAGATCAGGAACTGAAGTGAAAAAACTATGCCTTCGATGTAGGAAATAAAAATTCCAGCAATTTGGTCACGTCCCTTTTCCTCCCAAATGTGTCTACCAAATTTTCCCACTGGGTCAACTTTGATCATATTCATATTTTCTTGCAATATCTGAATTAGAATAGTTGGAAGATCTTGGAGTATAAGATCAAGTTATATATATAGAAGAGTTTCAACTCCTACTTAAGAATTTTTTGAGTCGTATTAATTAATAATTAACACTCAGAGCCTTTTCGTTTGTCACACGTTAGGACTTTTGTTCTTCTATATATCTCGGAATAATAGGAGTACTCTGACGCTTAGTTTCTTTTTCACTTTAATTTTGGAAGTTCAATGAATTACAGTTTTCATTATCTTAAATTCTTCTTTTCATATATATATATATGGAAGAGTTTCAACTCCTACTGAAGAAGTTTTGGATTCATATTAATTAGCACTCAAAGCCATTTCATTGTCACATGCATGTTAGGACGTTTGTTTTTCTAGCTCGAAATTGGAGTACTCTGACGCTTAGCTTCTTTTCAATTTAATTTTGGAAGTTCAATGAATTACAGTTTTCATTATTTTAATTTTTTCTTATAATAATAAATATCATTTTTCTTTCACTAGTTTACATAAATTTTGCCATTTTAGCAATTCGAAAATGGAATAGAACACCATGCCAAGATTTGAAATTGAACATATATGTATATATAGTAGGTTTGTCCTGCGGAGGATCTAAGGGCTCGTTAGGCAATAAAAAAAGTTTTTTTTCGAAATCAGTATTTGGTCATGAAATATTCGATTTTCACTTGATGAATTTTGAAATTTTTTGAAAATCTGAAAAGTTCCAAAAATTATTTCTAAAAATTCACTTCATATCAGTCACAAAAATTAAAAAATATCCTAAAATTATATTCATATCCAAACGCAACTTAATTTTCAAAGTCCATTTTCCAAAAAATTATTCTTTTTCGAAATTATACAATTCTTACGTCCAAAAATGCACTAAATTAAACAGCTCAAACTGAATATGTGACAGCTCTCTTATAGAATTTGATACCTAAACCAAAGGACTTAGCATTACAACAGATGTTACAATAATTGTGCATTTCCTGCTTGTCACGATCCAAAGGGTCATTATCGGTTTATTTTCTTTTCCCGTATTTTTGAGATCTTGAAAACCTCACTTTTAGTTGCCTCGATTTGCATGCGCAGTCCGGACATGTAGCCTGAAAGCTTTTATGTTAAAATTTCTAAAATGTAGCCTTAAAATGGTTAAAGTTGACTTCTGTCAATATTTTGGGTAAACGGACCCGGACCCGTGATGTTATGGTCCCAGAGGGTCAGTAGAAAAATATGGGACACGGGTGTATTCACGGAACCAAAATCCGAGGTCCCGAGCCGAAGAAATGAATTTTTGTGTAAAATTAGTTTTCTAAAATTTATATAAAATTTTAAACTGAAAATTGATCAGAAGACAATGGTATCGGTCTCGTATTTTTGTTCCGACGCCCGATACATGTCGTGAATATGGTTAAAGCGCTTCCTATGAAATTTGGTCGAAATCGGACGTCGTTTGACATGTTTCGGACCTAAATATGTAAAGTTTGAAGTTTATGAAGTTAGAATGAAAAATGATGATTTTGAGGTTTGATTCATTGATTTTGATGTTATTTTGGCGTTTGATCACTCGAGTAAGTTTGTAGGATGTTATTGAGTTAGTGTGTATTTTGGTTAGGAGCCCCGAGCGCTCGTGAATGATTCGGATGTGGTTCGGGGTGTTTTGTACTTAGAAAAAAGTTGCACAAATTTTTGCTATCATAACAGAATGTGGAGCACTCGATGTTTCTTCAAAAATAAAAATAAAATCACAAAATCAACTCGGGCAGTAGCCTCATTTTTCATATTTCTGAAACCCAAACACTCATAGGAGAATTTTCAAGAACTCTCTTTTCTCCAAATCATTTGTAAGTCAACTTTTACTTATTTTCTTAATTCTTTAACATCATTTATCATGTTTTCATCTTAAAATCAAGGATTTTCATGAGAGAAAATGAGAATTTTGGATAGAACTAGGGCTTTCTTAAAATTGGGGATTTGGACCTCAATTTGAGGTCGGATTTCAAAACAAATCACAGATATGAACTCGTGGAGGAATGGGTAATCGGGTTTTGGTTCGAACCTGGAGTGTTGACCACGTAGGCCCGGGGGCATTTGGAAAGTTTTGGGCAAAACTTCGCAAAATTCATTCTTATGCATTCAAATTGATTTAACTAGCATTTATTAATACATTCAAGTAATTTGTGACTAGATTCAAGCGATTTTGTGGTGAATTCAAGGGGTAAAGCTATACTAGAGGTTTGAGTTGAGTTTGAAGCATTCGAGGTAAGTGTTTGCTCTAACTTTGGCTTGATGTAATAGGATTAGGATATTATTGCAAATTTCTAAATGTGGAGTACGGTGTATAGGCATGGTGACAAGTATCTATGCACCAGAGTCTAGCATGACCGTGAGTCTTAATTGAGTTTATTTCGATTTTGTGATGCATCTTCCTTATTTAATTGATAAGTTTCATATAATGTGGAAGGTTTGAGGAAGAATTATGATTGGTACATCATTGGAGCGTTAGCTAGAATGAGAATATAATAATTTGAAAAATAAGTATTCAAAAGAGAAAGTGTTGGAATTGTTCTCTTGCCGGGACGTGCAGTTTATTATTGTTGTTGCTCCCTTACCGGGATTTAAGTATTATATGTATTCTCCCTTGCCGGGATTTATGCATTATATGTATTCTCCCTTGCCGGGATATTTGAGCTGTTAGTTGTACCCTTGCTGGGACTTATCTGTTATTTTGTTCTCCCTTGCCGGGAAGTTTAATACAGTTTGTTTATCCCCCTCACCCTGATTGGTTGTGACTGTTGATTTGGTGAGGAAGAGTGATTATGCACGAATATTCATTTCGTGCCATGTTTATATATTTATGCACGAAGGGTCATTCCATGCCATGTTTTGATATGTATGCACGAAGGGTCATTGTGTGGCATGTTTTAATAATAATGCACGAAGGTTCATTCTGTGCCTTGATATGAGAGTATGTGAGGAAAAATCACGAACGTTGATGTCGTGCGCTTTATCTGTCTATTTTGGTGAGAACGGTAGTAAAAGCACGAAGGTTGGTGTTGTGCAGTTGTTGATTTACATGTTCTCCTTAATTGTTGTTATTGTTCAATTCCATTTCGCTATTCGTTAATTCTATATCTGAATTGTTACACCCCCATAGCATGCTCCACTCCCTTTTAGCTTTTTAAATTCAATATATTTCCTGCTATTGTATATATATTTGCACAGGTTATTTTTTATAGGTCTTGTCTAACCTCGTCACTGTTAGAAACACGTTCTCAATGCAATATACTAAACGTGTACTCTTTTGTAGGTTTTGATAAATGACAAACGGAGCAAAAATTGATATATGACGGAATTCAAGTACAAGCGCACAATGGTTGCGAATAAGATTGAAGTTCAAGATATAGCTTTTAATTGTTATTGAGTTGTTCTAAATTGTAATCTTGATCCTATAACTTGACTCATAGTATGGCCTCTCTCATAAAACAATTTTCCAAAATCATGCATATTTAATTCTGTGTCAAAAAGATTTTAAATCATGCATATTTACATTAGACAAAATGTTTTCTAAACATGCCTCAAAAATCTGGGCTAAAATAATCGATCATGTACTTATGATAATCGATTGTTTCTGAGCCAAGACTGCATGACAATCGATTATGAATTAATGGTAATCGATTGTGAGTAAGACAGTGAACATCAGGTTTTTCCAAATCTGCATGATAATCGATTGTGAACAAATGACAATCGATTGTTGTTGAGGTAAAGTTTTTCAATACTCAAAATAATCGATTATGAACTAATGGTGATCGATTGTGTTGAGTTGATGTCTTCCAGTGATTTTAAATTTAATTAAGTAATCGATTATGTCTTTAGATAATCGATTATCACTGAGACAGTAAGTTTTATGATTTTCAGAAAATAACAAGTAATCGATTATGTCTTTAGATAATCGATTATCACTGAGACAGTAAGTTTCATGATTTTCAGAAAATAACAAGTAATCGATTGTTGCAAAGGACAATCGATTGTTGAAGCTGACCGTTGTCAAATGATTTTCAAATACCATAAGGTAATCGATTATAGATTTTATATAATCGATGTTTTGCTTAAAATCCGGAAATGATTTTTAAAACGTTGCGAAAGTAATCGATTATGGATTTGGTGTAATCGATTATCTGATTTTGAATATTTCCAGTAATCGATTATAGATTGTATATAATCGATTGTGAAGCGTTAAATCTGGGATTGATTTTTAAACTGACTGGCAGATAATCGATTGTTTGGTCTTAATAATCGATTATCACTGAGTAATTTCAGCAACTCTTAATTGGCAATTAGGCAACGGTAATGCCAAGTTTTTCAACTATAAATACAGCTTCATTTCAGTGTTTTAAATAACAACAACATACACAAACTGATCATTACATTGCTATAAGCTTTCATTCAATTGTTCTTCATTTTCTACTTATTTTATAAAGCTTTTGAGAGCCATATTATTGCCTAAAGTTGTTGTGATCTTGAACATATTCTTTTACTCATATCTACTCAATAAGGAGTACTTTAGTTAAGTGAGTGTCCAAGTATTTGATATACTTGTAAGAGAATTGCGATTCTCTTGTTTCAAGGAACTTGCGTTTCCTTGGGTGAAGTCTTTGAGATTGCGATCTCCGAGCAACTGTTTGAGGCTTGTGTCCTCAAGTGTGTAACGGTTTGTTGAGCACCCGTAAGCTTAACAAGATAGTGAAAAATCTCGAGAGAGTCTCTCGGGGACTGGACTAACCACGTTGGTGGCCAACCAGTATACATCTTTGTGTAAGTTTATTTTTCTGCATTTATTTTACTTCCTGCAAAGTTTAAATTCCGCAAGAAAACGCTAAATTCTATTAATACGCTATTCACCCCCCCCCCTCTGGCGTAAAGCGTAGTTTCTAACAATTGGTATCAGAGCCCAACTCTCTGAAAACTTAACCGTTTGAGAGAACCATCCATGGCTTCTACTCTTGACTCTTTTGCAGGAATTGAAGAAGGACAATGCTCTACACGACCTCCTCTATTCAACGGCACAAACTACTCATACTGGAAGGAGAGGATGCAAATCTTTGTGCAATCAAATAGCTTTCATTTGTGGAATGTATTCACCAATGGAAACCAAATTCCAACCAAGAAGGTGGAAGACGAATGGGTTCCAAAGACCGAAGAGGAATATACCGCGGAGGATATTCGTAAGGTTCAAAATAATGCCAAAGCTATAAATTTATTATATTGTGCTGTTAATGCTATCGACTACAGGAAGATATAATGTTGCAAAACAGCAAAAGAAATGTGGGATAAACTTGAAGTGACATACGAAGGAACCGACCAGGTACGAGAAGCTAAAATTGATTTCTTAACTCACTCTTATGAACTATTCCACATGAAGGAAGGAGAGAAAGTAGACGAAATGTTTGAGCGATTCTCAATGATCGTGAATGATCTACACGCCCTCAAAAAGACGTTTACGGATAGAGAACTTGTCCGGAAGATCCTCAGAAGTCTCACTCCGGCATGGCGATCAAAGGCCGATGCAATCCAAGAATCCATTGGCATCACAAATGTCACAATTGACGCATTAAGAGGTAATCTCAAAACCTATGAATCAACTATACTTAACCCGGTTGTTGATGATCAAAGAAGGCAAAGGATTGCTCTAAAGGCTAGCCAACCACAAATTGATGAGGAAGGTGACAACGAGTTTGGACTCGTTATCAAAAGGTTTCAAAAATTCATGCGCAAAGAGTATGAACGCAAGAACAAAAAGCAAGGCGATCAACTAAAATGCTATGAATGCGGAGAAACCGGGCACATAAAATCAAATTGCCCTAACATCAAAAGGGAGAAGAAACCCTTCAAAAAGCAACGTGCATACATCTCTTGGGGAGGAGATTCCGGAGATGAAGCGAGCGAAGAAGAAGACGATGAAGCAGCAAACTTATGTCTCATGGCTCAAGAAGACGGCAAAGACGAGGTAAGTCAAATCTCTTCTCAAAATTTCTTTACTCTTGATGAAATGAGAAATGCTTTTGATGAACTATATGCTGAATTTATCAAAGCTTCAAAAACTGTCAAAAGTGTTAAAGAAAGCGCTTCTCTAAAAGAAAAAGATTTTCAAACACAGCTTTCATTAAAAGAAAAAGAATTAGAAAAACTGGTTTTCGAAAATGAGAAGCTAAAAGAGGAAAACAAGTTTTATGGAAAAAGAAGTGCTGATAAACCTGAAGGTTCGACCAGAAACTGTTCTTCTTGTGTGCTTCTTAAGAATGAAGTAGCTAGACTTAAAGGCACATTAGATAAGTTTAATTCTTCGCATAAAAACTTGAATGATGTGCTTGTTAATCTAAAATCAACTAAACATGGAATAGGATTCAAGAATGAAGAAAAGGTTGGTGCTAAACCACAACAACCTAGAGCTCAACCTAGGACTAATAACCAAAATGCTTATCCTAGAAGTAGAAATTCTAGAAATAACTTGCATGTTAGACCAAATAGTGAAAATGCTAGAAGACCTAGAAATGATGCATATTTTAGGCCAAACCTTGAACAATTTAGAAGACCAAGAAATGACCCTCCACCTAGAAATAGATATTCTAGAAATGATGCATATTTTAGACAAACTTGTGAACCTCCTAGAGCTAATAATAGGAGAAACAATAGTGTTCAAAGTAGAGTAAGCAACCTTCATTCATCTAGTTACTATGTACCTAGAAAAATGCATAATCCCAACGTGACTTGTCATTATTGTAGACGTATTGGTCATATTGCTCCCGCTTGCTTTACTCGTCATAGACATATAAATCAATTGCATCATTATAACATGCCTAACCCTCAAGGACCCAAGATGGCATGGGTACCTAAAGAACATTAATTTGTTTTGTAGGTGTGCTTGAAGGGATCAAGTGTACTATGGTACCTTGATAGTGGATGCTCCAAACACATGACGGGAGATGAATCCAAATTCCTTCAACTAGAGCACAAAGAAGGAGGAAGTGTCATATTTGGTGATAACAATAAAGGAAAAATCATCGGCATTGGTTCAGTCGGTAAGGACGAAAACTCCTCTATTAAACATATACTACTTGTAAAAGGTTTGAAGCATAATCTCTTGAGCATAAGCCAATTATGTGACAAGGGAAATCTTGCTCTATTTGATTCGGATGAATGTCTTGTATTTAGACGTAGTGATTTCAAGATCATACTTCGTGGTTTTAGAATTGATAATATCTATATGGTTGATCTTGCAAACTCCTCACCCGAATATGTTGATTGTTTAATAAGCAAAGAGGATAACTCTTGGCTATGGCATCGTAGAGTAGCACACATGAACATGCATCTTTTGAACAAACTTCTTTCTCAAAACTTAGTAGTTGGTCTTCCCAGTTTAAAGTTTGGAAATGATTATATTTGCGATTCTTGTCAAAAAGGGAAGCAAACCAAAGCATCTTTTAAATCCAAGAATATTGTTTCAACATCTAGACCTTTGCAATTACTTCACATGGATTTATTTGGTCCCTCTCGTATTGAAAGTCTTGGTAAGAATAAATATGCTTTTGTAATTGTTGATGACTTTTCTAGATTTACTTGGATTCTATTTCTTGCAAATAAAAGTGATGCTTTTCAAAATTTCAAGTATTTCCTTAAGCGTGTTCAAAACGAAAAGGAATCGACCGTCACTTCGATTAGAAGTGATCACGGGGGAGAGTTTGATCACAATCTCTTTGCGGATTTTGTGACGAACTCGGAATCGAACACACCTTTTCCGCTCCACGGACACCACAACAAAATGGGGTGGTGGAAAGGAAAAATAGGTGTCTCGAAGAGATGGCAAGAACCATGCTCGACGAAGCTAAGATTCCCAAATATTTTTGGGCGGACGCCGTGAGTACCGCTTGCTATGTTTTAAATAGAGTAGCAATTCGGCCGATACTCATGAAAACCCCATATGAACTTTATAAGGGTAGAAAACCCAACATTTCTCATTTTCGTGTTTTTGGTTGTAAATGTTTTGTTCATAATAATGGCAAGGACCAATTGGGTAAGTTTGATGCTAAATCGGATGAAGGTATTTTCATTGGTTATTCCTCACGTAGCAAAGCATATAGGATCTTTAACAAAAGAACCCAAATTGTGGAGGAATCCCCTCATGTTGTGTTTTCCGAAGATAATACTCGCTTGGCGAGAAAGGAATCCGGTTTTGATCTTGCAGGTATCTTGGATAGCTTGAAAGATAAAATCCAAGAAGAACCTTCAAAGGAAAACAAAAATGAAATTGGGGAACAACCAACGGAAGAAGCGCCACAATTAGAAAAAGGAATAAATATGCCTAACGAGTGGAGAACGATCAAGGATCATCCTCTCGAACAGGTAATTGGCGATGTTGGAGAAAAGGTAAGTACCCGAAACTCTCTTAAGAACACTCTAGGACACAATTCTTAAGAGTTCACGGCATTACGTGTTAACACTAGTGTAATTTATTAATTTCGCTATAAATTACTAACTTGAGCGTCGGAGACATTTAAATCTATTTTGCAGGTACCACCCCAAAGGTAAGGGGAATTATGAAGTTTTAGCACAAAATAATCGACTATTTCAAGCCACTAATCGATTATTTTCTGTGCAGTACATCGATTATCAGTATCAATAATCGATTGTTTATGACTGATTATTACTATTATGCATCTGTGTTTAAATTCTTTACTTCCTAAATTGCATAATCGATTTCCGCCTCAGTCATTCAGCAATGCTTTCTACAACAATAGATTATTTTTTTATACAATCGATTATTTGACAAATTCTGATATTCTCCAAGTTCACTGTATCAAATTAGTTCCCTAAATAATCGATTACCAAGAATTGACAATCGATTACTTCATATTAATTTTTTGTTACCGTTTGGCTCCTCAATCGATTCCTGTCAGGTCTTAAATGCTCCATAATCGATTACCAAAATTTAACAATCGATTATTTCATTCAAATTTTTTACCGTTTGACTCAAGAATCGATTTGTCAGATTCAAAATCTCAATCAAACAGTAAAAACAATCGATTATTTCAGTCCAATAATCGATTATCTAATGGTCAGTAATTTTAATTCTTACCGTTTTCTGACTGCTCCTAAACCAAAATCTCAGCAAATGTCTCCATTCAATGCTTGATAATCCTTTCCTCTATAAATAGGCATCATAAGAGCTCACATTCACCCACTCAAGCACTATCTCTAGTATTCAAAAGCTAAATCTCTTCTATTTTCTTTGCCAAATTACAGCAGTCTTTCTCCTAACATGTCTGGACGATCTTCAAAACGTTCCCGATCCAAACATGGCGCATCAGCCTCAACCGCCCCTCCTCCTTTAAATTTTCCATAAAAAGACGGTTCCGTCTTGTTCTTTGAAACTGACAATGCACTCACAAGGTTCCTATCAAAATTTGAGAAACGCACCATTCTTCCTCCTCGGTTCTCAAATAGTAAACTCCTTGAGCCTTTCACCCCTGCCGCAAATATGTTAAAGGAGTGTCAACTATATGACTTCTTGCTTCTCACTCATCCTCACATAAACACAACTCTCGTTCAAGCTTTTTACTCAAACCTTCATAAAGATGAAGATGGCGAACTTGTCACCTCCATTAATGGGGTTCAAATTCTTCTCTCTGAAGAGAATCTCCACACCATTGCCCGCCTTCCAAATGAAGGTGAAGACCTTTACCGGTATATTGATAAGGCCGGGGCTCTCTTTGATGAAACCATCCTTCTCCACCAAGCCGGTATAACCTCCTATGATCCATCTATCTCTACCCGTCGTCCTACCATAACGGGAATGGATCCAAACTACCGGTTGATTCTTTACTTCATCACCCGAGTCCTCAAGCCTAGACGGCACAATCACACCACCATCTCCCAGGAGGATACCAAACTTCTGCATGCCATTGTCACCGGAGCCAAAATAAATTGGTGTCGGCTCATCAAAATTCATATGCTCGATGCCATCGGTGATGACATGCCTCTTCCTTATGCCCTCCTCATTATGAACTTCCTTGAAGCATCCGGATTTGTCACGGAAAATGGTCCTCTCAAAAGGAGTACCAAAATTTGGGAAATCTCGGAGTCTTCTTTCCATCATGATGGTGATCATGCTCCAGCTCCGTCTTCAAGTCGTCCACCCCGTCGTGCTCGTTCGTCCCAAGAGCCTACTCTCCAAACCATATCCGACCAGCTTGCTCAACTCACTCATGAGATCCATGGATACTTTGATCATGTCAATTATCCATATGCAGCTCTCGTTCCCTTTGAAGCAGCGCCGGATAACGAGGCGGACAACGACGGAAATGAATAATTTTTTTTGTGTGGTTTTTGCTGTTGTTCTCTTTGGTTCCCATTGATGTACCCTCTTTCTTTTCCAATTAATAAACCCTGTTTATTTCATCTTTTTGCATCTTTCCCTGCTATTTTTTTGCTAATGGCAAAAGGGGGAAGAAAACTGGATATCGGGTATGCACCACCTCTTAATTCATTGATTGCTTATAAGCTAAAATTGAGGGGGAACTCTTAATTTGAGGGGGAACAAGAACAAAATTGCATAATTGTTACTTGTCTTGAATTGTCAATATCTCTTGCCTAAATTGCATATCCCGCTTAATGTTTGTCATTATCAAAAAGGGGGAAATTGTTAGAAACACGTTCTCAATGCAATATACTAAACGTGTACTCTTTTGTAGGTTTTGATGAATGACAAACGAAGCAAAAATTGATATATGACGGAATTCAAGTACAAGCGCACAATGGTTGCGAATAAGATTGAAGTTCAAGATATAGCTTTTAATTGTTATTGAGTTGTTCTAAATTGTAATCTTGATCCTATAACTTGACTCATAGTATGGCCTCTCTCATAAAACAATTTTCCAAAATCATGCATATTTAATTCTGTGTCAAAAAGATTTTAAATCATGCATATTTACATTAGACAAAATGTTTTCTAAACATGCCTCAAAAATCTGGGCTAAAATAATCGATTATGTACTTATGATAATCGATTGTTTCTGAGCCAAGACTGCATGACAATTGATTATGAATTAATGGTAATCGATTGTGAGTAAGAGAGTGAACATCAGGTTTTTCCAAATCTGCATGATAATCGATTGTGAACAAATGACAATCGATTGTTGTTAAGGTAAAGTTTTTCAATACTCAAAATAATCGATTATGAACTAATGGTGATCGATTGTGTTGAGTTGATGTCTTCCAGTGATTTTAAATTTAATTAAGTAATCGATTATGTCTTTAGATAATCGATTATCACTGAGACAGTAAGTTTATGATTTTCAGAAAATAACAAGTAATCGATTATGTCTTTAGATAATCGATTATCACTGAGACAGTAAGTTTCATGATTTTCAGAAAATAACAAGTAATCGATTGTTGCAAAGGACAATCGATTGTTGAAGCTGACTGTTGTCAAATGATTTTCAAATACCATAAGGTAATCGATTATAGATTTTATATAATCGATGTTTTGCTTAAAATCCGGAAATGATTTTTAGAACGTTGCTAAAGTAATCGATTATGGATTTGGTGTAATCGATTATCTGATTTTGAATATTGCCAGTAATCGATTATAGATTGTATATAATCGATTGTGAAGCGTTAAATCTGGGGTTGATTTTTAAACTGGCTGGCAGATAATTGATTGTTTGGTCTTAATAATCGATTATCACTGAGTAATTTCAGCAACTCTTAATTGGCAATTAGGCAACGGTAATGCCAAGTTTTTCAACTATAAATACAGCTTCATTTCAATGTTTTAAATAACAACAACATACACAAACTGATCATTACATTGCTATAAGCTTTCATTCAATTGTTCTTCATTTTCTACTCATTTCATAAAGCTTTTGAGAGCCATATTATTGCCTAAAGTTGTTGTGATCTTGAACATATTCTTTTACTCATATCTACTCAATAAGGAGTACTTTAGTTAAGTGAGTGTCCAAGTATTTGATATACTTGTAAGAGAATTGCGATTCTCTTGTTTCAAGGAACTTGCGTTTCCTTGGGTGAAGTCTTTGAGATTGCGATCTCCGAGCAACTGTTTGAGGCTTGTGTCCTCAAGTGTGTAACGGTTTGTTGAGCACCCGTAAGCTTAACAAGATAGTGAAAAATCTCGAGAGAGTCTCTCGGGGACTGGACTAACCACGTTGGTGGCCAACCAGTATACATCTTTGTGTAAGTTTATTTTTCTGCATTTATTTTACTTCCTGCAAAGTTTAAATTCTGCAAGAAAACGCTAAATTCTATTAATACGCTATTCACCCCCCCTCTGGCGTAAAGCGTAGTTTCTAACAGTCACTACTTCACCGGGGTTAGGATAGGCAACTTACCAGCACATGGGGTAGGCTGTGCTGATGCTACACTCTGTGCATCTTTTTGCTAGATCCCGGAGCAGCTTTTGAAGCACAGCAGCAGTATTGATCGGTAGCTTCCTTCAGCCCATGGACTTGCGAGGTAGCCTGGCTGACGTCCGCAGGCCGGAGTCCCTTTCCTCTGTTATTAGTTTGTTTTCTTTGCATCGAGACAAACATTGATGTATTTCTTTCAGACTTTTGCTTTAGTACCCTATAGTAGTTCGTTAGCTAGTGACACCAGACTATGGGTAGAATTGTAGTTTAAGTTTCACGTTTTGTTTCCAGTTATCCAAGTTTATAAACTTTGGAATTATTTAATTCTTTTCATTTTATTTATATTATCGCGAATGTTAATTAAAATGTTTAAATTTTTTCTTGCCTAGCTCCTAATAGTAGGCACCATCATATCTCGCGATGGTGGGAAATTCAGGTCGTGACAAGTTGGTATTAGAGCACTATGTTACTTAGGTCTCACTACTCACATGCAAACTCGGTAAAGTCTGAGGGATCAGTACAGAGACGTTTGTATTTATCCCTTAGAGGATACAGAGCTACAAAAATTTCGCTTTGTTCTTTCTTGTCATGCGATTCTGTTTCTCAAGTACTGATTGTCTTTTTACTCTGTTCTTTCGCAGATAGAGAGAAACGTGCTTCCTCTTCTACCGCGCAGAAGCTCCTATCAGGGGTAGAGGGCGAGGCCGAGGCCGTTCCAGAGGCTGAGGCAGGGGCAGAGCTCAACCTCGAGTAGCAGTCCCAGCGGTGGAGCCTCATGTTGATTATGATGATGAGGTTCCAGCTCGAGCAGCTCCGGTGGTCCCAGCTCAGGTCCTAGAGGGTTTGATAGCCACTCCAGTGCTTCAGGACGCTTTGGTCTGACTGGTAGGCTTTATGGAGAGCGTCTCTCGAGCGGGTTTGCTCCTAGTAGCAGCAGCTACATCTCAGGCTGGGGGAGGAGTTCAGACTCCCGCTATACGTACTCCGTAGCATGAAGCTCCTCAGCCTCAGGTTCCAACAATTCAACCAGCTATGGCAGTCTAGCCGGTATTGCGACTCAGACCAGTGACGCTGCGGCTATGTCTGCCGATGCTCTGTGGAGGTTGGATCGATTCACCAAGCCCTTCACTGCCACATACAGTGGCACTTCTTCAGAGGATGCTCACGATTTCATATTCAGCTCCTTCAGACTATGGGTATTGTGGAGACCAATGGGGTCGACTTCGCCACTTTTTATCTAGCAGGATCCGCCAAGACTTGGTGGAGAGACTATTATTTAGCCAGGTCAGCAGGGTCGCCATTAGTGACACACGATCAGTTTGTAGAGTTATTTTTGGAGAAGTTTCTCCCAGCTACTCAGTGAGATGCTATTCGCAGGCAGTTTGAGAGTCTCCAACAGGGCTTTATGACAGTCACACAGTATGAGACCTGGTTTATTGATCTATCACGCCATGATATTGTGAAACTCCCCACCGAGAGAGATAGGGTGCGTAGGTTTATTGATAGGTTGATTCAGCCGATCTGTCTTCAGATGGCCATGGATGTCGGGGATGAGATTTTCTTTCAAGAGGCGGCCAATGCGGCCGTCGGATAGTGATGGAACTTGCTTAGAGAGGTGGTCATGGTCTGATAAGAGGCCCCGTCATTCTGGTAGATTCAGTGGTACCTCGTCTGGAGGTAGGGGTTCTTATGGTAGGGTCCATCCTCCGAGGCCCTTTTAGTCAGCTCTCCAGGTTTCTCATGGTACCCCAGGTGGCAGTGGTCCCCGGTCGTATTATTCTGAGCAACAGTCTTTCAGTGCACCACCAGCTCCTATCAGTGCACCACCACTTCAAAGCTTCAGGGGAGGACATTCGGGTCGACGTGTCTAGCAGCTTGTTATGGTTATGGTGACCCGAGTCACATTGTTAGATTTTTCCCTCGAGCTTAGGGTAGTTCTCAGCAGCAGGGTCCTCGTCCTATGATTCAGGCACCAGTTGCTCCACAACCTGCCCAGCCAGCTAGAGGCGGGGGTAGAGGACACGACAACTAGAATCCTAGACGAACAAAAAGTCTTATTGTATTTAGACATCATCGATCTGTTAGCTATCGTGTCTCCCAATCCAAACATAATTAAGACTTGCAAACTTCTCAACTTTCTCGAACATCCTTTTATTTACTTAGGAGGGGAACAAGTTTTCATGATATTAATTTATTATTAATTTTATTCTTACTATTATATTAACTATATAAATTACTGTACTCTTTCTTGGAGGTATTTTTGGTGGAAAAGAGAGGGGCAATTTTAGTAAAATTTAACTCTAAGATTCAATATTATGTATTGTATTGTATTGTTTCGACTAATATAGTGTCTTGATAGATTGTATTTAGAGCTGTCGATATGGATCGGGCCAGGCATGTGCTCTAGCAATTGACGGACTGAACTAGCCCACCATTTTGAAGAGCCTTATAATAGTCAGCCCACCCCAGCCCTATGTGGGCCGTGGGCGCCCACGGGCCGGCCCATAATTTTTAAAAATCTAATTTTATATTTTTTTAAAGTTCTGACCTAAAAAAGGTAATTATTTAAAAGTTAAAAAATATCTTATTGGAAAAAATTCGCAAAACTTAATAACTTTTTTTATTGTTCCAATATATCACGATAAATACTAAAAAAGTAAAAGACATGACCATATTTCATTCACTAAAGGTCAAAACTTAAAACAACCTATTCAAAAGAACGTTCATGATGCTTATGAGATATCCAACACATCATCGTCATCAAACATATTTGAATCCGCTCGTGACATGGTTGTCTTAACATCTTCACTTTCATCTACAATTCATATGCAATACTAATTAGTTAAATATTAAAAATAACTAGATTTTAAAAATTAATAATACTTAAATTCACATAAAAAAATATTATTACCAGTTCGAGTTCGGGAAAACCTGTGCAGCCAATTTCAAGTAGTAACAAGTGTTTGGACATTTTCATAATAAATGCAACTTCTGTACTTTGTAAGAACCCGCCACCAATGCTAAATGTGATTCTGATGGTACAGTGGCAATAAGAATGCTAAGTATATCAAGCTTCAAGATAATGTGTTAGTGTGTTTTTTGTTGAAGAACACATATTCACATCATTCCGGGGTTGAATCCGAGTCCAATCGGATTAATTACAAAATCAGTAAGTTTTTCCTACTACTTTTCTTTTATTTAATACTTGAATCCTAAAATTAGTTGAAACTTTTGTTTAATCTATTCATGCATGTTTATGTAGATTTTAGTTAATTTAGACACGATTTTAGTCTATTCATTTTAGGTTAGCTTAACTCGCAAAAGGTCAATGTTAATTCATAAATTGGTCATTGATTAATGTATGTTAATGGTCAATCTTGCTTTTGTGATTGTTAGTTTAATTTTCTAATTTTTTTTGGTTTAGTTCAAGGTTAATCCTCTCAAGTGTTAGTTCTTGTTCTTTGATGTTTACTTTTATTGCTTAGTGTAATTAGTTTAGTGTTGATCTAGTTTAAGTCATGACTCACTTTCAATCTTAATTAACATCAATTGGATTTGAGAATTACTTTGGTTATAGCTGAATAGTTTAGACCATTTTAGTTAACCATGGTTGATAAAAGGGGTTGGGTTCAACTAGTATAGGATTGGAAATTTCAAACAAATTCAGGGGTAGTTTGGGTATTTAGATTTTCCCAAGAATGTTGTAGTTAAGACTAGAACCATCTAGAATCTTCTAAAATAGGGCTTTAGTTAGAATTTCAGATGTTTAAGGTAATAACTTGAGAAGCAAGACAAAACTTTAAGGGCTATTGAATAAAATCTGAAATTAAAAGAGGAGAAAAAGTGTGAGTGCAATCTAGAAGATTCCTGCCCTTCTTTGCCGATAAAGGCAGTCATTTCTGCCTTGTTTCATAAGTTACACGGATCTGAAAAAATTCCCTCAAATTGTTCAACAAAGTTTCAAATCTGAAATTTGCATTTCAAATTCCAAAACCTTCAAAAAAAACCAAACAAAAAGGAAAATAGAAGAAAACTACAAAAATGAGCTCTGTTACATCAAATCCTTTAGGCTAATTTGAGTTTTAATCACTGATTTTCATGTCCTAGCTTAGTTATAGCCACTGAATTTTCAGAAAGTTACATGATGCCAATTTGAGTCAGTTTTGGGTGTATTTGAGTTATTTTGGGTTGATTTCAAGTTGAAACTGGTCAATCGACTCTAATATGGTTGATTTCGCTGGTTGATTGTTCATCTGTAGTTCATCCCTGGGTGATATGGATGCTATTTTGGTTTTCAATTGATTCCTATTGTTGTGTTGACTGTTCTCTACTGCTGCTGATTATCTTCCTCCCTCCAGTTTCATTGTAATTCCAATTTCTAGGTACATCCTAAAACCTCAAGTGTTGTGAGATGGAATACATATGTATGACTGTTTTCGAGAAGAAATACTGAAGAAGTACTTGTTCTCTTTTAGTTTTACATGAATGCTCTTCTAATTTGTATGATTAGATGTTAATTCAACAATGTTAATTAAACTATTACCTATTCTGTATTGATTGGACGGTTCTGGACTATTTTAGCCTATTTTGGACTGTTTTGAATTTCAACATGATAAAGTATGGTACCTAGAGATAGTAGATTCAATTGGTTGAGATTGATTGTTCAAGTTTCATGCACTTAATTAAATAACAGTGTATAATCATAGATCAAACGATAGATGTAAGATAGTTTCGAGATCCATGTCAGTTTAGTTGGATATGGCATTTATCAGGTATAAACATCATATGAGCCTTTAGTTTTAACTCTTGTGACTCAACATGTGACTGAAATGATTCTGTATTTCATTGCTTAATTTTCATACCTTAGTATTTGATTCATTTGATTAAACCGTAAGGTTTGTTTAAAAAAATAAAAATCACACGTAGATGGCCCTAATTCGTCCCAATCTGTGCTAAAATGAAAATGTAAAGGGATAGGCTAGTTCTATAAAATCAGAAGCACAAATCTCCGATTTTACCTGTTCATGTAAAAATCAGAGTTTAGTCCAGATATGTAAATATAAGCCCATTGTTTGTGAATAGATATTGTCTGATTGTAAACTGATGGGAGTCTCATGTGAATGGAATTCACGCTGAGGCCCAGTTGTGAGGTAGTTTTATACCGAATTGCTGCCTGCCTTTAAAATAACATTGGAGGCCCAGAAAAGTTTCTGTAAGACCCACGTTTGGACAGCTCTTTCATGAGCGGGGCTGAACCAGTTTTGAGGCCCAAGGTCCGAAGGCCGAATAAATTGAGGGCTTAATTTCCCTTAACACATTAAATGAAATAATGATACATGATCATGCTAATTAATTAGGATCTTTTCTACATTTTTAGAGACAAATTAAATAGAAATCGTAGTTACTTTAGGTTGGCCTTAAAATAAATAAATGAGGTGCGCCCCGCCGAACAAAATGCATATATTGCAGGGCCCTCTTTAAATTCTTATATTAAAATACTTATAATTCGGGACGTGCCGTTTAGCGAATTTCACGGCCTTCCACAAAGTTAATAATACGCTAGTCGCATTAGGCCCGTCACTTAATAATTTATCTTCTTAAACTCGGGTGTGCATTTATGTGACCCAAGTCCATATCTCAACGGCGTTAGAATATGTCAAAGGCCACGGGTGCATTTATGTGACGTGGTTTAAGACATATTTTAACAATGTTCCAAATACTTAAAAAAAACTAATTTAAAAGCGGTAAGTACCTTAAATTGCATTCTTAGTCTAAACATGTATTAAAATCAGACATTTAGTCATTTATAACAATTTAAGCAATCGTGCTAGAACCGCGGGATCCAGGGGTGCTTAACACCTTTCCTCGGGTCAACAGAATTCCTTACTTAGAATTTTTGGGTCGCAGACTCCATTCGGGAAGTCAAAATTTTCCTCGATTCGGGATTCAAGATAAACCAGTGACTTGGGACACCAAAAACCAAATCTATCCTAAGAGGAGACTCTAAATAAATAAATAATCCCGATTCAAATAATGTCACTTAAAATGGAAAAACTCCCTTATACATTATCCTTCGGGGTATGTGTAAAAAGGAGGTGTGACAACTATAACATAGCTGGATGGACCCTAAGTGGTTGTGATACTGATGGTTATGATCCGAGTGGCTATGATCCATGTGGCTGTGACATGGATGGATGTGATCCATATGATGCAGATGGTTGTGATCCACGTATTTGTGAGGCAGCTGGACAGTGTCGGACGTATACTCCATGGCCCTGTGATGAAAGACCTGGTGCCTGGATGAAGGTGTAGGGCTCGTGATGCTGTGGAAGCTCGGTATAGCCATGGGGTGGAGGATAATACATAGGCATCTCTGTAGAGGGTGGAAAAGAGGGAGTATTATTATCTACCCTGCTCTTTCCCTTCCTAGCCTTTTCTCGACCCCGAGAACCAGTATGGCAGGGGAGAGGCTACAGTGTAGCAAGGGTGGTCAACTGACAACCCTTCGTTGAAAAATTACAATGTATATATAGGTAAAAATTTTAAATTTACATATATATATATTGAACACCCTTGCAACAATGAAGAGGCCGTAGTCCAGTGGCAAAGGGTGGTCAAGAAGGCCTCACGATCGCAGGTTCCATCTCCACTAAAAAAAAAAATTTTTGCGGTGTAATTTTTTTCTAAGACTAAACGACGCTATTAGATCTGTTTGATTTAATTTATAAAATAAAAAATTGGAATAAATAAATCTTTATAAAACAAAAGTTTGGAATAAACAAATAAAAATCCCTAAATCACTAAATGGTCAAAATCGATCCCTCTGCTCTCAATTGCTCATTCCTCACGCAGACAAAAGAAAAAACCTAGGTAATTTTGGTCTCCATCTTCTCCAATCTCTCTGCCTCTATGCGTAAATCACTAACGTTTGGGGTTTGGAAGTTCTGGTCTCTCTCTCTCTCTCTCTCTCTCTCTCTCTCTCTCTCTCTCTCTCTCTCTCTCTCTCTCTCTCTCTCTCTCTCTCTCTCTCTCTCTCTCTCTCTCTCTCTCTCTCTCTCTCTCTCTCTCAGCGCTATTCATCACTCCAACAACTCCATAGCACTGGTGAGAACTTAGAAACTCTTATATTTTCTTTTCTGTTTTTGCTTCAATGTTTTATTTTTTGTATTAAAGTTCTCAGATTTTTGGTTTGGTACTGTGTCTAAAAGGGGTTTACTCAAGAGATTTGAGCACAAATGGAAAGACATGTAAATTCTTGAGTTATAGTTAAAGTTTAATAATTTTATGTGTCTCCTAATGAGTTAGGAATAATACGTTTTAACTACTTTATACATTAAATGAGTTGAAGTTGCAATGAACTTGTTGCAATTTTACAAAAAAGTACCAAAAATAACTTCAGCTTCTCAAAATCAATCTAATAGAGAAGAAAATGCCGATCAATCATGTTTTCCCTCGCATTCTTCTCTACGACAAGAAATTGATACAATTGTTCCATGGTCCAATCCAGCTGAAAGAACTCCAATATTGGAGTATCATCCAAACCATCACGATGAAGTATGTAGGGCATACATTCAAAGTGGTCCTTGCCAACCTCGGTATCATGACTTCCCTCAATCTGACTTTTTTAGATTTAAGCGTCGTTTAATCCTATATGGTTTGACGAATTTAATTAGTTGGAGAATAGTGTAAGTACCAATGCTGCATATTTTTTACCTTGTTATTTATTTAAGGGCGAAAGTATTCATCAAGGTGGTGGTGATTTTTTTTGGAGTAACGGGTTTAGGAATTGAATCAGAAAAGAATGTTTTAAGAAATATGGTGGTTTGCCAAACAGTATTCACAACAAAGAAAATAGAAATTTGACGATCTAATGAAGCAAAAACAATCTATTATTGCCGCATTTGAGAAACATTTTGATCAAACTAAACGTTAGTATTGGGTTCGCTTAAATTGTTCAGTTGATGCGTTAAGGATTCTCTTGAATCAAGGATTTGTATTTTGCGGTCATGCCGAAAGTGAAACATCATTGAACAAGGGTAATTTTATTGAACTCTTTCATGGTATGCTGATAAATGTGATCAGATTAAACTCTTTGTATTGAAATGTGATCCAAAAAAATAAGATGACTTCTTCGAATATCCAAAAAGAAATTATGACCGCATGTAAGATAGAAACTAATAAGGCTATAATACAGAATCTAAATGGTGACTACTTTGCTTTATTAGTTGATGAGTCTTTAGACGTGTCACGCAAAGATCAAATGACTATTGTTTTACGTTATATCGATAAAAAGGAAATGTGATGGAGAGGTTTATTGGCACTGTTCATGTTCGAGATACTAGTGCTTTATGTCACGTCCTTAGTTCTTAACTAAGTACACGTGCGACACTTGACAACTTACTCACGATCTTGCACAACTTGCTCACATTCTTGCTATGCCAAGCCAGCCCTACTACACTCAAGATTGCTAATAGAATGGAAGAAAGAGCACAAGAGAATTGCTAAAGGAAGCTTTGTAATGGAGAGAACTTGAAATATTTTCTTGGTTGATAAATTACAACTGAATGGCCCCCTTTATATACTAGTCTCCTAGGGGCTAGTGTGTAAATATTAATTATTACACGTCCTTGATATTTACAGGATAAGGGCTTTTTTTTAGAATTCTCTACAAGCCTAGAAGATTCCAAGGACTTTCCTAGCAAATCCGTAAGGATCTAGGTTTTTCCTAAGAAAATATACATACTTCTCTATAATATTCTTACAAATACTAGCTTTCTTCTTATGTAAGCTTCCACATGGCATTAATATATACCAAATGGCGTCTATGTGGCAAGATGACATGGCGGGTCATCACACTCTCCCCCACCCAATATTGCGATGACTGCGGCGCAATGCTGCTGCATAAACTCTTGGATCTTATCTTTGAATTTCCACAAGTCTTCATATTGTTCCCATGTGGCCTCCTCCGGTGATTGCCCTTTCCAATGGACGAGGAACATAGAGGTGGCTTTTTGTCCTTGATTTCGCCTGGCCTGGTAATCTATGATAGCTTCAATCTCTCGATCATGCGAGGCGGTGATAGTCATTGGTGCTCTACTTGATTGGCCCCTACTTGGATCATCCTTATCTTCATGATATGGCTTAAGCATGTTGGCATGGAAGACAATGTAGATCTTATATTATGATGGCATGTAAATCTTGTATGAGATCTTGCCTACCTTGGCGATGATGTTAAATGGCCCCTCGTACTTGCGTATCAGATTTTGATGCATTCCCCATAGTGCCTTGAATTTTCTTGGGTTAAAATTCACCATGACCATGTCCCTAACTCTATAGTCTGTGGGACACCGCTTCCGATCCGCAAACTTCTTCATCTTCTTAGCAGCCTTATCCAAGTAGGACTTAGCAGTGTCGAGTTGTTTCTCCCATCCTGTGGCCATATGATAAGACCCCAAACTCTTTCCCTCGAAGGCGGCTGGTAATGAATATTGAGTTTGTAGTTGTTGACCTGTGGCTAGCTCAAATGGTGCCCGCCTGTGGACTCGCTCCGCTGTAAGTTATAAGAGAATTGGGCGATGTCTAGGAGCCTTGATCAATCTTTCTGATGCACACTTACATAATGCCTCAATTATAATTCTAGTAAGGCATTGACCCATTCCGTTTGTCCATCCGTTTGTGGGTGAAAACTAGTAGAAAAGTGCAATTCTGTGCCTAGTATGTCGAACAACTCTCTCCAATGGTTCCTAGTGAAGCATGGATCTCGATCACTGATGATATGCCTTGGTAATCCTCAATACTTAACCACGTTCTTAAAGAATAGCTTGGTGGCTTCCTTAGCTGTGCAACCTGGTGAGGCGGGCATGAAGGTGGCATATTTGGAAAATCTATCCACGACCACCATAATATTACCATAACTATCAGACTTCGGTAGGCAATAGATAATGTCTATTGTCACGCTCTTCCATGGACGCTCTGCAACTGGTAGTGGCTCCAAAAGTCCTCTGGGTTGTTGTTCTTCAACCTTGTCCTATTGATAGACAAGACAAGTCTGCACATAGCACTCTATGTCATCTCTCACGCGTGGCCAATAGTAGACTGACTCAACCAAGGCCCTAGTATGACGTTGACCAGGATGAACAACCCACATTGTGTCATGACTCTCTTTTATAATCTGTCGTCTAATGTATCCAAACTTAAGCATGTCGACTCGCTGACCTGTGGTAAGTAATAGGTCGTCTTCTACCCAAAAGCTTCTCGTCTTGCCCTGGTTGGCTAACTCGATAAGTTGTTTGGCTGATGGATCATGTTGCATGCCTTCTTTTATAGTCTCACGAATGTCCCAAGTTGCTGAGGTGATGGCAGCAAGCTTGGCTTTCCGGCTCAAGGCATCAACAATAACATTACCTTTGCCCGTCTTGCACTCTAGAACATAATCAAACTCGGTCAAGAAGTCTTGCCACCTAGCCTTTTGGTGTAAGCTTCTTCTGTGTCTAAAAGTAGCTGGTAGACACATTGTCGGTCTTGATCACGAACCTCTACTCGAGCAGATAATGTCTCCATATACTAAGGCAATGCACAATTGCAGTCATTTCCTTCTCTTGCACTGTGTAACGCTGCTCCGTATCATTTAACTTGCGGCTCTCAAATGCTATGGGATTCTTATCCTGCATCAGGACACCCCTAATGGCGAAGTCTGAGGCATCTCTGTGCACCTCAAATGTCTTGGAAAAGTCAGGTAATGCCAAGATTGGATTCTCTGTTACAGCTGCCTTAAGGCCTTCAAACGCCTTTTGACAAAGCTCTGTCCAAACCCATGGATTGTTCTTCTTTAGCAACTCGATCAATGGTGCATCCTTTGGTGAGTAGATAATGATGAACCCACGATAGTAGTTAACATGGCCAAGGAAGGATCTAAGCTCTATTACCTTTGTAGGCCCCTCCAACTCCTGGATAGCACGTAGCCTCGTCCATGCGTATCTCTCCATTGCTAATGACATGGCCCAAGAAGTGCACTTTTGATTATGCAAACTAGCACTTCTCCCTCTTGATGTACAACTCGTTCTCCTGCAAGACTTGGAAAACCTTCCTTAAGTGTTCCATGTGCTCCTCCAAGGTGTTGCTGTAGATAACTATGTCATCTAGGTAGACTAACACGAACGGATCAAGGTAGGGATGGAAAATCTTGTTCATAAGGGTGCAAAATGTGGCCAGTGCATTGGTTAAGCCGAATGGCATCAAAAACCACTCAAAGGCTCCATATCTCATCACACATGTTGTCTTTGGATCATCCCCTTCTGCAATGCCAACTTGGTAGTAGCTCTTTCGAAGATCCACCTTGTTAAAGTACTTGGCTTGCCCAAGTCTACGAACAAATCAGCAATGAGAAGGATGGGGTACTTATTCTTCACTGTAACCTTATTAAGTGCTCGATAGTCGATGCACATGCACAACGATCCATCCTTCTTCTTCTGGAACAATACTGGTGCGCCAAAAGGTGCCTTTGATGGGCGAATGTGACCAGCATCTAACAGCTCCTTCAATTGTTTCCTGAGCTCCTCTAGCTAGGGAGGTGTCATACGATATGGGGAAAATATGGGTGGCTTAGCCCCTAGCTCCAACTCAATCTTGTGATCCACCTCTCGCCTAGGCGGCCAGTTCTTAGGCAACTCCTCGGGCATGACATCTTTGTTTTCCTCGAGCAACTTCTCTATGTAAGGCGGAACTATCTCTTGAAAATTCTTGTCTTCCTCTACACTTGCAATGGTTGCCACAAATGTCAGCTCCCCCTTCTTGATCCCCTTGACAACATGCATACCAGAGAGTTGTGCTTGGATCTGTCCGTGTGGCATAGTCATTGGAGGTACCTTGCAAGCTCCTTCTTGCTCCATAATCAAGAGACTTTGGAGGTAGGGGTCGATCAAAGTATGACAATGTCTAAAGAAATTTTGCCCAAATATGATGTTAAATATATCCATAGCAGTTACGGTAAATATATCCAAATATGGTGTTAAATATATCCATACCTTTCCAAGTTCCCAATTTGACACCAACTCCATTAGCTACCTCACGAGCATTTTATACCTCGGCATTCACGGTCTTGAAGCGAGAGTTGGTTGGATCAAGCTTCAATTCTAGTCTCTTTGCAGTAGCCTCAGTCACAAAATTATGAGTTGATCCAGTATCCACCATTGCACGAGCGGGCTTGTTGTTGATGGTGAGATCCACGTACTGATTACCATTCTCGGTAGGTTGGATAGATTGCTTTGTGACAGCACCACATAATCCGATCATATCCAATTGTGCGGTTCCCGAACTCTCTCCTTGCGACTACTCCTTTTGTTCACGGACCATGGCACTGAGGCTCTTGAGGTCAGGACAATTCCTAAAGCCGTGCGTCTCTCCGTATATGTAGCATCCCTTCTTCTCGGCCTATGCCTTCTTCTCGGTGTAGCCCTAACGACCACTCAAATTTTTGGAATCTTCAGTCTTGGAGTATTGTTGTTGTATCTCCTTTCCATTGCCACGGTCTCCCCTACCTTTTACATTTTTAGCCTTTGACTCCTCGACATTACTTTTGACGTGCTTGTCATGCCTCAAATCCATCAATGATTCGCCTCCAATATGGCTTGGTCTATATCAGTGACTTGTCGGCGTTGGAACTCCTGCTTAGCCCAATTATGCATTTCGTCCATGAAGTGGAACAACCAATCATCATTGGTCAGGTTGGGGATTTGAAGCATAAGGGTAGTGAACTCCTTGACAAAGTTACATATGCTCCTTGTTTGCTTCAATTCCATAAGGTTGCGCCTTGCCTCGTATAAGACATTGTTTGGAAAGAACTATCGCTTGAAATTCGCTTTGAACTAATCCCACGTACTAATAGTACATAGACCATTATCCACGCTGGCCATCTTCCTTCTCCACCATAGCATGACAGTCTCTGAGAGGTACAATACCATAGTATTGATCTTGGCCTCGCCGTCCCTCACTTAGTCGTGCCTGAAGTAGTTCTCCAAGTTTTCCACTTCTTGTGCATCACGAACACCTTTGAACACTAGGGGTTTGGGAGCCTCGATCTTGGCCTCCCTCATCACCACAACATTGATAGTTGCCTCAGTCATGCCAGCATTGACATGCTCTTAGAGTGACTCTATCTTTGCCTTCATAGCATCGATAGTACTTAAAGCCTCCATAAGTCTGCACTATAAGGCAGTGATGGTTTGCCTTAGTTCCATCTCAGCTTGTGTACGTCCGTCCAAGTTATTTCGGATACTTCCAATCTCTTCAAGAGTGTGCCCCTCAAGAATGTTAAGGGTGCCTTCCACCTTTCCCAAGCGCTGGCCAAAGATCTCCACAGCGTCCATTCCCGCGTTGATCTTCATCACCCACTCTTTATCGAGCGAGACGTACTGTAGAAGGAACTCTACTTCATCCTCGCTTGCCTCAGTGCCAGATGTTTCTTGGGATGTAAGCCCTTCGTTTGACACAACCTCAAGTGTGCCCTCTTAGATCTTGTTGGTAACATTCCTCTTTTTCTACGGCCGCTCTTGCCAGCAGCATCCTGGATGAAGTTGGCTTGGGTGTTGACAGCGTTAATTTCTCATTCATTCGCCTTTCCCTTAGTTGAAGCCTTCTATTGGGGGATTACATTTTTCTGGACGATGACGGCACCAAAATGCCCACGCAGCGCCTGCAGTTCCCCGCTGTAGGCCATCCTTTCCTCTTTCCTAGGTTTTCTAGCATGATCCTATGCCTGTGGTGGAACTTGCCCATGAGGCTTGCTCCAGTTGTGTTGGTTGTCCCAAATGTCTAGGCTTGCAACCTAGACTAGCCGTGGCACTCCTCATCTTGGATCTCATCCATGCACATACCCGGGGTTGGCATAGGACATGTAGGTCCTTCGCATAGAACCGACCATCGCTTGCACGTGCACACTCTAATCCTCAAGCTTAACACTTACCTCGTGCATCCTCACCCAGCTTGTGCCTTGCACGAGTAGGGAAACCTTTAGTCCTTGGCATTTGTCATGTGTGTCTTTCATAGCATTCAGTAGCCCGCAGGGCATAACCGTCCCATACATCAAGCCACTAGTGCCCGTTTTGTGCCCAACGCTAGCCCGAAGGCGTGGCACCATCCATTGAGTTCCCAAGCTCGAATGGATACCTATGACACTCATTTGATATGCTTAGGCAGGCCCCTCAGGTTCCCCCTCAGAGTAGCTCATTTGGTGCAGCTACATAGCAGCTCGTATGGGGAAGGCAGGTTGAGCTTCAACACCTATACCCCCTTTATATATATGCTTAAAATAAAAAGTCCCATGACTCAGAAGTAACAAGATTCCATCCAGAGAATTAGAATGACTCTTCCCCATATAAAAGATCTCCAAATGATGCCTCACTTGGTAAGATATATAAGCGCATGCTAGGAACAAGGCATAGATTCAAAGTCCCTAGATTCCCAACTTAGCTCGGAACCAAGTCCTCGCTAAACTTACTTAGCACTTTTAGAGCATGATACATAACATTTCTTGATGGTTGTTGCCTCATGTAACGTCCTTCTGCCTCATTTCCCACGTAACACACTACCAGGACATGTCGCCTCTACGGCTGACATTCATCTTGGCACACTGTAGCGCACAAGACATATGGATGACATGGCCCCAAAATCGGCGGTGCGACATCCTTCCACACGCATCTTGTCATCGTACCCGATGACACAACAATGCCCACGATACCTAGAGTCTGCCCCCTCGGGGTATACATTGGCTCCCTTCGTCCTTGTGGGTCGGACTTCCTCAAAGTCCATTCATCATCAAAAAGGAGTCGTGCCCCTTGCACTTCTCCCTCAAGTATCTTCCAAACGTGCCTCTGCTCTACACCTCCTATCGGTGTTCGCTTGGAAAGTGCCTCCACACTTGCACCCTCTAGTGTCTAACTTTGTGGTGACCCATACTAGCAAACGACATCATGACCCTCATGGCCTTCATATCAGTCCGAAGTTCTTCCCTCAATGGAAAAGCACCTCAGCGTGCTTAGGTGTAGCCCCCGCAGGTCAATAACTTGCGCCTTTTTCTCGCCCTCATTGCTTTGGAAATATTATATCACTCCAGGACTCAAAATTCATAACCAGCGCCTCAGTATGTAGGCGGATCCTCCTAGACACAATGTGGAGGATACTTCTCAATGTACCTGTCCCACTTGGCATAGCAGCTCGGCCTTTGGAAACTCATGTTGCAACATGACACCTTCGGCAACTCATCTGCTTCGTGCCCTCTTGACACTCATCAAGCTCTTTGGGATGTACTCTTGGTAAGTACTACATTCTCAAAGTCATAGCATAGCCACATTCAAGAAAAAAGCTCTATGTTTTCCAACTGTCACTTCCTCATCAAGTATCCAATGCTCCTGGTAGTACCTCATACTCGCCCTATAGACAAGAACCCTCTTGGTCCTGCTAGCACTTCTTCTCAGTTCGGTGTGTATCCCACTTGGCCCATATCAATGGCCCTGATCATTCAACGTAGCCCTTTCCAGAATGACACCTTCAAACTTGGAATCCCGCTCAATTCCAGAGCTTCCCTATTTCCTTCGGCTTTGTCTCCTCACCTTGGCAATTTCAGCGCCATGCCTCCCCATTAAATGGTTCAGCTCACTTTCACAATCTTGGTGGATGACTCCAACTCACTGTGACACTTATGCACTCCCGCTAAGAAGTGTACATATAGGTCCTCCTTCGCGGTTGTTAAGGGACTCTCCTACCATTCATCGCAGCTCTTGAGATGGCTAGGCGACCTCTATCATCCATTGCACAAAATCACTTTCCAAACATAGACGATGGCGGAAACAACGACTATGAAGTGACCTATTCATGCTCAGGTACCACGTCTCGCGGGGCCAAAATTTAATCTGGACAATGATGGAACCAAAATGCCCACGCGGCGCCTACAGTTCCCCTTGCTGCAAGCCAACCTTTCCTTTTTCCCACGTTTTCTAGCACGATCCTGTGCCTGTGGTGGAACTTGCCCATGAGGCTTGCTCCAACTGTGCTGCATGTCCCAAATGTCTAGGCTTGCAACCTATACTAGCTTTGGCGCTCCTCATCTTGGATCTCATCCATGCGCACACTCGGGGTTGGCTAACGACATGTCAGTCCTTTGCCTAGAACTAAGCATCGCTTGCGCGTGCACATTATAATCCTCAAGCTTAACACTCGACTCAAGCATCCGCACCCAGCTTGTGCCTTGCCCGAGTAGGGCAACCTTTAGTCCTTGTCCTTTCACATGTTCTCATTTCATAGCATGCCCATCTTTGCCTTGTGGGCATATCCAATCTTAGCCCCCGCGACATACTTTCATCCCACATAGTGCAGTGTCGCCCCACATCTGCACGTCTAGGCCAATTGATCCTTGCTTGCCTAGCTGAAGCCAAGCCAAGCTCACAAGTCGACAGATGATTCCCCTAAGATAGGTGCTTAAAGTTTCCAATCGGCACGGAGGTCTTCATCTATCATTTCAGTAGCCCGCAGGGCATAACCGTCCCACACGTCAAGCCTCTAGTGCCTGTTTAGTACCCAACGGTAGCCCTAAGGCGTGGCGCCGTCAATCGAGTTACCAAGCTTGAATGGATACCTATGGCACTCCTTCGATATGCATAGGCAGGGCCCTAAGGTTCCCTTTCAGAGTAGCCCATTTGGTGCGGCTTCGTAGCTGCCCGCACGGGGGAGGCAGGTTGAGCTTCAATACCTATACCTCCCTTATATATGCTTAAAATAAAAATTCCCAGGACATATCAATAGCCAGGTTCCAGCCATAGTATCAGAATAACTCTTACCTACATAAACGATCTCCATATGATGCCTCACTTGGTAAGCATATATAAGGGCATGCTAGGAACAGGGTATAGAGCCAAAGTCCCTAGATTCCTAACTTAACTCGGAACCAAGTCCTCGCTAAACTTGCTTAGCACTTTTAGGACATGCAACACAACATGTCTTGATGGTTGTTGCTTTATGCAGCGTCCTTCTGCCTCATCTCCCACGTAATGCACTGCCAGCACACGTCACCTCTGCGACTGACATTCGTCCTGGCACATTGTAGTGCGCAAGACATATGGATGACATGTCCCTAAAATCTGGGGTGTAACACTTCGCTCTGATACCACATTGTCACGTCCTTAGTTCTTAACTAAGTACACTTGCACTACTTGACAACTTGCTCACATTCTTGCTATGCCAGGTCAGCCACACTACACTCAAGATCGCTAAGATAATGGAAGAAAGAATACAAGAGAATTGCTAAAGGAAGCATTGTATTGGAGAAAACTTGAAATGTTTTCTTGGTTGATGAATTACAAATGAATGGCCCCCTTTATATACTAGTCTCCTAGGTGCTAGTATGTATATATTAATTATTACACAAGTTCTTGATATTTCCATGATAAGGGCTTTTTCTAGAATTCTCTACAAGCCTAGAAGATTCCAAGGACTTTCCTAGCAAATCCTTACGGATCTAGGTTCTTCCTAAGAATATATCCGTAGTTCTCTAGAATCTTCTTATAAATACTATCCTTCCTCTTATGTAAGCTTCAACATGGCATTAATATATGCCAAATAACGCCTATGTGGCATGATGACATGGCGGGTCATCACATTTATCTCTAAAGAAAGCAATTATTGATGTACATGTTCATAATTATTTAAGTTTATCTTCTATACGTGGACAATGTTATGCTGGGGCAAGCAATATGCAATTAAAGGTCTTAAAAAGTTGATTAAACAAGAAAGTAGATCGGCTTATTCTATTCATTGTTTTGCACACCAACTTTAACCGACTCTTGCTACGATTTCTAATAAGTGTGTTCAAGTAGGTGAACTTATATTATTGGTTTCAAATATTTTGAATGTGTTGGGAGCTTCTTTTAAATGTGTTGATGAATTTCGAGATTCTCAAAATGAATAACTCCAAGAGGCATTAGATATGGGTGAACTAAAAACAGGTAGATGCTTGAATCAAGAATTTGGTCTTGTTAGAGTTGGTGATACTCGTTGGGGATCTCACTTTAAGTCATTTGAAAACTTTATTCGTATGTTTGGATCTATTTTCCATGTTCTTGATACTCTTATTAAAAGTTCAAGTACTTTAGATGATAGAGCTAAGGCATCAGGGTATCTCGAAGCTTGTCAATCATATAAGATTGCTTTCTTGTTGCATTAATGATAGATATTTTGGAAATCACAAATGATTTGAATGTATCCCTAGAAAAAAGAGAGCAAGACATTGCAAATGCCATGCTACTAGTTCAAGTAGCAAAGAAAAGATTGCAAACTTTAAGGAGGGATGATGAATGAAATTTATTTGTTGATAAAGTATCTATATTTTGTATCAAGGATAATATTTTGGTACCTAATTTTGATAATCTATATGTTAACTCTGGAAAATCACGACGAAACATGATGATCATATTTTCTTTCATAATTATCGTGTTGATGTGCTTTATAAAGTTCTTGATTGGAAACTTCAAGAACTTAATGATCGTTTTGATGAAGCGACGACTGATTTGCTTTATGGAGTTGCTTGTTTGAATCCAATTGACTCATTTTCAAGTTTTGATATCATAAAAATAATGAAGATGGATGAATTGTATCATGATTTCTTTGATGAATTTAGGATGAGTGCTCTTGAGAATCAGCTTGCAAGTTATATTATGGTGAAGTGGCTTCCTGGCCACTTAAACTTGTCGGGTTTTTTAAAGCCGATACAAAAACTTTGGATTTTTTCATTTGAACACTCGAACTCATTTTTTTAGTAACTAATAAATACATCTGACCATTGAACATGCCTATGTGGCGTTAATCGGTCCTAATCAGCAACCCGCGTGAGGAAAATGACGCATTGGAGTGTGAAAACCCAATTCCCAACGCCCAACAGTACAAATGGGTTGTGTTTAATTTTGTTCTTATTCATTCCTTCTAAAATACCCCCTTCCTACATTTTTAGAATAAAGAGACAAAATTTCAACTTCTTTCTACCTGATAATCCTCTAACTTACTTCTTGTTCAACCGCTCAAACGAACTACTTATCGAAGTAAGAAATTCTGATTGATAATCCAAGATGACTGCAGAATAAATATCATCCTGACGAGAAATTCTGATGGATAATCCTTCAGTGATTCTAAGTGTCAGGTTCCTTTTCTTCTTGGGCACATCCATTTTGATGGTTTACCTTCTAAGTTCATAAGAAGTGATATTTTTAATCAGCTCATCCAACTTAAAAGTTGCAATGTTCTTTGATTCCAGAATTGCAGTGATTTGCTTTCCCATAAGACTGGCAGGACCCTTGTCAGAATCTTCTCAACTTTGTCTTCTTTAAGAAGAATCCTTCCAATAGACTTAAGTTTATTTGTCTGTATGGTGAACCTTGTATACAACTCTTGGATGGTTTTCCTTTCCTTCATAGTGAAATTCTCATATTGATAATATAGTAGAGTTCCTCGGAACCTCTTCACTTGAGGAGCCACTTGCAATGTGTCCCATATTTTCTTAGCAGTAGTACAAGTTTGAATTCTGCTGTGCTCGTCTGAACCAAGTCCACACACAAATTATATTTTGGCCTTGGCATTTTTCTCCCATTTCCTCAGGTCCTCAGCAGTGCAGTGAGCTCTAATTTTTGGCATATCTACTCCTTCACCATGCTTCTTCATAGTAGCCAGGGGACCATCAGTGACAATGTCCCATAGCTCATAATCTTCTCCAATGATGTGGTCTCTCATTCTGTTTTTTCACCAGGAGTAGTACTGTCGATTGAAGAGTGGTGGCCTAGCAGTTGATTGTCCTTCCTAATTTCCAGGTGGTGCACTCATCTTCATCTTCTCTTAAGGTGTTAGCCTTTTGAAGGATAACCCGCTCTGCTACCAATTGATGTTTTATACTTTAATACTCTACAAGAGAGGGGTGATTTTTGTGGTGTCCAATTTTTTGCGTGCATAGATTATAGAAGGACCTGGTTGTTTTATGTGTTCCTAATTACAAAATAATAAATACAGAAATTAAAGAATACAAGGTTTTACGTGGACAACACCTGAATCAAAAGGTGAAAAAACCATTACCTACTTCCCAGTATGATTTTCTCAACATTTTTGCTAAATCACGGAGTTAAAAACTACATTTACAAAAATACTTTTGAAACCTAGGACTAACCCTAATCCCTTGTAGCAAACATCCTCTAACAGTTGCGACAACTCCAAGTTAACTCTAATTTAAATACATTGAGTACCTATTACAAATGTCTCTTGATGAAGCTGAAAGGTACAATATGAAAACACCAACTACAATTGAACTAGAATAAAAGGCAGACACTTGAAACCGGTTCTTCTATTTGGTTCAAGTAGATTCAGGTTTGCACAATTGAATCTCACACGAATTACTTGCAAGATGCCTTGCTATTATGCTCTCAATTCACGTTTAACTTCTATTTCTGTGCGTGTCTGTAATATGAGAACATCCTGAAATATCTAGAGTTAGTAGATGAAAAAATAACTAGAGTTCTAATGCTACTCTTCCTTGGTGGAAGAGTTCAAGTTAATCTCAATTCCTAACTTCTTCCTTATCTTGGATAATATTCTCTTTGAGTAAGGAGTCTTTTCCGTTATCAATTATGCAACCTTTTCGATCTGTAAATATTTATTATTGCAGGTTATGTTTATCTCCTTCATGTGTATCTCACGTACTTGAATCTACCTGTGTCTTTATATATGGACCTGGTTCATGCATAAGTTCCATTGTCAATCTTCAAAACTATCATTTACTTGAGCCATGAGATCGATGTGAATTGCGATCTCATTAACAACCACGATTTGAACATAAAAATAATTTAGCACATACCATAAGATAGCCAACCCGAGGATTCGACAGTTAACGGTACACTGCTACATTTAATATAAATTTATTATTACTCATAACGGTTGATAGTTTCTGGTATATGTAGATCTGCCTGTGAGCATCACGAGATAATATTATTCGTGAGGTTAGGGGCGAAGGAAGAGTGCTTGGAGCGGGTTTGGCCGAATCCAGTAATTTTGGATCGATCCCTGTATTTCTCTTAAAAATTTCATTGAATATATACAAAAGTATTAATTTAGAACCAATAATAATGTCAAACTATTAGAATCTCGAACCCATAAATTTGAAATATTGGCTTCGCCTCAGCGTAAGGTGTTAACGATACATGGGTTTGAAATATTAAGTCGCATGGCCACTAGATTGACCAACAATATTAATGAGGAGCCAGTGAACTGAAGTGAATAAACCGCGTATTTGCTGTATGTAATACGAAAACCGGCAACTTGGTCTCGTCCCTTTTCACTCCAAATTGTTAAAAGTTCATATCCTCCAACTGGACCAACTTTAATCATATTCATATTCTCTCTTATGAAAATCACACACAGTGGACAGCAGAAGAGATCAAGATTTTCTTTTAAAATAATTGCGGACTAAACTTGTGTTGGCCGGGAAGTATGTTACGTTCTATGAAATGTTGGGTTTTGACGTTGGAAAACCCTCAATATATAGAGTTCGTTTGCCTTTGGTCAAATCCTAACATAAGATCATGAAATTTGGGAATCAATATTCGAAGGTGGTTTACCTCACTGGTTGTAGAGGACGGGGTTTAAGCATCTAAATATTTTCTTCATGAATAACTCAAGAAGTAATTATCCTCACATAAAAACCAAACACCAACCTCTTATATAAAAAATGAAACCAAACAAGGATATATCTAGTAATATAACAATACGCATTATATGATTTCGAAATTAATTTGTAAAACATCAATCGACGAAAGTATCTTGAGATCTTAATACACATCTTGATAAGGTCAAATTTTATTGATCTTAAAACGGTAAACTTCTTGTTCAACCGCTCAAACGAACCACTTATCGAAGTAAGAAATTCTGATGGATAATCCAAGATAATTGCAGAGTAAATATCACACTGACGAATACCATATTTATCTGATATAACTAAGTTTCCATCTCATAATTCAAGAACTGAAGTGAAAAAACTGTGTTATCGCAATAGGAAACAAGAATCCCTGCTAATTCACCTCCCTCTTCATCCCACATGAATCCACCACGTCCTCCCACGGGGCCAACTTTGATCATATCCATATTCTTTTATTTTTTTCTGAATTATGTTGGAAAATCAAGTTATAGTGTATACATAGAAGAGTTTCAACTCCTGATTAAGAAGTTTTTGAGTCGTATTAATTAGGATTTGGAGCCTTTTCATTTATCACACGTTAGGACTTTTTTTCTTCTATGTCGAAGTAGGAATAGTCTGACGCTTAGTTTCTCTTTCAATTTAATGTTGCAAGTTCAATGAATTTCAGTTTTCATGCATTATCTTAATTTCTTTTTTTGATTAATTAATATCATTATATGTACCCCCACGACTGCAGGAGGAAGCATCTAGAGAATATTAAAAGCTTATATTAAAGATTTTCTCCAACAAAAAGAATATCTGAGTGAATGAGAAAGTTTAGGAATCTAAGAGGAGATGCTATTTTGGTGGAACAGTTGGCTCTGGGCTTATCTAGTCTGGTTGTCTACTTATTCAGGGGCAGTGCTCGGTGGGCTGTTGGGGATTTAGCCGAACCCCTTCCCCGTGTGTATAAGATTGATTTATATATATATATATATTAAATGTTAAATTTCCTTAGCTTATTTGTGTATTTACTTTTTTATATTTTAAATTCCCTTGATTATACATTTTTCTTTTTGTTTTGATGGAGAAAAATCTACAAGATTAAACATTTTTCTTCCACTAGTGTACACAAATTAGCCATTTTAGAAATTCAAAAATGGAATAGAGCATTATTTCAAGACTTGAAATTAGGTTAGTCAAACTTCGAAGGATCTAAAACAGCTCAAACAAAATATGGGAGAGCTCTCTCATAGAGTTTGATCCCTAAACCAGAGGGTTTAGCATTACAACAGTGGTCACAGAAATTATACATTGCGTGCTATTAAACCACATCCTTAATCCTAGGGTCTATCGAAAACAGCATCTCTGTCTTTATAGGGTAGAAGTAAATCTACATACACACTACCATCATCAAACCTTACGTATGGAATTAAGCTGGATTTTTGTTGTTACAATCTATAATGCCGTAACGTATAATTAGAAGTACTTTCTGCCGTTTACTCGATAAATAAAGCAATTGCAAAACCCTGTCGTTTATGTGCCAGTTCTCTGTTAGTTTCAGCAGCGTTTTTGGGTGGTTTCTGTTACTTGAACTAAATGTGCTCCAGTTTTTTATACTTATAGTTATAGGACAAATAACGCTCTCAGTTTGTATATTTAAAGGACAAAGTTACCCCTTCTTTAGAGATAAGTCAGATAACTTTGGCCAACAAAAAAAAATAAAAAACCAGTAACCCGAATCAGAGGCGCACCCATGTTTACGAGTGAGGGGTCACCAAACCCCGTAAACTTCGGATGAAATCCTATATATATATATATATACATATATACCTTGAAAATGGTTAATTTAAAGCAGTTGACACCCTAAATACTAAAAGCCTTTAGGGGGCACTGGTTGAGAAGAATAATGTGTTGGAATAAATCCGACTACAACACTTTAGCCTTCATATCAAATTATTTGGAACTAAAGCATAAGCGGAAGCGTACCTGAATCCATAGGTGGAGGCTCCTTGATCCGGCTTGAAGATTGTCCAAGGTTTGGCTTTCCACTTGATATGCAAGAATAAGTATGGCTCTCTCTCTCAATGGGAAGAAGAAGAAGAGAATGTGTCTTGCATTCTTGTGGGAACCATAACCCCCTAATTATAACATGTAACCCAAGAGTCACATAACCCAACCATAAAACATGAAAGGTCACATGGATGTAACCTTAGTTAGCCCATCATTAACTAAGGTTACTCTTTATGGGTATCTACACAAATTATACCCTATACTTTATATGACAATGTATTGGCCTACTTAATAATATCCCAAATACCACTAATTTAGGCCAAACCAAAAGATAGCACATAACATATAATTAATCCTTATATTGTTCATATGTATGTAGTATAAGTCCAAATGTCTAACAATCTCCCACTCGGACGATACACTCATGCATATGTACAAACCTTAGCATTATATGTTACATTATAACTTTATGAGCTCAGTATTGCTATCAAAATAAAATTGTCATGAACAATCCGGTCCATCAATCATATCAACATAGGACCTAAGAGATCTTAGTTACTCTTTCGTAACTAGACCCAACATTGATCACGTATATCAATATAACCAACGACATGGATCAAGTATAGGCGTGTAGCATGGAAATAACATAAAGTGTGGTCTGAAATAGAATGTCTATTTCCAACTGGTTCACCTTATTGAGATCAATCATAAACCATAAGAGTACAAAAACTTTAAGACTGAATATCTGCAGATAAAACCTTAAAGACTGAATTACCGAATGTACTGGACAATACATAATTGTATAATACAAACTCCCACTAAAACTCATAATCCTTAACTGATTTGACACCCACGCAAGCAATATGCTCATGAAATACTTTGGGTGGCAATCCCTTAGTAAGCGGATCCGCAATCATGGAGTTTGTACTGATGATGATGTGCTCTATGCACAGTTGTCCATTTTGTACTCTTTCTTTAACAACCCGAAATTTGACGTCCATATGTTTTGCCTTCGTCAAACTACTGTTATTTTTAGCATAAAGGACTGCTGATCTGTTGTCGCATAATAGCCTGAGTGGCCTTTTAATGCTGTCTACTATGCGCAGTCCACTAACAAAATTTCGCAGCCATAATCCCTCATTGGATGCCTCATAACATGCCATGAATTCTGCTTCCATGGTGGAAGTGGCCGTAAGAGTTTGCTTGATGCTTCTCCAAGAGATAGCACCACCAGCAAGCATGTAGATATAGCCTGATGTAGACTTCAGACTATCTTGACATCCAGCAAAATCAGAGCCGGTATACCCGATGATCTCAAGCTGGTCCGAACTCCGATATGTAAGCATGTAATCCTTAGTTTTCTGTAAGTACCGAATGACCCTTTTGGCTGCCTTCCAATGGTCCATTCCTGGATTGCTGAGATATCTGCCCAGCATCCCAACAATGTATGCTATATCAGGTCGTGTGCATACCTGAGCATATATCAGACTACCTACAGCCGAAGCATAAGGTGTCTTATCCATTTCCATGGATTCCAAACTATTCTTTGGGCACTGTTTGAGACTAAACTTGTCTCCATTAGCAACAGAGGTGTCGCCTGGTTTACAATCCTGCATGCCAAATCTTTTATGAATCTTATCGATATAGCCCTTTTGTGACAGACCGAGAACACCTTTGGACCGATCTCGTTGTATCTGAATTCCTAATACAAAAGACGCATCACCAAGATCTTTCATTTCAAATTTCTTTGAAAGAAATTTCTTAGTTTCGCTTAATAATGCTATATCGTTACTGGCAAGCAGTATGTCATCGACATATAAAACCAGAAAAATATATTTGCTCCCACTGAACTTATGGTATATACAGTCATCAGCAATATTTGGTTCATAACCAAATGATGTAATGACTTCATGAAACTTGTGATACCATTGACGGGAAGCTTGCTTGAGCCCATAGATGGATTTCTTTAATTTGCAAACCCTTTTCTTTGAGTCACCCGAAATAAAGTTTTCAGGTTGCACCATATAAATTGATTCCTCAATGTCACCATTGAGAAACGTTGTCTTAACATCCATCTGATGAAGTTCAAGATCAAAATGTGCTACTAGTGCCATTATTATCCTGAAAGAGTCTTTCGATGAAACTGGAGAGAAAGTCTCTTTATAATCAATGCCTTCCTTTTGAGTGTAGCCCTTTGAGACAAGGCGAGCTTTATACTTAATGACATTGCCCTCTGAATCCCTCTTGGTTTTAAATATCCATTTACAACCAATTGGTTTAATACCTTCGGGCAATGAAACAAGCTCACAAACGCCGTTATCGCTCATATACTTCATCTCATCATTCATTGCATCAATCCACTTTTTAGAGTTAGAACCTTTCATGACTTGACGGAAGTTGATTGGATCATCTTCCTCAAGTCCAATGTCACTTTCTTTCTCTTGGAGAAACACAACATAATCGTCCGGAATTGCATTTCTCCTCTCTCTAGTGGATCTCCTTAATGGCACTTCAGGTTCTTGAGGTTGTTGAGTTTGATTTTCATTAATAATATCAGGAATTTGATTAGGGAGATTTTCAAGATTGTCTTGAGCTGGAGTTGTGTGATCCGTGTCAGGAATGAGAACACCCTGACCAAGATCAACAACTTGAGGGAAAGACACATGTTCTTCCTCAAAGACAAAATCTCTAACTTTATCTCCCCACCTCCCAAACTCAATATCCTCAAAGAACCGAGCATTACCCGTCTCAAAAATAGTTTTAGAAGTGGGATCATAGAACTTATACCCCCTGGATCTTTCAGAGTATCCAACAAAATAGCTACTAACCGTTTTAGCATCCAGTTTCTTTTCATTCGGCCTGTAAGGCCTAGCCTCAGCTGGACAACCCCAAATGTGTAAGTGCTTAATACTGGGTTTATTTCCAGTCCAAAGTTCATATGGGGTTCTGATTGTAGCTTTAGTTGGAACTCTATTAAGAATATATGCAGCGGTTTTTAATGCTTCTCGCCAGAGTGAGTTTGGCAAAGTAGTATGACAAATCATACTTCTCACCATGTCCTTTAGGGTCCGATTTCGTCTCTTAGCTACACCATTCATAGTAGGACTGCCTGTCATAGTGTACTGAGGAACGATCCCACACTCATCTAGGAATTTAGCAAATGGCCTTGGACGTTGTTCACCTGAACCATCATATCTACCATAGTATTCACCACCACGGTCAGATCTAACGGTTTTAATTCTTTTGCTTAGTTAATTTTCAACTTCGGCCTTATATGATTTGAACACGTCTACTGATTGGGACTTTTCATGAATGAGATATAGGTATCCATAACGAGAGTAATCGTCTATGAATGTGATAAAGTATTGTTGACCATTTCTACAAGGTGTAGTGAATGGCCCACAAATATCCGTATGTATCAATTCTAAGACATCCGAAGCTCTCTGGGCACCTAATCTCGTCTTGTTTGTTTGTTTACCCTTGATACACTCAATGCAAATATCCGAATTTGATGAATCAAGAGAATCAAGAATTCCATGTGACACAAGTTTCTGGATTCTTTGTTTGGATATGTGACCCAAACGTTTGTGCCAGAGTGATAAAGAATTCTCATTAGTTAATTTTGTTTTGGTACCACTATAATTTGTATGCAAAGTTTTATTATGTGAGGTTATTATGTCAAACAAATATAGGCTATCATATGCTGATAAAAGACCGGTACCGATAAGATTTGAACCTTGAAAAAGACTAACTTTATTGTCACCAAATGAACATGAATAACCGGATATGTCCAATTTGGGAACAAAAATTAAATTCCGTCTAAAAGACGGTACAACAAAAGTCTCATTCAAATCCAAATAAAAACCAGTCTTAAACAATAGCCTAAAATTTCCAATAGCCTCAACCTCAACCCTTTTGCCGTCACCCACATAGATGTATCTTTCACCATCATTTGGTTTTCGGCAGTTCAGGCAACCCTGCATAGATATACTTATGTGAGTAGTAGCAATAGAATCTACCCACCAAGTATCTTTAGGTACTGAAATTAAATTAACTTCAGAATAAACAAGAGCAAGATATATACCCTTTTTCACACGCCAAGCGTGGTATTTGGTACAATCTTTCTTCATGTGATTAGTCCCCTCACAGAAAAAGCAACCTGATTCTGTAGTTTCAACCTTAGTTTCCTTATGTTGCTTCTGTTGGGGCCTTGCAACCGCAACTTCCTTATTTTTCCTCTTCTTATTGTCTTTAGAAGAGGATGCCAAATGAGCACTTTCTGTCTTATCTTGCTTTATTCTCTCTTCCTCTTGCACACAATGTGAAATGAGCTCATTAAGAGTCCATTTCTCCTTCAGACAGTTGTAACTGACCTTAAACTAATTAAACTGTGCAGGAAGAGAGATCAAAACTAAGTACACAAGCAGTTCCTCAGGTAATTCCAACTTGAGTGACTTTAGTTTTGAAGCAAGATGAGACATTTCCAAAATGTACTCCCTTATGTTTCCTTTGCCTTTATACCTCATGGAAACAAGTTTACTCAAAGAGTACTAGTTTCCGCCTTTTCGTTTTGTGCAAAACGCTTTTCAAGGTCATCAAGGAAAACTTTGGCATTATTTTCTTCAGTCATAGTGCCCCTAAAAGATTCTGGAATTGCACGTTTCATGATCATAAGACTCATGCGATTTGAGCGTTCCCACTTCTCCATCTCCTTCTTGTAATCAGAAGAAGATGTATCCTCAAGAGAAGCAGGTTTCTCAATCCGAAGTGCAAGGTCTAGATCCATGCAACCGAGAACTATCATAATATTCTCTTTCCATTCCTTAAAATTTGTGTCATTAAGCACAGGGATGCTGTTAATGTTCGCAGATATTGTAGCAACTGAAGAATTTACTGAAAATAGAACAAGGACAACTTAAAACATGCTTACAATTATGTGAATTTTAACTTTAGTATACAGATTCAAAATAGGCAAATCTCATTACAAGATACCTAGCACAACATTGATTTTAGTCTTTAGACAGAAAATCAACTTGTAATTGGTACTCTTGGTGTAGTAATCAAATATTGACAATAAACTCCTGTCAAATATCAAGCCTTCCTTTGGGCCGACTTAATATTCACATGGAAAACTTAATAATTGTCACATATTCATCACCACAAGCATGCTCGAATTCCTGCCAAATAACAACCTTCCTTTGGGCCGGTGTTAGACGCATGGAATACGAACAGACACAATCATCTTATATTTTAAAATCAATCAATCTACACAAAAGAGGTTACTTTGGTAACATAATGTTTCAATTGACTAATTTAAAATATTAGATGCAAAACTAATTAGTTCTTTAAGCCATATATTGAATCTTGACTGAAAAAGTTACATGTTTATCATGTAAAATCTGAATATTGAAATTTGATCTTAATTGGACAAAACAAAATCTGAATTATAATGGACAAAACAATTAATATGATAATATTAATATTGCATTATGTCTCCATTAATATCTTAATTAAAAGAAAAACGTTTCTTTAATTAATTTTGCATTATGTCTTCAATAAACTGCCAGAAAATAAAACGTTTCTGCAATTTATTGCCAGATAATCGATTATCTGGTCTTGATAATCGATTATCTGGCCAATCTGTCCATCAACTTAATGTGGCGTTCAACAAAACGCTTAAACAAGGAATCATGTTCAATAATCGAAATTATGCAAATAACTTCAATATTTCTTTCATATGGTGATAACATGGTATCGAAATACTAAAGTTTATCATCAACAAATCATTCATGAAAGCATGTTATATCAAGGTACTAGAACTTCAAAATCAAAATTCTATCTTAATTTAATTATAAAGCTTTATAACATGGATTTCATGAACTTCCAAATGGCTCTGATACCAATTGTTGGAATAAATCCGACTACAACACATTAGCCTTCATATCGAATTATTTGGAACTAAAGCATAAGCGGAAGCGTACCTGAATCCATAGGTGGAAGCTCCTTGATCCGGCTTGAAGATTGTCCAAGGTTTGGCTATCCACTTTATATGCAAGAACAAGTATGGCTCTCTCTCTCAATGGGAAGAAGAAGAAGAGAATGTGTCTTGCATTCTTGTGGGAACCATAACCCCCTAATTATAACATGTAACCCAAGAGTCACATAACCCAACCATACAACATGAAAGGTCACATGTATGTAACCTTAGTTAGCCCATCATTAACTAAGGTTACTCTTTATGGGTATCTACATAAATTATACCTTATACTTTATATGACAATGTATTGGCCTACTTAATAATATCCCAAAGACCACTAATTTAGGTCAAACCAAAAGATAGCACATAACATATAATTAATCCTTATATTGTTCATATGTATGTAGTATAAGTCCAAATGTCAAACATAATGTGCTTCCATCGCGTAAAAATTCTGGGTCCGCCTCTAATCCCAATCCCACATGTGAGATTTGAAGAACGTAGTGTGTACGCAGTCCTTACCCCGACCTATAAAAAGTAGAGAGGTTGTTTCTGGTAGACCATCGCCTCAGAAAAGATACAAAGATAAAGAGGGAAAACAGACTCAGGAGGCCAAAAACTGTTAAAATGCTATAAAAACCAGTTTGACTAAATTAAAAGAACCTCGAAACATGAAGATGACATTTTGGCAACCAAAATTGCAAGTGATGTACCTCACTATCATAGAGGTACCATCTTATCTTTTTTAAATTAAAAACTTAAAAGATAATCCTTACATAATAACCATGCACCAACAGTAGATCGATTGTGCAAAGTAAAAACAAATAAGCGAGAGCAATATAAGACACTAGAAGGTGCTGCAAGATTTCCCCTCAGTCCTTACCTTAGCTCCATTGTGCATGTTCTTGATCACCCTAGTCCCTAGGATAAGCTATAGCAACACCTCTAGCTTCCAAACATCTCCATAAGACCTCCCGTGGGACTTTGTCAAAGCTGGGTCAATGAATACCAGAACTATAACAGTTGGAAATTAATTATTAGAGGTGCATTTATATCATGAGTTAATCTTCTTCCTTTTCAGCCTTCACTCATGGATTCTTAAGTTGATCATGGAGGGGTATGATGGGCTTCACATAGATCCCAATACTCTCAACGCCAGAGCCATTCTCGCTGCCATGAAAACCACCAAAAAGCCGACAGTTTTCCGTCTGAAAGATGAAGTCCGCGCAAAGTCCCTGGCATCAGTTACAGGCCGGGTACACCCAAATGGTCCATAGGAACCCTTATTGGTGCTAAATTTTATAGCTTTCAAAACTCTAGTGTCGTACTGGCTCCGTTTTCCGTGGTAACCACTTATCGAAGTAAGAAACTCTGTTGGATAATCAAAGACAATTGCATAGAAGTTTTGACTATGACAAAAAACACCATGTTTGTTTGACAGAACTAAGTTTCCACTCTCATAGAATAGGAACTGAAGTGACTCAACTGCGTCTTTACTGCAGGAAACAAAAATCCCAGCAACTTGGTCTCGTCCCTTTTCATCCCAAAATGATCCATCTTGTCCTCCCACTGGGCCAACTTTGATCATATCCATATTTTCTCTTCTTTCTGAGTAGTCCTAATTGGAAGATCAAGTCAAACAAATAAAGAAGTTGATTTCAACTTTTAAATGTTTTTGAGCCGTATTAATTAGACTCGGACACCATTCGGAAAGGTTCAAGAGTGCAGGAGGGAGCATAAACAACAACAACAACAACAACAACCCAGTATAATCTCACTTAGTGGGGTCTGGGGAGGGTAATGTCTACGCAGACCTTACCCCTACCCTTGAGTAGAGAGGCTGTTTCCAAAATAGACCCCCGGCATCCTTCCTTCCAAGAACTTCCCACCTTGCTCTTGGGGAGACTCGAACTCACAACCTCTCAGTTGGAAGTGGGGTTGCTTACCATTAGAGCAACCTCTCTTGAGGGAGCTTAAAGAGAAGTTAAAAGCTAATTTAATTTATTTATAGTTTATGTTCTGTACGCACTGCTTCAACGTTAAAAAAACTTATATACTATCAAGTTAGATTATGTTGACCTACAATAACAGACAACATTTCATATCAAACATGATATAACTTGCTATAGCTAGTCAGATTACACTGACTGTGTAAAAACTATTAAGCATATATATAGCTTAAACTCTTTATTTAAACCAAAATTAAGTTCCCAAATAGTCTTACATTTCAAAAATGGTAGTTACACTAGGATACTTGAATCATTGGCATTATGAATTCATTTAATTTGCTCCATCAAATAGTATTTAATTAGGACTGAATCCAACTGAATTGGGACAATATATGAATCTAGGATTTGGATATTCTGCTTGCCAACTGCTTTGAATGTTGACATGCAGCTATTTACATGGTCCAAATAGGATATACATTTAGCTGGTTTGATCAATTTTGAGCTTCAGTTCAGATTATTCGTGTTGTCAAGTCGGGTTATCCATCTCAATTTACAAGAACTAGAAACACTATCCTACAAGTCATAAGTTCAATCGAACTCGGATGTCATACAAATTTCTAGTACAAATTTGAATTAAGTTCGAAAAGTTAAACTTCAAATGAACACCATCAATAACAAGCACAAAGCAACAAAAAGCTTTATTAAAAGCTTATTTTGACCATGGAAGTAAGTATCTAGCACAATTTAAACAAAAACGAAAATTACCTGCAGACAATTTTGATTTTTAAGAGAAATCCAAATACGAAAATTTTGAAATAAACAAAGAGAGAGAAGTAGGAGAGATACTTACAGTTACAGTGAAGGGCTGGCGATGAACTGGTGGCGATCGGTGGTGGCAGCAGCGGCAAGAGGACGGGGAAAGTAAGAAAGGGGAGGGGTTTCTCTTTAACGAGATAGAAAGAGAGATGATTTTTGGGAAAGTAAGAAACTTTGTTATAGTACTATTTAAACTTAAAACTTAAAAGACAACAAAGAATTTAGCAAGAATCAATACAAGAATTAAATAATGAAAAAACAAGGAAATAAGAGAAAGGTGAACTAACAACAACAACAACAATATAATCTTACTTAATGGGGTATGGGGAGAATAATTTCCCTCCAAGAACTTTGAACCTTGCTCTTGGGAGACTAGAACTCACAACCTCTCGATTGGAAGTGGAAATTGTTTACCATCAGAGCATCCCCACTAATTGTTCAGTGCAGCAAATAAAATTAGAAATCTCTTTTGTTATAAATTTTCAAAGAAGTTCATCAAAATTTAATCTGAAACATATAAATGATCAATCGGAGATTGTTTAGTGTTTGAGTAAATGAATACGAAACTAATTAGTAACAAATTAATGGAGTGAATCTCAATTGAATTTAATAATCTCTAGATCAAATGGAACGAGTTTTGATATAACGAGAACAATATAGTAGTGTTACATAGTATCTTCATTGCATTACAACTGGAAAAATATATAATATCCTAAAAATGCAATAAGCACAAGAAATGACAAGGGTTATAATATAAAGGGGATTGTCACCCAATGATTGTGTGATTGGGCGTCTCCTCTTTCTGATGATGTGAAAGGGTATGCAACATGTATAAATGTGAATGTGGAATCTTCAGATTTATGGATGAAAGTTAAACAACATGTGCTTGAATAGAGCCAATAAGACAATTCTTCAGTATATTTCTCCCTTTTTACAATGTGTTCTCTCTCCTTTTCAAATGGCAGACCCTTCTTGTTTACTAACCCTTCCTATTTATAAGAGGCATTTTCCCAAAAAAATTAAAAAAGCACAACATAAAGAATATCCAAAAGGCATATCATTCGTGTCTCTTTCTAAGTTTAAACTACCGTTCGGCTGATCGCTCTTGGTCATCGTCCTTCGTCACAACGGCCATCGGTCGTTGTGTTGTGGTGACCTCGTTTCATGTCTCGCTTATTCGCTGTACGTCGTGGTTGTCAAATTTGGACCCATACACTTAGGTAATTATATATGATACATGAACGATATTTAAATAACACTTACGTCATCTATGATTTCATCAGGATTTCAAAATTTATATAAAAATAATAATCCTGATAATAATAACTAATAAGCGATTAACTGGAGATCATAATTAATATATGGACAAATATTAGGTAATACACAGGCGATTTATGATTTCATCAAGATCTCCTCCAGTTTAAAAAATTATTCAGATTATAACTTATATGCAATCAATCGAGTTCACCCAGGCAATCATAAGGCGATTTCTAGGTAACACATAGGGGATTTAGGATTTCACTAGAATCTCTCACTTTATAACAGAACAAACCTAGTGATATCTAAAACGCGATCAATTGGAGATTACTTTGGTGATCATATTATATATATATATATATATATATATATATATATATATATATATATATATATATATAGGTGATCCCTAAATAACACATAGGTAATCTATGAATATCAAGATCTCGCACTTTATAAAAATTAATTTTGGTAATAACTAAGAAGCAATCAATTAGAGACCACTTAGGCAATTATAAATAATACATGGGGATCACGTAGGCAATCATATATCATATTTGAGTGCTTTTTAGATAACAGATAGGAGATTTATGATTTTACTAGAATTTCTCACTTTATAAAAACGTTGATCCTTGTAATAATTAATAAGTAATTAATTAACAGGAGATCACTTAGGCGATCATAAATAAGACATGGGAAATTTCTAAATAACACATAAGCGATCTATAATATCATTAGGATCTCCCAGTTTATAATAAATTTATTCTAATAATAACTAATAAGCGATCAACCGGAGATCATTTAGCATTCATAAATGAACATGAGTGATTTTTAGGATGTTAGGACCGAAATAAGCAGGTGTCATGCGGAAGCTAGCAACACAAATCTTGAATGACGATAAATCACACAATAAAAAGAGAAATCTACCAAAAGAGACACAAACATTTAACGTGGTTCAGTCAACTGACCTACGTCCACAACGAAGATGAGCAACCACTATATAAAAAGGAGAGTACAAAATACTGAGAGAACAACCTCACAAAGAGGCAAACATAAGTGACACATTAACTCTTGTCCCAAAATGTTCTCTCCCTAAATACTAATCTCAAGCCCCCTATGACTACATTGTGGATGCTACTGAATGAGAAGGAAGGATCCTCAATATATAGAAGTCCAAACATTTTCCTACAAAAAAAGACTAGACAAATATAAGTAATTTATAATCATTCTACAAGAAGAAAAACTCAATTAAGGTAATTATATTGCCATTTTCCTTCAACAAACAGGAAAACCAAATATGGTAAGAAAATTATGGCAAACACCTAATAATTCTCCCCCTTGGCCTGAATTTTCTGACAAAATAAACTTGATCAACCTTCTTCACATTGCCTTCAACAAGTCACATCTCGAAATCTCCACCATGAAGTTTGTCTCAACGTGCGTAGCACTTCGATCAAATTTCTCAAAAAAAAATCATGATTATCGTCAAATAGGTTGCGGCTAGAACTGAACCCGCTAAGATAAACATATCTTGAACCTTGCTCTGATACCATTTGTTAGGACCGAAATAAGCAGGTGTCATGTGGAAGCTAGCAACACAAATCTTGAATTACGATAAATCAGACAACAAAGAGAAATCTACGAAAAGAGACACAAACATTTAACGTTGACCTACATCCACAACGAAGATGAGCAACCCACTGTATAAAAAAGGAGAGTACAAAATACCGAGAGAACAACCTCACAAAGAGGCAAACACAAGTGACACACCAACACTTGTCCCGAAAAGTTCTCCCCCTAAATACTACTTTCAAGGCCCCTATGACTACATTATGGATGCTACTGAATGAGAATGAAGGATCCTCAATATATAGAAGTCCAAACATTTTCCTACAAAAAAAAGACTAGCCAAATATGATAAATTTATAATCCTTCTAGAAGAAGAAAAACCAAATTAAGGTAATTATATTGCCCTTTTCCTTCAACAAATAGAAAATCAAATATGGTAAGAAAATTATGACAAACACCTAACATAGGTAACCCGTACGCGATTAGTGATTTCACCATGATCGGCCTCCCTCTTTATAAAAGAATTAACCTCATAATAACTACTAACTTATCAACCTTAGGTGATCATAATACATGACCGATTTCTATATAATGCATAGGAAATCTATAATTTCACCGAGATCGCCCACTTTATAAAAAGTAATCCGGATATTCAAGTATATATATTTACATGTAGTAAGTTTTGAATAAAATTCGCCTTAACTTAACAGAAAATAGAGAATTGATTCACCCACTTATTTCTCTTCACGAGGAACTAAAATTACTACGACAAAATTATTGAACTTTAACAATCAAAGTAAGAGAATAAAGATCACTTAAAAAAATTCTTTTAAAAATATGTTAAAAAAGGTATCAAAATAAAAATGAGGAAGAAGAACCAACCAACGTGCAATAGATGCTTGCTAAATACTTATGATATATTTTTTTGGCCTTTTGGCTAAAATCAAGTACGAGATTGTTGCTTGTTCTATTTTTTATTAGTTGTCACAAGGCTATTTTCTTTTCTCTCGTTGTGTGCAATTCTCTAAGAAGTCTAGTCATGTGAGTTTTTCTATTTTCAACATCAATAATCTAGGTTGAATCCATTATTTGATTTTCATATTCTTCTCCACTAGTTTGTAACAACAACAACCCAATATAATCTCATTTAGTGGGGTCTGAAGGATAGTATGTACGCAGACCTTAATCCTACCCGTGGGTAGAGAGGCTGTTCCAAATAGACCCCCGACATCCTTTCCTCCTTGCTCTTGGGGAGACTCGAACTCACAACCTCTCGATTGAAAATGAGGGTTATTTACCATCAGAACAACCCCTCTTGTCTTCTCCAGTAATTTATAATAGTCAAAAAACCATTAAAAAAGAATTGAAGAAAGGATCCTGTAATAGCCATTTGTAATTATCTTTTAGTTTTTATATTAGTTTCAAAAGGTACCCATTTGAAGCTGGTGTATTTCCTCTTTATAAGTCAGTGGAGCCAATATGGTCATAAACCAAAAAATTTAATCCAATAAGATATGAACTTTTATCGGTCTTTATACAAAACATCACCTACCTAATTCTCCTTTATCCCTTGCGTAGAAAAATTAACTTAAATAACATTCCACCCTATTAATCAAATTAAAAATAGTCGGTAAATATATAATATATTTATATATATAATTTATCCATTATATAGTTATATATAATTAATGTATAATCTAGGAGTATAACTAGAATTAATAAGCTATTAATTTGTAAAGATTATCGTTGGTTGGCTCAATTATAAGCATGTGAAACTTCTAAATATGGTTAGCGTGAGGGTAGTAGTCACTCACTATCACAGAGGAGGAAGGGGGCTTCACATACTTTAACTTTTTTTCATAATAAAAAACAAGAACGACAATCCTTACATAATAAGCAAAAGAGTAAATACGACTGAACGATCAACAACAGAAGTATCTTGACTTAATCTTCTTCTTTTTCACCCTTAACTTGAGGCTCATCTTTTGGATTGATCTTAAAGGATGTGATGTTTTTCACATAGACTCCAATACCATTAATGCCATCGCCATTTCTGCTGCCATAAAAACCACCAAATAAACTTCTTCCAATATAAAAGTTGAACCCTTGGTCACCAGTTGAAGGGGTCCCAAATGGTCCATATGAATCCTTGTTGGTTCTAACTATTATAGATTTCAACGTTTGGCACGGGCCAAGAGAACCACTTATCGAAGTAAAATACTCTGATGGATAATCAAAGATAACTGCTGAGTAGTTTTCAGAACCATCAACACTAAGACCATGTCTGTTCGACATAACTAAGTCACCATTTTCATAGAAAAGGAATTGAAGTGCAAGAACCGAGCATTCATTGTAGTAAGCATAAATGCCAGCAACCTGGTTTCGTCCCTTTTCATCCCAAATTGTTCCACCACGTCCCCCCACTGGCCCAACTTTGATCATATCCATATTCTCTCTTCTTTCTGATTTAATGAAGTAGTTGGAAGATCTATATAGAGGAGTTAATTTCAACTTCTAAAGAAGTTTTTGAGTCGCATACTACTAGGAGCCGTTACAGCTTCACGCGTTGCTATTTGTTCTGACTCTTAGTTTCTCTCTTTTGAATTTAATTTAGGTGCTCATTGAATTAGAATATCGTATAAATTAGCACTAGGAACCTTTTCATTGTCACATGTTGATACAACTCCCTTTGATTTTGCTTGTTCACTATTGACTTTGCAAGACTCTTTAAGAAATAATAAGTAAAATGTTTAATTTACCATGATACCCGTATTAATTGATGTATAATTTTAATGAATTTGAATAATGATTTTGAATGATCATCTAAGGATAAAACATGGAAAATAAATTATTTTTCTCTTAATATGCGAAAAGTAACAAATAAAAATAAAAATTTATTTTTAGAATACTTGACAACTAAGAGTAAACGGAAGGAGTAGTTTTTCCCATTCAATTTAAATTTGACGTTCGAAGAACTTCATTTTTCAATATCCTAAATTTTTTTCTTTTGATAAATCAGCATGTAATATAGTTGGTGAAGTTACAGTAATAATTTTAAACATTCTCTATACTGAGAATCCCCAATCTCATCTGTCGCATTTATTCTTCTACTTGACTGGATTAACAGTATTTCGAGTATAGAGCATGTCACTCAAACAACGCATGCCAAACAGGGGCGGAACCACATGGAGTTAAGTGGGTTCATATGAACCCGCTTCATTGAAAAATAACATGATATATGTATAGTTATATTTTTGCTGTTTTCAAACAAATAAAGATATAAATATATTGTTGAACCTACTTGTTGGTAAAGAGGGTTCAAATTTTTCACATGGTCTTGAGTTCGAAACTAGCTAACCACATATGACCTTTAATTTTTTATTTCTGAATCCACTTAATAAAACTTTTGGGTCCGCAACTGTTGCCAAATATATTTATTATTACTGCATCCAGTAATAAATATACCCTCTTAACCTTCCGTAAAAGTTAAAGTACATTAAAAAATAATGTTAGATGCATGCCGCGAAGAAGAGATTAGAGAATTCTCAATTAAACCCCGGTTCACAATAAGTGTCTAATTTGTTTTTTTATTTTGGTTCAAAATAAGTGTGCAGTTATGTAATCAAGAAAGAATTTAATTTGGTTTTACAAAATAACCCATATGTATATATCCCTAAAAAGTTTTCTTACACATCTCATTAAATATTTAATTAGCGGTAATTTAGTCATACTAGGTATTTTTGTATAGAATTTAATATTTTCTTAATGGGCGTACTAAAAGCAAATTGGACATTTATTGTGAATTAAAGGGAGTATGAAATTAGCTCAACTGGCTAATTGAGTGCAAGCTACCGACTCTATACACTTCTAACTAACAATTGCTTACTAAGTATTTAAATTAGCTCTAACATAACCTAACTTCTAAAAAGTACACTTAGGCCCATATCTTACTAACTTCTATATACTCCAATACTTTCCTTCAAGTTGAAGGGTGTAAAATATTTAATACACCAAGCTTGCTAAGTAGATACTGATGCTGAGGTGAGGCAAATCCTTTGGTGAGTATGTCTGCTTGTTGATGTCTTGTGGATATGTATTGTATTTGTAGTCTCCCTTATTTGAGCTTCTCCCTGAAAAAGCGACAATCTATTTCAATATGCTTTGCTCGCTCATGAAAGATGGGATTACCAGCTATTTGAGTTGTTTCTTTACTGTATGAAAATAGAATAACTGGTCGATGAATTGGAGTCTTTAGTTCTGCAAACAGTCCTCTCAACCACACTATCTCAGCTACTGCAGATGTCATACTTCTGTATTCAGCTTCAGCATTGCTTCAAGAGACTGTGTTTTGCTTCTTCAACCTCCAAAAAATTAAAGAATCACCAAATTTAACAAGGTGACTACTAAGTGACCTTCTACTTATTGGACATGCTGCCCAGTTTGAGTCACAGAACCCAACCAAGGTCTCAGCCTACTGTCTTCTTATGATCACTTCCATACCTGGCGCATGTTTTATGTAACTCACTACACGAGTAACTGCGTCCACGTGAGATCTTTTGGAGTCTACATGAATTAACTCAAAACTTGTACTGCACAGCTAATGTGTGTTCTAGTGACTGTGAAATATATGAGTTTTCCCATAAGCTTCTGATAACTTGTGGCATCTATCAAAGGGTCAAGGCCTTTAGTTCTTATGCAGTACTAACTTGGCTTTATTAATGAGTTCTTTTCTGCTTCCTATTAGCAATAGATCATCCACATAGATTAGAATACTCATAGTCTCATTCTCAGACTTTTTAGTGAATAAGAAGTAATGATAGACACTCTAGATAAAGCATGCACTAAGTAAGACCTCTGTAAGTCTAAGATTTCACATTCTCGATGCTTGTTTAAGTCCATATAGGGATTTGAATGCCTACAAACCTTTTTCTCCCCTGTCTTTGAAAACCTTGAGGCAAGTCCATATAAACTTCCTCATCTAGGTCTCCTTGTAGAAAGCATTGAACACATCCATTTGATAGAGGCCCCAGTTTTTGAAAGCAGCTAATGTTTTTTTACTGATCGAACGGTCACCTTCTTTGCCACTGGTGAAAGTTTTATGGTAATTTTGGCCCTCTTATGATTTTGTCCCTTAGTAACCAAGCGAGCCTTTAACCTTTCCACCTTTCCATTAGCTTTGTACTTGATCTTGTAGTCCCATTTTGATACTACAGATGATTTCCCAGGAGGTAAATCTATCACTTTCCATGTCTTGTTGTATTCTAATGCCTCAATCTCTTGTTTCATGGCATGAATCCATCTATCATCCTGCATTTCTTCTCTAAAGTTATGTGGCTCTTTGGCTATGGAGAAGGACTTATGTATTCTTTGTACTTCTTTGTGATACAATCATAAGACAAGAAGTTGGAAATAGGAAAAAGACACTTTGAACCTTGTTTAGTAGGAACAACATAGTCTTGCATCTGAATTGGAGGGTGTTTGGTTCTAGTTGGTTTCCTGGTGAGCATATTAGGAAGTGTCTATTCTTGATATGTTGGAGCATCCCTGCCTAGTGTACTTGCTTGAGCATTTGCATCTAATGAAATCGTGTGATCAGTCGTTGGAACGGCCACTCCTAATGAGTCATATGTATACGGATTCCCTGAACAAAACATCCCTGCTAACAAAGAAAGAGTTAGTAGTCCTGTTAGATAGTTAATATCTCTTCAGAGTAGTGGAGTAGCCCATTAGGACAACTTTCTTAGCTCTGGGCCCAAACTGGTCTTCTTTAGCTACATTTGTACCATAGCATATGCATCCAAATATTCTGAGATATGCAAGTAAAGGTGGCCTGCCATACAATAATTCAAAGGGGCCTCTCCCTCGTATTACTCTAATTGGGAGTCTGTTTATAAGATAAATAGCTATTTGAACACATTTTCCCCTAAACCTGGCTGGTACCCTAGCCTGGAATTTCAATGCTCTAGCAGTGTCTAAGATGTGCCTGTATTTTCTCTCAGCCGCCCCATTTTGTTGTGGGGTGTGCACACAACTACCTTGATGAATTACACCATAAATCTGAAAGAACTCACTCCGCTGATGATTAAAAAATTCTCCACCATTATCTATTTTAATCACTTTAATACATGTGTTGAACTGTGTCTTAACCATACAGAAGAACTGCTTCAATGAAATGATGGTTTCACTTTACAATTGTATTAAAAAGATCCAAGTTGCTCTAGTATAATTATCTACCACTGTAAAAAAAGTAATGTTTTTTGTGTAGAAAATCATTCTATCATGATATGTGTGCTTTGGTTGTATTAGCATCATTTTCAAGTATCGGTTTTGATGAATGACAAACAATGAAGTCAAGTGTCAAACAACGTTATTATATGACAAACAATCAAGATTGAATGCCGAGAAGCATATTGATGAATGGATTGCATGGAAAAGCCAAAGACGAGCTCAAAAGTTCAAGACCGAAGACCCAAGGCGTGGGTCGTTACGTAGAGCCAATGTAAGATCAACGGTTAAGTTATCTCGTCTTTTGGCTCAACATAGGTCATCATAATATGCATAAAATCATTTTATCAAATCATATTTATCATAAACATATTTCAAATACTTCAAACAAAATGATTTTAACGTTTTCATTTTAACCAAAATGGTTTTTGAAGTAAGTTTTCAATTCTGGACAGCATAAGAGAATAATCGATTATGCAAAAGTGATAATTGATTATTCTGGGAAATTCCATTTATTGAAATTTCCGCAGAGTAGGATAATCGATTATACACTTGGGCATAATCGATTATCTTGTATCCGTTGCCAAAATTTTTGAACGACAGGCAGATAATTGATTATGCAAATCCAATAATCGATTATTCTAGCACAAAATCAGCTTCCGATTTTGTAACGGTAAGCTGATAATCGATTATGCAAATCTGATAATCGATTATTTTGGCATAAAATCAGCATAATTGATTGTCAATTAAGCAACGGACATACAACTTATAACCCCTATAAATAGAGGTCTTTTAAGCTGATTTGATACACACAACACCTCTCATTATTCATATACATATTGATATTATTTGTGCATCATTATAGAGCTTTTGTTGAGCCATTTGAGAGACAACTTTGAGTTGTTCATAGAGCTTATTTTGTATCTCTTTATCTACTCTTATTAGAGAGTTCTTGTTGTAAAAGAGAAAGGTGTTTGAGAAGACCATATCTTCTTATTGATTGTCGGGTTTGCTAAGTACCTTCAATCTTAGTATGTGAAGTCTTGTGGTGCGGTATCCACGAGCAAGGTGAAGTCTTGTGGTGCGGTATCCACGAGCAAGGTGAAGTATTGAGGTGAGGTATACTCGAGCAAGTTGAAGTCTTGTAGAGTGTACATCTACGAGCAAGTGTAACGGTTTGTTAGGCACCCGTAAGCTTAACGGAGTTAGTGGAAACTCGAGAGAGTCTCTCGGGGACTGGACTAACCACACGTTGTGGTGAACCGGTATAAATTCGGTGTGTCCTTTCCTTACTATTTTAATTACCGCATTTACTTTACTCCTACAATTTTAATTCCGCAATATTTATCATTATTCTCGTGCCGCACTATTCACCCCCCCTCTAGTGACGGGCATAAATCCTAACAATTGGTATCAGAGCCTAACTCTCTGAAAGCCTTAACCGTTGAGAGAACGATATATATATTTTTTGTTGAGAATGTTGAACGCAGGAATGATGAGCGAAGGACACTCCACCAATAGGCCTCCACTATTTGACGCAACAAATTACACATATTGGAAAGAGCGGGTGAGAATCTTCATCCAATCAAATAACTTTCGCTTGTGGCAAATCATCAAGAACGGTGAACAAATGCCAACAAAGAAAGTTGATGAAACCACGGTTCCAAAGGAGGAAGATGAATATGATGCCGAGGACGTCAAGAAAGTTGAAAATAACGCAAGGGCCGTCAACTTATTATATTGTGCGGTGAATCCGGATGACTATCGGAAGATTTCTTGCTGCACAACCGCCAAGGAGATGTGGGATAAACTCGAGATCACTTATGAAGGTACGCCTCAAGTCCGAGAATCAAAAGTTGATTTTCTAACACATGAATATGAACTTTTTAGAATGAGGGAGAATGAAAGCATCGATATTATGTTTGAACGATTCTCAATGATCATCAACGATCTCCATGCTCTCAGAAAAGTATACTCGAACAAAGATCTAGTTCAAAAAATCTTGCGGAGTCTCACTCCCGAATGGCGTTCCAAAGCCAATGCCATCCAAGAGTCGATAGGAATCACGGACGTCACAATTGATGGACTAAGAGGTAACCTCAAAACTTATGAAAGCACTATTCTTCATCCTTCTTATGGAAACAAGAAAATTTCGAATATTGCATTCAAAGCCTTATCCTCTAAAAGAGAAGAGGTAAGTGATTCGGATAGCGATGATGATAATATTTCCAATGCCTTGATCGAAAGGTTTTATAAGTTTATGAAAAAAGAAATAAAGAAGGAAGAACTAAGTCCTTTATGCCAAAATTGTGGAAAATTTGGCCACACCAAATCACATTGTCCAAAATCCAAGGACAAGAAGAAGAACAAACACCAAAGGCGTGTGACGTGGGATTCGGACAGCTCGGGCGATGAAACTGCCGCACTATGCCTCATGGCCAATGAGGAAGAAGAGGTAAGTAATTCTAACTCTTATACTTTTGAAGAATTACAAAAAGCTTTTCAAGAATTATATGTTGAATTTAAAAAGATTTCAAAAATCTCCAAAGAGGCCAAGGCTAGAATTAAAGTCTTAGAAGAAGAAAATAAATTTTTTGAAAATGATAATATTGATCTTAAAAATAAAATTAAGGAGATAATGAAGCCTCTTCAATTGATCAAAGTTCAAATTGTTCTTCTTGTAGATCTTTGAAAATAGAGAACATAGAACTTAGGAACACACTAGAAAAACGTAGTGTTGATGATCCTAAAACAATTGAAGAAATTAAAAAGGATGATAGAAATGAAGTTGGACCACCTAGAAATAATTCTAGGAACTTCACTAATGAGTCTAAAATTAATCATTTTAGACCACCTAGAAACAACTCTAAGAATTTTGTTAATGAATCTAGAATGAATCATTTTAGACCACCTAGAAATGACTCTAGGAATTTCAACGCTTCTAGGAATAACGACTTTAGATCACCCCTAGAACGTTTTTGGCTCAACCAAGACATATGCACAACCCGAATGTTATATGTCATTATTGCAACCAGGTAGGACACATAGCACCCGTATGTTTTGCAAAGCATAGGGATTTATCTTTTAGCTATGATTATTATTTGCCTAACCCCCAAGGACCGAAAAGTGCTTGGGTACCAAAAACCTATTTTTAGGTACTTTGTGTGCTTGAAGACTACAATATCGTAGTAGATGCACCAAGCACGAAACCTTATTGCATCTAGGGGGAATTTCGGTTAGTTATCATATTTTTGATAAAAACGTAATAGTTGATATGTGTTAACAATTAATATATCTTTGTTAACAATTGGTATTAATTATTTTTGTTAATTCATGTTTGATAACTTTTATTTTGAATAACAATTGGTATCAATTATTTTTGTGTTAAAAATAATGATTGATTCATGTTTTGATGAATATTATTTTTGGCTTGAATAACAGTCGATATGTTTCTAAGTAATATGATTTGCTAAAAATAACCGTTATTAAGGTTATTATGTTTTTACTAACATTTAGTATTATCTTATGTTGGTATGATTTTTCTTAAATCGTCAATATATATTCCTCAATATATTTACTATCTTTTATTTTTGACACTAATAGTTGGTATACCTAAAAGGGGAAGTGTCAAAATGGGTAAGTAGCCTTTGTATACTCTCCTTTTTGCTAATGCCAAAAGGGGGAAGAGTTTAGGCGATATGCATCAAATAAGGGGGAATGTATCTACGTTATAGTATGTCTTATTTGAGGGGGAATTATCATTAAGGGGAATAAGTGTGCATGAATTGTATATTGAGATATAGCATGAATTTAGGGGGAATCCGATATGCATATCTCCTGTTGTTTGTCATTATCAAAAAGGGGAAAATTGTAGAAAATCATTCTATCCATGATATGTGTGCTTTGGTTGTATTAGCATGATTTTCAGGTATCGGTTTTGATGAATGACAAACAATGAAGTCAAGTGTCAAACAACGTTATTATATGACAAATAATCAAGATTGAATGCCGAGAAGCATATTGATGAATGGATTGCAGGGAAAAGCCAAAGACGAGCTCAAAAGTTCAAGACCGAAGACCCAAGGCGTAGGTAGTTCGGTAGGACCAATGTAAGAGCAACGTTTAAGTTATCTTGTCTTTTGGCTCAATATAGGTCATCATAAATATGCATAAAATCATTTTATCAAATCATATTTATCATAAACATATTTCAAATACTTCAAACAAAATGATTTTAACGTTTTCATTTTAACCAAAATGGTTTTTGAAGTAAGCTTTCAATTATGGACAACATAAGAGAATAATCGATTATGCAAAAGTGATAATCGATTATTCTGGGAAATTCCATTTATTGGAAATTTCCGCAGAGTAGGATAATCGATTATACACTTGGGCATAATCGATTATCTTGTATCCGTTGCCAAAGTTTTTGAACGTCAGGCAGATAATCGATTATGCAAATCCAATAATCGATTATTCTAGCACAAAATCAGCTTCCGATTTTGTAACGGTAAGCTGATAATCGATTATGCAAATCTGATAATCGATTATCTTGGCATAAAATCAGCATAATTGATTGTCAATTAAGCAACAGACATACAACTTATAACACCTATAAATAGAGGTCTTTTGAGCTGATTTGATACACACAACACCTCTCATTATTCATATACATATTGATATTATTTGTGCATCATTATAGAGCTTTTGTTGAGCCATTTGAGAGACAACTTTGAGTTGTTCATAGAGCTTATTTTGTATCTCTTTATCTACTCTTATTAGAGAGTTCTTGTTGTAAAAGAGAAAGGTGTTTGAGAAGACCATATCTTCTCATTGATTGTCGGGTTTGCTAAGTACCTTCAATCTTAGTGTGTGAAGTCTTGTGGTGCGGTATCCACGAGGAAGGTGAAGTCTTATGGTGCGGTATCCATGAGCAAGGTGAAGTATTGAGGTGAGGTATCCTCGAGCAAGTTGAAGTCTTGTAGAGTGTACATCTACGAGCAAGTGTAACGGTTTGTTAGGCACCCGTAAATTTAACGGAGTTAGTGGAAACTCGAGAGAGTCTCTCGGGGACTGGACTAACCACACGTTGTGGTGAACCAGTATAAATTCGGTGTGTCCTTTCCTTACTATTTTACTTACCGCATTTACTTTACTCCTGCAATTTTAATTCCGCAATATTTATCAATATTCTCGTGCCGCACTATTCACCCCCCTTTAGTGACGGGCGTAAATCCTAACATTTTGTCATGTGTAGCTACTGTATAAGGTCCCCATATATTCATATGAACAAGTTGAAATGGTTTTACACCTAGGTGCTCAGTAACGGGAAAAACCAATCTACATTATTTACATAAGGGACAAATGGAACACTTATTATGTATTGTATTGTCTACTTTATTGTGCAAGAAAGAAATATTTTAGGTCACTGGTAATGAAGGATGCCCAAATCTCATGTGCTAAAGTTCTCATGAAACTTCATCTTTCTACGGTGTGCTAATAATAGCAAATGCTAATCTTCTTGCTCCTGTTCCTCTCAGAAAATGAAGCCCCACCAGTCTCCTTACCAATCCCCTTCACCGTGCCACTGTAAAGGTCCTGAAAGACACATAATTTGGGTAGGAAAAGATCATCACATTGCAAGTCCCTAGTTAGTTTTGAGACTGACATTAGGTTGAACTTGAATTCAGGAACATACAATACATTTTCTAGTTTGTTATCCTCTAATAATTGTGTGCTACCAATGCGAGTAACATTAGTACTATCTCCATTTGGCAGTCTCACTTTCTCTGTCTTACAACTGTCCATAATTTTAACGTCATTCATTAGTCCCAGTGAAGATGTTATATGATGCGTAACCTCTAAATCCACTATGCAACTATCATCATAAACATTTGATGCAAGAAACACATTATTACTTGCCAAATTAGCTTGTGTTTGATTTTCATTGTGTGCATCTTTGTTGAGAAAGTGCAGAATATGTTGATAGCGTGCCTCAATGAAGAAAAAATCTCCTCCTTTCTGATGTGATGTTCCTTGAGGATTAGAGGTTGTTTGGACCTTCTACATTTTTGAATACAGTAAAAGGTCCTTTAGGTCTATAATCTCTCCCTTGATGCCCTTTATTTCCTATGAAATCTTCAGGATATCCAATGATCTTGAAATAATTTTCTTTAGTGTGTCCTTTCTTGTGATAGTGTTCACACTGTAAGAATTATTTCTTCCCTCTAAATCCTTGACCGTTTCCTGCTTGCTTTACCATAGGATCTACATTTTCTTCCACTGCACTACCACTTAAGGATTGTTGACTTTCATCTTGTGTGATCATAGCGTATGCCGGATTAAGTTTAGGCTCAGTTGTTTTTATCAAAATATGCCTTCTAAGTATCATTCAAGCCATCCAAAAATTGCATCAATCTCTGTTGATGCAAATGCACTATATACTCCTTTCGATTTCACAAATTCACAATTTGGAGATGGCACCAACAAACCATACCTACCCATAGCTGCTTCAATTTTGTGAGCTACACAGCTATAGAGTCAGATTCACCTTTAATTTAGATCCTCCCACACAACATGTGCATCTGATGCATAAATGATCCCACTCAACAGATCCTTAGAGACATAGTTCATAATCCACAAATGCACAGTTGTGTTGCAAGTCTCCCATTCCTCATGGAGATCAATCTTCAAAAGATGCGTTAATGCATGTCCCAGTGATGAACCCTAATTTGTGCTTTGCCTTAAGTACAACCCGCATGAATCTGCTCCACAGACCATAGTTGGATTGGAATCAACACTAATCCTGGAGCGTTAGAGGTTATAAGAATCGAGGATGAGTGTAATCGATCTTCGTTTTCTCTCCCATTGTAAACAATCTCAAATTCAGCTCAATTGCACACAACCGAAGAAATTAAGGAAAGCAATAGAACCAGAATTCTCCAATTTTACAGAAATCTCACCAAACTATTGCGAAATGAAGAACACAGTGACGCCTTTCAATTTTGGAGAATATGAGAGAAGATCTCACAAATCTAAGCTTCAAAATCCATAAATCTATCTCTTGTGCTTTGATACCATGTTAGATGCATGCGCAGAAGAAGAGATATAGAGAATTATAAATTATGAAATTAGCTCAACTGACTAATTGAGTAAAAGCTGCCGACTATATACACCTCTAACTAACAATTAGTTACTAAGTATCTAAATTAGCTCTAACATACCCTAACTTCTAACATGTACACTTAGGCGCCATATCTTACTAACTTCTATATGCTCCAATAAATAAGAAGAGGAAAATTAATACAGTCAAATCTCTCTATAACAACCTCGTTTATTTCTAATATTTTTGGATGTTATAGCGAAGTGTTGTTATAGAGAACATATACTATAACATAATATAAAAATTGATTAAAAACAAACTTCCTTTTTATATTTAAGTTTTGTTACATAGGGATAGTGTTATAGAATGGTTTGACTATATTTCCAAAAAAACTACATTGTACTAACTTTTATAAAAGCGGAGATTAGCGCAGGAGATGACTATTTTAATCTAATCTCAGCTAAAGAAAAAAATAAACAAATCATATTGTGTCCTAAATAAAGCACTTTCTCATAAATCGTAATTTCAAGTAGGGGCATGGCCCTTTGATAGTTTGTTGGTTATGCTTTTGTAGGTGTGAACCAATTGAAATTTTAATTAATTAATTATTAATCGTTTTACAGATTAAACGAACTCTCTTATAGAATAGGCTAGTTTGTTTGGTTGGGGGGGGGGGGGGGGGGGGGATTTGACCTTCGATTATATCTGTAACAAAAGAGTGGCTCCACCACTAGTATTACGGTTTTTTTCCAGCACTATTTTGCCTAATATTTTCTTCTTTGACAATAAATGATGTTATACATCTCTTTTTCATCCTGTTAAACTACTCGTAATGAAAATAATAGTACAGTTAGACCTCTTTCTAGAAGTTTTTCGTTAAAATGATATATTATTAAAAAAATTCTTTGGAACCAATTTGTCATTTTAGCGATGGCACCTAATCTAACTCACTAGATAAATAAAATTACAATAAAATAACATATAATAATAATGCTAACAATAAAGAAGAAAATTACTAAATTTTATACAACTTTTTAGGGACTGGTAATACAAATCATGAGCTTCTAAGATTCAGAATTTACAACTGGTATAAAATAAATACATCACTTGTTTAAAATATAAACGAACAGATTTAAAATTTTAACACTACCTAGAACAAGAGACAGCTATGACCGGAATGTAGGTACATCCTTAATGCCAGCTCCCGCCATGCACAACAAAATCAACATCTAAAATCTGCACGCAAGGTGCAGACGTGTAGTATAAGTACAACTAGCCCATGCACCCAATAAGTATCCTAACTAATCTCGCCGAGGTAAGATAAGCAAGAACTATTGATGATACTCTCTACACCTGTGTAGTTAATAATTTTTGAAAATTATAGTGTAAATATATGATCAAATCAGGGAACTTAGGTAAAACCACTTTGATACTCATAGTTCTCTATTTTCAGGCTCAGTCAACAATCCAACCTATACGGAGGACACTCAAGTAAATAAGCTAGACAGTTAAGAAAATTGCAAGTAAAGATGAGATACCATAATCAATTATCAGTCCGTTACGTCGTGCAACCCAATCCCAAACATAATAACTAGCTCCCCCAAAGCTCACATCAATCAGAACCCATGCCCACACATTCCACGAATGAGTCACGTGCTAATAATATGAACCGTGCATGTGCACAATTCTTCAAATACCCTACTTAGATAATATCATAACATGTGGAGGAAGGAAAATAGCTAAATCAGATAAATGATCAAAGAAATTAAATTTCCACACATTGCACGGATAACTCACATGTCAATCAAATCAATTTATAGATATGCACGAACAAACAACTCACGTGCCAATAATCAATATATAGATTTGCACGGACAACTCACGTGCTTCACATACAACTCATATGCTAATAATATCAACATATTGATCCGCGCGGACAACTCACGTGCTAATAATGTAAATCGCCCTGCATGATCACACGCCTCCTGTCCAAGCATATGATACATGAGTAATTAAACAAGTATACATGTATATGATAAATGAAATGAGATTCTCATGCTCCTAGAATGGTATAAATAACATACTAAAGTGTAAGCATGTGCAAAGTGTGCTATCATAGCTCAAATTAGCAAGTTATTACAGAAATAGTAACTACCAAGTTTATTCAGGGAATTGGCTTCTTTGTAACTACAAGTATGGCTCATATAGTTCGCAACAATGATACAAATACGGGAAATGTTATAGTTTTAAGCTTAACAGTTACCTCTAGGCATATCATAGCCTAAGCATATTCCCTAACATGAATAATTATCCATGTGCTCACGCACGGGTTAAAACTCACATATATGCACACCTATAGCGTGTAGTTATTACAAATAATTCAGGCAACTAGTACCTCAACCAAGTTTAGATAGGATTCTTATCTCAAAAAAGCTGAATTCAATATAGAGCAAGGCAACCTCTAGAAATTCTATTCGTGAGTATTGACCTCTGAACGGACTCAAAACTAGCCCAAAGTAATTAAAACATATATAATTACAAATGATAAAAATACAATTTTAGTAAGAATACCACAATCAACCATAAAGTCAACATTGGATCCACGTATCGGAATCCAACAAAAGTTACAAAATACAAATGCTCATTTAACCATAAGTCCAACCATACTAAACTTACCAAATTCTGACATCAACTCGACCTCCAAATCATCAATTTAAAGTATAGAAAATTCTACCATTTTCAACTCAATTCACTAATTTGGAGATAAAAATAACAATGGATTTGTTTAAATTAACCAAAATCGAGTTAAGAATTCTTACCCCAATGTTTTCCTCGAATCTCCCAAGAAATCGCCTTACAAACAAGCTCAAAATTCCAAAAATTGAAAATTAAGACTTCCAGAACATAAGTTCTCCTGTCCAGGGATTTACCCTTCGTGATCTAGGAAAATGTATCGCAATCGAGAAGCACAAAAAATTTTCAGAACAATTTTACTCTATGTGATCGCGGCCATTTCCCAGCTATTGCGATGAAGAAACTTCTATTAACTCTTCCAAACTCTTTTCAATCAACATGTAGTGTAATAGCCATAAATCTTTGTGCATAACTCCATATGCAAAATGATTTGAATTTCTAAAAACTAGACACAAAGAGCTACAACTTTTATTTTTTGATCATCTACGAATTTTTTATAGATTGCAAATCAGCTTCTAAAATCGGATCAGTGACACTAGAATATTTAAAAATGGCGCAGACATGGTCAAAAACCACCATAAAATTCACCTGAGCAACCCTGGACCCCGTATGAATATATCAACAAGTTCTATGACACAATACAGACGTACTCGAGGCCTCAAATCATGAATAACAATATCAAAACGACGATTCACATATAAATTTAATCTTAATGAACTTTAAATATTCAACTTCCATATCTCGTGCCCAAACATATCAAATCAATCCGGAATAAACTCAAATTTTGCGTACAAGTACCAAAGAACATAACAAAGCTACTGAAATATGGAACAAAAATCCTAACTCGATATGATAAAACTCAACTCACAGTCAAACATCGGACATTCAAAACCTTCAAATTTCCAATTTTCGCCAATTAGTGTTGAAACCTTCTAAAAATATCCAAATAAAATTCCGGGCACGCGCACAAGTCCAAAATAACCATCTGGACCTAATGGAATCATAAAAACTCTGATTCGAAGTCGAATAATAAAAAGTCAAAATTAATCAACTCTTCCAACTTAAAGCTTCAGTTATGAAATCCATTTTTCCAACTAATTCCAAACCACTTGAAAATCAAAACTGACGATCCACACTCGTCATAATACATCACACATAGTTACTCGTGACTTCAAATAGTTGAACAGAATGTGAATGCTCAAAATGACCGGTCAGATTGTTACATTCTCCTCCACTTAAACATATGTTCGTTCTTGAACGTGCAAACAATTGTTTTTAAGCCTTCAAATCACAGTGCCACCTTACCACGTACATACCTGGGGTGATCCCATGTCACCCTAATCCATATAGGCATGACAACACAAAATAAATGAAGATCATTGCTTTAAACTTAGTCCGTAAGACTTAAAATCCAATTTCCAACATCTAAAACTTTCTACAAGGCCTGAATCTCGCATCTATACACTGTATAAATCCAAACTAGTTGTATTAAGCCTTAATAATAACTAAGATAATTACATAGCATACCACACAACTCGCATACTTATAGCAAAATTTCTAACCACAGTAATTGCTCAAAATAAACCCGATACCAGTAGTAAACCCCATATCAAGAGGAACCTTGTTCTAATACCTTGGTACACTTCTGATTAAAAAACGAACACACGGAATCTCATAAGAACTCATCAGATCAATAAGTCATGGAGCTCCCTCTCCTTTGACAAGAACCGTAGCCGATTTCTAATCTGATCAACAACATTATCCTTCCAAATGTACCGCAATGAAATCTGATAACACTCATTCTAGGTCCGACGATCTCACCTTATCAAATACAGTCACCCTGCTGACATGTCACACAGTTATAACCTTATGCCACAAGCCGTGAAATCCGTGTACCATTATGCAATAATTCAAGTGTTCTCTAACATGGAAAATAACTCAAATGTGAGAACCGTCCCGCAAGCTCAACAAGTGCCACCACAACACAATGCTAAGAAATCATCACACACCGTAGAACCAAAACACACAAATCTAACACAAAGAATCATATCCCAACATAACTTCATTACAGTGCGTGACCCTATCCAAACACCGACCCATATGAAATACCTCAAGCCACGATGCTCAAAATCAACATCCACACACAATTCGAAGTCAAGTACCCAAAGTGATTGACCATAAAACATACTATTATCTGGCTAGATTCGGCCAAACATTCACTATCTACAACCCCAAAACAATCTACTATGAGAACTCCCAGCAGCCAAATCTATAGAACACATGAATCACCATATCTGATTCTGATATGAACCTAGTTCACCAATTCTGAACCTGTCATGACAGCACCCAGTCTTCGCAACGTGGTAAGCCTAACACATTGCGGAATTTAACAGTCTTTACGAAAAACAATAACAAAAAACTAAGTAATATAAGAAAAATATGTAGATTTGCCGATCGGCACATATACTTCAATACAAATATAGAAAACAACCTCCAATACCCGAAAACCCACGGGCAACACAAGCTATATGAAGTCTTACACTGGTCTAGTCACTAGAATAGTCTAATGCAAAGGGGGATCGAAATAACATCTAATAACTAGGGATAGTATGAGAAGGAGTCTATGGATCTACGGACGTAGCAGATGTATACCTGATATCTTTGAATTATACATGTTTTATACCCGTTCTTACCTGAGCTTAGTGCATAAACTGCTTCAAATTAGTCTTAAATTGTTTACAAAGTGTTTTTGACTGCAGGTTTGAGCAACAAGACGATATATATCACAAATCATCTCAAAAGAGCAGTGAAACCTGCCAAGCGCCAAAAGATAATTCAAAGTGGGAAGAAGGTCACATGCGGGGACTATACTGTTTTGATGTGCGGCTGCACAGATTAGTTTGCAAGAAGCCAAGTGAGAAATAACCTGCGCGGACCATACTATTTTGGTGTGCAGCCGTGCAGGATAGTTCAGAGAGTGACCAAAATAGAGGAAAACCCACGCAGACCGCATCTATTTCCACGCGGTCCGCACTAACAAGAGAGTAGATGTTCAGAGACTCAAGGCATCAGGCCCACGCGGCTGCACACCAATTCAATATGGTCTGCGTGGGAGAAGTTCAGAGAATAAGCAAATTGGGAAAATCTCTTGTGCATCCACATGCCCTTTCCACGCGGTTCACATTACTGTAGCTCTGCGGCCGTGTGCCATTTCCATGTGGTTCGCGTAACCTGACCTATGCGGCCGCATATCATTCCTGTGCGGTCCGCATCCTCAAGTCTAGAAGCCAGAACTGAAGACCACAATCCTTATGCGGCCGCATGATATTTCTGTGCCGACCGCAACAGACCCTAGGAGTATTTTTATCCGGTTTTTCCTATGTAGTATAAATAGAAAAATTTACTTTTTTAGGTCAAGTTTTTCATTCTCTTTAGCAATTGAGCTTTTGACTCTCGTATTTAGCCTACATTAGGCAATTTTCTCGTATGATTAGAGTGGACTCAAGTAGATTAATCTTATAGTTAATGAATATGTTGATTTCTTCTAGTATTTCTTCTTTGTATGCTTGTTCCATGTCTAGCTTAACCCATTAGCTAGGGTTATGGCTAAACCCTAGTGTGAGTAATTAATGGATATTCTTGATTAATGCTTGGATGATATTGAGTGTTTGGTATTTGGGTTGTTTGTATGATTTTATTTAGATTTGGTGGTTGCAAACACTAATTCACCCTTAGAGGGTTTTGAATCTTTTTTAGAAAGAGCGTCTATGACCTATATTCAACCCAACAAGGATTTGGGATGGACCCATGAGAATGGTAGTCCCAAGTAATGGGTTAAACGTCGAGAGAGTAAATACCCTACTTGCACCTTGAGTTGCTTGGGGAAATTAGCCTACCCAATTGGTCTTGAGAGAGTCAATTGGGAAAAATTACTCTCTCAACCGAGAGGTGTGAGAGTGAGTGCTAAAGTGCACCGGTTATTCATATTTCCCATAATTATCATCATTGTGTTAGAATTTTATACCCGTTAATTAGCCACCTAGGTGACAGTCACGACCATGGTGCCTTTCTCTTATTGCATAAAACTAGCATCAAAACTTAGCATAATTTTAGCTTACAATAGTAGTTGGTAAATCTAGTTGATAACTAAAGAAAAACCCAAAAATGATAAGAAGATCAATTAGAAGCCAAAACACATTTCTATCCTAGTAAATACATCAACTCCAAATTGAAGCTCCCTCTGGAATAATCGACCTCGATACACTATTAGGTTATTAGTAGTCGCGCCAACTCAATATTAGGTTTGAGTCCGCACCGATCAATTTTTGGCCCCGTTGCCGGGGAGCTTTTCGGTGTTTGACTATTTGTTGGCTAGTTTTGTGATTTTGCTTCTCTTTCCTTCTTTTTACTTATTTTGTTTGTTCATTCACTCAGGTACCAATGGCTTTAAATGCAAATGATCTAATTAATGTTGGAGTGGAGGAGGTGGAAGATGTGTAACAAGATGATATTTTACCCCTAGCACAAAGGAGGGGTAAAAATGCTAATGCTAATGCTAATGACAACATACCTGACCCTTTTCCACCTCCACCAAGAGTTGCTCCACAAGTTCTACCCAATCAAGGGTACGCAAGTGCAATAGTTCCTCCCCAAATCCGGGCGGGGAACTTCCAAATAACCAATGTCATGCTCACTTTGCTCAAACAAAGAGGGTATTTCACAGGTGCATCAGACCAAAACGCCTACAAGCATTTGAAAGGGTTTGTGGATACTTGATGGGGAAGCAAGCAAACGAATGGTTCGAAAGATGCATTGAGGCTAAGGCTTTTCCCCTTCTAACTTTGGGGGAAAGCATTGGACTGGTTGGAGTGATTGCCAAATCATTCCATCACTACTTGGGATGAATTGGCGGATAAATTCATTGCAAAGTTCTTCTCGCCTCGTCATATGGAGGATCTTAGAGATGAGATCCCATCTTTCAAGCAAGAGCCGACGGAGCCTTTACATCAGATATGGGAGAGATTTTGGACAATGGTGAAAGAGTGCCCCAACAACGATATGAATGATATGATGATCCAACAGACGTTCTATCGAGGTATAAACACAACAAACCAATGCATTGTTAATCAGTTGGTTGGTGGTAATTTTATGAAGCTTCCATACAACGAAGCTTGTGATGTTCTTGATGAAATGGCCGATACTTCTTCGGTATGTCAAAGCCGGGATAATGTTCCTCAAGGTTACCCCAATGTTATACACTTGAATAAGGAGTTATATGATCACGTTCAAGCCATCGCCGAACTCACAACAACAATAAACCAATTGGCTAAGGCGCAACTTCAACAAGTTCAAAATTTGCGTCAAGTCAATGCAATAGAGGGAGTGAGTATGACGAAAAGAAGGCAAAGAGGGCAATAACAACCTCCAAATTTTTTTGACAACTTTGATGATGGGAATGGTGGTTATTCGAATGAATTTCATGATGACCAAAGTGAAGAGGTCTAATATGTCAATAACTACCAAGGTAATAGAGGAAATCAAGGGAATCAACTATGGCGCTCTCAAGGCAATTAGGAGAACTAACGAAACAGTGGAAATTGGAACAATAATTGGGGTAATCAAGGTAACAATTGGGGTAATCAAGGTAATCAAGGTAACAATTAGGGTAATCAAGGCAACCAAGGAAATTGGGGCGGAAACAACAATAATTGGAACAACAACAACTATGGTAGGTGGAACAATAATCTAGGAGGTAATCAAGGCAATCGGGGGCAAGGCTTTCAAAGGACCCCGATGTTCCAACCCGAACAACCCACTCTCATTCAAATCTCAAGGGTCAAGTTCTTCAGGTCAAGATATGGGTAGAATTGAGAACATGTTCGAACAAGTGATGAAGAAGAATCACAACTTGGATGCCCAATTATCCTCCCACAACACTTTGATTCAGAACTTAGAGGTGCAACTTGGACAAATATCACAATCTCTCAACACTCGCCCGAAGAGTGCACTACCAAGTGATACGATGGTGAACCCCAAGGGTTGGCACAATAACCATGTCATGGTGGTGAAAACGCATAGTGGGATCTGGGGTGATGCGTAAGAAAGTCAAGTTAGGGTCGATGATGATGAGTTGCAGGAAGATGATGTCCCATTAGTGGTTAAAGATATTGTTGAACCAATTGTAAGAATGAAGTGAGAATAGATATTGATGAGGATGATGAGGAGACCCAAGAGGCCATGAACCTGTCTAGGGAACACGTCATTGACATGTCGGAACCTACGGTGCCAAAAGACAAGGCACCTTTACCTAGGCCTCCTCCGCCATATCCTTAAAGATTGGCCAAGCAAAAAGGTGACAATCAATTTAAAAAGTTTATTGAGATGATGAAGAGTTTGACCATCAACGTTCCTTTGGTGGAGGCACTTGAACAAATGCCCGGATATGCAAAGTTCATGAAGGACTTGGTTACTAAGAAGAGGTCTATTGAGTGCAAAACTATCAAGATGACGCGTCAAGTGAGTTCCATTATGCACTCCATGGCTCCGAAGCTAGAGGATCCCAGTACATTCACAGTACTATGCACCATTGGAAGCGCAGATTTTGCAAAGGCCCTATGTGACTTGGGGGCAAGTATCAATCACATGCCTTATTCGATATTCAGAACTTTGGGGATCGAACAACCTCGCCCGACTTCCACGTGGCTTTAAATGGCGAAACGATCTATGAAGAGACCCTTGGGAATTATTGATAATTTCCTCGTTTGTGTTGACAAGTTCATATTGCCGGTGGATTTCGTGATCTTGGATAGCGAGTTTGACTTTGAGGTGCCTATTATTCTTGGAAGGCCTTTTCTAGCTACGGGGAATGCCTTGGTTGATGTAGAGGTGGGAGAATTAACTTACCGCGTTGGTGATGAAAAAGTGGTTTTCCATGTATGCAAGTTTATGTGCCAACCAAATAACACCAAAGTGTGTTCGTTTGTTGACATTGTCACGGCGGTGATAGTGGATGACACAATCGCAATGGAAAATGTTGAGGACCCACTTGAGGCCGTGATATTAAACATGGAGGTTGATGATATTCCGGAAAGAGTGGAGTGTGTGAATGCACTTCATGGCATGGGCTCATATTCCTATGAGTCGAGGATGCTATCGCTTGATCTTGAAAATCGCAAAACCCCACCCACCAGACCATCCATTGAGGAGACACCGGTGTTGGAGTTGAAACCACTTCCTTCTCATCTCAGGTACGAGTTTCTTGGTCCTAATTTCACTTTACCGGTTATTCTTTCTTCTTGCTTGACTAACGTGGAGGTGGATGCCACTTTTGCAGTTTTTGAAAAGTGAAAGTGGGCGATTAGATGGACCTTGGCGGATATTCGGGGTATTAGCCCCACGTTTTGCATGCACAAGATAATATTGGAGGAGGATGCGAGACCGTCTCTTGAACATCAAAGAAGACTCAACGAGGCCATGCAAGAGGTGGTTAAGAAGGAAACCATCAAGTGGCTTGACGCCGAAGTGGTATATCCAATTTGTGATAGTTCATGGACCTCTCAAGTTCAGTGTGTGCCAAAAAAGGGAGGAATGACAGTAGTGACCAATGACAATAATGAGATGATTCCGACTCGTACTGTGACAGGTCGGAGGGTATGCATGGACTACAAAAAACTAAACAAGGTTACAAGGAAAGACCATTTTCCCTTGCCATTATTTGATCAGATGCTTGATCGTCTGGTGGGCCGGGCGTTCTATTATTTTCTAGATGGGTATTCTGGCTATAACCATATTCTTATTGCTTTAGAGGACCAGGAAAAGACAACTTTCACATGTCCGTATGGGACATTCGCATTCACGCGTATGCCATTTGGACTATGTAACACTCCAACGACCTTTTAGAGATGTATGATGGCAATCTTCACCGATATGGTGGATGACATATTGGAGGTCTTCATGGATGATATTAGTGTGGTCGTGGACTCATTTGGTAAATGTTTGCAGAATCTTGATCGTGTGTTGGCCCGTTATGAAGACACAAAATTGGTGCTTAATTGGGAGAAATGCCACTTTATCGTGGAAGAAGGAATTGTGTTGGGTCATAAAATTTTGAAAAGGGGGATCGAGGTTGACAAAGCAAAAATTGAGGTGATGAGAAGTATATGGAGGTTTTCAAGCTTCTAAACCAAAAATTGATGACTACCCCCATCATAACCGCACCCAATCGGAGCTTACCCTTTGAGCACATGTGTGATGCTAGTAGTGTTGAGGTGGGGGTGGTTTTGGGCCAGAAAATCCACAAATTATTCCATCCGGTGTATTATTCTAGCAAGACAATGAAAGAAGTGCAAAGAAATTACACAGTCACCGAGAAGGAATTGCTTGCCATTTTATTTGCCATGGAGAAGTTCCGCCCGTACCTTATGGGGGCCAAAGTGATTATAAGGATTCAAAAGCAAGATTGATGAGATGGGTGCTTCTTCTACAAGAATTTGATTTGGAGATCGTTGAAAGAAAAGGAAGTGAGAACCAAGTGGCAGACCACTTGTCTAGATTAGAGGAGGAAGGGAGGCCTTCGGATGGCCTTGAGATAAATTGTTCTTTTTTGGATGAACAACATCTCTCAGTTTCTATGCTTGACATGCCATGGTTTGCTGACATTGCTAATTATTTGGTTACCGGTGTGGTCTCGTATGAGCTCTCTTCTAACAAAAGGAAGAAGCTTAAACGAGATGCTTTGGACTTCTATTGGGATGAGCCATACCTTTCAAAATTTGCACCGATGGTGTGATTCGCTGGTGTGTTCCCGAAGAAGAGCAATTAAGTATTATGGAAGCTTGTCACTCTTCGCCCTATGGTGGTCATCATGGTGGGGCGAGGACGACATCTAAAGTGTTGAGTTGTGGGTTCTATTGGCCTTCATTGTTCAAGGATGCCAGTGATTATGTTAAATTATGTGATGAGTGTCAACGTGCCGGAGGAATTTCAAAGCAAGATAAGATGCCCCTTAAGACGATTCTCGAGGCCGACATTTTTGATGTTTGGGGGATCGACTTTGTGGGACCATTCATGAGTTATTGTGGCAACACTTACATATTCGTAGCTGTGGATTACGTGTCAAAATGGGTCAAGGCCATCGCCTTACCCAACAATGAAGCTCGTAGTGTGGTGGCTTTCTTGAAGAAGAGCATTTTCACTAGGTTTGGCACACTGCGTGCCATAATTAGTGATGGTGGCTCTCATTTTTGCAACAAGACTTTTGATTCTTTACTTATCAAGTATGGGGTAAATCACAAAGTGACCACTCCCTATCATCCTCAAGTGAGTGGCCAAGTTGAAGTTTTAAACTGGGGAATCCAGAGTATTCTGTCCAAGACTGTCAATGCAAATAGGACCGATTGGTCCAAGAAACTGGATGATGCTCTTTGGGCCTACCGTATAGCATTCAAGACTCCAATTGGCATGTCGGCATATAGGCTAGTTTTTGGAAAAACATGTCATCTTCCGGTGGAATTAGTACACAAGGCGATGTGGGCTTTGAAAAAGTTGAATTTAGAGTGGGATGTTGCGGCCAATCTCCGGGTTGAACAATTGAATGAGCTTGATGAGTTCTGGTTTCATGCATACTCCAGCTCGTCCTTGTACAAGGATAAAATGAAGTATCTCCATGAAAAGTATTCCTGGGGGAAAGAGTTCAAAGTTTGTAATATGGTGCTTCTCTTCAATTCGCGGTTAAGGTTGTTTCCTGGAAAGCTTAAGTCCAAGTGGAGTGGTCCTTTTGAAGTGGTTGGTGTTACTCCTTTCGGTACCATTAATGTTAAAAAAATGGTGAGGTATTCCAGGTCAATGGGCATCGAGTCAAGCATTTTTTGGTCAAGTTTGATGATAGCCACTTGGTGGCGTTGATTCATTTGAGGTGACTATGATGGTAATATGCGTCGTACCACGACGTTAAATCAGGCGCTTCTTGGGAGGCAACCCATGTCTTTTGTTTTTCTTTATTTTTCTGCTATAGAATAGGATTTTTGAGCTAATAGTTTAGGAAGTGTTGCGGGGATATTGTTGAACCAGTGCAGGGTAAGATGAAAGAAATGAACAGTCTCTGACCAGTGCCTACGCAGCTGCATACCAAAACAGTGTGGTCCGCGTGGGCTTGACAATTTGATGATGTAAACTCACAAGACCTTACGCGGCCGCATACCACTTTTGTGTAGTCCACGTAGGAAGAATAAGAAATGGACACTCTCTGATAAATTTCCCATGCGGCCGCGGTCCAAATCATTGCGGACCGCGTGGGAATGGTACAATTAATCAAGTATCTGAAATTTCCCACGTGGCTGCATGCCAAATCAGTGTGGTCCGCGCGGGCTAATATCCTGTGCGGTCCGCTTGCCATTTTTGTGCTTAGCAGGTAGGTGAGAACTCGGCCCCACGGTTGTCTATAAATAGACACCCGGGGCCTCCTTTTACTCTTTTCGCAAAATTTTATTAAAAAGGCACTCACCTACTGTTCACCCACTCAAAGTGTGCATTTATCATCATCTTCATCAATTAACTGGTAATACTTCATCATCTACTTAAATTCTTAGATCAATTTTGTTATTTTAATTAAATTCCACTAATATAACTTCTTATTTTCTTTCTTCTTCTACTTAGTCGACTGATTAAATTAGGATTTGGGTATTTGTTGAACAATGGGCATATAAACTCCTGATAATAACTGAGTAGGGACACTTAGGCTCTTTAATGTTGAAGTTTGAACTAAAATGAACGTTTGTGCTTTCCAGTTAATCTTCCCTTCGCGACCACACAACTTTCTTGTGCGGCCCGTGTGTGTTTTAATAGGCAATGTGAGAACCTTCTCGTCGTGGACCGCGACAACTTTTGTGCGGTTCGTGTGAACCTAGTGCGGCCGAGGTCCAAATCAGTGCGGACCGCATGGCCTTAGGTTTAGAAAGTTACATTTTTTTGAGTTTGACCTATGTGGACCGCATCCACTTTTGTGCGGTCCGTGTCACTGTAGTTGTGCGGCCGCGGTCTAAATCAGTGCGGACCGCATGGCCAGAGTTCAGAGAAGGTGAATTTTGATGCTCAGCCTATGCGGACCGCGTCCATTTTTGCGCGGTCCGCGTCAATCCTACGCAGCCGCAATCCAAAACATTGCGGTGTGCATAGGTACTTTCTGAGAACTATCTGTGAAACAATTTGGCCTGTGCTGACTGCGTGTCTTTTCTGTGCGGTACGCGTGACCCCTGTCTGCAAAATAAATCCTGCAATTTTATTTTTGTACTATAACTGTCTGTTTCTTATTCTATGCTTTTAGTAACAACCTCAGGCGTTTATGCTTTGTAGACAATGGTGCAGAAGCGGAGTGGTAACAAATACAACGTGGGGGCTAGGACAAACAACCCGGGAGGGGTGGTGCTTCCCGAGCTAAAAATGTATGGAGTATAGTAAAACTCACTCCCAAAGATAAGGAGACACCGAGAAATGAAAGAAAGATCATTCGGGAAGCCAACAGGGCAGCTTCTCATTCAACTAGGAGTGAGTACGAACCCTTCCGGTACATCACTTCAGAGTCCATCGCTGACCATATATCAATAGAGGCCCCCATACCTGAGGCCTCTTCTCAGGTTGATGCAACCAGGGCTACTTCCAAAAAGCTAGTTAATGTAGTCTTGAGCTCGTCTGATGAGTTCGGGACCGATGACAAAGAGGAGGGAAAATACTCCACCTCTCCCATAGCTTCAATATCAGGGGAGAGTGCAGGGTATGCCAATGGAGGAAAACCAAAGGTTGGGGGGATTGGTAGAACAAGGAAGACAGAAGCTTGGGAGGACAGGTTTATTAGTGAGGTAGCTTTCCACCGGTATAGGGAATGGTTGACAAAGAGAAAGCTTATTTTAGAGCGGCGTTTCATTGATGCCGACTTGCTCCCTCACAACCCTCACGTACAAGATCAATACCGTACGAGAAAAGGGTTGGAGGACGAACATATGGTGAAAGCATTTTACAGCAATGTTCATTATGTGGTTCGGGATACCAAAGCAACAAAGGTGAGGGACAAGACGGTAGTGTTTGATGGGAAATACTTGAATGAATTTCTGGGGTTTGGGGAAAAAGACGAGTCTCAGTACTTGGAGAAGCTTGCTATGAAAGAAGAAGTTCGCCAGTGGTTAGCCGGGATTCTACCTGCTCCAGGTACAGTTCCTTTGTGGTTGAAGGCAAAGGAGAAAATTTATAGAAACACCATCAATTTTGAATCCAAAGGGTGGTTGACCTTCATGTGCAATCAGCTAGACCCGACCACACATGATCACTCTCTTCCAGTTGATCGTGCTGTTCTTGTTGCCTCAATCATGAAGGCTTTCCATAAAACGTCGACAACATCATCTCTCGGGTTATCTCCCTTGTGGGGATTGAGACGAAGACCAACTACCCCTTCCCCAACACAGTTACACTATACTTCCGAGAGATGAAAGTGAAAAAGAACAAATATGACATCATGGTACCCTCGGTAAGCTCGTATATTGGTATGATCAAAAGGGTCCGGATAACCCTAAGAGCTCCAAGAAGAGTCAAGCCTCTACATCTTCCGCAGCTGGCCAGTCTAAAGAGCCAGCTGCCATTGAGCAGACAACTACTCAGACAATGCCTTGATGCCCATCCACAACTCCTCCTACTGTCACAGATGACCTGGTGATCCCGGTGTCGAAGACTCACAGATTCACTACCAATCAACTCACTTACACACTTGCTTGTTTGAACAACTGGATGTCATTTGCGACATCCAATTTACCCACACTGACCACTGCAGTTCAGGCTGAGAGAGCCCCGATGACTGTTGAGGTGCCTGCCTCTATTGATGAGACTTTGAAGAAAATCCTGGCCAACCAGGAAAAGATGATTGTAGAGTAGGAAAATTTGGCAAAGGCAGTTGGGGAGCATAACAAAGCTCTCAAAGACTTGGCTAAGAAGCACAAAAAGTTGAGAAAGACGAAGGCGTCCAAGGAGTCGATGGAAAGTTGCATGTACAGGTTGACAAGTTGGTAGCGGATTAGCTACCACTTGACTTATTATTTGCTGAGCCGTCTGTGGAGCCATCATATCTGCAGCCACAGGAGGAGGAGAGTCTGAGAAAGAAGAGAAAGCTCCCCAACACTGAGGGAGTCGTGATAGTAGTGGCACCAGTTCAGGAGGGCCCATCCAGCACTGCAGATGCTAAGCCTCCTCCATCCCCAGCAGTAGTTGAGCTAGCTTAGGAGTAGGCACCGGATGTCCTAGTGGAACAACAGTAGTAGGCTGAGGACCGGTCTGAGTTCCCGGCCGATACAGAGGACACGGGAGCCATTTACCAGCAAAGAGCAGCTGATGAGGCTTGAGTGGCTGCTTCTAAAGCCTTTGCTTCATTTTGATGGTTTATTTTGTAGTTAGCATTGGGGACAGTTATAGCTCTTATTCGTGGGGGTGTGGCCCTACTTTTTTTTTATGTATTTGGATGATTGTACATATTTACTACTTTTAGTACATTCGTAGTTCTAGTTGATTTGTGTATAACTTTTGATTCTGAACTCCCTAAGTTGTATATTCTACTTCCCCTTTGTACATATTCATTTGGGTTTCGTTTGAGCTTTCTTTCTATTTTTGTTATTTTCGTTAAAACTTTTCATTTTAGTTTCAAAGTTAGGCTCGTAGCCTATTTTTGGTTTTGTTTTGGCATTGGGAATAAGCCCTTGGTTTTCTTAATGCCACGATTCTTTCCAAGGGAAGAATGTTGTGCGAACCAGGTGGCTCTTCCCAATGATAGATAGCGTGACAACTTTCTTAAGGGTTGAGTCAGTTTTTGATTTTATTTTTTGATATTCAAGTTTTTTTTAGGTAAGATTACCTCAGGCAAGGCTTCACTTGGGCCTAGCACATTTTCCTTTGATCCTATGGTCAAGGACAATAAGTTGTGTTTAGGATGGTGAAAATCGTGACCTTGAGACTCTTGTTTTGATCAAACAATCATCATATGGTCATATTGGGCCATTGTGTGCTTGAATCGTATCTAAGGTTGTTGTGGGACCTCGATTCCATTTTGGAAATCCCTGAGAGCGTGTGGTGAGAATTTGATGTGTTGAGCCCCGGTACCGTGCCGATGGCCTAAAACTTGCCCAGAATGTTTGTTGAGGCGAAATAATTGGTGGAACTTGACTTGAGAGATGATCTTAGGCTCTCCTTGATCCAAATGTGCAAAATCGAACAATTCCATGACCTACCAATTAAATGATCTCTAGCTCACCCCTTTTGAGCCTTGAACCTTATTCTTTCATGAACCATTGTTTACAAGCCTACACCCGTTCTCAATTAGACCTACTTTTGGCACCCAAATATTCCCTTGAGTAGTGGCAAATGACTATGTTTGGGGGAGGAAAGAATAAAGGTATCAACATGGTGGAAAGGCACAAAAGCAAAAGAAAAGCAAGGCAATGAAAAAGTGAAAAAGACAAAAATAAAGACAAAAAGAGAACAACAATAAAAAAAGGGAATCAAAAGGACAACAAAAGTGATAAAGGTGTGGAAAAGTATACAAAAAGGAGAAAGGTGTTGAATTGCAAAAGAATGAGCGATATTGCATCCCTCTAGCCTCGACAGAAGTAAATTACTCAATTGAGTCAAGAAAGTACGCCAATATGAATCAAATGAAGTTCCTAAGGGAATATTGAAACCATTGAAACAACATCATATCCTACCTCTACCCAAGAGCCTTCACAATGACTCTGCAAAAGCCCTATGTTATCTTGAGTTAAGAGAAGCCTACATTAGTGGATACTTACATGAAGGGCAAGCATATGGTGCTTAAAGCCGATCTTAATTCTATTTCTTTGTGAGAGATCAGAGAGAGTTCATTCACCTCGATTGGCATGCAATTATTCTATAAGGTGAGGGCCACTTAGGGAAAGTCGAGGATACGCAAGTCTAGGTTCCACAATGACTGAAGTATTTGAGAAAGGTTCCTTGATGAGTTATGTCAACCCTTGATGCTTTTGTGTAGCACTTGATCCACAAGTGTTCAAAGTTTTAAATGTGTTAATGATACATATGGATTGAGAGAAATTTTTAGTCCACACTGAGGCTCGTTGAGGTAACCTTAGGAAGAACAGGAATTACTGGGGTGTTTTTCTTTGAGGGATAAGTCTCATTTTAATTTTCTTGAGGACAAGCAAATGTTTAAGTTTGGGAGAATTGATATCTTTGAATTATACATGTTTTATACCCCTTCTTACATGAGCTTTGTGCATAAACTGCTTCAAATTAGTCTTAAATTGCTTACAAAGTGCGTTTGATTGCAGGTTTGAGCAATGATATATATCCCAAATCAACTCAAAAGAGGAGTGAAACCTGCCAAGCGCCAAAAGATAATTCAAAGTGGGAAGAAGGTCACCTGTGCGAACCACACTATTTTGATGTGAGGCAGCACAGATTAGTCTGCAAGAAGCCAAGTCAGAAATGAGCTGCGCAGACCACACTGTTTTGGTGTGTGGCCGCACAGGATAGTTCAGAGAGTGACCGTAGCAGATGTATACCTCAAGTCTCCAATATGCTCCCTAACAGCTACTGGCGGTACGCCTGCTCAAAGGTATCTCGATCTTCACATGAAAAACATGCGCAGAAGAGGCGTGAGTACATCACACCGGTACTCAGTAAATGCCAAGCCTAACCTGGATTGGGTAGTGACGAGGAAGTTTGATTCCCTACTGAGATAAACATAAAAATAAATATGAACTGAATCGACAGTATGAGCATAGTAAAGCTCGAGTAATTAGCAAAAATAATAAGTAGACCGGAAACAGGATTGAAATACAATCTACTAATACAAGAAAAATCACTAATACATGCTATTTATCATCGGGGATCTCCTGGAATCCCGAGGATCTCCTGGTTTCCTCATCATATATACAATTGATCTCCAAGTATCCGGAGGATCTCCTAGTATCCTCTATTTAACCACGAGGGATATCCAAGTATCCCGAGAATTTCCTAGTATCCTCCATTTAATCAATCCTGTGCTGGAGACCGCTTAGTATCCCGCACTTCCAATCTCAGAACATAATACGTACGGGGGAACTCCTGGTATGCCGTCCCATAGACCCATTCTTAAGCACATCACAACAATTCAATATTTAACAAAAAGAATCAAAGTACAGACAACGGGTAAAATCTAGAGTCTAGCATGCTTCACAAAAGGCAGATATTACAATTTAGTCAACTGGAGCAAATAAGTTACTAACATGCTTTCCCTAAGATAAAACAAGTGAAATATTCATTTTTAATAGTTAAATACGCGAAGAAAAACGGTCTAAATAAGTCAAGTAAGATGAATTTTTGACAATTAGCACAAGTACACGCTCGTCACCTTGCGCACTAGGCATTTAAACAACAGTGAAGATATCCTAAGGGGAGAGGTCCCCCACACATGGTTAGACAAGTCACTTACCTCGAATCGGTACAAAAATTACTAAGAAACGATTCTATTGCCACGAGTATTCGACTCCGAGTGGCCCAAATCTATTCAAACCAATTACATATTGTAAATAACATCGCAAGTAACTAATTTCACTATTAAAATTAAGGCTAAGGTGCGAAAATAGGAAAAATGACAAAAATTCCCCTCAAGCCAATGTCTTGGAATCAATTAATTTTCATATTTTTAGAAACCTCATATTCTCACGAGTCTATCCATATAAAAATCTCCCAGATCAGAGGTCAAATGCCCCTTCAAATCCTAATAATTAGGTCTAAGAAGTTTACCCCAAATTTTTATTTAAAATCCGAATTTAAAGGTTCAATTCACGATTAGATTAGTGGGTTTAGTCATAGAGGAGTAAGGAATCGTTACCCAATCGTTGCCTATGAAAGACCATCGAATAATCTCTCAAATCCGAGCTCTCTAGATTGAGTTTTGATAAAAATGGAAGAACCCTCTTTTTGAAATGTTTTTAACTGTCCAAGGGTTTTATTCAATGCGTTCGCATGAAGGGGTATGAGAGCGCGTAAAACGAATTTTGAAGGCAAAAAATTAGTACTATGCAAACGCAACATAAGGCATGCGATCACAGAAGAGGATCAAGTGAGGCTATGCAATCACATACATGGACATGCGATCGCGTAGAAGGATTTGGCCCTGAGGCCTTACTCCTAAACTCTACTATGCGAACACGGTAGAAGGAATGCGAACGCAGAGAAAAGGGGAACATAACTTTGTGATCACGTACAAGTCTTTGCAATCGCATTGAAGGATAAAGCCCCCCTGCAAAAGAGCGCTATGAGATTGCATGGGTGAGGCTTCGATCGCAGAGAGGAAAATGTCAGCAACAACCGAGTGGATTTTTCTACAATACTCTAAGTCCCGAAATCGCTCCATCAATATCAACTCCCGAATATCATTAACATCGGGTACACAGATCCGACTCTGCATCCTCAATACCCCGTCATTTCAAATAGTCACATCCCTTGCATCGCCATGCTGAACAGTCTCCCTGAGGACAAGCAAATGGGGGTCATCATACTGCCACTCCCTGATACGATCAAACAATGAAGATCAAGAAACCACACAGACTAGAACTTAACTGGCTTCGAAAGGTCCAATCTCACAAATTGACTGGCTAAAGCCTGAACATCCATCACCATAGGTCTCTCTGAAGCTAGTAGATATGCCAAACTCCCACAACTCTCCACCCGGCGACTCAAGGTATCGGCTACCACATTGACCTTGCCCGGGTGATAAATAATAGTGATATCATAATCCTTCAGTAGCTCCAACCATCTCCTCTGGCGCAAGTTCAGATCCTTCTGCTTGAACAAGTGTTGTAAACTCTGATGATTTGTATAAATTTTTTTCTGTATAAATCTTAGAAAGCATGTCGTACAAATAATGATGCTAGATCTTCAAGGCATGAACAATAGCAGCTAAATCATGGTCATGGACATGATAGTTCTTTTCATGCACCTTCAACTATCTCGACGCGTAGGCAATCACCTTACCATCCTACATCAACACCGCGTATGCATACCTTCTATCCTCCTAGCTATTCCCTGCTGATAGGGTATATCCATCTCCAACTCTCGCGCTATGCCAGACCTGATGGAAGAATTAAGATCCTCAATAAACCGGCAAACCCTCTCATGTACAGTAGCCAGCAAAAGAGGCGCATCCCTGGCCAACCAAGTATAACGGATGGCATATATTCAGAGATAGTTACAGGGCCCTGGCGCAAATGCTTAAACTCCACACACCATGCATCTCGGAGGCTCTGGGGAACAAACTCCGATTGAAACATATCTGAAAACTGAGTCCAAGTCAGGGAGGTAGCCTTGTCTAGACTGTCTCACTCAAAGGTGCGCCACCAGTCATAGGCGGCTTCCCGAAGATGGAAAGTTGTGAAAGAAACCCCACTTGAGGCAGTAATACGCATGGTGCGAAAGATGCTTTGACAATCTCCAGAACCCTAAAGCATCATCCGTAGATAGTCCGCTGAAAATAGGAGGGTCATACTTCTTGAACCTCTCCAATCTACGCTGCTCATCCTCGGAAGCAGGTGCCCTATCCTCAGGCCAAACCAGTACTGCAGGCTGGACAGGGATAATATCTCGAATATGTCCCATATGCACCCTCTACTCTGGAGTGCGGGCTGCGGGAGTCTGGGCTCCTTCCCCGGCCTGGGACGTGGGTGCAGGAAGGGGAAGCAACCCTGCCTGTGACAGCGTAGTATACATGCTCATAAACTGTGCCAATGCCTCTTGAACAGCTGGAGTAGTGGTGGATGTGGGCGTGTCAGGTACCTGAGTCCTGGCTGGATCTGCTAGTGGTACCTCAGCGGCCGCTGGCATAAGTGCTCTAGCTACACCGCGCGCGCGTCCACAACCCTTGCCCCGGCCCCTGCAGGAGGGGGTGCGGGTGCCTGGTTGTCCTGGGTCGTGCGTGTCCTCACCATCTGTGACAGAATAGAAGACAGAAGTTTAGAGTTACTGTAAAAAATATAGCACGACAAAGAATTCAGTGAAGTGAATAGTTTTGATAAACAGTTACATAGCCTCCCGTAGATAAGTACAAACGTCTCCGCACCGATTAGCGAGACTCTAATAAAACAGAATGTGCCCTGTCACCCATATAAACCAAGAGCTCTGATACCAACTTGTCATGACCCTAGTTCACCAATTGTGAACCTGTCATGACGGCACCCGGTCTTCGCGTCTAGGTGAGCCTAACACATTGCGGAATTTAATAGTCTTTACGAAAAACAGTAACAAAATATTGAGTAATATAAGAAAAATGTGTAGATTTGCCGCCTAGAACATACACTTAAATAAAATTACTGAAATCGACGTCCAAGACCTGGAAACCCACGGCCAACATAGGGTATAAGCAGTCTTACACTGCTCTAGTCACCAGAATAGTCCAATACGAAGGGGGATCAAAATAACATGTAATAACTGGGGATATAATGAGAAGGAGACTTTACGGATCTGCGGACGTAGCAGATGTATACCTCAAGTCTCCAATATGCTAGGTGACTGCTACTGGCGGTACGCCTGCTAAGAAGTACATGGATCTGCACATGAAAAACATGAGCAGAAAAGGCCTGAGTACACCACAACGGTACTCACTAAGTGCCAAGCCTAACCTCTGTATGGTAGTGATGAGGAAGGTCGAGGCCCTGCTGAGATAAACATAAGAATAATTATGAAATGAATAGACAGTAAGAGTATATTAAATATCGAGTATCTAGCAAAAATAATAAGTAGAACGGAAACACGCTGCAAACACAATCTACGAATACAAGAACAATCAATACAGGCTATTTATCATCGGGATCTCCTAGTATCCCGAGGATCTCCTGGTATCCTCATCATATACATAACGGATCTCCAAGTATCCTGAGGATCTCCTAGTATCCTCCATTTAAGGACGAGGGATCTCCAAGTATCCCGAGGATCTCCTAGTATTCTCCATTTAATCAATCTCGTGCCAGAGATCTCTTAGTATCCCGCACTTCCAATCTCAAAACATAATACGTACCGGAGAACTCCCGGTATTCCGTCCGTAGACCCATTCGTAAACACATCACATCAATTTAATATTTAACAAAAAGAAGCTAAGTACAGACAACGGGTAAAATTATAGAGTCTAGCATGCTTCATAAAAGGCAGTATTACAATTTAGTCAAATGAGAAAATAACTTACTAACCTGCTTTCCCTAATCTAAAATAAGTGAAATTTGCCTTTTTATCAGTTAAATATGTGAAGAAACACCGTCTAAATAAGTCAAGTAAGATGAATTTTCGACAATTAGCACAAGTACACGCTCGTCACCACACACAAAAGGCATTTAAACAACAGTCAAGATATCCTAAGGGGAGAGGTCCCCCATACAAGGTTAGACAAGCCACTTACCTCAAATCGGTACAAATATCACAAATAAACGATGCCCTTGCCATGTCTATCTGACTCTGAGTGGCCCAAATCTATTCAAACCAATCACATAATGGAAATAACATTGCAAGTAACTAATTCCACTATTAAAATTAAAGCTAAGGCGCGGAAATAGGCAAAATAACCAAAATTCCCGTCAAGCCAATGTCTCGAACTCGAATAATTTTCATATTTTTAGAAACCTTGTACTCTCACGAGTCTAACCATTTACAAATCTCCTAGATTGGAGGTCAAATGCCATTTCAAACCCTCACAATTAGGTCTAAGAATTTTACCCCAAATTTTCATTCAAAATCCAAAATTAAAAGTTGAATTCACGATTAGATTAGTGGGTTTTAGTCATAGAGGAGTAAAGAAACGTTACCCAATCGTTGCCTCTGAAAAATCTTCGAAAAATCCCTCAAATCCAAGCTCTCTAGCTTGAGTTTTGATAAAAATGGAAGAACCCTCGTTTTGAAATGTTTATATCTGTCCAGGGGTTTTATTCAATGCGATCACATGAAGGGGTATGTGATCGTGTAGAAGGAATTTTGAAGGCCCAAAATTAGTAATATGTGAACGCAGCCTAAGGCATGCGATCGGAGAGGAGGATCAGGTGAAGCAATGAGATCGCATAGAAGGATTTGGCCCTGAGGCCTAGCTCCTAAACTCTACTATGCCAACGCGGTAGAAGGAATGCGAACGCAGAGAAAGGGGGAACAAATATATGTGATCGCGTACAAGTCTTTGGGATCCAATTGAAGGAAAAATCCCCCCTCTGAAAGTGCACTATGCGATCGCATGGGCGAGACTTCGATCGCAGAGAGGAAAATGTCTACAACAGTTGAGTGGGCTTTTTACAATGCTCTTTTGTTCTGAAATTGCTCCGTTGAGCATCCGAAACACACCCGAAGACCCCGGGACCACAACCAAACCTACGAACATATCCTATTACATCATTCAAACCTATACCAATCCATAAACAACCTAAAATAATACCGAAAACTCGAATTAACCAATGATTTGAACCTAAGAACTCCAAAACTCGACCAAACTCGCTTTCGATAAAAAACTTAACAAAACTAAGTCCGATTGACTTGAAATTTTTCACACATGTATCAAATCACATGATGGTGCTACAGCAACTTCCGTAATCAAATTCCGACCCTCGGATCAGAAAGTCACTATCGGACCGGAACTTTAACGGAACCATCAGATTTCCATTCTGAGGTTGTCTTAACATTGTTCTCATTACGGACCATTTTCCAACACTTAAGCTCTCATTTAGGGACTAAGTATCCCAAAACACTTCGACTTCTATTACCGAATGTCCCGGCAAAGTAAAATAGCGGAAATTAACTTAGGGAAAACAGCTAATGGAGGAACGGGGCATAAATTCCAAACGCGACCAGCCGAGTCATCAGATCCTCCTACACTTAAATATTTGTTCGTTTTCAAACAAGCATAGAAAACATACCTGAAGTAGCAAAATGATGAGGGTATTGGCTGCGCATATCCCGCTCGGTCTCTTAAGTTGCCTCCTTTGCCGGCTGACCCTGCCACTAAACCTTTACTTAAGCTATATCCTTTGACCTGAGCTTTCGGACCTGCCTGTCTAATATTGTAACTGGCTCCTCAACATAGGACAAGTCATTGTCCAACTGGACTGAAGTGAACTCCAACACGTGAGATGGGTCACTGTGTTACCTTCGAAGCATCAAGACATGAAATAGCGGATGAACCCCGGCCAAGCTGAGAGGTAAAGCAAGCTCATAAGCAACCTCCCCAACACGCTTCAAAATCTCAAGTAGGCCAATGAATCTCTAGCTCAACTTCACTTTCTTTTAAATCCCCATGATGCCTTTCATATGCGAGCCCCGAAGCAAAACCCACTCACCAACCACATAAGAAACATCACGAACCTTCCGGTCCGCATAACTCTTCCGTCTGTAATAGGCCGTACGGAGTCTATCCTGAATCATCTTAACCTTCTCGACCGCATCTTGGACCAAATCAGTGCCCAATAGCCTGGCCTCACCCTGCTCGAACCAACCCACTGGGGATCTGCATCTCCTACCATATAAGGCCTCATACGGTGCCATCTGAATACTGGATTGATAAGTGTTGTTGTACGCAAAGAAAGAACTGATCCCAAGATCCTCTATACTCAATCACGCACGTACGGAGCATATCCTCAAGAATATTATAGTGCGCTCGGACTGTCTGTCCATCTGAGGGTGAAAAGTTGTACTCATAGTCACCTGGGTACCAACTCTTGTTGGACGGATATCTAGAACCGTGATATGAGCACTAAATCCCTGTCAAAGATGATAGAAACTTGAATGTTGTGTAGAGAGACAATCTACCTGATATAAATCCCAGCTAACCGCTCCGCTGAGTAAGAAGTACACACTTGAATGAAATGAGAGGACTTGGTCAGTCGATCCACAACAACCCAAATAGAATCAAATTTCTTCGCCGTCAAAGGGAGACCAGTCACAAAATCCATAGTGATCTTTTCCCATTTCCACTCCGAAATCTTCATCTGCTGGAGTAACCCTCCTAGTCTCTATTTCTCAGCCTTTACCTGATGACAGTTGAGGCATCTAGATACAAACTTTACTATGTCCTTCTTCATCCGCCTCCACAAGTAATACTGTCTCAGATCCTTATACATCTTCGCGGCACCCGGATGGATGGAGTACTGTGATCTATGGGCCTTGGTCAATATCAACTCCCGAATATCATCAACATCGGGTACACAGATCCGACCCTGCATCCTCAATACCCCGTCATTTCAAAAAGTCACATCTCTAGCATCGCCATGCTGAAATGTGTCCCTGAGAACAAGCAAATGAGGGTCATCATACTGTCGCTCCCTGATACAATCAGACAATGAAGACCGAGAAACAACACAGACTAGAACATGACTGGGCTCCCAAAGGTTCAATCTCACGAATTGACTGGCTAAAGCCTGAACATCCATCACCATAGGTCGATCTAAAGCTGGTAGATATGCCAAACTCCCAAAACTCTCCGCCCGGTGACTCAAGGCATCGGCTACCACATTGACCTTGCCCGAGTGATAAATAATAGTGATATCATAATCATTCAGTAGCTCCAACCATCTCCTCTAGCGCAAGTTTAGATCCTTCTGCTTGAACAAGTGTTGTAAACTCTGATGATTTTGTATTTTTTTGTATAAATCTCAGAAGGAATGCCGTACAAATAATGATGCTAGATCTTCAAAGCATGAACAATAGCAGCTAACTCATGGTCATGGACATGATAGTTCTTTTCTTCCACCTTCAACTATCTGGACGCGTAGGCAATCACCCTACCGTCCTGCATCTACACTGCTCCAATTACGACTCATGAGGAATCATAATAAACTTTATTGGACCCCGAAATAGTAGGCAAATCCAGAGTAGGGGCTGACGTAAAAGTCGTCTTGAGCTTTTGGAAGCTTGCCTCACACTCGTCTTACCACTGAAAAGGAGCACCCTTCTGGGTCAATCTAGTCATAGGGGATACAATCGATGAGAACCCCTGCACAAAATGACGGTAATGCCTGACCAGGCCAAGGAAACTGCAGATCTCTGTAGCTGAGGAGGGCCTGGGACAACTATGCACGGCCTCCACCTCCTTCGGATCTACCCGAATGCCCTCACTCGATAGCACGTGGCCTAGGAATGCCATAGAACTTAACCAAAACTCACATTAGGAGAACTTTGCATATAATTTCTTTTCCCTCAGGTTTTGAAGCATTGTCCGCAGGTGCTGCTCATTATATTACTGACTCCGAAGTATACCAGAATATCATCTATGAAAACAATAACAAATGAGTCAAGATTGGGCCTGAATACACTGTGCATCAAATTCATAAAAGCGGTTGGTTAGTTGGTCAGCCCAAATAACATGACAAGGAACTCGTAATGACCATACCGAGTCCTGAAAGCAGTCTTCGGGATATCCGACTCTCGAATCTTTAGCTTTTGGAAACCTGAGCGCAAATCAATCTTAGAAAATACATATGCACCCTGAAGTTAGTCAAATAGATTATCTATACGAGGCAAAGGATATCGATTCCTCACTATAACATTTTCAACTGATGATAATCGATACACACGTGCATAGAGCCATCCTTTTTCTTTACAACCAACATAGGAGCACCCCTCGGTGAAACACTGGTCGAATAAAACCCTTATCAAGCAATTCCTGTAACTGATCCTTCAACTCCTTCAACTCAGGAGGAGCCATACGGTAAGGATAAATGGATATGAGCTGAGTGCCCGGCAACAAATCAATGCCGAAATCAATGTCCCGATTGGGTGGCATGCTAGAAAGATCACCTGGGAACACATCGGGAAAATCCCGTACCATTAGAACAGAGTCCACAGAAGGGGTATCAGCACTGACATCTCTCACATAATCTAAATACGTGGTGCACCCCTTCTCAACCATAAACTGAGCCTTAAGAAAAGATAGAACTCTATTGGGAGTGTGATTAAAAGTACCACTCCACTCAATACGTGGAATACCTGGCATAGCCAGCTTCACGGTCTTAGCGTGACAACCAACAATAGCATACTGGGGAGACAACAAGTCCATGCCCAAGATAATATCGAAATCAACCATATCAAGTAATAGAAGATCTTCCCTGGTCTCAAAACCACGAATAGTAACCAAAGATAACCGATATACGTGGTTTACAATAAGGGAATCTCCCACGAGACATGAAACTTAAACATGAGAGCTCAAGGTCTCTCGAGTTGTACCCAAATGCAAAGCAAAATAAGATTACACGTAAGAATAAGTAGAGCCTGGATAAAATAGAACTAATGCCTCTTTATAACTAACCAATATAATACCCGTGATAACAGAATCGGAGGCGACATCCTAGGCACGATCAGGAATAGCATAAATTCTGTCCCGAACCCTCTTTCGAGGCGACCTCAATCTCCCCAATCTCCGTCGCTGGTTGGATGTGCAGGTGGGGTGGCAGCTAGAGCTGGAAAAATGGCTTGGGAATCCCGTTGGGTGTGCTGCTGCAGAGAATGCTGTGGAGGTGCACTCCTCCCAAGCCTAGGGCAATCCCTCACTTCATGGAAGGTATCCTTGCACTCATAACAAGCTTTGGGAGGACACAATAGTTGTGACTGACTGGGCCCACTCCTGCTACACTGACCTCTAAAGGTACCCCGCGTAGGAGGTACACTAGAAAATGGAGGTGCATAATAAGGCTCTTGAGATGTGAGAGGAGCTAGAGTGCTGCTGGGTGAAGGAAGAGCTAAGTAAACTGGCCGACCCAAATAGCCCCTACCACGACGACCTGCTCTTTAAGTACGGGTACCCGAAAAATAACCTGACTCTCGAAAACTCTTGTCTTCTCTCTCATCTCGCTCTCAGGTATGCATACCTTCTATCCTCCTAGCTATCCCTGCTGATAGGGTATATCCATCTCTAAATCTCGTGCCATGCCAGACCTGAGAGAAGAAATAACATCCTCAATAAACTGGCGAACCCTCTCATGTACAGTATCCACCAAAAGAGGCGCATGCCTGGCCAACCAAGTATAATGGATGGCATACTCAGAGTTAGTCACAGGGCCCTGGCGCAAATGCTTAAACTCCACGCATCATGCATCTCGGAGGCTCTGGTTAATAAACTCCCATTGAAACATATCTGAAAACCAAGTCCAAGTCAGGGAGGTAGCGTTGTCTGGACTGTCTCACTCAAAGGTGTGCGACCAGTCATAGGCGGCTTCCCCAAGATGGAAAGTTGTGAAAGAAAACCCACTTGAGGCAGTAATACCCATGGTGCGAAAGATGTGCTGACAATCCTCCAAAACCCTAAAGCATCATCCGTAGAAAGTCCGTAGAAAATACGAGGGTCATACTTCTTGATCCTCTCCGATCTACGCTGCTCATCCTCGGAAGCAGGTGCCCCATCCTCAGGCCAAACCGGTACTGCATGCTAGACAGGGATAATATCTGGAACCTGTCCCATATGCACCCTCTACTCTGGAGTGCGAGCTGCGGGAGTCTGGGCTCCTCCCGCGGCCTGGGACGTGGGTGCAGGAAGGGGAAGCAGCCCTGCCTGTGACAGCGTAATATACATGCTGATAAACTGTGCCAATACCTCTTGAACAGATGGAGTAGTGGTGGATGTGGGCGTGTCAGGTACCTGAATCCTGGCTGGATATGCTGGTGGTACCTCAGCGGCCGCTTGCGTAAGTGCTCTGGCTGCACCGCACGCGCGTCCACAAGCTCTGCCCCGGCCCCTGCAGGAGGGGGTGCGGGTGCTTGGTTGTCCTGTGTCGTGCGTGTCCTCACCATCTGTGAGAGAATAGAAGACATAAGTTTAGAGTTAATGTCAAAAATATAGCACGACAAAGAATTCAATGAAGTGAAGATTTGATTAGAAGTTACATAGCCTCCCGTAGATAAGTACAATTATCTCCGCACCGATCAATGATACTCTAATAAACCGGCCTGTGTCCTGTCACTTCTATGAACCTAGAGCTTTGATACCAACTTGTCATGACCCTAGTTCACCAATTGTGAACCTGTCATGACGGCACCCAGTCTTCGGGACTTGGTGAGCCTAATACATTGAGGAAGTTAATAGTCTTTACGAAAAACAGTAACAAAATACCGAGTAATATAAGAAAAATGTGTAGATTTGCCGCCTAGCAGATACACTTCAATAAAAATACTGAAAACAACGTCCAAGACTTGGAAACCCACGGGCAACATAGGCTATATGCAGTCTTACAATGCTCTAGTCACCAGAATAGTCCAATACAAAGGGGGATCAAAATAACATCTAATTACTAGGGATATAATGACAAGGAGACTTTACGGATCTGCGGACACAGTAGATGTATACCTCAAGTCTCCAATATGCTCCCTTACAGCTACTAGCTATACGCCTGCTCAGAAGTACCTGGATCTGCACATGAAAAACATGAGCAGAAGAGGCGTGAGTACACCACAATGGTACTCAGTAAGTGCCAAGCCTAACCTCAGTATGGGAGTGATGAGGAAGGTCGAGGCCCTACTGAGATAAACATAAAAATAAATATGAAATGAATAGACAGTAAGAGTAAATTAAATATTGAGTATCTAGCAAAAATAATAAGTAGAACGGAAACACGCTGCAAATACATTCTTCGAATACAAGAACAATACCTACATGCTATTTATCATCAGGGATCTCCTAGTATCCCGAGGATCTCCTAGTATCCTCATCATATACATAAGGCATCTACAAGTAACCCGAGGATCTCCTAGTATCTCCATTTAAGCACGAGGGATGTCCAAGTATCCCGAGGATCTCCTAGTATTCTCCATTTAATCAATCCAGTACTGGAGATCTCTTAGTATCCTGCACTTCCAATCTCAAAACATAATACGTACGGGAGAACTCCCTGTATTCTGTCCCGTAGACCCATTCATAAACACATCACAACAATTTAATATTTAACAAAAAGAAGCTAAGTACAGACAACGAGTACAATCCTAGAGTCTAGCATGCTTCATAAAAGGCAGATATTACAATTTAGTCAATGAGAAAATAACTTACTAACCTGCTTTCCCTAGTCTAAAATAAGTGAAATTTGCATTTTTAATAGTTAATTATGTGAAGAAATGCCGTCTAAATAAGTCAAGTAAGATGAATTTTCAATAATTAGCACAAGTACACGCTTGTCACCTCACGCAAAATGCATTTAAACAACAGTCAAGATATCCTAAGGGGAGAGGTCCCCCTCACAAGGTTAGACAAGCCACTTACCTCAAACCGGTATAAAAATCACTAAGAAACGATGCCCTTTCCATGTGTATCTGACTCCGAGTGGCCCAAATCTATTCAAACCAATCACATAATGTAAATAACAATGCAAGTAACTAATTGCACTATTAAAATTAAAGCTAAGGCGCGGAAATAGGCAAAATGACCAAAATTCCCCTCAAGCTAACGTCTAGAACTCGAATAGTTTTCATATATTTAGAAACCTTGTACTCTCACGAGTCTAACCACATACAAATCTCCCAGATCGGAGGTCACATGCCATTTCAAACCCTCACAATTAGGTCTAAGAATTTTACCCCAATTTTTCATTCAAAATCCAAAATTAAAGGTTTAATTCATGATTAGATTAGTGGGTTTTAGTCATAGAGGAGCAAAGAAACGTTACCCAATCGTTGCCTCTGAAAAGTCTTCGAAAAATCCCTCAAATCCGAGATCTCTAGCTTGAGTTTTGATAAAAATGGAAGAACCCTCGTTTTGAAATGTTTATATCTATCCAGGGGTTTTATTCATTGCGATCGCATGAAGGGGTATGCGATTGTGTGAAGGAATTTTGAAGGCCCAAAATTACTACTATGTGAATGCAGCCTAAGGCATGCGATTGCAGAGGAGGATCAGGTGAAGCAACGCGATCGCGTACTTGGCCATGCGATCTCTTAGAAGGATTTGGACCTGAGGCCTAGCTCCTAAACTCTACTATGCTAACGCGACAGAAGGAATGCAAATGCATAGAAAGGGGGGACATAACTATGTGATCGCGTACAAGTCTTTGGGATCCAATTGTAGGAAAAATCCCCCCCCCCTTAAAGTTCACTATACGATCGCATGGGTGAGACTTCGATCGCAAAGAGGAAAATGTCTGCAACAGCTAAGTGGGTTTATTACAATGCTCTTTTGTTCTGAAATTGCTCCGTTGAGCATCCGAAACACACCCGAAGACCCCAGGACCACAACAAAACCTACGCACATATCCCATAACATCATTCAAACCTATACCAATCCATAAACAATCTAAAATAATACCGAAAACTCGAATTAATCAATGATTTGAACCTAAGAACTCCAAAACTCAACCAAACTTGCTTTCGATAAAAAACCTAACAAAACTAAGTCCGATTGACTTGAAATTTTGCACGCATGTCTCAAATCACATGACGGTGCTACAACAGCTTCCGTAATAAAATTTCGACCCTGGGATCAGAAATTCACTGTCGGACCGGAACTTCAAAATTCTAAGTTATGGCATTTCTAGCCTAAATGAGATACGGACATCCAAAATATATTCCAAACACGCTCCCAACCCTGAAATAACCTAATGGAGCTAACGGAACCATCATATTTCCATTCTGAGGTTGTCTTAACATTGTTCTGATTACAGACCATTTTCCAACACATAAACTCTCATTTAGGGACTAAGTGTTCCAAAACACTCCGAATTCAATTACCGAATGTCCCGGCAAACCAAAATAGCAGAAATGAACTTAAGGAAAACAGTTAATGGGGGAATGGGGCTAAAATTCCAAACGCGACCAGCCGTGTCATCACATCCTCCTACACTTAAACATTCATTCGTTTTCAAACGAGCATAGAAAAACATACCTGAAGTACACAAACGATGAGGGTATTGGCTGCGGATATCCCGCTCGGTCTCCTAGTTGCCTCCTTGGCCGGCTGACCCTGCCACTAAACCTTTACTGAAGCTATATCCTTTGACCTGAGCTTTCGGACCTGCCTGTCTAATATTGTAACTGGGTCCTCAACATAGGACAAGTCATTGTCCAACTGGACTAAAGTGAACTCCAACAGGTGAGACGGGTCACTGTGTTACCTTCGAAGCATCGAGAGATGAAATAGCGGATGAACCCCGGCCAAGATGAGAGGTAAAGCAAGCTCATAAGCAACCTCCCCAACACGCTTCAAAATCTCAAGTAGTCCAATGAATCTCTGGCTCAACTTCCCTTTCTTTTCAAACCCCATGACGCCTTTCATATGCGAGCCCCGAAGCAAAACCCACTCACCAACCACATAGGAAACATCACGAACCTTCCGATCCGCATAACTCTTCCATCTGGAATAGGCCGTACGGTGTCTATCCTGGATCATCTTAACTTTCTCGACCGAATCTTGGACCAAATCAATGCCCACACCCTGCTCGAACCAACCCACCGGGGATTTGCATCTCCTACCATATAGGCCTCATACGGTGCCATCTGAATACTGGACTGATAAGTGTTGTTGTACGCAAATTCAGCCAATGGCAAGAACTGATCCCAAGACCCTCTAAACTCAATCACGCACCTGAATAGTGCACTCGGGCTGTCTGTCCATCTGAGGGTGAAAAGTTGTACTCATAGTCACCTGGGTACCCCAACTCTTGTTGGATGGATATCCAAAACCGTGGTATCAACACTAAATCCCTATCTAAGATGATAGAAACTTGAATGCCGTGCAGACAGACAATCTCCCTGATATAGATCCCAGCTAACCGCTACGCTGAGTAAGAAGTACACACTTGAATGGAATGAGAGGACTTAGTCAGCCGATCCATAACAACCCAAATAGAATAAAATTTCTTCGCCGTCAGAGGGAGACTAGTCATAAAATCTATAGTGATCTTTTCCCATTTCCACTCCAGAATCTTCATCTGCTGGAGTAACCTTCCTGGTCTCTAGTGCTCAGCCTTTACCTGCTGACAGTTGAGGCATCTAGATACAAACCCTACTATGTCCTTCTTCATCCGCCTCAACAAGCAATACTGTCTCAGATCCTTATACATCTTCGCGTCACCCGGATGGATGGAGTACTGTGAGCTATGGGCCTCGGTCAATATCAACTACTGAATATCATCAACATCGGGTACACAGATCCGACCCTGCATCCTGAATACCCCTTCATTTCAAATAGTCACGTCCCTAGCATCGCCATGCTGAACAGTGTCCTTGAGGACAAGCAAATGAGAGTCACATACTGCCGCTCCCTGATACAATCAAACAATGAAGACCGAGAAACCACACAGACTAGAACCTTACTGGGCTCTGAAAGGTCCAATCTCACGAATTGACTGGCTAAAGCCTGAACATCCATCACCATAGGTCTCTCTGAAGCTGGTAGATATGCCAAACTCCCCAAACTCTCTGCCCGGCGACTCAAGGCATCGGCTACCACATTGACCTTTTTTGGGTGATAAATAATACTGATATCATAATCGTTCAGTAGCTCCAACCATCTCCTCTAGCGCAAGTTCAGATCCTTCTGCTTGAACAAGTGTTGTATACTCTAATGATTTGTATAACTTTTTTTTTCTGTATAAATCTCAGAAGGCATGCCGTACAAATAATGATGCTAGATCTTCAAGGCATGAACAATTGCAGCTAACTCATGGTCATGGACATGATAGTTCTTTTCATGCACCTTCAACTATGTGGATGCGTAGGCAATCACCCTACTGTCCTGCATCAACACCGCTCCAATTATGACTCATGAGGAATCACAATAAACTTATAGGACCCCGAAACAGTAGGCAAATCCAGAGTAGGGGTTGACGTAAAAGTCGTCTTGAGCTTTTGGAAGCTTGCCTCACACTCGTCTTACCATTGAAAAGGAGCACCCTTCTGGGTCAATTTAGTCATTGGGGATACAATCGATGAGAACCCCTCTACAAAATGATTGTAATGCCCCACCAGGCCAAGGAAACTGCAGATATCTGTAGCTGAGCTGGGCCTGGGACAACTATGCACGGCCCCCACCTTCTTCGGATCTACCCGAATGCCCTCACTCGATAGCACGTGGCCTAGGAATGCCATAGAACTTAACCAAAACTCACATTATGAGAACTTTCCATATAATTTCTTTTCCCTCAGGTTCTGAAGCACTGTCCGCAGGTGCTGCTCATGATCTTCCCGACTCCGGGAGAGTACCAGAATATCATATATGAAAACAATAACAAATGAGTTAAGATTGGGCCTGGATACACTGTGCATCAAATTCAAAAAGCTGTTGGTTAGTTCGTCAGCCCAAATGACATAACAAGCAACTCGTAATGACCATACCGAGTCCTGAAAGCAGTCTTCGGGATATCCGACTCTCGAATCTTTAGCTGTTGGTAACCCGAGCGCAAATCAATCTTAGAAAACACATGTGCACCCTGAAGCTAGTCAAATAGATTATCGATACGAGGCAAAGGATATCGGTTCCTCACTATAACATTTTAAACTGATGATAATCGATACACACGTGCATAGAGCCATCCTTTTTCTTTATAACCAACATAGGAGCACCCCACGGTGAAACACTGGTCGAATAAAACCCTTATCAAGCAATTCCTGTAACTGATCCTTCAACTCAGGAGGAGCCATACGGTAAGGAGAAATGGATATGAGCTGAGTGCCCGGCAACAAATCAATACCGAAATCAATGTCCCGATTGGGTGGCATGCCCGAAAGATGAGCTGAGAACACATCGGGAAAATCCCGTACCACTAGAACAGAGTCCACAGAAGGGGTATCAGCACTGACATCTCTCACATAATCTAAATACGTGGTGCACCCCTTCTCAACCATACACTGAGCCTTAAGAAAAGATAGAACTCTATTGGGAGTGTGATTAATAGTACCATTCAACTCAATACGTGGAATACCTAGCATAGCCAGCTTCACTGTCTTAGCGTTACAACCAAGAATAGCATACTGGGAGAAAACCAGTCCATGCTCAAGATAATATCGAAATCAACCATATCAAGTAACAGAAGATCTGACTTGGTCTCAAAACTACGAATAGTAACCAAACATAACCGATATACGCGGTCTACAATAAGGGAATCTCCCACGGGACTTGAAACTTAAGCATGAGAGCTCAAGGTCTCTCGAGTTGTACCCAAATGCGAAGCAAAATAAGATGACACGTAAGAATAAGTAGAGCCTGGATAAAATAGAACTGATGCCTCTTTGTGACTAACCAAATATTGGCGGATGTTCTATTCTTGACTCTTCAAATATTAGATCACCTTCTTCCTTATTTTCAAGAATGGTCTTCAGCATGAGCATCATTTTCTCATTTTGAGCATTTGAGATCTCTTCCTGATTTTGATCAAGTGCCAAAGAATTTTGGAGACTATCTTCCAAAAGCTCCTCCAAGGCACTTTGTTCTTTGTTTCCTTCTTCAAGTAAGCACTCCAACATGAGCTTGAATTCTCCATTTCGGCCATGCTCAACCTCTTCCATTCCCATAGCCCTATAATTTTCATCACAAGAAATAGAACCATCATAGCGGGGGCTTGGGAAGGGAAGGAAAAATAAACACAATCATTCCAGTGACCATTTTGGCAACCACAATTATCAAAAATATTCCACCCTTGGGGTTGAGATTGTGCACACAATCCACCGCTAGTAGAATTTAAACAATTTTACCATGAATGTGATCCTCCACAATAAGAACATGAATCATCAAAGTATGAACCATTACCTCCCGACCAATTATTATCAAATGATGCCATTTTTTACAAAATAAAAGAAAATATAAACAAGAAACAAACAACAAAATTATCATACAAATATTCACATGTGTGGGCTAAAGCATTTTTGCTTACTTCTCAAACAACCTAACTAACGCCAAAGTATCCCTGGCAACTGTGCCAAAATTGGTGTCGTCCAAATCCACTAATCAATAGCAATAGGTACGATCGATTGCAATATAATTTACCTAACTAAGAGTCTGGGTTGAATCCACAGTGACAATGTGTAGGCGACTACGGATGTAGGAGAATTATAGCTTATGGTGCAAAGAGAGGGACTTGGAGTGTATCTGAGAGAATGAGATGGAGATGGAATGATGGAATGATGGAGGGTTTGATGAGTGATAGAAAATGAGATGGAGATGGAATGATGGAGGGTTTGAGGAAGGAAAATGGAGGAAAAGAGAGGGACTTGGAGTGTATCTGAGAGAAATGAAAGAATAGAGTATGAGAGATGTGGGAAAACGGGAAGGGAAAAGCGGGTAACTTAAGTGTAGAAAACAAAGTAGCCAAACATTTTGTACTATCGCGTCACTGGGTGCGGCGCCCTATGCGGCACGGTAGTGAAGTTTTCTAAATTGAATGTTTTCCGGTCAAAATCCTAACTTCCCAAAATTAATCCAATTTGATACCATATGATCCCCTCATCTTTCTCATGAGGAATTAAGTGCCAATAGCAATCAAGTCCCACCGGAGATGGCCGGATTTGAACGTTGAGAGTTAGCCAGAGTGTTGAAGTCGAGTCAATAGTTTTACGATTTTTTTCTCTTTTCCTTTTTCTGGTGTTAATTTTTTTTTCTTGACTGTTTGGCTTCTTGTTTACTTGTAGTTGGATTGATGTCTGTTTGGTATTTAGTGTATGGGTTTATTTCTCTCTGTTTTCTTGTTTTGAATTCTAATATCCATGAACTTATTCTTTTAGTTGGTTAATAATTGTGCTTGTTAATAAATGTTAATCTGAAAATAAATAAGTCTTCTTCAATTCTGTTTCAATTTCATTCAACCATTGTTTCATTCTGAAATTATCATTGTTTTAGTTTCTAGTTTAATTTTGCTTGATTGGTTTAAATTTGCCTTGGTAATACTAGGTGCTAGCTTAAGTGTTGTTCTAATCCGTACTAATACATGTTGCAGGTTCTAATTCTTTGTTATCTATTCTCATTGATTTTGTCTGGCCATTGTTTGATTTCAATCTTCAGTGTTTTGATTTGCTAAGTTTTGATCAGTTAGTTTAGTTTAGTTTAGTTTAAATTCAGTAGTTGCATTTGTAATCTCATGCTCAAAGATTAGTTTAAGTTAGTATTCTTGCTTAGCTCTTTAGGCTCATTAATATCATATAGATAAGGAGTAATCTAGGTTATCCATCAATAGAAATAAAAATTAGAATTTTCTAGATCCTTGTAGAATAGGGCTTAATTCAGAGTTTAGTAAACTTAGGATAGTAACTTGAGACACAAGTTAGAAAACAAGGGACAAAATGAGGGAAACAGAGTAAATAAGTGAGAGACTAATGTGTAAAAGAAGAAATCTGAAGTTGCGCCTCATTGTGCCTATAAAATGGCACTCTCATGCCTTGTTTAACAAGTTTGGAGCCCCAAAACCTCTCCTACAAATTTGAGTTCTTAAATTTAAATTTCAAACGAGCAGAAGTTAAAATTATTCTTTAGACCTTAGATTCCTACGAAAAAATCCAAAAATAGATAAATACAACAAAAGAAAAACCATTGTTACATTGATTTTCTGGGTTAATTTGGATCGATTATCTTCTCTTCTAGTTGCAGAAGTTTCTATGACGTACACTGTTTGATTTCGAGTAGTTTTTGTCTAATTGAGCTAGTTTTGGATGAGGTTTGGTCTGCTGAAGGGTTCTAATGCATTTCAAGTGGATTTTGGGTTGATTTGTTAGTTTATGTTTGATTGTTGAATATTCCTGGATTTCTGAATCCATTCCTGGGATGTTCGTTATTCGATACTGATGGAAATTATTTGTTACTACTGTTGCTCGATCGTTGTCCTGGATGACCTCTTCTCCTCCTTTTTCATTCTATTTTCAAGTATTTTTTTCTAGCTCCTATATATGTGTGAAAGACTAAAACAATCAACGTGTAGTGGTTAATTGAAGAAATGAAATCTGGCATGTGTTAATATGATATCAACCTATTTGTAGTTATGATAGCTTAATTGTTATCTACACAGTAGCTATAGTGGAGAATGGAACACTTTACAGTTTGTAGTAATTGGATTGTGTAACTATTATTCTTTCGAACTTGTATTATGAGTTAAATTTCTTATTTCATTTTGTAGTTGTAAAAATAGGTTCAAAATGGTTTTAAGTTTCAGTAGTTAATTCCAGTAATCCAAGTCCAAAATATCAAAATCACTTGAGTGTTGGTTCAGTAGTGTTAATTTGAGTTAGTAATTAAGTTGCTATTACTGCTACTAAAGTCGAATCATGCTTTAAGTTTGATTTTCATCTATAGTGATATTTAGGAACTCACTAATGGGTACATAAATAGGATAATCCGAGTTGGAACTGTTTCAAATGATCAATACCTCGTAAATTTGAGCAAGTGAATCTGATTTTTACCTTGTTACAATCGTTGAACACTTGAAATAATTAGTGATATGTTCAGTGGATCCTTGTTGAATGAATTGATATTTTATTTGAATTTAAAAGCATGGGCTCAGTATCTTATCCCAGAAGTTGGGTTTCAGTTTATTTGATTAATGGCTCGACCCTATACTGGTTCCCTTTTTCGCTTGGACCCGGGCCTAGGCCTGTTTTTGGCCTGCCTTTATGCATACTTGGATTTTGGTTTTTAAAACAGGATGTGTTCAAGGCCCAAGCTTGTTGAGGATTTGAATTGGTATGAAATCATAGACCCAAGCATAATAGTTCTTAAACAATATTAATTAATTAGGACTTTTTCTTTTATTATTAGAGATAAATAAAATAGAAAACCATAGTTTCTTTAAGTTTTTCCTTTAATTAATAAATGAGATGAGCCTCGCCAAACAAAACAAATAATTATGGGGCCCTCAATAAATGGTTATATTAAAATACTTAGAATTCGGGAAGGTCCGTTTAGCGAATTTTACGGCCGTCCCCAAAGATAATAATGCGTTAGTCACTGTAGGCGCGCTTTTAATAATTTACCTTCTTAAACTTGGGTGTGTATTTAATGTGACCCAAATCAAATCCCAAAACATTGAATAAAAATATGTTTAGGATTGCGGGTGCATTTCATGTGGCACGATCCAAAGACACGTTTTAAACAACGTTCATCTTTCCTTAAAAATTAAATAAACACCGGTAAAAAAGTTAAAACAGACACATAGGTTCGTCATATAATAAAATTAGATAAATAGCTAAACACGATAGTTGAGCAACTGTGCTAGGACCACGGAGCCTGGGAATTCCTAACACCTTCTCCCGGGGTAATAGAATTCCTTACTCGGAGTTCTGATTCGCGGACCGTTAACAGAGTCATATATTCCTCGGTTCGAAATTCAATCGGTGACTTGGGAAACCATTAATCTCCTAAGTGGCGACCTGAATCCTAATAATAAATCTCGTTCCGATTGTCCTTCAAGTGGAAAAACTTCTTTATGCCCTTGCGAGTGTAGTGAAAAAAGAGGTGTGACAGCTCTGGCGACTCTTCCGGGGAAAAGAACCAAGAACGTTTTGTTCAGGGTTCAGAATTAGAGCTTAGAATAATTATTGTGTTTTGCTTTATCTATTTTTGTTACATGATTTGTTCCTAATGTGATAATTGATTGCTTTTATCAGTTTGATATTTCGTGAATTGTATATAAACTGTGCCGAAACCCATGTTCTCTCTAAGTCCTCTAAATCATAAAGAAGGGTGCACTTCGTGTGGCTTCTTTTCTGTATAGAGTCTAATCCAATATTAGAATGACGTTCGGATAAGTTGCTAAGCTGGTGAAGCTTCTGTATTCTCGGTACCTGCCCCCCCCGGCTCGAGTAAGCCAGATTTAGAACAAACATCCAGGTTTTAAACCTTGAATAACACAACCTCATGTCGGATCCTTAGTATGAACGCTTATTTACATCATGTGCATTTGACTTAAGGGACTCAACACAGAGGTTGAGTCCGTCTAGGACAAGCAACCTGAAATGAAAAAGACCATCCTGATGCATTCTACTTGTTTTCAAGCATTTATTTGTTTCGAGCCTGCATGATGACCGACTTCTGAAAATAGGGAATATTGGACAATTGAGAAAAAGAGAACAAGATAGAAAATAACAGTGTAGAGAGTTAATTATCTATTTTTGAGAAACCCTAGTGCCCAAATAGCGTTGAGAGCTGCCGATATTTTGAAAATCTGGAAAAAGAGAAATATATATTTTAGTTTGATTATTCTAAAAAGAAAAAAGAAAAAGATTCTTGGTTTAGAAATAGTTTGTTTTCTTTTCCCGAACTACGCCAATTTGAATTTCATAGGGTGTGGGATACATAGGCAATGCTCATCGGGTCCAACCTCCCCTTTTTGCAAAAATAGCCAAACATGTAAAAAATTTAATTTCCATAATAAATAAGTCGGGTGATGCCATTTTTGTAAAAAATAGCCGAATGTTCCAAAAAGGGACGCCGGAAGGCTGACTTTGCATAAAATACCTCTTTTGGTCATTTTTTAGATTTTGGCCGGTTGATCCACACAGCCTTAAAATCTTCTCCTGAGAAGTGCTAAAAGGCCGTGTTCGAAAAACCGGATCATTAATTTTAATTCTGAAAAAACAAGAAAAATAGTCAATTTTGTTTTAAGTCAAATAAATTTTACTTTTTGCTTAATCACCTTAATAAATGTGCAAAATGAGCACAAACAAAATTAAACCATTCAAAGTCTTTGGCAAGGTCCCTCTATAGCTCCACATGTGGTGGAATGATTTGGAATAAGGTAACAAGGAGATAGTGGTGAGAATCCTGGGAGGTCTAATCGGTCTACAGTATGTCAAGCCAAGGTCGGATATCATCGAGGCCTTAATACCGTTTTGGGACCCGACCCACAATGTATTTGGCTTTGCTGACTTTGAGCTTACACCCACGCTGAAGGAAGTCGCGGGTTATGCGGGTCTGAATGGAAAACTGAGGGGTCAATATTTGCTATCACCAAGACCGGTATATCTGCATCGTTTTTTAGACTTGCTAAATATTAGCCGGAATGTTCAGAATGATGATTTGTCAAGAGGATGTTGCACTCTCTAGTTCTTGTATCAACGATATGTTAATCCTCAGGGTTTCGAAGAGCCAAATTTTGGACTGGCTCATGCTCGAAATAGAAACAAGTGGGAGGCAAGGCGAACTTTGGCATTCATAGCGGCATTCTTGAAGTCGTGGTCTATCTATGAATGGATAAGAAAATAGAGATAGGCCTTGTAGGGATGGTCGATGTTGCAATCAAAAGGGCCATATCATCGCGGTTCCCCTGATCTCGTCAGAAATCTATCGAGTGTTAACTGTGTGCCGGAAGGGAGGAAATTTCTTCCAAGGTTTAAATCTGTTACTCTAATTGTGGATGCAAGAACATCTTTGCCACCGGGTGAGATATATGAACTATGGTTTGACCGGGTTGAGCTGCATTAAATAATTTTAAAAAAGAGTAACGGGTGTTGCATTTCCTGAGGGTACAGAACATGGCTTGTACGACTGAGGTCATTGACTGCCAATCAAATTGAATGGGCATTTAGGTGGTTTCCTGTTATCGAGGTAGTACATATGTTACCTGGAGAGTGTCATATTCTTTTGATGGGTATTCGGAGTATCTAACAATATGCTCCTCATCGGGTATTGCGCCAATTGGGAAGGTTTCAAGTCGTCCCTACCGATGAACATATGAGTAAGCACGTCGTTGAGTTAAGTATGAGATCTGCATTTCCGGAGGATAAAATTAGAAAGCTATGGAATGAATGCAGATTCCCTGAGCCTTGAACTATGGTCCGAGTTCTAGCTAAGGGTGAGGTGACCCGAACAACAATGTGTGGTTTGGAAAAAGGTTTCAAATTTTGTAGAGGCCTGCTAAAAGAGCCCATGTTCACCACTTTACTAATGATTCACAAGAGCAGTGGGGTTGGTTAGTAAAAGAAGACAGCTATATGGCAGAAATAGGCAAGCTGAAACAACATATTAGGGACATGAAATTTGAAAATAGTGTGCAAGTTGTTGCCGATAAAGAATAAAATAATAAGTTGGCCCAAGAAAACGAGGCTCTTAGATCCCAAAATCCGATAGATGAGGATAGACGCTAATAATCAACCATGGAATCGGTCGGACGAAAGATTGATAAGTGGGTTGAAGAAGAAAATTACCGAGTGCCAAGAAGATCTGAAGAAGTCTAAGGGAAGCATAGCAGAACTTTGGGCACAACGATAAAAAAGAATGGAAGAGCACACACGATACTTATAGCAGGTGAAGAAGGATTATGAAAAGATCATAGCCAATCTGAAAAGGAACCACCCTTGAAAATGAGGCGGCTAAACAAGCCAAAACTTTTGAAACCGAAAGTGAACACTGCTATGATTTAATGGCTATGATTGAAGATGAAATATAGTAGTTACAGAGACAACATCTTCATGACTCTCGGGTTTTGAAAGCTAGAGGGGATCAGATAGAACGCCTACTCCTAGAAAATGGCCGAACTAGAGACAGGATTCAGACCATTGCTCATGCCAGCGTCAGGAAATGTTGATTATGTGAGAACATGACCCACACTGACTTATTTTCGGCGGTGATGATTTTTCAAGCAAATAATGTATGAACAAGAACAGCTAGAAATGGGCCTTTCACCTAAGCCCGCGGCAAGGCTGAACAACGCCCCACGGGTACCAAAATTTGAAGATTTAAAGTATTCATAATTTGAGTCTGTATTTTCTTTGTCTTTAGAGTCTGTCTTCTGTTAGAGTTTGTATTTCTTTTATTCTCATTAGATTCTGTCGGTAGTTCTAGATTCTATACTTGATTTTATTTCGAGTATGTTATTTTAATTTCCAAAAATGTCTAGTTTTATAATAGAACTTTTTATGAATGAAAATTAAAATTACCCAAAAATTGTTTCTTTATTTTCACACTTATTTTCACGAACTATGCTTGGTCTAATTCATGCGGGGTCATGATACGTAGGAAATTTCCATAGGATTTGATCATAGCCCAATAAAAACAAAAGGAAAAAAGAAGAAAGAAAAAGAGAAAATAAAAGAGCGGAAAAACAAGAAAAGGATAGAATAAGAAAAATGAAAATGAGAATAGAAAGAAAGAAAAGAAAAGAAAAAAGAAAGAAAATAAAGAGAGAAAGTTTGCAGTTGAAATGAGAGAAGGATGGGATGATGCATGTGATGGAGCAAAAGCATAATAGAAACAGTTAATTGTATAGGTGCACTCACTCCCAATATGCGGTTATCAATCGGTTAAAGCCTAATCGCTAACAAGGTTGTTGTCTAAATGTGTGATCTCAGACAGATGGTTAGTTGATCAGGCATTCTAGCAACCCATCCATACAACACCCGGTCAAAAGACAAAGTGAGGTCATGCCAGGAATTGAATACTAGTATTGTGGACACATCGAAAAAGGTTGAGGTGACAGATGTTAACGCAATGAAAGAGGAGATGCGTAAAATGATACAACAAATGGCCGAAATGTATCAGGCCTGGACTCAAGGTCATCCGGCACCAGTGTATCCCGCCAACCCATTTTATATCCCACCTTTGGTTCAGGCTCAGGAGCCTCCCACTGCAAATGCATCTCTAACCTTCCTTTACTACACACAGGGCTACGGTACCACTTTCTACGCCCCTCCAGCTCCACCACCCAAACAAAACCCTTCTGTCACGACCCATTTCCCGAAACTGGTCGTGATGGCGCCTCTCGTGAAAACAAGGCCAGCCAACAGATTAACAATACCTCATTTAACAATTACATAACACGAATAAGTCAAAACTGTAGTGTAGATTGTCATAATTGCAAAAGGAAATGATAAAACAAGGAACCAGCCCAACTCAACCCAAAATCGAGGTGTCACAAGTCATGAGCATCTAAGAAATCTGAACACTACTATAAAACCAGTAATATACATATTGGACATTTAGAATCCAAGGAAGAGATACGGTTCCACGAACGCTGGCGGTCACCTTGCTCAGCTACAATAGAAATACCTTCAATCGGCTAATATCGCGCTACCGGGTGATTAATACCTGTATTTACACACATGGTGCAGGGAGTAATGTGAGTACTCCGACCCAGCGAGTAATTAAAATAAATAACGACTGAAAGAATGAAATCTCATAAAGACAAATATAACGCTATCTCAAGCAGTAAAATCAATTATACAATAAATTCGTGGAGTATCAGATAATTCTCTTTTAAAAACAGTAAAGATGATTAATTTCAACAAGTAAGGAACAATGGGAAACTTGCCCCTCGGGCTCAATATCAAATTCTCAATACAGTATCATCTCCGCGGGCTCACTCCTAACTCACCAACACATAATATCAGCCTCTCGGGCTCACTCCCAACTCATCAGAACACAACATCGGCCTCTCGGGCCCACATCACTAGAACACAACATCAGCCACTCGGGCCCACTCCCAATTCACCTGGGTACCCTGCGCTCACTGGGGCTGTGCATAGACTCCGGAGGGGCTTCTACAGCCCAAGCTCAATATTAATAGGCCTTAAAGCCTTCATACATCACACTTGAGGCGTGAAAACCTCCTCACAAAACACTCAAGTCCTAAAAGTCTCCTCACATAACACTCAAGGCCTGAAAGCCTCCTCATATCCTCACATATGGCCCTCGGCCTCAATCAGTCCAGAAAATAATCATAAGCCCCTTGGGCATCAGTAAAACATTGGTCCACAGCTCAACAACATTATAATTATCATTAAATCTCAAGTTGAGTATAAATGTAGGTGAGTTCGCGAAATAATATAATTCAATTGGATTGAGTTCAAATAATATTTCAATTGGTGAGGAAACAGTGATGGAAATTCACAAAAGATTTCAAATAATTGGCATGAAGCCCAAATATGGTAATAAGCCCAAATCATGGTGAAAAACAATAAATCTTCATCAAATACGCGGTAAAATATCAACCGGGATGTACCAAGTCACAATCCCCAATAGTAAATGACCCTGCACTCGTCATATAACGCATGTCTCATCTCAACATAGCACTACATTGTGTAATTCGGGGTTTAAAACCCTCAGGACATCATTTAAAATCATTACTCACCTTGAACCAGAAAAATCTCTAGCCCGCAACGCCCTTGCTCCTCAAATCGGACTCCACATGCATCGAATCTATCCAAATTCAGAGCGAATACATCACAAAATGCTAAGGGAATATAACCCGATCAAAAAGACTCGAAAAAGATCGAAAATCACGAAATTTGCAAAACTCGAGCCCCGGTCCCACGTCTTGAAATCCAAAATTTTTTTACATCAATACGATCCTTATCTCTCCATGAATCTATACATACCAAATTCATAAAAATCAAAGTTCATTTGACCCCTCATATCACCATTTTTATCAAATATGGTTTTATACCCTTTTCAACAAAAATTCCCAAATTAAACACCAAAACATGCAATAGATTCGAGTTATACAACCAAAATGGAGTTAAGAACACTTGCTCTATTGTTCTCTAAGAAGATCTATCCAAAAATTGCCCAAACCGAGCTCCAAATTGATAAAAATGGAAAATGGGAACGAAGTCCCATTTTCATAAATTAAACATTCTGCCCAAAATTTCCGAGGTTACTGTTCACCCCGTGTTACTGTTCATGGATACTGTTACGGGGGAACTGTTCATGGATATTGTTACAAGGTACTGTTCAAACTACTGTTCATAGTGATGTGGAAAAAACTTCAGCAGCTTTATTTTTGTGCCTAAATCGATCCGTTAACCTTTCGAAATACACCCGAGGTCCCCGGGTCCTCAACCAAAAGCACCAACATGTCTTAAAACATTATCCAAACTTGCTCCAATTGTCGAAACACCTCAACTAATGCAAAAAACATCAAACTATATTGAATTCAAGCCTAAAATCTTTTAAAACTTCTAAAACACGCATTCGATCAAAAATCCGATCAAACCACATCTAACTGACCTAAAATTTTGCACACACATCCCAAATCACCTAATGAAGCTACAGCAACTCTCCAAATTCCATTCCGACTACCGGATTAAAATCTCTCCTATCAACCGGAAATTGTCAAAATGCTAACTTCGCCAATTCAGGCCTACTTTTACACCAAACCTCCAAAACCACTTTCAATCGCACTCCTGAGTCAAAAATCATCTCCGGAAGCTAACCGAACCATCGTAATTTATATTCGAACCCTCTAACACATAAATCAACTTTCGGTTGACTTTCAAAACTAAGCCTTCCTTAAAGAGACTAAATGTCTCATTTCCTATCAAAATCGCTCCAAATAAATTCTAATGCACCCAATACCAAAAATGAAACATGAGGAAGTAGAAAATGGGAAGAACAGGACAATAACTCATAAGTTTACTGGTCAGGTCATCATATCTCCCCAACTTAAACAAACGTTCGTCCTCGAAAGTGCCCAGAGTTGTCCCTCGAACATCCTAAATCGAATCTGTTTATATTCATTAATGATCCCTCTAATCTCTTTTAATCCAACATACTACTCTGGTTGAAATGACACATCAATACAAGCCTAAGCCACAAGTCGCACAGTACGAGCGCCAATAAGCATCAGTCCGAGTATACTAAATTCATGAAAATAACTCTAGTGAAAGAGTTGTACCACAAGCTCACCAGTTCCACCACAACACAAGGCTGAGAACACGTCTCAAAACATAGAAATAAAACACACAAATCTAACCCGAAAGGTCATATCTCCATATAGCTTCGCTGCCATGCGCGACCCTATCCAGACACTAGTTCATATGAAACGCCCCAAATCACCATATTCAAAATCATCAACAAAACACAATTTGATATCTAGTACCACAAGTGAATCACCATACCCATGGAGAAGTACATGATACAACTCCATACCAGTAAACCTCAATATTGCACCATCTGTCTACCCCACAAAGGGAAAAATCCCTCAAAGAAGAGAGTCGCTTTGCAAGTTCTACAAGTACCACCCCAACAATATGCTATGAGCTCGTCAATCACCATGGAACCCAGATACATGAATAGAATAATAATAACCAGCTCTTCTATAGCTCACATTGACATCAACTCCACGAGAAACTAAGTTTCCAACAACATAATCCACCTGACACTGTCACAGACCTCCATTCCAAGCATATCATATATAAGAAATCGAACAAGTAAACATGTATAATCTAACCGAAACAAGATTCTCATGCTCTTGGACTGGCATAAATAACACTCTATATCATAGGCATGAGCAAACTGCGATTTCACAGCTCAAATCAGCAAGTTAACACAGAATTAGTAATTGCAAAGTTTGTTCTGGAATTTAGCATCTTGGAAATCTCAAGTATAGTCCAGATAGTTCTTAACAGAGTTATGAATAAGAGAGACATTATACCCTTAAGTTCAATATTCCACTCTAGGGATATCATAGCCTACACATCTTTCGACCATGAATATTGACTCGGTGCTTGCACACACGTTCAAACCTAACATATATTGGCGCTCACCACGCATAATTATCTCCTTACATTAGCTTGACTAATGCATCCAATGTGTTAGATAGAATACTCTTCTCAACATGCCACAATCCCGTAATAGTATATTTTTTGAATTTCTTGTTTCCAAATTCATAGATCACATAAATCATCGTATCTGATCACAACCTCAGCACCCAAATAACTAGCACATCCCTCAAGTACGATCATCCCAGATAACTATATTCTACAATACATAACATGTTCGAAATATCGGTAGTCGATCAATCAACTGAGTGTTGTAATACCAATAGACATTTGATGGTTAAAATATAGTACGTACCCTTTTCAAGTCTTACCAAGCAGTTGTAACATTCAATTTAAATATTTGAAGCTGATTATTTTATCTAGAATTTATGACCTTCCCTTTAAGAATGAATTGCCTCCTCGCACATGAAAATATTAAGCATGTACCATACACCACGTCTATTATGCCATCTTATTGTAAGCACAAAATCTCATTACAATTTCTGGGCTATAGGAAAATTACATTCTGGCAGTTAGAAATCTTCTATTTGATCCCATTTAGGAGGAGTTTATTATATACAATATGTTTTGTGCACCGGTAGAAGAGATATGGCTCGAACCATACTAAAAACCATCGAGAATACTTTCAAATCTGTTCGCACATAACCAAGCCGTCAATACGAGACAAAGGATATTTTTTCTTCACTATGACTTTATTCAATTGCATGTAATAAATGCACATTCTCAATTTGACATCCTTCTTCTTCACAAATAAGACTGGTGCACTCCAAGGTGACACATTAGGACGAATGAACTCCTTATATAGGAGCTCCTGAAGCTGCTTCTTCAATTTTATTTTATTTTTAACTCTTTTGGTGCCATACGATAACGTGGAATATAAATGGGCTCAGTTCCCTGCACTAGGTCAATGCCAAAATAAATATTCCTATACGGAGGCATGCCCGACTGGTCTACAAGAAATACATCAGGGAAATTCCTCACAACTGGGACAAAATACATACTAGGAGTCTTAGATCCAACATCTCACACAAAAGATAGATATGATAGACAACCTTTCCCAACCATACGCTGGGCTTTCAAGAATGAAATTACTCTACTAGGAACATAATCAGTCATATCACGCCACTCGATCCTCGGAACACCCGGAATAGCCAAAGTGACTATCCTAGTATGACAGTCTAAGATAGAACGACACAGAGACACCTTGTCCATGCCCAATATAACATCAAAATCCACCATGCTCAATAGAAATAAATAAACTCGGGTCTCTAAACCCCCCAATAATCACAACACATGACCGATACACATGGTCCATAGCAACAGTATTGCCCACCGGGATAGATTCATGAACGTGTAAAGAAAGAAACTCTCGGGGATTACCCATATAATAAGCAAAATATGAGGACACATAAGAAGAGGTGGAACCAGAATCAAATAATACCGAGACATCTCTATGGTAGACTGGAGCAATATAGCTCTTAACTGCTCAATCATATTAATTAATAGCAAACTCCTTAACTTATCTCAAAGCCATAGATAAAACCCCACTAAATAAATCATAACGCATATACTCTATTGTTGCCGTAATACCATAGTGAGATTGAACTCACTCCTTCATAAGCTTGTGGAAGGACAAATCATCAGAAATTTTAACTCTTCTGCAATTCTTGCATTCACTCATACAACAGTTAAGCCCACTCTCTAGGCGGTCAAATTTATACTAAGTCACAAAATTTGCAAAAATTTCGGCAGAGTCTCCCTTGTAATTGGGCTTATCCGCCCGCTAGAGAATCACCAAAACCATCCAAACAACACCTCCACAACTTGACAAAGCATCACAATTTATATTAATAACATTAATGTCAACATTACATGTATTATATTATCAAAATTTATACATGGACATGTATTGCACCTATTTGAATCATAATAAGAAAATACCTTTCGATCCTCCATTATTGGGTTATTCAACCAACTCAGAACATTTTCTTTCCTTAATGTTTTTGACAGTCAAGGTGGGCTCCTCGACTCGTAGATTTCGTCATAATGGATTTACAGAAGCGATCTCACCTCCTAGACTTATGTAACTAGTATGGCAATTAGTTTTCCCTCATAAGCCAATTTACCATTAGCTTTACTTTTAGTCAATATTTTTGTGTACCTCTTCCAGTGTAATACACATTACAAAATCACTTAATTTTCCTGACTCTAAACTCATACCATAACATTAAATTTACTTCACTCCAAATAGGATACATGAAAAGATTCTTCATACACCTATAACCCGGGGCTACCCATCCTATCACAATGCAAATCATACACTCAATAGTTTATCTATCATTCAACAGATCTCTCTCGTCCCTTCCAGGTCATATAGATACGATTTGCAGTACTAACATACTCATCACGTATCTATCCAGACATCATTCCCCTTAATAGGAACAATACCGAACATATAAGTTCAAAACACTTGCTCACACAATTAGCACATCGGTGCTCAAGCCATAGGCAAAGACTCAGCCTCAAGTCATTTGGACTGGACAAACATCAACTCAAAGAGACCACGTGTCACCCCTCAATCGGGGAATTACAAGCCATCAAGACACATCTAATACTGAGCGCTCGTTCGCGCATACATTCACGTGGAAGGAATTGTAAGAGTTATGTTTCAAGCTGAATCAAGGACGCACGATAAGAATTTCAAGAATATAAAGTTTTTCCTAAAGGTTACGTAGCCTCTTGCGGATAAATACAAACGTCTCCGTACCGATCCGCGAGAATCAACTAAACTTGATCATGACTCGTGAGACCTAGTAATCTAGGCTCTGAAATCAACTTGTCACGACCCATTTCACGAACCCGGTCGTGATGGCATCTCTCGCGAAGAAACGACTAGCCAACAAATTAACAATACCTTTTTTACCAATTATATAACGTGAATAAGTCAAAACTATAGTGTACATTATGATAATTGCGAAAGAAAATGCTAAAACAGGGAACTAACCTAACTCAGTCCGAAAACGGGGTGTCACAAGTCATAGTATCTAAGAAATTTGAACACTACTATAAAACCAGTAATATACATATTGGAAATTAAGAATCAAAGGAAAAGATATGGTGCCACGAGCGCTGGCAGTCACCTTGCTCAGCTACAATAGAAATACCTTCAATCAGCTAATACCCGCTACAAGGTATCAATACCTGCATTTGCACACATGGTGCAGGGAGTAATGTGAGTACTCCGACTGTCTCAATCAGTAAAATCAATTATACAATAAAGTTATGGAGTATCATATAATTCTCTTTTAAAAAGAGTGAAGATAATTAATTTTAAAATCCTAATTCTTTGCCTAAATCTTTTAATCTCTGTCTTTTGAAACAACTTTTAGTTATTCTTTTTATTTTACACTACTCACTACTCAATTTCTTCGATTAATTCAAGTTTTTAACGTTTTTTTTCCTTTTCTCAAAAAGCTAGGGTTTCCGATCCCTTTTTAAAATCTCTATATATTCTACTTATTTTGAGTATTATGTATGCCTGTATTATGTGTTTGTTACGAGCCTGTTTGTTTCTTAGTTTCATGCTTTAAGTCTCTACTAGGGTTCCGACCCTCTACTATTTCTATGATTCCTTACTTAAGGTTCTTGGTTTTGTGCCTATTGTGTTTGAATAGGTTTAAATGTTTCTATTTACTAAGTGTTCTCTCGATTTTATATATCTCTTTGAATCCCTGATTTTCTGTATGAGATTCCTTTGGAGATTCTCCACCGGTTTGAATGCTTTCTTGATTGTGAGATGTTTCCCTTACTTAAGGATGATTCCCTATGATTTTCCATCTCACCCGTGATTTTCCTGGACTAATTGCTTTCAAAATCCGTCTGTTTATATGCACACTATATAATTTATTTACTTTCCTTACTTGTAATTATTTTGAACTGTCAATCTTGCAAATATCTTCCTTATTTGATGCATTTTTTCTTTACCTTTGAGCTGTGACTCCCTAATTGAAGGCAATTTGATTCTTAATTGATTCTACGGAAAAGGGTTAGAACTGCCCCTAACGTATTGACGCCAGTTTAAAAATGCCCTACGTTAACATATTTTTAGAAAAATGCCCCTACCGTTTAAATCCTGGCATATTTGTGCCCCTAACATATTGACTCCAGTTTAAAAATGCCCATACCGTTAACCTATTTTTAAAAAAATGCCCCTGCCGTTTTAAATATAAGTACAGTCAGTTGTTAGACTTATGGGCACAAATATGCCAAATTTTTAACGGTAGGGGCATTATTCAAAATAGGTTAACGGGTGACATTTTTAAACTGGAGTCAATACATTAGGGGTAGTTCTGACCCTTATCCATTGATTCTAATAGGTTTTTTTCTATAATTATAATCATCCTATATGTGTTACCTTATTTTCATTTATTTGAGAACTATATATACTTCCCTCTCCTCTCACTTAAAGGACACGAACAGAATTCCTTCTGAACTCTCTCTCTCACAAAAATATTCAGTGCTCTCTTTGTTTCCACATAATCCCTCTCACTTCTCCTCCCTTATGGTTACTGGTTGTTCAACAAGTTTGAAACTAAGGCTGAGTTTTAGGCTACTTCACTGTTCCATTGCCTTCTATATTGCTGCTCACTTCTGTTATTGCTGCTGACTTCTCTATACTGCTGCTCTTTCTCTCTGTGCATACTCTCTGCATATTGCTTCTCACTCCTTGCAGACTATTGCTCACCATTTTGCATATTATAACTCACCACTGCCCTACATTACCTTGCCTTCAACTAGTGTGTCTCCTATTTGATTTACAACTCCAAAGAAATATGTTTCTATTTGTATTGCACTTCCTTTTGTTTGTTGTATGCTTCTACTTATGATTTTGTTATTCTAACTCCAATTATCATGCCTCTGTGGTGATTAATATGCCTATCTTAACCTGGCATGTCCATTACTCCTCTTATCTATCTCATGCATATTTCTCCTTACACCCCCTCACCACTGTACAATATCAGCATATATTCAGGACCCTATTAGCCATTAAATAACCCTGAACATCTTCCTGATGTTTGGTATCTATCAATCTGGTGCTGACTCTTTTATTTGAAACCTGTTTGATTGTTCTGAAGTACTTCTCTTTGATGTTTGTGTATATTTGACTGTGTTCTTGCTTGTGAGTTACTTGTTCCCTTTTCCCTGCCCCTGTTTGTGTTCCCTGAACACTGTGTGACTCTTTCCTTTCAAAACTGGTTCCATATAAATCAACTTTAACTGTTTTAAACTCAATTGATTTTCAAGGGACTCTCTCACTCTCCTGTTACTTTTCTCTCAAAACTGTTTTCATGTGAATCCTCTTTCAACTGTTTTCAAATAAACTTCTTCAAACTCTATCACAATATCACTACTCCTAGAATTTAGGTTCAACCTCCTTAGTGTAAGCATTGCTTTGGGTACCTTGAGTACACACTGAACTTTGATGCACAAGGTTGGTAATTCAACATATACACTTGCCAATATTGATTTGCTTAGGGTACTTAGTATTGGGCAAGGGTCTCAATAGGCCCTTAGGGAGCTTTGCCGCACCCAAACCTTAGTAAAAGGCTGTAAAACTCGAAAGAAGGGAGGTTGGAGACTTGAGCCTGGTTGAAGGCTCCCTATAGAATAACTTCTTATTATTTTTACTCTTTACTACTATAATTTAATTACCTAATCTTTAATAACTTGTAAAGAACGATTGGAGTTTATAGTGAAATTGGGTGGGGTTATGCGTGCGTAGTTTAAGTAATGGGTAGAAAATAAGTCTATAGGATTTTACTTACCTACTTGTGCAATATAAATCATGTAATGGAAATGTATCTCACAAGACTAGAAATCCTGTCTTTAAGCTCTTTTACTCTCAGCTTGTTATTTACTTTATAATCATAATCTATAAATAACCAACAAGTCACTGCTACTGCATTTAGATACCATATTTTTCGTACCTTTATGTGCATTAGATATCATGTACGTAGGTCTTTATTTGCAAATGTTGAATGCCTCACTAATTTCGTGTAACAAACATAAGTCTGGTTAACAGGTTTCTCTTAAAAATTGGAAAACAAATATGTATGTCCACTTTCTTTTAAGATCAAACAGCGCCTAGGCAAGCCTTTGGCCGGATAAATCGATTGATCATCTTAATCATATTTAAGCCATTCAACATCTTTAAGTTGTCCGAATTTGTTTTGCTTTTCTGAGATCCTCTTGGTCTTCCTGCTTCTGTCCTATTTTTTTTGATAATCACATATGTGCAAATATTTTCTACTGAGTTACCTTATTCCAGTCCAGAATTGGATTATTGTTTTTCCTAAAACTCATCAGGACACTATCTCCTTAATATATTCTGTAATTTTTTAAAAGTATAGTTCAATACTAATATATTTACTACTCTCTTTCCCTTTTTTACACTCCGGCAATCCTGATTAATTCTATATATATGCTATATGTTGTTACTTTTTCTAGTCCGAAACTGGACTACTATTTTCTAAAATTGTCAGAATGCTACATCTTTGTAATATGTTTCAACACTAATATATTCACTCCTTGCTCTAGTTTTTCATCTTTGCTATTTTCTTTCCTGCAGCAGAATGTTATTTCCTTAATGCCTTTCTCTATAGTTTAAAGTTTGTTTTAAAGTGTTTCCTACTAATTCCTAAACTGCTACGTACCTACTACCTTTTTCTCAAGTTCTAAAAGTTTTCTTCCAACTCTTTCTGCAAATTCTGTTTAAATTTCTTGGCTTCCATTTACACCCATTTTCGAACATTCCAGCTTTTAACTCTCATTTCCTTCGACCTTAAATGTGATTGAGACGTGCTAATTACATGTCTATCCTTGGAGGAATATTTGATCCTTTTACATGCTCCTTTATATGATTCCTTACATGAAGTCCTATCTGTTATTTTATATCGCCTAGTATTTTTACCATTAGACCTAAGGGTTAAATCTAGTCCTTACCTTATTGGAATAATGGTCCTAAATACCTTCTAGGACTGATAGGATGGGATGGGTAATAGAACGCAATAAGCACCGTGACCAATCCATACGTTTAAATGAACCTTTACGGGCGGGAAGGGTAGAATATGAAAGTGATGACCAGTGTACTAATATCATAAGTGACCCCTCTTCTGAGGAGTGTATGTAGGGTATTGTACCGATGTGATCCACATTATACTTAAACCTAGGACCCCTTTCTTTTTCTTTATTTGTATATTGTTTTCTTAAATTTATGTTTTCTTCTAATTACTCCTTCTCCTATAAAAATTATCTATGTCCTCTCCTTCCTTTCAAAAGTTTTAATATTTATTTGTAACCATTATGTGCAAACTTTACTTGTTTCCTTCTACTTCTTTAAAAGCCACAATTAAGCACGGCCGAGAACCACACTAGTGGATCTTGAGGGATGCCTAACACCTTCCCCTCGAAATAACCTCAAGCCCTTACCCGAACTCTGGTTTTCTTTCAAAATCTTCTTCTTTTCTCTAAAGTGTCCTAATGTACTATAATCATTAGGTGGCGACTCTTCAAATTCAATAATTTGATTCCTCAAACGGGAGTAAGAGTTATTTTGTCCATAATGTCGTAAATCCAATTTCACACTTAGGAAAAAGGGGGCGTCAACAGAAATCCAGGCATAAACTAAGAAGCTGTCGAAGAGTTTGGAGCAGGAAGAAGTGCTTTGCAAAGTAAAAAGCCTGGAGCAGTCCTTCAGGAATATGCATGGTTGGGCAGCCAAGTCAGTGTGGCCTATAAATATCTGTGTCCGTTCCCCGATGTTCAGCTACCAGCGTGGTTCAAAATGCCAAAGCTTGATCTGTATGGGGGCATGGTAACCCGCTGGCACACCTGCGAGGTTTCTGTGGTAAGATGAGAGGGGCAAGTGGGAAAGATGAGTTGTTGATAGCGTACTCTGGCCAAGTCTTGAGTGGGTTTGCACTAGAGTGTTATACAAGGTAGAATCCTAGCAGGTGGTACACTTGGGACGCCTGGCGCAAGCGTTTGCTGGTCACTTCTAATAAAATATTGAGATCGTCCCTGACTGTCTAACATTGTTAAAACTTGAGAAAAAGTCTGGAGACAGCTTCAGGGAGTTTGGGTTCCGTTGGAGGGAGCAGGCTGCAACAGTCGACCCTCTAATGAGGGAAAATAAAATGGTGGACTACTTTTTGCAGGCTTTGGAGCCAACTTACTTTGGTCACCTGGTGATGGTAATTGGTAAATCTTTTAAAGAAGTGGTGAAGAACGGAGCCATGGTCTATGAAGGATTGAAATCCAATAAAATCATGAGTTATTCATCGAATAAAGCAACCACCCAGGCCATCCAAAGCGGCACTGTGGGTGTGCTGGGAAAGATAAAGAAAGAAGAGGTTGCAACAGTAGAAGCCGGAGCTTGGTCCAAATCTAGAGGCCCTTCACCCTACTACAAACCCAGACCCACCACCCAAATTACCTACCCAATATGGCCCTCCACAACACTACTACCCACCACCAGATCAACACTTCTTCGTCCACCACGCCCAAACCTATACCTAGCCTCCGGCTCACGCGCAATTGCGTGCACCGACTCCCCAAAACACATACCCACCTCCCCAAACACATACCCACCTCAACAAAATATATATCCACCCCAGAGAGCCTATAAAAATCCTCCAGGTTCCAGTTTTCATGGGAATCAAGCTTTCAAGAATGAGAGGATGTAGAAGCAAAAAACATTCACTCCACTAGGAGAGTCATATACTACTCTTTTTCAAAGATTGTGGCGGTTAGGCCTGTTGAATCCAATAGAGCCCAAAATGCCAAACCCCCTTCCTAGAAATCTGGAACATTCAATGAGCTGTGAATACTGTTCGGGGACTCCCAGACATGATACAGAGAAATGTTGGAAATTAAGGACCGTTATACAAGAGCTTATTGACTCTAACTGGATTGAGGTTGAAGCTCCAGAGGCACCAAACATTAACAAGAATCCATTTCCAGCTCACCATGAAGCCCACATGATCGAATTGGTGCATAATGAAGGGATCTTAAGAAACCCTCACATTCGTCAGGCCTAGTGTCGGAAAGAAACTATTGGCAAAGGTGTCCGTGTCACTAATTGGTGCAGATGGAAACTTGGAAAAGGGGTTTGAAAGATTATTTGCTGAGGTTAACATGGTCGAAGCTTGGAAAGGGTCGAGCAAAGCAGATATACAGTACATGGAACCACAAGCTAATGTCAACAACTGGGAAGCCACTCATCTTCCTACTCGGGGGGTGTCGTAGTAGTGGTTAATTGAAGAAATGAAAATTTTCCTGTGTTAATGTGATATCGTCATGTTTGTAGTTATGATAGTTTAATTGTTATCTACATAGTAGTTATAGTGGATAATGGAACACTTTACAGTTTGTAGTAATTGGATTGTGTAACTATTATTCTTTCAGACTTGTATTATGAGTTAAATGCCTGATTTCTTTTTGTAGTCGTAAAAATAGGTTCAAAATTGTTTTAAGTTTCAGTAGCTAATTCTAGTAATCCAAGTCAAAAATATCGAAATCACTTGAGTGTTGAGAGCTGGTTCTGTAGTGTTCATTTGAGTTAGTAATTAAGTTGTTATTACTGTTGCTAAAGTCGAATTATGCTTTCAGTTTGATTATAATCTGCAGTGATATTTAGGAACTCACTAATGGGTAGATAAATAGGATAATCTGAGTTGGAACTGGAATTAAAATGATCAATATCCCGTAAATTTGAGTAAGTGAATCTGATTTTTACCTTGCTACAATCGTTGAACACTTGAAATAATTAGTAGTACGTTCAGTCGATCCTTGTTGAATTAATTGATGTTCTATTTGATTTAAAATCTTGGGCTCAACAACTTAGACCTGAAGTTGGGCTTCATGGCCCGGGCCAATTCTGGTTCCCTTTTTCGCTTGGACCTAGGCCTAGGCCTTTCATTGGTCCGCCTTTATGCATACTTGAATTTTGGCTTTTTAAAACAGGTTGTGTTCAAGGCCCAAGCTAGTTGAGGATTTGAATTGGTGTGAACTCATAGACCCAAGAAAAATAGCTCTTAAATAATAAATATTAATTAGGATTTTTTCTTTTATTATTAGAGACAAATAAAATAGAAAACTATAGTTGCTTAAAGTTTGCCCTTTAACTAGTAAATGAGACGAGCCTCACCAAACAAAATAAATAATTGTGAGGCCCTCAATAAATAGTTATATTAAAATACATAGAATTCGGGAAGGGCCGTTTAGCGAATTTCACGGCCCTCCCCAAAGAAAATAACGTGTTAGTCATTGTAGGTGCGCTTTTAATAGTTTACCTTCTTAAACTCGGGTGTGCATTTTATGTGACCCAAATAAAATTCTAAAATGTTGAATAAAAATGTGTTTAGGATTGCGGTTTCATTTCATGTGGCACGATCCAAAGACACATTTTAAAGGAGGTTCAACTTTCTTTAAAAATTAAATAAAAAAGTGGTAAAAAGTTAAAATTGACACATAGGTTCGTCATGTAATAAAATCAGATAACTAGCTAAACATTACAATTGAGTGACCGTACTAGAACCGGAACCCGAGAATATCTAAAACTTTCTCCCGGGTTAAAAGAATTCTTTACACAGATTTTTGGTTCGCGAACTATAAATAGAGTTATATTTTCCTCGGTTCGAGATTCAATTGGTGACTTGGGACACCATTAATCTCTCAGGTGGCGACTCTGATCCTAATAATAAATCCCGCTCCGATTGTCCCTTAAGTGATCAAACTTCTTTACGCCCTTGTGGGTGTAGTAAAAAAGGAGGTGTGGCACTCACTACTAGAATTCCGCCAAATAGCGACCGCAAAAAGCGACCAACCAAAAGCAACCAAAAAGCGACCAAAAGGGTTTGGTAGCTATATTGATGGTCCCTTTTATTTAGGGACCAAAGTTGGTCGCTAATTAGCGACCAACTTTGGTCTCTATGCTAAATGAACCCATTTTTCTGGATATTGACATACAGACCAACTTTTGTCATTTTATTAATTTAATAATATATTTTTTTGCAATCAAAATTGGTCTCTAAATAAAAAATACGTTATTTATTTTTTATTATTAATCATTAAAAAGAGACCAACTTTGGTCTCTAATCCAAATATTATACTTTTAAAAATGAAAACTAGAGACCAATATTGGTAGCTATTTTATTCAATTATTTATTTATTTTATTAAACTAGAAACCAACTTTGGTCCCTAAATACATAAATTCAATTTAATTTTTAATTAATAGCGACCAACTTTGGTCGCTATATCACCAGAGTTTTTTTTAATGAAATAGCGACCAAGTGTGGTCGCGTTTTATAAAAAAAAAGGGAAAATAGCGACCAAAGTTGGCCGCTATTCTCAAGAATATTTTTTTTTAAACATGAAAGGCGACCAAAAAGAGATCAACTTTGGTTGCTTTTCTGTGTATTATTTTGGGAGAAACTACCTGTTTCGGCAGCTACACCACCTGCGAGTCATACCAATTTCCTAAATATGCATTTTATTGCAACAACAACAACAATAAAAATTAACTAAAAGCAACAAAGAATAAAGTTTAATACAAATAATACATTAAGCTAACAAAACTAAGTTAACGCTTATTACAAGCTCATTCAAACAAAAGAGAACTAACACAGTAATAAATTGGTATGTAAATTAGTTCTAACATAATAAAACTAACATAATAGTACATAAAGTAATGAATGAGTGTTCTTTCAGCATCCTCGTCTGAAAGTTGGATTGCCTCGCTCGGTTCATTAGGTGGTTGACTACGTATGAATTCCCCCATGCCAGCTTGAAGCGAATTGAACCTATATGAAAAATTATATTGAATTAGTATTTCAAAATCTATATAAAAGAAAATCAAAATATTTAATAAAAAATAAAAAATGTACATGTATGTAGTCGAGGCTCGACCCTTGTCACGACCAAAACCCCGATCGTGATGGCGCCCAACACCTTGTTAGGCAAGCCCAACCATTTAAACATTTCCAACCCAATCATCAACTTAAAATACTATGTTAAACACAAAATTTTCAGTTTGATAATAATAGGAACAAAATGTAATAACACCACAAAAGATCTGGCGTCGCAAGTCAGAGCCTCTAGATACAACTTATAAATATCCTATACAAAGAAAATCTAGATGCGGAAGTAAAAGATAGATAAGAGGAGTAACCGGTTCCTGCGGATGCCGGCAGCTACCTCGATAACTCCGGTACTGAACTGGAGAGCAACAGATAATCACATCTAAGCCTTCGGGATTTCTGTATCTTCACACAGAGTGCAAGGAGTAGAGTGAGTACTCCAACTCAGCGAGTAATAACAATAAATAACAACTGAAAATAAGAAATCTTGTAGGAACACAACATAGTTCTAAAATTAACAGTAAAGGCATTAACCATGTGCTAAGCAGGGAGAAACTGATAAAAATCCTCTAACTATCCAATATTTTGCTAACACTGTTGTGGCGTGCAGCCCGATCCAGGTCTAATACTGTTGTGGCGTGCAACCCACTCCAATATAATATATATATATATAGTATTGCGGCACGTAGCCCGATGTAATAGATATAGTCAACTGCATTCACTAGGAATCTGTGCAGACTCTGGAGGGGTTCCTTTAACCCAAGCGCTACAGTACTGCAGCCCGCAGCCCAATCCATATAATACATCATTGCGGCGTGCAGTCCGATCCATACAGATAATATATTATCGTGGCGTGCAGTCAGATCCAATACATGTATGTGTATATACTGCTGCGGCGTGTAGCCCGATCTGGTATATATTAAATACCCTCACTATGGGGTTCTTGACCCCTCTCGGTCAATATAGACTTAGCCTCTCAGCCCACTCAGCTAAGACAGGGTATTCAACCGTAGGTATTACTCATTTAGGATGAAAATTACTAAGTCCGGTTTATTTCATGATTCACAGTTAAGGACAGGACTGAGAGTATCTGCTCAATAGGTGAAGTCAGGTCAATCGGTTCAACATCCTCCCTAAGGGTTCTACAGATTGGCACAAGGCCCCAAACATGGAAACTAACCCAAAATATACATATATAAGCTCAGTCTCAGTCAAAAAGTACAGTAAGTCATCAATCGGGGTAGACCAAGTCCAAATCCCCAGTAGTAGCATCACCACGCTCATTACACGGCGCGTGTTTCTTCACAACATAGCACAACATAATGCAAATATGGGGTTTCAAACCCTCAATATATCATTTATAACCATTACTCACCTCAAACCGGGCAAAATCCTAGCTCGCCTTGCGGTTTCCTCGCAAATCGAACTCCTTGAGTGCAGAATCAGACCAAAACCACAAGGAATAGGTTATGACAAACTAATGGGATTTAACTTAATTGAAAGAAATCGAAAAATACCTAAAATCACGAAGTTGGCAACATACGCGCAGCAGGACCACTTCTAGAAAAATTACAAAAGTCACATCACCGAATTTCTTGTCTTGACACGAATCCGTACATATGAAGTTTACAAAAATCGGAGCTCATATGGGCCATCAAATCCCAATTTAGAATTCAAAAACTCAAGCCCTAGTTTCTTCAAGTTTTTCCCAAATTTTCCATGAATTTAAGATTGATTCTTGATAGATATGACATTTCTAAGTCACGAGACTTACCTCCAATCAATTCCTATTGAAACCCTCTTCAATCTCTACCAAAAAGCTCCCAAGATGGTAAAAATGGAAGTAATTATGAATGAGCTTGCGGAATAAATTAATATTTAAACCCTTCAGACACTTCGCTTCTGCGGTCCATGTAACTGCCATTGCGTGATCGCTTCTACGTCCTTTCGACCGCTTCTACGGTTTTCCCTTAAATCTCGACCTTCCGCTTTTGCGATCGCACTTTCTCTATTGCGGAACCCCCTTTCCGCTTCTGCAGACTTGCAGAGGCGGCACCTCATACATTTTGACGGTAACCTCTCTGGTCCCTCAAGGCCGCTTCTGTGATGGACCTAGACGCATCTGCGGAACTGCTTTTGCTGCTCCTTTTCCGCAGATGCGGAAATACCATATGCCAAATATCTTTTCATGCAACAACTCCAAAAACCTACGCTCAACAACCCGAAATCACCTCGGGCCCCCCAGAACCTCAACCAAAAGAACAGACCAGACCTAATACTTCATCCAAACTAGCTCGAATCATCAAAACGCTAATGGTAACATCAAAATCCTCAATTATGATCAAATCAAACCTAAATGTCTTAAAAACTTTTGAATTGCATTTCTGTTCAAAAACCCAACCTAACCACATCCGAATGACCTGAAATTTTGCACGCATATCCAAAATCACCTAACAGAGCTGCTGAAACTTTCGGAATCCCATTTCGACCCTCGGATCAAAATCTCAGCTATCAATCGTAATCCGCCAAAATTCAAACTTAGCCAATTCAAGCCTAATTCTACTCCAGACCTCTGAATTAAATTCCGATTTCACTCCTAAGTCACAAATCATCCCCTGATGCTAACCGAGTCATCAGAATTCACATCTGAGCCCTCTAACAAAATGGTCCACTTCCATTTGACTTTTCCAAAACAAGCTCACATTTAAGAGACTAAGTTTCTCCTTTTCATCAAAACCAATCCAAACCTACCCGATCAACTAAAATACTGATATGGGAACATAAAGAAACATAATTGGAGGGAAACAGGACGCTAACTCACGTGAAGACGGGCCGGTTCTTCACATCCTCCCCAATAAAAACAAATGCTCATCCTAACCGCATCTCAAACAAGCGAGTATATCTGCTCTGCATCTCCTGCTCAGTCTCCCAAATGGCCTCCTCCACGGTCCGACCACTACACCGTACCTTCACCAAAGCTATGTCCTTTGATCTCAACTTTTGAACTTGATGACTCAAAATAGCCGCTAGCTCCACATCTGAGGTCAAGTCCTCATCCAACCGGATCATGCTGAAGTCTAATACGTGAGACGGGTCCCCAACATACTTCTAGAGCATAAAAACATGGAATACTGGGTGAACTCCCGACAAGCTGGGTGGCAAAGAATGCATATAAGCCACCTCCCCAATCCTCCTAAGTATCTTAAAAGGTCCAATGAACCACGGACCAAGCTTTCCTTTATTCCCAAACCTCATAACGCCTTTCATAGGAGAAACCTTCAACAAGACCTTCTCGCCCACCACATAAGATACATCTCGAATCTCCCGTTCCGCATAACTCTTCTGACGCGACTAAGCTGTATGAAGTCTCTCCTGAATCACTTTCACCTTCTCTATGGCATCCTGAACTAACTCCCCTCAATAGTCTAGCCTCGCCGGGCTCAAACCAGCCAATCGTAGATCTACACTGTCTCCCACATAAAGCCTCATACGACGCCATCTGAATGGTGGACTGGTAGCTGTTGTTATGAGCAAACTGTGAAAGTGGAGAAAACTCTGCCCAAGAGCCTCCAAAATCAATAACACAGTCGCGCAACATGTCCTCCAATATCTAGATAGTACACTCGGACTGTCCGTCTATCTGAGGATGAAACAACGTGTTCATCTGTACCTGTGTTCCCAACTCTTGATGAAAGGTCCTCCAGAACTGAGAATTAAACTGAGTACCCCTATCTGAGACAATAGAAACTGGAACCCCATGCAACCCCACAATCTCCCAGATGAAAATCTCCGCTAACCCCTCCGAAGAATAGGTAGTACACACTGGAATAAAGTGCGCGAACTTGGTCAGCCTATCCACAATCACCCAAATGGAATCAAAGTTCTTCGAGATACGAGGGAGACCGCACACAAAGTCCATAGTAATCCTCTCCCATTTCCACTCCGGAATATCTATCTGTTGAAGTACGCCACAGGTTCTCTGATATTCATACTTGACCTGCTGACAATTGAGACACTGAGACACATAACTCACAATATCCTTTATCATTATCCTCCACCATTAATGATGTCTCAAATCCTGGTAAATTTTCGCCCCACCCGGGTGAATGGAATACCGCGAGCTGTGGGCCTCTTCTAATATCAACTCTCGGAGCCCATCCACATTGGGCACGCAAATCTGACCCTGCATATGCAACACACCATCATCACCAATAGTCACATCTCTAGCATCATCATGCTGGACTCTGTCCTTTAGGACAAGCATATGTAGTTCATCATACTTGCGCTCACTAATGTGATCATACAAGGAAGATCAAGAGACCACACAAGACAACACCCGACTGGGCTCAGAAATATCTAACCTCACCGTCCGATTAGCCAAGGCCTGAACATCAATTGCAAGGGGCCTCTCCCCAACTGGAATGTACGCCAAGCTACCCATACTAGTCTTCTTACAGCATAAAGCATCGGCCACTGCATTGGCCTTCCCCGGATGATACAAGATGGTAATATTATAATCCTTGAATAACTCAAGCCATCTTCACTGCCCCAAATTGAGATCCTTCTTCTTAAAAAGTGTTGAAGAATGTGATGGTCCGTAAACATCTCATAGGATACCGCTATATTGATAGTGCCTCCAAATCTTCAAAGCATGAAATATAACAGCCAACTCTAAGTCATAAACATGGTAGTTCTTCTCATGGGGCTTTGACTGACGCGAAGCATAAGCAATAACTCTACCCTCCTACTTCAATACATACCTGATCCCAACTCTCGAAGTATCACAATACACAGTGTAAGAGGCTGATGGCAATACTAGCACCGGAGCTGTGATCAAAGCTGACTCGAGCTTTTGGAAGCTCTCCTCGCACTCATCCGACCACGTAAATGGAGCATTCTTTTGCGTCAACTTCGTCAAAGGCGGAGCAATAGATGAAAAATCTGAACGTACAGTAATAACCCGCCAACCCGAGGAAACTCCGAATATCGGTAGCTGAGGACGACCTGGGCCAACTTTGCACCGCCTCAATCTTCTTTGGGTCAACCTGAATACCATTACTGTACACCACGTGAAAGACACAGAACTGAGCTACAATCACAATTGGAGAGCTTTGCATAAAGCTTCTCCTCTCTCAACCTCTGCAATACCACCCTCAAGTGTTGCGCGTGCTCCTCCTGGCTACGAGAGTACACTAGAATATCGTCAATAAACACGATCACAAATAATCCAGATATGGCCGAAATACACTGTTCATCAAGTGCATGAAAGTGGCTGGGGCATTAGTCAGCCCAAATGACATAACCAGAAACTTATAATGCCCATATCTCGTCCTGAAAGTTGTCTTCATGATATCAAAATCCCTAATTTTCAGCTGGTGATAGCCTGAACGGAGATCAATCTTAGAGAATACTTTTGCCCCATGAAGCTGGTCAAACAAATCCTCAATACAGGGTAGTGGATACTTGTTCTCCACTATCTCTTTGTTCAACTGTCTGTAATCAATGCAGATTCTCATTGTGCCATCCTTCTTCTTTACAAATAATACCGGTGCACCCCATGACGACACGCTTGAGCGAATGAAACCCTTATTTAGGAGTTCCTGTAGCTTATCCTTCAACCTTTTTAGCTCTGCTGGTGCGATACGTTAGGGAGGAATAAAGATGGGGAGAGTGCAAGTCACCAGATCAATACCGAAATCAATATCACTGCCCGGCGGCATGCCCAGCAGGTTTGCTGGAAACACATCAGGAAATTCCCTCACCACAAGAACCGAATAAAGACTAGGAGACTCAGCTCCAACATCCCTCACAAATTCTAGATATGATAAATATCCTTTCAAAACCATCCACGGGGCCTTTAAGAAGGAAATTACCCTGCTGGGCACATAATCTATCGTATTGTGCCACTCGATCCTCGGAATACCCGGCATAGCTAATGTGACTATCTTGACGTGACAGTCTAGAATACCATCGCATGGTGATAGCCAATCCATGCCCAGAATAACATCAAAATATACCATGCTCAATAGCAACAAGTCAACCCAGGTCTCTAGACCGCCAATAGTAACAAGACAGGAACGATACACGTGGTCCACAATAATAGTATCGCCCACCGAGGTAGATACGTGCACAGATAACGCAAGACACCCTCGAGTAGTACCCAAATGATGAGTAAAGTAAGAAAATACATAGGAATAAGTGGATCCGGGATAAAATAAGACTAAGGCATCCCTGTGGCAGACTAAAATAATACATGTGATAACAGCATCCAAAGCAACAGCATCTGACCTATCTTAAGGAGCTAGACACAAGCATGACCACCACCAAATCGGCCTCCCCCTCTAGGAGATCCTAGCCTCCCGACCCTTAACCCTAGCTCGCTGGGCGGGTGCTGAAGAAACTGGGCCAGAATATGAGGGCTGGCCCCTCTTCTTAGATGAGCCGGATGCACGGCGGGGACACTCCCTCGGCATATGCCCAAACTCGCCACACTCATATCAACTCCCTGGCACTGGGGGATGGGACTGAAGGGAACCCCTCGCACTAGAGTGGCTGGCTGAAGAACTCGGTCGCGATTAACCCTGAACGCATGGGGCATGAGACAAATTCACTGGAAGTGCACTTAGAGATGGCTGACCCTGTTGAGAGCCCTAATAACCATGACAAGAAGATGTCCCATGGTACTCTAAGCGAGCTGGCTATAGAGGCCTGGAAGAACGACCTCTGCTCTACTAAAACTGGCCCCTAGACAGAGCACCACTTGTCACGACCCTGGTTCACCAATTGTGAACATGTCATGACGGCACCTAGTATTCACGACTAGGTAAGCCTAACACATTGCAGAATTTAACAGTTCGAGATAAAAATAATAAACAAACATTAAATACAAAAAGAAATGTACAACGATGCTTCTTGGCACATACACTGAATACACAACTCCTCAAAGTAACATCCCCAAAACCCCCAATCCCATGGGCAACACAGGCTGCAAGAAGTCTAACACTACTCTACTCACCAAAATATTTCTAATACAAAGAGATGAATCAAAATAACAGCTAATAACTAGGGATGGAATGAGATGGAGACTCTGCGGATCTGTAGACGTAGCTGATGTATACCACAAGTCTCCAATAATGCTCCCTGATAACTACTGGCGGTATACCTGCTCAGATGTACCTGGATCTGCACAACAAAAGTGTGCAGAAGAGTAGCATGAGTACACCACATCGGTACTCAGTAAGTGCCAAGCCTAACCTCGGTGGGGTAGTGACCGAGAAGGTTGAGGCCCTACTGAGATAAACAAAAGAATAAATATGAAATGAATAGATTGAAGGAAATACAGTAAATCTAGAGTATCTAGCAGAAACAATAAGTAAAACTGAAAGGCTAGAAATGCAATTTACAATACAAGAACAATCACTACATGCTATTTATCATCAGGGATCTCCTAGTATCTCGAGGATCTCCTGGTATCCTCATAATATACACAAGGTATCTCCAAGAATCCCGATGATCTCTTAGTATCCTCATCATATAGACAAGAGATATCCAAGTATCCCGAGGATCTCTTAGTATCCTACAATTAATCAGTAATGTGCTTGGGATCTCTTAGTATCCACCAGTTAATTAATTTTGAGCGGGGGATCTCTTAGTATCCGCCAAATAATCAATCATGTGTCAGGGATCTCTTGGTATCCCGCACTTTCAAATCTCATAACGAAATACAAGCAGGAGGAGCTTTCGGGATGTCATTCCGTAGTCCCAATAGTAAACACACCACAACAAATCAATAGTCAACAGAAAGAAGCTAAGTGCGGAAAATAAGTAAAATCTAGAGTCTAACATGCTTCACAAGAAAGACATATATTGAAATTTAGTCAAATAGAGCAAATAGGTTAGTGACATGCTTTCCCTAAGCTAAATCAAGTGAAATTTTATTTTTAACAGTTAAATATGTGAAGAAACATAGTTCAAATAAGTCAAGTAAGGTGAATTTTCAACAACTAGCAAAAGTACACGCCTGTCACCTCGCGCACAAGGCATTTAAAACAATAGTAAAGATATCCTAAGGTGAGAGGTCCCCCACAATCGAGCTACGAACACGAGTATATAGGCGGTTAGGGGGGGAGAGGTCCGGCTGGGCTGCCTTTTCAATCAATCTCCGGCCGAAAGTTAGACAAGCCACTTACATCGAACCGGTACAAAATTTGCTAAGAAACAATGCCCTTTCCATGAGTATCTGACTACGAGTGGCCCAAATCTATTCAAACCAATTACATATCATAAATAACATTGCAAGTAATTAATTCCACTATTAAAATTAAATCTAAGGCATAAAAATAGGTAAAATAACCAAAATGCCCTTCAGGCCAACCTATTGGAATCGAATAATTTTCACATTTGCAGAAAACATTGTACTCTCATGAGTTTAACCATATAAAAATATCCCAAATCGGAGGTGAAATGCCCCTTTCAAATGCCCCTCTCTAGCTTTAGTTTGATAAAAAATGGAAGAACCCTCGTTTTTGAAAAGTTTATAACTTTTCTGATATTTTGTTCAATGCCATCGCAGGAACATGTCTGGGATCGTGGAGAATAAAATTGAAGGGCCCTGGAAATGCTCTATGCGAACGCGGGAAGGGACCTGCGATCGCGAAGGAAAAGGGCTGAGCTTATGCGATTGCATCAGAAGGCCTGCAAATCGTGGATAAGGAAAACCGGGAGCTATGCGATCGCAGGAGGGAAGTTGCGATTGCATTGAAGGAAAAGGCCACCCTCTGAAGCTCCACTACGTGATCGCATAGAACAATGGTTTGGCACAGCAACAGCAGAAAATATGCTATACTCTAAGTTCCAAAATTGCTTCGTTAAGCATCCAAAACACATCCGAGGCCCCCGGGACCTCAATCAAACCTACGGACATATCCCATAACATCATTTAAACTTTACCATCCTTGAACTGCCTAAAACAATGCCGAAAACTCGAATTAATCAATGATTTAAACTTAAAAACTCCAAAACTTAACCAAACACGCTTTCGATTCAAAACCTAACCAAAAAACATTTGATTTACCTGAAATTTTGCAAGCACGTCCCAAGTGACATGACGGTGCTATAGCAATTTCCGAAATCCTGTTCCAATCCTCGGATAAAAAATTCACTATCGGGCCGGACATTTGAAAATTCTAACTTTCGGCATTTCTAGCCTAGATGAGCTACGGGCATCCAAAATACATTCTGAACATGCTCCCAACCTTGAAATCACCTAACCAAGCTAACGGAACCATCAGATATCAATTCTGAGGCCGTCTTCACAGTGTTCTCATTACGGACCATTTTCCAATACTTACGCTCTCACTTAGTTACTAAGTGTCTCAAAACACTCCGAATTCCATTACCGAACGTCCTGGAAAACCAAAATAGCAGAAAAAAATTTAGAGGAAGCAGTTAATGGGGGGAACGGGACATAAATTCCAAAGACGACCGGCTGAGTCGTCACACCACTAGAGCTACCTGATCCTCGAGGCATCTTGGCCTCACTCTCCTCTCTCTCCTGACGGCGAGCCGTCTCAATATCACAAGCTATATCCACTGCCACCTCAAAGGTATGGATCAGGACCCTCTCTCGAGTCATCAGAATACGGATGGTATAAATGAGTCCGTCCACAAATAATCTGATCCTCTACTAATCAGTCAGAACCATCCACGGAGCATAACGAGCTAACTCCGAAAATCTCACCTCATATTGTGTCAGAGACATATTCCCCTGATGAAGCCACTCAAACTTCCTGCGCAACTCCTTCCTCTACGACCGTGGTACCCATTTCTCCAGAAGGATAGTGGAGAACTCCTGCCAAGACAACGGCTGCACCTGCCGGCCTATGCCACTTATATGCCTCCCACCATGTAAAGGCTGCTCGTGAAAACTGAAAGGTTGTAATGGATACCTCGCTCGTCTCTAAGCTATCCCTGCTGTTTGATGCATGCATCGACACTTGTCGATAAACCCCTGGGCATCCTCGCCCGGAATACCGCTAAAAGTATGAGGTGAAAGCCTGATCAACCTCTCAAGACGACGTTGCTCATCATTTGGCATCAATGGCACCCCATCACCCTGAACTGGAACAACTGGTTTTATTGGGGCAACTGGGTGAACTGGTGGTGCCTCCGGTGTTTGTAAACCGTGCACACCCTGCTCAGGAGTGCGAGCTGCGGGGGTATGATGACCACCCATGGTCTCAGATCTGGCTGTGGTAGTAGTGGTCGAGACTGCTTGAACTAGGCCAATGCAGACCGATAAAATCTGAGCTAGGGCCTCTTGAAGACCTGTAATCACAATAAGCACCGCTGGTTCCTGAGCTGGTGCTGCTGGAACCTCTACAGCTAGAGACTGATCCTGAGTGGCGGTGTCCCCACTACTCTACCACGACTACAGTCACGCCCTCGGCCTTTAGCTGGTGGCAAGGGTGGTTGTCCACCACGTCCAGTCTCGTGCGTTCTCGCCATCTTCGAAAGAATAGAATATAGAAGTTTAGTTCTCGGATCAACAAAGTCGCACGACAAGAATTTCAAGAATATGAAGTTTTTCCTAAAGGTTGTGGAGCCTCTCGAGGATATGGACAGACGTCTCCGTACCGATCCGCGAGACTCTACTAAATCGGCTCATGACTCGAGAGGCATGGTAACCTAGGCTATGATACAAACTTATCATGACCCAAACCCCAGTCGTGATGGCGCCCAACACCTTGTTAGGCAAGCCCGACCATTTGAACATTTCCAATCCAATCATCAACTTAAAATGCCATGTTAAACACAAAATTTCAGTTTAATAATAATAGGAACAGTGCAGAAACCATAATCAAAAGTAATAACACCCTAAAAGATCTGGCGTCGCAATCAGAGCCGCTAGATACAACTGATCAATATCCTGTACAAAGAAAATCTAGATGCGGAAGTATAAGATAGATAAGAGGAGTAATCGGGTCCTGCGGACGCTGGCAGCTACCCCAATAACTCTGGTACTGAACTGGACATCAGCAGATAATCACAGTTAAGCCTCTGGGATCGCTGTATCTGCATACAGGGTGCAAGGAGTAGAGTGAGTATTTCGACTCAGTGAGTAATAGCAATAAATAACGACTGAAAATAAGCAATCATGTAGGAACACTAAACAGTTATACAATTAACAGTAAAGGCATTAAAAATGTGCTAAGCAGGGAAAAACTGATAAAAATCCTCTAACTGTCCGACAATTTACTAACATTGCTTCGGTGCGCAGCCCGATACAATAGATATAGCTGAATGCGCTCACTATGGGTGTGTGCTGACTCCGAAGGGGTTCCTCCAGCCCAAGCGCTATAATACTGCAACGTGCAGCCCGATCCATATAATATATCACTACGGAAGGCAGTCCGATCCATATATATAATATATTACTACGGCGTGCAGTCCGATCCAATACATGTATGTGTATATACTGTTGCGGCGTGCATCCCGATCTCGTATATATCAAATACCCTCATTATGGGGTCCTTGACCCCTTCAGTCAATATAGACTTGGCATCTCGGGCCCACTCAGCTAAGACAGGGTATTCAACCCTAGGTATTACTCATTTAGGGTGAAAATTACTAAGTCCGGTTTATTTCATGATTCACAGTTAAGGACTAAACCGGGAGTATGTGCTCAATAGGTGAAGTGAGGTCAATCGGTTCAACAGGCTCCCTAAGGGTTCTACAGATCGGCACAAGGCCCCAAACATGGCAACTAGCATAAAATATACAGATGTAAGCTCAGTCTCAGTCAAAAAGTACAACATGTAATCAAATCGGGGTGGACCAAGTCCAAATCCCCAGCAGTAACATCACCATGCTCATTACACAGCGCGTGTTTCTTCTCAACATAGCACTGCATAGTGCAAATACATGGTTTAAAACCCTCAGTATATTATTTATAACCACTACTCACCTCAAACCGGCCAAAATCCTAGCTCGCCTTGCGCTTTTCTCGCAAATCGACCTCCTCGAGTGCAGAATCTGATCAAAACCACAAGGAATAGGTTATAACAGGCTAATGGGATTTAACCCAATTGAAAGAACTTGAAAAACACCAAAAAACACGAAGTTGGCAAAACTCGAGCCCCGGGCCCACTTCTCGAAAAATTACGAAAGTCACATCATCGGAATCATCGTCTTGTCACGAGTCCGTACATATAAAATTTACCAAAATCAGAGCTCATATGGGCCATCAAATCCCTATTTAGAATCCAGAAACTCAAGCCCTAGTTTCTGCAAGTTTTTCCCAACTTTTCCATGAATTCAAGGTTGATTCTTAACAAAAATGACGTTTCTAAATCACGAGAATTACCACCAATCAATTTTCGTTGAAATCCTCTTCAATCTCTACCAAAAAACTCCCAAGATGGTAAAAAATAGAGGAAGTTATGAATGAGCTCGCGGAATAAATTAATGTTTAAACCCTTAAGACATTTCACTTATGCGGTCCTGTAACCGCCTTTGCGGGACCGCTTCTGCGTTCTTTCGACTGCTTCTACCTATCGACCTTCCGCTTTTGCGACCGCACTTCTGCTTTTGCGGAACCCCCTTTCCGCCTCAGCGGACTCATAGAGGCGGCACCTCATCCGCTTTTGCGGTAACCACGCATATCCAAAATCACCTAACGAAGCTGCTGAAACTCTCAGAATCTCATTCCGACCCTTTTAAAATCTCACCTATCAACAGGAATCTGCCAAAATTCGAACTTAGCCAATTCAAGCCTAATTCTACTCCGGACCTCCGAATTAAATTCTGATTTTACCCATAAATCACAAATCATCCTCCGAAGCTAATCGAGTCATCACAATTCATATACGGGCCCTCTCGAGGCCCTTTCCGAATATACCACCAAGTCTCATAACATAATATGAACTTACTCATGGCCTCAAATCACGGATAACAATATCGAAACGACGAATCGCATATAAATTTAAACTTAGTGAATTTTAAATTTTCAATTTCCAAATCTCGTACCGAAAGATATCAAATCAATCCGGAATAAACTCAAATTTTGCGTACAAGTCCCAAATGATATAATCTGGAACCAAAACCCGAACTCGGTATCATAAAAGTCAACTCCCGGTCAAACCTACGAATATTCAGAACTTTCAAATTTCTAACTTTCAACGATTAGTGCCGAAATCTTCTAGAAATATCCAAATGAAATTCTGGGCATATGTCAAATCAAAAATCACCATCCGGAACTAGCAGCATCATCAAAACTCCGATCCTAGGTCAAATACTAAAATGTCAACTTGGTTACTCTTCTAACTTAAAGCTTCAATTATGAAATTCATTTTTCCAACTAATTCTGAACCACCTGAAAATCAAAACCGAATATTTACACATGTCATAATACATCAAATAGAGTTACTCATGACTTCAAATAGTTGAACGGAATATAAATGTCTCAAAACAACCAATCAGGTCATTATATATATGTTCTTTAATTTACTATTACAACTAAAAAACAAATAACCAAGACTATTATAAAAAAGTTTGATTGTACAAGCTAATTGGCCGAAGACTTTTCCTTGTTTTTCAGTACACCATAGCAAAATTATCCACAAATTTGAAGAAGCACATAGTTCGGGGTCTTTCTTAATCTTTACTCTTTAATGTCCTTAATCCTTAACAACCAACTGAAAATCAGAAAACTTTGAGTACATTAGAAAGCTGCCCAAATTAATCATCGACCGACAACATTAATATTGTACACATATTCCAATGGTACCAATTTTTTTCTTTGTTCTTAATTGTGACAGTCAATTTAGGTCAAGTTGTCTCACTCTACTCAGCATTTCCAGCAAATTGTCGAGTCCTTCAAGTTTTCAGACTTAGGCTCTCAAAATAGCAGCTCCTCTGCAGCAATTTCCAGTTCATTATGCCATTCAGCAGCGGAGTTAGTGTGTTGGTTATAAATGTGGCCGAACTTAAGCCTGTCAACCGGGCCGGGTTGACCCGGGACCGGACCAGAACGGTAGGGGGGGCTGGGCTGGGTTGGTAGGGGGTAGGGGGTTGGACCGTTCAATTTTTATTATTATGACCCGGACCGGACCGGCCCGGTACGGTGAACAGTACCGTGAACCGGTCCAGCCCGGACCGGCCCGGTTCAACGGTAACTTTTTTTTAAAAATTTTTGAAAAGTGGGGCCCACAAATCCGTTGGCAACGGCACAGATCCGTTGGCCAACGGATTTCTTTGCAAAAATAGCCTTTTTCATTTTTTATGTATTTATTAAATTACAATACTAACCCTTCTTAAAATCTATAAATACCCCTCATCTCTTGTTCATTTCTTCACTCAAAATTCTCATCTCAATCTCAATTCTCCAATTATCAATCTATCTCTTCCCTTCAATTTGCAAGATTACATATTTAATTTGTTACTCTTTTCCCGAATTTAATTTATCGCAATTTGTCATTCGGAATTTGAAGCTAGAAGTTCAAAATTGAAATACTTACTTGACGTTTGTTCGTGGTAACACCGGATTTGCGTAATCAAGTGCTCAATTTATTGCCGAATTCCGTGCACTCCCTCCAACTCTTTCTCTTATTTAATATATTAATTGCATATTTGATCTTAGCTTATATTTTAATTTTTACAATATGTTGAATGTTGCTAAAAGAGCGTGTAGGAAAGTTAGTGGTAGGGGTGGAAGTAAAAAAAGAGGTAGTCATGTAGTTTCTGGTAGTAATAGTATTACTAATGACCCAATAACACATGTTTCTGAAACATCGCCTAATTTGCAAGATGTAGCGATTGATTATGAACAATTACAAGAAGATTATGGGATAGAAGATAATGAAATTGGAATAGAAGATGAGATACCACCTACACCTACTAGTGGAAATGTTGGTAGTATTGGAGTTGGAATTGCTAGTGCTACAAGTGGTAGAAGTAGAAGACCACCAGTGGCTCCAACTACTACTCGTAAAAAAAGAAGTCCTGTTTGGAAATTTTTTGAAATAATAGAAGGTACTGATAGAGTTAAGTGTAAACTTTGTTCTGAAACTTTTAAACATTTGACCGGAGGTAATTTAGGGGGGACTAGGACACTTAGTAGACATATGGCGGCTAGCCATCCCATAAAATGGGGAGCTAATGGGGATGGAAGTCACACAACTATTAACCCTACTATTGGAGGTCTATTAAAATATGATTAAATGAGAGATCGGGAGGAACTAGCAAAAATGATTACTTTGGGTTGTTTACCATTTTCTTTTGCTTCTTCATCGTATCTTATTACGTATATTCGAAGGATTTACAATCCTTTATTTAAAGGTATCCCTAGAAGTACTTGTAGAGCAGATATCTTTAGACTGCATGGACAATATCAAACATACATACGTTATTTGTTTAGTCACCTTCCTTCTAGAGTATGTCTAACTTCTGATATTGGTCATGCTGTTAATGGAAATGATTATTTGACTATTACATGCCATTGGATAGATGATAATACTTGTATGCAAAAACGTATTATCGCTTTTAAATATGATGAAGATCAGAGTCATAATAGACAATCTAGAATTGTTAAAAGTGGTCTTGATTTATTTTCAGTTGAGATTACTCATGTTAGAAGAACGGTTGGTGTTATTCAGGGAAATAATAGACAATCTAGAATAAAAGAATTTAAGACAAAGTGTATCCAGTATAACCTTACACCTAGATTCATGCCAGACGAAGTTGTAACTAGATGGAACTATACATATATATTTTTAAAATGTTGCTACAAATATAGATTTCCTATAACTGAAGTTGCTAATGAACATTGTACTGATCCTAGGCGTAAGTTAACAAGTGATACTTGGGAGGTCATTAATGATGTTGTTAAATTTTAACATAAATTTTATACTGCTACTGTTGTGTTTTCTGGCGCATATTACCCAACTGTTACTATGGCTTTAGTACATATAGCTGAAATTTCTTTGCTACTATATGAATTTAAGAAGAAAGATAAATATACGGATGTTGTTGTAAATATGCAAGCGAAATTCAAAATATATTTCTTTCCAATTGCTCCAGTTTACTTAATTGGTGCAGTTTTAAATCCTTCAATTAAAATGTCTGATTGTCACCAATTAATGAATGCTTTATATACTTATATAGAGATTGAACAATCTGAAACACCAAATTTATATGATTCTATGAACAAACTAAATGAACATTTGCAACAACTATATAATTATTATGCAAATGAATGTGATAATACTGCTCGTGCTTCTGACAATGTTAATCCCGCTATGCAATGTAGCAGTTCTTCTAATGTGGATGATGAAGGCCTTGATAGTTTTAATATATTTTCTACATTTTCTAACACTCAAACAAGTAACAGGAATATTGATGAGCTTCAATTCTACTTGCAAAAGCAAAAGGAGCCTCGCACAAAGGACTTATCACCGTTGGGATGGTGGCATGGAAATGCAAAGCAATTTCCTGTTCTCTTCGCTATGGCTCGTGACGTGCTCAATGTGCCAATTTCTACCGTTGCATCGGAGAGTGCATTTAGCCAAGCAAGACAACAACTTGGAGACACCCGCCACTCATTGGGAAGTAATGCATTGGAAGTTTTAGTATGTTTAAGAGATTGGATTAGATCGGAACGAAGAAATCAAGGAAAGGAAGATCTTGATAGCCCAGAAGACGAATAACTTGGAGATATATTAACCCATGGAAACCCATCGGAATTTAACTCCCCAGAAGAAGGTCAATCAGTTCATATTGATTATGATGAACTTGCAAAGGCGGTTCAAAACATGTAGTTACTAAGACTTGTTAGAAAATATGTAAACATTTCATTTTCTACTTATTCATTTGAAATTGATAAATAAAGTAGCACTTGCAATAAGTGCAAAATTTTCACATCTTACTTGTTCATTCAATGATTACAAAGTATTAATATAATTATAACTTAATAGTTATACTTAATTCCAAAAAAAATTGAAAATATACTAAACCCGTCCCGGCCCGGCCCCTTTCAACCCGTAACCCGTATGGTTCAATTGTAACCCGAACCAACCCGGCCCCTTAGCAACCCGTTACTGTGCGACCCAGCCCGGCCGGGAACCCGGACGGATCGGAAAAAATCCGATCCGGCACGGACCGGTAGACCCGTTAAACACCTATAGCCGAACTTAATAATTTTGATTCAAATTTTATATTTATATTAAGAAAATTATTGAATATGCATAAGATATTACTTTAAAACTTAATAACTTAAGAAAAACTAAAACCTCAAATCTGTAACATTTAAATTCAGGTCCACTGGTATCTATGGACCGTAAGAAATGAAAGAATCTTTTACAAAAATAACCCATATTTTAACACTAGCAAAGTGATCAATAACACTCAGGAATTCCTCTTCCTTATCAATTGGAGCCCTGCTAGATCACCAAAATTAAAAATTCTCATAAAATGGGACCCGCTAGATCTAGGAACCTACAAACTAAACATAGACGGATCATGCCTAGGTAGTCTAGGAAAGGGAGGCACATGGGAGGTCTTCAAAGACAGCAACGGGAAATGGATACTAGGTTTTAATAAGGGCTTTACCAATGCAACGCTTATCCAAATGGAAGTCATGTCCTTACTACAAGGTCTACAATTAGACATCCAAAAATAGACTAACCCCTTTAGTCATCGAAACAGACTGCCAGGACCTTATTAATTGATTAATAATGAAAAAAGTATTTATCAAAATATTATTGATGATTAGAGATTCCTATTATCTGAGGTGGGATCACCATCACAGAAACATGCATTCAAGGAAGCTAATGAGATAACGGACGCCTTAGCCAAGAATGGATGCAGTCTGGACTCTTTTGCTGATTTAAATTTGCATTATTATCCGCCTGTATTTGCTATTTCAGTTTTTAATAGAGACGGGATAGGCACTGCGTGGCCTAGACAAATCTCATGTTGTAATGATTACTAAGTTTATGTTATGAATAAATGTCTCTAATTACCAAAAGAAAAAAAGGTGAGCTCGCCCCCACCCCCATCCCTTTTTCGTTTTCTTTGGCTACATATATGCTTTTATATATGCAGACTTTAATTCTCGTGAAGTTAAAAGGGATGTTTTTGATATACTCTCAGCTCAAGAAAAAACAAAAAAGGAAGCAGTAATAACAAGTAGTGACAGACAACAAAGATAAGATGATAAGGAAACAGAAGCGAAAAAAATAACCAGTAATAAAGATCTAAGTATAAGAAAAAATGAGAATAATACTAATAATATAGCAATAGAAAAGAGAGACACTCAAATACATACTAACCTTCTACCCTAATTCTCAACCTTTACACCCTCATATCAAGGTCATGTCTTGCATCATATCCTGCCTAATCACCTTTCCATAACATCTTAAGTCTACATGATCTACCTCTCCACAAACACACCACCAAAAATACAACACTAAGAACAACAACAATAATAATTCAGTAAAATATCACAAGTGGAATTTGGGGAGGGTAGCTGACCTTACCCCTACCCGGAAAGAGTAGAGAAGTTATTTTAGAAAGACCATCGGCTCAAGAAGACGGAAAAGAAGAGAATACACCACCAAAAATAGCAACAACAAAAAAAATCGAAAAACATAGCAATGTACACTAGCTAAAACAGAAGTAATTGTATTGCTTTCTTAAAGCATAATCAAAGTACATATCCACCAAGTAATAATAATAACAAAGGTAATATTACAATTGATCACATAATTCCTTCCCAAATATCATACTTTAGGAATCATTAATTGTTACAACTCTAGGTACTTGAACTGGGAATTCATCAATCTCATCCATCCAAGGATTCTTCTCCTTAGCAGGATTAATTGTCCTAAGTGCACACCACACTGCACTGTTACATTTAAAACCTGATCCAAATGCAATTTGCCATGTTCTATCTCCTTTCTTAATCCTTCCTTTAGCTTCAGTATATGCCAATTCATACCACAATGAACTACTTGAAGTATTTCCAAACCTATATAATGTCATTCTTGAGGGTTCCATATGCCATTGACTCAATTCAAGATTCTTCTCTAATTCGTCCAACACCGCCCTTCCACCTGCATGAATACAGAAATGCTCGAACGCTAACTTAAAATCTGGTATATACGGTTTTATTTTCATCTTGAAAACTTTTCTCGCGACTAATGTGATGAAAAATAGTAGTTGTTCTGACATAGGGAGGACTATTGGCCCGAGAGTTGTGATGTTTGTTTTTAAGGCTTCTCCTGCTACAGCCATTAGGTCTTTTGACAATGCTACACCAATTTTTTTGTTGTCATCTTCTTCTTGAAATACACAACTATAGCTTTTGTCATCAGCACCTTTGTGTGTACGTACTGTGTGAATGAGTTGATATTTTGAACGACGACGATCTGATGATTTATTTGATAGTAAAATTGCAGCACCACCCATTCTGAAAATGCAATTTGAGACTAGCATTGATCTGTTGTTGCCAAAGTACCAATTGAGTGTTATGTTTTCCATACTGACTACTAGTGCATAAGAGTTGGGATTTACCTGGTAAAACATGTGATAACAAATGGAAAGTTAGCATTGACACATTATTAATAACTAGAAATAGTTTATATGCAAATTCATGTTAATTTTACTAGTAAAAAAAATACCAATTGAGCCTTGATGGAAATGGTAAAATTGCTTCTATGTGATCAGAAGGTCATGGGTTTGAGCCTGGAAACAAGCTCATTCAGAAATGCAGGGTAAGGTCCGATCGTTCCCTAAGCCCCGCGCATAAGCGGGAAGTTAGTGCATGCACCGGGCCGCCCTATTTTTTCTAGTAAGGAAATTAAAGCACAATTCTTATTTGTAAACACTTTTCTTGAATCGAGGATACATCAAAAATGGTTTTTCTATCTTACATAAGAAGTAAGATATATGTACACCTCATCTTCCTCGAATTAAACCGATAAGTAAAATCACATTGGACATGTTTTTGTTATTAAAATTAAAGCACAATGGAAAATCTGAGACCATAGGGTAGAAAATTAATATGAAGCATTTTTTGAGAAGTGGGATTAGCATTAAAAGCTAGCACAGAGTTAAGTAGAGATTCGACATTAAATTGGCCATGTACTTGAATTGGAGATACGATAGGTTTATTCTTTAATATTGAGTTCAGAAAATCACGTGACATCTTTATCTGTGCGTATTTCGATGAAGGCTGAAAACAGATTGATTAATCAACTAACTTCTACATCTTAAATTAGTTGGAGTCAATTATAGATATAAATTTAATTCACTCTCTATTGGGATTTGAGGTCCATTATCCAAATAGTAAAAAAAGTTCTTTAAACAAAAGTAGAAGTTGTTTAATCTAAGAGTTCCCCATATATCACACAATTTATAACCAGAAAACAAATAAAATGATTTAATAGAATCCTAAGGTACACACTCAAAAGTACTAATATAACCTAATATTCTCATAAAGGACAAAAAAAATTTATTCGAATCTTCAAAAATGTTATCGCACTGATGTCAAATCATGCAAAACTATATTACCTTTAAAGGATCCAGCACAAACTCATCTTTTTGGAAAGTCCAAACCACATAAGTTTAAATATTGTAACAAATTTACTATCAATGTAACACATATTATCTACTTTATTTCTCAGGTTGTTACATCAAATTTGTTATAAACAATTACAAGTTATAGCAGGTAATTTAACTTGATACTGTAAAAATACTTCATACTAACACTAAGGACAGATCGGTACACAAAGTATTTTGCGTTATACAGGATTCGGGAATGACCGCACCTAAAAAGACCGTGTAATAGAGGCAGCCTACCCTAATATCACATCAAGGGCGACTCCACACCAATGATCACACATAAACAACTTTACCGTTAATATTAACACTAATATTAAAAAAATAATCTTGAAAAGGGACAAACCTGTAGCATCTGCTTGGCAAGGTCAATTGAAATTAATCCAGCACTACAGCCCATACCACCAAGATTATAACTCATAATATTTCCTCTAAGCTTATAATGATTAACAATCATAGCAGAAAGTGATGGAGTTGGATTAAACAAACTACAATTCACCACAAGAATCCCAATATCCTTAGCCTTAACACCAGTTTTCTCTAACAATTCATCAATTGCACCAAACATAACCATTTCAGCTTCTTTTCTTGCCTCAGCCATACAAGGATTCGGTGGTAATTTCAATAGTGATTCTGGAAAATATGTCTTTTGACCTAAACCTGACCTTTCAACTATTTTTTTCTGAAATGCCAAATTTTCATCAGTAAAAATTCCAGCTTGTTTTGATCTTTCCATAAATAATTCTTTAGGACACATAACATCTGGTTTAGGTTTATAACACGAAAAATCGACTAGGTACACTTTTCTTGGCCTGGTCATAAAATAAAGTGTAGCCAAGAAAACCATAAGAGCTGAGCATAAAATAACTGTAACAAGATTGAATTTGAGTTGGTTCCATAATTGGACAACATCTTCTACAGTAAGGGTAGAAAGATGAACAAAAACAGCACCTAAAATTGGAGCAAGACACAAATACATAACATGGCTAATCAAATAATGGTAGCCAAGTTTTACATATTTGAGCTTAACTGATAGGAGAAAATTAGGAAGTTTGTTATTATAACTACTTCTTTCTTGAGCCTCAATTGAAACTTTTCCATTTGGTTCATCTCCCATTGTATGTATAATATATTCACAAGAATTGAAACCAACCCCACAAATCAATCAACAATAACAAGTGAAATAAGGGATTTAATTTCTTGGATTTTTTTTCTTCAAATGAAAGCTACAGATACCCAAGTGAGAAAAGATAATGAGTTTTGAAAAATTAAAAAACAAAACTAAGGAAGAATGGTAGATAGGGAGAGATGTGTTGAGGGGGAAAAAACTTAGTAGTACGAGAATTTAAAGAGTGTATTCAGAAGGTTGTAGGAGAAGTGTGGGATGTAGTAGGGCGGGTCGGGGTGGGGGGTTCAACTACCCCAACGAACTTTTAATGTAAGCCTACTCTGACATTCAATTTGCCGGAAGGAAAAAGGGTATTCTTATTTTTAGCTCGTGCCATAAATTATTTATATTTGGTAATCGAAAAAGTGTATAAAATTTATATCATTTTTATTTATAATATACAAACTATATATATACAAAATATAAAAAATTTATATATATTTTTTGGTTATTATTTTTACAGCAGCTATATAGTCAGTGGCGGATTTTGGGGTTGGGGGGGGGGGGGGGGAGGAAGGAGGTTCGGGCGAACACTCTTCGCCGGAAAATTACACTGTATATATAAGGCAAAATCTGTTTTTTACCTTTATATTTTAAGTTTTGAATCACTTTAACACAACCCAAAATTATTGGTTAGTGGTCAAGGGGGTTCAAAACTTTTACAAGATCATAGGTTAAATCCTCACTTGCAAAAAAAAAAAATATTGAATCATATTCCTACAGATCCTGCCTCCGCCACTGTATACAGTATCATTCAACTGCACTTTGCGTATACTTTCTCCGTCCCATTTTATGTGAGACGATTTGAGCATTAAATTTTTTGGTGTATATTCGAATATATCATAATCTTTGAATTTTGTAAAATAAAATTAATGTATTTATAATTATAGAAACACGTATGTAAGTTAAAATTACCAATTTAAAAAATATACTGGTTAGATTCTCCCATAATAAATGTATATTGTGTGTAACATACAACAACGTACCATATTTATCGACTGATTGGGCAACATTACTAAGTAAAGCATTGTTTTATGAGACTAGACACCTTCCTTTTTTATATCCAGCTTCTTATGTATCTAATAAGATGTTGAAGTAACTACAAGAAGTGGCCAGAAATGAGGTTCAAATTTAATAAAAGTGAAAAAAGAATTCTGACAAAGAATGTTCAATTTGTATTACATACCTTTAAAATATAATATTTTATTTATATATATAATGTAATTTATTTTTACGAATAGTGGTCAATTGACCACACACATGTGGCTTCGCCACTGAATTCAAGCCTATGCTCTTGTTTTATTCTCAACACCATTTGGTAAAAAATGGAATAAAAATTAAAACCATGGATATTATTCTGATTTCGTAGAGTTTAAGTTCTATTTAATAACGTTGAAAAAATTATTTATACATTAATTGATAACATGCAAAAATAATAAATAACATGCTATAATGTGTTAAACTCTCTTGATCATACAAATAATCTTTACATTGCAAAATCTGGGTGAAGATTGATGATTTTATATAATGATATTTTTAATTATTTGAATATATATTAAAAATAGAATTAGGTGAGTGTATAATGTCACCTGTATTTTTAAGTTTATGCGTTTCTATTTATCTAAAAATTAGAAGAATATGGTTGTCTTGAGGTAGGGATAAGTTTGTTACACACTACCATTTCTAGACTATAATTGTATTTATCTAAGATTAGAAGTAATACGTGAACGATTATATTACATACATTAAATTATAAATAAACTAACCCCGAAATAAATAAGTTAAGCGCTTTGTTTAATTATAACATAAAAGACGTGACTTTAAACATAAGTTAATGTGTACTTAAGCGCTTTGTTTTAATTGTAATATTAAAAGACGTAACTTCAAAAGTAAATGTTGAATATTTTTTGTGGTGTAAATTTTGAGATTGACTAGTATTAAAAAGAGCTTGAGTTGGTCTACTCAATTACAATAAGAGAGATTCATCCTTTACGTTGCTTTTTTGCTTCATATGATCCAACTTGTGATAATCTGTATACCAAACTTCCAAATTCCATAGCTACAAACGAACAACTTCAATATCTTTTGGTAGCTCACTACATGGCTATATATAATAATTTCATTTAATATCAATTCTTAGTATATTTGAATGTTTAATTCCCAATTTGATATTGATAATCGTCCATCATAAAATATAAAAGAATCGTACTATACCTTTAGTATTCGTAATTTGTAAGTGTCGTTCTAGCTATATAAGAAATTTTGATTAGTAATAACATAATAATATAAATAACTTACTTCAAAAATCTCTTATGGAATAGCTTACATTTTCTGAATTATAAAAAAGATAAAAATAGCTGGAGATATTATGTAGTTTATTAGTATTCTAAATTTTAGTTGGTATTCAAAATATCCGATTCAAATAAAGAAAGAGATGGTTGAATGTTTTGAGAGGGCTAGGCTTATGAATATTCCATCATGTTACATCAATCCTCTTTTTTGTAATTTTTGAGTTCCTACATAACTTCTTTAAATTTCGTATTTTAAGTTAACGTTCCTTTTATTAGCAAAAAAGAAAAGAAAAACATGCAGTAAATTAACCCACGCTAAAATTGGGGAAAGTTTTCCGAAAATGACATGATTAGCATTAGGAGTGGCAAACGGGAAGATCGGGTCGGATATAATTTGGATCGAAAACGAATAAATTATATAAGTCGACCCATATTTAATACGGATAAAAAAATGGGTTAACTGGCGGATATTATGGGTAACCATATTATTCATGAATTCTTGCATATGGTAACTTTGGGGTGAATTCTTAGTTTCCCTAACCCGAGGAACCCCCAATTTGAGGCGTTACATTTGTAAATTATAAATGTAAAAGTTAGATCTATTGGTTATCCATTTTCTAAATGAATAATATGGTTCTTATCTATATTTAACTCATTTTTAAAAAGTTCATTATCTAATTTACTTTTTAGTAGATACTATAGGTGATTAACTATTTTTTAAAATTATTTTGCCACCCCTAATCAGCATCTCATCTACCTAAATTCTTAGAGTCTAACTTATATGCACGGACAATTTAAAGACGTTCTACGCTATCAAGTAACTTAAAAGATAATTTAGGATAAACATGGATTGATAACCTGCGAAACACAATCAATGACATGTTACAACATATAAAACAGTAGTAGTACTGTTGTATAAAATCGTATATACTGTTTTATATAATATGATTTTAATTAATGAAGAAGGAAGCTTAATTAAAGGTAGAGTATAAAATTCAAGAAACTGCGATAGTCCTGCAGCTGGCAGCCTTTGACCAGATAACTTTACAGAAGGAAAGTTCATTTGTGTTGGTTCAATCTCATTCGGAAACTTGCCAAATTTATAAGTCTCTTTCCTTTTATTTAAGACAAGAGGGGTTACTTTAATGATAAGCAATTCTTATTTTCGATCAAAAGATTGTAAAATCGAGTCTCTTCAAGAGCAATGTGGAAGTTTTTGAAGTTTTTGGAGGAAAAGATGCTAGAGGTATATTTGAAAACAGCCTCTCTATCTAATGGTAGGAGTAAGATCTGTGTACACTCACCCTCTTCAAACCCTACTAAGTGAGATTATACTGGATTATTATTGTTGTTTCCTTTTCTTTAAGCAGGAAAAAAAAAGGTCAACTGCAAATGTTTTTGAATTTTCAGATTTCTTTTTTTTTTCTTTTACTTTTGGATTTGAAAATATTGGAACAGTTGACAGATGTAACAAGCTGTATTCATACCATGCTTTAAATGCTTATGGGGAAAGAAAAATAATAAAAAACATAAAATACATTGTATTCACATAGAGTTCGTATAAAAGTATACCTCTAGGAGTATGACGTAAACACCTTGCTTTAATGCAAGTATTTATAACTGCTTTCACGACTCGAACATGTCACATATAAATCACAGGGAGATAACTTATAGAAAAGCATCAAACAATTAAGGATTTTTTTTTTCACTTTTAACTCGCGCCAGAAATTATTTACATTTGATAGCTGAAAAGCATACAAAATTTGTATCATTTTTGTATATAACATGCATAATATATATATATATATATATATATATATATACATATATATACAAAAATATACACTTTTCGGTTATTAATTTGAACTCAGCTATACAGTGTCATTTTTCCAACAATTCAATTAAAACCATCCAACTGGCAATTCATGTTTTTTTGGGTTTCCCAAAAAGATTTCGTGAACTGGACTAAATTCAAATATACGTAAAAAAAAATTTCATGTTAGAAATCAGATTAATTCATACTCAGGGCTAGAACTCAAAACCTTTATTTCACGACCTTTATTGATAACTAAAGATCCAAGTTTGGCTTCTTAATTAGAGTTGACTATGTGCTACACACAGTATGGGGAATTAATTTATCGGAATATTACTGGTAACGTATTTGTAGTTGGGAGGGGGAAGATGGACTAGTGATAAATTGTGGTACACTTTGGTAAGACCCTTTACCTAAAAAAAACGATAAAGACCTTTTTGGATTATCTAGTTTTTGTCTAGAGAGGTAGAGAAGAATTAAAATAGACACGAAATCACTTCCTTCTTATAGTAATAAATATTTTATTATTCATTTATATGTTATTATAATCATTATTTTTTATTAAATATATTGAGGAATCGAAGACTATTGAATATAGACAATTGGCAAGCAAGAGTGAAGAGTAGTACTATATGAGTTTCTTGGCAACTTCAAGAAAGTTCTAAACGTAATTTTCTTTTCTTTTTTGTTTTTTAAAAAAAAGTACAAATTCTTCCTTTTTTTAATGATGACATTATTTTGTCTTCTTATCTATACTGTGAAATTTACATTCTATATAATATTACGAAATAAATTCAAAATTTAAATTTTATGAGTTTAATTTTTAATATTTTTAACACTAAACCTATTATATATAAGTTTATGTTTCATATTTACTATTTTTGTTAATTTTACACTTATACTAATATTTTGCTTCGAAAGTTGTGAGCTTAATTGAACGCGTAAGTAAAATACTATATTCGCCACTGATAACAAGATGTGTTGTCTATATTTTAAACAAGGTTTTTAAGGTTTTAATTCATCCTTTTATCGCACCACTACGCGTTTAATTTATCCAAAAATTTACATAAAATATTTGATGCATAACGAATAATAGTAATTGTACTTATTATTCTTAAGTTATATATATGACAATATGACTTAGGCTAGTTGAGGACTAAATTCGCGTAATTCGTTATAATGATATTCTATTTTGTTTTCTTTAAATTTATGGACATATTAATAAAGTTTAGGAAGTATCATGGACTTGTTAGCTATTTTCTAACTTTATTAGATAGACATTCTTGAAAATAACAAGCCAAACTTATACACTGATTTATAGGAATTTTTGAAAATGCCAAGTCAATAGCCCGTAATTTTGATATATACAAGGACCTATATATTAATAATAAAGTTAGTAACCCAAAATTTAAATAAAAATACGTTTTTTATAGCATTATATGGTAGCGCCTTCAAAACTAGGGGTGTTCATCGGGCGGATTGGGCGGCTTTTTACTCTTAACGATTTGGCTTAACGGTTATCGGCTTTTAAATGTATTCATCCGTTAGCCACACGATAAGATATCGGGCGGATTAGTATCGAGTTAGCTCTTATCGGACGATTACCGAGCGGTTTATCGGTTTAATACCTATGGGGGTTATCTGATGATGACGTTTCCCTGTCCTTCTTTCATTAAGAAGAAGCTGAGATTGTCCATGTTTAATTAATTAATTTAATCTCCAAAATTGTAAACGATGTCATAAGTGTGTATAAGAATCACAAATTTAAAGTACATTTTGATAAGGAAATTAGAGGATGAAGTCTGAGCAGCATTTCCTAACTTATGGAAAAAAGTATATGGACTTTGCTAATGCTTTTAACAGGGATTAAAGTTGATAGTTAAATTCTGTCTAGTCATTTATTGTATGTAATCATAAATAGTAAAATAGAAACAAGAAAAAGACACAATTCACTGTTGATTGATCTGCTTATCAAATTGCCTCTTTTAATTTGGCTGAGCATTGCCTATATTCAGATTAAAGAAAACCTTTGCTCTTTTTTTTCCCTTAATTTGTAGCAGCCAAAGTCATTTTAGCTGATAAATCTGTATGTGCATAGGTTGCCTGCGTCGACTGGAATGTCCTTGAATTACTTTGCTCGAGACCTCTTCCTTCTCTCCTAATGAGAAATTAATGATTTCTCACAGTTTTTTGAACTTTTTTCCCTGCTATATTCAGTCCATCCCCCGACTACAAAATGATGGGAAAAGAAAAGAAGTAAATCCTAATTTTTTTTCTTGAATGGGTTAAGCAATTAGCTATAGTGGCACTTGTTCAAAACAAAAAAGTAATCAGTTGTTGCATGTTGACCAGGTCCTAACTTCTACTTGTTAAATAAATTTAGGCCATATGAACTTCAATTTATTGTCTTAATCAACACAAGTAACCATCTTTTTAATTGATGAAGCTTTTTTGCAACAGCTATGCTGAGTCAGACCCTGTGAAAGTAGCAGTCGACGGAGTAGAAACATTTAAAAAGGAAAAGTGTGATCTAATTATAGTTGACACCAGTGATCGCCACAGACAAGAAGCAGCTCTTTTAGAAGAGTTGCGACAAGTATCGAAAGTAATAGTATGTTCTACAATACTTTAGTAAATTGTCTCTTCTGAATGTGAAATGTTAATACTTATCTTTGCTAACACTTATTCATTTTTAAGGTTTTTAATTTTTATATTTAATATATATAATTATATAAGTAAAAATAAATTTTAAACATATATATATATATATATATATATATATATATATATATATATATATATATATATATATATATATATATATATATATATATATTTATATTCTTAACGGGTTAACAGATTATCCGTTAAGAAAATTGAATAATCCGTCCCCAAACCGATAAGCCGTTAATAAAAAAGATTCAATCCGTTCTCCGTCCGTTAAGCCGTTACCATTAAGCCATTAAGCTTCGATTCGGTTCGGTTTTCGATTTCGGATCGGTTTTGAACACCCCTATTCAAAACAACTAAAATGTAACTTTTCTCGGAACACTTTCTAGGTGAAAGACTTATTTGACTTCTACATAAGATGTAACGGGAAAAGCCTGTAATAGAATGTTATGAATTATACATAGCTTCATCAACACATCCCTTACATCCCACCGTCAAAATAGCACGGTATATCAATTTTCGAACTGGTCATTAAAAAATAGCCTGCATTTATCAAGTAAATGAAAAATAGCCATTATTTTGGTGAAACAAATCGGTCCAGCATAATATACTAGTTCATTTCACCTGTGTATGAACTTCCAATATATTATGCTGGATCGGTATACTTTGATGGCTCCAGTATTACGCTGGAGTATTTCTCCTTATTTTGAATAGTGATTCCGTTCAAATTTATCTTTACATAGAAAGTGGCTAAATTTCGATTACTTTTAAAATTGTGGCTATTTTTGAATGACCACTTGTAACTCTCACTATTTTTAAATTTCTCCCCATCCTACCGATGACAGATATATAGTACATATACGGGTTCATCTGAATTTAATGCTTTTGACATGGAACATAAATTTTTAATTGAAAAATTATTAAACTTATCAGTAGTATTATTCTAACCCCATAATTTCAAAAATATTATAGTGAATTTAGTTATAAGAATTTAACGGTTGAATCTGTAGTGGTGGCATAATGGATAAAAAAATAGTTATCCATCCCTATATTAATTTTAAAAAATTGATGACCAATGGTGTAAAGACACGATCCGTCGTCACGTAATTTACCGCCCCATTTTCCCTGTTTTATGCTTTTATATGTTTCATTATATGTGTTTGGAGAATTTGAAGTAATTCGGATAGAGTTTTGTTAGAAAGAAACAATTAGTCTCTTTATGAGAAGGTTAGTTTGGAAAAGTCAACCCAATGTTGACTGAGGAGTAAGGGGGCTCGGAATGGATTTTTGATGATTCTACTGGTTTCGGAGGATGATTTATGACTTAAGAGCTCAATCGGAATTAAATTTGGAGGTCCGGTGTAGAATTAGGCTTGAATTGGCTAAGTTTGAATTTTGGCGAATTCCGGTTGATAAGTGAGATTTTGATCCGGAGATCGGAATGAAATTCCAACAATTGCAGTAACTCTATTAGGTGATTTTTGATATGCGTGCAAAGTTTCAGGTCATTCGGAGGTGTTTAAGTCGGGTTTTTGATTAAATGCAAGTTTTGGAAGTTTTAGTTTGACTTAGGCTTGAATCGATGGTAATTTGATGATTTTGATATTTATGATAGCTTTTTTATGTTGCGAGCAAGTTTAAATGAAGTAGTGGGACTTATCTGTGCGTTTGGTTGAGGTCCCGAGGGCCTCGGGGTGATGTCGGATGGTTAAACGGAAATTTTTGAGTGTTGTTGCAGGTTTGGCACCTGGTTTCTGGTATTTCCGCATCTGCGAAAAAGAATCCGCAGAAGCGGTTCCGTTGATGCGGCTTAGCGATCACAGAAGTGGTCCACGAGGGAACGGAGGGTTTCCGCATACATGGGATGCATTTACTTGGTGGGAAGAGTTTGAGAGACGTAGGCCTATTGGGGCAACGCCCCTCACTTGGCAGCAGTTCTCCGCGGTATTTTTGGAGAAGTATGTGCCCCAGTCTCACAAGGAGGAGCTGCATCATCGTTCTAGTGGTTGACTCAGGGAGATATGATAATGACTCATTATGAGTTGCGGTTTACTCAACTAGCTAGGCATGCTATGTGGATGATCCCGACAGATAGAGAGAGGATCAGGAGGTTTATAGATTGCCTCAACTATCCGATATGTATATTGATGACTAGAGAGAGGGGTACAACAGCTACATTTGAGGAGGTTGTTGATGCGGCTCGACTGATTGAGACAGATCGCCGTCGGGACCGTATGGAGAGGGAGGCCAAGAGGCCTCAAGGTTCAGGTAATTTCAGCGGTGCTCCGTCTAGGGGCCACTTCCAGCATGGTAGAGGTCGTTCCTTCAGGCCTCAATCAGGACGCACAAAATCTAGTGGAGCCTCTTCAGGCCAGAGTCATCAGCAAAGTCAGCCTGCACAGAGTGCTCTTCGAGCTCAGAGCTCTGCTCCTGCTCCTTAAGCTCAGGGTTCGTCTGCACCGAGGGGTTCTCCTCAGTCCCCTTCTCCGGCTCGAAGTCGTTGCTATGAGTGCGTGAGTTGGGTCACATGAGGAGACAGTGTCCTCGGCTCCAGCGTAGGCAGTCTCAGCAGAGGGATCAACCCTCGTCTTCTGCTCCGGTTTCTTCAGCTCCCACTCACTCAGCTAGGGGTGGAGGCCAGGTAGCTAGAGGTCGCCCCAGGGGTGAGGACTGTACTGGCGGTGGTTAGGCTCGTTTCTATGCCCTTCCATATAGGAGGGACGCTATTGCCTCGGATGCAATCATCACATGTATTATCTCTGCCTGCCACAGGAATGCTTCTGTTTTATTTGATCCTGGATCTCCCTATTCATATGTATCTTCCTATTTTGCTCATCATTTGGGTACGACCCGTGGTTGTCTTGCATTGCCTATGCACGTATCTACCCCGATGGGTGATACTATTATTGTGGATCATGTATATCAATCCTGTCTGGTGACTATTGGGGGTCTGGAGACCCGAGTTGACTTACTATTATTGGGCATGGTAGATTTCGATGTGATTCTGGTATGGATTGGCTATCTACGTACCATTCTATTTTGGACTGTCATGCTAAGACAATTACATTGGCTATTCCGTGTATTTCGAGGATCGAGTGGGAAGGCGTGACTGATTTTGTACCCAGCAGGGTGATTTCCTTCCTAAAAGCTTAACGGATGGTTGGAAAGGGGTGTTTGTCGTATTTGGCTTTCATGAGAGATGTTGAAGCGGAGGCTCCTAGTCTTGATTTGGTTCCCGTTGTAAGGGAATTCCCTGATGTGTTTCCAGCGGACTTGCCGGGCATGCCACCAGACAGGGACATTGATTTCGGTATTGATCTGGTACCGGGTTCTCAGCCCATATCTATTACTCCCTATCATATGGCACTAGCGGAGCTAAAAGAGTTGAAAGACAACTTTAGGAACTCCTGGATAAGGGGTTCATTCACCCGAGTGTGTCACCTTGGGATGCACCAGTGTTATTTGTGAAGAAGAAGGATGGCACAATAAGAATGTGCATTGACTACATGCAGTTGAACAAGGTGACAGTGAAGAACAAGTAGCCACTACCCCGTACTGAGGATTTGTTTGATCAGCTTCAGGGAGCAAGGGTATTCTCTAAGATTGACCTTCGATAAGGCTATCACCAGTTGGAGATTAGGGATTCAGACATTATGAAGACGGCTTTCAGGATGAGATATGGGCACTACGAGTTTCTATGATGTCCTTCGGGTGGACTAATACCCCAGCCGCGTTCATGCACTTCATGAAAAGTGTATTTCAGCCTTATCTAGATTCTTTTGTAATCGTGTTTATTAATGACATCATGGTGTACTCGTGTAGCTAGGAGGAGCACGCATGCACCTGCGGATGGTATTGCAGAGATTGATAGAGGAGAAGCTTTATCCAAAGTTCTCCAAGTGTGAATTCTGGCTTAGTACTGTGGCTTTTCTTTGAGACGTGGTGTCCAGCGATGGTATTCAGGTTGACCCAAAGAAAATTGAGGTGGTACAGAGTTGGCCAAGACCTTCCTCAGCTACTGAGATTCGGAGTTTCCTCGGTTTGGCGGGTTATTATTGCCGGTTCATTCAGGTCTTTTCATCCATTGCTTTGCCTTTGACGAAGTTGACGCAGAAGAATGCTCCATTTGTGTGGTCGGATGAATGCGAGGAGAGCTTCCAGAAGCTCAAGTTGGCTTTGATCACAGATTTGGTATTAGTGTTGCCATCAGCTTCAGGTTCTTACACGGTGTATTGTGATGCTTCGACAATTGGTATCGGTTGTGTATTGATGCAGGAGGGTAGAGTTATTGCTTATGCTTCTCGTCAACTATAGCCCCATGAGAAGAACTACCCTGTTCATGAGTTATAATTGGCTGCAATTGTTCATGCCTTAAATATTTGGAGGCATTATCTTTATGGTGTATCTTGTGAGGTATATACGGACCATCACAGTCTTCAGCACTTGTTTAAGCAGAATGATCTTAATCAGAGACAGCGGAAATGGCTTGAGTTACTCAAAGACTATGATATTACCATTTTGTATCATCCCGGGAAGGCCAATGTAGTGGCCTATGCTTTGAGCCGGAAGGTTATTAGCATGGGTAGTCTAGCGTACATTCCAGATGGGGAGAGGCCCCTTGCGGTGGATGTTCAGGCCTTGGACAATCAGATGCTGAGGTTAGATATTTCCGAGCCCAGTTGAGTGTTGGCTAGTGTGGTTTCCCGATCTTCTTTGTATGATTGCAATAGAGAGCGCCAATATAATGACCCGCATTTTCTTGTCCAGAAGGACAGGGTCCAGCATGATGATGCCAGAGATGTGATCATTGGACATGATGGTGTGCTGCAAATTCAGGGCCAGATTCGTATGCCCAATGTGGATGGTCTCCGGGAGTTGATATTAGAGGAGGCCCACAGATTCATCCGGGTGTCGTGATGATGTACCAAGACTTGAGAGCGCATTACTGGTGGAGGAGAATGAAAAAGGATATTGTGAATTATGTGGCTCGGTGTCTCAACTATCAGCAGGTCAAATATGAGCACCAAAGGCCCAATAGTGTACTCCAGCGGATGGATATTCCGGAGTGGAAGTGGGAGAATATTACTATGGACTTAGTGAGTAGTCTTCCTCGTACCTCGAAGAAGCTTGATTCGATTTGGATAATTATGGATAGACTGACTAGGTCCGCACACTTCATTCCAGTATGCACTACCTACTACGCGGATAAGTTAGCAGAGATTTTCATCTGGGATATTGTACGGTTGCATGGGGTCCAGATTTCCATTGTATCAGATAGGGGTACTGTGTTTACCTCCCAGTTCTGGAGGGATTTTCATCGGGAGTTGGGCACACAGGTGCAGTTGAGCACGGCATTTCATCCTCAGACAGATGGACAGTCCGAGCGCACTATCCAGATATTGGAGGACATGTTGCGTGCCTGTGTTATTGATTTTGGAGGTTCTTGGGCGGAGTTCTTTCCACTTGCGGGGTTTGCATATAACAACGACTATCAATCCGGCATCCAGATGGCGCCGTATGAGGCCTTATATGGGAGACGGTGTAGATCTCCGGTTGGTTGGTTTGAGCCCGGCGAGGCTAGATTATTGGGGACGGAGATAGTCCAGGATGCCTTAGAGAAGGTGAAAGTGATCCAGGAGAGACTTTGTACAGTTCAGTCGCGTCGAGTTATGCAGACCGGAAGGTTCGTGATGTATCTTATGCGGTGGGTGATAAGGTCTTGTTGAATATTTCGCCCATGAAAGGCGTTATGAGGTTTGGAAAGAAAGGGAAGCTGAGTCCAAGGTTTATTGCACCTTTTGAGATACTTAGGAGGATTGGGGAAGTAGCCTGTATGCTCGCTTTGCCACCCAGCTTGTCAGGAATTCATCTGGCGTTTCATGTTTCTATGCTCGGGAAGTATGTTGGGGACCCGTCTCATGTGTTAGACTTCAGCACGATTCAGTTGGATGAAGACTTGACCTATGATGTGGAGCCCGTAGCTATTTTGTGTCATCAGGATTGAAGGTTGAGATCTAAGGACATAGCTTCGCTGAAGGTACAACGGAGAGGCTGGCCTGTGGAGGAGGGCACTTGGGAGACCGAGCAGGATATGTGCACCAAATATCCTCACTTGTTTGAGACTTCAGGTATGTTTGTTGACCCGCTCGAGGACGAGCATTTGTTTAAGTTGGGGAGGATGTAAGGGCCCGCCCGTCGTAACATGAGTTACCGTCCCATTTTCGCCGTTTTATGCTTTTATATGTTTTTTTATATGTGTTTGGAGAATTTGAAGAAATTCGGATAGAGTTTGGTTAGAAATGAGATAATTAGTCTTTTTATGAGAAGGTTAGTTTGAAAAAGTCAATCGAATGTTGACTGAGGAGTTTGATGACTCGTAATGGATTTTCGATAATTCGACTAGTTTCAGAGGATCATTTATGACATAGGAGCGCAATCAGAATTGAATTTGGAGGTCCGGTGTAGAATTAGGCTCGAACTGGCTAAGTTTGAATTTTGGCGAATTCCGGTTGATAGGTGAGATTTTGATCCGGGGATCGGAATGAAATTCTGACAGTTGCAGCAACTCCTGTCACAACCTAGATTTACCCACCATCTGGAGTCGTGATGGCACATACTGTCGAAGCTAGGCAAGCCAACCCCTTTTTAATCATTTTCACAATAACCTCAATCTAAAGCAAATTAAATACTGAAATAATTAATTAAAACACGAGGAAGACGTTTAGCAATAAAAGAGATGACAAAATGCGGAAATTAACAACATACCTGTACCAAGTATCTGCTGTCACTACTAACAGACGGCTAAAATAAAAAGTCTGAAAAAATACATAACATGTCTGTTTGATACAACTAAACAAACGAGAAAACATAGAGGAGACTCAGGGCCCGCGAACACCAGTGAACTACCTCAGAGTCTTTTGACTGAAGGATCGCCCCTTAACTACAACTCCGGTCCATAGGCTGTGTCCTGAACTGTGCACAAAAAGGCACAGAAGTGTAGTATCAGCACAACCGACCCCATGTGCTGGCAAGTGCCCGGCCTAATCTCGGCGAGGTAGTGACGAGGCCAAACCGAACCTACCACAAACAACATGTACAAATATAAGTGCAATAACAGAAAGAGAACAAGAATTTAACCAGATAAAACGGGAAGGGACATGTTGGGGGAGTAGCAGTTCAACTATAACTTCAACAAACAATAAATGGAATTGAGTATATAATAATTACATAAAGAAGACCAGTGAAATCAACAACTGCACGGCATCACCATTCGTGCTTTTACCCTCATTCCTCACCAAGAATGTCAAATATAATGCACTGCATCACACTTCGTGCTTTTAATCTCATTTCTCACCAAGAATGTCAAATATAATGCACGGTATCACCCTTCGTGCTTTTACTCTCATATCTCACCAAGAATATCCAATATAATGCACGACATCACCCTTTGTGCTTTTACTCTCAATATACAGGGCACGACATCACCCTTCATGCTTTTACTCTCAAATACGTAATGCACGGCATCATCATTCGTGCTTTTACTCTCTCTTCCTCACCCAATCAATGGTCACAACCGAAATGGGAAACGAATATATAACAAGACAAAATATCTCGGCAAGAGAGAATATAGTAGATCCCGGCAAGGGAGAATAACTTAACAATAAATCCCGGCAAGGGAAAAGTACCAAAATTTCCTTTTTGTTCATTTGCTTCTAAACTTTCACTTCATAGTTCATTAAACAAGTAATTAGCACAATGGTTCACTTATTTCACAATATTAATAGCAAATATGACTCACGGTCATGCTAGACTCGGGCGCATAGGTAACCGTCAACATGCCTATACATTGACTCCACGTAGCACATAGCATATATCAACCTAATCCTATTCCCCCAAGCCAAAGTTAGATCAAACACTTACCTCGAAAGCTTCCAACTCAACTCACGCCTCTAGAATAGCTTTACCCCTCGAATTCGCCTCAAAACCGGTCGAATAAGTGGTTTGGGAGAGAAAGAGTCGAGAGAAAATCGCCAATGGAGGTTTGGGTTTTGAAAATATTATAAATGAAGCTTAAAATCGTCTAAATATAGAATGCATAGGTGCAGATATCGCAATTGCGAAGATTTGTCTCAATTGCGAACTCAGTAGAAGAAAGGCGGAACTCGCATTTGCGAGATAGTGTTCGCATTTGCGAACCTATGGCTTAGGCAGGGAAATTCGCATCTGCGGGATACCCTTCTCATTACTGCTGGATAGAGTAGGCATCGCATTTGCAATGTTTTCCTTCGCATTTGCGAGCTCAACAGTCCCGGACCCTGTTCGCATTTGCGAACCAGGCTTCGCAATTGCGAAGCCTGCATGTCTGCAACACCTGAAGCCCATTCCTAACATGCAAAATGTACCCAACACCTATCCAAAACTCACCCAAGCTCTTGGGGCTCCAACCCAAACATGCACCCAACCTCTAAAACATCCCATGGACTTACTCATGCGATCAAATCGCCAAAATAATCTCAAAATAAAAAAATCAACCTCCAAAACTCATGATTTTCATTTCAAAGTTCAAAACTTTCAAATTTTCCATTTTTAGTCCGGACTGCGCATGCAAATAGAGGAAACCAAATAGGTGGTTTTCAAGACCTCATATGCGAAAGGAAAGGGAGAATTACGATTATGACCCTTTGGGTCGTTACATCCTCCACATCTAAAACAATCGTTCATCCTCGAACGAACAAAATAATGAAGTATCTGAGTCGGGGAATAGATGGGGATAACAGCTCAACATATTAGACTCGGACTCCCATGTCGATTCCTCAGGAGGCTGACCTTTCCACTGAACACGCAATGAGGGAAAACTCCGCGGCCTCAACTGCCAAACCTGCCGATCTAAAATAGCCACCGGATCCTACTCATATGACAGATCCTTGTCAAATTGGATAGTGCTAAAATCTAACATGTGTGTAGGATCACCGTGATACTTCCGAAGCATGGATACATGAACAACCGGATGCATAGCTGACAAGCCAGGCGGCAATGCGAGTCTATAAGCCACATTCCCCACATGGTCAAGACTCCAAAATAGGCCAAAGTACCTAGGGCTAATCTTGCCCTTCTTCCCCAACCTTATCACGCCCTTCATAGGCGATACACGGAGCAATACCCGCTCACCAACCATGAAAGCAACATCCATGACCTTACGATCTGCAAAACTCTTCTACCTAGACTGAGCTGACCAAAGTCTGTCGTGAATGATCTTGACCTTATCCAAGGCCTCCTGTACCAAATCTGTACCCAATAACTGAGCCTCTCCCGACTCAAACCATCCGACTGGGGACCGACACCATCTACCATACAACGCCTCGTATGGATCCATCTGAATACTGGACTGATTAGCTGTTATTGCAGGCAAACTCTGCTAAAGGTAAGAACTGGTCCCACGAGCCTCCAAAGATAATAACGTTGGCTCGGAGAATATCCTCAAGAATATGAATATTCCTCTCGAACTGTTCTTCCGTCTGGGGGTGAAATGTTGTACTCAATTGGATCTGGGTGCCCAACTCGTGTTGCGCCACTCTCCAAAAATGCAAGGTAAACTATGGACCCCGATCCGAAATAATAGATATGGGCACCCCATGAAGGCGAACGATCTCCCTGATATAAATCTCAGCATACCTCTCGGATGAATACATGGTGGCAACTGGGATGAAATGCGCTGGCTTAGTCAGCCTATCAACAATAACCCATATAACATCAAACTTCTTCCGAGTCATCGGAAGGCCAGTAACAAAATCCATGGTGATTCTCTCCCACTTCCACTCGGGAAGCTCAATCCTCTGAAATAACCCACTGGGCTCTGATGCTCGTACTTAACCTGCTGACAACTCAGAAAACGAGCCAGATATGCAACAATGTCTTTCTTCATTCTACACCACCAATAATGGTGTCTCAAATCCTAATACATCTTCGCGGTGCTCGGGTGAATAGAATACCGAGAACTATGGGCCTCCGCTAAGATCGACTCTCAAATACCATCAACATTTGGCAAAAAGACTCGCCCCTGCAACCTCAATATGCCATCATCTCCCAAAGTCATCTCCTTGGCACCTCCCGCTGCACCGTGTCTCTCAGAATACACAAATGGGGATCATCAAACTGTCACTCCCGGATACGCTCCATCAATGACGAGCGAGCAACCGTGCAAGCTAACACCCTGCTGGGCTCAAAAATATCCAATCTCACAAATCTATTGGCCAAGACCTGAACATCTAAGGCAAGCGGTCTCTGTCTGACCGAAATATATGCAAGACTACCCATGCTGTCAGTCTTTCTACTCAATGCATCGGCCACCACATTGGCCTTCCCCCGGTGGTATAAAATAGAAACATCATAATCTTTTAATTACTCCAACCACCTCCGCTGTCTCAAATTCAACTCTTTCTACATGAACAAGTACTGAAGGCTCTTTTGATCCATGTATACCTCACACATCACACCATACAAATAATGCCTCAAGATCTTCAAGGCATGAACAATGGCTGCCAACTCTAGGTCATGAACTGGATAATTCTTCTCGTGGATCTTCAACTTCCTCGAAGCATATGCTATGACTTTTCCGTTTTGCATCAACATAGCACCAAACCCGATGCGGGAAGCATCATAATATACAGTATATGGCCCAAATTACGTTGGCAAAACCAATACTGGTGTCGTAGTCAGAGTTGTCTTGAGCTTCTGGAAGCTCGCCTCGCACTCATCTGACCACCTGAACTGGGCACCCTTCTGAGTCAATCTACTCATCGGGGATGCGATGGATGAAAACCCCTCCACAAAAAGTCTGTAGTAACCAGCTAACCCCAAGAAGCTCCGACTCTCTGTAGCTGAAGCTGGTCGAGGCAAGTTATTGACTGCCTCTATCTTCTTTGGGTCTACGTGAATACCCTCTACTGATTCGACATGCCCAGGAATGCGACTGAATTCAACTAAATTTCGCACTTTGAAAACTTGGCGTACAAGTGGCTATCCTTTAGAGTTTGAAGAACCACTCTGAGGTGCTGCGCATGCTCCTCCTAGTTGCAAGAGTAGACTAAGATATCATCAATGAATACTATCAGGCCTGAACACTCGGTTCATCAACTCTATGAATGCTACTGGGTCATTGGTCAAGCCACACACTATGACCAAAAACTCATTATGCCCATACCGAGTACGAAATTCTATCTTAGGGACATCAGACGCCCTAATCCTCAGCTGATGATAACCAGACCTCAAATCTATCTTCGAGAACACCCTGGCACCCTGGAGCTGGTCAAACAAATCGTCAATCCTTGGCAGTGGATACTTGTTCTTTATCATCACCTTGTTCAACTGCTGATAATCAATGCACATCCTCATCGACCTGTCCTTTTTCTTCACAAACAACACTGGGGCACCCCAAGGTGATACATTGGGTCTAATGAAACCCTTATCAAGAAAGTCCTGAAGCTGCTCCTTCAACTCTTTCAACTCTGACAAGGCCATGTAATACGGCGGAATAGAAATAGGCTAAGTACCAGGAGCCAGATCGATACATAAATCAATATCCATATCGCGCGGCATACCTGGTAGGTCTGAAGGAAAAACCTCAGGGAACTCCTGAACAATAGGAACAGAGTCGATGGACGGAACCTCTGCGCTGGAGTTGCGAACATACGCCAAATATGCTAAACACCCCTTCTCCACCATACTTCGAGCCTTGACATACGAAATAACACTATGGGAGGCATGACCTGGGGTCCCTCTCCACTCACGTCGGGGAAAATCTGGCAAGGCCAAAGTCACGGTCTTGGCGTGAAAATCCAAGATAGCATGATACGGGGACAACCAGTCCATCCCCAATATAACATCAAAGTCCACCATGTCTAAAATAAATAAGTAGACACGGGTCTCAGGAACCTCAAATACCACTACAAGAGAATGATGCACTCGGTCGACCACTATAGAATCACGAACCGGCGTGGACATATATACAGGAATACTCAAAGCCTCACTATGCATGATCAAATAGGGTGAAAAATAGGATGACACATAAAAATAAGTAGATCCCGAATCAAATAATACTGAAGCACCACTATCACAGACCAGTATAGCACCTGTAATCACAACATCAGATGACTTGGCCTCCGGTCTGGCTGCCAATGCATAACAACGGGGCTGGCCCCACCTCCATGAACTGTATCTCTAGGACGATCTGCTGCGGGTTGACCCCCACTCTGGCTGTCCGGGATCCACCTCTATGATCTCTCCCTCCACCTCTATGATCCCTACCCCCACCTCTAGCCGGCTGGGCTGTCTGTGGATCACTTGCTGCCTGCATTGTAGGGCGAGGACCCTGATGCTGAGAACTACTCGAGGCTCTTGGGAAAAATCCGACAATATGACATATGTCACAACAACCATAACATGCCCTCGGCGGCTGAGACTGCTGGCCCTGTCGACCGGTATGTCCTCCCTTGAAACTCTGAAGTGGCAGTGCACTGATGGGGGCTGGTGGTGTGCTGAAAGACTGCTAATCCGAATAATACTGTTGATGGCCACCACCGCCTGGTGTACCATGAGAAACCTGAAGTGCCGACTGGAAAGGTCTTGGGGGATAGCCTCTGTCATGGAAATCCCTACCTCCAGATGAGGTACCACTAAGTCTGCCAGAATGTCGAGGCCTCTTGTCTGAACCCTGACTACCTCCTCGAGCCAGTGCCATCTCTGCTCAGCGGGCCACAGTGGCCGCCTCCTAAAAAGTAATATCACTATCAACTCCCACAGCCATATGAAGGCCAATCGGCTGAATCAATCCATCAATGAACCTCGGGACCCTCTCTCGATCTGTAGGGAGTATCACTACTGCATGGCGTGTCAAGTCACCAAATCTGGTCTCGTACTTTGTAACTGTCATGGTGCCCTGCTGAAGGCGCTCAAACTGTCTGCGAAGTGCCTCCCGTTGAGTCACGGGGAGAAAATTCTCCAAAAATAACTCTACGAACTGATCCCATGTCAAAGATGGTGACCATGCTGGTCTAGATATGCAATAATCTCTCCGCCTAGTCTTGGCGGACCCCATAAGTCTGAAAAGTGTAAAAATCAACCCCATTGGTCTCTACTATCCCCATAGCTCTGAGGATCTCATGACAACTGTATAGAAAATCCTGGGGATTCTCCGATGAAGCACCGCTGAAAGTAGTAGTAAAAATCTTGGAGAACCGATCAAGTCTTCACAAAGCATCCGAAGACATGGCCGTCCCATGTCCGACCTGAGCTGTAATGACTGTCTGAGCTTCCACTGCGGCCATAACCAACGGAACTTGAGTCTGGGGAGCTACCAGCTCCGAAGTACGTGTAGCAGGAGTCTGAACCCCTTCTGCAGCCTGAGAAGTGGCTGGTGCAGCTTGCACCTATCCCGCTCTAGCAACACTGTCCATAAAGCCTTCTATGCGGACAAGAACATTCTAAAGATCTGAAGAAAACATCACTCCTTCTAGGAGCTGAGCTGGGCCCACTTTAGCTGGTCGGGCTAGAACCTCCTCATCAAAATCTATATGAGGCTCCACCTCTGGAACTGCTGCTTGGGGTTGAGCTCTACCCCTGCCACAGCCTCTGGCACGACCTCGGCCCCTGCCCCTCGCGGGAGCTGTGGCTGGGGGCTCGGGCTGCTGCACGGAGAAAGAAGACGCACGTGTTCTCGCCATCTTTGAATGAACAGAGTAGAACGACAATCAATATTTGAGAAACAGAATCGCAAGACAAGAATTAACAAAGTGAAATTTTTCCTAACTCTGTAGCCTCTGGGGAATAAATACAGACGTCTCCGTACTGATCCCTCAGACTCTACCGGGCTTGTCCATGAGTTGTAAGACCCAAGTAACCTAGTGCTCTGATACCAACTTTTCACGATCAGGATGTACCCACCATCGGGAGTCGTGATGGTGCCTACTATCGAAGCTAGGCAAGCCAACCCCTTTTTAATCATTTTCACAATAACCTCAATCTAAAGTAAATTAAATACTAAAATAATTAATTAAAACACGCTGAAGACCTTTAGCAATAATAGAGATGAAAAAATGCGGAAATTAACAACATGCCTCTACCTAGTATCTAGTGTCACTACTCACGGACGGCTAAAAGAGTACTAAAAAAATAGTCTGAAGAAATACATTACATGTATTTTTGATACAGCTAAACAAACTAGAAAAGATAGAGGAGACTCAGGGCCTGCGAACGCCGGCGAACTACCTCAGAGTCTCTGGACTAAAGGATCACCCCCTGACTACTGTTGCGGTCCGTAGGCTGTGTCCTCACCTATGCACAAAAAGGCACAGAAGTGTAGTATCAGCACAGCCGACCCCATATGCTGGTAAGTGCCCGGCCTAACCTCAGCGAGGTAATGACGAGACTAAACCGGACCTACAACAAATGACCTGTACAGATATAAGTGCAATAACAGAAAGAGAACAAAAATTTATGCAGATAAAAGGGGAAGGGACATGCTGGGGGAGTAGCAGTTCAATTATAACTTCAACAAACAATAAATGGAACTTAATATATAATAATCAAATAAAGAAGACCAGTGACATCAACAAATGCACGGCATCACCCTTCGTGCTTTTACCCTCATTCCTCACCAAGAATGTCAAATATAATGCACGGCATCACTCTTCGTGCTTTTACTCTCATTTCTCACCAAGAATGTCAAATATAATGCACGACATCACCCTTCGTGCTATAACTCTTATATCTCACCAAGAATATCAAATATAATAAACGGCATCACCCTTCGTGATTCTACTCTCAATATATAGTGCACGTCATCACTCTTTGTGCTTTTACTCTCAAATACATAAAGCACGGATTATCCTTCGTGATTTTACTCTCTCTTCCTCACCCAATCAATGGTCACAACCAAAGTGGGAAAGGAAATTACAATAAGACAAAATATCCCAGCAAGGGAGAATAACTCAACAATAGATCCCGGCAAGGGAGAATAACTTAACAATAAATCCCAGCAAGGGAAAAGTACCAAAATTTTCTTTTTGTTAATTTGCTTGTCAACTATCACTTCATAGTTCCTTTAACAAGTAATTGGCACAATGGTTCACTTCTTTCGCAATTTCAATAGCAAATATGACTCACGGTCATGCTAGACTCGGGCCCATAGGTAATTGTCACCATACCAATACACCGACTCTACATAGCACATAGCACATATCAACCAAATCCTATTCCCTCAAGCCAAAGTTAGATCAAACACTTACCTCGAAAGCTTCCAACTCAACTCACGCCTCTAGAGTAACTTTACCAATCGAATTCGCCTCAAAACTGGTCGAATAAGTGGTTTAGGAAGTCGAGAGAAAATCGCCAATGGAGGTTTGGGTTTTGAAAATATGAAAAATGAAGTTTAAATTATCTAAGCATAGAATTCACAGGTGCAGATATAGCAATTACGAAGACTTTTTCGCAATTGCGAACTCAGTAGAAGAATGGCGGAACTCGCATTTGCGAGATAATGTTCGCATTTGCGAACCCATGGCTTAGGCGGGGAAATTCGCATTTTCAAGATACCTTTCGCATTTGCGAAGACTGCTGGAAAGAGTAGGCATCGCATTTGCAAGCTCAACAGTCCCGGACCTTGTCCGCGTTTGTGAACCAGGCTTCTCAATTGCAAAGCCTGCAGGTCTGCAACACCTGAAGCCTATTCCTAACATGCAAAATGCACCATCCAAAACTCACCCGAGCACTCGGAGCTCCAACCCAAACATGCACCGAACCTCAAAAATATCCTACAGACTTACTCGTGCGATCAGATCGCAAAAATAACATCAAAATCAAAAAATCAACATACAAAACTCATGATTTTTATTTCAAAGTTCAAAACTTTTAAATTTTCAATTTTTAGTCTGAAAACACATCAAAGACGTTCATTTTCTACAAACCTTTACAGATAGCGCTTGACGCTCATTTAAGACTTATACCGGGCGTCAGAACCAAAATACGAGCCTGATACCATCACTTTTGATCAATTTTTATTTTCATTTTTCCCTAAGAAATTTCAAAAAACAATTTCACAGAAAAATTTCGTACTCGGGCCTGGCACCTCGGATTTCGATTCGGTACGCCCGGGTCTCAAATTTACTTACGGACCCTTCGTGACCTTCACATCACGGGTCCCGGTCTGTTTACCCAAAACGTTGACCAAAGTCAACTATAGCAATATTATTATAAACATTCATAGTTTATAACACAAAATTCAAATATTTCCACATAAAAATTTTTTGGCTTCGCACCCGGACTGTGCATGCAAATCGAGGCAACCAAATAGGAGGTTTTCATGGCCTCGAAAGTGAAATAAAAGGGAGAATTACGGTAATGACCCATTGGGTCGTCACAACTCCGTTAGGTGATTTTGGATATGCATGTAAAGTTTCAGGTCATTCGGAGGTGTTTAAGTCGGGTCTTTGATTAAATGCAAGTTTTGAAAGTTTTAGTTTGACTTAGGCTTGAATCCGTGGTAATTTATTGATTTTGATATATATGATAGAATTTTTATGTTGTGAGCAAGTTTAAATGAAGTAGTGGGACATATCTGTGCATTTTGTTGAGGTCCCGAGGGCCCCGTGGTGTTGTCAGATGGTTAAACGGGGAATTTTGAGTGCAATTGCAGGTTTGGCACCTGGCTTCTAATATTTCCACATCTGCGGAAAAGGAGCCACAGAAGCGGTTCCGCAGATGCGGCACAGCGATCGCAGAAGCAATCCACGAGGGACCGGAGGGTTTCCACAAAAGCGGACAAGGGACCGCTTCAACGGGTCCGCAAAAGCGGAAACCGGACAGCAGAAGCGGAAAAGGAAGGTCTGCAGAAGAGGAATTTTTTATCGCAAAAGCAAAAGCCCAGGGACATAATAAAATCCGCAAACCAAAAGGACGCAGAAGCAGTCCCGCAAATTTCAGAAGTTAAGAAAATATTTTAGACTTCGGGAAGAGGCAATTTTGGGCGATTTTTTACAAGAAAATGAAGGAGCATCATCATGTAAGAGCTATTAGCCTAGGACTACGTTATTTTGGTGTAAAAACATTGATTAATCAGGGAATTTCAAGGATTTAAGGGCAAAAAAATGGAGGTTAGGACTTGAAACTCAAGACAGTTTAAATGTGAGTTTGGAGGGGAAAACAAACTCTGCTTTTGATAGAAATTATATGTACGGACTCGTGGCGAGACGAGGAATCCATTGATGTAACTTTCATAATTTTTTTGAGAAGTAGGCCCGGGGCTCGAGTTTTACCAACTTCGTGATTTTTAGTATTTTTGAGTAATTTCAATTGGGTTATGTTTCTTTGACATATAATACCGTATTCGTTGCGATTTTGAATAGATTCGACGTGCGTAGAGGGAGATTCAAAAGGAAAAGGCATTGCGGACCAGTCTATGACCGGTTTGAGGTGAGTCGTTTGTATGGATGATGGCCTGAGGGTTTGAAGCCCCGGTTTATCACATTGTGACGCTAAGTTAGGGCGTGACTCGCACCCCATGGCAGGTGTAGGATCATATTTGATTGGGGATTTATGACTTGGTCCATCCCGAGAGTTAAATATAATTATTGGTGGCTGATACGCACATTGCATTATGATAATTGGGCTTATTGCCATGTTTGGGGCCTTGTGCCGATCTGTAGCATCCATCTAGGATGAATATGTTTGTGATATCATAATTTTCATAATCATTGATCTCAGTACTGTGTTTAATCACTATTATTAAATGCTAAGTGACCTTCCTCCTGAAATTATTTAATTAAATTATATTCACCTTAATAATTGGAAACTGGAAAAAATTAGATTGCATCTGTTATGTGACTCATATGCATACAGTGGACTGAGTATGGGTCGGGCTGCATGCCGCAGGAGTGATACGATGATATTGCTCTTGGGCTGAAGGAGCCCCTCCGGAGTTTGTCACACCCCGAGTGAGCGTCATCGACGTTAAATGGATCGGGCTGTACGCCGCAGCGGAAGCATTGCATCTTTGCATGATACTTGATTATTATAGTTGCTATTGCTTTGGTGTTAGTTCGTAGTTAAGGTGTCAGACTGTTAGTTTTAACTTTGCTTTGTAGGATTTCGTGGATTTCTTATCTTTACACATTCTATATGCTTATTACTCACTGAGTCGGTAGTACTCACCCCTACTCCCTGCACATTGTGTGCAGATTCAGGTACACCGGAGGCTTAGCTGAGCACTCCTTGTCTCCAGATATTTTCAGAGTCGTTGAGGTAGCCGCTTGACGTTCACAAGACCTGGCTACTCTTCATATTTCAGTTACATTATTATATATACATTTCCAAACTTATATAGTTTCATTTAGATATTATTATCCAAGTGTTTTAGAGGCTCTAAACTCGTGACCCCAGATCATTTGGAGTGTTTTATCGGTTTCTATATCTTTCCCTATTATTCTATTAATATTATTGGATTATTTTTCTAAGATTATACACGTTTCTCCTTAAATTATCGGTTTTGAGACTTATCGCTAAATTGGGAGCGATGGTTGGTCAGCCTTTCCTAGCTTTAGGGTTGGGCGCCATCACGACCGGGATTGGGTCATGACAAATGGAACACTAATAGATTTAGTTTTTACATTTGTAAAGACTCAAATTAGGGTTCCTCAAATTTGTGAGCCTAGAATTCTCCCAAGACTGAACATATTCAAGAAGCCATGAATAACATGAATATTCATCTACTGCTGATTAACCTATTTTCTAGTTAAAATATCACGGGCTAGCCAGTTTTCGGACTGGTTAATAATTAATAGCTAGCATTTGCAAAGTCATTGAAAAATAGCCACTATTTTGTTGTAACATGGACCGGTCCAGCATAATATACTAGAGATTAGTCCACCTGTGTATGAACTTCAACCATATTATGCTGGAATTCTAACACGCGGAAAGTTCCAACATAATATAATGGAGATTGGAGTACATATGCATGAACTTCCAGCATATTATACTGGAACATCAGTATATTATGCTGGAGTTCTAGTATACTTATGAGGGATCTCCATTATAATATGTTGCAGTTCCAATATACTTATGCTTGAACTCCAATATATTATGCTGGAGTATTTTCTGGACTTTGAACAGTATTTTCGTCCAGATTTATCTTTACATAAAAAATGACTAAATTTTGATTATTTTTAAAATTGTGGCTATTTTTTAAATGACCACTTGCTATTTTTGAATTTATCCCCATTTTCTATCCGTGTTAAAAATGAGTTGAATCAAATATTTTATCCATTTTCGACTCGTCTATATCCTATCTTTCCCGCCCATTTGCCACCCTTGTTGAATCCATCAAATAAAATCTTGGATCGAATCTTCATCTCATCCCTTCAAAAGGAAGCCAAAGATCTCAATATTGTGGGATCTCAAAAGCAATGACGGAAATGTTTGTGGGTTCCCGAAATTCAGTAACTTTTGTATAGATTCTATATTTATATTAAAAAATTCATAAAGTATTTGTAAATAACTAACTATAAACTAGATTATTATTACATAATAATTTAAAATATGTTATGAACCCATAAATTTCAAATTATGAATCCGCCTCTACAAATAAATTACAGGTATCGACATAACTCCACCTCTCTACATGAGCACAAGTAGGCAATGAGTTAATTGCATTTTGGCACTCATTATTTCTTCCATATGTAAGCATGTCCCAATTTGTTACACAGACCATTTCGAGAAATCATAAGACTTGATTTGATGAAGTCATATTTTTTCCTCTGTCCCATAATGTGCACGTAGACCATAGTCTCACATCATGATGGACAACTGTTGGGTTGAAATAAATGAGAAACTGAAGTTTCAACTTTCAACCAATTGGTTACAATATTCTATCATGAACTCTAAGCCCCGTTTGGCCATGAGTTTTATCAAAATAAATTTAAAATTTATTTTGAAAATTTATGTTTGATCATAAATTTTGCTCATAATTTTGCTAAACTCTATATCTCAAATTTCAAATCCTAAAATCAACTAAATTCCAAAATATGGGAGTTATATACTCCCTCCAGTCCAAAATAAGTGATTTTTGACCTTTTTTTCTGGTCCAAAATAAGTAATTTTTTCAGATTTCAGAAATAAATTAAGTATTTTTTCCCTATATTGTCCTAGAAGAAAATAGTGTTGGAATATGTATTAGGAATGTTTAATGTGAGATAGTAAAGGTTAATATGGTCAATTCTATTGTTAATTAATGCTAAAAAGTGAATTCTTAATCTGTATGCAAACATCCAAAAAATCACTTATTTTGGACCGGAGGGAGTACATATTTTTCCAAAATAAAGTTGAAAAATATATTTTGAGGAAACGTATGTCCAAACACATTTTCATTTCCAAACCAAACTTCACCCAAATCAGATTTTTCAAAATAAATTTGGGATTCATGGTCAAACGCTAGCTAATATTGACATGCTTCATTCAATAACAGAAGCAAAATTTTCGCTAAATTTTTTTAAAAAATACAAAAAATAAGCACGCGAAAAAGATAAGGGATTCAACATCAAATATATATATATATATATATATATATATATAAATATATATATATATATATATATAGATATATATATAGATATAGATATATATATATACATATACATATATATGTATACAAATTTGTTTTTGACCTTATATATACAGTATAATTTTCGGGCGAGGAGAATTCGGCTGAACCCCTCCCGTCCACCTAGCTCCGTCTAATCTAAAGATTTTGAAGTTCAAAAAAGGAAGTAAAACCTAAAAGTAATAAAAGGAAAACTCTAAATATGCCATCTTTGATTGTGATATTAACTTGTTATATTTGCTTAAACTTTCATTATTGGATCCAGAAATAGTCAATCATTCAAGACTATTTAGTTTTAAGCTAAAAAAGGGAGAGCTTGATCATAATATTGCAATTTATCTCATTATACAATAGCATCAAATTTTCAACATGGTAGAGGACATATAACGCATACATTATGTTGACAAGTCAAGAAACAGCTGGGGAAATGTCATCTCCCTAATAAAAGCAACATTCAACTAGTCGTAACATTAATAACATAATTGATTTACAACTAATTGTTTAAGAGAGTTGTTCCAATTGATATTTAGTGCCCCACAAACTATAATGATTGAGAGTGTGCATATAGTACTTGTTTCACATACGTATGAGTTGCAGATCAGCTGAAATTTCTATTCAAGTTTCAAACTAAAGCTATAAGTCTATAACCCATAAGCAGAGGCGGATCTAGAGCAAGGTATAGGTATTTTTGTGAACCGAGTAACTATTGGGTAGACTCTATATTTGTACTAAAAATTTCATTAAAAGTATAAAAATATTTAGCTTGAAACTCAGTTCGTTGATCTAGTTACCATGTAGATTAACTTGAGATTGTTATAAGAACCCACAAGCTTAAAATTTTGACCAATAAGTAGAAGTAGTTTTCCTTTAGCTTGATCAACTACTAGGCTGGTTTTGAGCATTTTTTCAGTCAAGCTCTCCGATTATAATGATGACATTCTTTTTCTGTTAGGACCCAAATGGTCATCACCGTAATTCTTCCTTTTTCCGTGCTTCCGAGGCCCTAAAAATCTCACTTTTATGGCTTCGATTTGCGTGCGCAGTCCGGACGCGTAGTCGGAAAGCTTTTATGTTGAAATATGTGAATTCTGTGAAAAAATTGAAGAATTTTGATGTTAAAATTGTTAAAGTTGACTTTGGTCAATATTCTGGGGTTTGATTCATTGAATTTGATGTTATTTTGGCAATTTGATCGCTCGACTAAGTTCATAGAATGTTATTAAGTTAGTGTGTATGTTTGGTTGGGAGCCCCGAGGGCTCCGGAGTGATTCGGAGGTGGTTCGGGGTGGTTTCACACTTAGAAAAGGCATCAGAAATTTTCAGTTCTTGCAGACCAGATTTTGTTCAGTGCGAACGCAACTCTCATTCGCGTTCGCATAGGTCTGACTCTCTCCTTTATCGCGTTCGTGTGGCTCCAATGCGTTTGCATAGCACAAAGTTAGACCCCTAGAAATGTTCTTCTATGCGTTCGCACAACCTCCCTCGCGAACGCATACAACAAACCTGGACCCCTCCCCCCAGTTTCCTTCTATGCGTTTGCATAGCTGATGGATATAAATTGTTCATTTATTTTAATGTAAAAATATAATATTTTAGATATATAACATGACCAATTTATATCTTATTCTCGCACTTTTTCTAACAACTCTTGCAGGAAAAAGAATACATGGAAAAAGAGAAAAAGAAACAAACTACAGTTCAAGGAAGAAGGATACATCCGTGACAACTTCATCTAAGACTACACAAAATCAAGAGATACAAAGTTATGAAAAATTCTCAAAAAAATTTCAAGACAAATTGCCATATCAATTTCTCATCAAGGATATTATATTGTAATTTCTCATCAAGGACATAAAATATATTAATATTGTATTGCAATTTCTTACCAAGGTCTTGAAGTAATTTTTCCTATAAATAACCATATGTTTGTAGATGAAAGGGCATCCCACTCTGTAGCTAATTTCCTATCTAGTTTTTTCTAAGTTTCTAAAGAGAAAGAGAAGAGTACTTGTCACGACCCAATTTAGGATTGTGACCAGCGCTTAGGAGTAAATGCTCCCAAGTAAGACTCATCAGTATTTTACAAAAAATCGGGCAGAGTTTCCCCTATTATTGGACCATCCCAAAAATTTTCTGTCTCAAATCAGCAATTAAACAACCTATAGCAATTCAAGTGGCAATTGACAACTTACCAATTAGCCAAAGTAAGTCTCCACCATTACCAATTCAACATACTAACAACCAGAAATAGTAATACACCTCCAATAAAGGACGATATTCAATATAAGACTATTATAACAAAAGAGTATTCATGACACTAAAATATTAACTATGGAGAAACTCTAAAATTTTAATGAAACGACTATAACAATTGATAAAAATCTTCGCCCACGCAAACAAGTGCGAGGCTCACCAAGAATTTTCAACCTGTGCACTCTGATTAACAAAATCCTCGCTTGTGTCAACTGCTGTCTCTATAAAAACTTAGCGGGGAATGAGTTGCTAGCTCAGTGAGTAATAACACTTAACCACAACCGTTTTTATTTGGGGACAAATAAGAAAACATGCTTGCATAGTAATCACAAAATAAAATGCCCTTTTTAAAACGGTAATAATAATCAGTCTCATCATGTGTTTTCTGTAACAAAATCAATTTAACAATTCAGTAATAAACTCGGTAAATAATATGTCATAGCCAATCTTTATATTTGGGAGGTTTCCAGAAAAGGATCATGTTATCTGTATCACTGTGTGGACCTCTTCATTAAACGAGTTAAGTATAACTGTAGGTCCCTACTTGAGGAAAAACTGTAACTGTATTCTAGTTCTACCTTCCCACTAGCGAGGGCTATAACTGTAATCGGTAATCGGTAATCTGTAATACAAGGTGCACCAGGTCTAACGAACCCGCCGTTAGCTACGAGATCCTTCAAAGTCTCCTCCCGTTTATACTCTTTCTTGTAAATAGTAAATACTCATACAAAAACATTTCAAACTAGTAAAGGGCATATTATTCCTTATCTAATCTTGTAAATTTATTTCGGTAACAGTAATGATTTCTCAAGTAATGGTAAAACATATCTAATAGTAGTGACAATATTTTGATTAATCGATAAACATCTCAAGTAAACTGTTCGGTTTCATATCAATTAAAGGACTTGTCCCACATGCAATTTCAAAGCACCGGTAATACATTTATTTTCAAAAATTATATATAAATCATGTAGTTTATGAAAACACAAATTATGGTAAGATTACTACTCACAATACTCGTGCCGAAATACCAAATGTTTCACCTCGAGCAATTTGTACAAATTCCTTCAATCAATCTATAACTACATAATTTCAATATCGTGTTAATTTCCTCATTTAGGCTAATTCATAGCTATTTTTAAAAAACCCAATCATCGGAGTTCATGTTTGAATCTTAATTTTTGAATTTATATTTAATCGTAGAAGTAGTCCATAATTCTATCAATTTCAAACTAATTAAAATAGTTTACTCCTATGAAATTAAACCTATCAGTGCTTAAACCAAACCATTATAGCCTTGTTATCTCCATAGTAATTGTATATTTCTTTTTAATTAAGAGAAAATTTGATATTGAATTCCGTTGTACTACATAAAATTGCAAAAATAAAGTGAAATTGTCCCGACCCCAAATCCGGTCGTGATCGCGCCCGGCCGCAAGGCTAGGCAAGCCCGACCAAATCACAACCAAGAACGACATTCCAGCCAAAAAAAATATTTTAATGTAACACACCAAATTTAATATCGACTCCCAACCACGGATAGACAATACCAATGAAAATACAGCTGAAGAAGAATAATCCTCCCAAAACCGATACTAAAGTCTGACAAAATAGCAAAAAGACAGACTGATAGAAACAGAGTAAGTGGTCCTACGGATACTGGGCAGCTACCTCAGTACTCTGAATAGCTCGGGTAATCAACAGGAGCAGCGCTAGATCTCGGGAGCACCTGGATCTGAACACAATGTCCAGGGAGTATGCGGTGAGTTTACCAACTCAGTGAGTAATAACAATAAATAATAGCTTAATGTAAGAAATTCGGTAAAAGTACTATAAAGCTCTATTTGCAACATCAAGAAAAGTTTATAAGTACCAAACAAAGGGAAGAATCTGATAAAATACTTTCCTTTCCGTCCGGCCAGTTACTAACACTGCTGCGGCGCGTAGCATGATCCAACACAAGATATATATATATATATATATATATATATATATACAACTGCGGCGCGCTGCCCAATCCAATATAATATATATAATGCTGCAGCGCGTAGCCTGATCCAATAGATTTCGCCGGATGCGCTCACTGGGGGTGTGTACAGACTCCGGAGGGGCTCCTTCAGCCCAAGCGATAAGATGCTGCGGCCTGCAGTCCGATCATATATCACTGCGGCGTACAGCCCGATCCATATAATATACTACTGCGGCGTGCAGTCCAATCCATATAATATAATACTGAAGCGTGCAGTACGATCCAATACATGTATATGTATATACAGCTGCAGCGTGCAACCCGACCCGATATACATGTATATATATCAATTAGCCTTACTACGGGGTCCTTGACCCGTCTCAGTCAAAATAGACTTGGCCTCTCGGGCCCACTTAGCTAAGACATGGTATTCGACCCTAGGTATTACTAATTTAGAGTGCAAGTTACAAAGTCCGGTTTATTTCAGGATTTACAGTCGAAATCAGGACAGATGGTATGTGTCCAATAGGTAAAGTGAGGTTAAACAGCTCAACATGCTCCCTAGGAGTTCTACAGATCGGCACAAGGGTCCAAACATGTCAACTACCCCAAACTATACGAGTACAAGCTCAGTCTCAAGCAAGAAGTACAATAAATCATCAATCCGGATGAACCAAGTCCGAGTCCCCAGCAGATACATCACCATGCTCATCACGAGACACGTATCTCATCTCAACATAGCACCGCATAGTGCAAATACTAGGTTTCAAATCCTGAGTATATCATTCATAGCCATTACTCACCTCAAACCGGCTAAAATCCTAGCTCGCTTGCGCTTTCCTCGCGAATAGACCTCCTCGAGTTATAATTTGACCAAATCCACAAGGAATATGTCAAAATAGGCTAATGGGACGTAGCCCAATCAAAATAACTCGAAATACACCGAAAAACACGAAATTGACAAAACTCGAGCCTCGGCACCACTTCTCAAAATTCAGAAAATTTTACTTAAATACGATCCTCATCTCGCCACGAGTCTAACCATACAAAATTTATCCAATTCCGACACCATTGGGTCCTTCAAATCTTTATTTTACATTTTTTATGGATTCCAAAATTTCTTCTCAAATTTCATCTCAAATCACTAATTCAATGATAGATTCATGTTCTCTAACCAAATCTTAGTTAGAATCAGTTACCCCGATGAATTTCTTGAAAAACTTTCAAAAAATTGCCAAAATCCGAGCTCCCACGGGTAAAATATCAAATAAAATAAAAAATATCGTATTTATACATTTACCCCTAGATTTTCACCTATGCGGCCGCACAAAAACGACCGCAGTCCGCGCCCAGCCTCCGCGGCTGCACAAAAAGGGCCGCGGCTACGCAGCTTTTGACTGCAGTGACCGACTTTAGTATTTTGACCATCACTTTTGCTACAGATGTCCAAATGCCTATTATAATATGTTTCTGAAACCTAGATTCAAAGATCCACAACTTTTGTTATTGAAGCAACCCCAAATTCATTGTAGATAAAACGTCATGAGCTTCTGAAGCAGGACAAGTGACGCTGCGGGTTCTTTCACTGCGCGGCCGCGTGAAAAGCTGCACGGTCCGCACCACCACGGCTGCCCCTTCAATTTTTCTAAGCTCTGGGGTGTCCGTACTCAGCCGAATTTCACCCGAGGCCCCTGAGATCTCAACCAAAAGCACCAACATGACCAATTACATCATTCAAAATTGCTCAGCCAAAAAAACACTAACATTAACACCAAAAATCACAAATTTCCTCAAATTCAAGCCTAAGTCAAACTAGAACTTTTCCAAATTCTCATTCGATCCAAAACCCGACCTAAACACTTCCGAATGATCTGATGTACACATATCTAAAATCACCTAACGGAGCTACTGTAACTGTTGGAATTCCATTTCGACCCCCGGATCAAAATCTCACCTATCAACCGGAATTTGCCAAAATTCGAACTTAGCCAATTCAAGCCTAATTCTACACCAGACCTCCAAATTAAATTAAGATTTCGCTCCCAAGTAATAAATCATCCCCCGAAGCTAGTCAAATCATCGGATATCAATTCCGAGCCCTCTGACTCACAAGTCAACGTCCGGTTGACTTTTCCAACTTAAGCTTTCCTTATAGAGACTATTGGTCCCATTTCTAACCAAATTCAGCCTAAAAACCTTCAAACTCACCAACCACATATATCAACACATGAGGATGCATGAAACGGGGATGACGGGGCTGAAATACAAAAAACGACGGGGTGGGTCGTCATATTGTTCCCAACTGAAACAAATGTCTGTCCTCGAGCGGGTCAAGAAACATACTTGAAGCCTCAAACAAATGAGGATATCTGCTCAGCATCCCCTGCTCGGTCTCCCAAGTGGCCTCCTCCACGGGCCGACCTTTCTACTGCACCTTCACCGAAGCTATGTCCTTGGATCTCAACTTTTGATCCTGTCAACCCAAAATAGCAGCTGGCTCCACATCATAGGTCAAGTCCTCATCCAACTGGATCGTGCTGAAGTCTAATACATGAGACCGGTCCCCAACATACTTTCTGATCATGGAAACATGGAACACCGGGTGAACCCCCGACAAGCTGGGTGGCAAAGAAAGCATATAGGCCACCTTTCCAATCCTCTTGAGTGTCTCAAAAGGTCTATTGAACCACAGACTCAGCTTCCCTTTCATTCCAAACCTCATCATGCCCTTCATAGGCGAAAACTTCAACAAGAATTTCTCCCCCACAATATAAGATACATCCCGAACCTTCCGGTCCGCATAACTCTTCTGACGCGACTGAGCCGTACGAAGTCTCTCCTGAATAACTTTCACATTCTCCAAGGCATCCTGAACTAACTCTGTCCCCGATAGTCTAGCCTCGCCTGGCTAAAATTAACCAACTGGAGATCTACACCGTCTTCCATATAAAGTGTCATATGGTGCCATCTGAATGCTCGACTCGTAACTATTGTTATAAGAAAACTCTGCAAGCGTCAAGAACTCAGCCCAAGAACCTCCGAAATCAATAACAGAAGCACACAACATGTCCTCCAATATCTTAATAGTACGCTCGGAGTGTCCGTCCGTATGCGGATAAAAAGCTGTGCTCATCTAAATTTGAGTGCCCAACTCCCGATGAAAGTCTTCCAGAACTGGGAAGAAAATCGAGTACTCCTGTTTGAGACAACAGAAACTGGAACCCCATGCAACCGCACAATCTTATGGATGAAAATCTCTGCCAACCGCTCCGAAGAATAGGTGGTACACACCGGAGTGAAATGCGCAGACTTGGTCAGCCTATCCACAATCACCCAAATGGAATCAAAGTTCCTCGAGGTACGTGTGAGACCACCCACAAAGTCCATAGTAATCTTCTCCCATTTCCACTTCAGAATATCCATCTGCTGAATACACCACCGGGTCTCTGATGCTCATATTTGACCTACCGAAAATTGAGACGCCTAGCCACATAACTCACAATGTCCATTTTCATTCTCCTCCACCAATAATGCTGCCTCATGTCCTGGTACATCTTTGCGACACCCGGATGAAAAGAATACCGCGAGCTGTGGGCTTCCTCTAATATCATCTCTCGGAGCCCATCCACATTGGGCACGCAATTTCGGCCCTGCATCCGCAACACACCATAGCTACCAATAGTCACAGCTCTGGTATCATCATGCTAGACCCTGTCCTTCAGGACAAGCAAATGCGGGTTATCATACTGGCGCTCTGTGATGCGATCATACAAAGAAGACCGCGAAACCACACAAGCCAAGACCCAACTGGGCTTTGAAGTATCTAACCTCACCATCCGATTGGCCAAGGCCTAAACATTAACTGCAAGGCGCCTCTCCCTAACTGGAATGTACGCCAAGCTACCCATACACACCGCCTTCCGGCTCAAGGCATTGGCCACTACATTGGCCTTCCCAGATGATACAATATGGTAATATCATAGTCCTTGAGTGACTCTAGCAACCTCCACTGCCTCAAGTTGAGGTCATTTTGCTTAAACAAATGCTGAAGACTACGATGATCCGTGAACCCCTTACAGGACACGCCATATAGATAGTGCCGCAAAATCTTCAAAGCATGAAATATAGCAGCCAACTCTAAATCATAAACAGGGTATTTCTTCTCATGAGGATTAAGATGACGCGAAGCATATGCAATAATCTACCCTCCTGCATCAAAACACATCCAATCTCAACTCTCGAAGTATCACAATATACCGAATAGGAGCCTGAAGCTGATGGAGATACTAGCACAGGAGCTGTTGTCAACACTAACTTGAGCTTTTGAAGCTCTCCTCGCACTCATCTGACCTTACAAATGGTGCATTCTTCTGCGTCAACTTCGTCAAAGGTGAAGAAATAGATGAAAAACCCTAGACGAACCTGCGGTAATAACCCGCCAAACCGAGGAAGCTCCGAATCTCAGTAGCTGAGGATGGTCTGGGCCAACTCTGCACCGCCTCGATCTTCTGTTGGACAACCTGAATACTATCACTGGACACCACGTGTCCTAGAAAAGCCACGGAACTGAGCTAGAACTCATACTTGGAGAACTTCGCATAGAGCTTCTCCTCTCTCAACCTCTACAATAGCACCCTCAAGTGCTGCGCGTGCTCCTCCTGGCTACGCGAGTACACCAATATATCATCAATAAACACAATCATAAAAGAATCCAAATACGGCCGTAATACACTGTTCATCAGGAACATGAAGGCGGCTAGGGCATCAATTATCCCAAATGACATAACCAGAAACTCATAATGCCCATATCTCGTCCGGAAAGTTGTCTTTTTAATATCAGAATCTCTAATCTTCATCTGGTGATAGCCTGAACGGAGATCATTCTCCGAGAATACCTCTGCTCCCTAAAGCTCGTCAAACAAATCCTCAATACGATGTAGTGGATACTTGTTCTTCACTGTCACCTTATTAAACTGTCTGTAATCAATGCACATTCTCATAGTGCCATCCTTCTTCTTTACAAATAACACCGGTGCGCCCCACGACGACACACTCGGGCAAATGAACCCCTTATCTAGGAGTTCTTACAGCTGCTCCTTCAAATCCTTTAACTCTGCAGTGCCATACGATAGGGAGGAATAGAAATGGGCTGAGTGCCCGGCACCAAATCAATACCGAAGTCAATCAAGACTAGGAGCCTCGACTGGAACATCCCTCACAAATGCGAAATATGAAAAACATCCCTTCCCAACCATTCATTGGGCCTTTAAGAAAGAGATTACCCTGCTGGGTACATAATCAGTCATACCACGCCACACGATCCTCGGGATACCCGGCATGGCCAATGTGACTGTCTTGGCGTGACAGCCCAGAATAGCATAGCACAGTGATAGCCAATCCATGCCCAGAATAACATCAAAATCCACCATGCTCAATAGCAGCAAATCAGCTCAGGTCTCCAAATCCCCAACAGTAACAAGACAGGACCGATACACGTGGTACACAATAATAGTATCACCCATCGGGGTATATACATGCACAGGTAACGCAAGACACCTTCGGGTAGTCCCCAAATGATGAGAAAAGTTAGAAGATACATAAGAATATGTGGAACCGGGATAAAATAAAGCTGAGGCATCCCTGTGTCAGACTGGAATAATACCTGTAATAACAGCATCCGAAGCAAAAACATCTGATCTGCCCTGAAGAGCATAGCAACGGGCCTGACCACCACTGAATCGTCCTCCCCCTCTGGAGCGACCCCTAACTGCCTGACCCTCACCCCTAGCTGACTGGGCAAGTGCTGAAGACACTAGGCTAGAAGATGAGGGCTAACCCTTCTACTGAGATAAGTTGGAAGAGCGACGGGGACACTCCCTCCGTATCTGCCCAAACTCGCCACACTCATAACAACTCCCTAGCGCTGGGGGCTGGGACTAAAGGGAACCCCTCGCACTATAGTAACTGGCCAAAGAAATAGGCGAGACGAACCCTGAACAGATGGGGCATGAGATGAACCCTGCGCTGGAAGTGCGCTTAAAGATGGCTGATCCTGCTGAGAGCCTTGATAACCCTGACCAGAAGATGAACCACGGTACTATGACCGCGCTGGATGTAGATCCTTAAAAGACTGACCTCTGCTCTACTGAAACTGGCTCCTAGACGGAGCACCACTGGATCCACCTGATCCTCGAGGCCTCGTGGCCTCCCTCTCCTCTCTCTCCTGACGAGCAGTCTCACTATCGCGGGCTATATCCACCGCCTCCTCAAAGATATAACTCAGGACCCTCTCTCGAGTCATCAAAATATGAATGGGATAAATGAGGCCATCCACAAATCATACGATCCTCTCCTAATTCATCTGAACCATCCACATAGCATAATGGGCTACCTCATACTGCGTCACAGACATATCCCCCTGGCAAAGCATCTCAAACTGCCTACATAACTCCTCTATGTGCGACCGAGGTACCCACTTATCCAAAAAGATAATGGAGAACTCCTGCCAAGATAACGGTGCTGCACCGGCCGGCCTACGCCGCTCATATGTCTCCCACCAGGTGAAGACTGCTCCTGAGAACTGAAAAGTGGTAAAAGATACCCCACTAGTCTCCAAGATCTCTGCTGTCCTGCGCATGCGTTGACACTTGTCGAGAAACCCTTGGGCATCCTTGCTCGGAACACCGCTAAAGTCGGAGGTGAAAGCCTGTTAAACCTCTCCAGACGATGCTGCTCGTCATCTGGCATCACTGGTACCCCATCACCCAGAACTGCAACAACTGGCTAGACAGGGGCAAATGGCTGGACTGGTGGTGCCTCTGGGGTCTGCCAACCCTCTGCACCCTACTCTGGAGTGCGAGCTTTGGGGGTCTGATGACCACCCCCAATCTGAGAAGTAGCCGCTGCAGTGGTAGCTGATACCACCTGAGCTAACAAGATGCAGACATGTAAGATCTGAGCCAACGTCTCCTGCAGACCAGGAATCACAATAGGCACTGCCGGTGCCTGAGTGGGTGCTGCTGGAGCCTCAACAACTGAGGGTTGATCCTGAACAGAAGCAACAGGTAGGTCAACTGGTACTGCCACTGCTTCTCTACCACGCCCACGCCCACGTCCGCGTCCAAGGCCTCTAGCTGGTGGCAATGATGGTCGTCCACCTCATTTGGTAGCACGAGTTTTCGCCATCTGCCAGAGAATAGAATATAGAAGTTTAGTTCTTGGAACAACTAAACCACACGAAAAGTGTTCAAGAGTATGAAGTAGTTCCTAGAGGTTCTGCAGCCTCCCGAGAATAGATACGGACGTCCACGTACCGATCCCCGAGACTCTACTAAATCGGATCATAACTCGTGAGCCTACTAAGCCTAGGATCTAATACCAACTTGTCACGACCCCAAACCCGGTCGTAATGGCGCTCGACCGCGAGGCTGGGCAAGCCCGACCAAACCACAACCTAGAAAGACATTCCAGTTAAAAAGAAACAATTTAATGTAACATAGCAAATTTGATATCAACTCCCAACCAGGGATAGACAATACCAATGAAAATACAGCTGAGCAAGAACAATAAACCTCTCAAAACCGAGGACTCACGAGTACAGAGCCTCTAACAAAACAGGATACAAGTCTGAACAGAAATGATACCAAATTCTGACAAAATAGCATAAAGAACAGACTAATAGAGACAAAGTAAGTGGTCCTGCAGATGCTGGGCAGCAACCTCAATTCTCTGAATAGCTCGGGTAATCAACAGCAACAGCGCTAGATCTCGGGAGCACCTGGATCTGCACACAAGGTGTAGGGTGTATGGGGTGAGTCTACCAACTTAGTGAGTAATAGCAATAAATAATAACTGAATGTAATAATTGTGGTCAAAGTACTATAAAGTTCTATTTGCAATAGCAAGAACAGTAAATAAGTACCAAACAAAGGTAAGAATCTCCTAAAATACTTTCCTTTCCGTCCGACCAGTTACTAACTCTGCTACGGCGCGCAGCGCGATCCAACGCCATATATATATATACTGCTGCGGTGGGTAGCCCGATCCAATATAATATATATAATTCTTCGGCATGCAGCCCAATCCAATAGATATAGCCGGCTGTGCTCATTGGGGGTGTGTATAAACTCCAGAGGAGCCCTTCAGCCCAAGCGCTGAGATACTGCTGCGTGCAGTCCGATCCATATATCAATGCAGCATGCAGTCCGCTCCGTATAATATAATACTGCGGCGTGCAGTCTGATCCATATAATATAATACTACGGCGTGCAGTCCGATCCATATAATATAATACTGCAGCATGCAGTCTGATCCAATACATGTATATGTATATACTATTGCGGCGTGCCCGACCCGATATATATGTATATATATCAATTAGCCTCACTACGGGGTCCTTGACCCCTCTCAGTCTACATAGACTTGGCCTCTCGGACCCACTCAGCTAAGACAGGGTATTCGACCCTAGGTATTACTCATTTAGAGTGCAAGTTACAAAGTTCTGTTTATTTCAGGATTTACAGTCGAAGACAGATGGTATGTGTCCAAAGGGTAAAGTGAGGTTAAACAGCTCAACATGCTCCCTAGGAGTTCTATAGATCGGCACAAGGCCCCAAACATGGAAACTAGCCAAAAGTATACGAGTACATGCTCACTATCAGTAAAGAAGTACAGTAAATCATCAATCGGGATGGACCAAGTACGAGTTGCAAGCAGATACATCACCATGCTCGTCACGAGACGCGTATCTCATCTCAACATAGCACCGCATAGTGCAAATACGGGGTTTCAAACCCTCAGTATATCATTCATAACGATTACTCACCTCAAACCGGCTAAAATCCTATCTCGCATTGCGCTTTCCTCGCGAATTGGCCTCCTCGAGTTAAAATCTGACCAAAACCACAACGAATGTCAAAATAGGCTAATGGGACGTAGCTCAATCGAAATAACTCGAAATACACCAAAAAACATGAAGTTGGAAAAATTCGAGCATCAGACCCACTTCTCGAAATTAAGAAAATTGTACATAAATACGATCGTCATACCTCCACGAGTCTAACCATATAAAATTTATCCAATTCCGACACCATTGGGTCCTTCAAATCTTATTTTACATTTTTGAAAGATTCCAAAATTTTTTCCCAAATTTCATCGCAAATCACTACCTAAATGATAAATTCAATGATAGATTCATGTTCTGTAACCAAATATGAGTTAGAATCACTTATCTCGATGAATTTCTTGAAAACTTTCGATAAATCGCCAAAATTCGAGCTCCCACGGGTAAAATATCAAATAAAATAAAAAATATCGTATTTATACATGTACCCCCAGATTTTCACCTGTGCCGCCGCACAAAAATGACCGCGGTCCGCGCCCAGGCTCCGCGGCCGCACAAAAATGGTCCCGGCCGCGCAGCTTTTGACTGCAGTGATAGGCTTTAGTATTTTGACCATCACTTTTGCTACAGATGTCAAAATGCCTATTATAATATGTTTCTGAAAACTAGATTCAAAGATTCACAACCTTTGTTTTTGAAGCAAACCCACATTCCTTGTAGATAAAACGTTATGAGCTTCCGAAGCAGGACCAGTGACGCTGCGGGTTCTTCCCCTATGCGGCCGTACAAATAGCTGCGCGGTCCGCACCACCACTGCTTCCCCTTCCATTTTTCTAAGCTCCGGGGTGTTCGTACTCACGCGAAATGTACCTGAGGCCCCTGGGACCTCAACCAAAAGCACCAACATGACCAATTACCTTATTCAAACTTGCTCGAGCCATAAAAACACTAACATTAACATCAAAAATCACCAATTTCCTCAAATTCAAGCCTAAGTTAAACTAGAACTTTTCCAAATTCTCATTCGATCCAAAACCCGACCTAAGCACTTCCGAATGATCTGAAAATTTGTACACATATCCAAAATCACCTAACGGATCTACTGCAACTGTCGAAATTTCATTCCGACCCCCGGATCAAAATCTCACCGATCAACCAGAATTTGCCAAAATTCGAACTTAGCCAATTGAAGCCTAATTCTACACCGGACCTCCAAATTAAATTCAGATTTTGCTCCCAAGTCATAAATCATCCCCAGAAACTACTCAAATCATCGAAAATCCATTTTGAGCCCTCTGACTCACAAGTCAACGTCCGGTTGACTTTTCCAACTTAAGTTTTCCTTACAGAGATTATTGGTCCCATTTCTAAACAAATTCAACCTAACACCCTTCAAACTCACCAAAAACATATATCAACACACGGGGAAGCATGAAACGGGAATGACGGGGCTGAAATACAAAAAATGACGGGGCAGGTCGTCATATCCTCCCCAACTAAAACAAATGCTCGGGTCAAGAAACGTACCTGGAGCCTCAAACAAATGAGGATATTTGCTCTGCATCTTCTGATCGGTCTCCCAAGTGGCCTCCTCCATGGGCCGACCTCTCCACTGCACCTTCACCGAAGCTATGTCCTTTGATCTTAGTTTTCAAACCTGTCGACCCAAAATAGCCACTGGCCCCACATCATAGGTCAAGTCCTCATCCAACTGGATCATGCTGAAGTCTAATACATGAGACGGGTCCCCACCATACTTTTTGAGCATGGAAACGTGGAACACCGGGTAAACCCCCGACAAGATGGGTGGCAAAGCAAGCATATAGGCCACATCCCCAATCCTCCTGAGTATCTCAAAAGGTAAAATGAACCATGGACTCAGCTTCCCTTTCTTTCCAAACCACATAATGCCTTTCATAGGAAAAACCTTCAACAAGATCTTCTCGCCCACAATATAAGATACATCCCAAACCTTTCGGTCCACATAACTCTTCTGATGCGACTGAGCCATACGAAGTCTCTACTGAATAACTTTCACTTTCTCCAAGGCATCCTGAACTAGCTCTGTCCCCAATAGTCTAGCCTCGCCGGGCTCAAACCAACCAACTGGAGATCTACACCGTCTCCCATTTAAAGCCTCATACGATGCCATCTGAATGCTGGACTAATAACTAATTTTATAAGCAAACCCTTCAAGCGGAAAGAACTCAGCCCAAGTACCTCTGAAATTAATAACAGAAGCACGCAACATGTCCTCCAATATAGTACGCTTGGATTGTCCGTCCGTCTGAGGATGAAAAGCTGTGCTCATCTGAATTTGAGTGCCAAACTCCCAATGAAAGGTCTTCCAGACTTAGGAAGAAAACTGAGTACCCCTGTCTGAGACAATAGAAACTGGAACCCCATGCAACCGCACAATCTCACTGATGAAAATCTCTGCCAGCTGCTCCGAGGAATAGGTGGTATACACGGAATGAAATACGCAGACTTGGTCAGCATATCCACAATAAACCCAAATGGAATCAAAGTTCCTCGAGGTACGAGGGAGACCACTCAAAAAGTTCATAGTAATATTCTCCCATTTCCACTCCGGAACATCCATCTGCTGAAGTACACCACTGGGTCTCTGATGCTCATATTTGACCTGCTGACAACTGAGACACCTAGCCACATATCTCACAATGTCCTTTTTCATTCTCCTCCACCAATATTGCTGCCTTAAGTCCTGGTACATCTTTGTGGAACCCAGATGAATAGAATACTGCAAGCTGTGGGCTTCCTCTAATATAATCTCTCAGAGCCCATCCACATTGGTCACGCAAATTCGGCCCTGCATCCGCAAGACACCATCACTACCAATAGTCACATCTCTGGCATCATCATGCTGGACCCTGTCCTTCAGGAAAAACAAATGCGGGTCATCATACTGGAGCTCCCTGATGCTATCATACAAAGAAGACCGGGAAACGACAAAAGCCAACACCCAACTGGGCTGTGAAATATCTAACCTCACCATCCGATTAGCCAAGGAATGAACATCAACTGCAAGGGGCCTCTCCTCAACTGGAATGTACGCCAAGCTACCCATACTCACCGCCTTCCGGCTCAAAGCATCGGCCACTACATTAGCCTCCCCCAGATTCTACAATATGGTAATATCATAGTCCTTGAGTAACTCAAGCAACCTCCGCTGCCTCAAGTTGAGGTCTTTCTGCTTAAACAAGTGTTCAAGGCAGCGATGATCCGTGAACACCTCACAGGACACGCCATAGAGATAGTGCCGCCAAATCTTCAAAGCATGTACTATGGCAGCCAACTCCAAATCATGAACAGGGTAGTTGTTCTCATGAGGCTTAAGCTGACGCGAAGCATACGCAATAACTCTACCCTCCTGCATCAAAACACATCCAACCCCAACTCTTGAAGCATCACAATATACCGAATAAAAGCCTGAAGCTGATGGAAATACAAACACAGAAGCTGTAGTCAACACTGACTTGAGCATTTGAAATCTCTCCTCGCACTCATCTGACAACACAAATGGTGCATTCTTCTGCGTCAACTTCGTCAAAGGCGAAGCAATAGATGAAAAACCCTGGATGAACCTGCGGTAATAACCCGCCAAACCGAGGAAGCTCCGAATCTCAGTTGCTGAGGATTGTCTGGGCCAACTCTACACCGCCTCGATCTTCTTTGGGTCAACCTGAATGCCATCACTGGACACCACGTGTCCCAGAAAAGCCACGGAACTGAGCCAAAACTCACACTTGGAGAACTTCACATAGAGCTTCTCCTCTCTCAACCTCTGCAATACCACCCTCAAGTGCTGCGCGTGCTCCTCTTGGCTACGCGAGTACACCAGTATATTATCAATAAACACTATCATAAAAGAATCCAAATACGGCCAGAATACACTGTTCATCAGGTGCATGAAGGCGGCTGGGGCATTAACCAGCCCAAATGACATAACCAGAAACTCATAATGCCCATATCTCGTCCGGAAAGCTGTCTTTATAATATCAGAATCTCTAATCTTCAGCTGGTGATAGCCTTAACAGAGATCAATCTTCGAGAATACTTTGCTCCCTGAAGTTGGTCAAACAAATCCTCAATACGAGGTAGTGGATACTTGTTCTTCACTGTTACCTTATTCAACTGTCTGCAATCAATGCACATTCTCATGGTTCCATCCTTCTTCTTTACAAATAACATCAGTGCGCCCCACGGTAACACACTTGGACGAATGAACCCCTTATCTAGGAGTTCCTACAGCTGCACCTTCAACTCCTTTTACCCTGCTGGTGCCATACGATAGGGAGGAATAGAAATGGGCTGAGTGCCCGGCACCAATCAATACCGAAGTCAATATCCCTGTCCGACGACATGCCCGGTAGGTCTGCTGGAAACACATCAGGGAATTCCTCACCACGGGAACTGAGTCAAGACCAGGAGCCTCAGCTCCGACATCCCTCACAAATGCCAAATATGATAAACATCCCTTCCCAACCATTCGCGGGGCCTTTAAGAAAGAGATTACCCTGCTGGGTTCATAATAAGTCGTACCACGCCACACGATCCTCGGGATACCCGGCATGGCCAATGTGAATATCTTGGCGTGACAGTCCAGAATAGCATGGCACGGTGATAGCCAATACATGCCCAGAATAACATCAAAATCCACCATGCTCAATAGCAGCAAATCAGCTCAGGTCTCCAGATCCCCAACAGTAACAAGACAGGACCGATACACCTGGTCCACAATAATAGTATCACCCATTGGGGTAGATAGATGCACATGTAACGCAAGACACCCTTGTGTAGTCCCCAAATGATGATCAAAGTAAGAAGATACATAAGAATATGTGGAACCGGGATCAAATAAAACTGAGGCATCCCTGTGTCAGAATGAAATAATTCATGTAATAACAACATCTGACCTGCCCTGAAGAGCACAGCAACGGGCCTGACCACTACCGGATTGGCCTCCCCCTCTGAGGCGACCCCTAACTGCCTGACCCCACCCTTAGCTGACTGGGCAGGTGCTGAAGACACTGGGCCAGAAGACGAGGGCTGACCCCTCTACTGAGATAAACTGGAACTACGACGAGGAAACTCCCTCCGTATATGCCCAAATGCGCCACACTCATAACAACTCCCTGGCTCTGGGGGCTGGGACTGAAGCGAACCCCTCGCACTATAGTAGTTGGCCGAAGAACTAGGCATGAGACGAACCCTGCGCTTGAAGTGCTCTCAGAGATGGTTGAACCTGCTGAGAGCCCTGATAACCCCGACCAGAAGATGAACCACAGTACTCTGACCGTGCTGAATGTGGAGCCCTAAAAGAACGACCTCTGCTCTACTGAAACTGGCTCCTGGACGGAGCACCTATGGATCCACCTGATCCTCGAGGCCTCTTGGCCTCCCTCTCCTCTCTCTCCTGATGGTGAGCCGTCTCAATATTGCAGGCTATATCCACTGCCTCCTAAAAGGTATGACTCAGGACTCTCTCTCGAGTCATCAGTTACGAATGGGATAAATGGGCCCGTCCTCAAATCATCCGATCCTCTCCTGATCCGTATGAACCATCTATGGAGCATAACGGGCTAACTCTAGAAATCTCACTTCACACTGCGTCACAGACATATCCCCCAGGTGAAGCATCTCAAACTGCCAACGTAACTCCTCCCCCTGCGACAGAGGTACCAACTTCTCCAAAAATATAGTGGAGAACTCCTTCAAAGATAACGGTGTTGCACCTGCCGGCCTACGCCGCTCATATGTCTCCCAACAGGTGAAGACTGCTCCTGAGAACATAAAAATGGTAAAAGATACCCCAGTTGTCTCCAAGATCCCTGCTGTCGTGAGCGTGCGTCGACACTTGTCGAGAAACCCCTGGACATACTCGCCTGGAACACCGCTAAAGTCAGAGGTGAAATCCTGCTAAACCTCTCCAGACGACGCTGCTCGTCATCTAGCATCACTGGTACCCCATCACCCTGAACTGGGACAACTGGCTGGAAAGGGGCAACTGGCTGAATTGGTGGTGCCTCTGGGGTATGCAAACCCTTTGCACCCTGCTCTAGAGTGCGAGCAGCGGAGGTCTGATGGCCACCCCCAGTCTAAGAAGTAGCCGCTGCACTGTTAGCTGATACCACCTGAGCTAACCCGGTGCAGACGGATAAGATCATAGACAACGTCTGCTGGAGACCAGGTATCACAATGGGCACTGTCGGTGCCTGAGTGGGGTGCTTCTGGTGCCTCAACAACTGGGGGCTGATCATGAACAGGAGCAACAGGTGGATCAACTGGTACTGCCCCTGCTGCTCTACCACGACCACGGCCACGTCCGTGTCCATGGCCTCTTGCTGGTGGCAATGGTGGTCGTCCACCTCGTCCGGTAGCATGAGTTCTCGCCATCTGCGAGAGAATAGAATATAGAAGTTTAGTTCTCGGAACAACAAAACCGCACGAAAAGAGTTCAAGAATATGAAGTGTTTCCTAGAGGTTCTACAGCCTCTCGATAATAGATACGGACGTCTACGTACTGATCCGCGAGACTCTACTAAACTGGCTCATAACTCGTGAGGCCTAGTAAACCTTGGCTCTGATACCAACTTGTCACGATCCCAAACCCGGTCGTGATGGCGTCCGGCCGCAAGGCTGGGCAAGCCCGACCAAACCACAACCCTGAACGACACTCCAGCTAAAAAGAAACAATTTAATGTAACACATCAAATTTAATATCAACTCCCAACTAGGGATAGACAATACCAATGAAAATACAACTGTGCAAGAAAAATAATCCTCCCAAAACTGAGGAGTCATGAGTACTGAGCCTCTAACAAAACAGGATACAATTCTGAACAGAAATGCTACCAAATTCTGAGAAAATAGAAAAAAGAACAGACTAATAGAGACAGAGTAAGTGGTCCTGCGGACGCTGTGCAGCTACCTCAATACTCTAAATAGCTCGGGTAATCAACAGCAGCAAAGCTAGATCTCTAGAGCACCTCGATATGCACACAAGGTGCAGGGAGTATGGGGTGAGTCTACCAACTGAGTGAGTAATAGAAATAAATAATAACCAAATGAAATAAATCTGGTAAAAGTACTATACAGGTCTATTTGCAATAGCAAGAACAGTAAATAAGTACCAGTTACTAACACTGCTGCGGCACGCAGCCCGATCCAACGCCATATATATATATATATACACACATACTACTGCGGCGGGCATATCGATTCAATATAATATATATAATGCTCCGGCGCACAGCCTGATCCAATAGATATAGCCGGCTGTGCTCACTGGGGGTATGTACAGACTCCAGAGGGGCTCCTTTAGCCCAAGTGCTGAGATACTGCGACGTGCAGCCCGATCGGTATATCACTGCAGCGTGCAGTCCGATCCATATAATATAATATTGCGGCGTGCAGTCCGATCCAATACATGTATATGTATATTCTGCTGCGGCGTGCAGCCCGACCCGATATATATGTATATATATCAATTAGCCTCACTACGGGGTCCTTGACCCCTCTCAGTCAATATCGACTTGGCATGTCGGGCCCACTCAGCTAAGACAGGCTATTCGACCCTAGATATTACTCATTTAGAGTGCAAGTTACAAAGTCCGGTTTATTTCAGGATTTACAGTCGAAATCAGGACAAATGGTATGTGTCCAATAGGTAATGTGAGGTTAAATAGCTGAACATTCTCCCTTGGAGTTGTACAGATCGGCAAAAGCCCCCAAACATGGCAACTAGCCCAAAGTATACGAGTACAAGCTCAGTCTCAGTCAAGAAGTACAGTAAATCATCAATCGGTATGGACCAAGCCTGAGTCCCCAGTAGATACATCACCACGCCCGTCACGAGACACATATCTCATCTCAACATAGCACCCCATAGTGCGAATACAGGGTTTCCAACCCTCAGTATATCATTCATAACCATTACGCACCTCAAACTGGCTAAAATCCTAGTTTGCCTTGCTCGTGAATCGACCTCATCGAGTGTAGAATCTGACCAATACCACAAGGAATATGTCAAAATAGGCTAATGGGACATAGCCCAATCGAAATAACTCGAAATACACCCAAAAATATGAACTTGGCAAATCCCGAGCCTCAGGCCCACTTCTCGAAATTCAAAAGTTTTTACATAAATACGATCTCCATCTCGCCACGAGTCTAACCATACAAAATTTATCCAATTCCGATGCCATTAGGTCCTTCAAATCTTTATTTTACATTTTTGAAAGATTCTAAAATTTCTTCCAAATTTTCATCTCCAATCACTAATTAAATGATTAATTCAATGTTAGATTCATGTTATCTAACCAAAATTGAGTTAGAATCACTTACCTCGATGAATTTCTTGAAAAACCTTCGAAAAATCGCCAAAATCCGAGCTCCCACGAGTAATATATCAAATAAAATCCAAAATATCGTATTTATACATGTAACCCTAGATTTACACTTGTGCGGCCGCACAAAAATGACCGCGGTCCGCGTCCAGACTCCGCGGCCGCACAAAAATGGTTGCGGCCGCGTAGCTTTCGACTGCAGTAATAGGTTTTAGTATTTTGGCCAGAACTTTTAACATTGATGTCCAAATGCCTATTATAATATGTTTCTAAAAACTAGATTCAAAAATCGACAACTTTTGCTTTAGAAGAAATCCAAAATTTCATGTTGATAAAAAGTTATGAGCTTCCGAAGCAGGACCAGTGACGCTGCGGGTTCTTCCCCTGCGCGGCCAGGCGAAAAGCTGCGCGATCCGCACCACCACTGCTGCCCTTTCCTATTTTCTAAGCTCCGGGGTGTCTGTACTAACCCGGAACGCACCCGAGGCCCCTGGGACCTCAACTGAAAGCACCAACATGACCAATTACCTCATTTAAACTTGCTCGAGCCATTAAAATACTAATATTAACATCAAAAATTACCAATTTCCTTAAATTCAAGCCTAAGTCAAACTAGAACTTTTTCAAATTCTCATTCGATCCAGAACCCGACCTAAACACTTCCGAATGATCTGAAAATTTTCACACATTTGTATTATGCTTTTTTTTTTACTTTGATCCATTGGATTTTTTTGTAGTTACTTTATTGTTATTATTATTATTATTATTATTATTATTATTATTATTATTATTATTATTATTATTTTGGCCAATACACCTTTTATAATATAGGGTATTACATCCTCCCCACCTTATGAAATACGGTCCCCGAATTTTACTTAAGTACGTACCTGTAGATTGAAACAAATGGGGATAATTCGCTTGCATATCTTTTTCTGCTTCCCAAGTAGCTTCTTCAACGATATGATTTCCCCATTAAACTATAACGAATACAACTTCCTTTGATCGTAACTTCCTTACTTGCCTATCAACAATAGCCATCAGTTCCTCCTCGTAGGAAAAATTCTCATGGAGTGGTATAGCCGGTGCTTCAATCACCTGAGATGAGTCTGATATACCTTTTATTAGCATTGAGACATGGAAAAAAACTAGATGAATAAAGGACAACTCAAGAGGAAGTGCCAAACGACAAGCCACAGCTCCCACTCGTTCTAGTATCTCATACGGTCCAATAATCCTGGGGCTTAACTTTTCACTTTTCCCAAACCGCATCACACCTTTCGTAGGAGAGACTTGTAGGAACACTTTATCCCCTTCAAAATCTACCAACAAGATCTCAAGGTGGTGAAAAAATGGTGGAAAAAATGAACCCAAGTGACGGATGAAATGTTATAAAATAGGTATGTCTGTGCAGTTATTACTCTATGCGATCACATCACATCCATTGCAATCTCATAGCACAAATTTCCACCTTCCCAAAATAACACTATGCGATCGCATAGCACCCCTGCGATTGCATAGACCAACCCTCTGCTAGGGACCCCAGGCCCAACAACCCTATGCGATCACATCCTCCCTTGTGCGAACGCACATCTCAAACTCCCAGACCTATACGATCACATGACCTTTTGTGCGAACGCATAGCACAAAATAGGTCCCTCTCCTAGCCTCCTATGCGATCCCAATGCCACCTATGCGATCGCATTGAGGAAACCTTCTGCAACATTTATGGTGAAACTTCTGCAACTTCCAACATTCAAACACTCTCCAATAACCACTCGAAGCGATTCCGAGGCCCTTGGGACCTCAAGCAAAAGCACCAACATACCCCAAAACATCATACGAACTTGCTCCAATCATGAAAACACGCCCAACAATACAAAATTCATTAATTCTCGTCGTATTCAAGCCTAAGTCAAACTAAAGCTTCTGATTCTCACATTCAATCAAAAACTCGACCAAACGACATCCAAATGACCTGAAATTCTGCACACATAACCAAAATTACCTGATGAAGCTACAACAACTCTCGGAATTCCATTCCGACCCCCGAATAAAAATTTAACCTATCAACCGAAATTCGCCAAAATTCAAACTTAGCCAATTCAAGCCTAATTCTACACCGGACCTCAAAATGCCATTCTGATTTCGTTACCAAGTCATAAATCACCAGCCGAAACTAGCTAAATCATCGGAAATCCATTCCAATCCCTATAACTCATAAGTCAACATCCGATTGACTTTTCCAAACTAGCCTTCTCTTAAATAGACTAATTGTCTAAATTCCAACCAAACTCTGTCTGAATAACTTCAAACTCTACAAACACATATAATAAAACATATAAAAGCATAAAATGGGAAAAATGGGGCGGTAACTCACGTGACGACTGGATGGGTCGTCACATCCTCCCCAATTAAAAGAAACGCTCGTCCTCGAGCGGGTCAAGAAACATACCTGGAGCCTCAAACAAACGATTATATCTGCTCCACATCTCCTGCTCCGCCTCCTAAGTGGCCTCCTCCACGGGCCGACCTCTCCACTGCACCTTTATCGAAGCTATGTCCTTTAATCTCAACTTTCGAACCTGACAACCCAAAATAGCCAATGGCTCCACATCATAGGTCAACTCCTCATCCAACTGGATTGTGCTGAAGTCTAATACATGAGACGGGTCCCCAACATACTTCCTGAGCATAGAAACATGAAACACCGGATGAACCCCCGACAAGCTGGGTAGTAAGGCAAGCATATAGGAAACCTCCCCAATCCTCCTGAGTATCTCAAAATGTCAAAATGAACCACGGACTCAGCTTCCCTTACTTTTCAAACCACATCACGCCTTTCATAGGAAAAACCTTCAACAAGATCTTCTCGCCCACAATATAAGATACATCCCGAACCTTCCGATCCGCATAACTCTTCTGACGCGACTGAGCCATACGAAGTCTCTACTGAATAACTTTCATCTTCTCTAAGACATCCTGAACTAACTCTATCCCCAATAGTTTAGCCTCACCGGGCTCAAACCAGCCAACTGGAGACTACACCGTCACCCATATAAAACCTCATACGGCGCCATCTAAATGCTAGACTGATAGATGTTGTTATAAGCAAACTATGCAATTGGCAAGAACTCAGCCCAAGAACCTCCAAAATCAATAACACAGGCACGAAACATGTCCTCCAATATCTGGATAGTACGCTCGGCTACCTGTCCGTCTAAGGATGAAAAGTCGTGCTTATCTGTATTTGAGTGCCCAACTGATGAAAAGTCCTCCAGAACTGGGAAGAAAACTGAGTACCCTTGTCTGATAAAATAGAAATCGGAACCCCATGCAAACGCACAATCTCACGGATGAAAATCACGGCTTACTGCTCTAAAGAATAGGTGGTACACACCGGAATGAAATGCACAGACTTGGTCAGCCTATCCACAATCACCCAAATAGCATCAAAGTTCCTCGAGGTACGAGGGAGACCACTCACAAAGTCCATACCAATCCTCTCCCATATCCACTTCGAAATATCCATCTACTTAAGTACACCATAGGTTCTCTAATGTTCATACTTGACCTGCTGACAATTGAGACACCGAGCTACATAACTCACAATATCCTTTTTCATTCTCCTCTACCAATAATGCTGCCTCATGTCCTGGTACATCTTCGTGACACCCGAATGAATAGAATATCGCGAGCTGTGGGCCTCCTCTAATATAAACTCTCGGAGCCCATCCACATTGGGCACGCAAATCCGGCCTTGCATCCGCAACACACCATCATTGCTAATAATCACATGTCTGGCATCATCATGCTGAACCCTATCCTTTAGGACAAGCAAATGCAGGTCATCATACTGGCGCTCCCTGATGCGATCATACAAAGAAGACGGGGAAACCACACAAGCCAACACCTGAATGGGCTCTGAAATATCTAACCTCGCCATCCGATTAGCCAAGGCCTGAACATGGACTACAAAGGGGACTCTCCCCAACTGGAATGAACACCAAGCTACCAATACAAACCACCTTCCAGATCAAAGCATCGGCCACTACATTGGCCTTCTCCGCATGATACAATATGGTAATATCATAATCCTTGAGTAACTCAAGCCATCTCTCCTGTCTCAAATTGAGGTCCTTCTGCTTAAACAAGTGCTGAAGACTGCGATGATCCGTGAACACCTCACATGACATGCCATATAGATAGTGCCTCCAAATCTTCAAAGCATGAACTATAGCAGCCAACTGTAAGTCGTGAACAGGGTAGTTATTCTCATGAGGCTTTAGCTGACGCAAAGCATACGCAATAACTCTACCCTTTTGGATCAATACACATCCGATCCCAACTCTCGAAGCATCACAATATACCGAGTAAGAGCCCGAAGCCGATGGAAATACTAGCACCAGAGCTGTAGTCAAAGCTGACTTGAGCTTTTGGAAGCTCTCCTCACACTCATCAGACCACACAAACGGAGCATTATTCTACGTCAACTTCGTCAAAGGCGAAGCAATAAATTAAAAACCCTGAACGAACATGTGGTAATAACCCGCCAAAGAGAGGAAACTCCGAATCTCAGTAGGTGAAGACGGTCTGGGGCAACTCTGCACCGCCTCGATCTTCTTTGGGTCAACTGATCACCATCACTGGACACCATATGTCCCAGAAAAGCCACGGAACTGAGCTAGAACTCACAGTTGGAGAACCTTTCATAAAGCTTCTCCTCTCTCAACCTCTGCAATAACACCCTCAAGTGTTGCCCATGCTCCTCCTGGCTACGCGATTACACCAGTATATCATCAATAAACACTATCACAAAAAAATTCAGATACGACAGAAATACACTGTTCATCAAGTGCATGAATGCGGCTGGGGCATTAGTCAGCCCAAAGAACATAACCAGAAACTCATAATGCCCATATCTCGTCCTGAACATTGTCTTCATCATATCGGAATCCCTAATCTTCATCTGGTGATAGCTTGAACGGAGATCAATCTTAGAGAATACCTTTGCCCCTTGAAGCTGGTCAAACAAATCCTCAATACGGGGTAGTGGATTTTTATTCTTTACTGTCACTTTGATCAACTGTCTGTAATTAATGTACATTCTCAATGTGCCATCCTTCTTCTTTACAAATCACACCGGTGCGCCCCACGACGACACACTCAGGCAAATGAACCCGTTATCTATGAGTTCCTGCATCTGCTCTTTCAACTGTTTCAACTCTGTTGGTGCCATACGATAAGGAGGAATAGAAATGGGCTGAGTGCTAGGCACCAAATCAATACCGAAGTCAATATCCCCGTCCGACGGCATACTCAGCAGGTCTGCTGGAAATACATCAGGAAATTCCCTTACCGTGGGAACCGAATCAAGACTAGGAGCCTCAGCTCCAACATCCCTCACAAATTCTAGATATGATAAATATCCCTTCCCAACCACCCGCTGAGCATTTAAGAAAGAGATTACCCTGCTGGGTACATAATCAATCGTACCACGCCACACGATCCTCGGAATACCCGGCATAGCCAATGTGTCTGTCTTGGCATGATAGTCCAGAATAGCATGTCACGGTGATAGCCAGTCCATGCCCAGAATAACATTAAAATCTACCATGCTCAATAGCAGCAAGTCAACGCGGGTCTCCAGACCCCCAATAGTAACCAGACAGGACCGATACACGTGGTCCACAATAATAGTATCACCCATCGGGGTAGATATGTGCACATGTAACACAAGAAACCCTCGGGTAGTCCCAAATGATGAGCAAATTAAGAAGATACATAAGAATAAGTGGATCCGAGATCAAATAAGATTGATTCATCCTTGTGGCAGACTGAAATAATACATGTGATAACAGCGTCCGAAGCAACATCATCTGACCTTCCCTGAAGAGCGTAACAATGGGCCTGACCACCACCGGATCGGCCTCCCCCTCTAGGGCGACTCTTAACTGCCTGACCCTCACCCATAGCTGACTGGGCGGGTGCTGAAGACACAGGGCCAGAAGATGAAGGCTGGACCCTCTGCTGAGATGAATTGGATGCACCGCGGGGACACTCCCTCCGTATGTGCCCAAACTCGCCACACTCATAATAACTCCCTAGCGCTGGGGGCTGGGACTGAAGGGAACCCCTCGCACTAGAGTAGCTGGCTGAAAAACTCGGGCGAGATGAACCCTGAACAGATGGGGCATGAGACAAACTCTGCGCTGGAAGTGCATTCAGAGATTGCTGACTCTACTGAGAGCCCTGATAACCTTGACCAAACGATGAACCACAGTACTCTGACCGAGCTGGTTGTGGAGTCCTGAAAGAACGACCCCTGCTCAGCTGAAACTGGCCCCTAGACAGAGCACCAGTGGAGTAACCAGATCCTCGAGGCCTCTTGTCCTTCCTCTCCTCTCTCTCCTAACGGCAAGCCGTCTCAATGTCTTGGGCTATATCCACCGCCTACTCAAAGGTATGACTCAGGACGCTCTCTCGAGTCATCAGAATACGGATGGGATAAATGAGTCCATCCACAAATCGTCTTATCCTCTCCTGATCCGTCGGAACCATCCACGGAGCATAACGAGTTAACTCTTCAAATCTCACATCATTGTGCATCACAGACATATCCATCCGATGAAGCCACTCAAACTGCCTGCGTAACTCCTTCTCTACGACCGAGGTACCCACTTCTCCAGAAAGATAGTGCAAAACTCCTGCCAAGAGAACGACGCTGCACCCGCCGGCATATGCCGCTCATCTGCCTCACACCATGTAAAGCATGCTCCTGAGAACTGAAAAGTGGTAAAAGATACCCCACTAGTCTCTAAGATCCCTGCTGTCCGAAGCATGCATCGACACTTGTCAAGAAACCCCTGGGAATCCTCGCTCGGACCGCTGAAAGTAGGAGGTGAAAGCCTGCTGAATCTCTCAAGACGACGATGCTCGTCATCTGGCATCACTGGCACCTCATCACCTTGAACTGGAGCCACTGGCTGAGCAGGGGAAAATGGCTGAACTGGTGGTGCCTCTGGGGTCTGCAAACCCGGTACACCATTCTCCAGAGTGCGAGCTGTGGGGGTTTGATGACCACCATCTGTCTAAGATGTAGCTGCGGTAGTAGCCAAGACTGGATGGGCCAGACCACTGCAAACCGTTAGGATTTGAGCCAGGGCCTCGTGAAGACCTGTCACAATAGGCGGTGCTGGTGCCTGAGCAGGAGCTGCTGGAATCTCTACAGCTGGAGGCTGATCCTGAATGGGGACAACTGGTGGGTCAACTAGTGTTGCCTCTACTGCTCTGCCTCGACCATGACCAAGGCCGCGTCCTCGGCCTCTAGTGGGTGGAAATGATGGTCGTCCACCATGTCTGCCACGCCCGATAGCACACGTTCTCGCCATCTGCGAGAGAATAGAATATAGAAGTTTAGTCCTCGGATCAACAAAGTCGCATGACAAGAATTTCAGGGATATGAAGTTTTTTCTAAAGGCTCTACAGCCTCTCGAGGATACGTACAGATATCTTCGTACTGATCCACGAGACTCTAATAAACTGGCTCATAACTCGCGAGGCCTGGTAACCTAGGCTCTGATACAAACTTGTCACGAGCCAAACCTCGGTCCTAATGGCGCCAAACACCTTCTTAGGAAAGCCCGACCATTTAAACATTTCCCAGCCAAATCTTTAACTTAGATACACAATTTAACGTAAATTCTCAGTTTGGTAATGATTGAAAATAATGTGAAAAACGCGATAATAAGAAATAATAGCCCAAAGGATCCGGCGTCACAAGTCAGAGCCTTTAAGTACAACTGAACAGTATCTTAAACATAGAAAATCTAGATATGAAAGTAAAAGGTATATAAGAGGAAAGATCGGGTCCTGCGGACGCCAACAGCTACCTTGATAACTCCGGTGCTGAACTAGGAACAACATATAGTTACACCTAAACCTACGGGATCCATGTATCTGCACACAAAGTGCAGGGAGTACAGCAGGGAGTACTATACATCCAATATAATATATAGTACTGCGGTAAGCATCCCGATCCAAATATACATAGTCGACTGCACTCACTGGGGGTGTGTACAGACTCCGGAGGGGCTCTTTCAGCCCAAACGCTATAATATTACGGCGTGTTGTCGGATCCATATAATATATCAGTGTGGCGTGCAGTCCGATCCATATAATATACTACTATTATGTGCAGTACAATCCATATAATTTATCACTGTGGCGTGCAGTCTGATCCATATAATATACTACTGCGGCCGTGCAGTCCGATCCAATACATCTATGTGTATATACTACTGCGGCGTGCAGCCCGATCCGGTATATATAAAATACCCTCACTACGGGGTTCTTTACCCCTCTCAGTCAATATAGACTTGGCCTCTTAGGTCCACTCTGCTAAGACATGTATTCAACCTAGGTACTGCTCATTTAGAGGGCAAGTTAGTACGTCCGGTTTATTTCATGATTTACAGTAAAAGCCAGGACAGATGGATGTGTTCATAGGTAAAGTGGGGTCAATCAGATCAACATGCTCCTTAGGAGTTCTACAGATCGGCACAAGGCCCCAACATGGCAACTATCCCAAAATATATAGGTACAAGCTCGTTCTCAGTCAAAAGGTGTAGTAAGTCCTTAATCGGAATGGACCAAGTCCGAGTCCCGAGTAGTAACATCACCACGCTCATCAGACGACACATGTTTTATCTCAACATAGCACCGCATAGCGCAAATATGGGGTTTCAAACCCTCAGTATATCATTCATATCCATTACTCACCTCGAACCAGCCAATATCCTAGCTCGCCTTGTGCTTTTCTCGTAAATCGACCTCCTCGAGTGCAAAATCTGACCAAAAACACAAGAAATATGTTATAATATGCTAATTGGACATAACCCAATAGAAAGAACTCGAAAAACACCCAAAACACGAAGTTGGCAAAACCAGAGCCCGGGGACCACTTCTAGAAAAATAAACAAATTCACATCTCCGGATTCCTCGTCTTGCCACGAGTCCGTACATATAAAGTTCATCAAAATTGGAGTTCAAATGGGCCATCAAATCCCCAATTTATATTTCAAAAACCAAGCCCAAGTTTCTTCAAATTTTATGCCCAAATTCAGAGAATTAATGGATGGTTCTTCGATTAACTGAGTATCTAGGCCACGACACTTACCTCTAATCACTTTCCATAGAAATACCCTTCAAAATCTACCAACAAGCTCTCAAGGTGGTACAAAAATGGTGAAAAATAAGATCCCAAGTCGCGATGAAATGTAATGAAACAGGTCTGTCTGCCCAGTTATTACTCTATGCGATCGCATCACACCCATTGCGATCGCATAGCACAAATTTAAACCTTCCCAAAATAATAATATGCGATCGCATAGGACCCCTGTGATCTCATAAAACAAACCTCTACCAGGGATCCCAGGCTCAACAACCCTATGTGATCACATCCTCCCTTGTGTGAATGCACAGCTCAAACTCCCAGACCTATGCGATCGCATGACCTTTAGTGCGAACGCATAGAACAAAACAGGTACCTCTCCCATCCTCCTATGCGATTGTAATGCCACCTATGCGATCACATAGAGGAAAGCTTCTGCAACATTTCTGCTGAAACATCTGCAACTTCCAATATTCAAACACTCTTCGATAACCACTCGAAACCATCCCGAGGCCATCGGAACCTCAACCAAAATCACCAACATACCTCATAACTTCATACGAACTTGATCCAATCATAAAAACACACCAAACAACTCAAAAATCATCAATTCTTGACAGATTCAAGCCTAAGTCAATTAAAAGCTTTCAAATACCACATTCGATCAAAAACTCGACAAAATGATGTCCAAATGACATGAAATTTGCACACATATGTAGCCTATTTACATTCTTATGTACCTATTCCCCCTCCCCATCTATCTTTTCCCCCAATTATATTGGTGCTCCCCATGGTGATCACTCGGTAAGATAAAACTCTTATTCAATAGGTTTTGCAATTGTTCACTTAGCCCTCTTTACTCTGTTAGTTCCATATGATATAGTTTATATGTCAGGTGTCAGCTCAATATCAAAGTTTATTTCTCATATTTGAGGTAGTCCTAGTAAATCCTTAGGAATACATTAGAGAATCCCTCATTATGATTTTTTTTCTCAAACTAAGTATTTCTTCTCTTGTGCCCCTTATTATATCTATGAGACCTAAACAATTTCTTTTATAACTATTAAGCCTTCAAAATATATACTTTGATCATCTCGAAAACCTATAATCCTTTTTTTTGGGGACAAAACTAGCTAATAAAGCTCAAAAAACTTAATAGTCTTTCCATAATAATCTAGGATAGCTTGGTAAGAATATAATTAATCCATATCCCTCAGTACTTTAGAGTCAACCATATCAAGTACAACTTGGTTAGCTAGTGTTTTTTTCTCGCTTAACATGAATCTTTAAAGTTAAAAGCTTTAAACGAATGTCGAACTAATATAGATTTCAAAAACAATCGTATCCCCCAAAAATGTTTAATATCTCACAATATCCAATTTTTTAATCTTCACCCATGTTATAATCCATACTGAAATATTTCGTAATCTCGGTCCTCTTACGTGCATGCATACCATATCAATATTTTCCCATCTTTCTACTAACTGTAGCTTCCACATAATAGATAAAACTTTACGTATGTGTAGTTACTACCTTGTTAAAATTGTTAAACAATATTTTGTAAAGCCTCTAAACTTCATATATTGCTTATCTATGCAATTGAGAAATTCAGGTGCTATATATCGTTACACTTATTGTCCAAATTAATTTCTTTACCATATTGCAGGAAAGTTTACATTAGAAACTCTTCAAGAAGGAAGTGATTCATAAATAGTTAGCGAAATCATTCACAAATTATTTGTGTTGCTCTTGTTGGAATCCTTCAGAATATGGTATCAATTTATGTATTCGACATATTCTCCGGTCTACAAGTTGCTTGTTCTATAGACCACTCCATGTAATATCCTATAGCTCCTAATGTGGTAAATATTTTATCAAAACCCCTTAAGGATCATATGAACTATTAGTAACAATAGACTTGGTAATTTTAACTTCGGTAACTTTATTAAGGATACTTTGATGTTCCCTACAATCTTCTACGTGCATGATGACTCTAGAGCACTATTATGTTGCTCATTCTTCTCATGTCTATCTAATATATCCATAAAGATCTCAATTTTTTTTCTTCATGGAGTTAAGTACCTTTATTTTTTGTGATAGCTCTCTTCTATCACTGTAGTGGTGGACTAGTATAAATTTCAAAAATGCACTCTATTATGCATCTTACCAAAAAGCACATCATATGGCATAATGAACCTTTCACTGGTCTTGTATACTACTTATGTAGCATTTCTTTGAGAGATAGCTACATGTTCATCGGTGAAATTTGACGTCTTTGAACTTTGAAGCTCTAGCCAAATTCTATTATAGAGTAATTGGTCAGAGCCATACAAAAATAGGATAAGTAATGATAGATTCAGTTATTTGGTCCTAATCTTCACACACGTACGAAGGAATAAGAAAGAAAGGCAAGACACATCCTATCATGCCCTCGCAGAATCACGATTATGGGAATGGCTGGCGACATAACCATAATTGAGATTCTACTACTGGTGTAGGCTCCATTAGTCACAAGAATAATCTAGGGCTCTGATACCAACTTTTTCACGACCCAATTTAGGATTGGGACCGACGCATAGGAGCAAATGTTCCCAAGTAAGCCTCATTAATATTTTACAGAAAATCGGGCAGAGTTTTCCCTGTTTTTGGACCATCCCAAAAATTTCCTATCTCAAATCAGCAACCAAACAATCTAATAGCAATTCAAGTGGCAATTGACAAATTACCAATTAGCCAAATAAGTCTCCACCATTACTAATTCAACATACAAACAACAAGAAATATTAATCTACCTCCAACTTTTATAATAAAGGACGGTATTCAACATAAGACTATAATAACAAAAGAATACTCATGACACTAAAATATTAACTATGGAGCACTTCTAAGAGTTTAATGAAACGACAATAACAATTGATAAAAATCTCCGCCCATGCGAACAAGTGCGAGGCTCACTAAGAATTTCAAACCTGTGCACTCTAATTAACGAAATCCTTGCTTGTGTCAACTGCCGTCTCTGTAAAAATTAGCGGGAAATGAGTCTCTAGCTCAGTAAGTAAAAGCACTTAGCCATAACCATTTTTATTTGTGGACAAATCAGAAAACATGCTTGCATAATAATAACAAAATAAAATGCCCCTTTTAAAACAGTAATAATAATCAGCTCATCATGTGTTTCCTGTAACAAAATCAATTTAACAATTCAATAATAAACTCGATAAATAATGTGTCATAGCCAATCTTGATATTTGGGAGGTTTCCAGAAAAGGATCATGTAATCAGTATCACTGTGTGGACCCCTTCATAGAAGGAGTTAAGTATAATTGTAGGCCCCTATTTGAGGGAAAATTATAACTCTATGCGAGTTCTACCTTCCCACTAGCGAGGACTATAACTGCAATCAGTAATCGGTAATCGGTAATCTGTAATACAAGGTGCACCAGGTCTAACAAACCCGCTGTTAGTTACGGATCCTTCAAAGTCTCCTCCCCTTTATACTCTTTCTTGTAAATAGTAAATACTCATACAAAAGCATTTTCAAAATAACAAAGAGAATATCATTCCTTATCAAATATTGTAATTTTATTTCGGTAACAGTAATGATTTCTCAAGTAAGGATAAAACATATCTAGTAACATTGAAATATTTGATTAATTGGTAAACATCACAAGTAAACTGTTCGGTATCATATCAATTAAGGGACTTGTCCCACATGCAATTTCAAAGAATCGATAATACATTTATTTTCAAAAATCATATATTAATCATGCAGGTTATGAAAACACAAATTATGGTAAGATTAATACTCAAAGTACTCGTGCCGAAATACCAAATGCTTCACCTCGACCAATTCGTACAAATTCCTCCAATCAATCCATAATTACATAATATCATTCTCATGCTAATATCCTTATTTAGGCTAATTCATAGCTATTTTTAGAAAACCCAATCATCGGGGTTCATGTTTTAATCTTAATTTGTGAATTTATATTTAATCGTAGAACTAGTCCATAGTTCTATCAACTTCAAACTCTTTACTATAATTACTCCTCTAAAGTTAGATCTATCAGTGCTTAAATCAAACCCTTATAGCCTTGTTATCTCCATAGTAATTGTATATTTCTTTTTATATAAGAGAAAGTTGATATTGAATTCTTTTGTACTACATAAAATTACACAAATACAATGAAATAATTCAGCAGATGATAAGAAGAAGGTTAACCTCTTGACTCAGAAGGAGAGATTTATCAATTTCAACTCTCAGTTCTTCTCAGAGCCTTTGCCCAAAACTTTCTTTTTTTTCTCGAAAAATCGCTGCTTCTGCTCGTTTTACGCAACTTGCTTCTTCTCCTTTAGTTTAATACTAATCTTTTCCAAAGATTGGGCTTTGTGCCCCTTTAAATCTAGGCATTTTTACCTATACATCCCATATAACAAACCTTACTACCATTATTGTGTATTGTTTGTTTATTACCCTCATATCCCATGTTTTTGTTACATAATATATACCAAACGGAATATTTGCTGATTTTCCATCCTAAATTAACGCTAGATAATTAAGGCTAAAAACGATTCTTAATAAAGTGTAGCCTAAAATAACGCCTATCTTTATGGCTTCTAATTAATCTTTGATTTTCTACCAAATAAATGTCAAATCAGTTAAGGTAACATATTAAATGCTCATAATCTATTAATCATACTTTCTTAAAAATCCCATAAAACTATTAGTAAATCCTTTTCTTGCCGGTCGAATCTCATCTCATCTTTCTCTCAGAGCCCTTGCGATCCGAAGCATGGCCACTTTCGCCGCCAAGTTCGTCCTCCGCTCTGCCACTTCCTCCGCCAGAACCGCCGCACGAGATTTGCCGCCGCTGCCAAACCTAAGGCCTCTCCTTCTCCCTTTCGCCTCCCCACTCAAAAAACCCTCACTGTTCGCATTTTCAGGGCGCCTGTTGAAATGAGATGTGCAGTGGAAACAATGCTTCCTTATCACATGGCCGCTGCTTCTGCATTGCTGACTTCAATGCTTTCCGCTACGCCTCGGAGTTATGGTTGGACTCCTTAAGATTGCAATGATGATCTATGATGAATGTTTTTTTCATCATAGATTTTTTCAACATAGGTTATAGTTTTTTTCAACATAGGTTATAGTTTAATTGTATTATAAATGTAGTAATTTTGTAGATACCCTTAAAAATAATACTGCTTTATACATACGTAAATTGATTTGTAGTTTATTTTGTAGGTGTTTTGTAGAAAATTTGTAGATGAAGAGAAAATTTTGTAGTCAATATTTTTTTCAGCATAGATTGTACTTTAATTGTAGTATAAATGTAATAATTTTGTAGATACCCTTAAAGACAATACTGCTTTATACACACGTAAACTGATTTGTAGTTTATTTGTAAAAAATTTGTAGATGAGGAAAATTTTTTATAGTCAATATTTTTTATGAGCGAGGTAAAACAACCAGCTTCAAAAATCGTGAAAAAGCAATTGTTATGGCCGCCTTCAGGTTGTCAAGATTTTAACCCGAGATCTAAAGATCAAATGCTTTATGAATATCCTTTGATAGAACAAGGCAACATAAGCGATATCCTTGTTACACAATATGTACCAAACAGAATCTTTCCAGATGTTGCCTCCTAAAATAACGCCTTTTATTAAGGCTCAAATCTATGTTAAATGAATTGTATCCTAAAATAACTCATGTATTTATGGCTCCTAATTACTCTTTGATTTTGTGCCAAATATATGTGATTTTGTCCATGATTAACTACAAATAACTACAATTAACTACATTTACCTACATTTGACTACATTTTAAAAATTCACTGGAAACACTTCATATAACCTTAACTACATTTAACTACAATTGACTACATTTTAAAAACTCACTGGAAACACTGCATATAACCTTAACTACATTTACCTACATTTGACTACATTTTAAAAATTCACCGGAAACACTTCATATAACCTTAACTACATTTAACTACAATTGACTAAAACATTAGCTTTACGAGAATAAATTTATAGTCTTATACATTAGCTTTACGAGAATAAAACATGTATAAGAGACCGAAACACTTTGGTTTCATTTTTATTTTTTTATTTACTATAAAGACAATGATAAATTAGGAATAATTTATATTATTTTCTGTATAAATCATTTTAAATTAGGAGATGACTCAAATATCTGCAAAAAAATAATAATAATTTAACAATTGTTAATTTTTCGTATTATAATTACTGCATAATTTTATGATCGAACTAAAGATTCCTATTGATGATAGTTGCAATACAATAACAATAAGTCTCAATTAAATCTAAACGAATTATATATATAAAGAAGTTATTGGTCGAACAAGTAGAGCTATTCATGCTATAATTAATAAGTATATAATTGGGGAAAGAAGATATGGAAATATTTTGTTCCACAAATCAAGCCCCTAATAAATCATTGATAATTAAATCTTAAAATTAAATTTTGGTACATAAATTGAAATATGGTATACTTAAATGTAATAAATACTAACCTTAAACATAAGTGGTTATAAGGTTTGTTATATGGAATGTATATGTAAAAATCCCTTAAATCTAATTCTTTTCTGTTTTTTCTTCTAGTCCACTGTGGGCTAAGCCCATTTGTATGATACCTTTTCTTTTTTCTTTTTCTTTGGTTTTGTTTATTTTGATCCATTGTTTTCTTCTTTTTTTATAGTTACTTTATTGTAATTATTATTATTATTATTATTATTATTATTATTATTATTATTATTATTATTAGTATTATTATTATTATTATTATTATTATTATTATTATTATTATTATTATTATTATTATTATTATTATTATTATTATTATTGCCAATACACCTTTTAAAATATAGGGTATTATAGTACTCTTGGTCTCTTCCTCTAGTCTTTCTCTTTGTAGTAATAATATTCTTAGTTTTTCTGAAAGTATTTTTTAGCTTTTCTTACTTCATAAATGAGTAATTTTTTTTTATTGGGATAGTTGATGAAGCTTTATATAATTATAATACTATCTTAGTTTTAATACATTCTTGGCCTGAAACTCTATTTACATTTCATATAGTGATGGAATGAGAATTTTTTAAATATTATTAGCACAACTATATAATTTATATCTAATTTATTCTTATATTAATTTGTAATTCTCACGGAGCAAAATTAATATATTAATAACTATGAATAGAATATTAGAGTGAAAGTAATTTTTAGTAAGATTATTATTTCAAGTCTGTAATCTTGATTTCCTCAGTTTTAATTCTCACGGAGAAATTGTTGAAGGCAAGATTATTGAGTTTCTAGTAAAAATATTCTCACGAAGTTTTTACTACAATTGAGCACAAAATATTAGAGTCAGAATAATTTTTAGTAAGATTATTGTTTCAGACCTGTAATCTTGCTTTCCTCAGTTTCAGTTCTCACAGAGAAATTGTTGAAGGCAAGATTATTGATTTTTTAGTAAAAATTTTACGAAGTTTTTACTACGCTTGAACACAATTCAGGCAAGATATTTCAGTTTAATTGTCAGTAGTTTTAAATTAATTAATTGACATAACCTCACGGAGTGTTAATCATTTATTTATTTCTTAGTGTAAAAATATAAATATATTACAATAATCAATTATTCTTTAGAGAAATACGTATGAAATTGAGAATTTATTGTAATGATATATCAAGTGAATTCAACGATTCCCAACTCTCTTTAAATATAAAACTTTTCAGAAGACATTTGTCTTATTTTATAATTTTAAACACACCTTTCATCAATTTGGTTCTCTCACATAGCAGTCAAAATATTATAAGTTTCTAGCTTAGATTGTTCAATCTCTGTGGAACGATATCATAAACTATACAAGAATTTGATAAAGTATGAGCATAAAAATTATATACACACAAGCCTCGTCAAATTTTTGACGCCATTGCCGGGGATTAGCACACATATACTTCAGATCAAATATTTTATTACTAATTTGAAAATTTATTATTTTGTTAATTTTCCTTCAAACTATTATCTCCTACATACTTACTATTATTTGGAGCAATTCTTATAATATTGTAAAACATCATATAAAAAGAAAAAAAAAAGGAAATCCCTCGTAGTACTTCAACCTACTTTATTTTATCTTTATTGTTGTATTATTATATTATTTTTTGTTAGTACTAACATCTATATAATAGTATAATATATTAGTTTTGTGATACAATATATCATTTTTTTATTTATTTGTCATTTTAAAGTATATTTTATTATTTGTATTATTAATATTTTGTAAGTACTTATTTTTACTATTCTAGTTCTAAAAGTACCCTTTGTGCTATTCTATATTACTATTATAACTATTACTTTTACTATTTATTTTTATAAAACAATATTTTATTTGTAACGACCCAAACCGTTGTCTCCTGTATTTTCATCTCGTATTCCTTGTTATATGCTTATTCATGTTTCAATATGTGTATTTGGTGAATTTCAGTCAATTCGGATTGAGTTTGATAGGAAATAGGACGATTAGTCTCTTTAAAGAAGAATTAGTGTGGAAAAGTCAATCGGATGTTGACTTGTGAGTTAGAAGGCTCGAAATTGAATTCTGATAATTCTGTTAGTTTCTGGGGATGATTTAAGGCTTAGGAGCACAATAAGAATTAATATTTGAGATCCGATGAAGAAATTAGTCTAATTTGGCGATGTTAGTATTTTGGTAATTTCCGGTAAAAGGTGAAATTTTTATCCGAGGTTCGGAATGGGTTTCCTAGCGTTTCTGTAGCTTCGTTATGTTATTTTTGACTTGTATTCAAAATTTGAGGTCATTTGGACTAGTTTGGACGTGTGTCCGCATCAGATGTGGAAGTTAGAAGTTTTAAAATTCTTAGGCTTGAATCCGTTGAGAATTGGTGATTTCTGTGTTGTTGGATGTGTTTGTATGATTGGAACAAGTACATATGATGTTTTTGAACTTGTTTGCACTTTTTTTGAGGTCCCAGGGACCTCGGGGTGATTTCGGATGGCTAACGGGAACTTTCTAAGTTGGAAAGTTTCATAATCGACGAAGTTGTAAATGAGTGCGCACAAGACCTCATTTTAAACGATCATATCTCCGGTAATACAAGGATTTGGGTGATGAACAATCTATAAAATTAAATCTCCCTAAGTCTACTCTCTAACGCTTCAAACCGTTCGTCATTTGGACATTCCTACACAAAATTATGATCAAATTACCAAAGGCTGGAAAAACGTGAACCTGTGTCAAATCTACGACCGTAGAACACGTTGCAGAATGCACTCTGTGGTCGCATTTTGACCGCAGATTGGGCCAGTGTAGCCCATTTTTGGGAGTCGATTCATTTGTGCATTCTGTGGACCGCATGTTCATTCTGCGGTCCATTATGCTATAGCAGACCCGACTTCGTAGGGTCAACTTCTCACTTTTTTTAATCTGACCCCCATTTCAATATATATGCTTTCCCACTTTTTATAACATGACCCCATTCCACCAGTGGGTGATACTATTATTTTGGACCGTGTGTATCGGTCATGTGTTGTGATTATTGGGGGTCTGAAGACCCGAGTTGCTTTATTGCTATTAAGCATGGTGGACATTGATGTTATATTGGGCATGGACTGGTTATCTCTGTGTAGTGCTATTCTAGACTGTCATGCTAAGACAGTCACTTTGGCTATTCGGGGTGTTTCGAGGATCGAGTGGCGTGGTATGACTGATTATGTTCCTATTCGAGTAATTCATTCTTGAAAGCCTAGCATATGGTTGGGAAGGGTTGTCTATCATATCTGGCTTTTGTGTGAGATGTTGGAGCTGAAACTCCTAGTATTGATTCTGTCCCAGTTTTGGGGGACTTTCGTGATGTATTTACTGCAGACCTGCCTGGCATGCGACCGGACATGGATATTGATTTTGGCATTGACTTGGTATCGGGCACTCAGCCCATTTCTATTCCTCTACCGTATGGCACCAACAGAGCTGAAAGAATTGAAGGAGCAGCTTCAAGAACTCCTAGATAAGGGGTTTATTCGGCCTAGTGTGTCTCCGTGGGGTGCACCTATTTTATTGCTAAATAAGAAAGATGGCACGATGAGAATGTGCATTGACTACAGATGTTAAATAAGGTAACAACGAAGAACAAGTACCCTTTACCTCGCATTGATGACTTATTTGATCAGCTTCAGGGAGCGAGGGTATTTTCTAAGATTGATCTTCGTTCGGGCTATCACCAGTTGAAAATCAGGGAGTAGGATATTCCCAAGACTTCTCTCAGGACTAGATATGGTCATTATGAATTTTTGGTTCTGTCTTTCGGGCTGACTAATATGCCGACAACGTTCATGCATTTGATGAACAGTCTATTTTTGCCTTATCTGGATTCATTTGTTATAGTATTTATTAATGATATCCTAGTGTACTCGTGTAGCTTGGAGGAGAAGCCCAACATTTGTGTGTAGTGTTGCAAAGATTGAGAGAGGAGAAGCTGGATGCAAAATTCTACAAATGTGAATTTTGACTAAGTTCTGTGGCATTTTTTGGAGACATAGTGTCCAGCGAGAGTATTCAGCTGGACCCGAGAAAGATAGAAGCAGTGCAGAGTTGGTCTAGACCATCCTCAGTCAAAGAGATTCAGAGTTTTCTTGGGCTAGCAGGCTATTATCGCCGGTTTGTTCAGGGGTTTTCCTCTACTGCATTGTCTTTGACAGAGTTGACTTGGAAAGGTGCTCCATTTGCATGGTCCGAGGAGTGTAAGGAGAGCTTTCAGAAGCTCAAGTCGCTTTTGACTACAACTCCAGTATTGGTGTTACCATCAGCACTAGGTTCATACACGGTATATTGTGATGCTTCAAGAGTTGGGATTGGTTGTATGTTAATGCAAGAGGGTAGAGTTATTGCTTATGCTCTCGTCAGTTGAAGCCCCATGAGAAGAACTACCCTGTTCATGATTTAGAGTTAGCTGCTATCGTTCATGCCTTCAAAACTAAGGCACTATTTGTATGCCGTATCTTGTGAGGTGTTCAATGATCATCGCAGCCTTCAACATTTATTTAAACAAAAAGATCTTCATTTGAGGCAGAGGAGATGACTTGAGTTGCTTAAAGACTATGATATTACCATTCTGTATCTTCTAGGAAATGCCAATATAGTGGCCGATGCTTTGAGCCGAAAGTCAGTCAGTTTGGGGAGTTTGGCTTACATTCCAATTGGGGATAGACCTCTTGCATTTGATGTTCGGACTTTGGCCAAACAGATGGTGTAGTTAGATATTTCTGAGCCTAGCCGGGTGTTGGTGAGTTTTGTTTCTCGATCTTCCTTATATGATCGCATTAGAGAGCACCAGGAAGATGATCTGCATTTGCTTTTCCTTAAGGACACATTTCATCATGATGATGCCAAGGATGTGACTATAGGTGATGATGGTGTATTGAAGATGTAGGGCCGTATTTGTGTGCCCGATGTTGATGGGCTTAGAGATTTAATTCTTGTAGAGGCCCACAGTTCGTGGTACTCCATCCATCGGGGTGCCGCAATGATGTATCAGAACTTGAGAAAGCAATACTGGTGGAGGAGAATGAAAAAAGACATTGTGGGATATGTAGCTCGGTGTCTCAACAGTCAGCAGGTCAAAAATGAGCATCGGAGACCGCGCGGTTTGCTTAAGCAGATGATTATTCTTGAATGGAAATGGGATAGAGTTGCTATTGATTTCATGAGTCATCTTCCTCGGACTTTGAAGAAGTTCGATTCGATTTGTGTCGTTTTCGATAGGCTGACCAAGTCAGCGCATTTCATTCCAGTGTGTACCACTTATTCTTCAGAGCGACTGGCAAGGATCTTTATTCAAGAGATTGTGAGATTGCATGGTGTTCTAGTGACTATTATTTTGGATAGAGGTACTCAATTTACTTCGTAGTTTTGGAGGACTTTTCAGCATGAGTTGGGCACTCAGGTTGAGTTGAGTTCAGCATTTCATCCTCAGACGGACTGACATTCCGAGCGTACTATTCATATATTGTAGGATATCTTGCATGCCTACGTGATTGATTTTGGAGGTTCTTGGGTTGAATTTTTACCGCTTGCTGAGTTTGCCTACAACAATAGCTATTAGTCCAGTATTCAGATGGCACTGTATGAGGCCTTATATGGGGGGCAGTGTAGATCTCCAGTTGGTTGGTTTGAGCCCGGTGAAGCTAGGTTATTGTGGATGGATTTAGTCCAGGATGCTTTTGAAAAGGTGAAGGTAATTCAGGAAAAACATCGCAAAGATCAGTCACGTCAGAAGAGTTATATGGACCGGAAGGTCCGAGATGTGTCATTTATGGAGGGCGAGAAGGTTTTACTGAAGGTTTCACCCATGAAGGGTGATATGAGGTTCGGAAAGAAAGTAAAGTTGAGTCCGCAGTTTATTGGACCATTTGAGGTACTTAGGAAGATTCGAGAGGTGGCTTACGAGCTTGCCTTGCCACCCAGCTTATCGGGTGTTCATCCGGTATTTCATGTGTCTATGCTTCGGAAATATCTTGGGGACCCGTCCTATATTTTAGATTTTTGTATGGTGCAGTTAGATGAAAATTTGAATTATGATGTGGATCTAGTGGCTATTTTGAGTCGACAGGTTCAAAAATTGAGATCAAAAGACATAGCATCAGTGAAAGTACAGCGGAGAGGTCGGCCCGTAGAGGAGGCTACTTGGGACACCGAGCAGGAGATGCGGAGCAGTTACCCGCACCTATTTGAAATTACAGGTATGTTTCTTATCTCGCTCGAGGACGAGCGTTTCTTTTAGTTGGGAGAATGTAATGATTGAACCGTTGTCTCCTGCATTTCCGTCTTTTATTCCCCGTTATATGCTTATTGATGTTTCAATATGTGAATTTGGTGAATTTGAGTCAATTCGGATCAAGTTTGGTATGAAATGGGACAATTAGTCTCTTTAAGGAAGAATTAGTATAGAAAAGTAAATCGGACGTTGACTTGTGAGTTAGAAGGTTTGGAATTGAATTCTGCTAATTCGGTTAGTTGCGGGGGATGATTTAAGGCTTAGCAGAGCAACCAGAGTTAATTTTGGAGATCCGGTGAAGAAATTAGCCTATTTTGGCGAAGTTAGTATTTTGGCGATTTCCGGTTAATAAGTAAAATTTTGATCCAAGGGTTGAAATGGAATTTCAAGAGTTTCTGTAGCTTCGATATGTCATTTTGGACTTGTCTTCAAACTTTGAAGTCATTTGGACTAGTTTTGACGTGTTTTGGCATCAGATGTGGAAGTTAGAAGTTTCAAAGTTCTTAGGCTTGAATCCGTTGAGAATTGGTGATTTATGTGTTGTTGTGCTTTTATAATTGGAACAAGTTCATATGATGTTTTAGAATTGGTTTGCACTTTTGTTTGAGGTATCGGGGACCTCGGGTGATTTCGGATGGCTAACGGGAACTTTTGAAGTTGGAAAGTTTCATAATCGACGAAGTTGTAAATGAGTGCGCACAAGATCTCACTTTAGACGATCATATCTACGGTTATACGATGATTTGGGTGATGAACAATCTATCAAATTAAATATCTTTGAGTCTAGTTTCCAACGCTTCAAACCGTTTATCATTTGGATATTCCTACAGAGAGTTATGATCAAATTACCAAAGGCTGGAAAAATGTGAACCTGTGTTAAATCTGCGACCGCAGGACACGTCGCAGAGTGCACTCTGCGGTCGCATTTTGACCGCAGATTGGGTCATTGTAGCTCATTTTTGGGTGTCGATTCTGCTATGCATTCTGCGGACCGCATGTTCATTCTGCTACAGCAGACCCGACTTTGGAGGGTCAATTTCCCACTTTTTATAACACGACCCCATTTCAATATATATGCTTTGGGGTTCATTTTGGGGTAGTTTTTGAGTATTCTAGAGAGAGGTGAGAGCATTTTAGAGAGAGAATGGGGGGAATCACCATTTGAATCATCCAATCTTGCATCAATATTCAAGAATTGAATAACCCAATCACAAGTTCTTCATCAAAGAGGTAAGGTTCTATACCTTAGTCTTCAATCATATTGTTTTTGGGTGATTGTTGAGTAAAAATTCATGTAAAAACTGGAGATAAGTCACTTGTGGTCATTGTTAGACATTAATATGGGATTATCATCAAATATCCTAACTAGATTACTCATTTTGGGTGAAAGCTTGAAGAACTAGGGCTTGGTTTTGAAAATGAAATTTTCGGATTTGAAAGGTCATTTGAGCTCCGATTTTGGTAAATTTTATATGTAACGAACGCGTGGCGAGATAAGGATCATTGTGATGTAAAACTTTCTGGATTTCGAGACATGGGCCAAGGGCTCGAGTTTTGCAAATTTCATAAATTTCGATATTTTTTGAGTCCTTTTGATTGGGTTATATTTCCTTAGCCTATTGTAATGTATTCGTTGTGCTTTTAGCCAGAGTCAACGCGCGAGGAAGAAAATTCGAAAGGCAAAGGCATAACGGAGTAGACGTTTGACCGTCTGTAGGTGAGTAATGATTTTAGTTGATGCACTGAGGGTTTGAAACCCCCGGATTGCACAACATACTGCTATGTTGAGATGAGACACGCATTGAATGACGTGTGCGAGGTCATTTACTCTTGGGGATTGTGACTTGGTCCATCCCAGTTGAGATTTTGCTGCATATTTAATAAAGATTTACTGTTTCTCACCGTGATTTGGGCTTATTTCCATGATTTGGGCTTCGTGCCAATTATCTGAAATCTTTGGTGAATTTACATCACTATTTTCCTCATGAATTGAAATATCTTTTGAACTCATTCTAATTGAATTATATTATTTTGTGAACTTAGCTACATTTATAATGAATTCGAGACATAATGATATTTATAATGTTGTTTAGCTGAGCAATATTGTTTTACTGATGCCCAAGAGGCATATGATTATTTTCTGGACTGATTGAGGCCGAGGGCCATACGTGAGGATATGTTGAGTGATGTGAGGAGGCTTTCAGGCCTCGAGTGTTATGTGAGGAGGCTTCCAGGACTCAAGTGTTATGTGAGGAGGCTTTCAGACCTCAAGTGTTTATGTGAGGAGGCTTTCAAGCCTCGAGTATTATGTGATGAAGCTTTTCGGCCTCGTGTGTGATGTGTGAAGGATTTCAGGCCTATTGATATTGATCTTGGGCTATAGGAACCCCTTCGGAATCTGTACACACCCCTAGTCAGCGAAGGGTATCCAGGTGAGTTGGGAGTGGGCCCGAGAGACCATTGTTTATGTGTGGTGAGTTGGGAGTGAGCCCGAGGGGCTACTGTTGTATGCTGGTGATTTGGGATTGAGCTCGCGGGGCTGATACTGTACTGTGATTTTGATATTGAGCCTGAGGGGCTAGCTTTTGATCATCCCTTACTGTTGAAATAAATGTTCTTTATTGTTTTTAAAAGGAGAATTATCTAATATCCACTATTATGATATGTAACTTGTTTTACTGCTTGAGATAGCGTTATATTCCCTTATGAGATTTCTTACCTTCAGTTGTTATTTATTTTTATTACCTTTAGATAGGAGTACTCACATTACTTCCTGCACCATGTGTGCAGATACAGGCTGAGTTGAGTTCGCTCTTGAGCACTGATTCTTTCCAGACCAGGCGGTGACTAGGAGTAACGAGGTTGTTGTTGATGTCTGCAACCCTGTTTTCTCCCCTATCTTTTGTTATTTATGATAATTCCAGACTTGTAAAATATTATTAAACTCTGTAGTAGCTCATGACTTGTGAAACCCCGATTTCGGGCTGAGTCGGGATGGTTTTGTTATACTATCATGCTTATTTCGGATTTGTGATTATATCATCTGTAAATTAGAGTTACTCCTGCTAAGTAATTATAAAAAGATGTATTGATTTGTTGTTGGCTGGCCTTGTCTTTACGAGAGGCGCCATCACGACCGGGTTGGGATTTTGGGATGTGACATTATTAAATTTTAAAAAAATATATCTAATACTATTTTAAGAACTGTCTTTATTTTTCTTAAATTTCAGATAGTTTATGACCCGCTCTTCTGCAAAAGAGTTGGCCAATTACGATCCTGAAATTGAACAAACTTTGCGATTGTGCAGGAAAAGACAAATATCATCTCAAAACATAACTTGTAACAAAATGGAGCACCAATTTGAAGATGATAACAATCCACTGCAAATTCCACCAAATGTTGATGTAGAGGAGCAGTTTGATGAAGTGGCGCCAAGACCAACAAATATAATCCTACAGTATTATGTTAGACCTGATCGCGTTAACTGTGTATCTAGTGTCAGGAAACCTCCAGTAGGCGGCCAAAATCTTTGAAATCAGGACATGCCTGATTCAAACAATTCAACAATCTTATATTTTCACTAGTGATCTAAGTGAAGATTCACATAGTCATTTGATTGACTTTTTATAATTGGTTGAAACTGCAATGTATAATAGAGGGTATCTTGAAGCAATTAAGTTAAGGAGATTTCCTTTTTCTTTAAAAGGAGAGGCCAAAACTTGGTTACGAAGTTTGCCTCAAGGGTCTATTACCACACCGGACCAAATGACTCAAAATTTTTTAAATATATATTTTTTCCTTGCTAAAACAACAAAAATAAGACAGGATATATCTAACTTCTTGCGGACTGACTCTGAGTCAGTATATACAACTTGGGAAAGATTGAAAACAATGTTAAGGAAATGTCCACATCATGACATTCTTGAACATATGCAGTTGTACATTTTTAATCATGGTTTGAAACCATCCTCTAGAAAGTAATAGAAGCAGCTGCAGGAGGCTTCATAATGGGAAAAACCACAGAAAAAGCGTTGCAATTGCTTAATAAAATTTCAAAATGCCATATAGTGGCCATTTGAGAGTGTAATTATTAAGAAAGCTGCTATAGTAAATAAGGTAGATGCTTTTAATAGAATAACACAACAGATTATTTCTTTGGCACAAAAATTTGAATCTTTTCAAGTAAATACACAACAACAAAGTCAGTCTGAGGATTGTGACTTGTGTGGAGGAAACCATATAAAACACGAATGTCAAGAAACCAATCAATATAATGAACAGGTTAATGTCATCTTATACAAGCCGTATCCTTTCGAAAGTCCATTAGGACAAAAACATTCAGGATTTGAATGGAGCAATGCAAATGGTGCTGAAAACTCTCAAAACTACCAACGCAACAGGTAAACAGTCCACCCGTATATCAAAATCAAAATTGTGGACAACACAATTTCAGGCCTTATCAGCAAGCGACTCCATATCAGTAAAGACCTCAACAAGGCCATCGAAGTCATGATGACCTTTTTTACAAGTACATTAAGGTCACTGATGAAAAATGGAAAGCCAAAATTCAGCTCTAAAAAATCTTGAAATTCAGTTAAGCCAATTGGGAACTCTTGTGTCTTAAAAGATTCAAGGTCCTTTACCAAGCAATACAGAGAAAAATCCAAAAGAACACCTTAAGGCCATTTCCTTACGGTGAGGTATGACTCTTGATGAACCCTATGCAAACAAACAAGAAAAGAATCAATCAGAACAACAGGTAGGCAAGGGTGAGAATGTTGAGACACCCTCTCTGTCACGACCCATTTCCATTAACAGGTCATGATGGCGCACAACAACCTTGCCGGGCCAGCCAAATGCGGAATATTACTAACAATCATATAAGGTTGCACTTAATTTTTAAATTAAATACCAATTTAGCTTGATTTTAGAACCAAAGAAGTAAATGCAATAAGTGGTATAATATTACATAACACAAAAAAACCAGTCTACTAAAGTATACGTGCCAAGACTTGGTGTCACAGTATAAGGGCATCTAGTAGATTATACACATCTCTTCCCTAATGTCAGAAATAAGGGAAAGACATCAAAAATACAAAAGAAGACTTCATCTGGCCGCTGAGCAATGTGGAAGGGAAATCAGCTCATCGTGGAAGTCTCAACAGCTACTCACTGGCCCGCACCCTTACGCTATCCAGATGAATCAGCCTCAGACCATGTACATTTAAGTAGAGAAGCGTAGCATGAGTACATAAACAATATGTACCCAGTAAGTATCCCGTCTAATCTCGGAAAAGTAAAGATGAGAGGCAGATTTAATACCTACTAGGTCCAGATAATATCATAATAATGATGTACAGTTTACAGCATGATAATGTAAGTAAATAACAGTTACCACGGGAGTCATATCATCCTTGTAGTAATATTTTCCTTTATCATACTTACTCCTTTTATTTATTTAGCAACAAATCATCAAAAGTCTAAGCTCAAGCATAAACATATAAATCATGTGCAACAACACCGAGGTTGACGACCAGCTCCAACAGAAAATAAATTTTTGTGCATTGCCGAGGGTCAAATGGGCCGTACGATAGATGCATCTCTTTCACCGAGGTGATTGGCCCGATCCACAAATATCAAGATAATATCAAGAATACGCAATAAGAGATCAAGTATATACAAGGGAAAATCCTGCCAAGTTCACAAATAAGCATATGTTCATTTTTCATTCTGCTCTAATCTCTAGCAAGTCATAAAAGACCATTTACATAGTTCAAACAAGGAAGAGTTCAAAGTAGGCATGATATAGGTCCTAAACTACTCAAACATTAACGTTATAATAGCTATGCACGCACTATCGTCACCTAGTGCGTATGCAGCCCCCGCATTTAATAGCAAATTTATCATTTATTAACCTTAGAGGGAAAATTCCCTCTCACAAGGTTAGAAAGGAGACTCACCTCGCTCCAAACTGCAGCTCCAAATGCTAAGAACGAGCTCGAAACCTCAAGGCGAAGCCGAACGCGTACAAACTAGTTAAACAACGTGGGAATTAGTCAATAAGGGCTTACAAGGTTGAATTCTAACTATTTAAATGGTTTTCCAACCTTTCCCGCAATTTTCCAAATTTTCGACCCCAGGCCCATATGCCCGGATTTCGAGAATTTTTGAAGGAAAATATTCTCTATAACCTAAGGATTACTAATATGTTAATTTTGATTCATTACATAGCTAATTAGGGGGTTAGATCTCATTTGTATCAAAACCCTAGGTCTAGCTCTAACCCTTGATTTTATTTGATTATTGGTGTTGAATCTATGTGATAGTCATGTATTCAGGCTTAGAGTGAGTGAAAATTACTTACCTTGTGATGTTATGTTGAAACCCTCTCTTTGGACGCTCAAAAATTGCCCAAGTATGGAGGAAATGGAGAAAAATGCACTTGAGCCCGTATTAAATGAGCTCACTGCCCCTGTGATTTCCGCTTCTGCAGTTTGGGGACAGCTTTTCCGGTCTCGCACCTACGAACAAAAGGCCGCATCTGCGGTTTTGGGCAAAGACAGGTTGACCACTTCTGCGTTCTGGGGGTCGCATAAGCGAATCCGCTTCCGTGGTTCCGTGGCCGCTTTTGTGGTTTTCCCCTGGGCCGGCCTGGACGCTTCTACGATCCAAGATCCGCAGAAGCGGTTTTGACTGAAACAACAGATATTGTTCCTTTTAAAAAATCCAACTTCACTCGAACCTCGATTATTTGACGCTCGGGGCTTTCGAGCCCCTCCCGAACATACCAACAAGTTTGAAATCATGAGGCGGAGCTAGTCGCAACCTCAAAACACCTAGAACAATACTAAATCAAATAATAGGACCCCAAAACCAATTGATCAAACTTAATGAACTTCAAGTTCTAAAACGCCCTTAGACTACTCCGATTGACACCAAATTTTGCAAGTAGGTCTTATTTTTACCCAATATTATCCTAATGCTGAACGAATGGCCCCCGGAAGTCGTAAATTAGCTAGGAAAAGCGTGAGAAGTTTTACTTGAGGGAACAGGGTTCTAAATAGTAAAACGACTGGTCGGGTGTCGGGTCGTTACACTCTCAACCATTAGAAAAGAAAGAAGCCAAGGAAAAAAAAGTAAAAAAAATAGTAAAAATTTTGACTTCTTTCCCTGTTACAATTCCTTTCCCACAAAAGATGAAGAGAGAAAATCTAGATAATCAGGTTGCTATGTTTTTGGAGATTTTAAAGCAAATTCACATTAACATTCCTTTTACTGATGATTTATTGCAAATGCCTTCAAATGCCAAATTTTTGAAAAATATTTTATCAAGCAAAAGGAAATTGGAAGACGTTTATGTGGTAATGCTTACTGAAAAATGCAATGCTAAACTTCAAAATAAGTTACCACAAAAACTTTGCGACCCAGGTAGTTTTACCATTCCATTTACTCTGGGAGGAGTATACATTGAAAAAACACTTTGTGATTCTTGAGCTCCAATAAATTTGATGCCATTTTCTATTTTTAAAAAATTAGATCTTGGTGAAATGAAAGACACAGGCGTTTCACTTCAATTCGCTGATCAAAGTACTAAGAGACCACGGGGAATAATCGAAAATATGGTTGTTGTCACACCTTCTTTTTCACCTACACCGCGCAAGGGCGTAAAGGAGTTTTTCCAAATAAAGGACAATTGTAACGGGATTTATTATGAAAATTCAGAGTTGCAACTTGGGAGATTAATGGTATCCCGAGTCATCAATTTTAATCCCGAACCAAGGAAAATATTGATTCTGTATTACAGTCCGAGAACCAGAAATCTGAGTAAGGAATTCTGTTTACCCGGAAGAAGGTGTTAGGCATTCCCGGGTTCCGTGGTTCTAGCACGGCCCCTCAATTATTGTATTTGATTTAATCTTATTTTAATACATGCTAGCTTATGTGCCTTTTATTCTGTCTGTCTCTCCGAGTTTCTACTACTAAGTAGCACTTCTACTATTCAATCATAGAATCGATTTCGATCAAGCTGAAAAAAGTCAGCCCTATATATGTTATTAGTAAAGCGCTAAAGCCCTATCTATAGTAAGGAGGCCTCTCTTGCTCGTTAGCGCTGCTTTTATTCGTAAATCGCTTTTATCATTATTTTAAAAGAATTGCAATGTCGTGAAAACGCGTCTTGAACCACGTCGCAATCAATGCACCGGTGGTTATTGATACATTCGTTCCGTTGAGATTTGGATTTGGGTCGCATCAATGCGCACATGAGTTTAAGAAAGTAATTTAGTTAAATCGCGCCTAAAGAGTCTAACGCAACATTATTTTGAGGAAGACTGTGAAGTTCGCTAACCCCCCCACCCCGCCCGAATTCTAAGGTTTCAAAGTCAACTGAGCGAGGGCCATGCAATTCGTGATTTTATTTGACGTGACACTCCTCGATTCCCATTTTTAGAGAAAACTCAAACTAAACTTCGAGAGCCATTAACTATATCTAATTTGCCATGGCACGCCTCAAATCTACTCAACTAAACAAATTAAAGATATTCATATTTGAAGCTAGGTCAAAATTTAATACTACAACTACGTCATATGAATCGTATCCGTAGCCGTGATAGGTTAATTACGTGCCTAGAGCATTTTAAATTGTTTTTTAAAAATCACTATTTTGTAACCTTAAACAAAATACAAACTGGAAATAAGTTTTAAAAAGGGTACATGATTAAAGAAGTTTAAGTGTTATATATGAGGCCGAAATCAAATAACAAATTACACCATCATAAAATAAAATAAAATAAAATAAACTACAACATGTTAATAGCATTAGGCGTTAACCAAGAAGGCAAAACAAACAAGTTATAGGCAATGAAATGCTCAAGTTGATCGAACAGAATCGCGCACTCAACATGAAACAATTCCGATTTTTTGTCTGCATGCACAAATGAAGGAGAACAGAGCATATACATACCTGAAAGCAGAAAAATACCAAGCTTAACATTAAACAGGCAGCAACGAGCAGTAATAGATAACAATTCTAAGCTCCAACAGCTTTTGTAAACTTGTAATACCGAAAACTTTCCTTTTTTGTCAAACGTCTTCAATGGAATTACAAAAGATGAAATTGACGCCAAAAAAAAAACTCGAGCGATGGGGTTCAAACAGAAATGTAGCCGCACGGGAACCTCAAATGCAACCTCTAACAGAAAATCGAACTCGACTCGTCGGAAAATCGCCGCCAACGACCTCGATAGTGTCTATTTTAGTGACTGGTTTTAGGTGTTTTGAAATGAGATTTACACCTGGGTTTCTATGAGTTTTTCAGCTCACTTCCATGGCTTAAATGCAGCTTTTCAGGTAGCTTGTTGAAGGGAAGAAACAGCATCAATGGGTGTTGGAAAATTTCAGTCCAGAGCGACGATCCCTCTTTGTTTCTTGTGTGTTTCCTTCGTTCCTCCTCTCTTTTAGTTCCGTTCCCAACCCCTTTCCGTTGTTTTTGTCCCTGTTACCTCCTTTTCATTTGTGCTCTATTGGTTATTTGAGCTGTGCCTGAAGAAAGAAATCTAATGCCCAGATCTCTTTGAGGGAAAGAAAGGATATAAAAATTACCCAAAATCTGTTCCTCTCCCTCGTTTTTTGGTAATCTTTCGTGTATATTTTTTGTGTAGTCTTTTTTATTGGGTAGAGAATAATTTTATAAAATGTGTGGAATGACGTGTTATTTGTGTTAGGACCCAAAAAATCAGATGTCATGCAGGAGGTAACAAAGCAAACCTTGAACAAAGATAAACCATATAACAAAAGAGAAATCTACCAAAAGAGACACAAACATTTAACGTGGTTCGGTCAACTGACCTACGTCTACAACAGGAGATGCAATCAACTATAATAAAAGAAGAGTTCAAAATATCGAGAGAACAACCTCACGAAGAGATTAACACAAGTGACACGCTAACACTTGTCCCTTGAAGTTCTCCCCCCTAAACACTACTCTCAAGTCCCCTATGGCTACATTATGAATTCTACTGAACGAGAAGGAAGGATGCTCAATTTATAGAACTCCAAACCTATTCCAACAAGAAAAAAGACTAGCCAAATATGAGAATTTATAATCCTTCTACAAGGAAAACCCAGTTAAGGTAATTATATTGCCATTTCCTTTAACAAATAGGAAAACCAAATATGTTAAGAAAATTATGGCAAACACTTAACAATGTGGGGGATTTTATTTGGGGAGAAGGTGTTATGTGAGGTAATATTTGGGGGAGAGGGGGGTTTAGGTTAGACCTGTTAACCGGGCCGGGTTGACCCGGGACCGGACCGGCAAAACCCGGGATCGGAACGGACCGGTTAGTAGGGGCCGGGCTGGACTGGGTTGAAGGGGGGTAGGGGGTTGGTCTGTTAAGTTTTTTTGGTGTCGGAACCGGACCGGACCGGCCCGGTATAGTCAACAGTACCGTGAACTGGTTTGGACCGGCCCAGTTCAACGGTAACATTTTTTTTTTGATTTTTGAATATGTGCATGTCATGTATATAATTTAATTGTTAAAAGTGGCCTTGATTTATTTTCAGTTGAGATTACTCATGTTAGAAGAGCAGTTGGTGTTATTCAGGGAAATAATAGACAATCTAGAATAAAAAAATTTAAGACTAAGTGTATCCAGTATAACCTTACACCTAGATTCATGCCAGACGAAATTGTTACTAGATGGAACTATACATATAAATTTTTAAAATGTTGATACAAATATAGATTTCCTATAACTGAAGTTGCTAATGCACATTGTACTGATCCTAGGCGTATGTTAACAAGTGATACTTGGGAGGTCATTAGTGATGTTGTTAAACTTTTACATAAATTTTATACTGCTACTGTTGTGTTTTCTGGCGCATATTACCACACTGTTACAATGGCTTTAGTACATATAGCTGAAATTTCTATGCTACTATATGAATTTAAGAAGAAAGAAAAATATATGGATGTTGTTGAAAAAATGCAAGCGAAATTCAAAAAATATTTCTTTCCAATTCCTCCAATTTACTTAATTGATGCAGTTTTAAATCCTTCTATTAAAATGTCTGATTGTCACCAATTAATGAATACTTTATATACTTATATGGAGATTGGAGAATCTGAAACCCCAAATTTATATGATTCTATGAACAAACTAAATGAATATTTACAACAACTATATAATTATTATGCAAATGAATGTGATAATACTGCTCGTGCTTCTGGCAATGTTAATCCCGCTATAAAATGTAGCAGTTCTGCTAATGTGGATGATGAAGGCCTTGATAGTTTTAATATTTTTTCTACATTTTCTAACACTCAAACTAGTAGCAGGAATATTGATGAGATTTAATTCTTCTTGCAGAAGCAAAAGGAGCCTCGCACAAATGACTTTTCACCGTTGGGATGGTGGCATGAAAATGAAAAGCAATTTCCTGTTCTTTTCTCTATGGCTCGTGACGTGCTGAATGTGCCAATTTCTATTTTTGCATCGGAGAGTGCATTTAGCAAAGCAAGACAACAACTTGGAGACACCCGCCACTCATTGGGAAGCAATGCTTTGGAAGTTTTAGTATGTTTCAGAGATTGGATTAGATCGGAACGAAGAAATCAAGGAAAGGAAGATGTTGATAGCCCAGAAGACGAAGAACTTAAATATATATTAACCCATGGAAACCCATCGGAATTTAACTCCCCAGAAAAAGGTCAATCGGTTCATATTGATTATGATGAACTTGCTAAGGCGATGCAAAACATTTGAAATTACTATTTCACTAGTTTACCTGTTAGAAAAAATGTAAACATTTCATTTTCTACTTATTAATTTGAAATTGAGAAATAAAGTAGCACTTGCAATAAGTGAAATTTTTTCCCATCTTACTTGTATTCATTCAATTATTACAAAGAATTAATATAATTATAACTTAATAGATATACTTAATTTCAAAAAAAAATTGAAAATATACTAAACCCGGCCGGTCCGGCCCGCCCTCTTTAACCCGTAACCCGTATGGTTCAACTAGAACCCGAACAAACCCGGCCCGTTAAAAACCCGATTCTGCTCAACCCGGCCCAGCCCAGACCGGAACCCCGACGGATCGAAAAAATCACGCCCCGGTCGGACCGGTGGAGCCGCTAGTCACCTTTAGTTTAGGTGGGGAAATATTTTGGGGGGAAAGGTCTTAGGTGAGGGGAAATAATTTGGGGGAAAAATATTTTGGGGAAGGTTCTTCCCATTTTTTTGACTCCCAATTTTTTTTATCTTCCTCTCTTTTTTTGTATTTTTTTTAGTTATTTTGTATTCTAATTTTTGATTTTGTTAAATGCTAAATTAAAACTCAAAGCCAAAATAACGCTAAAAATTAAATTTCCTAAATAATTCCTATTTAAAATTCTAACTAATACGAATTTAAACTAATAATGCAAAAAGTACCAGTTTTATTATTTTCTTCCTATTTTTTTCTAAAATAAATTAACCCTTAATTAATTCTAAAATATGAAATTAGATCCTCAATGCAAATGCATATTTTTTTGTATTTATCATACGAATTAAGATACAAAGATAAAATGCAACAATTACCCAAAAAAGACACAAAATTCTCAAAAATTATAAAAATAAAGAAAAATTATTTTGTTTGATTTTTTTGGGAATAATTCATATATAGGGAGAAAATCACGTGCTCACACTTGTAAGAGTAGATAAATTTATTTTTCTTGTAGATTTCATAATACGTGAAATGAAAGAGTGTCTTGATGAACCAATTATTTTGGGTAGACCATTTCTTGCAACAGGCAGGGCAATCATAGATGTCTTACAAGGTGTCACAACCCGAATTTCCTACCGTCGGGAGTCATGACGGCGCCTACTAATCGGAGCTAGGTCAGCCAACTCTTACTTATATTTCTATTTTTAGCAATACTTATTTTAAAACCATTAGCAATAACAATACGATTACAAAAATAAATAAATTTAGCGGAATACTTAATAAATACTACTAGATGCGACATGGGAATCCAAACATAAAATACTATCCAAGAACTGGTGTCACAATACTGACGAACTTCTAAGAATAATACACATAACTGTCTGAAAGAATAAAAATATTATTTGTCTCGAATATTTGAGATAACAGACTGAAAATAATGATCGAGGAGACACCGGGTCCTGCGAACGCATGCAAGGCTACCTCGGTGTCTCAGTGATCAAAAGCTGACACCCGCACTATTGCTACTGTTGTTGTCTAATACCTGTATCTGCACAAAAGGAGCGCTGAATGTAGAATCAGCACAACCGACCCCATGTGCTGGTAAGTATCCGGCATATCCCGGCGAAGTAGTGATAAGGCTAGGACCAAACACTCACATAAACCTGTAAAGTTCAAAATATATATATACAACAAAAATGGCAGGAAGCAATATTAAATATTTGGGAAGGAAGAACATGCTATGGTATAGCACAAAATATAATGACATAATGTAAAATAAAGAAACCTTAATTAAAGAGAACATATATATATATATATATATATATATATATATATATATATATATATATATATATATAGATATATATATATATATATATATATATATATATAACCAACCATCATGCTTTACTCTTATTCTCACTAAATAATCAATTAAAATGTACGGCATCACCCATCGTATTTTTACTTGCAACTCTCATATCAAGGCATGGTAAAGACCTATCGTGCTTAATTATGCAAAACATGGCACAGAAAGACCCGTCGTGCATAATCACTCAAAATATAACGAGGAAAGACCCGTCGTGCATAGTCACTCTTCCTCACCAAATCACAACCAATTAGGGTGAGGGAAATAAATAGATAGTACTAAATATTTTGTCAGGGGAGAATACAATGATGACAGTTTACATGTCCCAGCAAGGGAATAGTTATATCTCTTTATCTTTCATTCACTTCTTACTCAATATCATATCATCGTTCGAGCCAATGCTCCAGGGAATTCACAATTCATAATTTCCTTCTCAGACTTTTCACGTTATTTAGTAGTTAACAATTCGATGTGGAAGAGTTAGATTAATATCAAATAATCACGAGTAAAGACTCATGGTCATACTAGACCTCCAACGTATAGATATTTGTCACCATGCCTATATACCGGACACCGCATGTAGCAATTATCAAATAGACTCAACTCATATTCCCTCAAGTCAGGATAGATCAAACACTTACCTCGAAGGTTTAAGGCCAACTCAATCCGTAAGCAATGCCCTTTCCTTTCGAATTTGGCTCCAATTCAATTGTATCTATACAAAATTGATTAAATATCATCATAATACTTCACAAACTAATCCAAATGGCTAAATATATTTTCTACAACATTCTTCACGTAATAGTGAAAATTGACCCGATCCCAGGTCATTAAAACACAAGGTTCGAACCATTTTCCGATAACCCATTCACTCACGAGTTCAACCATACCAAAATTACTAAGTTTCGATAGCATTACGACCCTCAAATCTATTCTAGAGGGTTTTTAAGCTTTTCCCGCTAAATTCACGGATTTAATGCCGTAACTTACAATAGATTCGAGTAATATAACCAAAATTAAGTTAAGAACACTTACCTCGATGATTTCCTTGAAAAGCTATCGAAAAATCGCCTCACCCGATCTCCAATTGCCAAAAATGGCAAAATATTTTCAGAACTTCCGAAAATAATCTGCCCAGAAATTTTCGGGGGTGCTGTTCACCCATGTGTACCGTTCACCCATGCCACTGTTTCGCAGGTACTGTTCATGGGTACTCTTCATCCGACTGTTAATGGGTACTATTTCTGAAATTTTTAGAATTTTTTTCCTAAGTCCGAATCACTTCGAGGCAGCTCCAAATATTCTCGAGTCCTCGGGGCTCCAAGCCGAATATGCACACTGACTCAAAAACATTATACGAACTTGCTCGAGCGATCAAATCGCCAAAATAACATAATATCAACCATTTGAGCCTTAAATCCAAGAAATAATTTAAATTTCATAAACTTCTAAATTTCCCAATTTAAGGCCGAAATACGTCAAACGACGTCCATTTTCTACAAAACTTTACAAGAAGCGTTTAACTAACATATATGACCTGTACCTGGTGTCAAACCCAAAATACGAGCCCGATCCCATTACTTTTTGATCAAATTTAATTTTTATTTTCCTTAAACATGTACAGAAAAACAATTTCACGAAAAAATTCATTTCTCGGGCCTGGGACCTCGGAATCTGATATTGGGCATACGCATATGTCCCACATTATTCTACCGAACTTCCGAGACCATCAAATCACGGGTCCGGGTCCGTTAACCAAAAATGTTGACCAAAGTTAACTTTATCAATATTTAATATAAAAATTCTTCAAATATTTCACATAATTCATATATATCAACATAAAAATTTTCCGGCTTCGCGCCCGGACTACGCACACAAAATGAGGCAACTAATAGTGAGATTTTCAAGGCCTCAAAAGCTCGAAATGACTAATTAAACAAGTAATAACCCTTTGGGTCGTCACATTCTCCTCCACTAAATAATCGTTCGTCGTCGAACGGACAAAAGAAAGAAGTACCTGAGTCAGGGAATAGATGAGGATAACGGCTCCGCATATCAGAATCGGACTCCCTGGTCGATGCCTCAGGAGGATGACCTCTCCACTGATCATGCACAGAAGGAAAACTCTTCAACCTCAACTGTCGAACTTTCCGGTCTAAAATAGCTGCCGGTTTCTCCTCATAAGAGAGATCCTTCCAGTTGGACAGTGCTGAAATCTAACACATGCGATGGATCGCCGTGATATTTCCAGGGCATGGATACATGAAACACTGGATGCACACTTGACAAATTAGGTGGCAAAGCAAGATTATAATCCACCTTTCCCACACGATCAAGGATCTTGAATGGGCGAATAAACCTAGGGCTAAGCTTGCCCTTCTTACCGAATCTCATTACGCCCTTCTTAGGCGATTCACGGAGTAATACCCGCTCACCAATCATGAAAGCTAAATCTCTAACCTTGCGATTTGTATAACTCTTATGCCTGGACTGAGCTGTACGAAGCCTATCCTGAATAATCTTGACCTTATCTAAGCCCTCTTGAACTATGTTCGTACCCAATAACCGAGCCTCTCTCGGCTCAGAGCATCCAACCAGACAACGACACCGTCTACCATACATGGCTTCATAAGGATCCATCTGAATGCTTGATTGATAGTTGTTATGTCACAACCCAAACCCCGGTCGCTATGGCGCCAAACACCTTGTAAGGCAAGCTCGACCATATAATCAATCCCAGCCAAAACAATGACTTAATTACCAGTTTTAAGATAAAATCTCAGTTTAATAACCATAGAAATACTTTGGAAAACATATTCAATAGTTATAACAGCACAAAAGATCCGGCGTCACAAGTCTGAGCCTCTAAGTACACTGAACAATATCCTAAGCATAGAGAAGTCTAGACATAGTAGCAAAAGATAGATAAGAGGAGACATCAGGTTCTGCAGATGCCAGCAGTTACCTTGATAACTCCGGAACCACTCTAGGGAACACCAGATAAGCACAGGTAAGCCTCCGGGATCCCTGTATCTGCACACAAGGTGTAGGGAGTAGAGTGAGTACTTCCAACTCAGTGAGTAATAGCAATAAATATTAACTGAATGTAAGAAATCCGTTAAAACACTATACAGTTCTATTTTTAATGTCAAGAACAGTAAACGAGTACCAAAAAAGGAGAAAAAACTGATAAATATTTCCCCTTCTGTCCGACCAATTACTAACACTACTGCGACGCGCAGCCTGATCCAACACCGGGTATATAAACTGCTGTGGCGTGCAGCCCGATCCAATATATATATATATATATATATATATATATATATATATATATATATATATATATATATATATATATATATATATATATATATATATATATATATATATATATATATATATATATATATATATATATATATATATATATATATATTATGCTGCGGTGTGGCTGCGCTCACTGGGGGCGTGTACGCACTCCGGAGGGGCTCTTTCAGCCCAAGCGCTAAAATACTGCGGCGTGCAGTCCGATCCATATATCACTACGGCGTGTAGTCTGATGCATATAATATACTACTGCAGCATGCAGTCTGATCCATAAAATATAATACTACGGCGTGTAGTCCGATCCAATACATGTATATGTATAAACTGCTGCGGCAGCCCGAACCATATAATATAATACTCCGGTATGCAGTTCCATCCGATACATGTATATGTATATACTGCTGGGTCGTGCAACCCAACCCATATAATATAATACTGCGGCGTGCAGTCTAATCAATACATGTATATGTATATACTATTGTGGCGTGCAGCCCGACCCGATATATATGTATATATATCACATAGCCTCACTACGGGGTCTTGACCCCTCTCAGACAATATAGACTTGGCCTCTCGCACCCACTCAGCTAAGACAGGGTATTCAACCCTAGGTATTGCTCATTTAGGGTGCAAGTTGCAAAATGCGATTTATTTCATGATTTAAAGTCAAAGTCAGGATAGGTGGTATTTGTCCAATAGGTAAAGTGAGTTTAAACATCTCAACATGCTCCCTAGGAGTTCTACAGATCGACACGAGGCCCCAAGCATTGCAACCAGCTCAAAATATACGAGCACAAGCTCAGTCTCAGTCAAGAAGTACAGTAAGTCATCATTCGGGATGGACCGAGTCTGGGTCCCCAGCAGATACATCACCACGCTCATCACGTGATGCATGTCTCATTTTATCATAGCATCGCATAGTGAAAATACGGGGTTTCAAACCCTCAGTATATCATTCATAACCATTACTCACCTTAAACGGGCCAAAATCCTAGCTCGCCTTGCGCTTTCCTCGCAAATCAACCTCCTCGGGTGCAGAATCTGCTCAAAACCCCAAGGAATATGTTATAATAGGCTAATGGGTCATAATCCAATAGAAAGAACTCAAAAATCACCCAAAAACACGAAGTTGGCAAAACCCGATCCCCGAGCCCACTTCTCGAAAAATTACAAAATTCACATCACCGCAATCCTCGTCTTGCCACGAGTCTGTACATATCAAATTTACAAGTATCAGAGTCCTTTTGACCCCTCAAATCAACACTTTATGTTCACTTGAGTTTCAAGCCTTAATCATCATTTTTAACTTCAAAAACCTTGAATTCTTTGTGTTTGATCCATGTTTTTATACTATAATGACATACTCTAGGTCCAAGATTCCATACCGGATGTTTTCCCCAAAATCCTATTCATAATCGCTCCCAAATTTGCCTTAGTCCGAGGTCCAATGTTCTTTTCTTTTTCAAACTTATGAAAAATCAATGTTCATAAACTCTGGTCGATTTCCGCTTCAGCGGCACTTTTTCTGCTTCCGTGACTCCCACTTCCGCGTCTATTTGACCGCTTCTGCGGTTTGAATAAAATCCTCAGCGGCCGCTTCTGCGGTCGCATGACCGCTCCTGCCGTCCCCGCCTTTTCCTTGATTCCACTTACGTGGCTCCTCAGCCGCTTCTGCGGTCGCCGCTTAAGCGGCTCCCCTTTCGCAAAATCGGAAATACCAGAAGCCTTAAGCTGTCTTCATGCAATAAATTCCCAAACCTCTTATCAACCTTCCGGAAACACCCCGAGGCCCCCAGGATCCCAACAAAAACAACCAACCTACTCCAAAACATCATACGAACATGTTCTAATCATAAAAACACAACCTTTAACACAAAAATCATCAAATCATGACGGGTTCAAGCCTAAGTTCAACTATAACTTCCGTAATTCACATTCGATCAAAAACCTGACCAAACGACGTCTGATTGACCCGAAAATTTGCAGACATATCCAAAATCACTTAACAAAGCCACAACAACTCTCGAAATTCCATTCCGACCCCCGGATCAAAATCTCACCTATCAACCGGAATTCGCCGAAATTCAAACTTAGCCAATTCAAGCTTAATTCTACACCGGACCTCAAAATTAAATTCTGATTTCACTCCCAAGTCATTAATCACCACCAAAAACTAGTCGAATAGTCGGAAATCCAATTCGAGCCCTATAACTCATAATCAACATCCGGTTGACTTTTCTAAACTAGCCTTCTCTTAAACAGAATAATTGTCTCAATTCCATCAAAACTCTGACCGAATCATTCCAAACTCTACCAAAACATATAATGAAGCATACTGAAGCATAAAATGGAAAACAACGGGGCGGTAACTCACGTGACAACGGGCCGGGTCGTCACATCTTCCCCAACTAAAACAAACGCTTATCCTCTACCGGGTCAAGAAACATACCTGGAGCCTCAAATAAACGAGGATATCTGCTTCGCATCTCCTGCTTGGTCTCCCAAGTGGACTCCTCCACGGGCCGACCTCTCCATTTCACCTTCACCGAAGCTATGTCCTTAGATCTCAACTTTCGAACCTGACGACCCAAATAGCCACTGGCTCCACATCGTGGGTCAAGTCCTCATCCAACTGGATCGTGCTGAAGTCTAATTCCTGAGATGGGTCCCCAACATACTTCCTGAGCACAGAAACATGGAACACCGGGTGAACCCCCGACAAGCTAGGTGGCAAAGCATACATATAGGCCACCTTCCCAATCCTCCTGATTATCTCAAAAGGTCCGATGAACCGCGGACTTAACTTCCCTTTCTTTCCAAACCTCATTACGCCTTTCATAGGAAAAACTTTCAACAAAACCTTCTCGCCCACCATATAAGATACATCCCAAACCTTTCGGTCCGCATAACTCTTTTGGCGTGACTGAGCCGTACGAATTCTCTCCTGGATAACTTTAACTTTCTCCAAGGCATTCTGGACTAACTCTGTCCCCAATAGTCTAGCCTCGCCGGGCTCAAACCAGCCAACTCGACATCTACACCGTCTCCCATATAAAGCCTCATACGGACCCATCAGAATGTTGGACTAATAACTATTGTTATAAGCAAACTCCGCAACTGGCAAGAACTCAGCCCAAGAACCTCCAAAATCAATAACACAGGCACGCAACATATCCTCTAGTATCTTGATAGTACGCTCAGACTACTCTTCCGTCTGAGGATGAAAAGCCGTGCTCATCTGTATCTGAGTGCCCAACTCTTAATGAAAAGTCCTCCAGAACTGGGAAGAAAACTGAGTACCCCTATCCGAGACAATAGAAACTGGAACCCCATGCAACCGCACAATCTCTCGGATGATATTCTATTCTAACCACTCCGAAGAATAGGTGGTACACACCGGAATGTAGTGCGCAGACTTGGTCAGCCTATCAACAATCACACAAATAGAATCAAAGTTCCTCGAGGTAAGAGGAAGACCACTCACAAAGTCCATAGTAATGCTCTCCCATTTCCACTCTGGAATATCCGTCTGCTGAAGTACACCACCAGGTCTCTGATGCTCATACTAGACCTGCTGACAATTGATACACCTAGCCATATAACTCACAATGTCCTTTTTCGTTCTCCTCCACCAATAATGCTGCCTCAAGTCCTGGTACATCTTTGCGGCACCAGGATGAATAAAATACCGTGAGCTGTATGCCTCATCTAATATCAACTCTCGGAGCCATCCACGTAGGGCACGCAAATCCGACCCTGCATCCGCAACACACCATCACTACAAATAGTCACATCTCTAGCATCATCATGCTGGACCCTGTCCTTCAGGACAAGCAAATGTGGGTCATCATACTGGCGCTCCCTGATGCGATCATATAAAGAATACCGGGAAACCACACAATCCAACACCCGACTAGGCTTGAAAATATCCAACCTCACCATCCGATTTTCAAAGGCTTGAACATCAACTGCAAAGGGCCTCTCCCCAACTGGAGTGTACGCCAAGTTACCCATATTCACCGCCTTCTGGCTTAAAGTGCCAGCCACTATATTAGCCTTCCCTGGATGATACAATATGGTAATATCATAGTCCTTGAGTAACTCAAGCCACCTCCGCTGCCTCAAATTGAGGTCCTTCTGCTTAAACAATTGCTGAAGACTGCGATGATCCGTGAACACCTCACAGGATACGCCATATAGATAGTGCCGCAAAATCTTGAAAGTATGAAGTATAGCAGCTGTTGGCCCATGTTTCAGTTGAGTTTTGAAGATTGACAAATGAACTGATAGAGGGATCTGGTCCATCTTGTACTACACACTTTGAATCAACAAGGGCACATGCAGAGTACGTGAGGAAAATAATGCACCAAAGATCACGTATCAATATCTTCTGATCATAATTGAAAAGGTTTCATTGGGATAAGGAGGATAGTCTCCTTATGTGAAGAGAACTTAATCCTAAGTTAGGGTAAGAGTTGGAGTTTGCATTGGCGAAGGACTTGAATTGTGAACGGATAAGAAGTTGAGTCTTAATCAAACTCTAACTGCTAACTCAATATATGATAGCGTTAGTTCTCTTTTACAAGCAACACATACAAGCAGAAGTAAAAGCTTATTTGAGAGCAAAAAGAGCGAGTCTGATTTGCAAGCAATATATGCAAGTTACAAGTTTGGACGCCTACAGCTAATGAACCTAGAGAAGAACCAGTTCCATCTGATTGTTTTATTTCTAGTTCAATTGTAGTAGGTTTTATATTGTACCTTTCAACTTTCCTAGAAGCAATTGTATTAGGTACATTGTGTCATCAAGTTAGATTTAACTTGATAGTGTCGTAGCAGCTGAGGCTGTATGCCACACTGGGATTAGAGTTTAATCCTTAGGTTTACAAAGAGTTTTATTAATGTTGTTTTGGCTCATTGATTTTAGTGGAGTTTGGAAAACTCCTACTGAGTGGTAGGTCGTGGTTTTTTCACCTTTTGAGCCAGGTGTTTTCCACGTAAAAATAGTTGTGCACTTTACTTTCATTTTTTATTATTACGTAAACTACAGTAGTTAGAACACCTAGAAGTACACGGTTCTTCTAACGAGAAAATTAGGTACCACACAAATCACCCCCCTCCCCTCTTGTGGGGTATTGGCGTTTATTCACATCAATTGGTATCAGAGACAGGTTATCCTTGAAGAGGTTAACACCGTAGGAAAAAGATCAATGTGCACCACCTAGGAATTGGGAAGGACAGTCTACTACAAGGCCTCCACTCTTCAATGGGCTCTACTAATCTTGGTGGAAAAATAGAATGACAGACCATATCATGGGTGAAGATTATGAACTTTGGGACATCATCAGTGATGGTTCTCTTGCTACAACCAAGAAGAATGCCGAACAAATGGATGTTCCAAAAACTAGAGCAGATTGTACTATTGAAGATCTAAGGAAATGGGAGAAAAATTCTAAAGACAAGAAATGGCCAGTGTGTGGACTTGGCCCAGCAGGATTCAGGGATATACAACTGCCAAGGAAATTTGGGACACTTTACAAGTGGCTCATGAAGGAACACCTCAAGTGAAGAGGTCCAGAGGAACTCTACTATATTCTCAATATGAGAATTTTACTATGAAGGATGGTAAAACTATCCAAGAGATGTATACTAGGTTCACTACACTGACAAATGAACTTGAGTCTCTTGGAAGGGTTACTCTGGAAGAAGACAAGGTAGAGAAGATTTTAACTAGACTTTTGCCAATCTCCTTAGAAAGCAAAATCATTGCCATTTGCTACTCTGAAATTGGATGAACTAATCGGAAACTTGACTACTTATGAATTGAGAAGGAAAACTATGAAGATGGATGCTCCAAAGAAAGAGAGAAGTCTGGCTCTTAGGATCTCAGAAGGATCAGATCTTGAAGATGATGAAATGGCAATGATAACTAGAGACTTCAAGAAATACCTTATGTGAGGCAAGGGATCTTCAAGAGGACCAACATTCAACAAACCTAGGTCTCCTGAGAAGCAGCCAAATGATGGTTGCTTTAAATGTTGAAAGGCAGATCATATGATCAAGAACAGGTTCAACCAAGGAGAAACAAAGTTACTACCAAAGCCATGGTTGCTGCATGGGGAGATACGTCAGATGAAGACTCAGAAAATGAAGCTGAAGATGAGCAAGCTCTTATGGCCATCGGAGAATCAGAAGATGAACATGAGGTAAGTGTTCTACATCTTACAGAAAAGATAAAATTCCTGTTTAAAGAAAAATTGGCTGAACTCTTGACGGACTTCATAGATGAATGTAAAATAATAAACAGTGAGAAAGATGTTCTGTCTAGGGATTGTGCAATACTAGAAGAAAAATGCAAAAGACTAGAATCTAGGGTTGATTAGAGCAATAACCTAAATCCTGAGTTGAGAACCAGGTTCTTAAACTGGAAAAGTGTCCTAGAACTCAATTCTAAAAATTTGAAACTAAAAATAGGGACAGGAAAGAAAAATGTTGATCAATTATTTCTCACACTAGAAGAAAATTTAGGAAAAATTAAAGATGAATCAATCAAGGTTTTTAAAGAAGAATTAGTAAAGGTGAAGCATGAACTAGACAGAACTTGAAAATGGAACAAGGCTTTCGATGCACTCTCCTGGTTGCAAGAGCATCACAACAGCAACAAGAGAGGACTTGGGTTTGGGACTCAAGATCCAAAATGGGATCCCAAAAACAAGTATCTCACTCTTCCCGAGAACAAAATCTATGCACATTGTGGTAAGATTGGCCATTACAAAAATGAATGTAATGCAAAAGAAAAGACCAGTCAAAGGAACAAACGTTTTGTTCACGAAAAACATAAACTTCCTGGATGGGCAAAGAAAAATCTAATTCATCCTTTTGCCCATAGAAAGGGACCCAAAATAGTTTGGGTTCCTAAGACTAACCCTTGATTTTATTTTGCAGGTCCAAGTGAAAGTAAGTAGCCAAATTTGGTACATGGATAGTGGCTGCTCAAAACATATCACTGGTAACAAGGACCAGTTTTTTTTACTTGAGAACCTAAGAGGAGGCAATGTCTCCTTTGGAAATGGAAAGAAAGGTGAGATAATTGGGTTTGGAAAGGTAGGAAAGACAGAATCTCATTCCGTTGAGAATGTCTACTTGATAGATGTCTTGAAATATAGCCTGATAAGTGTGTCAAAACTGTGTGAAAGAGGTAATCCAGTGGCTTTCACTTCCTTAAAATGTTTTGTGATTAACCTTACTACAAACAAGATTGTTTTGCAGGGAAGAAGAGTTAACAATATTTACATTGTAGATTTGTCAACTCTTTATGAAAATGAATACACTTGTCTAAGTGTGTTAATAAATGATACCCTCCTTTGGCACAAAAGACTTGGTCATGCTAGTCTAATTATACAAATTAGTCTCCAATGACTTGGTGACAGGGCTACCTTATATCAAGTTCAAGGAAGACAAAGTTTGTGAGGCATGTGCAAGGGGGAAGCAGGTAAGGTGATCTTTCAAATCTAAGAAAACTGTAAGCTCGCCCAAGTCGTTGGAACTGGTTCATATGGATCTCTGTGGTCCAATGAGAGCCATAAGCAGATGTGGTAAAAGATATGTTATGGTGCTGGTTGATGATTTCTCTAGATTTATCTGGGTGCTATTTCTAACTTCTAAAGATGAAGCATTTGAAATGTTCACAGCGTTTGTTAGAAAAATCCTGAAACAATTAGGAAATCAACTTGCATCCATTAGGTCTTACCATGGAACTGAATTTGAAAATGCAAAGTTTGCTGAATTTTATGATGAAAATGGAATAGATCATAATTTCTATGCCCCTAGAACTCCTCAGCAAAATGGGGTAGTTGAAAGGAAGAACATGACCCTTGATGATATAGCAAGGACTATGTTAATTTCCAGTAAACTACCTCATAGATTTTGGGAAGAGGCAATAAATACAGCACGCTACATAATAAATAGGTGTATGACCAGACCACTAGTAGAGAAAACTCCCTATGAGTTACTTAAAGGGAGAAAACCAAATATATCCCACCTAAGGGATTTTGGTTGCAAGTGATAGGTGCACAATAATGGCAAAGGTTCCCTTGGTAAGTTTGATCCCAGAAGTGATGAGGGAGTATTCTTGGGATATTCTTCACATAGAAAAGTTTATAAAGTCATTAATAAAAGAACTCTATGTGTAGAAGAAAGTGTACATGTTATTTTTGATGAAACTAACACTCTTTCTGAGAGACAGGAACATGAAGATGAAGCCATTGGACTGGTGAGACAACTGACTGACGCTACAGCACAAGTCAAGGAGGCATCCAAGGAAGAAACATGTGATGGAACAGATCCTTTTACCCTGGGCATCCTTACAGGGGAACAAATATGAGAGGAAATGCACAAAATTCTCTAAAGGAAGCTGTACCTGAACTTGTGCCTCTACAACATAATAATGAAGGAGAGGATAGCAGAAACCAGCTGGTGGGAAAATCTTACAGGTACCTGAGTTCTCACGCCATAGAGAACATAATCAATGATCCCAAATATGGAGTCAAGACTAGATCACAACTGAAGCATCTGTGTGCATTTGATGCCTTTTTATCCCTAATCGAACCTAAGAATGTGAGTGAAGCTCTACAAGATGAAGACTGGATAAATGCTATGCAAGAAGAACTCAATCAATTTGAAAGAAGCAAAGTCTGGCACTTGGTTCCAAGACCTAAGGACATGCCAGTCATTGGGACAAAATGGGTTTTCAGAAACAAGCTCGATGAATATGGAACAGTTACAAGAAATAAGGCAAGGTTGGCGGTTCAAGGTTATAGTCAAGAGGAAGGCATTGACTATGATGAGACTTTTGCTCCAGTTATCAGACTTGAAGCAATTATACTTCTCATACCTTTGCAGCACATATGGAATTCACTCTTCATCAAATGGATGTGAAAAGTGCCTTCCTAAATGGCAATCTCAAAGAAGAAGTGTTTGTGAATCAACCTCCTGGATTTGAAAGCAAAGAATGTCCTGATCATGTATACAAACTGGATAAGGCTCTTTATGGTCTCAAGCAAGCCCCAAGAGCTTGGTATGAAAGATTGTCAAAATTCCTTTTGGAGCATGGGTACAAAAGAGGTAAAATTGATAGTACTTTGTTCCTAAAGGAAAAAGGTAAAGATCTTCTAGTTGTTCAGATTTTTGTCAATGACATAATTATTGCGGCCACAATAGAGAGGTTGAGCAGTGATTTTGCAAAACTAATGGGCAGTGAATTTGAAATGAGTATAATGGGAGAACTCAATTTCTTCTTAGGGTTGCAAATCAAACAAAGTCCAAACGGTACCATGATTCATCAGCAGAAGTACTCAAAAGAACTGATCAAGAAATTTAAAATGGAAGAACCCAAAGAAATAGATACTCCTATTGCAACTGCCACAATGTTAGATGATGATGAACCCGGTTCATCAGTTGATCAAAATCTCTACAGGGGTATGATTGGTTCACTTTTGTATCTTACTGCAGGCAGACCTGACATTATTTTCAGTGTAGGACTTTGTGCCTGTTTCCAAGCAAATCCAAAGGAGTCACACTTGACTGCAGTCAAAAGAATATTGAGATATCTAAAAGGTACAACTGATATGTGCTTGTTGTATCTAAAAGGTAGTAATTTTGACTTAATTGGATATGCTGATGCTGACTATGCAGGTTACATAGTAGACAGGAAGAGTACTTCAGGTATGGCACACTTCCTAGGTTCCTTTCTTGTATCTTGGGCTACCAAAAAGCAGAATTTAGTGGCCCTCTCCACTGCTGAAGCTGAGTATATTATTTCCGCCTCATGTTGTGCTTAGCTACTATGGATCAAGCAACAATTAGTAGATTTTGGAATTGAAGTGGGATGCATACCTATATTTTGTGATAACACTATTGCAATCAGTATGACAAAGAACCCTGTTCATCAGAAGAGGACTAAGCACATAGATGTTAGACACCACTTCTTAAGGGACAATTATGAAAAGGGGCTAATTTCCATAGAATTCTGTGCCACTGATAAACAAATAGCTGACATCTTCACAAGGCACTAAGTAGAGAAAACTTTGAGAGAAACAGGTTGGAATTAGGGATAATTAAAATCACCTAGAGGTCATGTTTAGAATGCACAACGAAAAAAAAAATTAAATTTTTTTGGTTAGTAGTTCTCAAATCTGTGAATATTAGACTAATTCCTACTCAGCTACATACTTTGAAATAAGTATACTCCTGTGACATGTGGTTATATAATTCACTAATCTCTTACAAAATTTCTATTCTGACATTAGAGGCATGATCAAGAGAAGTGTCATATGAAGAACCTGGTTCATCAATATGTACTCATGAGGAAAGTCAGGTATGTTTCTATACTTTGCACAATTAGAAAATTGTAATTTTCAATCATGAGCAAGAGTCCTAGAAATTCCAATCGTCTCAAAATTCTATCCGTTGGAAGCTAATTGAACTAGTTTCTTGTAATTAGAAATCTAAGAATAACGGAACTCTTTTCCTAAAACTTAGCAATATAATTAATAGGAGACCAGAAATCTACACTGATAAGACTCCTACTGATGTCTGAAAAGTGCTTTTTCTGATGCAATAATTACCCCTCTTTAAAAAGCCTCTTAAGTCATTTCATAACCGTCATTAGCCTCTAAATCTCTGATCATCTCCAAAACCCTCAAAGCAAAGGTCACTGAGTCCAGCTTTGAGTTGGATCAATACATCTCTGCAAGTAAGGGAGATGAACCTAGGTCTTCTTAAATTCTCCGCCTCAAGAAAATCCAACAGAGGTAAAATCTTGTTTTGCTTCGGTAGATGTAGGTGAAAAAATAGAGCATAGAAATGTTTTGGTGGGGCGGTTAAGAACATTTTTGGATATGAGTCTGTAGAACAAATGAAGAAAAGGGAAGACGAAGGTGTTATCTATCTGTGGAAGTGGGGGTAATGGGGTATCACATTCAGGTGGAAGTGAATCTGGGGAAGCTGTTGAGGGGTTGGTAGATTTAAGTAAACAAACTGGTCCATCAGTGGATAAGACGTTGGCTGACCTGATGAAGAAGTTGGGGGATAGCTATGACCCCAAGAAACGAAAGTCCTCTTCCCTTGAAACTCCTGCTGCTACAAAACCATCAAAGAAATCCAAGACTGCATCTCCCAAGGTTGCACCTAGGGCTAAAACAACAAGAAGCAAAGTGAGAGAAAGTGAAGCTGAGTTAAAGAGGGCACTGGAATAAGGTAAGAAGAAAAGACTAGATAAAGGAAAGGGGAAGGTTGGTGAGAGTTTAGAAACTGTGGCTAAGGAGGACGAAGAGGTGATGGAACAGGTCTATCTAGCAACACAAACTTAGAGGGCTCCTATTGCAAAACCCAAGGAGACTAAGACTTCTTCCAAGAAGTCTTCAAAAGATGTACCTGTTGAGTCCTCCCTTGCAAAGAGAATAAGATCTACCTCTAAAGGCAAACATATGAAAAAGGTTGTAGAAGAAGAAGAAAATGATGAAGAAGAAGATGATTCTGAGAACGAGCAGGATTGATTTGCCAATTTTGGCAAAAGAAATATTCTTAAGGGTAGGCTGCTGAAAGACCTGGAGGAGCTAGGCATGTTGCGGCTTCTAACATCTCTGGAAGCTCAAGGTTATAAGGACATGGTCCTTCAGTTGAATGGGAAACTAGCTAGGAAGGAACTGGTTGAGTTAATGGCTAATGGGTCAGTGAAGAATGGTGTGGTGACAAGTTCTGTTAAGGGGGTCAAGGTAAAGTTTAATGCTGGGAAGATGGGTGAGATCTTGAATATCCCTTGTGAAGGATATGATGATTACACAAGTCAAAGATGGCCTTGTTCCGATGGATTACCTTCAGAATTGTAGATTACTAGAAATATTTGTGATACCACATCAGAGGCAGAAGTGCCCGAGGCCAGGGCAGTGCAAAAGAGTGAGATGAGGCATGAGCACAAGGTGTTCTTTGAGTTTTTCAACAAATGCCTCCTGCCCAGATAGGAAAGAAGGCATACTGCTAATTATATGGACTTTGTGCTCATATAGTGCTTGACTGAAAGTAAGCGAATCAACTAGGCTGTGTTCATGATGAAGCTGCTGGAAAGGGTAATCAATGGTTCAAAGGCCCATGCCATCCCTTATGGATTTATTCTGACCACTGTTCTCGAACGACTACATGTTCCCTTGAAGAACTGGGAGATGGCATCTAGAAAGGAACACTTTGGCATCAAGACTCTTCAAAGTTGTGACTATATGCTTAGCACTGTTCCTGTTGAACCTTGTTCATCGGCTAAAACTCTTGTAAAAATCAAAGTCAGGCCCTTAATTCAGGAGGTTAGACTGAAGGATGCTGAAATAGCAAGGCTTAATGCCATGGTGGCAGAATTGGAGGGGGAAAGTAATGGACTTAGATCTGAGCTAGCCAAGAAGAAGGAGAAGAATGAGGCATGCTACAACAAATTCTTAACCTGTTAAAAGTCCAACCCTCTAGCTCATCCAAGCCTTAGGAGTCCTGTGTCTAGTACCCAGTCTAGTTTCCCCTCTTCAGTGACAAGTTTATATGGTTCTTGATCTGTTTTTTCTTTTTGCTCATGGTTGGAGGTTTTATGTTTCTTTTCGTGGACTGCTTCGTAGGAACATTTCTGTAATCAATGAATGAAACTTTCCGGTTATTGTTAATCTTGTTCTAAATAATTATTTCTGAGATGATTTTTGATTAACTTGAACATCTGTTCACTTGCAGTTTCCCTAGAGGCCATCAGTAGATATTAACTTCGAAGAATTCACATCATTTATGCAACTTTTCAATGATGCCAAAAGGGGGAAGATATTGTGCTTAAAAATGTTTTTCTGATCTAGTGATGTTTATGACCTAAATGTGACCTCCTTAATGATAAGTTAAATCATTTTATAAGTGTTGATTTCAGCTAAGTCAATAGGTTCCTGATCACAACAAGCACAGAGTTTGTCATCATCGAAAATGGAAAAATTTTTGGCCCAAGTTTCAGTTGAGTTTTGAACATTGACAAATGAAATGATAGAAGGACCTGGTCCATCTTGTACTACACAGTCTGAATCAACGAGGGCACATGCAGAGCACGTGAGGAAGATAATGCACCAAAGATCACGCATCAATATCTTCTGATCATAATCGAAAAGGTTGCATTGGGATAAGAAGGATAGTCTCCTTATGTGAAGAGAACTTAATCCTAAGTTAGGATAAGAGTTGGAGTTTGCATTGGCCAAGGACTCGAATTGTGAACGAATAAGAAGTGGAATCTTAATCAAACTCTAATTGCTAACTCAATATATGATTGTGTTAGTTCTCTTTTACAGGCAGCACACACAAGCAGAAGTAAAAGAATATTTGAGAGCAAAAAAGAGCGAGTCTGATTTGCAAGCAATATATGTAAGTTACAAGTGTGGATGCCTACAGCTACATGAACCTAGAGAAGAACCAGTTCCATCTAATTGTTTTATTTATAGTTCAATTGTAGTAGGTTTTATATTGTACCTTTTAGATTTCCTAGAAGCAATTATATTAGGTACGTTGTGTCATCAAGTTAGAGTTAACTTGATAGTATCGCAGCAGCTGAGGCTGTGTGCCATACTAGGATTAGAGTTTAATCCTTAAGATTACAAAGAGTTTTGTAAATTCTACTTTGGCTCATTGATTTTAGTGGAGTTTGGGAAAATCATACTGAGTAGTTGGTTGTGGTTTTTTCACCTTTTGATCCAGGTGTTTTCCACGTAAAAATAGCTGTGCACTTTACTTTCAGTTTTTGTTATTCTGTAAACTGCAGTAGTTAGAACACTTAGAAGAACCAGGTTCTTCTAACGCGAAAATTAGGTACCACACAAATCACCCCCCCCCCCCTCTTGTGTGGTATTGACGTTTATTCACATCAGCAGGCAAGTCCTAATCATGAACATGGTAGTTCTTCTCATGAGGCTTTAGCTGACGTGAAGCATACGCAATAACTCTACCCTCCTACATCAAAACACATCCAATCCCAACTCTCGATGCATCACTATATACCAAATAAGAGCCTGAAGCTGATGGCAATACTAGCACAGGAGCCGTAGTCAACATTGACTTGAGCTTTTGGAAGCTCTCCTCGCACTCATCAGAACACATAAATGGTGCATTCTTCTGCGTTAACTTCGTCATAGGTGAAGCAATAGATGAAAAACCCTGGACGAACCTACGGTATTACCCCGCAAAACTGAGGAAACTCCAAATCTCAGCAGATGAGGACGGTCTGGGCCAACTCTGCACCACCTCGATCTTCTTTGGGTCAACCTAAATACCATCACTGGGCACCACCTGTCCCAAAAAAGCCACGGAACTGAGCCAGAACTCACACTTGGAGAACTTCGCATAGAGCTTCTCCTATCTCAGCCTCTACAAAACCACCCTCAAGTGTTGCGCGTGCTCCTCCTGGCTACGCGAGTACACCAATATATCATCAATAAACACGATCACAAAAGAATATAAATACGGCCGGAATACACTGTTCATCAGGTGCATGAATGCGGCTGTGGCATTAGTCAGCCCAAAAGACATAACCAGAAACTCATAATGTCCATATCTCGTCCGGAAAGTTGTCTTCATAATGTCAGAATCTCTAATCTTCAGCTGGTGATAGCCTAAACGGAGATCAATCTTCAAGAATACCTTTGCCCCTTAAAGCTGGTCAAGCAAATCCTTAATACGAGGTAATGGGTACTTGTTCTTCACTGTCACTTTATTCAACTGTATGTAATCAATGCACAGTCTCATCCTGCCATCCTTCTTCTTTACAAATAACACAGGTGCACCCAACGGCGACACACTCGGGCAAATGATCCCCTTATCTATGAGTTCCTGCAGCTTCTCCTTAAACTCCTTTTACTCTGCTGGTGCCATACGATAGGGAGGAATAGAAATAGGCTGACTGTCCGGCACCAAATCAATATCGAAGTCAATATCCTTGTCCGGCAGCATGCCCGACAGGTCTGATGGAAACACATAAAGGAATTCTCTCACCACGGGGACAGAATCAAGATTAGGAGAATCAACCCCAACATCCCTCAGAAATGCCAAATATAATAAACATATCTTCCCAACCATCCGTGGGCCTTTAGGAAAGAGATTACCCTGCTGGCTACATAATCAGTCATACTACACCACAAGATCCTTGGGATATCCGGCATAGCCAACGTGACTGTCTTGGCGTGACAGTCCAGAATAGCATGGCACGATGATAGCCAATCCATGCCCAGAATAACATCAAAATCTACCATGCTCAGTAGCAGCAAGTCAGCTCGGGTCTCCAGACCCCTAATAGTAACAAGACAGGACCGATGCACGTGGACCACAATAATAGTATTACCCATCGGGGTAGATACATGCACAGGTAATGGTAAAGACCTTTGGGTAGTCCCCAAATAATGAGCGGAGTAAGAAGAGACATAAGACTATGTGGATCCAGGATCAAATAAAACTGAGGAATCTCCCTGGCAGACTGAAATAATACCTGTATTAACAACATCTGAAGCAGCAACATCTGACCTTCCCTGAAGAGTGTAGCAACGAGCCTGACCACTACCAGATCGGCCGCCCCCTCTGGGGCGACCCCTAACTTTCTGACCCTCACCCCTAGCTGACTGGGCGGGTGCTGAAGACACTGGGCCAAAAGACGAGGGCTGACACCTCTGCTGAGATGAACTGGAAGAACAACGGGGACACTTCCTCCTTATATGCCCAAACATGCCACACTCATAACAACTCCCTGGCGCTAGGGGCTGGGACTGAAGGGATCCCCTCGCACTAGAGTAGTTGGCTGAAAAACTAAGCCGAGTTGAACCCTGAACAGATAGGGCATGAGACGAACCCTACGCTGGAAGTGCGCTCAAAGACGGTTGACCCTGCTAAGAGCCTTGATAACCCCGACCAAAAGATAAACCATTGTACTCTGACCGCGCTGGATGTGGACCCTGAAAGAACGACCCCTTCTCTATTGAAATTGGCTCCTAGACGGAGCACCACTGGAGCCACCTGATCCTCTAGGCCTCTTGGCCTCCCTCTCCTCTCTCTCCTGACTGCGAACCATCTTAATATCGTAGGCTATATCCACCGCCTCCTCAAAGGTATGACTCATGACCCTCTCTTGAGTCGTCAGAATTCGAATGGGATAAATGAGCCCATCCACAAATCATATGATCCTCTCCTGATCCGTCTGACCATCCACAGTGCATAACGGGCTTACTCTAGAAATCTAACCTCATAATGCGTCACAGACATATCCCCCTGGCGAAGCATCTCAAACTGGCTACGTAACTCCTCCCGCTGAGATCGAGGAACCCCACTTCTACAGAAAGATAGTGGAGAACTCCTGCCAAGACAATGGCGCTGCACCTGCCGGCCTACACCGCTCATATGCCTCCCACCAGGTGAAGGCTTCTCCTGAGAACTGAAAAGTGGTAAAAGATACCCCACTAGTCTCCAAGATCTGTCCTGAGCATGCGTCGACACTTGTCGAGAAACCCCTGGGCATCCTCGCCTGGAACACCGCTAAAAGTCAGAGGTGAAAGCTTTCTAAACCTCTCCAGACGACGCTGCTCATCATCTGGCATCACTAGTACCCCATCACCCTGAAGTGGAACAACTGGTTGAACATGGGCAACTGGCTGAACTGGTGGTGCCTCTGGGGTTTGCAAACCCTATACACCCTGCTCTGGAGTACAAGTTGTAGGGGTCTGATGAACACCCTTGGTCTGGGATGTAACTGCGGTAGTAGCTTAGACTGCCTGAGCCAAGCAGGTGCAAACCGATAAGATTTGAACCAGGGCTTCCTGAAGACCTGGAATCACAGTAGGCACTACTGGTGCCTGATCAGGTGATACTGGAACCTCTACAGCTGGAGGCTGATCCTAAATGGGGCAACTGGTACGGCCCCTGCTGCTCTACCTCGACCACGACTACGGCCGCATCCCCGCCCTCTAGTGGATGGCAATGGTGGTCGTCCGCCACGTCCGGTCGCACGTGTTCTCGCCATCTGCGAGAGAATAGAATACAAAAGTTTAGTTCTCATATCAACAAAGTCGCATGACAAGAATTTCAAGAATATGAAGTTTTCCTAAAGGTTCTGCAGCCTCCCGAGGATAAGTACAGACATCTCGGTACTGATACGCGAGACTGTACTGAATCAGCTCATGACTCGCGAGACCTGGTAACCTAGCCTCTGATACCAACTTGTCACGACCCAAACCCCGATCATGATGGCGCCAAACACCTTGTAAGGCAAGCACGACCATATAATCAATCCCAGCCAAAACAATGACTTAATTACCAGTTTTAAGATAAAATCTCAGTTTAATAACCATAGAAATACTGCGAAAAACATATTCAACAGTTATAACATCCCAAAAGATCCGGCGCCACAGGTCTGAGCCTCTAAGTACACTAAACTAGCAAAAGATAGATAAAAGGGGACATCAGGTTCTGCGCACACCAGCAGCTACCCTGATAACTCCGGAACTATTCAAGGCAATAGTAGATAAGAACAGCTAAGCCCCCAAGATCCATGTATCTGCACACAAGGTGCAGGGAGTAGAGTGAGTAGTTCCAACTCAGTGAGTAATAGCAATAAATAATAGCTGAATGTAAGAAATCCGGTAAAAACAGTATACAGTTCTATTTTCAACGGCAAGAACAGTAAATGAGTACCAAACAGGGAGAAAAATCTGTTAAATACTTCCATTTCCATCCGACCAATAAATAACACTACTGTGGCACGCAACCCGATCAAACAACAGGCATATAAATTGCTGTAGCGTGCAGCCCGGTCCAATATATATATATATATATATATATATATATATATATATATATATATATATATATATATATATATATATATATATATATATATATATATATATATGCCTCGCGCAGCCCGATCCAATAAATATAGCCAGTTGCGCTCATTGAGGTGTGTACAGACTCCAGCGGGGCTCTTTTAGCCCAATAGCTAAAATACTGCGGCGTGTAGTCCGATCCATATAATATACTACTGTGGCGTGCAGTCCGATCCATGCAATATAATACTGCGGTGTGCAGACCGATCCAATACATGTATATGCATATACTGCTGCGGCGTGCAGCCCAACCCATATAATATAATACTACGGCGTGTAGTCCGATCCAATACATGTATATGTATATACTGCTGTGCCGTGCAATCCGATCCAATACATGTATATGTATATACTGCTGCAGCATGCAGCCCGACCCGATATATATGTATATTTATCACATAGCCTCACTACGGGGTCCTTGACCCCTCTCAGTAAATATAGACTTGGCCTATCGGGCCAACTCACCTAAGACAGGGTATTCAACCCTAGGTATTGCTCATTTAGGGTGCTAGTTGCAAAGTCCGGTTTATTTCATGATTTACAGTCAAAGTCAGGACAACTAGTATGTGTCGGACAGCTAGGGTGCCAGTTGCAAAGTCTGATTTATTTCTACAGATCGGCACGAGGCCCAACATAGCAACTAGCCCAAAATATACGAGCACAAGCTCAACCTCAGTCAAGAAATATAGTAAGTCATCTTTCGGGATGGACCAAGTCCAGGTCCCCAGCAGATACATCACCACGCTCATCACGAGACGCATATCTTATTTCAACATAGCACCAGATAGTGAAAATACGGGGTTTCAAACCCTCAGTATATCGTTCATAACCATTACTCACCTCAAACCGGCCAAAATCCTAGCTTCCCTTGCGCTTTCCTCACAAATCGACCTCCTCGGGTAAAGAATCATATCAAAACCACAAGGAATATTTTATAATAGGCTAATGGGTTATAACCCAATAGAAAGAACTGAAAAATCACCCAAAAACACAAAGTTGGCAAAACCCGAGCCATGGCCCACTTCTCGAAAAATTGCAAAATTCACATAACCGGAATCCTCGTATCGCCACGAGTCCGTACATATAAATTTACAAGAATCAGAGTCCATTGACCCCTTCAAATCAACACTTTAAGTTCACATGAGTTTCAATCCCTAATCACCATTTTTAACTTCAAAAACCTTGAATTCTTTGTGTTTGATCCATGTTTTAACACTATAAAGACATACTCTAGGTCCAAGAATCCATACCTGATGTTTTCCCCAAAATCCTATTCAAAATGGCTCCCAGATTTTCCTTAGTCCGAGGTCCAAATGTTCTTCTCTTTTTCAAACTTATGAAAAATCACTGTTCACTAAACCTGGTCGATTTCCGCTTCAGCGTCGGTTTTTCTGCTTCAGCGACTCCCACTTTCGCGACCATTTGACCGCTTCTGCGGTTTGACTAAAATCCTTAGCGACCGCTTCTACGGTCACAGCCTTTTCCTCAGCTTCCGCTTGCGCGACTCCTCAGCCGCTTCCGCGGTCGCCGCTAAAGTGGCTCCCCTTCCGCAAAAGCGGAAATACCAAAAGCCTTCAGCTGTCTTCATGCAATAAATTCCCAAACCTCCGATCAACCATCCGAAAACACCCCGAGGCCCCCGGGACCCCAAGAAAAACAACCAACCTACTTCAAAACATCATACGAACATGTTCTAATCATAAAAACACAACCTTTAACACAAAATTCATCAACTTATTACGGATTCAAGCCTAAGTTCAACTATAACTTCCAAAATTCACATTCAATCTAAAACTCGACCAAACGACGTCTAATTGACCTAATATTTGCAAATATCCAAAATCAGTTAACGAAGCCACAACAACTCTCAGAATTCCATTCCAACCTCCGAATCAAAATCTCACATATCAACCAGAATTCACCGAAATTCAAACTTACCCAATTAGAGCCTAATTCTACACCGGACCTCCAAATTCAATTGTGATTTCACTCCCAAGTCATAAATCACCACCCAAAGCTAGTCGAACCGTTGGAAATCCATTCTAAGCCCTATAGCTAATAGTCAATATACGGTTGATCTTTCCAAACTAGCCTTCTCTTAAAGAGACTAATTGTCTCAATTTCATCCAAACTCTGACCGAATCACTCCAAACACTACCAACACATATAATGAAGCTTACCGAAGCATAAAACGGAAAAACACAGGGTGGTAACTCATGTGACGACGGGATGGGTCGTCACATTTTATTATATGCAAACTCTGTCAAAGGCAGGAATTGATCCCACGAACCTCAAAAATCAATAACACATGCTCGGAGCATATCCTCCAATATGTGAATAGTCCTCTCGGACTGACCGTCCACCTGGGGATGAAATGTTGTACTCAGCTGAACCTAGGTGCGCAACTCCTTCTGAAACACTTTCCAGAAATGTGAGGTAAACTGCGGACCTCGATCTTATATGATAGATATAGGCACTCCTTGAAGGCGAACAATATGCCTGATATAAATCCCCGCTAACCTCTCAGACGAGTAGGTGGTGGGAACAGGAAAAAAATGTGCTGACTTGGGCAGACTATCAACAAAAACCCAAACCACATCAAACTTATTCAGAGTCATCGGAAGGCCAGTAACGAAGTCCATAGTGATCCCCTCCCGCTTCCACTCGGGAAGCTCGATTTTCTTAAATAAACCACCAGGCCTCTGATGCTCATATTTAACCCGTTGACAATTCAAACATCGTGCTACATACACCATAATATTCTTTTTTATTCTGTACCACCAATAATGTTGCCGCAAATCCGGATACATCTTTGTTGCGCTTGGATGAATAGAATACCGGGAACTATGAGCTTCTTCTAAAATCAATTCTCGAAGATTCAACATCTGGCACACAAATTCGCCCTTGAAATCACAAAACTTTATCAACATCTAAGGTGACATGCTTGGCACCTCCTCGCTGAACCGTGTCTTTAAGGACACATAAATGGCGATCATCAAACTATCGATCGCGGATACCCTCAAATAATAAAGAGCGAGCGACCGTGCAAGCTAGCACTTGACTAGGCTCAGAAATATACAATCACACAAATGATTGGCTAAGGCCTGAACCTCCATAGCAAGCGACCTCTGACTGACCAGAATATAAGCAAGACTGCTCATACTGGCTGACTTCCTACTCAAAGCATCGGCCACCACATTTGCCTTTTCCAGGTGATATAAAATGGTGATGTCATAATCTTTCAGCAACTCCAACCATCTTCTCTGCCATGAATTCAATTTCTTTTGTTTAAATACGTACTGAAGGCTCTTGTGATCAGTGAATACTTCACATGTCACGCCCTACAAATAATGCCTCCAAATCTTCAATTCATGAACAATCGTTGCCAATTCCAAGTCATGAACTAGATAGTTCTTTCCATGAATCTTCAACTTCCTCGAAGCATAGGCAATAACCTTGCAATCTGCATCAATACTGCACCAAACCCAATACGGGAAGCATCACAATAGACAATATAAGGTCCCGATCCTGTGGGCAACACTAATACTGGTGTTGTGGTCAAGGCTTTCTTGAGCTTCGAAAAGCTCGCCTCACACTCATTAGACCATTTGAACTGGACACTCTTCTGGGTCAATCTAGGCATCGGAGTTGCAATAAATAAAAACCCCTCCACAAATTCCCGATAATAACATGCTAATCCCAAGAAACACCGGATCTCTATGGCTGATGCCGGTCTAGACCAGTTCTTGACTGCCTTGATCTTCCTTGGATCAACCTGAATACCTTCTGCCGTCACTACATGACCGAGGAATACAACTGAACTTAGCCAAAATTCACATTTTGAAAATTTGGCATATAGCTGACTATTCTTCAAAGTCTGAAAGCCACTCTGAGATGATGCGCATGCTCCTCCTCGCTGTGAGAGTATATCAATGTATCATCAAATAAAGTCTATTACAAACAAGTCTAAGTGAGGCCTGAACACTAGATTCATCAGTTCCATAAAAGTTGCTGGGGCATTTTCTAGCCCAAAATACATGGCCAAGAACTCATAATGTAACCTATATCTTTATTTGAACATCTCAATATTCCAAATTCTCCTAACTCCTAAATTTTTCAGAAATTTCGACAGAGTCTCCTCTGTAATGGGCCTATCCACCTGTCAGTGTGATACCAAAACAACTCCTAGCAATATTTCCACAATCCCACAACACCATAAGGTATATATCAAAATAGAAATGGCTAAATATGAATAGAAGTTATACAAGAATTATCAAATAAGCCTAACAGGCATGACTCCCATTTAAAATATAGTACAAGATTTTTATTTTTATAAAAGGGAAATTTTTTAACACATAAACTTTTCAGCACCAGGACCTTGTCCTTAAATAACATCCACCGCAGCTTCTTACTCGGTTCAAAATATTTCACATTATATAAAAATTTGAGGATCTCATCCTCAACTCTGAATCACAAGTATTTGCACATTATACCAACTGAAATCTGTTAATTCCTTTCTTTTTTCTTTTCAATAATTTCCGTCAAAGAAAATCAAAACATAAAATGAACCCTCGTACCGATAGGGCATATAATTGACAATAGAAATTAATTACCCTGAAATTATATCAAAATCCACTGTAGTAAGTAATAGTCACTTTTAGCCTCATAGCTATTCTTATTGACTAACACATAATAATAGGGATAGCTATCTCCATATAATAGCCCAATGTGAATATTCCCATAAGTAGATTTGAGGAAAAATATCCTTTATATAACGATCAGAATTGTACATGTGATGACACCATATGGTGTAGTGACCTTAGCCATACCATAGAAATTATATAGAGTGCTTAGTCTCCACCTCGAGGAGTCTCACCTCCACCTCTAACTTCCTGACCTCTACCCCTGGTCGGTCATGTAAGATAAGTATTGACTGCAATGGAGCACGTAACCTAAGTGTTTTCATAAATTATATTTCTCCAAACTACCACATTCACAACAATTCCTTTGAGGCTCAGCTAACTTGTTGAACATGACGACATATTTAGACACTGTCATGGTGACCTGGCAGAACCGTTCAGATTACATATACCACATATTGCAGAGAATTTGGGAGGAAACCTCCTTCAAAATATCTCAAAATAGAGTTGAGTAGGTAGTATTGCATTGGCCAGTCTGCCCTCTTCGTAGGCTTGTCACAAACACCGACGGCCAATTTCCTCTTTTGGTATGCTGGCTTGACACAGCTGAACTACACCATATATTCATATACTCTTCATTATTCTTTGGGGCGATTCTTATCCCTACAAAGTACCAAACCTTAAATATATATAAATATTTGGGGGACCTTTCCGTACCATATATATATATATATATATATACACACACACACACACATTCCAGGCCAATATATATATATATATATATATATATATATATACACACACACACATTCCAGGCCAAAACTGACATAACACATGGCCATATGGTCCATTCACTAAAAGTGGAATTCCCCATTTGACGCTAAGTCAAAGTCACAACATCCGATAATCCCCAATATTTGTCCTTCATAACTCAAATAAACCGGGCAGATGTCAAGGTCCGTTGGACCCTTGCATGATTCAATAGTTGATCTCTTGATACGTCTATATCTACTGTTTGAACCACAACTGGTTAGTAGATACATTATGTTTCCACTACTTCTATTTGCAATCCGAAGTATAGTAAAATCAACCTCATCGCTTTAGACTATTCCCACGTTCTGCAATATCTCACAGCAGTGGTCAAGAAAAATCATATGGGTTCTCAAAATGTGCATCGCTGTAAGTGGTAGCGAAGAGTTTAGTGACGCCAATCAGACCTCCGCAAAACTTCTGAAGGCGTAGTTTATATATCACCGACCTGTGCCATTGTTCGGCTGAAGAAGCAGTATATGACTTTGCCATTCGTGGGAAAACAAGAGTAGCAATTCAATTAGCTTTGAGAAATAGAACCGCACGACAAGAAAGAATGAAGGTGAAATTTTCCTAACTCTATAGTCTTTGGGGGATAAATACAGACGTCTCCGTACCAATCCCTCAAATTCTACTAAGGTTGTTTGTGAGTTGTGAGACTTATGTAACCTAATGCTCTGATACAAACTTGTCACGACCTGAATTTCCCACCGTCGGGAGTCGTGATGACGCCTACTAATCGAAGCTAGGCCAGCTAACTCTTACTTATATTTCCATTTTTAGCAACACTTATTTTAAATCCATTAGCAGTAATAATACGATTACAGAAATAAATAAATTTAGCGAAAGACTTGATAAATTCTACTAGATGCGACACGAGAATCCCAACATAAAATACTACTCAAGAACTGGTGTCACAATACTCATGAACTTCTAAGAATAATACACATAATTGTTTGAAATAATAAAAATACTATTTATCTCAAATATATGAGATAATAGACTGAAAGTAAAGATAGAAGAGACGTCGGGTCCTGGGGACGCCTGCAAGGCTACCTCCGTGTCTCAGTGATCAAAAGCTAACACCCGCACTACTGCTGCTGCTGTTGTCCAAAACCTATATCTGCGCTAAAAGAGCACAGAGTGTAGAATCAGCACTACCGACCCCATGTGCTGGTAAGCGTCCGGCTTACCCCGATGATGTAGTGACAAGGCTAGGACCAGACACTCACATAAACCTGTATAGTTAAAATTACATATATACAACAGAAATGGCAGGAAGCAATATTAGATATTTGGGAAGGGAGAACATGCTATGGTGTAGCACAAAATATAATGACACAATGTAAAATAAAGAAACCTTAATTAAGGTGAACATGTATATATATATATATGTGAGTGTGTGTGTGTGTGTTTGTTTGTGTGTGTGTGTGCGGCACCAACCATCGTACTTTTACTCTCGTTCTCACCAAATAACCAATTAAAATGTATGACATCACCCATCGTACTTTTACTCGCAACTCTCATATCAAGGAACGGAAAGACCCATTGTGCTTAATTATTCAGAACATGGCACAGAAAAACCGTCGTGCATAATAACTCAAAACATAGCACCGAAAGACCCGTCGTGCATAATCACTCTTCCTCACTAAATCAATAATCACAACCTATTAGGGTGGGGGAAATAAATAGATAGTACTAAATATTCTGTCAGGGGAGAATACAATAATGCCTTTTTACATTTCCCAGCAAGGGAATAATTATATCTATTTATCTTTCATTCACTTCTTACTCAATATCATATCATCTTTCGAGTCAACGCTCCAGGGAATTCACAATTCACAATTTCCTTCTCACACTTTTCACGTTATTTATCAATCAACAATTAGATGTGGAAGAGTTACATAATTATCAAATAATCACGAGTAAATACTCACAGTCATACTAGACCCCCAACGTAAAGATACTTTTCACCATGACTATACGTCGGACTCCGCACGTAGTAATTAGCAAATAGACTCAACTCTTATTCCCTCAAGCTAGGATAGATCAAACACTTATCTCGAAGGTTTAAGGCCAACTCAATCCTTAAGCAATGCCCTTTCCTTTCGAATTTGGCTCCAGTTCAATCGTATCTATACAAAATTGATTTAATATCATCAATAATACTTCACAAACTAATCCAAATGGCTAAATATATTTTCTACATCATTCTGCCGGGAATAGTGAAAAATCGACCCTAGGCCCACGTCCTCAAAACAGGAGGTCCGAACCATTTTCCGATAACCCATTCACTCACGAGTTCAACCATACCAAAATTACTAAATTTCGATAATATTTCGACCCTCAAATCCTCAAATCTATTCTAGAGGGTTTCTAAGCTTTTCCCGCTAAATTCACAGATTTAATGCCAAAACTTACAATAGATTCGAGTAATATAACCAAAATTAAGTTAAGATCACTTACCCCGATGATTTCCTTGACAAACTCTCGAACAATCACCTCACCCGAGCTCCAAATTGCCAAAAATGGAAAAATATTTTCGGAACATCCCAAAATAATGTACCTAGAAATTTTCGGGGGTACTGTTCACCCGTGTTACTGTTCACTGGTACTGTTCATGGCTACATTTCATGGGGTTACTATTTCTGGAATTTTCAAACAAAAATTTCCTAAGTCTGAATCACTCTAAGGCACCTCCGAAACACTCCCGAGCCCTCGGGGCTCCAAACCAAATATGCACATTGACTCAAAAACATCATACGAACTTGCTCAAGTGATCAAATCGCCAAAATAACATCAAAATCAATAATTTGAGACTTAAATCCAAGAAATCTATCAAATTTCATAAACTTCCAAATTTTCCAATTCAAGGTCGAAACAGGTCAAACGATGTCCGTTTTCAACAAAACTATACAGAAAGTGCTTAACCAACATATATGACTTGTACAAGGTGGCGGAACCGAAATACAAGCCCGATACCATTACTTTTTGATCAAATTTAATTTTTATTTTCCTTAAACATTTTCAGGAAATAATTTCTCGAAAACAATTCTTTTCTCAGGCCTGGGACCTCAGAATCTGATTCAGGGCATACGACCAAGTCCCATTGTCACGAACCCAATCCCGGTCATGATGGCGCCCAACACAACTGCTAGGCATGCCCGACCATTTACACTCTCAACCCGAGCATGAAGCTCAAAATCATTAATCGAATATCATTATCGACAATAAAGCTAAAATCTTAACTGATAGATTGAAACCAAACTGGATAATCTCCCAAAGACTTGGGGGTCATGAGTCTAGAGCCTGTAACAATACAGAGTAACAAGACTCCCATAATACAATTGTTCAAACCTGCTGAAATAATAATAAGGGAATAGGGAAAGAGTCGGGAACGTCAAACAGCTTCCTCGACAACTCCAATAAATCTCTGAAGCCGCAATTATCTTAACTAAACTTCCAAAATACCTAATCTGCACGCAAGGTGCAGGGAGCAAAGTGAGTACTTCCAACTCAGTGGTAATAAGAGAGAATAATATCTGAGCGATAAGAAAATACGCATAGGAACACCAAAATGCTATAAAAGACAGGACAACCCGTTGAGAAAACCCGAAATACTGTGAAAATCCTTTAGAGAATCTCAAGATCAGTATAAAGTCTCTTTTACAAAGTTTCTGTCTCAAATATCTTTTTTTTTCTTTTTTAACGGCCAAGCATATGAATACTATATCAGATAGAACAAGTCGGCTCATAAGTCTGCCCATTGGGCACAACACTCCTTAACATATAACACTAGGGAATCTGGTCAACAGGGCAAGTAACACTATTTATGCCAAAGATATATGAGTACTAAATGTCGTGCCACGTAGTACAAACAGGAGTGAATGCGTGAATGCAATTCAATGCACACGACCGTTACGGCGCGCAGCCCGATCCATTTGGGTACCCTGCACTCACTAGGGTGTGTATAGACTCCGGATGGGCTCCTACAACCTAAGCGCTATAATACTGCGGCGTGCAGTCTGATCCATATAATATAATATTGCGGTGTGCAGTCCTATCCGTATAATATACTACTGCGGCGTGCAGTCTGATCCACATAATATACTACTGCGGCGTGCATTCTGTATGGTATACTGCGGCGTGCAGTCCGATCCATGCATTTATATGTATGTACTATTGTGGCGTGCAGCTCGACCCCTATCTCAGTCCAGCAATGCACATAAGCCCCTTGGGCAATAGTAAAATAGCAGTTCTCAGCTCAAAATGTCAGTACAATATCATTTAAGTTTTCAAATCTTGAAAAAATGGTTGAGTTTGCAAAACAGTATTTAGAACATTGGACCGAGATCAAATAATATGCAACGTATAACAAAACAGTGATATCAATCCCTGAAGGATTCAATAATCGACACGAACCCAATATCGTGGCGACCAGCCCAAATCATGATAGCATCAAGTAGTTTCCAGTCAATCACGCAGTAAAATCAACAACCAGGATAGACCAAGTCACAATCCCCAACGGTGCTCTACCCCACGCTCATACCTAGCGAGCAAGTCACCACAATACAGCACTATGATGGGCAAATCCGGGGTTTCAAACCCTCAAGATATCATTCTCAAGTATTACTCACATCGAACCGGTGAAGTTCCTCGCTCGCGACGCCTTTGCCTCTCAAACTGGCCTCCACATACATCAAATCTAACCAAAATCAGTACAAAGATATCATAATATGCTAATGGGACAACACCCAATCAAAAACAATCGAAATATAACAAGACCCTCGAAACTAGCAAAACGCGAGCCCCGGGTCTGCTTCTCGAAAAACTACGAAACATACATTTTTGAAATCCTCGTCTCGCCACGAGTGTATGCATACCAAGAACTCCCAAATCCGAGCTTATATGACCCATCAAATTCCAATTTGAAATATCAAAAACAGAGAATTAACAGAATTAATGGATGATTCTTTCATTAAATGATGTTTCTAGACCACGAGACTTACCTCCAATCACTTCCCGTCAAAATCCCCTTCAAAATCAACTAACAAGCTCCCAAGGTGGTGCAAAAATAATGGAAAAGTGAGATAGGTCGCGGATGAAATAACACTTAAACCCATTTTTTTTGCCCAGTTACTACTGTATGCGATTGCATCACATCAATCGCGATCGCATAGCACAAATTTCCACCTTCCCAAAATAACATTATGTGATTGCATAGCACCCCCGTGTTCGCATAGAACAAACCTCTGCCAGGGACCCCAGGCCCAACTATCTTATGCGATCGCATCAACCCTTGTGCGAACGCACAGCTCAAACTCCCAAACCTATACCATCGCATGACCCTTAGTGCGAACGCATAGCACAAAAATAGTCCCCTCTCCTTGCCTTCTATGCGATCACAATACCTCTCATGCAATCGCATAGAGGAAATTCCTCTGGAACATTTCTGCTTAATTCTGTAACTTCCAAAAATCAAACGCTCTTCGACTAACCACACGAAACCACCCCGAGGCCCTCGGGACCTCAACCAGAAGAACCAACATACCCGGAAACATCATTCAAACTTGTTTCAATCATAAAAACACGCCCAACAACACAAAAATATTCAATTCACGACGGATTCAAGCCTAAGTCAAACTAAAACTTCAGAATCACACATTTGATCAAAAACCCATACAAACACGTCCAAATGACCTGAAATTTTGCACACATATCCGAAATCACATAACGAAGCTACATCACTCGGGTCAAAATCTCACCTATCAAACGAAATCCGCTAAATTCAAACTTTGCCAATTTAAGCCTAATTCTACAGCGGACCTCTAAATTAAATTTGGATTGCACTCCTAATTTACAAATCATTCTCTGAAGCTGACCAAACAAGCGGAAATCACATCCGATCCCTCTAACCACATCGTTAACTCTCGATAGACTTTTCTAATACAAGCTTCCTTCTAAGAATCTATGTGCCTTATTTTCAACCAAAACCAATTCAAATACACCCGATCAACTCTAATACTGACATTGATACATGAAGCAACACCATAAGGGGGGAAAGGGGCTGTAACTCACGTGACGACGGGTCGGGTCATCACATTTTCCCCAACTTAAACAAACGCTCATCCTCGAGCGTACCCATAATCGTACTAGAAACAACCCAATAGCTGAATGACCTTACCAAGCCTATACTCGGGGTAATCCCACGTCACCCTATTTCACATAGGTCTGATAGCACAATATAGCTGGCATTTCATAGTCCATCTAAACAATAAACAACATTGCACTTCCCGAAATCATGCACGAGATTCGAATCTCACGTTTGCATTTAGAATAAACCCGAACCAACAGTAATAACCCATACTCGCCACTCCAGGTGAGACCATATGATATACTATCAACCCAAACACTCGAGGCGATGGACTCTATTCACAACAATTGCCCACAATAACCGAATAACTATAGAGAAACCTTTTTATTAGCTAAAGTATTATTCCAACACTTTCATATATTGCCAATGGTCACTGAAACACGCGATATACTGAACCATCTCTCAGATCAACCATTCATGAATCCATTTACCTCTTGACTGATACTACCACAGATTTCTGAGCAATACCTCGATATTACCTTTCTAACAAGCTGAAATCAAATTGGTTCGTGCTCATTAATGACTCCAATGATCACTTCAACTCTAACCACCCCTCTGGTGATATGAAACTTGTACACAGGCTTAAGCCACAACTTGCATAGCACACTTACCAATAAGAAGCAGTCTGAACATACTCAAATCATGATTATGACTCAAACGAAAAAGTTGTACCTCAAGCTCAACAGTACCATTACAACACAAAAGTGAGATCCCGTCTCACATCATAGAAACATAGCACCTCAATCCTATTCGAAAGGTCAGAACTTCACGTGGCCTTGCCACAATGCGCGATTCTATCCAAACTGTCACGACTCAACCCAATCGTGACGGCACCCGGCCCTAAGGCTAGGTAAGCCTAACCAACAATCGCTTTTAACGTAAAATTTAAGTCTCAACCCGAGAATTTAACAAAATAATTATCCAAGAATATTGATAATGTGATATAGGTAAAATACGAAGAAAAAAAAAACACCCATATGATAGGGGGGTCACGAGTCTAGAGCCTCTAAACAAAACTGAGTAATTATAATAGTATCTGAATACCAGAACCAAAGTCTGGGAAAGTACATAAAATAATCAAATGAAGAAAATCAGCTACCTCAACGACTCTGAAATATTAGTGGAGACTACGAGAATCAGCTAAGCCTTTAGTTTACCTGAATCTCCACACAAGGTGCAGGGAATAGGGGTGAGTACTACCGACTCAGTGAATAATAAGTATAGAAAAAAAACTTAAGGTAAGAAATCCACAAAAGACCACAACGCAAAGCCGTAACTAACAATCCTTTAACTTAGCTACAGGCTAACAGCATATCAGTATCACAACAATAACCAAGTATTAGATAAAGATGCAATGCAATTCACATGAATTCGCCGCGGAACGTGCAACTTGATCCATTTGACGCCGACGGTTCTCACTGGGGGTGTATACAGACTCCGGAGGGGCTCCTTCAGCCCAAGCAAAATATCAATATATATCCGCTGCGAATCGTGTAGCCCAACCCATGCTCATTGTACAATATGCATATGAGTCACATAAACTGATTCAATCTAAATTCCCATTTTTCCGATTATAAGGCAAATATAATTCAATTATTAAATTTCGGGAAAAGTGACTTAGCATTTCATTTCGATGATTAAACACAGGACTAAGATAAATGATTATGAAATCATGGTATCACACATATATTCACCCTAGACGCGTACTACAGATTGGCACAAGGCCCAAAATATGGCATTAAGCCCAATTATCAACAATACAATGTGCGTATCAGACGTCAATAATTTATTCAGCTCTCGGGAAGGACCAAGTCACAATCCCCAATAATTTACAACCCCGCACCTGCCATGGGGTTCGAGCACGCCCTAACATAGCGTCACGATGTGATAAACCGGGGTTTCAAACCCTCAGGCCATCATCGATACAGACTACTCACCTCTAACCGGTTGTAGCCTAATCTGCAATGCCTTTTCCCATCAAATCTTCTCCCACGAGTATCGAATCTATTCAAAACCGCAACGAATAGGCTATAATAAGCTAAATAAACGTAACAAAAATGAAATTATTCAAAAAAAAAGTTAAAAACCACTAAGTTGGTAAAACCCGAGCCCCGGGCCTACTTCTCGAAAAATTCTGAAAATTATATCTTTGGATTCCTCGTCTTGCCACAATTCCGTACATATAAAGTTCACCAAAAACGGAGTCCGTTTGACCCTTTAAATCCCCAAAATTCATTTCTAAAAACTAACCCCTAGTTCTTCTCAATTTCTACACAATTTCATGGAATTTGGGGTTGATTCTTCCTAAAATGATGTTTTTAAGCCAAGAGACTTACCTCCAACCGATACACACTGAAAACCAGCTACAAATCGCTCAAACATTTCTCTTGGTTGCTTAACAATGGTGGAAAATATGTTTGGTTCGCGGATGAAATAACATATAAAACCCTTCCGTCGCCCAGATTTAACCCAACGCGAACACGATCCAAGCCACGCGTTCACGATGAACAAATTCCGCTAACCCCCCAGTTTCTCTTTGCGAACGCGCAACGCCATCGCGATCGTATTGCTTTGAGTCCTCCCTTCTACGCGAATGCGATCAAAGCCACGCGTTCGCGATGAACAAAACCAGGAAGGGACACCAGGCCCTTCTACGCGAACGCGATGCTTCACCTGCTAACACTACGTCTGTACCTGAACGCGATCCTCTGTATGTGAACGCGATGCTTTAGGCCATTAACTCTACACGAACGGGAGCCTTCTTTCGCAATCGTGAAGGCCAAAATAGGCCTGCACTGCTGCTGCATTTTCTGCTACACATTTTGAAGTTAAAACTCTCCGTTTGCAATCCAAATTCACCCCGAGGCCCTCGAGACCTCAACCTAAAGCACATATGTGTCTTAATACTCTTTTAAAACTTGCTCGTATCATAAAAACGCCACCACAAACATCAAAATCACCCAATTTCTACGGATTCAAGCCTAAGTTAAACTAAAACTTTCGAAACAATCATTTGCTCGAAAACCCGAATTAAACACCTCCGAATGATCTGAAAATTTGCACGTATATCAAAAATAGCCTAGCGGAGCTACTACACCTGTCAAAATTTCATTCCGACTCCCGGATCAAAATATCACCTATCAACCGGACTTCGCCAAATTTCTAACTTAGCCAATTCAAGCCTAATTCTACACCGGACCTCCCAATTCAGTTCTGATTTCGCTCCTAAGTCAAAAATCACCATCCGAAACTAGTCGAGTCATCGTAAATCCATTCCGAGCCCTCTAAATCATTAGTCAGCATTCAGTTGGATGTTCCAAACTAACTTTCTCTTAAAGAGACTAATTGTCTCAATTCTATCCAAACTCCATCCGAATTACTCCAAACTCTTCAAATAGATATATTAAAACATATAACAGCATAAAAAGGGAAAAACGGGGCAGAAATACACGGGATGACGGGCCAGGTCGTTACATCTTCCCCTACTTAGCCAAATGCTCGTCCTCGAGCGGGTCAAGAAACATACCTGGAGTATCAAATAAGTAAAGATATCTGCTCCGCATCTCCTACTCGGTCTCCCAAGTGGCTTCCTCCACGGGCCGACCTCTCCACTGCACTTTCACCGAAGCTATCTCCTTTGATCTCACTTTCGAATCTGATGACCCAAAATAGGCACCGGATCCACATCATAGGTCAAATCTTCATCTAACTCGATCGTCCCGAAGTCTAACACATGAGACGGGTCCCCAACATACTCCGGAGCATAGAAACATGAAACACCAGGTGAAATCTCAATAAGCTAGGTGGAAAGGCAAGCATATAGGCCACCTTCCCAATTCTCCTAAGTATTTCAAAAGGCCCAATGAATCTTGGACTCAGCTTCCCCTTCTTTCCAAACCTCATAACACCCTTCATAAACAAAACCTTCAACAAGACCTTCTCTCCCACGGCATAAGATACATCTCGAATCTTCTGGTCCGCATAATTCTTCTGATGCGACTGAGCCGTACGAAGTCTCTCTTGGATTACTTTCACGTTATCTAAGGCATCCTGTACAAACTCTGTCCCAATAATCTAGCCTCGTCGGGCTCAAATCGACCAATTGGAGATCTACACCGTCTCCCACATAAGGCGTCATATGGCGCCATTTGAATGCTATATTGATAGATGTTATTATACGCAAACTTCACAATTGGCAAGAATTCAGCCTAAGAACCTCTAAAATCAATAGCACAGGCACGTAACATGTCCTCCAATATCTGAATTGTATGCTCGGACTGTTCGTTCGTCTGTGGGTGAAATGATGTGCTCAACTGTACCTGTGTTCCCAACTCCCGATGAAAAGTCCTCCAGAACTGGGAAGTAAACACGGTACCCCTATCTGATACAGTGGAAACCGGGACCCCATGCAACTGTACAATCTCCCAAATGAAAATCTCTGCTAACTTCTCCACTGAATAGGTAGTACATACTGCAATGAAGTACGCAGACTTACTCGGCCTATCCACAATCACCCAAACCGATTCAAACTTATTCAAGGTACGAGGAAAACCACTCATAAAATGCATAGTAATGTTTTCCCATTTCCACTCCGGAATATCTATCCGTTGGAATACACCACCGGTTCTCTGGTGCTCGTATTTGACTTGCTGACAGTCCAGAACCGAGCCACGTAATTCACAATGACATTTTTCATTCTTCTCTACCACTAATGCTGTCTCAAATCCTGGTACATCTTCGCGGCACCCGGATGAATCAAATACTGCGCTATGAGCCTCCTCTAAAATCAATTCCCGGAGACTATCCACATTGGGCACGGAAATCCGTCCCTGCATCCGCAATTCGCCATCATCTCCAATGGTCTCATCTCTGGCATCATCATGTTGGACCCTGTCCTTCTGGACAAGCAAATGCGGGTCATCATACTGTCTCTCTGTGATGCGGTCATACAAAGAAGACCGGGAAATCACACTCACCAACACCCGACTGGGCACGGAAATACCTAACCTCACCATCTGATTGGCCAAGGCCTGAACATCAACAGCAAAGGGCCTCTCCCCAACTAGAATGTACGCCAGACTACCCATGCTGATAGCCTTCCGGCTCAATGCTTAGGGCACCACATTGGCCTTCCCGGGATGATACAAAATCGTGATATCATAGTCTTTGAGTAACTCCAGCCATCTCCACTGTCTCAAATTAAGATCATTATGTTCAAGTAAGTGCTGAAGACTGCGATGGTCCGTACCTCACAAGATACACCATAAAGATAATGCCTCCAAATTTTTAAGGCATGCACAATTGCAGCTAATCTAAGTCATGAATGGGATAGTTCTTCTCATGGGGCTTTAGCTGACGAGAAGCATACGAAATAACTCTACCCTCCTGCATTGACACACAACCGATCCCAACTCTCGAAGCATCACAATACACCATGTAAGAGCCTGAAGCTGATGGTAATAGTATCACCGGAGCGGTGGTCAAAGCTGACTTGAGCTTCTAGAAGCTCTCCTCGCATTCATCTGACCACACAAAAGGAGCATTATCCTGAGTCAACTTCGTCAAAGGCAAAGCAATAGATGAGAAAACTTGATCAAATATGTGGTAATAACCCACCAAACTGAGGAAACTCCGAATCTCAGTAGCTGAGGACGGTGTGGGCCAACTCTGCACCACTTCAATCTTCTTTGGGTCGACCTGAATACCATCACTGGACACCACGTGCCCCAGAAAAGTCAGATTATTAAGCCAGAATTCACACTTAGAGAATTTTGCATAAAGTTTCTCCTCTCTCAATCGCTACAAGACCACCGTCAAGTGTTGTGCGTGCTCCTTCTGACTACGCGAATACACCAGAATATCATCAAACATAATCACAAAAAAATCCAGATAAGGACAAAATACACTGTTCATCAAGAGTATGAACGCGACTGGGGCATTAGTCAACCTGAAAGATATCACTGGGAACTCATAGTGCCTATATCTTGTCCTGAGAGCCATATTCATAATGTCTGACTCCCCAATCTTTAGTTGGTGATAGCCTAATCGAAAGTCAATCTTAGAGAATTCCCTCGCTCCATGGAGCTGATCAAATAAATCCTCAATACGGGGTAGTGGCTACTTGTTCTTCATTGTAACCTTATTCAGTTGCCTGTAGTCAATGCATATTCTCATCATGCCATCTTTCTTCTTTAGAAATAACACCGGTGCACCCCAAGGTGACACACTCGGGCAAAGAACCCCTTATCCATGAGTTCTTGAAGCTGTTCTTTCAATTTTTTAACGCTCCTGGTGCCATACAATAGTGAGGAATAGAGTTGGGCTGAGTGCCACCAGATCAATACCGAAGTCAATGTCCCTGTCCGGCGGCAAGTCCGATGGAAACACATCAGGGAAATCCCTACCAACGGGAAACGAATCAAGGCTAGGAGCCTCGGCTTCCACATCTCTCACGAAAGCCAAACATGCTAAACACCCCTTGCCAACCATTCGTTGGGCTTTTAAGAAAGAAATCACCCTGCTAGGTACATAGTCAGTCACGCCTCGCCACTCGATCCTTGGAATACCCGAAATAGCTAGTATAACTGTCTTAGCATGATAGTACAGAATACCATGGTACGTAGATAGCCAATCCATACCCAAAATTACATCGAACTCCACCATGCCCAACAATAGAAGATCAACTCGGGTCTCCAGACCCCAATAGTTACCAAATAGGATCGATAGACATGATCCACAATAATAGTATCACCCACCGGGGTAGATACATGCACGGGCAAGGCAAGACAACCACGGGTCGTACCCAAATTATGAGCAAAGTAAGAGGATACATATGAATAGGTAGATCCGGGATCAAATAAAACAGAAGCATTCCTGTGGCAGACTGAGATAATACCTGTGATAACTACATCCGAGGCAATAGCATCCCTCCGATCAAGAAGTGCAAAAAAATGGGTCTGGCCACCGCCAGTATGGTCCTCGCCCCTGTGACGACCTCTGGCTGTCTGGCCTCCACCCCTGGGTGTCTGAGTGGAAGCTAATGAAACCTATGTAGAAGACAAGGGCTGATCCCTCTGTTGAGGGTGACTACTACGGGGTCGAGGGCACTGCCTCCTTACGTGACTCAACTCACCACAATCATAGCAATGAACTGAAGTCAGAGAAGGGGGCTGATGAGAACCCCTCACTGCAGACGAACCCAGAGCTGAAGGATCAGGAGCAGAGCTCTTAGCTGGAAGATCACTCAATGCAGGCTGACTCTGCTGATGACCCTATTGGCCCCGGTCTTAAGAGGCTCCACTGGACTCTATGCGTCCGGACGGAGGAGGCCTGAAAGAACGATCTCTACCCTGCTGGAAATGGCTCCCAGATAGAGCGCCACTGAAATTATCTGAACCTTGAGGCCTCTTAGCCTTTCTCTCCACACGCTTCCGGCGGCGATCTATCTCAATCAGACGAGCCGCATCAACAACCTCATCAAAAGTAGCTGTTGTAGCCCTCTCTCTAGTCAGAAATATACGGATCGGATAGTTGAGGCCATCTATAAACCTGCTGATCCTCTCTCTATCTGTCAGGATCATCCACATAGCATGCCTAGCCAGTTGAGTAAACCGTAACTCATATTGAGTCACTGACATATCGCCCTGAGTCAACCACTTGAACTGAGAACGCAGCTCTTCCCTGTGAGACTCGGACACATACTTCTCCAAAAATATTGCAGAGAACTACTACCAAGTGAGGGGCTCTGCCCCAATAGGCACGCTTCTCGAACTCTTCCCACCAAGTAAATGCGGCTCCTATGAACTGAAAAGTGGTAAAAGCCACTCCATTAGACTCCAGAATACCCGTCGTACGAAGCATACGCTGGCATTTATCTAGAAAACCCTTGCCATCCTAGCCCTCTGCACCACTAAATTTTGGAGGTTGGAGCCTACCGAACCTCTCCAACCGTCGTTGGTCACATCTGCCATAGCTGGGATGACATTAGCTGGAACAGGTGCGACCGAAGCAACTCGAACAACCGGTGCAACTGGATGAACTGGAGCAACTGGCTGAACTAGAGCAACTGGCTTAACTGGAGCTACCCCTGGTGTTTGTAATCCCTAAACAACTTGCTCGGGAGTGCGAGCATCGGGGGTCTGATGACCACCCCCGGTCTGAGAAGTAGCCGCTGCTGTAGTGGCTGAAACCGCCTGAGCCAGGCCAGTGCAGACGGACAAAATCTGGGTCAACACGGTCGTGATGTCACCCGGCCCTAAGGCTAGGTAAGCCTGACCAACAATCATTTTTAACGTAACATTTAAATCTCAAACCGAGAATTTAACAAAATAGTAATCCAAGAATATTAATAGTGTGATATAGGTAAAATACAAAAAATAAAAAAAACACACCCATATGATCTGGGAGTCACCAGTCTAGAGCCTCTAAACAAAACTGAGTAATAATAATAGTATCTGAATACCAGAACCAAAATCTGGGAAAGTATATAAAATAATCAAATGAAGAAATTATGAAGAGCAGCCAGGTCATGCGAACGTCATGCAGTTACCTCAACGACTCTGAAATATCTGTGGAGACTACGAGAATCAGCTAAGCCTCCGGTGAACCTGAATCTACACACAAGGTGCAGGCAGTAGGGGTGAGTACTACCGACTCAGTGAATAATAAATATAGAAAATAACTGAAGGTAAGAAATCCACGAAAGACCACAACGCAAAGCTATAACTAACAATCCTATAACTTAGCTATAGGCTAACAGCATATCAGTATCACAACAACAACCAAGTATCAGATAAAGATGCAATGCAATGCACATGAATTCGTTGCGGAACGTGCAACCCAATCCATTTAACGTCGACGGCGCTCCCTGGGGGTGTGTACAGACTCCGGAGGGGCTCTTTCAGCCCAAGCACAATATCAATATATATCCGCCGCGGATAGTGCAGCCCGACCCATGCTCAGTCCACAATATGCATATGAGTCACATAAACATATTCAATCTAAATTCCCATTTTTCTGATTTTTAAGGCAAAAATAATTTAATTATTAAATTTCAGGAAAAGTGACTAAGCATTTCGTTTCGGTGATTAAACACATGAATGATATCAATGATTATGCAAGCATGTTATCATAGAGATATTCACCCTAGACGGGTACTACAGATCGGCACAAGGCCCCAAACATGGCATTAAGCCCAATTATCAACAACACAATGTGTGTATCAGACCCCAGTAATTTGTTCAGCTCTCGGGATGGACCAAGTCATAATCCCCAATTATTTACAATCTCGCACCTGCCATGGGGTGCGAGTCACGCCCTAACATAGCTTCACGATGTGATAAACCGGGGTTTCAAACTCTCACGCCATCATCTATACAAACTATTCATCTCTAACAGGTCGTAGCATGGTCTGCAATGCCTTTTCTCTTCAAATCTTCTCCTACGAGCGTCGAATCTATTCAAAACCACAAAGAATATGTTATTATAAGCTAAATAAAGTAACCCAATTGAAATTATTTGAAAAACATTAAAAATCACAAAGTTGGTAAAACCCTAGTCCTAGGCCCACTTCTGAAAAAATTCTGAAAATTACATCTTTGGATTCTAGTCTCGCCACGAGTCTGTACATATATAGTTTACCAAAAAACAGAGTCTGTTTGACCCTTTAAATCCCCAAAATTTGTTTCTATAAACAAAGCCCTAGTTCTTCACAATTTCTACACAATTTCATAGAATTTGGGGTGATTCGTCCCAAAAATGATGTTTTTAAGCCAATAGACTTACCTCCAATCGACACCCGCTAAACACCTGCTTCAAATCGCTCAAAATATGTTTGGTTCGCCGATGAAATAACATATAAAACCCTTTTGTCACCCAGATTTAACCCTACGCGAACGCAGTCCAAGCCACGCATTCGCGATGAACAAATTCCACTAACCCGCCAGTTGCTAATCGCGAGCGCGGAAAAACCATCGCGATCGTGAGGCTTTGACTTCTCCCTTCTACGCGAACGCGATCCTAGCCACACGTTCGCGATGAACTATACCAGGCAGGGACCCCAGGCCCTTCTACGCGAGCGCGTTACCTCCCACGTGAACGTGATGCTTCACCTACTAGCACTACACAAACGCGATCCGCTGTATGTGAACGCGATGCTTTATTCCATTAACTCTACGCGAACGCGAGCCTTCCTTTGCGATCGCAAAGGCCAAAATAGGCCTGCTTTTTTGTTGCATTTTCTGCTGCACATTTTCAAGTTAAAACTTTCTATTGGCCATCCGAATTCACCCCAAGGCCCTCGGGACCTCAACCAAAAGCACAGATGTCTCTTAATACTCCATTCAAACTTGCTCGTAACATAAAAACGCCACCATAAACATCAAAATCACCCAATTTCCACGGATTAAAGCCTAAGTTAAACTAAAATTTCCGAAACTTTCATTTCCTCCAAAACCCGATCTAAACACCTCTGAATGATCTGAAAGTTTGCACGCATATCAAAAAATACCTAACGAAGCTACTACAACTATCGCAATTTCATTCCGACTCCCGGATCAAAATATAACCTATCAAACGGACTTCGCCAAATTTCTAACTTAGCCAATACAAGCTTAATTCTACATCGGACCTCCAAATATAGTTCTGATTTCGCTCCTAAGTCACAAATCACCATCCGAAACTAGTCGAATTATCGGAAATCCATTCCAAGCCCTCTAACTCATAAGTCAATGTTTAGTTTACTTTTCCAAACTAACTTTCTCTTAAAGAGACTAATTGTTTCATTTCTATCCAAACTCCATCCGAATTTCTCCAAACTCTCCAAAAAAACATATATTGAAACATATAACGGCTAAAAAGGGAAAAGTGGGGCAGAAATACACGGGATGACGGGTCAGGTCGTTACACAATCACTATTACCCATGAAGCACCTCAAGTCACCATGCTCAACACGATCAGCCACGCACAGATTGAGGTCTTAAACCACGCAATCCATCACACCCACGGTGAAGCAATTATACACTATTCAATCCTGGAAGGATGCAATTGATGCCCTATTCACCGAGCAACCCCCAATACGGATTTTCCTAAGAAACCAGGAAGTAAGTTATACAAAGTAACATAAAGAAAACTATTCTCCACATCACACTGTTGTGGTGTGAAACCTGACCCAGATAACATACCCCTAGCGGCGTACCACCTGATCCACACAAATATCTCACATATGAGATGCACATCGAGCCAAATTTGCTTATTACAATGAACACATATAGTCTCATGCTCGGCCACAAGAACGGATGTGAACAAGTCCCCCAAATACCGGAACTGAATCAATGGTGGATACCTCAGTACTGACATCCGACACGAACGCCCAATTAATAAAGCTATGCTTGCTAGCCGTCTGCTGGACTCCGGAATACCAGCTACCCTGCTAGAACATAATCCGATGCACCTTGCCACGCAGCCTTGGGAATTTTCCAACATATCCCATAACACATTAGTCTAGACAATCTAACATTGGAACAACCAGTCTGCCATCTAATATCATAACCCAAATTTAACGTACCGTGCAACGAAATATCCGCTCGGACCTCCAATTTGCATAACCGCTAGATGATGTCAATACACACGATCTACAACCACTGCAAAGTAGTATTTCTATTCTCCAACACATATAAAACTCATCAAGTATGCATTCATACCACAAAAGATATTCAAAAAAAATTTTCCTTGCGCCATCAACAACTCAATTATCAACAATCGACCCCACAAGAAAGTACCGCAATACACCTAAATATTATCAGTTTACATTACCTTTCCCCTTCTCTAAACATATACCCCCGCAAAATCGCCAGCATAGCAATACCACCTTCCTTAATCATCTGAAGATCGACTTAAATCACTTGCAGCTGCCCGTGTTGCTCAAGAATTTAATGACTTCCCATTATATTATGAGCTGAACCAAAACCTTGAACACGCAAATCTCAATCTTCCATATCATAACACACAGACCATACCACACTAGGATAACATGAGGACCTCTATCTCTTTCATGCGCCGCAGACATCGACGCACTCAACTAGTCAAGAACTTTCTTAATCCCATATAGGAGAAAAATTATTACACACTCCATTCTTCGCATACCCATAGGAAATATACTCACTTTCAAACCACGGTAAAACACATCAAGAACTCTTTCTCCCAATGCCATTGCACAAGCTAAACTGCCAGGACCCAATCCTTCTACCCAAACCAAGTTAAGCAACTGCTAGCACTTCAAAGCTTAGCTGCACAATACTTATAAGGCTCATTACCTCGAACACATACAATAATTAATCATAGCCATAGCATACAGATTCGGTTCATTATCAAGCTATTCTATTTATCCAATTTCCTTCCCTATTGATCTTTAATTTGATAGTCTCCCTTGCTGTAGCACGACAATACCTCATCCCAGGTTACCACACGAGACTCGCACATAAAACCACACTGTCTAAGACCCATAGGCCACTGAATACCCTCTCAAACGTTTCCCAGAAGTACCACATTCCAGAATACTTTACTTTAAAGAACTTCCTGCGATTATGAAGTCATTTACCATTACCTCCCAAATGCGGATACGTAGAATACCATGATTAACATAAAGTACCACAAGTCTTGATCTTTTTGAATAAAAATGCAGACTCTAGCCACATACACAAAATTAAGACACCTGATTGTTACATGTAAATCTTGAACACAGTAAAACCATTCTCGAGAGTCGTTCACTCTTATTCAGCTGTAATTCACCTGCCCTAAATGAACGGAACTACTCGTGCCTTATTAATAACCTGACACCGCATAACATGATTTCATATAGATAGATACAAACAACCATCTTTCTTCTCTATGGACACTGAGCATTCTTTATCATCAACAGCTCAAAACATCCCAGTATTTTCTCACACATACGAATCACCATATAGCCTTTATCAAAATTTTCCTTCACACGCACCATTCTCGGCTCAATTTGTGTGACCAGAACTGATCCGCCAACATACCCTGAGCTATAACCAACATAGTACCTAACAGTGCCATCAGCTAAACAATAGCAACCTCCCTAACTTGGCTCAGAGCCAAATACAAGGGCGAGCTCAATAAATCTTTAATACGTTTATCCTAATGAAACCAATACATTATAATGAGATTAAACTCAAGTCATTTACAAGTTTTGAAGACATAGATTTACTAGTATTATAACTCTTTTGCAATTCTCTCATTCATTTCGCAACTGCTAAGCCCACTCTAGGCACCAAAATTTATACTAAGTCCCAAAAAAAAATAATTAAAAAATTTCGGCAGAGTTTCCTTTGTAAGTGAGCCCATCCACCTGTCATAGAATCACCAAAACCATCCTAACAACACACCCACAACTTGACAAAGTATCGCAATGTATATCAACAACATTAATCTCATATCATTTTTTTTTGTATACCTTTCACCGCCATACACATAACACAGCCATTAAGCTTTCCTGTGTCTGAACGCATACCGCCATATGTATTGTACTACACTTCCCAACTAGGAATATGAAAACTATTATTATTCACGCACCCATAACTTGCGGCTACACAAGGAATCACAATAGAAAACAAACGCTTAACAACTCTTCTATTATCCATCAGACTTCTTCGTCTCTGCCAAAATCACATAGATATACCTCGCAGTACTGACATACTCACCACGTGGATATCCCTCCGCCAACCTGGCTAATAAGAGCATTACTGAACATATAAGTTCAAACACTTGCTCACACAATCAGCACCTCGGTGCTCAAAACATAGGCAAAGATCCGGCCTCAAGTCCTCTTGAATGGCCCAGCATGAACTCACGGAGATTAAATCTCTCCCCTCGATCGGGGAATCACAAGCCATCCAGGCACATATACTACTGAGCGCTCACGTGCGCATACAGACGTGTGGAAGGAATTTCAAGAACTATATATCAAGCTGAATCAAGTATGCATGATAAGAATTCCAACAAATTGAAGTTTTCCTAACGGTTCTGCAGCCTCAATCCGATCTGCGAGACTCTACTAACCGGCTCATGACTCATGAGGCTTAGTAACCTAGGCTCTGATACCAACTTGTCACGACCCCAATCCCGGTCGTGATAGCGCCCAATACAAACTACTATGCAATCCCGACCATTTACACTCTCAACCCGAGCATTAAGCTCAAAATCAATTAATCGAATATCATTATCGATAATAAAGCTAAAATCTTAACTGATAGATGGAAACAAAACTGGATAATCTCCCAAAGACCTATGGGTCATTAGTCGAGAGCCTCTAACAATACAGAGTAACAAGACTCCAACAATACAATTGTTCAAAATTTCGGAAATAATAATAAGGGAATAGGGAAAGAGTCGGGTGTTGCGAACGTCAAACAACTACCTCGAAAACTCCAATAAAACTCTGAAGCCGCAATTATCTCATCTAAACTTCCAAAATACCTGATCAACACGCAAGGTTCAGGGAGCAAAGTGACTATTTTCAACTCAGTGGTAATAAGAAAGACTGATATCTGAGTGATAAGAAAACACATATGGGCACACCAAAATTCTATAAAAGACAGGACAACACTTTGAGAAAAATCGATAGGTGTGAAAATCCTTTAGAAAATCTCAAGATCAGCTCAAAATCTCTTTTACAAAGTCTCTGTTACAAATATCTTTTTTTTCTTTTTCAACGGCCATGCATATGAATACTATATCAGATAGAACAAGTCGGCTCATAAGTCTGCCCATTGGGCACAACACTCCTTAACATATAACACCAGGGTATCTGGTCAACAAGGCAAGTAACAGTATGTATGCCAAAGAAATATGAGTACTAAATGTCGTGCCATGTAGTACAAACAGGAGTGAATGCGTGAATGTGTGCAATGCACACCTGCGCACACGGGGGTGTGTACAAACTCTGGAGGGGCTCCTACTGCCCATGCGCTATAATACTGCGGCGTGCATTCCGATCCATATAATATAGTACTGCACCGTGCAATCTGATCCGTATAATATACTACTGCGGCGTGCAGTCTGATCAACATAATATACTACTGTGGCGTGCAGTCTAAACCGTATAATATACTACTACGGCATGCAGTCCGATCCATGCATACATATGTTTATACTGTTGCGGTGTGTAGCTCGACCCATATCTCTGTCCAGCAATGCATATAAGCCGCTTAGGCAATAGTAAAATAGCAGTTCTCAGCTCAAAATGTCAATAAAATATCATTTAAGTTTTCAAATCTTTGAAAAATGGTTGAGTTTGCAAAACACTATTTAGAACCTTGGACTGAGATCAAATAATATGCAACGTAATACAAAACAGTGATATCAGTCCCTGAAGGATTCAATAATCGGCACGAAGCCCTAACATGGAGATTAGCCCAAATCGTGATAGCATCAAGTCGTTTTAAGTCAATCACGCAGTAAAATCAATAACCGGGACGGACCAAGTCACAATCCCCAATGGTGCTCTACCCCATGCTCATACATGGGGTGCAAGTCACCACAATACAACATTATGATGGGCAAATCCAAGGTTTCTAACCCTCAAGATATCATTCTCAAGTATTACTCACCTCGAAGCGGTGAAATTCCTCGCTCGCGACGCCTTTGCCCCTCAAATTGGCCTCCACGCGCATAATATCTAACCAAAATCAAAACAAATATATCATAATGTTCTAATGGGACAACACCCATTCGAAAAGAATCAAAGTATAACAAGACCCTCAAAACTAGCAAAACCCGAGCCCTGGGTCCACTTCTCGAAAAACTACAAAACTTATATTTTTGGAATCCTCATTTTGCAACGAGTTCATGCATACCAAGAACTCCCAAATCTGAGCTCAAATGACCTATCAAATCCCAATTTAAAATATCGAAAACTCAAGCCCTAGTTTCTTAATTTTTTACCCAACTTCAGAGAATTAATGGACGATTCTTTGATTAAATGATGTTTCTAGACCACGAGGCTTACCTCCAATCACTTCCCGTCAAAATCCCCTTCAGAATCAAATAACAAGCTCCCAAGGTGGTGCAAAAATGGTGGAAAAGTGAGATAGGTCGCGGATGAAATAACACTAAACCATTCTGTTTGCCCAGCTATTACTCTATGCGATCGTATCACATCCATTGCGATCGCATAGCACCAATTTCCACCTTCCCAAAATAACACCATGCAATCGCAGAGCACCCTTGTGTTCGCATAGAACAAACCTCTGCCGGGGACCCCAGGACCAACTACCTTATGCGATCGCATCAACCCTTGTGCGAACGCACAGCTCAAACTCCCATACCTATGCGATCGCATGACCCTTAGTGCGAACGCATAGAACAAAAACAGGCCCCTCTCCTAGCCTTCTATGTGATCGCAATACCTCTCATGCGATCGCATAGCGAAACTCTCGAAATTCCATTCCGACACCCGGGTCAAAATCTCACCTATCAACTAGTATCCGCCAAAAATCAAACTTTGTCAAATCAGGCCTAATTCTATACCGGACCTCTAAATTAAATTTCGATTGCACTCCTAAGTCACAAGTCACCCTCTGAAGCTGATCAAACCACCAGAATCCACATCCGAGCCCACTAACCACATAGTCAACTCCCGATTGACGTTTCTAATACAAGTTTCCTTCTAAGAGGCTATGTGCCTTATTTTAAACCAAAACCAATTCAATTACACACGATCAACTTTAATACTGACATTGAGACATGAAGCAATACCATAAGGGGGAAAAGGGGCAGTAACTCATGTGACGATGGGCCGGGTCGTCACATCCTCCCCAACTTAAACAAACGCTCGTCCTCGAGCGTACCCAGAGTCGTATTAGAAACAACCCAATAGATTAATTACCTTACCAAGCATGTACTCAGGGTGATCCCACGTAACCCCATTTCACATAGGTCCGATAACACAATATAGCTTGAATTGCACAGTCCATCTAAACCATAAACCACATTGCACTTCCCGAAATCATGCACCAGATCAGAATCTCACGTCTGCATTCAGACGAACCCATACTCGCCACTCCAGGTGAGGCCATATGATATACTATCAACCCAAACACTCGAGGCGATGACCTGTATTCACAGAAATTGCCCACAATAACCGAATACCGATAGAAAAACCTTTTTATTAGCTAAAGTCTTATATTCCAACACTTTCATATCTTGCCAACGGTAACTGAAACACGCGATATACCGAACCCATCTCTCAGATTAACCATTCATGAATCCATTTCCCTCTTGACTGATACTACAAAAATTTTCGAGCAAAACCTCGATATTACCTTTCTAACAAGCTGAAATCACATTGATTCGTGCTCATTAATAACTCCAATGATCACTTCGACTCTAACCACCCTCTGGTGATATGACACCTCTACACATGCCTAACCCACAACTTGCGTAAAACACGCGCCAATGAGAAGTAGTCTGAACATACTCAAATCATGATAATTACTCAAACGAAAAAGTTGTACCTCAAGGTCAACATTGCCATTACAACACAAAACTGAGATCCCGTCTCACATCATTGAAATAGAGTACCTGAATACTCCTCGAAAGGTAATAACTTCACGTGGTGATGCCACAACGCGCGATTCTATCCAAACACTATTACCCATGAAGCACCTAAAGTCACCATGCTCAACATGATCAGCCACGCAGAGATTGAGGTCTGAAACCACGCAATCCATCACACCCACGGTTAAGCAATTAATATACACTATTCAATCCTGGAAGGACCCAACTGAGGCACTATTCGCCGAGCAACCCCCAATACGGATTTTCCTCAGAAACCAGGAAGCAAGGTATACAAAGTTATATATAGAAAACTATTCTCCACATCACACGTTTGCGGTGTGAAACCCGATCCAAATAACATACCCGTGGCTATGTGCCACCTGATCTACACAAATATCTCACATAGAAGATGCACATCGAGCCAAATTTTCTCATTACAATAAACACATATAGTCTCATGCTAGTCCACAAGAACGCAACCGAACAAGTCCCCCAAATACCGGAACTGAATCAATGGTAGATACCTCTGCACTGATATCTGCCATGAAGGACAAATTAATAAAGCAATACTTGCCAGTCGTCCGCTGGACTCCGGAATACCAGCTACCCTGCTAGAACATAATCTGATGCACCTTGCCACGCAGCCTGTGGCATTTTCCAACATAGCCCATAACATATTAGTCTAGACAATCTGACATTGGATAACCAGTTGCCATATAATATCATAACCCAAGTTTAACGTACCGAGCAACGGAAGATCCGCTTGGACCTCCAATTTACTTAACCGCTAGAAGAAGTTAATACACACGATCTACAACCACTGCATAGTCAGATCACGAGAACCTCTAGTCTCCAACACGTATAACACTCATCAAGTATCCATTCATACCACGAAAGATATTCAAAAAAAAAATTCCCTGCACCATTAACAACTCAATTATCAACAGTCGACCCAATAAGAAAATACCGCAATACCACCAAATATTATCAGTTTATATTACCTTTCCCATTCTCTGAACATATACCCCCGCCAAATAGCTAGCATATAAATACCACATTCCTTAATCATCTGAAGATCGACTTAAATCACCTGCAGTTGCCCGTGCTGCTCAACAATTTAATGACTTCCCATTATATTATGAACTGAACCAAAACCTTGAACACGCAAATCTCAATCCTCCATATCATAACACACAGACCACACCACACTAGGATAACATGACAACTTTTATCTCTCTCATGCGCCGCAGACATCGACGCACTCAACCAGTCAAGAATTTTCATGATGCCATATAGGAGAAAAATTATGACAAACTCCATGCTTCGCATACCCATAGGAAATATATTTATTTAAAAACCACGGTAAAACACATCAAGAACTCATTTTCCTAATGCCATTGCACAAGCTAAACTGCCGGGACTGAATCCTTCTACCCAAACCAAGTTAAGCAAATTCCAGCACTTCAAATCTTTGCTGCACAATACCTGTAAGGCTCATTACCTCGAACACATACAATAATTAATCATAGCCTTACCATACCGATTTGGTTCATTATCAAGCTATTCCATTTATCCAATTTCCTTCCAGATTGATCTTTAATTTGATATTCTCTCTTACTATAGCACCACAATACCTCTTCACAAGTTACCACACGAGACTCACACATAAAACCACACTATCTTAGACCCATAGGCCACTGTATACCCTCTCAAACGTTTCCTAGAAGTACCACATTCCAAAATACTTTACTTTAAAGAACTTCCTGCGATTGTGAATTCATTTACCATTAACTCCCAAATGCGGATACGTAGAATCCCATGATTCACACAAAGTACCACAAGTCTTGATCTTTTCTAATGAAAATGCAGTCTCTAGCCACATATACAAACTTAAGACACCTGACTGTTACATGCAAAATATTGAACATAGTAAAACTATTCTCGAGAGTTGTTCACTCTTATTCAGCTGTAATTCACCTGGCCTAAATGAACGGAACCACTCGTGCCTTATTAGTACCCTGACACCGCAGAACATGATTTCATATAGATACAAACAACCATCTTTCTTCTCTATAGACACTGAGCATTCTTTATCATCAACAACTCAAAACATCACAGTATTTTCTCACACCTACGAAGCACCATATAACCTTTATAAAAATATTCCTTCGCACGCGCTATTTTCGGCTCAATTTCTACGACCAAAACTGATCCGCCAACATACCTTGAGACAGAACCAATATAGTACCTAATAGTGCCATCAGCTAAGCAATAGCAACCTCCCTAACTTGGCTCGAATCCAAATACCAATGCGCGCTCAATAAATCCTTAAAAATTTTACCCTAATGAAAACCACAACATTATAGTGAGATGAAACTCAAGTCATTTACAAGTTTTGAATACACAGATTATCTAGTATTACAACCCTTTTGCAATTCTCTCATTCATTCCGCAACAGCGAAGCCGACTCTAGGCAACACAATTTATACTAAGTCCCCAAAAAATTTAAAAAAAAAAATCGGCAGAGTTTCCTTTGTAAGTGAGCCCACCCACATGTCAGAGAATCAGCAAAACCATCCTAACAACACACCCACAACTTGACAAAGTTTCACAATGTATATCAACAACATTAATCGCAATATTTTTTTTTTATACCTTTCACCTCCATACACATAACCTAGCCATTAAGCCTTCCTGATTCTGAACACATGCCGTCATATGTATTGTACTACACTTCCCAACTAGGAATACCAAAAATAATAATCACGCGCTCATAACTTGGGGCTACACAAGGAATCACAATAGAAAAAAATGCATTACAACTCATCTATTTTCCATCAGACTTCTTCGTCTCTACCAAAATCACATAGATATACCTCGCACTACTGACATACTTACCACACCGATATCCCTCGGCCAACCTGGCTAATACGAACATTATTGAACATATAAATTCAAAAAACTTGCTCACACAATCATAACTTCGATGCTCAAGCTATTTGCAAAGATTCCGACATCAAGTCCTCTTGACTGGCCCAACATGAACTCACGGAGATTACATCTCGCCCCTTGATCGGGAAATCACAAGCCATCCAGGCACATATTCTACTAAGCGCTCACGTGCGCATACAGACGTGTGGAAGGAATTTCAAGAACTATATCACAAGCTGAATCAAGTATGCACGATAAGAATTCTAAGAAAGTGAAGTTTTCCTAAAGGATATGCAGCCAATCAAGGATAAATACAGACGTCTCCGTACCAATCCGTGGGACTCTACTAACAAGCTCATGATTCATGATGCTTAGTAACCTAGGGTCTGATACTAACTTGTCACGACCCCAATCCTGGTCGTGATGGCGCCCAACATAACTGCTAGGCAAGCCCGACCATTTACACTCTCAACCCGAGCATGAAGCCTAAAATCAGTTAATCGAATATCATTTTCGATAATAAAGCTAAAATCTTAACAGATAGATGGAAACCAAACTAGATAATCTCCCAAAGACCTGGGGGTCATGAGTCTAAAGCCTCTAACAAAATAGAGTAACAAGACTCCAATAATACAAATTTTCAAACTGCAAAAATAATAGTAAGGGAATAAGGAATGAGTCGGGTCTTGCGAACGTCAAACAGCTACCTCGACAACTCCAATAAAACTCTAAAGCTGCAATTATCTCAGCTAAACTTCCAAAATACCTGAATCTGCAAGCAAGGTGCTGGGAGTAAAGTAAGTACTTCCAACTCAGTGGTAATAAGTGAGAATAATATCTGAGTGATAAGAAAACATGTATGGGCACACCAAAATGCAATAAAAGACAGGACAACCCTTTGAGAAAAACCAAAATACTGTGAAAATCCTTTAGAAAATCTCAAGATCAGCTCAAAGCTCTTTTACAAAGTCTTTGTTACAAATATCTATTTTTTTCTTTTTCAACAGCCAAGCATATGAATACTATATCAGATAGAATAATTCGGCTCATAAGTCTACCCATTGGGCACAGCACTCCTTAACATATAGCACCACGGTATCTGGTCAACAAGGGAAGTAACAGTATGTATGCAAAAGATATATAAGTGCTAAACGTCATGCCACGTAGTACAAGCAGGAGTGAATGCATGAATACAATGAAATGCACATGATTGCTACGACGCGAATCCCGATACATTTGGGTACCCTGCGCTACTAGGGGTGTGTAAAGAATCCGAAGGGGCTCCTACAGACCAAGCGCTATAATATTGCGGCGTCCAGTATGATCCATATAATATACTACTGCGGCGTGTAGTCTGATTCGTATAATATACTACTGCAACGTGCAGTCCGATCCATGCATGTATATGCATATACTGATGTGGCGTGCAGCTCGACCCATATCTCAGTCCAGCAATGCACATAAGCGCCTTGGGCATTAGTAAAATAACAGTTGTCAGCTCAAAACATCAGTAAAAGATCATTTAGTTTTCAAATCTTGGAAAAATGGCTGAGTTTGCAAAACAGTATTTAGAACATTGGACTGAGATCAAATAATATGCAACGTAATACAAAACAGTGATATCAATCCCTGAAGGATTCAATAATCGGCATGAAGCCCATAACATGGCGATCAGCCCAAATCACGATTGCATCAAGTAGTTTTCAGTCAATCACGTAGTAAAATCAACAACCGGGACGGACCAAGTCACAATCTGCAATGGTGCTCTACCCCACTCTCATACGTGGCATGCAAGTCATCACAATACATCACAATGATGTGCAAATCTGGGGTTTCAAACCCTCGGGATATCATTCTCAACTATTACTCACCTCAAACCGGTGAAATTCCTCGCTCACGACACATTTTCCCCTCAAATTGGCCTCCACGCGCGTCAAATCTAACCAAAATTTAGTACAAATATGTCATAATATGCTAATGGGAAAACACCCAATAAAAAACAATCGAACTATAACAAGACCCTCAAAACCAGCAAAACTCGAGCCCCGGGCCCGCTTCTCAAAAAGTTACAAAACTTAAATTTCTGGAGTCCTCGTCTCGCCACGAGTTCATGCATACCAAGAACTCCCAAATCCGAGCTCAAATGACCTATCAAATCCTAATTTGAAATATAAAAAACTCAAGCCCTAGATTCTTCAATTTTATACCTAAATTCATAGAATTAATGGATGATTCTTTGATTAAATGATATTTCTAGATCAGGGGACTTACCTCCAATCACTTCCCGTCAAATTGCCCTTCAAAATCAACCAACAAGCTCCCAAGGTGGTGCAAAAATGGTGGAAAAGTGAGATAGGTCGCGGATGAAATAAAACTTAAGACCATTCTACCTGCCCAGTTATTACTCTATGCAATCGCGTCACATCCATTGCGATTGCATAGAACAAATTTCCACCTTCCCAAAATAACACTATGCAATCGCATAGCATCCCAGCATTCGCATAGAACAAACCTCTGCTAGAGACCCAGGCCCAACTACCTTATGCGATCGCACAACCCTTGTGTGAACGCACAGCTCAAACTCCCAGACCTATGTGATCGCATGATCCATAGTGCGAACGCATAGCACAAAAACTGGCCCCTCTCCTAGCCTTCTATTTGATCGCAATACCTCTCATGCGATCGCATAGAGGAAAATCCTCTACAACATTTCTGCTGAATTCTGCAACTTCCAAAAACCAAACACTCTCCGATTAACTACTCGAAACCATCCCGACGCCCTCGAGACCTCAACCAAAAGCACCAACATACCCCAAAACATCATATAAACTTGTTCCAATCATAAAAATGCGCCCAACAACACAAAAATCATCAATTCACGACGGATTCAAGCCTAAGTCTAACTAAAACTTTCGAATCACACATTCGATCCAAAACCTAACCAAACAATGTCCAAATGACCTGAAATTTTGCACACATATCTAAAATCACCTAACAATGCTACAGAAACTCTCAAAATTCCATTCCAACCCCCAGATCAAAATCCCACCTATCAACCGGAATCCGGCCAAAATTTAGACTTCGCCAATTCAAGCCTGATTCTACACCAGACCTTTATGTTAAATTTCGATCGCACTCCGAAGTCACAAATCATCCCCCGAAGCTGACCGAACAACCGGAATTCACATTCGAGCCATCTAACCACATAGTCAACTCCCGGTTGACTTATATAATACAAACTTCTTTCTAAGAGGCTATGTGCCTTATTTTCAACCAAAACCAATTCAATTACACCCGATCAACTCTAATGCTAGCATTGATACATGTAGCAACACCATAAGGAGGAAACGGGGCAGTAACTCAAGTGACAACTGGTCGGTTCGTCGCATCCATATTTTTTTACGGACCTTCCGAGATCGTCAAATCACGGGTCCGGGTCTGTTTACCAAAAATGTAGACCAAAATCAACTTTATCAATATTAATATCAAAATTCTTAAAATTGTTCACATAATTCATATATATCAACATAAAATTTTCTGGCTTCGCGCCCGGATTGCGCAGGCAAAATGAGGCAACTAATAGTGAGATTTTCAAGGCCTCGGAAGCTCGAAATGACTAATAAAACAAGTGATGACCCTTTGGTTCGTCACATAAGGACATCTCATTTTAAGAGTTGATGAAGAAAGAGTTATTTTTGATATGCAAAAGATACTAAGATTCTCATAAGATGATACATCATCTTCATGCTTTTCAATTGACATGATTAATAATCTTATTGATAAATTCAAAGATGATCAGTTACTTTCTGACTCAGTGGAAAGATGTTTGGCCAAATCTGGCACCACACAGGATGAAGATCCAACTATCAGAAGTGATGCAAAATTATCGGAAAAAGATTATGAGGAAGGGGACATGAAAATAGAAGAAGTTCAACTAAAAATTGAACTCAAAACTCTCCCTTCTCATTTGAAATATGTCTATCTTGAGCATGATTATTTCCAATAATTATTTCGTCTTCTCTAACTACAAAATAGGAAGAAAGATCGATTGAAGTATTAAAAGCACACAATGGAGCATTGGGATGGACAATAGAAGATATCAAAGGGATTAATCCAGCAATTTGTACGCACAGAATCCTCGTGGAGAATAGACACTAACTGATAGTCCAACCCCAAAGTAGATTATACCCAGCAATGCAGGAAGTGGTAAAAAGGGAGATTGCAAAGCTTTTGGCGGCATGTATTATTTACCCTATTTCAGACAGCCCTTGGGTAAGTCCTGTTCAGATAGTACCAAGGAGGTATGACAGTGATAAGAAATAAAAATAATGAACTAGTACCTACCAGGACTGTCATAGGATGGAGAGTATGTCTAGATTATAGACGTATTAATGATGTCACTAGAAAAGATCACTTTCCTTTGCCATTTATTGATCAAATGTTAGAAAGAATTGCAGGATATGGGCTTTATTGCTTTCTTGATGGCTATTCAGGGTATAACCAAATACCAATTGCACCAGAAGACCAAGATAAGACAACTTTCACATGTCCTCGTGGAACATATGCATATAGAAGAATGCCATTTGGTTTGTGCAACGCTCCTGCCACATTTCAGCGTTGTATGTCTGCAATTTTTTCCTGACATGACTGAAAATTTTCTCGAAATTATCATGGATGATTTTACACTCTTCGGCAAGGGTTTTGAGGAGTGTATTCACCATTTAACCTTACTTCTTATCATATGTTATGAGACAAACTTAAGTATTAATTAGGAAAAATGTCATTTTACGGTTACTAAGGGAATTATTTTAGGACATAAAATCATTGCTAAAGGGATAGAAGTTGATAAGGCTAAAATTAATCTTATAGTAGGATTAGCCCCTCCCACAACTATTAAAGGCATTAGAAGATTTCTAGGTCATCCAGGTTTTTATAGACGGTTCAAATAAGAATTTTCAAAGATTTCAAAACCGCTGACTAACCTTTTAATGAAAGATGTTAATTTCGAATTTTCAGGAGATTGTATGAAAGCCTTTGACACCCTTAAAGAAAAATTATCAAATGCCCCTATAATTGTGTCCCCTGATTGGAACAAACCTTTTGAGGTCATGTATGATGCTAGTGATACAGTAGTTGGAGCTATTTTAGGCCAGAGAAAAGATAAGATTTTTCGTTCAATTTACTATGCCAGTAGGACATTGAATGAGGCTCAACTAAATTATGTCACGACTGAAAAAGAACTACTAGAAGTAGTATTTGCATTTGATAAGTTTCGTTCCTATCTGATAGGAACCAAGGTCACTGTTTTTACTGATCATGCGGCTCTAAAATACCTCTTAGAAAGAAAAAGGATGCACGACCTAGATTGTTAAGATGGAATTTATTTCTGCAAGAATTTGATCTCGAAATAAAAGATAAAAGGGAACCGAGAATCAGGTAGCTGACCATTTGTCTAGATTGGAGAACCCCCTACTTGAGTTATGTGATATAAAAGAAGAGTTTCCTGATGAACATATTTTTTTCTATCAACTCAGTTGTGACTCACCCACCCTGGTTTGTAGATATTGAAAATTACTTGGTTGGAAAATGGATACCCCAAAATCTCACTTACTAACAGAGGAAAAAAGTTGATATCTGATGCTAAATATTATTTGTGGAATGATCCTTACTTGTATAAAATTTGTGCAAATAATATTATTAGAAGATGTGTATCAAAAGAAGAAATGACCAAAATTTTGTATCATTGCCACGATGGAGAAGTTGGAGGGAACTTTGAGCTACAACCATATGTCACTTTGATAGATTGATGAAGTCTACAATTAATAAGTCGAGCTGGCGACGTTAAACTCAGAACTATGGTTCCTTACCTGTAGCCATTGAGGGTGAAGCAATGGAGCCTCATAAGCCCAACATAGATTTAAATAGTTAAATGCTTAATCAAGTGATCTTGTTAATATCCAGGTTATTATACAACTAGACCATCTCATGAAGGCCTGTACAAAAACAAAGTCACCTATATAGGTGTAACTCCATGTTGATCAATATGCCTAAGTAAATGGTTGGTTAACCATTTAATAACATTATTGATATGTTGGCACATGTAATTTTCTAGTTTATATACAAACTGGAGTTGTTATTTATACTCACAAGGTGTGTGGGTGCAGTTTCTTTCAAGCTTTCTTCTGCAGTTGTATGTTTGAAAGCTAAAAAGATTTTTACCTATATATCTGTCTATCTATTTATCTATATCTATATCTATCTCTCTATTTTGTCTATCTCTCTCTCTCTCTCTCTCCCTATATATATATATATATATATATATATATATATATATATATTAGATTTATTTTCATAATTATGCCTCTTGTAAAGTGTTAATTTATCAAAATAAAACTCTTGTCATTATATATCAAATATATATTTTTTATATTTACCACATAATTTCCTTATTTTTTAAGTTTATTTTTATGAAGGCAAGAACAAATATCTTCAATACTTGGCAAGATATTCTGAAATTGAGAAGCATTATGATCAAAAAGCTAGTAGAATTTATAATCTATATGCTAGAACTTTCCCAAAATGTCTTTCGAGACAAAATCCTAGACAACACTAATTTTTGAAATATAAATTTAAGCTTTGTTTACCTGAGTCTTTTCTAGATATTGCACAAAAATTTACTACAAAAATAAAATAAATCCCTAGCACCTATTTTGATGCTTGAAAACCTAATGTTTTCTTTTGATACCTAAGTATGCCCAAATTTAAATATCGCATTCATGCTTGTGATTTGAAAAGTCCTTTTTCGGAAAATAAGTTTTGAGCTCATTTTGAAAAAGAATCAGAATTAAAGAGAAAAAAGAAAAAAAGGAGAGATTGATCTTACCTTCAAGCATATAAGAGAAAATAAATAAATCAATAGCAAATATTTGGAAAGTCTGATCTTAGAAATATTGTGCTTGAAAGCTGAAAAAAGGCAAGTCACTACAAATATAGCATTTAACCTACAAGCCTGAAGCCAACATTACAAGCCAGAAAAAGTGCTAGAAGATTTTAGAAATCAGTGTTTAGTCTATATTAGTGGAGATAGACATAAAGGGCAAGCCTATGGAAAAAGATGAAGAATACTCAATGCAAATGATCATAAAGTTATCAATTTCAGAGAAGTCTCAAAAACAAAGAAGGTACAATTTTTGTTAAATAAAAATAAATGTAAAAACAAGGTAAAGATTTGATGAATATAGAAAATTTATAAAGTTTGAAAGCATGATATTTTATTTGATTAAATTTTTATTTTACAAGAGTAGCCATAATTTAAAAAAATTAGTAATATATATATATATATATATATATATATATATATATATATATATATTTTCTTTTCAAAAATATTTTCCTCGAGGACGAGAAAAAGCTCAAGTGTGGAGGTATTTGATAGATATAAATTACTCATATATTTTAATATAAAAATATAGTATTTTAGATATAAAACATGACCAATTTATATCATATTCTCGTACTTTTTCTAACAACTCTTGCAAGAAAACGAATACATGGAAAAAGAGAAAGAAAAAAAAGAAACTACAGTTCAAGGAAGAAGGACAACTTCACCTAATACTACACAAAATCAAGAGATACAAAGTTATGAGAAATTCTCACCAAAATTTCAAGACAAATTGCCTTATCAATTTCTCATCAACTCCATATGATATATTAATATTATATTACAATTTTTCATCAAGGACATATGAAATATTAATATTGTATTGCAATTTCTCACCAAGGCCTTGTAGTAATTTTTCCTATAAATAGCCATATGTTTGTAGATGAAAGGGCATCCCACTTTGTATCCACTTTCCTATCTAGTTTTTTTTAAGTTTCTAAAGAGAAAGAGAAGAGTACTATTGGTCTCTTCCTGCGGTCTTTCTCTTTGTAGTATAAATGACACAACCCGGATTTACCCACCATTGGGAGTCGTGATGGCGCCTACTGTCGAAGCTAGGCAAGCCAACCCTTATAATCATTTTAACGAAACATATTCTAAAAAAAGTTAAATACTAGAATAATTAATTAAAACTTGCGGAAGCCTTTTAATAACAGAAATAAAAACAAGGTACGGAAAAACTAATAACATATCTCTACCCAGTATTTGGTGTTACTGATCACGGACAACAAAAGAGTACTAACAACAATAGTCTGAAAGAAATACATCATATGTGTGTTTGATACAAATAAAAAAACAAATAAAGATAGAGGAGACTCAGGGCTCGCGAACACCAGCGCCTCAGTCTCTGGACTGAAGGATCGCCTCCTGACTACTGTTGCGATCCATAGGCTGCGTCCTGACCTGTGCACAAAAGGCACATAAGCGAAGTATTAGCACAATCGACCCCATATGCTGGTAAGTATTAGCACAATAGGACCAACACAATTAACCTGTGAAATATTGATATACAAGTTCGAGAAAGAAACAATAACAACATAATACAATTAAACTGGGGGGATACAAAATAAATATGGAACATTATTAATAAAAATAACTCTATCTCAGCTTTTCATGGTCTACTCATCTGCAGTGGACGGCGCGCCACACGATCCCATTATGCAATATATAAGTGGACGGCGTGCCACACGATCCCGCGGCATCTCAGGCCGATAACAATAAGTGGATGGCGTGCCACAGGATCCCATAATGTATGTATAAGTGGACGGAGTGCCACACGATCCCATAATCTATATATAAGTTGACGGCGTGCCACGCAATCCCATAATATATGTACAAGTAGACGGCGTGCCATAGGATCGCATATCATAATTGGATAATTTCAACAATCTCCTCAAAGGAGGCCCCATTAGGGAAGTTCATCCACACAACAGTTAAATCCGGCAAGGGTACAGCTACAGCCGAAAATATCCCAGCAAGGGAAAAAGCAATTCAACAACAAGTCCCGGCAAGGGAAAAAGTACTACACTTCCTTCATTGGACTATTTACCTTTCAATAATCATTGCATAATTTATTTAGCTGCCAAATAACTCAATTATCTAACATCTTTCAAATTCTAAGGCAATTACGACTCACGGTTATGTTTGACAACGGTGTATAGATACTCGTCACGATGCCTATACACCGCAATCGATCATTTAGCAAATAGCAATCAAATACTCTAGTCCTATTCCCTCAAGTCAAAGTTAGATTAAACACTTACCTCAGAAGCTTCCAAACTTGACTCACGCCTCTAGAATAGCTTTACCCCTCGAATTCGCTTCAAAACCGGTCGAATCTAACCACAATTTACTCAAATGTATCAACTTATGCTAGTTAAATCAATTTGGATGCATAAGAATGAAATTCCCAAAGTTTTACTCAAAAATTCCCAAAATACCCCCAGGCCCACGTGGTCAAAACCCGAGGTTCGAACCAAAATCGGATTACCCATTCCCCCACGATTTCATATATGCAATTTGTTTTGAAATCGGACCCCAAATTGAGGTCCAAATCCCCAATTTTATAAAAATCTAGGTTCTACCCCGAATCCCCCATTTTTAACCATAAAAGCTTTGATTTAAGGATGAAATCATGTTAGAAGATGATAAGGATTGAAGAAAACTAGTAAAAGTTGACTTACAAGTAGTTTTTGGGATGAAGAGGTTAGAGTGAAATCGCCTATGTTGGTTTTGGGTTTTGAAAAATATGAAAAGTGAGATCTGAATTCGTTTAAGTATCAAATGCAGGGGTGCAGATGTCGCAAATGCGACATTGATTTTGCATTTGCGAACAGGGAAAAATAAAAGGGGGACTCACATTTGCGAAAAAAGGGTTCGCATTTGCGAACCAACGGTTTAGGAGGGGTAGTCGCATTTGCGACAATGCCTTTCTTCATTCCACGCCACCAATAATGCTGTCTCAAATCCTAATACATCTTCGCGGCACCCCGGTGAATAGAATACCGAGAATTGTGGGCCTCCGCTAAGATCGACTCTCGAATACCATCAACATTGGGCACACAAACTCGCCCTTGCAACCTCAATATGCCATCATCTCCCAATGTCATCTCCTTGGCACCTCCCCTCTGCACCGTGTCCCTCAGGACACACAAATGGGGATCATCAAAGTGCCGCTCCCGGATACGCTCCATCAATGACGAGCGAGCAACTGTGCAAGCTAACACCTTGCTTGGCTCAGAAATATCCAATCTCACAAATCTATTGGCCAAGGCCTGAACATCCAAGGCAAGCAGTCTCTGGCTGACCGGAATATATGCAAGACTACCCATGCTGGCGGACTTTCTACTCAATGCATCGGCCACCACATTGGCCTTCCCAGGGTGGTATATAATAGAAACATCATAATCTTTTAACAGCTCCAACCACCTACGCTATCTCAAATTAAACTCTTTCTGCTTGAACATGTACTGAAGGCACTTGTGATCCGTGTAGACCTCACACGTCACATCATACAAATAATGCCTCCAGATCTTCAAGGCATGAACAATGGCTGCATACTCTAAGTCATAAACTGGATAATTCTTCTCGTGGATCTTCAACTCGAAGCATATACTATGACCTTGCTGCTTTGCATCAACACTACGACAAGTCCGATGCGGGAAGCATCACAATATACAGTATAAGGCCCGGATCCCGTGGGCAAAACCAATACCGGTGCCGTAGTCAGGGTTGTCTTGAGCTTCTAGAAGCTCGCCTCGCACTCATCTGACCACCTGAACTCGGAACCCTTCTGAGTTAATCGAGTCATCGGGGCTGCGATGGATGAAAACCCCTCCACAAAAGGTCTGAAGCTGCAGTTCTTGACGTCCTCTATCTTCTTCGGGTCCACTTGAATACCATATGCTGATACGACATGACCTAGGAATGCTACTTAACTCAACCAGAATTTGCACTTTGAGAGTTTGACGTACAACTGGCTATACTTCATAGTCTGAATAACCACTCTGAGGTGCTGCTCATGATCCTCCCGATTGCGGGAGTATACCAAGATATCATCAATTAATACAATCACAAATAAATCCAAGTAAGGCCTGAACACTCGGTTCATCAACTCCATGAATGCTACCGGGGCATTGGTCAACCCAAACGACATGACCAAAAAACCAAAATGCCCATACCGAGTACAACATGCTGTCTTAGGGACATCAGACGCCCTAATCCTTAGCTGATGATAACTAGACCTCAAATCTATCTTCTAAAACACCCTGGCACCCTGGAGCTGGTCAAACAAATCATCAATCCTCAGCAGTTGATACTTGTTCTTTATCGCCACCTTGTTCAACTGCCGGTAATCAATGCACATCCTCATCCACCCGTCCTTTTTCTTCACAAACAACACTGGTGCACCCCAAGGCAAAAACCAGTGTCTAATGAAACCCTTATCAAGAAAGTCATGCAGCTGATCTTTCAACTCTTTCAACCCTGACCAGGCCATGCAATATGGCGGAATAAAAGTAGGTTAAGTGCTAGGAGCCAGATCAATACAGAAGTCAATATCCCTGTCGGGCGGCATACCCGGCAGGTCTGAAGGGAAAACCTCGGGGAACTCCCGAACAATAGGGACAGAGTAAATAGATGGAACCTCTGTGCTGGAGTCACGAACATATGCCAAATATGCTAAGCACCCCTTCTCGACCATACGTCGAGCCTTGACATACAAAATAACAATACAGGTGGCATGACCTAGGGTCCCTCTCCATTCAAGTCAAGGCAAGTCTGGCAAGGCCAAAGTCAGGGTCTTGGCATGACAATCCAAGATAGCATGATACGGGAACAACCAGTCCATCCCCAATATAACATCAAAGTCCATCATGTCTAAAAGCAATAGGTCCACACAGGTCTCAAGACACTCAAATTCCACAACACATGAACGATGCACTCTATCGACCACTATAGAATCACCAACCGGTGTGGACACATATATAGGAATACCCAGAGCCTCACTAGGCATGATCAAATAGGGTGCAAAATAGGATGACACATAAGAATAAGTAGATCCCGGATCGAATAATACTGAAGCACCCCTATCACAGACCAGCATAGTACCTATAATCACGGCATCAGACAACTCGGCCTCCGGCCTGGCTGGCAATGCAAAACAATGGGGCTGGCCCCCATCTCCCTGAGCTGCATCTCTGGGACACTCTGTTGCGGGCTGACCCCTGCCTCTGGCTGTGTGGGCTCCACCTATATGCTCCCTACCTCCACCTCTATGGCCTCTACACCCGCCTCTAGCTGGCTGGGCGGCCTGTGGATCATCTGTTGCCTGAATCATGGGACGAGGACCCTGCTGTTGTGAACTGCTGGAAGCTCGAGGGCAATACTTGGCAATGTGCCTCGGGTAGCCGCAAGTGAAGCAAGCTCTCGGCTGCTGAGAATACCAAAGCGGTGGTGCACTGATAGGAGCTGATGGTGAGCTGAAGAGCTGAAGTCTGGAGTGCTTACTGGAAAGGTCTCGGGGGATGGCCTCTGTCATGAAAGTCCCTGCCTCTAGATGAGGCACCACAAAATCTGCTAGAATGTCGAGACCTCTTGTCTGAACCCTGACTACCTCCTCAACCAATGCCATCTCTACTCGGCGGGCCGCATTGGCCGCCTCCCGAAAAGTAATATCACTGCCAACCCCCACAGCCATCTGTAGGCAAATGGGCTGAATCAATCCATTAATGAACCACTGTACCCTCTCCTGATCTGTAGGGAATATCACTACTGCATGGCGTGCCAAGTCAACAAATCTGGTCTCATAATGGGTAGCTGTCATAGAGACCTGTTGAAGATGCTCAAACTAAATGCGAAGCGCCTCCCGCTGAGTAACGGGGAGAAACTTCTCCAAAAATAACTCTGAGATCTGATCCCATGTCAAAGCTGGAGACCCTGCTGGTCTAGATAAACAATAATCCCTCCACAAGTCTTGGCGGATCCCACAAGCCTGAAAGTGCAAAAATCGACCCCATTGGTCTCTACTATCCCCATAGTCCTAAGGATCTCATGACAACTGTATAGAAAATCTTGGGGATCCTCCGATAAAGCACCGCTGAAAGTAGTGGTGAAAAGCTTGGAGAATCGATCAAGCCTCCACAAAGCATTTGAAGACATGGCCGTCCCATCTCTGGCCTGAGTTGTAATGCCTGTCTGGCTGCCACTGCAGGCTGAACCAACGGAACCTGAGTCTAGGGAGCTACCTGCTCTGGAGTACGTGTAGTAGGAGTCTGAAGCCCTCCTCCAGCCTAAGAAGTGGCTCGTGCTACTGGCATCAATCCTGATCTGGTCACACTGTCCATAAAGCCTGCTATGCAAACAAGAGCATCCTGAAGATCCGAAGAAAGCATCACTCCTCCTGGGACCTGAGCTGGGCCCACTAGAGCTGGTGGAGCTACAACCTCCTCATCAAAAGCAATATGAGGCTCCACCTCTGGAACTGCTACTTGGGTCTGAGCTCTTCTCCTGCCACGGCCTCTGGCACGGCCTCAGCCCCTGTACCTCGCAGGAGCTACTGCTGGGGGCTCGGGCTGCTTCACGGAAGAAGAAGACGCACGTGTTCTCGCCATCTGCGAAATAATAGAGTAGAACGGGAATCAATATTTGAGAAATAGAATCGCACGACAAGAAAGAACAAAGTGAAACTTTTCCTAACTCTGTAGCCTCTAGGGGATAAATACAAAAGTCTCCGTACCGATCCTGCAGACTCTATCGAGCTTGTCTGTGAGTTGTGAGACCCAAGTAACCTAGTGCTCTAATACCCAAGTAATCGCTGCGTCATGACCTGTGCACAAAAGGCACAAAACCGTAGTATTAGCACAACCAACCCCATGTGTTGGTAAGTGCCTGGCCTAACCCCGGCGAAGTAGAGACAAGGCTAGACAGGACTTACCACAATTAACCTGTGCAATATTGATATACAAGTTTGAGAAAGAAACAATAACAACATAATACGATTAAAACTGGGGGGATACAAAATAAGGATGGAACATCAGTCATAACAATAACTCATTCTCAGCTTTTAATGATCTACTCATCTATAGTGGACGGTGCGCCACGCGATCCCATTGTGCAATATATAAGTGACGGCATGCCACACGATCCCATAATGTATGTGTAAGTTGACGGTGTGCCACACGATCCCATAATATATGTATAAGTTGACGGCGTGCCACACGATCCCATAATATATGTACAAGTGGACGGCGTGCCACACGATCCCATATCGTAATTGGATAATTCCAATAATCTCCTCAAAGGAGAACCCAATAGGGAAGTTCATCCACACAACAGTTAAACCCGGCAAGGGTACAGCTACAGCCCAAAATATCCCGGCAAGGGAGGATTACATAATAATAACTTACTCGTCCCAGCAAGGGGAAAAAACTATTCAACAACAAGTCTCGGCAAGGGAAAAAGTTCTACACTTCCTTATTTGGCTTATTTACCTTTCAACAATCATTTAATAATTTATTTAGCGGCCAAATAACTCAATTATTTAACATCATTCAAATTCTAAGGCAATTACGACTCACAGTCATGTTTGACACAGGTGTATAGATACTCGTCACCATGCCTATACATCGTACACGATCATTTAGCGAATAGCAATTAAATACTCTAGTCCTATTCCCTCAAGCCAAAGTTACATCAAACACTTACCTCGGAAGCTTCCAAACACAACTCACGCCTCTAGAATAGCTTTACCCCTCGAATTCTCTTCAAAATCGGTCGAATCTAACCACAATTTACTCAAATGTATCAACAAATGCTAGTTAAATCAATTTGGATGCATAAGAATGAAATTCCCAATGTTTTACTCAAAAATTCCCAAAATGCCCCAAGGCCCACTTTGTCAAAACTCAAGGTTCGAATTAAAACTAGATTACACATTCCCCCACGAGTTCATATATGCAATTTGTTTTCAAATCGGACCCCAATTGAGGTCCAAATCCCCAATTTTATAAAAACCTAGGTTCTACCCTAAATCCCCCATTTTTAACCATGAAAGCTTTGATTCAAGGATGAAATCATGTTAGAAGATGATAAAGATTGAAGAAAACTAGTAAAAGTTGACTTACAAGTAGTTTGGGGACGAAGGTGTTCGAGTGAAATCGCCTAAGGTGGTTTTGGGTTTTGAAAAATATGAAAAGTGAGGTTTGAATTCTTTTAAGTATCAGTTGCAGGGGTGCAGATATCTCAAATGCGATATTGATTTCGCATTTCACACTGGGCAAAATAAAAGGGGGACTCAAATTTGCGAGAAAAGGGTTCGCATTTGCGAACCAACGGTTTAGGAGGGGTAGTCGCATTTGCGAGATTCGACTTCGCATTTGCAAAGTCTGGTTGCTAAAAGGGGGATCGCAATTGCGAGAAGGGAGTCACAATTGCGAAGACTGGCCAAACAAAGTAAATATCGCATTTGTGAGATTATTTCTCGCATTAGCGAGGAAGTAGGAAAAAGGGGAATGTTCGCATTTGCGAATAAGTCTTCGCAAATGGGAAGACTTTAGACACCAGCAGTGGAAATACAATAAAAATGAGCCTAACACCTATCCGAAACTCACCCGAGCCCTTGGGGCTCAAACCCAAACATGCACCCAGCCTCCAAAAAATCTTGCGGACTTACTCGTGCGATCAAATTGCCAAAATAACATTAAATCAAATAATCAACCTCCAAAACTCATGATTTTCATTTTCAAGTTCTAAACTTTCAAATTTTTCCACCTTTAGTCTGAAACACGTCAAACGACGTCCGTTTTCCACCAAACTGTACAGATAGTGCTTAACGCTCATTTAAGACTTGTATTGGGCGTCGGAACAAAAATACGAGCCCGATACCATCACTTTTGATCAAATTTTTATTTTTCCTTTTTTCTTAAGCATTTTCAAAAATAATTTCACAGAAAAGCTCCATGCTCGAGTCTGGGACCTTGGATTTTGATTGCGGGATACGCCCGGGTCCCAAATTTCATTATGGACCCTCAGGGACCATCATATTATGGGTCCGGGTCCATTTACACGATACGTTGACCAAAGTCAATTATAGCAATATTAGTATCAAAATTCATAGTTTTTAACACAGAATTCAAATATTTCACATAAATATATTTCAGCTTCGCGCCCGTACTGCGCATGAAAATCAAGGCAACCAAATAAGAGGTTTTCAAGGTTTCAGAAGTGCAAGGAAAGGGATAATTACGGTGATGACCCTTTGGGTCGTCACAAAAAATATTCTTAGTTTTGTCACAAAAAATATTCATAGTTTTTTTTAAAGTGTTTTTTAGTTTTTTCACTTCATAATGGAGTAATTTTTTTGTTGTGATAGCTGATGAAACTTGATATAATTATAATACTATCTCAGTTTTAATACATTCTTGGCCTGAAACTCTATTTACATTTCATATGGTGATGGAATGGTAATTGTTTAATCATTATTATCACATCTATATATTTTATATCTAAGTTATTCTTATATTAATTTTGTAATTGTCACGGAGAATAATTAATATATTAATAACTGATGAATAGAATATTAGAGTAAAAGTAATTTTTAGTAAGATTATTATTTCAAGTCGGTAATCTTGCTTTCCTCAGTTTTAATTCTCACGTAGGAATTGTTGAAGGCAAGGTTATTGAGTTTCTAGTAAAAATATTCTCACGAAGTTTTTACTACCCTTGAGCACAAAATATTAGAGTCAAAATAATGTTTAGTAAGATTATTCTTTCAAGCATGTAATCTTGCTTTTTTTAATTCTCACGGAGAACTTGTTGAAGGCAAGATTATTGATTTTCTATTGTATTTATTGTCACGAAGTTTTTACTACACTTAAGCACAGTTCAGACAAGATATTTCATTTTAATTGTCACTAGTTTTAAATCAATTAATTGACATAACCTCACGGAGTGTTAATTATTTATTCACATCTCCTTTTTTGCTATACACCCCCCCGCGAAAGGAGTGTGAGGAAGTTTTTCCAATTAGAGGAGAATCGGAATGGGATTTAGTTATTATTTATTTAGAGTTGCCACTTGGGAGGTTAATGGTTTCCCAAGTCAAGAACTGAATCCCGAACCGAGAAAATTGATGACACTATTCACAGTCCGCGAACCAGAAATATGGATAAGAAATTCTGTTAACCCGGGAGAAGTTGTTAGGCATTCCCGAGTTCCGTGGTTCTAGCACGGTTGCTCAACTGTTGCATTTAGATTTTATCTGATTTTATTACGTGAAGAGCCTATGTGCCAATTTTACGCGTAACCGCTTTTATTTAATATAATATTTATATAAGAAAGTGAGCGTCATTTAAAATGTGATTTCGGATTGTGCCACATGAATTGAACATGCAATCCTAGACACACTCTATTCAATATTTTTGGATTTAGATTTGGGCCACATAAAATGCTCACCAGTACTTAGGAATGTAATTTATTAAAGCCGCGCCGAATAGAGTCTAACGTGTTTTATTCTTTTGGGAGGGCCGTGAAATTCGCTAAACGGCCCTTCCCGATTTCTAGAATATTTTATACCTTTATTGAGGGCCCCGCGGTTGTTTGTATTTTCTTGACGAGGCTCGTTTCATTTTATTTCAAAGGATAAACTTAAAAGATAACTATATTTTATATTTTTGTTTTTGTCTCTAAAAGAAAAAGAAAATCCAATTTAACTATATTAGAATTCGGATTCCGAGTTCAAGTCCAGACTTGAACAAGGCGATCTCCATTACTGAAGAAATCTCATAGCTCGAGTCCGCTACTTAGCTCGAAAGGCCCAAAACCTACCAATTAATTATTAGCGAACCATGTTACCATTGCAAATCTCGAGCCAAAAGGAGCTCAATCCACACGAGACACATGCATGATATAGGTTGTCCAACAAATATAGATACTGGGCTTGAGAGGCCCAAATCGAACAAAGAGCAACCAATACTGAAACCCAATTCTCGATTCTTTCTATTAAACAAAACATGGACATCACTGCCTGTAATTTAAATTTCACGGAAGGCTACCCCACGTAGAGACATGTGGAGAATTATACTGGAAAAATGAATATCATATCAAAAATGGCACTCAATTACGCTACACTGAATTCTAAACTAACAAATCATGTTAGCCATGGGAAATCTCGAAACAGATGATATAGCCAAATTTAAAGAGAAAAGGAATAGGATACATCAATCCTAAATCAACACCTACCTAATTAAACAAACTCAAATCTGAATATTACAGTAGTGTTGTGACTAACAAATATTCTAACAAAGATGACAATAGAACCTAAGAATCCAAACAAACATGAATCAATTTACACAACATGATAGCCTTACTATAGTACCAAACAAATCCAAACATGCTGAGAAAGGAACAGATAACATCAGAATCTTCATTTCTTCCAAAAAAAACATGAGTTGCGGCTTACATGCTTAAGGTCCAAAGATGTGTACCTAAGACGGTAAAATTAAATGAAAGAGAGGAGATCAGCGAGTCGAAACAGCAGTCAGCATGCACAGTATAGACCAAATGCAGCCCAGAAATGAGTTTGAAACCAAACGACAGAGAGATTTCAACTACAAAGCAATCAAATTGTACCCGAAATTGAATACGAACTTCCTTTGGACTTCATTGATCAGAATTCAAACAACTCCAAACTAAGCAGACCCCAAGTTCAGCAACAATCCAAATCAGAAAGGCATCCATGAAGCACAGATAACTAATTACCCATTTAACTCGATTCAATTGAACCTCTACCCTTCAACAAACTACAATAATAACTACAGCTCGTGAACTATAAAATAGAAATTGAAATCAACCTTTAGTTTCAATGGAACAGTAGCACTTTTTTTGATTTTTCGGACAGCTTTTGTATTGTTTGTTTGGTTTTCTATAATATCTCAAATCTAAAACTAAAAATCTGAACTCCTAATCATTCTGAAATTCCAAAATTAGATTCAGATCTATGGGGAGAATTTTTGGGGAATTTTTGGACTGCTCAAACTTTTGAATAAAGGCATGGGAATGCCATTTTATAGACAAAGTTAGGGGCCGCCCTCACACTTTTAGTTTTCAAACTTAGTCCTTTATTTCCTAACTTGTTCGCCATGTAACTACTACCAAAATTATTAAAACGTACTCTAAAGCCCCATTTGGAATGCCTTGGAAGGTTCTTTTAGCTATACAATGCCTATACTACCCTTACCCGCCTTCTAAAATTACCAATTCTAATAAACCTAGCTTTTTCATGCCTAAACTACCCTTATTCACCCTAGAATTACTACCCAACCACAGCTTTTTTACCCTAGCTACAAATTCAGATTAGTTAAATAAGTATTAAACTATTCAGCTAAATTCCATCAATCAAACCTTTACTACTAAAAACTGAATTAAAGAATAACTAAACCTACTAATCAAGCTAACAGAATACTAATTCAATCTAATTAAGATCTAACAATATTCATAACAGAATTCACAAACACATTTATATTAAAGTCTAGAATTACTAAACCAAAACTAAAGAAGGAAACAAAATCACCTACAAATATTTACAGGAATCAATTATTGCCGAAGCCAGAACATAAACTTGAAATTAAAACAAGTAAAATCTAATCGAATCAAATTATACTAACTAAATAGAACTAAACACTGAAACAAATAAAAAATACTCTAAACCTACAATTGTAACAAAAGCATGAACGATTAGAAACAGATAACAACTAAAATTCATTAAACAGCTAATATATGAATCCACTAATAGGAAACATGATTAAAAAAATGAAAGAACAAAACAGAGAAGGAAAACATACGGCTAAAAATCTTTAGTCGACCAATTCATCGGACATGATTTTTAATTGACGTTATATGTTCGTAAAACATATGGCATAAATTAGAGATCAACTCGACACCTTAAAATTCCCCAGAACAAGTCCGAACCCTGAACCCTAGATCCAAAATTTGAGAAAGCCTGGCGGGATTCGAGGGGCTTTGACTGAGGATTCGAGTTGAGGAAGGTTAAGGGACCATCTGGTATCGATTTGGGATCAATTGGACGAGCTTGTGACTTGGCAGAAAATTTCGATTTAATGTTCGAAAATATCGGCGGGGAGTTGAGGGAAATAGTTCTGAGGAAGAGGTGAAATGTTTTTAGGGTTTGGTTAAATTTTCAGATAGTTATATAATTAAACAAGAAAAAATGTGGACTGTTGGATTAGTGAGGATTCAGGGGTGTAATTAACTAACGCCAAATGACGTCGTTTGGGAGGGGGTCTTGGACCGGGTATTTGGGTGGGTTATGCCTGAAGGGGTGGGTTTTAAGGGGAACATTTGGGCTAGCCTCAGATTTGGCCCAAATTATATTAGCCTGTGCTTTTCTTCATTTTCTAATTCCCTTTCTTTGTTTTCTACTTTGTATTTTTGTGTTATTTGTTCTTTGACGTTATAAAATTGCAATAATTAAAATAAAGTCCTAATATATTTCAAAATTAAACCAATTAATTCCTAAAATTATTTAAAACCAATTTTATGAAAGATTCACGATTAAAACAATTAAAATGCAAAAATGAACTATTTTTTTTATTTTTCATGCTTTGTTTTAAAACAAATTAACCCCCTAATTAATCCTAAAATATGAAATTAAATCCTAAAACAAATGAGTATTTTTCTTTTTGTATTTTAAGAATTAACATGCACAAATAAAATGCTATAATTATCAGAAAATGACATAAAAATGCACAAAAATTGTAAAAATAAAGAAAATTCATTTTGTTTGATTTTTTGGGAATAATTTTCTTAGGGCAAAAATCACGTGCTCACAGTTGCCCCTCTTTGCTCGGACACATGAAAGGTTTTTGGGAAAAGATAAGTGAGCAAATACGAGCAATTTTTGCCCGTTTGGAAATTCCGTGTGAAGCATTTTTTGAAAAATTTGACCGCACCTTGCTTCAAAGGTTTCCTACATATCCTGTGCTTAACAGGAATCAGGACAGTGTAGTTCGGGAGTGTCTAGTAGCTGGGACTACTACGAGCTGCGATTTCACTGCACTTGCTGCTCCTACTGCTCGCTGATCTTCCTTATTACACCATGTCAAATATAAAAGAAGCTAGCCTAAGCTATGAACTACGAATTACAAAAATCATATCTAAATTCTTCAAACTTGTTATTGTACTTCTTTGTTGTCTTGTTGTCTTGTATTCTCTTGTTCCCTTGTTGTCTTGTTGTCTTGTGTTCTCTCTGTGAAATCCCTTGTTGTTACTTCAACTAGTCAACTGAGATGTTGTACCTTCTCTCCAAATTGCTGAACTTTGAATAAACTTGAACTTGAATGTATTCCTTGTTATCCAGACGGGCTCCTGATTGCTAAACTTAAACTTGAATGTATTCCTTCATTATCCAGGCGGGCTCCTGACTTCACAAAAATAAACAAAGCAAAGAAAACTATTCGCCCCAGTTTGGAAACTGGGGCTTGTTACCACATACCAATAAGAATAGAAAACTAAAACTTGAATTGCGAAGACTGAAGTGCGACCTTAACATTTAAAAAATGAAATATATTCCTATGTTGTCAGGGCGGACTCCCACTTCAAAACTTAAAATTTAAGGACCCAAAAAAACCTTAAAACTAAAAGACTGGAATGTGTACCTCTATTATTGGGGCGGGCTCCCCACTTCAAAATATAAAATTTAAGGACTGAAAAAACTTAAAACTAAAGGGCTAAAATGTATGCCTCTGTTATCGGGGTAGGCTCCCCACTTACAAACTTAAAATTTTAAGACTGAAGTGTATGCCTCTGTTAAGATATCGAGGCAGGCTCGCCACTTCAAAACTTAAAAATTAAGGACCAGAAATGGATGCCTCTGTTATCGGGCGGGTTGCCCACTTCAGAAGTTAAAATTAAAAACTAAAATGAATGTCTCTATTATCGGGGCGGGCTCCCCACTAAAAAGCATAAATTTAAAAACTAAAATATATGCCTCTGTTATCAGAGCGAGCTCCCCACTTCAAAACTTAAATATAAAGACTGAAAAAAAAAAACTTAAAACTAAAAGACTGAAATATATGCCTCTGTTATCGTGGCGGGCTCCCCACTTCAAAACTTAAATTTAAAAACTAAAATGTATGCCTCTGTTATCGAGGCAAACTCCCCACTTCAAAACTTCAAAATTTAAAGACTTAAATGTATGAAATTTAAAGACCGCAATGTATTCAAACTTCGGTCAAACATATTTTGGTGCTTGCTCTTCCTGCAGAGAGTTTCCCTGGAACAAATGAAATTTCTGCCCCTGTTTTGATCAAAGAAAGATCTTGTCAGTTTAAAGTGGTGGGTTGTTTGTACCCTTAAACTTTTCGGTGATTTCTGCTTTGCTTGCCATGATGCTTGATTTTCGTTCGAAAACCTTGCTTGTTTTATGGACCAGCCCTTTTCTGTTGCCCATATCACATAAAGTGCACATGGCATGAACTGACATCTTCCCAACTTTGTCTATCACATGAATTTCACGGCGCATCCATCGCCCCCCTTTAGTATGTTGTTGTTTCTTGGCCTATCTGATGGCCTTGGATTCGAGATTTGTTGCTCCCTTACTTTTCATGATAACTTTAATTTCCCATTTGGAGCCCCTGCATGTTTCTTGCCCAACCACTTCTTTTGTCATCCTTGGCATAGAATATACCTTTTCTACATTTCAACCCTATACATTCTATTTGCTGCACTGCTTTCGAATCGACTTTTACCAACCCTTGTGCCTCATGTGAACCCCTAAAGCATGCTGATTGCCACCTACAGTATGTTGTTCTCCTGAATTAAAACCCCTAGCCCCCTAGCCTCAAAGTCTATGGCTCTTTCGCTTGGCCCTTGTCACAGAAAACATCTATTCTTCGTTTGAACCCAATACCCTTTATTTGTTGCATTGCTCATGAACTGGCGTCTACCAAGCTTTTTTTTTCTCTAGGACCTCCCAAAACGTGTTGATTATTACCCTTTATCTCGTTGTTTTCTTGGCTTGTGACCCCATTTTGTTCAACTGGAAAGCTGGTGGAAAATTTTGCAATCATTTCTCATTTGTTATAACCAAGCAGACTCAGAGAGAGGAAGTGAACAAAACATGGGAACGGAGTGAAGGAAAAAGAAAGAGATGAATCCTAAAGGGAAAACTACGAAGTAGAAACCTATTCGATGAGGATAACAACTCTAATGACCATGCATGCACCTGTAGATATTCCATCAACAAATTCTGACATCCAGCTCTTGTTGTACCTTTCGATGTGAAATTGGGCTTTAATGCTCCGCTTACCCAATTTGATTCGCATTCCTTATTCAGCTTGTAGTGCCCAAAGGTTTTTCACTAACAAACCTCTCTTATTTGTTCATTCGCTCGACTTACCGTCGCCTCAAAGTGCCTGTGAAGGTTTTTACCAATAAGACTCTCTCATTTTTATTTTTCTCAGCTTTCACCGCCTTGCGGTACCCATAAAGGTTTTCTACAATCCGGCTCTCTCATTTTTATTTTTCTTACTTGGATTGGAGTGTTGCCCCTGACATGATTTACCCTACTTGATCGACTTGGCACGTCTCGGAGACTGATCGAAAGGTCTTTATTTGGACTGTAATGTGACTTTTAGACGGGGTTAGAAAAGAAGGGTATTAAAGGCTCAAAACAATATCAAAATGGGTTAAAAGTACAACCTTCAGAATCAAATTTCTTTCAACAATCACAACTTCTGCCCCAGTTTCTTACTTGGGGACTTTTTGAATTTTATTTTAGTATGGCTGAACCTCGGAGAGGCTTCCTACATACCCTTTCGGGATCAAGTCAAACGTAGTTCACGTCATAGAAACTACGTTGTTGTTATTATCTTTCTCTTCGTTTCTTTCTGTTTTTCTTGCTTTTTCCTTTCTTTTCTTCATTTTTTTGTTTTCCTTCTATCTTCTCTTTCTTTCTTTTCTTTTCTTTTCTTTAGTTTTCTTTTCTTTTCTTTTCTTTTTTTTTTTACTTTTCTTTCTCCTTTTCTCTTCTTCATTTTCCTTTCCTTACTTTTCTTTTTCCTCTTTTCCCATTTGTTTATCTCCGGCACTTGCATTTCTTTGATTGTGTCGTTGATTCCGAAAGAAGGGTATGAAAAAAATTAAAAACGACTCAAAAAGGGGTGACAATGAAAAAAAAGTGTTCGGATAGCAGAACAAAACGCCTTCATAATTTCAACCCTCAAAATATGCCAAGTACAAACAAGTACAATCAGAATAAATAAGACATTTACATCATCTCTTGACACATCGAAATTGATGGTCATTTCCACACATTTCCTTCTACATTTGTCAGATATAATGTGCCATTGGGAAACACTTACTCTTATTACCACGATCAGCCCCCTTCCACTTTGGCCGACTTGCTTTTACGAGGATTTTTTTAATGTTTTACTTGCCCCAGTTTCACATGGTTCGGGCGTCAAACAATCTCACAACGTCCAAATCTACTCTTATTTCCTCAAGTTCCCTCATCGTCTTCAGAATGCTTTCATCGCTTCTCGACCAAACATAGCTATTAAAGATCCGACTGAGAATTATGCGTGCATGCCATGTCACTAGAGCCAACAAGAAAAGATTTGTAGAAATAAAAGAGAACTAAACAAAAATAACTAGAAATGGAAGAAAATAAAGAATTGTATTAAACAGACGGTGAAAGGGTTTAACAACAAAACAAGCAACACAAACTGGGGTGGAATCCTAAAACAAACCTAGATAACACTACATAAGATATAACGACTGCAGGAACTAGACAAATAAAAGGATAGAAGGGTTTGAATCACAAGACAATATCAGGATTACAACCCTTAAAATAACCTGGAAAATAGAAATGACAAGACTTCTCTCCAACTGGCAAAGAGATGAAGCGTCTCTCCAATTACCCAAGCTCGGCATTTTACCCATTGAGTTTTGCTTCGACATCATCAACTTCAGTCAACAAGCTCCCAAGAGGGTTCGCATGCTCCATGTCACTGTCATTAACCACAATTCCCCTTCTCGAATCATTCTTTATATTTCCCTCTTCAAACCCCGACAATTTTCCATATTGTTCCCCAGAGCATTGGAGTGGTATTCACATCTTTTAGATGAGTCAAAGCTTCAAGCAGGTCGGTCCACCTAATTTGGTGGAATTGGTGCAATCATATCATGTTGTCTTAACTTCTCAAATAAGCTTGCATAGGACTCTCCTATTAGTGTATAACTTTCTTTCAGCTTTTGTTCCCTTATATACCCCTGGCTTGGATGTGGGTTATAAGGTAATTGAAAATTTTACGGAGGCTGGTGGAGATTTTGTGATACTCGTGCTCGCTTTCTAGGGTGATTTGATGGCTGGGCAACATACTGGGAAGGATCAATAGAGTATGGGGGTTCGGGAGTAGATCGTATAGAGGTGGCTTATGTGGAGTTTGGGGACGTTCACGGGGTAGATATTGAGGCTGAAAGCATTTACCAAGAACGCCCATCGAGCCGTATCGTTGGTAGAGGGAGTGACCTAGTGCTTGGACACCTGATCGGTTGTTGTCTGGAAGATATTGCTGGGGTGGTCTAGGTGGAGCTCAGGGACATGTTTAGGATTGGAGCTAAGGCTGAGAATGTTTGGAAAGAGCGACCACTGGGATCTGTCATTGGCGTGGCTCAACAATATCTTTTTTATCAATGAAAGGAGTACCCTAAGAAACTTGTTTGTTCCACCTGACCCAAAATTCCCTGAAACTTTCCTTAGGTTTCTTTTCCGTCCAAAATGGGGAGGACTGGTTCAGGAAAATGTCTTTATTGTATTGAAAATGTTGCACAAAATCTTGAGCCATATCTCCCAACGTGTGCCACTTCCTGACATTTTGACAATCATGTCATTCCAAGGCTGCCCCAGTCAGGCTCTCACTGAAATGTGATATCAACAATTCATCTTCCTTGCGTATATTCCTCGTTTTATTGCAATAATCCCTCAAGTGAGCTACTGTATCTCCCCGCCCATCATACAAATTAAACCTCGGCATCTTAAACCCTCCCAGATTTCTGGATATCTCATCCCGCTCCACTATTTTAGCAAGCTTCGTAGTCTCACCAGGAGGCTCAAAATGACGAGCGTGATGGTATGGACTAGAGGCCTTGACAGAACCCCTCGAGGCCTTGACAGTTTGTTTTGGAGCACAATGTTGGGCATCGGGAATTGATGGCGGAGGATACCCACTGGCCCAAGCTTTGTGCATTCCGACTATCTGTCTTTTAAACTTCAAAACCTCTTCCTTCAGCTCATATTCTGATTCAACAATGCCCCTAGACGGATTAGTAACATGACTACCTTATTTTTCGACCTTAGGTTCTACGGATGAGTTACCAAAAACCAACCACCTCAACTTTTTTCACAATTCAAAACAGAACATGTTAGAATGGATTGAGTCGGTCCTCATTATTAACAACATATTTTCAAATTTTTCTTTATTCAATTTTCTTTTCCATTTTTTTTGTTGTGGTCGAATCTTATGAAGATTGCCTACGTATCATGACCCCACATTGTCACGACCCAAACCCGGTTGTGATGGTGCCCTGCCGCGAGGCTGGGCAAACCCGACCAAACCACAACCAAACACAGCATTCCAGCCAAAAAGAAAACAATTTAAGGTAACACAGCAAATTTAACATCAACTCCCAACTAGGGGTAGACAATACCAATGAAAATACAGCTGAGCAAGAACAATAATCCTCCCAAAACCAAGGAGCCACGAGTACCGAGCCTCTAACAAAACAGGATACAAGTTTGAACGGAAGTGATACAAAATTTTGACAAAATAGCAAAAGGAACAGACTGATAGAGACAGAGTAAGTGGTCCTGCGGACACTGGGCAGCTACCTCAATACTCTGAATAGCTAGGTCTCTGGAGCACTTGGATTTGCACACAAGGTGCAGGGAGTATGGGATGAGTCTGCCAACTCAGTGAGTAATAAGCATGTATAAAAACCTGAAGATAAGAAAACGCGAAATAACACAAAATGAATTTATCTATCAGTTCTATGCAGTACCAGCCTCAGAGATATACAGGTAAGCAATAGTAAATAAATGCATGAGATGCAATGCAATGCATGAACACTGCGGAACGTGCAGCCCGATCCATATGGGTACCCATGCTCACTGTGGGGGTTCAGACTCCGGGGGGGCTCCTACAACCCAAGTGCCATATCATACAGTGCCAATAGTTACCACTATTTCCATTTCAATACACATTGCCAATGGTTACCAATGTTTCCATTTAAAATATAATACAGTCCAGAAAATAGTGGAATAATGATCGTCAGCCCGAAATGTCATTTAAGAATCACTTGAGTTTTCAAAACATAGAGATACGGTTGAGTTTATAAAATTAGAGTTAAGACCTGGACTGAATTCAAATAATATGCAAATCATGCTAATTCTGATATATCAATCCCTGGAGGATTCTACAAGTCAGCACAAGGCCCCAAACATGGCATCAAGCCCTGATATTATCAATATAGTATGCGAAGTAATAGCCATCATAACACAAGTTATCCCTCGGATTGGACCGAGTCACAATTTCCAACATATACAACCCCGCACTAGCCATGGAGTGCGTGTCTAGCCTCGTAATAGCATCACAATGTGATATACCGGGGTTTCAAACCCTCAGGTCATCATTTACACCTATTACTCACCTCAATCCGGCCGCAAACTAGCTCGCAATGCCTTTCCCTCGAGAATCAACCTCCGCGGGTGCCAAATCTGATCAAAACCAATAGGAATACGTCAAAATAGGCTAATGGAACATAACCCAGTCGAAATAACTTGAAATACACCCAAAAACATGAAGTTAGCAAAACCCGAGCCTCACGCCCACTTCTCAAAATTCAGAAAATTTTAAATAAATAAGATCCTTATCTCACCACGAGTCTAACCATAAAAAATTTATCACATTCCAACACCATTTGGTCCTTCTAATCTTTATTTTACATTTTTGAAAGATTTCTAAATTTCTTCCCAAATTTCATCTCAAATCACTAATTAAATGATGAATTCAATGATAGACTCATGTACTCTAACCAAATCTGAGTTAGAATCACTTACACCGATGAATTTCTTGAAAAAACATTTGAAAAATTGCAAAAATCCGAGCTCCCATGGGAAAATATCAAATAAAATCCAAAATCTCATATTTATACATGTACCCTCAGATTTTCACCTGTGCGGCCGCACAAAAATGACCGTGGTCCGCCCCCAGGCTCCGCGGCCGCACAAAAATGGCCGCGGCCATGCAGCTTTTGACTGCAGTTACAGGCTTTTGTATGTTGACTGTAATGTTTGCTACAAATGTCTAAATGCCTATTATAATATGTTTCTGAAAACCAGATTCAAAGATATACAACTTTCGGTTTTGAAGCAACCCCAAATTCCTTGTAGATCAAAAGTTATGAGCTTCCGAAACAGGACCAGTGAAGCTGCGGGTTCTTCGTCCATTTTTCTAAGCTCTGAGGTGTCTATACTAAGCCGAAATGCACCCGAGGCCCCCCGGGACCTCAAACAAAAGCACCAACATGACCAATTACCTCATTCAAACTTTCTCGGGCCATAAAAACAATAGCATTAACATCGAAAATCACCAAATTCTTCAAATTCAAGCCTAAGTCAAACTAGAACTTTTCCAAATTATCATTCGATCCAAAACCCAACCTAAACAGTTCCGAATGATCTGAAAATTTGCATACATATCCAAAATCACCTAACAGAGCTATGCAACTTTTAGAATTCCATTCCGACCCCCAGATCAAAATCTCACCTATCAACCGGAATTTGCCAAAAGTCAAACTTTGTCAATTCAAGCCTAATTCTACACCAGACCTCCAAATTCTATTCCGATCGCTCTCTTAAATCACAAATCATCTCTCCAAGATAACCGAATCACCGTAAATCACATCCGAGCCTTCTAACTCACAAGTCAACTTTCGATTAACTTTTCCAAAACAAGCTTCAGTCTAAGAGGCCATGTGCCTTATTTTCAACCAAAACCAAGTCAATTACACCCGATCAACTCTAATACTGATATTGAAACATGAAGCAACACAATAAGGGGGAAACAGAGTAGTAACACATAAGGCGACGGTTAGGGTCGTCACATCCTCCCCAACTTAAACAAACTCTCATCCTCGAGCGCACCCAGAGTTGTACTAGAAGCAACCCAATAGCTGAATGACCTTACCAAGCATATACTCGGGGTGATCCCACGTCACCCTATCTCACATAGGTCCGATAATACAACACAATCGAAATTTCACAATCCTTATATACCATAAACCGCATAGCACTTTCCGAAGTCATGCACCAAGTCAGAACCCGACATATATACTCAGAATAAACCTGAACCAACTGTAATAATCCATACCTGCCACTCTAGGTGAGACTATAGGATAGACCACACAACCCAGATACTCGAGATGATGGCATCTATTCCCAGCAATTTCCCACAATAACAAAATACTGATAGAAAAACCTTTTAATTAGCTAAAGTCTTATCCCAACACCTTCATATACTGCCAACGGCAACTGAAACACGCGATAGACCGAACCCATCTCTCAGATCAACCATTCATGAATCCATTTCATTCTTGGATAGTACCACAACTGATTTTCAAAGCCAAACCTCGATATTACCTTTCTGACAGGCTGAAATCAAATATGCTCGTACTCAGTAATGTCTCCAACGATCATATCAACTAGAACATGACAATCTACTTATATGACACCTTAATACCAGCCTAAGCCACAACGTGCTCATCACAGGCACCAATAAGAACGATCTGAACAAACTCAAATCGTGACAACTGACCCAAACGAAAGAGCTGTAATTCAAATTCCTCCGTATGATCACAACACAGAACTACGATCTCATCTCACATCATAGAAATAAAGTACATGAATCCTCCTCGAAAGGGTCATAACATCATGTGGCCTTGCCAAAACGCGCGATTCTATCCAAAACATCATGTGGCCTTGCCAAAACGCGCGATTCTATCCAAACACTATTACCCATGAAGCACCTCAAGTCATCATGCTCAACACAGACAGCCACGCACAAATTGAGGTCTGAAACCAAGCAATCCATCACACCCACGGTGAAGCAAGTATTATACACTATTCAATCTTGGAAGGACATAACCGATGTGCTATTTGCCGAGCAAGACCCAATACGGATTTTCCTCATAAACCAGGAAGCAAGGTATACAAAGTAACATATAGGAAAACTATTCTCTATATCACACTGTTGCGGTGTGCAACCCGACCTAGATAACATACCCGTGGCGGCGTGACACCCGATCCAGATACCATACCCGTGGCGGCCTGCCACTCGATCCAAATAACATACCTGTGGCGGCTTGCCACCCGATCCGCACATATATCTCACAAAAGGAGATGCACATCGAGCCAAATTTTCCCATTACAATAAACACATATAGACTCATGCCCGGCCGCAAGAAACGAAAAGGCCCTCAATATCGGAACTGAATCAACGGTAGAGACCCTGCACTAACATCCTCCACGAAGGCCTAATTAAAAAAGCAATGCTTTCCAACAGTCCGCTGGTCTCTGGAATGCAAGCTACCTTGCTAGGACATAATCCGATGTACCTTGCCACACAGCGTTGGGCATTTTCTGACATAGCCCATAACATATTAGTATAGACAATCTGACCCTGGAACAACCAGTCTGCCATTAAATATCATAACCCAAATTTAACATACCAAGCAAAGAAAGATCCACTAGGACCTCCAGTTTCCAACAACTGCTAGACGATGTTGATACACACGACCCACAACCACCGCATGATCGGACCACAAATACTTCTAGTCTCCAACACATATAACGCATGAATCACTGTGCTTGATCCCACACTCCGTCGTACAAATACATAACACACATCAAGTATCCATTCATACCATAAAAGATATTAAAAATTCACAGCACCATCAACAACTCAAATATCCGCAGTCGATCCAACAGGAAAATGTCGCAATGCTACTGACATATCATCAATTTACACCACCTTAATCATCTAAAGATTGGCTCTTTACTCACCTATAGTTGTCTGTGTTGCTCAATAATTTAATGATTTCCCCATTACGCACTGAACCAAAACCTTGAACACGCAAATCTCAATTCTCCATATTACAACACATAGACAATACCACACTATCATAATATGAGGACTTCTATCTCTCTCATGTGCCGCAGACATCGACGCACTCAACTAGTCAAGAACTTTCAGGATCCCATATAGGAGAAATTATTACACACTCCATGCTTCGCATACCCATAGGAAATATACTCATTTTCAAACCACGGTAAAACACATCAAGAGCTCTTTCTCCCTATTCCATTGCACAAGCTAAACTGCCATGACTGAACGTTTTACCCAAACCGAGTTAAATAAACTACCAGCACTTAAAGTTGTGCTGCACAATACCCGTAAGGCTCATTACCTCGAACACATACAGGAATTAGTCATACACTTACCATATCGATTCGGTTTATTATCAAGCTATTCCATTTATCTAATTTCCTTCCAGATTTATCATTAATTTGATATTCTCCCCCGTTGTAGCACCATAATACCTCAATTCAGGTTACCACACGAGACTCCCACATAAGACCACACTATCTAAGACCCATAGGCCATTGAATACCCTCTCGAACGCTTCTCAGAAATGCAATATTCCAAAATTCTTTACCTTGAAGAACTTCCTGTGAATCTGAATTCATTACCATTACCTTCCAAATACGGAAACATAGAATCCCATGATTAACATAAAATACCACAAGTCTTGATCTTTTCTAATGGAAACACATTCTCTAGCCACATACACAAACTTAAGACACCTGATTGTTACATGCAAAATCTTGAAGATACTAAAAATATTCTCAAGAGTCGTTCACTCTTATTCAGCTGCAATTCACCCGCTCTACACGAACGGCACCGCTCGTGCCTCATTAGCACCCTGACACCGCAGAACATGATTTCATATAGATACAAACAACCCCTTTCCTTCTTTATGCACCGAGCATTCTTTATAAACAGCAGCTCAAAACATCCTAGTATTTTCAACATATTTACGAAAGCACCATATAACCTATGTAGATATTTTCCTTCACACGCGCCATCCTCGGCTCAATTCCTGCAACCAGAACTGATCCATCTGCATGCATCTAGTCGGAACTAACATAGCACAAAACCATACAATCAGCTAATCAACAGCAACCTCCCCAACTTAGCTTGGAACCATATACCCAGAAACACTCAACAATTCATAACACTTTTACTCTGATGACACCTCCATGACATAGTGACATTAAACTCACTCCTTTATAAGCTCGTGGAAACACAAATCATCTGGAATTTTTTTTAACTCTTCTGAAAATTGCATTGCTCACACAACCGTTAAGCCACTCTCTAGGTAACCAAATTTTACTAAGTCCCAAATTTTCAAAAATAATTTTGGCAGAGTTTCCTTTGTAATTGAGCCTATCTACCTGCCAGAGAATCACCCAAACTATCCTAACTACACATCTACAACTTGACAAAGCATCACATTATATGTCAACAACATTAATCTCAATATTGTATGTATTATATTATCAAAATTTGACACATGAACATGCGTTGCACCTGTTCGAATCACAACACATAGGGTATACCTTTCAATTATACATGAGATTTTCTAACATTTACATAAGATCGTACCACTTCCGAACACTCTACAGGAGATAAACCACCTGCTTCTTTCAATATAATATTTCGGTATATCATCCACCGTCATACACCTCACACGATCACTTAGTCTTCTTGAGTCTGAACCCATACCGCAGCATGCAATCTACTCCACTCCCAGCTAGGAGACTCGAAAAGATTCTTCACGCGTCCATAACTCGGGGCAACACATCCGATCGCAATGGAAATCAAACACTTAATGGTACGTTTATCACCTAGAACACCTTCTTCAATACTACCAAGTCATACAGACACATCACACGGCACCAACGCACTCATCATGAAGCTATCCAGCCGCCATTACCACAATTAGGTACAATACTGAACTTATAAGCTCATAACACCAGCTCACGCAGTCAGCACCTTGGTGCTTTAGCTATAGACAAAGATTCGGCCTGAAGTCCTCCAGGCTGGCCCAACAACAAACTCATGGAAATCATAACTTGGCCCTCGATCGGGGAGTCATCAGCCATGAGGCACATATAATACTGGACGCTCACGGACGCGTACAAATGTGAGGTAGGAATTTCAAGAGTCATATCCCAAGCTGAATCGAGTATGCACGATAAGAATTCAAAGAATGTGAAGTTTTTCCTAAAGGTTCCGTAGCCTCCCGAGGATAGATATGGACGTCTACGTATCGATCCGCAAGACTCTACTAAACCGGCTCATAACTCGTGAGGCCTAGCAACCTAGACTCAGATACCAACTTGTCACGACCCCAAACCCATGTCGTGACGGCGCCCGGCCGCGAGGCTGGGCAAGCCCAACCAAAGCACAACCAAAAACGGCATTCCAGCCAAAAAGAAAACAATTTAAGGTAACACAGCAAATTTAACATCAACTACCAACTAGGGGTAGACAATACCAATGAAAATACAGCTGAGCAAGAATAATAATCCTCCCAAAACCGAGGATTCACGAGTACCGAGCCTCTAACAAACAGGATACAAGTTTGAACGGAAGTGATACAAAAGTATGATAACATAGCAAAAGGAACAGACTGATAGAGACAGAGTAAGTGGTCCTGCAGACGCTGGGCAACTACCTCAATACTCTGAATAGCTCGGGTAATCAACAGAAGCAGCACTAGGTCTCTGGAGCACCTGGATTTGCACACAAGGTGCAGGGAGTATGGGGTGAGTCTACCAACTCAGTGAGTAATAAGCATGTATAAATACCCGAAGATAAGAAAACGCAAAATAACACAAAATGAAGCTATCTAACAGTTCTATATGTTGGAAACACGTTCTCAAGGCTTTATACTAAAACGTGTGTTCTTATGTGTAGGTTTTGATGAATGACAAACAAGCGCAAATTGATATATGCGAAGTTCAAGTACAAGCGCACAATTGGTTTTGATGAATGACAAACAAGCGCAAATTGATATATGCGAAGTTCAAGTACAAGCGCACAATTGGTGGATAACGAGATTCAAGCACAAGACAAAGTTTTATAGTTTAAATGAGTCGTTCTTAATTATGATCGTGATCCGACAACTTGACTCATGACATGGCTTCTCTCGTAAAATTATTTTTACAAAATCATGCATATTTAATTTAATGCTAAATGATTTTAAATCATGCATATTTTCATTAGTCAAAATGATTTTTAAACATGCCTCTAAAATATGGACTAAGATAATCGATTATGTACTTATGATAATCGATTATGTTAAGCCAAGACTGCATGGCAATCGATTGTGAACTAATGACAATCGATTGTGTTAAGGCAGTGAGCATCAGGTTTTTCAAACCTGCATGACAATCGATTGTGAACCTTATGACAATCGATTGTGATGAAGCAGTGTCCATCAAAGTTTTTCAAAACTCAGAATAATCGATTGTAAAGCTAATGACAATCGATTGTGATGAGGCAGTGTCCATCAAAGTTTTTCAAAACTCAGAATAATCGATTGTGAAGCTAATGACAATCGATTGTGAAGAGACATTGTCCTTCAGATTTTTCAAAGTCACAAAATAATCGATTGTGAATTTATGACAATCGATTGTGTTGAGGCAGTGACTTCCAAACTTTTTCAAAGTTATTAAATAATCGATTGTGAGTATATAACAATCGATTGTCACGAGGCAGTGTCTAAAATGATTTTCAAAGTCTGATAAATAATCGATTGTTAACATTGCACAATCAATTGTGAAGCTGACCGTTGTCGTAAAGTTTTCAAATACCGTCAGGTAATCGATTGTTGATTTTGTACAATCGATTGTTGATATTAAAATATGGAAAAGATTTTTTGAACGTTGCTGAATAATTGATTGTTGATTTTGTACAATAGATTGTTGAAATTAAAATCTGGAAAGGATTTTTTGAACGTTGCTGAATAATCGATTATTGATTTGGTATAATCGATTGTTTTACGAAAAATCTGTAAATGATTTTTTGAACGTTACCAATAATCGATTGTTGATCTTGGACAATCGATTGTTAAGCATAAAATCTGGGATTGATTTCTGGAACGATTGGCAAACAATCGATTGTGACTTCTTGACAATCGATTGTCACTCAGTAAAATCAGCAACTCTTAATTGGCAATTAGGCAACGGTAATGCCAAGTTTTTCAACTATAAATACAGCTTCATTTCAGTGTTTTAAACACAACAACACACAACAACTGATCATTCTATTGCTATAAGCTTGCATACTATTGTTTATCATTTTATATTCATTTCATAAAGCTTTTGAGAGCCAAAGTCTTGTCCATAGTTGTTGTGATCTTGAGCTTACTTCTTTTACTCATATCTACTCATTAAGGAGTGTATTGTTTGAGTGTTTAGTGTTTTGTACACTTGTAAGAGAATTGTGATTCTCTTGTTGTAAGGAACTTGTGTTTCCTTGGTTGAAGTCTTGGAGTGTTGTATCTCCGAGCAAGATTGTTGAGGCTTGTGTCCTCAGATTGTAAAGGTTGGTTAGGCACCCGTAAGCTTAACAGTGAAGTCTTGGAGTGTTGTATCTCCGAGCAAAGGTGTTAAGGCTTGTGTCCTTAAGTTGTAAAGGTTGGTTAGGCACCCGTAAGCTTAACAGTGAAGTCTTGGAGTGTTGTATTTCCGAGCAAAGGTGTTAAGGCTTGTGTCCTTAAGTTGTAAAGGTTTGTTGAGCACCCGTAAGCTTGACAAGTTAGTGGAAAATCTCGAGAGAGTCACTCGGGGACTGGACTAGCCACTTGTTGTGGTGAACCAGAATACATCGGTGCGTTCTTTCCTTTTTTGTTTACTTAACGCACTTATTTATTTCCTGCAAATTTCAAATTCCGCAAGTTTACGCTAAATTTTATTATAACGCTATTCACCCCCCCCCCCTCTAGCGTTAAGCGTATTATCTAACAATTGGTATCAGAGCCCAACTCTCTGAAGACTTAACAGTTTGAGAGAACCATCCATGGCTTCTACTCGTGACTCTTTTGCAGGAATTGATGAAGGACAATGCTCCACACGACCACCTCTATTCAACGGTACAAACTACACATACTGGAAGGAGAGGATGAAAATCTTTGTTCAAGCAAACAACTTTCATCTCTGGAAGGTGATAACGAAGGGAAATCAAATTCCAACCAAAAAGGTTGAAAACGAATGGGTTCCCAAATCCGAAGAAGAATATGACGCGGATGATATCCGAAAGGTTCAAAATAATGCTAAAGCAATTAATTTATTAAATTGTGCTGTAAATGCTGACGATTACAGGAAAATATCGTATTGCACAACGGCAAAGGAAATGTGGGACAAGCTGGAAATTACGTACGAAGGTACGGACCAGGTAAGGGAAGCTAAAATTGATTTCCTAACCCATGCTTATGAATTATTTCACATGAAGGAAGGTGAAAAGGTGGATGAAATGTTTGAACGATTTTCAATAATCGTAAATGATCTACATGCTCTCAAGAAGACATTCACGGATAGAGAACTTGTTCGAAAAATTCTTAGAAGTCTCACTCCGACATGGCGATCAAAGGCCGACGCAATCCAAGAATCCATTGGCGTCTCAAATGTCACCATCGACGCATTAAGAGGTAACCTTAAGACTTATGAGTCTACTATACTTAACCCTCTTATTGATGATCAAAGGAGGCAAAGAATAGCGCTTAAGGCAAGCACAAGCCAACCTCAAGTTGATGAGGACGGAGACAACGAGTTTGGACTCGTTATCAAAAGATTTCAAAAGTTCATGCGAAAGGAGTATGAACGAAAGGGCAAAAAGCAAGGCGAGCAAATAAAGTGCTATGAATGCGGTGAACCGGGCACATCAAATCAAATTGTCCAAACATCAAAAAGGAGAAGAAACCTTTTAAGAAGCAACGTGCATACATTTCTTGGGGAGGAGACTCCGTAGATGAGTCAAGCGAAGAAGAAGAAGACGAAGCCGCAAACCTTTGTCTTATGGCGCAAGAAGACAAGCAAGATGAGGTATGTCAAATCTCTTCTAAGAACTTCTTTACTCTTGAAGAAATGCGAACTGCTTTTGATGAGCTATATACTGAATTTATTAAAGCTTCAAAAACTGTCAAGAGCATAAAAGAAAATGCTTCTCTAAAAGAAAAAGATTTTCAAAAATAGCTTTCTTTGAAAGAAAAGGAGTTAGAAAAACTGGTTTTAGAAAATGAGAAGCTGAAAGAGGAAAACAAGTTTTTCGGAAAAAGAATCGCCGACAAGCCCGAAAGATCTATTAAAAATTGCTCTTCTTGCATGCATCTCGAAAATGAGGTAGATAGATTTAAAGGTACCTTAGATAAGTTTAATTCTTCCCACAAAAATTTGAATAAGGTCCTTGTTAATTTGAAATCAACCAAGCATGGCATAGGCTTTAAGAATGAGCCTAAAGAAAAGGTTGACGCCAAACCCCAACCACCTAAGGCTCAACCTAGGATTAATAAAACAAATGCTTATCGTAGAAATAGCGATCCTAGAACAAATATGCATGCTAGAACAAATGTTGAACACTTTAGAAGACCTAGAAATGACTTACCACCTAGAAATGACTACCCTAGAAATAATGCATATTCTAGGCCAAACACTAGAAGGAGTTTTGAACCTTTTAGAACATCTAGACATGACCATTACTCTAGAAATGCTGCTCATTTTAGAACTAATAGTAGGAGAAATGGTTCTCATGAAATGCGCAACAGTCATAATGAAAATAGAGTAATTCATTTTCGTCCATCAAGTTACTATGAACCTAGAAGGATGTATAACCCCAACGTGACTTGTCATTATTGTAGAGGCATTGGTCATATTGCCCTGCATGTTTTACACGACATAGACATATCACTCAATCGCATCATTATGATATGCCTAACCCTCAAGGACCCAAAATGGCATGGGTACCTAAAACGCATTAATTTGTTTTGTAGGTGTGTTTGAAGGGATCAAGTGTATTATGGTACCTTGATAGTGGATGCTCCAAACATATGACGGGAGACGAATCCAAATTCCTTCAACTAGAACACAAAGAAGGAGGAAGTGTGATTTTTGGGGATAAATAAAGGAAAGATTATTGGCATCGGATCGGTCGGTAAGGATGAAAATTCCTCTATTAAGCATATATTACTTGTTAAAGGTTTAAAGCATAATCTCTTGAGCATAAGTCAATTATGTGACAAAGGAAATCTTGCCTTATTTGATTCGGATGAATGCTTAGTATTTAGACGTAGTGATTTCAAAATTATCCTTCGTGGTTTTAGAGTGGATAATATTTATATGGTTGATCTTGCAAATTCCTCACCCGAATATGTTGATTGTCTTATGAGTAAAGAGGATGATACTTGGTTATGGCATCGTAGAGTAGCACATATCAACATGCATCTTTTGAACAAATTGATTTCTCAAAACTTAGTTATTGGCCTTCCCAATTTAAAATTTGAGGATGACTCTATTTGTGATTCATGTCAAAAAGGGAAGCAAACAAAAGCATCTTTCAAATCCAAAAATATTGTTTCAACTTCTAGACCATTGCAATTGCTTCACATGGATTTATTTGGACCATCTCGCATTGAAAGTCTAGGAAGAAATCGTTATGCTTTTGTGATTGTTGATGATTATTCTAGATTTACTTGGACTTTATTTCTTGCCAATAAAAGTGATGCTTTTCAGATTTTTAAATATTTTCTTAAGCGTGTTCAAAACGAGAAGGAAACAACCGTCACTTCAATTAGAAGTGATCATGGGGGAGAGTTTGATCACAATCTCTTTGCGGACTTTTGTGACGAACTCGGTATCGAGCATACCTTTTCCGCTCCACGTATACCACAACAAAATGAGTGGTGGAAAGGAAAAATAGGTGTCTCGAAGAGATGGCTAGAACCATGCTCGAAGAGGCCAAGATTCCCAAACATTTTTGGGCGGATGCCGTGAGTACTGCATGCTACGTCTTAAATAGAGTAGTCATAAGGCCTATACTCATGAAAACTCCCTATGAACTCTATAAGGGAAGGAAACCAAATATCTCCCACTTTAGAGTATTCGGTTGTAAATGTTTTATTCATAACAATGGCAAAGATCAATTGGGAAAATTTGATGCTAAGTCCGATGAGGGAATTTTCATTGGTTATTCTTCACGTAGCAAAGCATATAGGGTTTTTAATAAAAGAACCGAAACTGTGGAGGAATCCCCTCATGTTGTATTTGCCGAAAATAATGCTCGCTTGGGGAGAAAGGATTCCGGTTTTGATCTTGCAGGTATTCTAGATAGCTTGAAAGACAAAATACAAGAGGAATCGCCTAAGGAAAATAAAGATGAAATCTTGGAACAACCAATGGAGGAAGCGCCACAATTGGAGAATGAAACGAAAACGCCTAACGAGTGGAGGACAATCAAAGATCACCCTCTCGAACAGGTAATTGGCGACGTCGGAGAAAAGCTAAGTACCCGAAACTCCCTTAAGAACACCTTAGGACATACTGCTTTTGTGTCTCAAATTGAACCAACAACCATCTCCGAAGCAATTGGGGATGAATTTTGGACCTTGGCAATGCAAGAGGAGCTTAACCAATTCAAACGGAATGACGTTTGGGATTTGGTGCCAAGACCCGAAAATCATACCATAATTGGTACGAAATGGGTTTTTCGAAACAAACTAGATGAAAATGGTGTAATCACTATAAACAAAGCTAGGCTTGTAGCAAAAGGCTATAATCAAGAAGAGGGTATTGACTATGAAGAAACATATGCTCCCGTAGCTAGATTAGAAGCTATTCGTCTATTGCTCGCTTTTGCCTCTTCTATGAATTTCAATTTATATCAAATGGATGTGAAAAGTGCTTTTCTAAATGGTGTTATACAAGAAGAAGTTTATGTTGAACAACCCCCCGGTTTTGAAGATTTTAAATCTCCCGATCATGTTTTCAAACTCAAAAATGCTCTCTATGGTTTAAAACAAGCTCCACGAGCTTGGTATGAAAGATTGAGTAAATTTCTATTGGAAAATGATTTCATTAGGGGGAAAGTTGACACCACCCTTTTTGTTAAGCATAAAAACAATGATATTTTATTAGTTCAAATATATGTGGATGATATCATATTTGGTGCTACTAACAATGTCTTATGCAAGGAATTTTCCGATTTAATGACAAGCGAATTTGAGATGTCTATGATGGGTGAGTTAACATTCTTTTTGGGATTACAAGTAAAGCAAATGAAAGAAGGTACGTTCATTTGCCAAGCCAAATATTGCAAAGAATTGCTGAAACGATTTGAAATGAACAATGCAAAAGCAATGGCGACTCCCATGAGCACATCCGATCATCTAGACAAAGATGAGAAAGGTAAGGAAGTCGACACTAAGAAGTATCGTGGTATGATTGGATCTCTTCTCTATCTTAGTCGTCCGGACATCATGTTTAGCGTGTGCTTATGCGCCCGTTATCAATCGTGTCCAAAGGAGTCTCACCTTACTGCGGTAAAACGGATTTTGAAGTACCTTGTTGGTACTACAAATGTGGGTCTATGGTACCCCAAAGGTTCTCAATGCCAACTCGTTGGCTATTCCGACTCCGATTTTGCTGGATGCAAATTGGACCGCAAGAGCACTAGTGGCACTTGCCATTTGCTCGGTAGCTCTCTCGTTTCTTGGTTTAGCAAGAAACAAGTAAGTGTTGCGTTGTCCACAACCGAGGCTGAATATGTAGCCGCGGGGAGTTGTTGCGCTCAAATCCTATGGATGAAACAACAACTCTTGGACTATGGCCTAAGTCTTGATCATATCCCTCTTAGATGTGATAATACTAGTGCCATATGCTTGACGAAGAACCCCGTTCTTCATTCGCGAACAAAACACATTGAAATTAGACATCATTTTATAAGAGATCACGTTCTCAAGGGCGATGTCGAAATCGAATTTGTTGAAACCAAAGACCAATTGGCCGACATCTTTACTAAGCCCTTAGAGAAAGAGTCCTTCTTCCGAATTCGTAGTGAACTCGGGATTCTTGACTCCACGTTGATCTAAGTCATGCATTGCATCTTTTTATCTTACATGATTTCTAACTTGAGCGTCGGAGACGTCTAACGAATTTTTGCAGGTATCGCCCTAAAGGTAGGGGGAATTATAAAGCATGACGCGCAATAATCAAGTCTTCTTCAGAAAAATCGGTTTCTGTCGTCTAATAATCGATTATCTCGTACCAATAATCGATTGTTCTGCTATTACTTGAGTTATTGTACTCTCTTTAAGTAATCACGTTTTCTTTCCAATAAATAAACAAGTTTTATTTACATCTTTGGTATCTTTTTATATTATTTTTGCTAATGGCAAAAGGGGGAAGATAATGGGTATGCACTCTCAATATTTATAAGCTTAAATTGAGGGGGAATTCATATATTGAGGGGGAACAAATTGCATACTTATACTTGTCTTGAATCGTCATTATAAATTGTTTAATTTGCATAACCAGCTTAAAGTTTGCCATTATCAAAAGGGGGAAATTATTAGAAACACGTTCTCAAGGCTTTATACTAAAACGTGTGTTCTTATGTGTAGGTTTTGATGAATGACAAACAAGCGCAAATTGATATATGCGAAGTTCAAGTACAAGCGCACAATTGGTTTTGATGAATGACAAAGAAGCGCAAATTGATATATGCGAAGTTCAAGTACAAGCGCACAATTGGTGGATAACGAGATTCAAGCACAAGACAAAGTTTTATAGTTTAAATGAGTCGTTCTTAATTATGATCTTGATCCGACAACTTGACTCATGACATGGCTTCTCTCGTAAAATTATTTTTACAAAATCATGCATATTTAATTTAATGCTAAATGATTTTAAATCATGCATATTTTCATTAGTCAAAATGATTTTTAAACATGCCTCTAAAATCTGGACTAAGATAATCGATTATGTACTTATGATAATCGATAATGTTAAGCCAAGACTGCATGACAATCGATTGTGAACTAATGACAATCGATTGTGTTAAGGCAGTGAGCATCAGGTTTTTCAAACCTGCATGACAATCGATTGTGAACCTTATGACAATCGATTGTAATGAGACAGTGTCCATCAAAGTTTTTCAAAACCCAAAATAATCGATTGTGAAGCTAATGACAATCGATTGTGATGAGGCATTGTCCATCAAAGTTTTTCAAAACTCAGAATAATCGATTGTGAAGCTAATGACAATCGATTGTGAAGAGACAGTGTCCTTCAGATTTTTTAAAGTCACAAAATAATCGATTGTGAACTTATGACAATCGATTGTGTTGAGGCAGTGACTTCCAGACTTTTTCAAAGTTATTAAATAATCGATTGTGAGTATATAACAATCGATTGTCACGAGGCAGTGTCTAAAATGATTCTAAAAGTCTGATAAATAATCGATTGTTAACATTGCACAATCGATTGTGAAACTGACCGTTGTCGTAAAGTTTTCAAATACCGTCAGGTAATCGATTGTTGATTTTGTACAATCGATTGTTGATATTAAAATCTGGAAAAGATTTTTTGAACGTTGCCGAATAATCGATTGTTGATTTTGTACAATCGATTGTTGAAATTAAAATCTGGAAAGGATTTTTTGAACGTTGCTGAATAATCGATTATTGATTTGGTATAATCGATTGTTTTACGAAAAATCTGGAAATGATTTTTTGAACGTTACCAATAATCGATTGTTGATCTTGGACAATCGATTGTTAAGCGTAAAATCTGGGATTGATTTCTGGAACGACTGGCAAACAATCGATTGTGACTTCTTGACAATCGATTGTCACTCAGTAAAATCAGCAACTCTTAATTGGCAATTAGGCAACGGTAATGCCAAGTTTTTCAACTATAAATACAGCTTCATTTCAGTGTTTTAAACACAACAACACATAACAACTGATCATTCTATTGCTATAAGCTTGCATACTATTGTTTATCATTTTATATTCATTTCATAAAGCTTTTGAGAGCCAAAGTCTTGTCCATAGTTGTTGTGATCTTAAGCTTACTTCTTTTACTCATATCTACTCATTAAGGAGTGTATTGTTTGAGTGTTTAGTGTTTTATACACTTGTAAGAGAATTGTGATTCTCTTGTTATAAGGAACTTGTGTTTCCTTGATTGAAGTCTTGGAGTATTGTATCTCCGAGCAAGATTGTTGAGGCTTGTGTCCTCAGATTGTAAAGGTTGGTTAGGCACCCGTAAGCTTAACAGTGAAGTCTTGGAGTGTTGTATCTCCGAGCAAAGGTGTTAAGGCTTGTGTCCTTAAGTTGTAAAGGTTGGTTAGGCACCCGTAAGCTTAACAGTGAAGTCTTGGAGTGTTATATCTCCGAGCAAAGGTGTTAAGGCTTGTGTCCTTAAGTTGTAAAGGTTTGTTGAGCACCCATAAGCTTGACAAGTTAGTGGAAAATCTCGAGAGAGTCTCTCGGGGACTGGACTAGCCACTTGTTGTGGTGAACCAGAATACATCGGTGCGTTCTTTCCTTTTTTGTTTACTTAACGCACTTATTTATTTCCTGCAAATTTCAAATTCCGCAAGTTTACGCTAAATTTTATTATAACGCTATTCACCCCCCCCCCCTCTAGCGTTAAGCGTATTATCTAACACTATACACTACTAGCCTCAGAGATATACAGGTAAGCAACGGTAAATAATTGCACAAGATGCAATGCAATACATGAACACTGCGGAACGTGCAGCCCGATCCATATGGATAGCCGCGCTCACTGTGGGGGTTAAGACTCCAGAGGGGCTCCTACAGCCCAAGCACTATATCATACATTGCCAATAGTTACCACTGTTTCCATTTCACTACACGGTGTCAATAGTTACCACCGTTTCAATTTAAAATATTATACAGTCCAGAAAATAGTAGAATAGTGATCGTTAGCCCGAAATATCACTTAAGAATCATTTGAGTTTTCAAAATATAGAGATACGGTTGAGTTTATAAAATTAGAGTTAAGACCTGGACCAAATTTAAATAATATGAAAATCATGCTAACTCTGATATATCAATCCTTGAAGGATTCTACAAGTCGGCACAAGGCCCCAAACATGGCATCAAGCCCTAATATTATTAATATTGTATGCGAACCAATCACCAACATAACACAAGTTATCCCTCGGATTGGAACGAGTCACAATTTCCAAAATATACGACCTCGCACTAGCCATATAGTGCCTGTCTAGCCTCATAATAGTGTCACAATGTGATATACCGGGGTTTCAAATCCTCAGGTCATCTTCTACACCCATTACTCACCTCAAGCCGGTCGCAAACTAGCTCGCAATGCCTTTCCCTCGAGAATCAACCTCCGGGGATTCAAAATCTGATCAAAACCAATAGGAATACGTCAAAATAGGCTAATGGAACATAGCCCAAATTACTCGAAATACACCCAAAAATACGAAGTTGGCAAAACCCGAGCCCCGAGAACACTTCTCGAAATTCAGAAAATTTTCCGTAAGTACGATCCTTATCTCGCCACGAGTCTAACCATAAAATATTCATCCAATTCTGACACCATTTGGTCCTTCAAATCTTTATTTTACATTTTTGAAAGATTTCAAAATTTCTTCCTAAATTTCATCTCAAATCACTAATTAAATGATGAATTCAATGATAGATCCATGTACTCTAACCAAATCTGAGTTAGAATCACTTACTCCGATGAATTTCTTGAAAAACTTTCAAAAAATCACCAAAATCCGAGTTCCCACGGGTAAAATATTAAATAAAATCCTAAATCTCGTATTTATACATGTACCCCCAGATTGTCACATGTGCGGCCGCACAAAAATGACATCGGTCCGCCCCCAGGCTCCGCGGCTGCACAAAAAAGGCCCCGGCCGTGCAGCTTTTGACTGCAGTAACAGGCTTTAGTATTGTAGCCATAACAATTGCTACAGATGTCCAAATGCCTATTATAATAAGTTTCTTAAAACCAGATTCAATGATCTACAACTTTTATTTTTGAAGCAACCCTATATTCCTTGTAGATAAAAGGTTATGAGCTTCCGAAACAGAACCACTGACGATGCTGGTTCTTCCCCTACGCGGCCGCGAGAAAAGCTGCGCGGTCCGCACCACCACTGATGCCCCTTCCATTTTTCTAAGCTCCGGGGTGTCTGTACACACCCAAAACACACCCGAGGCCCCAGGGACCTCAACTAAAAGAACCAACATGACCAATTACCTCATTCAAACTTGCTCGGGCCATAAAAACACTAACATTAACATCGAAAATCACCAAATTCAACAAATTCAAGCCTAAGTCAAACTAGAACTTTTCCAAATTCTCATTCGATCCAAAACCAGACCTAAACACTTCTGAATGACCTGAAAATTTTCATACATATCCAAAATCACCTAACGGAGCTACTGCAACTGTCAGAATTCCATTCCGACCCCTGGATCAAAATCTCACATGTCAACCGGAATTTGCCAATATTCAAACTTTGCCAATTGAAGCCTAATTCTACATCGGACCTTCAAATTCAATTTTGATCGCTCTCCAAAGTCAAAATCATCTCCCGAAGCTAACCGAATCACCGGAAATCATATCCGAGCCTTCTAACTCACAAGTCAACTTCTGGTTGACCTTTCCAAAACAAGCTTCTGTCTAAAAGGTCATGTGCTTTATTTTCAATCAAAACCAATTCAATTACACCCGATCAATTCTAATACTGATATTGAAGCATGAAGCAACACAATAAGGGGGAAACGGAGCAGTAACACATAAGACGATGGGTCGGGTCGTCACACACATGAATTAGACCGTGCGTAGTTCTTACAAATAAAAGGTAAACGACAATAAAACTTTTTTTGGAATTTTTATTTTCATAATAACAACAAAACTGACCAACTTAACGATGAGATACAGACTCAAAATGGAACAACCATATACTCTAATCAAAAGAAATACAAACCCAAAAATAAGATGACATATTGCTTCCCATATATGCCAATTTTGACCCAAAATTCGAACGATATTCACTTGACCACTATATCTTTTTCTCGTTTTCCTAATTAAAATAAATGACCCGATATTGGAAACACGACCTTCTAGCGCCTCGAGGACAAATATTTTAAGGTTGTGAGGGTTAAAAATCAAAATATGACCAAAGTTGGATGTTTATGCAAGTCAGCCTTCCGACACCCCGTTTGAACTATTTTTGATTAAAAGGGCATCACCTGGTCTATTTATGACAAAATTTAAAAGTTTGACATTTTTTGGGCAATTTTTGTAAAGGGGAGATTGGACCCGGTGAGGGTTACCTACGTATCTCACGCCCTGTGAGAATCAAACCATGCGTAGTTCGGGAGAAATAACCGAACTATTTTAAGACAAGAATCTTTTTTTTATTTTCATTTTTTGGCATTTCATGAACAAAATAAGAAAACTACTTTCAAAAGCAAGATTCTTTTTTATTTTCATTTTTGTCTTTTTATGAGCAAATAAAAAAAACTACCTTTTAAAAAAACAAGACACTTTTCTTTTCTTTCTCAACAAACAATAAAATAGCCTAAAAATAAAAGACCCTTTTTATTTTTATTTTATTTTTTATGGCAAAACAAACTGTTTTTCTCTTTTTCATTCTCGAAAACAAGACTAAAATAAAAGACTCTTTTCCCTTTTTTTATTTTTCATGGCAAAACAAACTATTTTTTCTTTTCTATTTTTCGAAAACAAGACAAAACATCTGCTTTTTTTTTTTTTTTTCATTTTAAGCAAAACAACTCATTTTCCCAAACTAAAATAAAGACTCTTTTCTTCTTTCTTTTCAGCAAACAATTTCCAAAAATAAAATACTTTTTTCTATTTTTCCTTTGCTTTTTTAGTAAAAAAAACTATTAAAAACTTTTTTTATTTTTTATTTTTTTCAAAATTTCGGAAGAGTTTCAATAGTACTTGGGCATTGGTTTTTCCAAAACAGTCAATTAACTCTCCAACTGCTATTTTTCTCTTTTTTTCTCTTTTTTTTATTTTCTAACATTCCCGAGATTCAGGAGCTGGTCAACATGCAAGCCCGAGCAAATAAATGCACAGAAAACAACTAGGATGCATCAGGATGGTCTTTTCATTTCAGGTTGCTAGCCCTAGACGGACCCAACCCCTGTGTTGAGTCCCCTAAATCAAAATGCACATGATGCAAATAAGCGTTCCTACTAGGTATCTAGCATGAGGCTGAGTTATTCTTGGTTAAAAACTTGGGTGTTTGTTCTAGACCTGGCTTACCCGAGCGGACGACTCGAGCCGAGGGGGAGGAAGCAATCCGGGAATAAAGAAGCTCTGCCGGCTTTGCAACTTATCTAAACCTCGTTCAAAATTGGGATTTGACACTATACAGAAAAGAACCATACGAAGTACACCCTTCTTCATGATTCAGAAGACTCAGAGAGGAGATGGGTTTCGGCACAATTAATATACAGTTCACAAATATCAAAGCGGTAAAATGCAATAAGTTAGCACATTAGGCACATATCATGTAACAAAATCAGATAGATCCAAACACAACAATTATTCTAAGCTCGAATTCTGAAACCTGAACAAAATATTCTGGCTTCTTTTCCCCAGTAGAGTCCCCAGAGCTGTCACACCTCCTTTTTCGCTATACACCCCCGCGAAAAGGGCGTAAGGGAGTTTTTCCAATTAAAGGACAATCGGAACAGGATTTAGTTATTATTTATTCAGAGTCACCACTTGGGAGATTAATAGTGTCCCAAGTCACCGATTGAATCCCGAACCGAGAAAAAAGATTACTCTGTTCACAGTCTGCGAACCAGAAATCTGGATATGAAATTATGTTAACACGGAAGAAGGTGTTAGGCATTCCCGTGTTCTGTGGTTCTAGCACGGTCACTCAACTGTTGCATTTAGTTTTTACTGATTTAACTACATGAAGAAACTATGTGCCAATTTTACGCTTAACCACTTTTATTTAATATAATATTTATTTAAGAAAGTGAACGTCGTTTAAAATGTGTTTTCGGATTGCACTGCATGAAATGAACCCTCAATCCTAGACACACTCAATTCAATATTTTTGGATTTGGATCTGGGCCGCACAAAATGCCCACCCGTACTTAGAATTTAATTTATTAAAGTCGCCAAATAGAGTCCAACGTGTTGTAATCTTTTGGGAGGGTCGTGAAATTCGCTAAACGGCCCTTCCCAATTTCTAGAATATTATTAAACCTTTATTGTGGGCCCCGCAATTGTTTGTGTTTTCATAGCGAGGCTCGTCTCATTTTATTTTAAAGGATAAACCTAAAAGATAACTATATTTTCTATTTTTGTTTTTGTCTCTAAAAGAAAAAAGAAAATCCTATTTAACTATATTAGAATTCGGATTCCGACTTCAAGTCCGGACTCGAACAAGGCGATCTCCATTACTGAAGAAACCCTTTAGCTCGGGTCCGCTACTTAGCTCGAAAGGCCCAAAACCTACCAATTAATTACTAGCGGACCCTGTTACCATTACAAATCCCACACAAGACACATGCATGACATAGGTTGTCCAACAAATATAGATACTGGGCTTGAGAGGCCCAAATCGAACAAAGAGCACACAAGACTGAAACCCAATTCTTGATTCTTTCTGTTAAACAAAATAGGGACATCACTGCCTGTAATTTGAATTTCACGTAAGGCTACCCCACGTAGAGACATGTAGAGAATTATACTGGAAAAGTGAATAGCATATCAAAAATGATATTCAATTACGCTACACGAAATTCTGAACTAACAAATCATGTTAGCCATGGGAAATCTCGAAACAGACGATATACCCAAATTTAAAGCAAAAAGGAATAGGATACATCAATCATAAATCAACACCCACCTAATTAAACAAAGAACTCAAATCTGGATACTACAGTAGTGTTGTGACTAACAAATGTTCTAATAAAGATGACAATAGAACCTAAGAATCCAAACAGACATGAATTAATTTACTACAGTACCAATACAAATCCCAACATACTGAGAAAGGAACAGATAACATCAGAATTTTCATTTCTTCCAAAAAAACACAAGTTGCAGTTTACATGCTTAAGGTCCAAAGATGTGTACCTCAGACAGTAAAATGAAATAAAAGAGAGGAGATCAGCAAGTCGGAGCAGCAGTCAGCATGCACAGTAGAGACCAAATGCAGCCCAAAAATGAGTTTGAAACCAAATGACAGAGAGATTTCAACCACGAAGCAATCAAATTGCACCCGAAATTGAATCTGAACTGCCTTAGGACTTCACTGATCAGAATTCAAACAACTCCAAACTAAGCAGACCCCAAGTTCAGCAACAAACCAAATCAGAAAGGCATCCATGATGCACAGATAACTAATTACCCATTTAAATCGATTCAATTTAACCTCTACCCTTCAACAAACCACAATAATAACTACATCCCTTGAACTAAAAAATAGAAATTGAAATCAACCTTTAGTTTCAATGGAACAGTAGCACTTTTTTATTTTTTGGACAGTTTTTGTATTGTTTTTTTTGGTTTTCTGTAATATCTCAAATCTAAATCTAAAAATCTGAACTCCTAATCATTCTGAAATTCCAAAATCAGATTCAGATCTATGGGGAGGCTTTTTCAGGAATTATTAGGTTGCCAAACTTATGAATAAAAGCATGGGAATGCCATTTTATAGGCAAAGTGAGGGGCAGCCCTCAAACTTTCAGTTTTCAATCTTTGTCCCTTATTTCCTAACTTGTTCCCCAAGTAACTACTACCAAAAATATTAAAACTTACACTAAAGCCCTATTTGGAATGCATTGGAAGGTTCTTTTAGCTACTACAACATCTATACTACCCTAACCCGCTTTCTAGAATTACCAATTCTAATAAACCTACCCTTTTTCATGCCTAAACTACCCTTATTTCACCCTGGAACTACTACCCAGCCACAGCCCTTTTACCCTAGCTACAGATTCAGATTAGTTAAATAAGTATTAAACTATTCAGCTAAATCCAATCAACCAAATCTTTACTACTAAAAATTGAATTAAAGAACAATTAAACCTACTAATCAAGCTAACAGAATACTAATTCATTCCAACTAAGATCTAACAATATTCAGAACAGAATTCACAAACACATTTGTACAAATGTCTAGAATTACTAAACCAAAACTAAAGAAGGGAAAAAAATCACCTACAAATATTTATAGAAATCAATTATTTCCGGAGTCAGAACATAAACTTGAAATGAAAATGAGTAAAACCTAGTCGAATCATACTAACTAAATAGAGCTAAACACCGAAACGAATCAAAAATACTCTAAGCCTAGAATTGTAACAGAAGCATGAACGATTAGAAACAGATAACAACTTAACTTCATTAAACAACTAATACATGAACCCACTAATAAGATATAAGATTAAAAAAAATGAAAGAACAAAACATAGAAGGAAAACTTACGGCTAAAAATCTTCACTCGACCAGTACATCGAACTTGATTTTTAGTTGACGTTATATGTTCGTAAAACATATGGCGTCAATTAGAAATCAAATCGATGCCTTAAAATTCCCCAGAACAAGTCTGAACCCTGAACTCTAGATCCAAAATTTGAGAAAGCTTGGCGGGATTCGAGGGGTTTTGATCGAGGATTCGAGTTGAGAAAGGTTAAGGGACCATCTGTTATCGATTTGGGATCGATTGGACGAGCTTGTGACTTGGATGAAAATTTCAATTTAAAATTCGAAAAAATAGGCGATGAGTTGAGGGAAATGATTCTGAGGGTTAGGAAGAGGAGAAGAAGAGGGTTCATTGGTGAAAATTTGGGGTCGTTTGGAGCTCCGCCGATGCCGCCGGCGGCGGCAGACGGCGGAGACACGGCGGGGGGTGAGGTGGTGGCCGGTGGTGTTTACGGGGGATGGGGTTGTACGTGGAAGAGGTGAAATGTTTTTAGGGTTTGGTTAAATTTTCAGACAGTTATATAATTAAACAAGAAAATTGTGGGTCGTTGGATTAGTGAGGATTAAGGGTTTGGATTAACTGACGACAAACGACGTCGTTTGGGAGGGGGTCTTGGACCGGGTATTTGGGTGGGTTGGGCCTGAAGGGGTGGGTTTTAAGGGGAACGTTTGGGCTAGCCTCAGATTTGGACCAAATTACATTAGCCTATGTTTTTCTTCACTTTCTAATTCCCTTTCTTTGTTTTCTACTTTGTATTTTTGTGTTATTTTTTCTGATGTTATAAAATTGCAACAATTAAAATAAAGTCCTAATATATTTCAAAATTGAACCAATTAATTCCTAAAATTTTAAAACCTATTTAATGACAGATTAACGATTAAAACAATTAAAATGCAATAATGAACTATTTTTTTGATTTTTCATGCTTTGTTCTAAAATAAATTAACCCGCTAATTAATCCTAAAATATGAAACTAAACCTTAAATGCAAATGAGTATTTTTTTTGTATTTTTATAAATTAACATGCACAAACAAAATGCAATATTTATCAAAAAATGACACAAAATGCACAAAAATGTTAAAAATAAAGAAAAAATCATTTTGTTTGATTTTTTGGGAATAATTTGCTTAGGGAAAAAAATTATGTGCTCACAATTTATTTATTTCTTAGTGTAAAAATATAATTGTATTAGCAATAAGCAGTTATTTTTTAGAGAAATACGTATGAAACTGATATTTTGTTGTAATGATATATCAAGTGAATTCAACGATTGCCAACTCTTCTTATATATAAACTTTTTCAGAAGAAATATTTCTTATTTTATAATTTTGAACAGACCTTTCATAAATTTGGTTCTCTCAAATAGTAGTCAAAATATTATAATTTTGTAGCTTAGATTGTCCAATTTCTGTGGGACGATATCATAAACTATACTAGAATTTGATAGAATACGAGCAAAAAATCCTATACACACAAGTCTCGTCAATAGAACTTGTGCGTTCGCATAGGGTACCCGGCCAGCCTTCTTCGCAAACATGATCTAGTCCCGCGTTTGCACAGAGTCTTTTTGCTTCAGTGAATTCTTTTAAAAACAGAACTTTCAATTACGGGATTTTCTCAGTTTTTCTCACGGGCTCTTCTCTTTCACTCTCCATAGACGAATTTCAAGCTCTTCTTCCTCCATAGCTTTTTGGGTAAGTAATTCCCCGCCTAATTCTTTCACTTTTCTTCACTAATTGGTAAATTCCTAAGCCTAAAATCATGAAATTAAGTAGAAATTAGGGCTTTTGGGTAAAGTTAGGGCTTTGGGGATTTTGGGTGATTCAACCTCAATTTGGGGTCGAAACTTGAAACAAATTATATATTTAAACTCGTGAGGTTATAGGTGATTGGGTTTTGGTCCGAGCCTCGAGTTTGGACCATGTGGGTCCGGGGTCAGATTTTGGTATTTTTGGAAGAATGATGGGAATTTCATTTCTAAGCTATGGGATGATGTTTTTGAGCCCTTATTGATATTATTGAACTAAATTGTGCCTAGATATCATTGTTCCGGAATCGGATTCTAGAGGAAAGGCGTTATTAGATAGTTGATTGCTATTTTCGGACCGAGGTAAGTGTTTGTTCTAACTTTTTCTTGATGGAATAGGATTAGGATATTATTTGTTACTTGCTATGTGGAGTCGGTGTATAGATGTTATACCCTATTTTAATGCGGGTCAAACTAGAGTATAACATATTGGTAACTCTGGGAACGTCGCCACCTAATTATTTTAACGGTGAATTAGAACACCAATTTTAACTACATAATGCATTAAAGTTAACTCTATTTTATGGCCTGCTTAACTTAGGTACGGGTTCTAATTAGTCTATTGGGAAGGTTATTAAGGCATTATATATAATCTGTTAATTACGATTATCCGGCCAAACTTAAGTTAAATAAAAGAGGTGAGACCAATATAAAATAACTGTGAAGTGGTTAAAATCTTTATAATGATTGAAAAAAAAAAGTGCCTATGGCGAAAGCTAGATGCGAAGTAATTCTTGAAATGGTTTAAAGATTAATTCAAAACTAAACTAAAGATTAAATATAGGAATAAAATCAAGTGAAAATCCATTGCCAGATGGGATAACTCAGTTAAGAAAACTCTGATTTGCTGTCAAGTTTGAAACCAATTTGGATTTGGAATTTTGTTGAAAAATGCAGCGATTTGTAAAAGGGATTTTTACCTATATATATAATATAGCAAATTTTATTACCTCATATATTTAGAATTTGTGTTTATTATATTTAAGCATACCAAATTTTAATTTATGTATCATAATTCAAATTAAGGGTATAATTATTGCTTCATTTATTCTAAGCATGATTTTAGGAGCATATATTCTTTTTTCCCTTTTTTTCCTCCTCTCCTCTTTCCTTATATTTCCTCCACCTTAATATATGGTAATCACTATTAAATTCATTAGGTGTATAATTAAAATATTTTATTTCGAATGAACAGAAAATTACTCACTATTTTTCAAGTGATATTTGTATTGTATGTAAGCTCAAATTTACAAATACTCTTTTTATTGTCAACTTCAAATTTCAGCTTTTACCAAATATTGTCCAAACGCCTATTGTATTAATCCTTAGTAAGTTATTAGGAATTAGATTCAGATTAGAAATGGAAATTATCCTACGATGAGTTCTACTTTGAACTATCCAAAAGACTAAGTCTTGAAGGTATAAGTTAAATATACCTAAAGTGAATATATGCTCCTAAAATCATGCCTACAATAAATGAAGCAATAATTATACCCTTAATTTGAATTATGGTACATAAATTGAAATTTGGTATGCTTAAATTTTTTTGACACAAGATTGTAGTTTAATTGTAGTATAAATGTAACAATAAAACTTTATACAATACTTAAACTGATTTGTAGTTTATTTGTAGAAATTATCTACAAACTGAATACATTGAATTTTAATATTCCAATTCTCATTTCAATTGTAGAATAATTGGCATTTTCGATATAATTGTAGAAGAATTGTAGAAGTTTTAGTCTTCCCAATCTACATTTTATCTACAATTTATCTACAATTCTACAATTTAACTACAATTTCTGGAAAAATATGTCTTCTTCTTCTTCGACGAGTTTCAATCTGAAATTCAGTCAAACCCAACTCTATCCTTCACCGAAACCCCTCAAAATTGAGATATAAACTCCTAAACATATTTCGAATTATTTACAACAACACTCAATCCAAACAAATAATGATTTTTGAAAATCCAAATTTGAATTCAAAGCTTTCAAGCTTTTTAATGGCTATCAATGGTGGAAAATATATGGAGAAGGAGAGAATTACGCTGCAATGGATTTTCTTCCGTTTTAAATTTCGAAATTAATGGTGATAGAATCACCATTAAATCTGATTCCTACAAATTTGGCACCTTTTTAGGGTAGAATCTATCTATTTTTGGTTTGGTATAGATTTTGTAGCAAAACTATGGACTAGACGGATAACACAATATTATAAATATTTTTAGTAATAAGGTTTGCTATATGATATAGATAGGTAAAAATCCCTTTGGGAAACCCTTTTTAAAGGCCTAAGGCAAAGAAAAATCAGTTTTGGTTATAATAGAAATATCAAAGGCTGATTTTCCTTACGGAAGTTTAACAAATTACCTAACTAGCTTCTAGAATAAAAACTCCAATTAGTAACTGATTTTAAGTCTTCATATCTAGATGCATTATTCTATGTGATAGGAAAAAAGGCTTATTAGTATTTAGACCAGGATCCTGAATGATTAAATAAACTTCATTGTTAATCTTTTGTTAAGTGTAAGATAAATTCCAAATGCATAAATAAATAAACAACCATAAAAAGAAAATAGATAAAATGAATGATAACAACCAAAAAGAAAAAAAAGAACGCCATAGGCTTTCCCAAACGTATCGCTTGTTTTCTTGCAATCCAGTGCCTTTATAGGAATATCAAATATGATGACTCCACGTGATGGTGGTAGTGCTGAGTCTCCATGAGACTCTACTGCTAGAGTCTCGAATTAAGACCCCATTTGCTTCAAAGTGTACATGCAAAGAAAGACAAAAATAGAGAATGTGCAATATAAACTTAACATTACAAATCGTATGCACAAGTAGCTGAAGATAAAAACGGTGAAGCACCACAATTCCTACAGTGATGCTAAAACACCTTATCAATATAAAAGGTTATCTTTATGGAGGATATTGAAGTCAACAGAATAAGTATTGGCCATGAACTAAAAGAGGAAAGCACATATCTCGTTTCTTTTAATATAATCATGGCCATGATTTGCAAACTAAGTTAACACATTTTAATGTATTACTATGACATATTAAGTCAGGCAGCATTTATTTAAAACTAAAAGAATAAACCATTCATGGTCATGTTGCATAAACACATACAAGTCTAAAACCAGTGTGTATCTCACATTCAAGTTGTTATATTTATGCCCATAGCTATGTTTTATAGCATTTGACCATCAAAGATTCACAAATTGGCATTTTAGGTACAACATGACAGCAAAGTAAGTAGACAATTGTTCATATGGATTTAAGACGACAAATGTAATCCCAAGACATAACTTCAGTTCATAAAACTTGGTTTTATAACTCTTTGTTCAAATTAAATTACAACAAGCTCAGAGTTAAATTCTTTTCAGTGCAAAAATAGTATCTAGTCCTCAAGAGAGTGTTTAATAAATCAGTTGAAATAACCATTGCATATTTAACCACATTATGTATAGAAACAAGTTTCTTTCTACCGCTAGAATCTTCTCAAGATTTAACCACATTATGTATTGAAATAAATATTTTATATTATTATTAATATTAGAAGCTCAAGTAAATAATTTCGAAGAAAAGAGGGACAAAATTAGGTGTCAACAATAGGCATGATGACGGTATCTATACACATGAGTCTAGCATGACCGTGAGTCATATTTGTGATTCATTCGAATTTCGCGATGCACCTTCATGCTTAATTGATAAGTTCAATATAAAGTGAATAGTTGAGGAAGGTTGGTGATTGGTTTGTCATTTGGAGCACTGGCTCGGACTAGAAATTGATACTCGAGAAATAAGTAATTAAGATAGGAAGTGTTGTGAGTATTCCCTTGCCGGGATTAAAGTATTTATTGTATCCTCCCTTACCGGAACGTGTAGTTATTGGGTATTTACTTGCCGTGATGTTTTGTTGAATTTAGTTGTTGATATTTCTTCCTTGACGGGATCTAATTGGTTGATTTAATTTTCTTGCGTGGATTTCTTCCACTATTCATTACTTCCTTGCCTCATTTATTGTTTCTTTTGAGTGAGGAATTAAACCCTAATTCATTTACTCAAATCAGCCGCCCCAGAATCCCTTCGTCTCTCAAACTCTTTCTAACCCCCCCCCCCCCCTGAAACCCTAGCCTACTCCACTGGTTTCCACTTTGTTTCACCGGAATCTGTAGCATCGCAAGTCCTGGGTGGACTATACTCACCCTCATGTACCCACATACCCCTGTTACTTGAAGATTCAAGGTTCGAGCTTGAAGGTCTTCGGCTCAACTCCAGCATATCCTAGCCTTGTGAGTCCATCTCTGACTTATTCGACTCGGAGCAGATCATTTTTCCAGGCCTTTCTCACTTCTAGGGTTCTTCTGAAACCCTAGCCTTTCGAGGTTTTCCTATTTTCTCTAGATCTGCTCTAGACCCGTGGTTATTTTAAGGTTTTTTAAATGATTTATTAAATCTCTTTCAATATTTTGCTTCAAAACTGTTCATCTTCTCCGACTTAGGGTTTCTTCAATTTTACCTATTTTACTATGTTTCGTATGTGTTTCTTTTACTGTATTTGCTCTACCATGGCTCCTATGTGCTTCTACTGTGATTCTTGCATGTTTCTTCTACTATGCTTTCTTCTACCGTTCCTTATGATTCCTTTTACTGTACTTCATTTCATTATTTTTTCATAAAAATATTTTAAGTTCCTTTGAGTTTTCTGAACGTATTCTTGCATGATTTATTTGCTTTCATCTCTACATGCAATTAACGGCAGAAACCCTAGAATTTGGAGGTTTTCAATCGAGTTTTTCAAATCATTTGTATGTGACTTTGTTTGCTTCTCTTCTCTGAGTTAATCTGATTTCAAAACCCTAATTTCCAAACTCAGCTTTGTTTCTCTATGTGATTGTGATTCTTGCTAAGCTTTGCAAGACCTTTTGTCTGACTTTTGCATGCCATTCGATGTTTCCCCTTACTTAATGGTTCCCTACTCACTAATTTTGGTTGCATGACACTTTTCTCTATTTTGAATCTAGCCTCGCATGTTCAAAAACTCATGCACTCTTTATATGTAGATTTTTTCTCTCAGAATAACCTATGATTTTGTTATTGATATTATTGAACTAAATTGTGCCTAGATATCATTGTTTCGGAGCTGGATTCTAGAGGGAAGGCGGTATTAGAGAGTTGATTGCTATTTTTAGACCGAGGTAAGTGTTTGTTCTACCTTTGGCTTGAGGGAATAGGATTAGGATATTGTTTGTTACTTGCTATGTGGAGTCGGTGTATAGACATGGTGACGGTTATCTATGCACCTGAATCTAACATGACCGTAAGTCTTATTTGTGATTGATTCGGATTTCGCGTTGCACCTTCTTGCTTAATTGATAAGTTTAACATAAAGTGAATAGGTGAGGAAGGTTGGTGATTGGTTTGTCATTCGGAGCATTGGCTCGGACTAGAATTTGATACTCAAAAACTAAGTAATTAAGAGAGGAAGTGTTGTGAGTATTCCCTTGTCGGTATTAAAGTATTTATTGTATCCTCCCTTGCCAGGACGTGTAGCTATTGGGTATTTCCTTGCCGTGATATTTTGTTGAATTTAGTTGTTGATATTGCTCCCTTGACGGGATCTAATTGGTTGATTTAATTCCCTTGCGTGGATTTCTTCCACTATTCATTACTTTCTTGCCTCATTTGTTGTTGCTGTTGAGTGAGGAATTATATCGGAAGGGTCGGGTTGCACGTCGCTACACTAAAAAAAATATAATCGCAAGGGTCGGGTTGCACGCCGCAGCACTAACCAACATATAATCGGAAGGGTCGGATTGCACGCCGCAGGACAAACTAATATATAATCGGAGGGTCGGGTTGCGCGCCGCAACGTAGTGTGGACCAAGTATATTGATTTCATATGTGGAGTTTCCTGTCTTCCTTTTTTGTTGGGGTGGTACGATTTTATTTCCTTATTCATTGAATCTATGTCTGAATTGTCACACCCCCATAACATGCTCCCCTCCCTCCTAGCTGTTTAAATTGTGTATGTTTTTCCTGCTATTGTATATATATCTACACAAATTGTTTTCGGTAGGTCTTGTCTAGCCTCGTCACTACTTCGTCGGGGTTAGGCCAGGCACTTACCAGCACATGAGGTCGGTTGTGCTGATGCTACACTCTGTGCATCTTTTTGCACAGATCCAGGAGCAGCTTTTGGACCTCCGTAGCAGTATTGTTCGTGCGTTGATTTCAGTTCAGGGACATCCGAGATAGCTTAGCTAGCGTTCGCAGGCCGAAGCCCCTTTCTACAGTATTGTTTATTTTCCTTGTATCGAGACAGACATTTATGTGTATTTCTTTCAGACCCCTTTGTTTTAGTACTCCTTAGTAGTTCGTGAGTGGTGACACCAGATGCTGGATAGAAGTGTACTTCGTAACTTTCGTATTCCTGTTTTCAGTTAATTAAGTATTTAAAAGTCTTACGCTTTATTTATCTGCTTCGTTTTATTTATGTTATCGCGAATACTAATTAAAATGTTTAAATGTTGGTTTATCTAGCTCCTATAGTGTGCGCCATCACGACTCCCGATGGTGAAAATCCGGATCGTGACATTTTTTTCTTAAAAACGAGAAGGGAAAAGGCGATTTGCATGACCATCCTTCCTCATAGTTTCAATTAGTATGCATAGACTTCTACAGAAAAGATCAATATATCTCTATCATAGGTCTCAAAATATATATATTTTTTAAAAGGACAGCCTGGTGCACATAGTATCTCGCGTTCATGCAGGAGAAGTGGAAGGGCCGCCACCCCAATGGGGTGTGATGTAAGCAACTTACTCTAGTGCAAGCGCTCACCTTCATAGGTCTCAAAATATGAATTTCTGTAATGCATAGCACACAAGAACATAATTACATACAGCTAATTAATAGGATAAGAAAAATCAAGAAACTTCACTATAACATATTAGGCCTTTACCCACACTTGAAACGTGTGGCCTAAACTATCAAAAAGTGTGGCATTTGATCAAATATCGCACTACGTTTTCCAGAGAGTGGAATGTAATGTAAGATTAGAAATTATCAACCAGATATTCCTGAAACAAGAGATCTAGATGATCTGGATTGGCGATCGATAAGTAACAAGACTCTAGCAGCTTTCCTTTGGAGATGTCCATCTTCACAAATTCTACCTCCTGTTAAACGCGCAAGATGTAGTCGAGCAGTTGGTCCATAGAGATCAACCATTTCCCTTGACATAAATACTTTTTCCAGCAGCCCTAAAGCTTCACCTTTCAAAGATTCTGATCCCCAGCTTAGAACTTCTATTGTTGGTGAAATCGCATCCTCCTTGTGCAGCACATAGGCTCCTCTATGAGGAGATTCTTCTCGAACCAAAGTAGAGAGCGTTTGAATCGCCTCATAGGACGTGGCGTGTATCTTTTCTTTTAAAAGTTTAACCAGATCACACAATGCATTTGCCTCTAACAGACAAAAAGTTTTGCTCACACTACAGGCACCCCCGTGTGCAGGACATATAGGAGCACGTGCTCGGCCAATACAGAAACAAGAAGCTTTCTTGGATCCGACACTGAGTTCATGACTGCGCATTGATAGATCAGTTAAGAGTGCTGCTGCTCTTGCTTCTGCAGTTATTGAATTAGCTTTGAGAAGAGTTACAAGTATAGGATATGCCCCAAGTTCAACCACATTACGTTGAGACTCGAGATTTGTTGGATCTGTAAACCTGAAGAGGGCACTGAGAGCATTTTCCTTTGCTTCCATTGTTCCGGTTTTTAAGATGTTAACAATGGCCTTCAGTCCACCTAATTCTATGAGTTTCTCTCTGAGTGAAGTTTCTGATTTCGGAAGGTTGGCTAGTAAACCGGCTGCAGCCATCTGCACGTCACCTTTGCTGTCATTCTCAAGAAAACCAACTAAAGCCTCCAACCTTCTCGGCTTAAGAAGATACTCAACGACATCCTCTGGCTCGTGCTGTGAGAAGAGGAAAAGAAGATTTATTGCTGTTTCTCTTATTTCCTGGTTCGAATCATCGAGAAGGGGAAGGACCACTGAAACACCACCGGCAGAGAGAACTGCTGACTTGACAAGTCCAGCTTCAGATTGACAGATTCCTAATAGTGCACGTAAAGCATGCCTACGAACAATGTCCGAGGATGTGATATTCTGCTGAAAATCCAGCAAGTATGCGATCACAGGCTCTAGTACAAGTTGGTTTCCAGTTTCATCAATCAAGAACTTAACTCCATCACCATTTCCAGAAAGATTAGCAAGAACTTCACAGCACTTAGCGATGATAATTGAACGTACATGGGATGAAATCATTAGCTTTAAAATGATAGGAACACCTGCAGCCGCAGCTATAAGCATCTTATTGTCATAAAAACTTGATAGTTTGACAAGTGCAGATAATGACAGTTCTTTTGATTCAATATTTCCAGATGCCATCTCAAGCAGAGGAGGGATCGCCCCTTTCTCCCCGAGGATCTTCATATCTTCATCCCTGAGTTCCAAACCAAGAGTTGCTCTGACAATTGACATTCTTGAAGATGCTGATCCTGAAAATAATTGAACGATGTAACAAACTAAAACTCAAACGAGCAAATACATATGCTGCAATTGCACACTGATCAACATCAAAATATGTCTTTTTTTTGTACATGTATGGGCTTGGAAGGAATCGGATCAGTACATAACACGTGAAATACATAAGTTAAGTCTTTACTCATGCTTTTTGTCTTTGGCAGAAAAAAGAATATATCTCGAGCTATTTTCCATGCTTTTACAATCTTTAGCAGAACTGTTTGTCTTTTTAAGACCTTACATCCAGAAAGAAGCTAGGATTCTATCAAATTGAACCGATGTGGGATTTTGCCAACTCACACAGTAACCACAACTTCACACGTTAGAAAAGATATATTAGGAATACTCTCACTGTTTATACATTTCAGTCAGTGTCTTTTACTTTTTACCATTTGCTAGGATATTTTGTAAATAGTTAAAAGACTGACACCTCCATAAAGAATCTATTATGAAAAAGAAATAGAAGAACCAAAAAGCAATTAGTGGGTAACTCCAAGAAAACTAACGCCGCATGTATATACATAGGCTGATGCAAGAATTCAATAGAGAAGAATAGGTTGATGCAGTAAGATGACTATCTATATCCATGTGCAATTTTAACATATAAGAGTGTTGCAGCTACACTTACCATGGTGCAACCTATCAATAAGTGGTCCATACCATCCCTCTCGAGCAGCCTTAACAATGTTCTCTTCCTCATCGCCTAGCTTAGCTAGGATTTCTTCTGCTTTTTCAGCTGATGGACCGGCCTGACTTTTGAGAAAGGAGACGAGAAGCAAGATTGCATCAGACTGCTGAGAAAGCATCTGGCAATAAGGCAAGTTCCAACCAGGTCGATCTTGGAGAACCTCATATATCAGCTCAATTGCAGCAGCTGAAATGGTTGAGCCAATCCCGAAGCATGTAACAACATTCTCAAGCCCCTGGTTCTCAACGAACACTTCCTGTATATTATGTCGAAAGCAATTTGATTAGGAAAAGAGCGTATGAGGACTTTGCATGCCTAAAAGCAAGACTTGTAAGCATATTTGCTCATATGCCCTGATCCTAGCTCTGTGCTTAGAAGAAAAACAAAGGAATTCATGAAATAGTATCCCACGCCATCACGTCCTACTCTGGATGTCGTGGTGTACTATTCTTGAAAACGCCTAAGCTTGAAAAAGAAGACCAAGCATAGAGTAGTAACAACTAGCAACAACCAGACCATACCACAATGTATAAAACTAAATAATAGTTTAGAGTGGAAACAGTAAAATGAGAAAATAAACAAAATTACCTATTTTTCAGTTTTTCAGATACACACTAAAGTCCTGTATGATGAATACATTTGAAGCACCTAAACATAGGAAAAGTGAAAGCCCATAGTTTCCTAGGTGAACGTAGAACTAATTCTTGAATAAATTCAGGAATTAGCAGTTTCGGACAACAACAACAACATACCCAGTGTAATTCCCACAAATGGGGTCTGGGGAAGGCAGAGTGTACGCAAACCTCACATCTACTTTGCGCAGGTAGAGAGGTTGCTTTCGATAAACCCTCTGCAAATTAGCAATTTCACAGTCTATTCTAATTACTTTAACATTTGTTTTTGTAATACTTAAACAGATCTTTCACTCACCTTGTTTCTAGCATGCCCTTCTACAGCATCCTTCAACATAATCATCGCTTTATCTTGAAGATATTGGTTGTGCCAGCTGCCAAGCTTAGAGATGACAATTTCAGTGAGTCCCCCAATTGTCACCCATTCTTTATTTATTGAATTTTCTTTCATAAGTTCTTGCATTTGCGCGAGAGCCTCCTCAATTAATGCATCCACTTCAGAAAGTAATTTCCCTTTGCAAGCCCTGATTTTGATGCAATAGTTGAGCTCTTTCCACTCCTCGATTAACTGTCTCAATTGGAGGTTTGGCCTGAAGGATAAATCCTGCAGTTCTTCACCTGTTTCAGGATCAGTTTTCTCCCCTGAATCGAACCAAGCTTGGAGAGACACTCGTTCACAGGCAGTACCCGTGCATAGGCTTACAGGATCTACCATTATAGTTCCAGTTATACAACAAAATAAAGCTTTAAACGGCTGAATATATTCTTCTTTAGGGTCATAGCCTTCTATAATGCTAACTCTCTGGAAGTACTGGCTTCTCACTTCCTCATAATCTCGTGCAGCATCGGCTCGAGAGAGCAGCTCAATAACTTGATTCAGAAACAAGACTTCAGCTCTCTCTTTCCGGTAAGCAGCTTCTTCTTTCTCTTTCTTGAAATTATCTAGCTCTTTCGTTATCTCTGCAGGCTCCACCGGTACGCCAGCAGCCCTTGCTATTTCATTGAGAATATTGTTAGCAAATTCCTGATCGTGTATCTGATCGATTAGACCTTGGTTTAACTTGTTAACAATTTGGAGACGCGACTGAGAAGCCTCAAAGTTAGCTCTTTGCATCTCATTCTGCAGCCTATTTACCTCTTCTGAAATGCCCGACAAGACTTCAATGTTGACAATGGATAGCACGGCTAAAGATTTTCCAATGTCCCTCGTAACATCCTGTACCTCCTTGACAATGTTCCTACACTTGACCAGCAAGTAAAAACGGGCTCGGTTTTTGTACTTTTCGACCAAGTCATTAGCCTTCTTTAAATCAGCTTCAAGGGATTCTAAAGCTTGCCTTGCAGCAGGCGAATCGTTTAACTTCTGTAACTGCAATTCTTTCAAGACAGGCTCAATGTCCAAAAGGTAATTTCCGAGAACCTTAAAACTCTCCTTTTCAAATAATACATCATTGGCGGCTAGAGCTGTTTTCATTACTTGACTGCTAATCACAGCTAAGATAGTCCCAATTGGAACTAACTCCGTCATCACGATAGAAGTATCAAATTGAAATGGCACTTGTTCTCCTGACTTGATCACCAAATCTGTAAAAGCTATGCAAGTTCTTTTGTGTTCAATGTATTGCCTCTACTCCAACAATCTATTCACTATTTCGTATTTTCGACGAATCCTTGGAAGAAAGAATTCTGTATATGCTCAGCCTCAACTTTCCCTGGGATGAAAAAATGAGATTCAGCATAAACCAACAAAAAGGTCTGGAGGTGAATCTAAATATTGCTCATGAAATTTTAAGACTTGCATATAAGAAAGAAGAGTTGTCTCTATGTGACCTATAGGTAGAGGCGTACCTAGGATTTGAAGGTCATGGGTGCACTTTTTGATTCAACCAAAATCGGTTTTGTTATAGGGTGTCCACTACTAATATATCATTATTTTCCAAAGACATATACATGTATACATGAAATTTTGGCCGAACTTTAAGGGTAGGCTGCCTACATCACACCGCCTTCGGGTGTGGCCAACATGGGATGTTTCGTGCACCGGGCTTTCCTTTTTTTCATATAAGAAAGAAGAGTAAGGAAGCCCAAAAATAATCCAAATATTTCTACAAAATGTGTCTAAAATTATACTTCTCCTGGAAAAAATTAATTCATTTTCAAGAATTGCTAAGAGCTGTTTAAATGCAAATTATACACTTTGATGATAATGGACAAATTTTCAAAGGTAATTGAGCAAAACTGTAACAATTCTATATGTAAAAGGAAAAAGATAGCACTTTTCTGATAACTGCATCACTACTAAAGCTCAACAACGACAATATACCCGGTGTAGTCCCACGAGTGGGGTCTCGCAAGAGTAATAAATAGGCAGCCTTACCCCTACCTTTAATCAGGTAGAGACGCCATTTCTGATAAACCCGTCCGCTCAAAATCACTACTACAGCTCATTCCTAAAAATAGGATTTTCAAGAATCTTGGACTCAAGCAAGTAAATATAAAAACCACACACGATAATCTCTTCTAATTGTAGAAATGAAGTGAGAGGAAATGCACCTTATTAATGAATGAAAGCAAGAATGAAGAATCCATAGCTGATTAAAGTATGAGCTTCACCAAAAACTTATAATTTGACTATAAAAAAATATTTGCAAATGAATTTATTCAAAGATTGTCAAAATTACAGTGCCAAAAAAAGGTAAGTAGAAAGTTACCTGCCTTGTCTGCTACTTCAAGCTTCAAGGAAATTCTTATAATCAACAGAACTGCCATTTGTTTAGAAAAGACTCATTATTTTAACTGATACAAAGACCCATTGACTTCTATGAGTCAATGGATACCAAGAAAATAGAACACCAAAATTCTTCTCCTCATTTTCTTGGAAGAAGCATGCCATAATATATTCATATTTTAATAACCTCTAGTTACCTTCACTGAAATTGTTGCTCTTTTCTCTCTCTTTTTTTCTTTTCCAATAACTTCCTTTTAATAACCGTTTGTGTGCATCTATGCTACCACCTCCCACCAACAACACAACAGGTACTAGGTATCTGTCCACCAAGACTTAAACAGATAGAAAAGAAATAACCTAGTGTGTTTTGTAAATTCAGAAACAAACAACTTAAAAATTCCAAAATTTGAGGTTCCACTTTTATTGTATCAACATAGTTTTAGATTTTTCAAGAGTAACTGTAACCATAAGTTCTTCCCACGCATTTTTTAAGTATTTGCAAATTATACTTATTGAATCTTTAAAATATAAAATACTGAAGATATATTTATTTACGTCCACAAGATTTTGGGAAGAAATTAAAAAAATAGCCAGATTTACAAATGGTGTTCAAAAATAGCCTAGTTTCAAAAGTAATCGAAATTTAGCCACTTTTTATGTAAAGATAAATCTGAGCGAAGACATTGTTCAAAACCCGAAAATACGCCAGTATATATACTTGAGCTCCAGCATATTATACTGGAGTTCCAAGATAAGTATGTTGCAGCAAGTATAGTTGTCCAGTATAATATAATGGAGTTTGGAGCACCAGTGCTCCAGTATATTATAAGTCATACACAAGTGCACCGAACTCTAGTAAATTATGTTGGACCGGTCTCTGTTGCAGCAAAATAGTAACTAATTTTCATTGATTTCGTAAACGATGGCTATTTTTGAATGACCAGTCCGAAAACTGGCTACACCGTATTATTTTTACAAGATTTTGTTTATGTTAGCGCAGAGAGAAGTGACTAATACTGTGGTATGTAAACGAAAAAACAAAAAAAGGTTGTTAAATGAAAAGAGTTCGCTGAAATTTCTACCTGTGCAACCCATACATCTAAAGTTTGAAACTTTGAATTGATGCACAACACAGACCTTGACTTGAATAATGTCTAGTCAATTGTCCTGCCCCTTGAAAGGGATAAGAGGAGACGCTGAACCTTCGCCCCAAAACACACACCTGGCCTCCAATCTTTTTTCTTTTAAATTTCAAGAATTTGAACCCGAGACTTCTAATTAAAAGCGAAAGAGAACTCAACCATTGTCCACACCCCTCAATGACATTTATAATGCCATTGAAACTACTGGAACGATAGAGAGAAATGTCTTTTCCATACAAACATTTAACTCTCGGCGGGAGAAATTCTCAAAATCTGAGATATTTCGCGACAGGATAGTTGACACTCCACACTACTAATGATGATATGTTTATTATAGAGACTTAAAAACCTCTTATCTATCTTCCAAAGCTGCAAAACAAATTACCATACTCGAGGTATTAGGAATATAAGGATTAATGCATCTAAAGTAAGGCTGTACAAATAGCGGTTCCGAACCGGAACCGTGACCAGAACCGCGGTTCTGGCGGTTCCGTGGTTCTAAACGGTTCCGGTTCCGCGGTTCCGGTTCCGCGGTTCCGGGCCGGTTCCACCCTTTAGAACCGTGGAACCGGAACCGCCGGAACCGGAACCGGAACCGGAACCGGACCGGTTCAGGCGGTTCTAAATGGTTCCAAACGGTTCCAAACGGTTCCGATATTAAAAAAAAAAAATTTTTTTTTTTAAAATTCGGACCGTTGGCGGAACCGTTTGGAACCGTTTAGAACCACCGGAACCGGTCCGGTTCCGGTTCCGGTTCTATCCGGTTCCCAACGGCCATAGTTTTAAACAAAAAAATTTTTTTTTTAAAAATTCTGAAAATCAGAACGTTGGTATTGCAGAAATAGCCGTTTGGCATTTTTAAAATTTAGCCATTTGACCCCTCAAATTTAATTTAACCCCAAACTTTATATAATTACACAATTTTCCATTTCTCAACTATAAATACCCCCTCATTCTTTCATTTTAATTCACCAATTCATCAATCTTACTCAATCTCTCTCAAGCTCTCTCAAGCTCTCTTTCAATCTTTCTGTGCAAGTGCTTAATTTTTGTTGCAAATTCGTGAAACATTGTGAAGTTGTTGAATTGAAGTTTTCAAGTGTTCAATTACAACGATTGTCAATTTTCAAGAAGTTGTTCGTCAATCCGGTAAACTCGTTTCAACTCTTACGTGCTAAGAATATTTGTTGTGTGTTGATATTTTCCTTAATTATAATTAGTATGGCATTTTCATTGAAAAAAATGTTCGGAAAAGGTACATCTAAATCCGGTGAAAGTAGTAGCCAAAATCCTACCCCTCCCCCGGCTCCCAGACATAGAAAAGATAAACAAGTTCAAACTAGTAGCCAACCTAGAAATACTAATGAAAACTTAGGAATACTTGATAGTGATCACCCGTGTTTTCAATTTAGCGATGTTAATTTTCTACATGATATAGCAGTCGGTGATAGAATAGATGATGATATTATGAATTTGCTTTATCCTAATGCACCAATATCAGAGGGAAATGAGGGTGATGATGATGACGAAACCCAACCTCCGGTAGATTTAGATGATACACCTACTAGTCCTGCTCCTAATGACCCAGAACACCCACCCGTACAAACTCCCACTTTTAGTAGACAACCTCGGAAACGTACAGAAACTTCATTAGTTTGGCATTTTTTTATTCAACTAAGAGATAAAGATAGGGCTAAATGCAAAACTTGTGGTAAAGAACTTGTTCATAGGTATACGGGTGATCGTAGCGGAACAGGTAGTTTAGTTAAACATATATATATACATCCTAGCGATAAGGCTAGATATTTTCAAATGAAAGCGGAATAAGAGGGGAAGTCAAGTCCTGATACTACAATTAACCAAAGTACTGGTTCTAACATGGTTCAACCAGGAATAAACACTGTCACCGGAGGTATATTGTACTACGATCCTAATAAGGATCGTGAAGAATTAGCTAAAATGATTACTGTTATGTGTTTACCTTATTCTTTTGCTTCTAATCCTGCTTGGATTCAATATATTAGACGAGTATTTAATCCTACATATAAAGGTTGGCCTCGCGCCACAGTTAAGGCCGACATTTATAAATATAAGCATGAATATGAACAGTACTTGCGCTATTTATTTACTCATATAAGTAATCGTATGTCTATTACAACTGATATTGGTAGAAGTGGAAATGATTGTGATTATCTAACCGTGACCAGTCATTGGATAGACGAAGACTGGACCATGCAAAAACGCATTATAGCATATAGAATAATTAATTCACGGCACACAGGTAAGTTTATTGCTAGCACTGTTTATGATGTTTGTAGATATTTTTGTTTTAGTGATAGAATAATGTCAATTTCCATGGATAACGCTAGTAGCAACACAACTGCAATAGGTATTTTAACTAGAAAACTTAATCCTGCTTTTACAAATATTTTCCATGTTAGATGTATATGCCATATTTATCATTTAATTGTTGGAGATGGTATGAGAATTTTAAACATAGAAATTGAAAAAGTTAGATTCGCTCTTAATTGGCTTTTTTATTCAAACCGTAGAAGTAGACTTAGAGAATATTATAAAAAATGTGACGAAAGTGGCCTTAGAGAAAGAAAGGTTCCTAAACCTTGTCCGACTAGGTGGAACTACATGTATGAAAGCTTAGTAGTGGCGTACGAATATAGAAACCCAATAACCGCTACTTATAATTCTAGGGATTGTGAGGATTAAGATAATGATATGCTAACTAATCAAGATTGGAATAACGTTAAGATTCTTTTAGATTTTTTAGAACATTTTAGTGTGGCTACAACTGCTTTATCTGGCCAATATTATCCTACAATTTCAAACTGTTTAGTATATATTGCCGCACTTGCTAATTTATTTGCTGATTTTAACGAGGGAGGGGAAATTTATGAAAATGCAATATTTGAAATGAAAAAGAAATTTAAAAAATATTTTTTTCCAATCCCTCCTATTTTTGGTATGGTTGCTTTGTTAAACCCTACTATGAAAGCAGGAGGTCCTAACTTTTGGTATACTAGTATTTATCAATGTTTAGATCTTTCACCAGAAGAAATGGCTACACTATCTGATGCGAAAGCATCAATTACAGTGAATGTTCAAACTGTTTATAATGCTTATAAACAGGCCTTAGAGCATGCTAGGCCTAATATTCCAACTCCTACTTCGTCCACGTCACAATCGTCTAAAAGAGTTGCTGGCTTAATAGCTCTTAAATCGTGGACGGAGTTCAGGGGTACTCAAGGTGAGAATTTAGATGATATTTCCCATCTAAACGAACTTCAAGTTTATTTGTCGCAGGGGCTAGAGAATGATAATCCAGACGGATCTTTCGACCTTTTGGATTGGTGAAAGACAAGGGAAAAGCATTTTCCCGTTCTTGCAAGGATGGCTCGGGATGTTCTGTCCATTCAAGCGTCAACTGTTGCATCGGAGAGCGTATTTAGTCAAGCCAGACTACAAATAGGAGATCATAGAGCGTCGATGCGGGACAGCTTGGAAAAATCAGTGCTCTTCCGAGATTGGATCCGCTCTGAAAGAAGAAACTTTGGGCTAGCTGAATCTCAACCCGAAATAGATGAGTGCTATGAAGAAATGCTAGCAGAACTTGCTCAAGAATCATCTTCACCCGGAAGTGGTGATGAACAAGCTTCATTTCCACCACCGCCAACACAACCACCTCCAAACCTTGAAGGTTTTATGAGATTTGTTAGAAATAATACATAAATTATGATGTAACTTGTACATTGGCATGTCTTCTTTTAATTTTTTTTCCTTTTAATGGTGGTATTAGTACCATGTTGTGCTCATTCCATTGGGGGAAGTAAGACTAAGAAAGATATGCCATTTTGGTCAATAAATATGCTTTTTATCATATACTTGAATATATTTGTCTCAATATTTCTTTGTCTTTACTTCTATATCAATCCTTGAATATAAAATATTTATATAACATATAATATATAACATACAACACATAATACTATTAATACTAACTACTACACAATATACATTATTTATATACAATATATACTACTTTACTACAACATATACTACTTATATACAAAATATACACTACTTATTTTGAATATATACTAATTTCCAAACACAATATATGCTATAGTAAGAACATAGTACACCATATAAAAATATATTCTACAATATACTAATCACTACTATACAAGATATTTAATTAAACAAAAAAAAAATGTCGGAACCGCCGGGAACCGCCTGGAACCGCCAGACCCGCGGTTCCGGAACCGCCAGAACCGGAACCGGGTGGTTCCGGAACCGTATGGTTCCGATTCCGGCTCCGGAACTGCCAGAACCGGGAACCGCCAGAACCGGAACCGTTTACCCAAATAGACCCAGAACCGGAACCGGATACAGCCTTAATCTAAAGTAAGTGAACTCAGACATTGATCACTCAATTTTTGAAACAAAATTTATATACTTGAAAACTATATAAAAATATTATAATAATGTCCAAAACATGTCCGAAAACTCGTGATCAAAGAAAAACTTTTCCATTCTGGCATAGTAAGGAGCAGTGATATAAAATGGGACAGATATACCTATCATGATTGGTTGTGGGGGGGGGGGGGGGGGGGGGTAGGTTACAAGAAGGAAGATACATCAAATTCAGAAATGACAGTATACAGTCCATGGCTTTGGCGCACTGTTTATTGGCTTTTCCTTCGTGCAAGCATTACTTACAGAACTACAAATTCTTCTATGCCTCTTCGTTTTGTGGGTTGCGAGTCAGTTCTCGTGCCATCTTTCTCAGTTCAGCAATCCTTGGTCCCTCTCTCTCTCTCTCTTCCGAGCTATTTCTTTTGCCATCTCCCTCAGTTCCTCGGGCGATTGGGGCCTTACTGATTCTGTAGGATAAACTACATATTCACGCTTCACAAACAAAAACACAGAAGCATTAGATGGATATATCATTTTCTAAGACAAGATATATATTGGAACGATGTTGCATAAAGATTATATAAACCATTGTCACGGCCTCAAGTCATTCAGATATATATGATTTGGACATAATCATTGTGTAGATGAATTAAATATGATTCGAAGATGATCATTGTTATTGCAACTGCTCAAAGAATAGCCAAAAATTAAATTGAGCTTGCTCCATGCTAAATCTAGACATAGAAAAGGAGAAGAAAGATGAATATTGTCTATAGGCAAGGAGAAACATCATCACTTTCTCTTCCTTTTTTCAGATATAATACTGAGAGAAATGTTTTCCATCAGTTCCCAAGTTTTCAGTGGCAATAACTATGATTGAGAATATGTAGGAAGCTGAATCAGCTTAGCTGATAGAATGTAGAAACTGATTGAGAATTTACCAAATTTATCTATACAAAGAATTGATTGTAAGATTTACAGAATATAAGAATAATTATAGGTCTTTGTCAGTTTATGAATTCATTACGATTCATCAAGTAATTTCCCTATTTGCCTCGGGGTCTTACCCAAGGTTTTCCAAGTGCTTTGACAACTTATGATTAGTTTAGAATTAGAGAACAGAGAGGAGGAAGGGACAGAGAGAGAGAGAGAGACAAACTTCAACAGTCAATTTCCCCTAACTCATTAGTCATCAACAACCGGGTGTTTTAACTGCTGTACCCTTTAGCAGCCATTGGAATGTCAAAGATCATAAATGCAGGAACCAAAACCACCATATGGGTCGACACTACTTGACCCACATGACTTGGGAATTACACGGGCTTATAATAATTATCAACTTAAAAAAAGGAATGACCGCAATCTAACTTGAAAGCTATTTACGGCAGCTTAAGGGAAGATATTTGTGATTACAACCCTGAAGAACATACCTAGAGAGAGTGTCAAATAACATAGGTACCCTACAAACAAACCTAAGACTGAAAAATGCAAAATGTTTCTGAATGCATCATTAGTTTGAAAGAAAATATTCCACTAAAGATGGGCATCATCAGTTTGGCACAATATTCATAATTGCTACGTTATCGACAAGTTAGAAAATATTTTCAATGAGATAAACAAAGAAATAGTTGGTCAAAGCGCATAGATGATCCAACTATCCAACCGACAAAAATAGAAATGCATCTTATTCGTTATGAACAAATGATCATCTTTAAGCCTCATAATTTCAGGGCATCTTAAAATCATGTAACTATAGTCCCTTTACACATGGACTTGTTGCATTTGAGGAGTCAGGCAAGTTGCATGCTTAGTATCCTTAGCATAGCTACACTTCTAGTGGCCTCTTTAGAGGTGTTCATGGTTCCACGGAATAGGAAGGAATGGGAAGGTAAGATTATTCATTTCAGTAAAAAATATTCATGTATTCAAAGTTGTCAACTTACTCAATTTAACTGATACTTGAAAACTGATCCTTTTTAACTCCACCCTCCTCGAACTCTTCCCCCCGAAAAAAAAACACCTAAAAAACAAAAAGAATCATTCATTTCGAAGCACCCTATCCATTTCCTCGGACTCTGTTCAATCAATACCAGAGCTGGATTCAGGATTTAAAATATGTGGGTTCGATTTGGGGATTCTACCACAATTCAGTTGTTTTAATGGGTTCAAGATCAATTACTTGTAGTTATCTAGTGAACTTTTTACGCATATACAGAGTCCGAGCCAAAGCTATTGAGTTCAGAGGAAAGCGCAATTTACACTCTACATCCGCCCCGGATCGATACGCATCTTAATCCAAACTAATTGGTGTCAGATCTATGAACCCTCAATATTCCATCAAATTCTCCTAAATAAAAATACGTAAGGTAAAAGGGGTTGATTTTTAAGCCTCCCTGTACTCCACCAGCTAAAATTCATCTCTCTATACGTTTTAACAAACCAACAAAAAATCTAAAGCAGACAACACAGCTTGAATTTAAAGACCGGACACATTCAAGATATTTAATTCAGCTGAAATAATAAACCCCCAAAAAACTAATATAATCATAAATAAAGAAACTTTACAATAAAAATGGAAAAAGAAAAAGAGAGAGGAGAAAAATACTTACATGTCCCATGATTTTCTGAAGATTCTTATTGTTGTTGGCGAACAAATACATGATACCAATTGGAACTGACACGTATGCTGCGAGCTTTGCTATCTCTAATACACCCTTGGAAGTTCCAATGGACGACATCGTTTTCTACTTCTTCTTCTTCTTCAATTTGCTTGTTAATGCCAAACTGAAACCCTTTAAATTTGCAGAGAGAAATAAGAGGATGAGAAGTCAGCTACGTGGAGTTTTGGGCTTCTATTCTTTACTATGGAACATGGGCCGAATGGGCTTGTGCGAATCCCAACGACACCAGGCAGCCATTCTGGAGGACGACTATTTACAAAATAGTCAGTATATTCTGAATTTTAATATTTCAGGACATCAAATTTTGAAGTTAAGATTTTAAATTTTTAAAATAAAATAAACAATGGCTAATCTCCATATAACAACCTTAAAAATAACTATTGGTGTACTTCCTCCGAATCCCACTATAGGGGTCCTAGCCCGACTTAACAGTAGTTACAAACTTTTGGGGGGACAAATTCAAACATAGCCAGATTTATCGCTGATTGTTCAAAAATAGTTCAGTTTTACAAGTAATTGAATTTTAGTCACTTTTCATGTAAAGATATAATTGGGCAAAAAAATTATTCAAAATTCGAAAAATATGACAGTATATTATGCTGGAGTTCCAGCATAAATATAAATGAACTCCAACATATTATACTGGAGTTCCAGGATAAGTATGCTGGAATTCCAGCATAATATGATGGAGTTCCGGCATATGTACATTAGAACTCCAGCATAATACACCGAAGTTCCAATAAGTATACCGATCCAACATAATATACTGGATTTTGGAGCACTGGTGCTCCAGTCTCCAGTATACTATACTGGAGCTAGCAAAGTATATCGGTCCAGCATAATATGCTGGAATTCATACACATGTGCATCGAACTTCAGTATATTATGCTCGGTAGGTCTCTATTGCAGCAAAATAGTAACTATTTTTTATTGATTTGGTAAACACTGGCTATTTTAAATAACCAGTCCGAAAGTTGGTTATACCGTCCTATTTTTACACTTTTGGGGCACAAGAAACTATGGGCAAAGTACACAAATAACCCTCAAGGTGGATGATCTTAAACTTTTGTCCTCGTTTGCTCCATGAGCAGAATTTCAAATTTAATAAGTGTTGCTCCTCGCTTATTCATAGACAATACTTTTAGCTTTTGACTTTGAAATTTTTCTCATGAAACAAGTCGGAGTTAAAAGTTAAAAACAACCCAAAAAATATCATATTTCTTTAGGAAACTAATATGTCACTGGAAATGGAATCGTCTAGGTGGAGAGCGTGTTACCCCCCCCCCCCCCCCCCCTCTTCCCCCTCTCCCAAATGAGTTTTTTAGGCACGAAATTGGATTAATTTGATGGTCTTAATTTTTTAACCCTCACTTACTCCATGAATAAACCTTTAAGGTTAAAAGTTGAAAGCTTTTTTCCATGGGAAAGGGAAGAGCAACATTTTGTTAAATTTAAAGTTCTGTCATTTGAGCAAGCAAGGTCAAAAAATCGAGAGTGGCATTAGAAATGTCTATTTGTGCAAATCACCCATTCAAATTGGGCTGCATCTGAAGAAATAAGCCCAAGAAGTGGGTAATGATTACAAGAGGCGCGAAAGAAGAAAGGAAATTTTTACAAAATACTATCTTTTAGTAGTAATTAGTCATCTATAGATATCATTTGCTACATTATGTATTATAGATATTTTTTATGTGGTCATAAGATGTATTTGATGTATTTAAACTATTGTATTCATGAATACCGTAGCAAAAATAGGGGTGAATAAGGGAAGTCCAGCTAATCAGTTATTGTATTCGAGTGTATTCGACTGTATTCATCGAGTGAAATATGGGATTACAGCTGGACAGATTATTGTATTCGACTATATTCACGACGTGAAATAGGGGATTACACTATTTTAAGGGGAAGTGAATCAATTAATATAATAGACTCCTAATATAACTCAACAAACTCAATTATAGCACACAGATTTTGTATTTTCTGTTTAAAAAGATTCTCAACCGAAAAATACACCAAAAACGTAGCAATCTTCAGAGAAATTATATAATACATTTGAATACATAAATTATATTAATTTTAAAAAACTATTGAATACATTCATGGTATATAGCGAGATAATGAATACAATAAAATACAAAGAATACAGCGAGATACATTGAAATATAATGAGAAAAATAGACAGTCAATATAATTAAATATATGCAATACAACGTGATACATTGAATTAAAATGAAGAAAGGACAATGAATACAATAAAATACATAAAAATACATTGACAGAAAATCATCCTACATTATCCACTCAATTTTTTCAATTGGCAGGGACGATATTCACGAGGCTAGTGGAGCCAGCTTATACAGCAGTGAGGAACAAGTTTAGGAGGAGAATGGCAAGGAAAACGACAGTGACAAACCTTGGAGGATTCGACACTTGTTGCAAAGTCCCCATTACAATTCCAACAATAACGCTATTGTTTGCGGGCATAAACGTGACGTTGCTGCAAGATAACTTCTTGATCCGTAGCATTTCGAACAGTACCACTTTTTTATTTCAACATCGCCTCCTCCTGTACCATTAGAAGCCTCCCCCATCTTCCACCACCTAACCCCATTTAATTGACCCACATTGTTGCCATAAACAACCAATTGCCAAATTTTTTTACTAAAGGCCAAATCCAGCAATGTAAAAAAGAAAACTTCATTAACGTTTGAATGAAATTTCATTAAAGAAAGGAAGAAAAGAAAAGAAAGAAAGTGAATAGTACCGAATAGAGATGAAGCAAAGGAAATAGACAGAGAAGAGGAAGAAACAGCCGCCGACTTACTCCACGATCGATTGCGATTATGCACTATTTCCATTGCTGAAGCCGAAGGTATTTATTATTAGGAGGAGATCGAAAATTTTAATAGGACGGGGGAAGAGAATGTTATGTATCAAATAGAAAGACAAAAAAAAATAGTACAAGTGATTAGCGTATTTAGTGGCTTAGGTTTAGGAGGTAATCAAAGTTAACTATTTTGCTATAAACCTTAAAATGTATCTATAGAATATAATTTTTTTAAAATAATATTTATTTAAAATAAATAAGGTGTCAACCTTTGTTACAAGAGATAAAAATTTCAAAGAACAATGAACAAAATTTTAAGAAAAGAGAATAATCATAATTACAGTGTTCGTGTGTAGGTTTGTTTATATTTTTCCTTCCATAGCATTAATAGAGAAATAGGGAAGACTGAACATGTAAAGAAGAATCATTATATTAATAAAACTTGTGAGCTCAACTTTATATATTTTCTAATTTGTATCTAATTTATATTTTTTCGAGCATGATGATGTGGATGAGTACTTGATCGACAAAAGGAGTTAATAGCATTTTGAGTTTATTATGAGGACAAAGATAAAGAAATGGTTACTGTGGTTCAAACTTATTGTTTGATCAAAAAAGTGTTAAAGTTTTCAGTTAAATCTTAATCAAATATAATTAACTCTAGATTCAAATATATTGAATTTGAATATCGAAGGAGGCCAAGCTTCTATAACACTTTTTAAGATGATTAATAGACATCAAATGTAAATGATAATCTTATATCTTTGATATATTGTCTCGTACTTGTAAGAGAAAAAAAGAAAAGAGAAAAAATTGTTGATAACAATGTTCTATCTTTGTTAATTCAAAAACGATGATTACAAAGGGTTGTAGCCAAAATCTGAACTGTTGCTTTGTTGGGAGGATCTCCTCTTATTCTCATCTTTGATACATTGCTCCTCTCTTTTCTTGGTTGCCCCCCCCCCCCCCCCCCCCACCTCTTATTGAAGAGAGTAGTTTCACATGATAAGCACATGAGTAGTGTCACATGATAAGCACATGACCATGTAATTGATGTAGTTAATTATAGTTAGTGGGATGGTTAGATATAACTAGTTATTGGGTTGGTTGTTAAGTAGCTAGTGGAGATGAAAATATATTTAGAGAATCTGTATATATGTGCATAGAATATATCTATGTATACTTCTTCTAAGTAGAATGAATAAAAATCTGCTTAATTTGCTCTCTATGATATTCTTCCTCTAGAACATTCTTCTTCCTTAATTGTCCATTACATTCATCGATTCAGATTTCAATCTTCATCATGGTATCAGAGAACGGGAGCTAGATACATGCTCACTGTGATTGATTTTGTGACCGATTCTGCTGTGATTGATTCTGTCGATTTTGAAATCAATTTTAAGACAACTGATTGTTTGAAAATTTTCTCAATCAGTTGACCTGAAACTCTGTTTTTTCTGATTTGCCGCTGGAGATTTTGTAACTTGTTGAATCAAAATAATTCAACTGCATATGTTAATCATGGCGATTGGAGAAGAAAATTATTCTGCTACTGGAGAAAACGTTGGAACAACGATAGATCACCATCACCCTTTATATCTACAGCCTTGCGATACTCTAGGTAGTTCCTTGATCTCAATCCAATTGAGTGGATCTGAAAACTATGCTTTCTGGAGCAGATCTATGAAAATAGGGCTAGTTGGTAAGAGCAAGCTAGGTCTTGTTGATGATCGTTGTACCAAAGATAAATTTGATCGATCTCTACATGAGCTATGGGAGAAATGCAATGCAATAGTTTTATCATGGATCATGAATACAGTAAGTAGTGAATTGCTTAGTGGAATTGTGTACAAATTCAATGCTCATAAAGTTTGGACTGATTTGAATGATAAATTTGGTAAAGTACATGGATCTCGTAATTTTTATCTACACAAAAAAATTAGCACTGTGTCGCAGGGGATTTCCTCAGTGTCTGCCTATTTTTCAAAGTTGACAGACTTATGGGAAGAATATGATGCCTTAATGCCTTGCCCTGGTTGTAATTGCCCAGAATCCAAAAGCTACTCCGAGCATTTTGAGTATCAAAGGCTCTTACAATTCTTAATGGGCTTAAACGAGACATACAGTCAACCTAGGAGTCAGATTTTAATGATGAGTCCAGTTCCAACAGTTAACAAGGCATATTCAATGATAATTTCTGAAGAGAGTCAAAGAGCTCTAGGGAAATTCACCAAGTCTGTAGACATAGGGAATGGTATAGCATTATTCACTAATAGAGGAGGAAGCTCAGGAAATACTTATAAACCTAAAAGAGGACATTTGTTCTGTGACTACTGTAATTACAAAGGGCATACAAGAGAAAATTGTTACAAACTTTATGGATATCCAAATGATTTTAAGGCAACAAAGAGAACATGTGGTTTTCCTCAAAAAACTATGGCTAATGCAGCAGTACATGAGGGACAGCATGCAACAACAAAACAATTGACTAATGCAGCTCCACAGGAAACACAAAAAACAATGAATGCATTTGTTGCAGGTCTAACACATGGGATACCAATTGCCTTCACACAGGAACAATATGATCAACTATTGAAGCTAATCAACAAAGAAGCAGGTGAAAATTCAAGTTTTGCAGGTACAACTAAGACCTATATTACAAAATGAAAATGTTAACAGTGAGAAGTGGATAGTGGATTCTGGTGCGACTAACCACATGGTTCACACTAAAGAGCTTCTTGACAAAATAAATAATGGATATCCTAGGGAATTCACCAAAGGTGTATCGACCTGATGGAATATCTCTTGAAGTTGAGTCTGTTTGAGAAAGTAAAATTAGTAAGGACTGTGTTGCTAAAAATGTCCTATATGTTCCAGGTTTTAAATATAACCTGTTATCTGTATCCAAACTTACAAAAGATTTGAGATGTTTTGTTTCCTTTTATCCTGATTTTTGGATAGTGCAGGACCTTCACAGTGAGAAGGTGAAGAGGATTGGTAAGAATTTAGAAGGATTGTACAAATTGCAGCATCAGAAACTGAGAGCAAAGGCTGCAAATGTACAAATTCAAGATCATAGCATACAAGAAGAAGATATGAGAGTTTGGCATGGAAGACTTGGCTATGCTCCGGATAGCGTTGTGAAACAGATTCCAAACATGAAGTTTAAGACTACAAGAGATGGAATAATGGAATGCTCAATTTGTCCTTTAGCAAGACAAGGCAGATTGCCTTTTCCCAAAAGTACACACAGATCAGATAAACCTTTTTTGTTAATCCATATAGATGTTTGGGGCCCATATAGAGTACAAAATCATAGTGGACACAGATTTTTTCTTACTATAGTAGATGACTGTAGTATGATGACTTGGATTTACTTGCTAAGACTCAAAAGTGATGTGGTTGTATGCTTAAAACAGTTCTTAGCACTAATAAAGAATCAATTTGATGTGATAGTGAAAGTATTGAGAAGTGACAATGGTTCTGAATTCCTTAATTCTAAATGTAACAGTTTATTTCAGTCTTATGGAATCCTTCATCAAAGCTCATGTGTCCATACTCCACAACAAAATGGAGTAGTGGAGAGGAAACACAGACATATATTAGAAGTAGCTAAAGCCATCAGATTGCAAGGTTTTTTACCTCTGAAGTTCTGGGGAGAATGTGTGCAAGTCTGGCTTTATCACTGTTGTCAGGCAAGTCTCCTTTTGAGATAGTGTATGGTAAAGTATCATCCTTACAACACATGAGGACCATTGGTTGCTTGTGTTTTGCTAAGACAGTAGGGGAAAATGACAAATTTGCAGCCATGTCAACATGAGCTGTTCTAATGGGATATTCTTCATCCTAGAAGGGGTACAAATTATACAATATCCTAAATAATTCTTTTTTTTTTGTAAGAAGGGATTTCAAATTCATGGAGCATGTATTTCCCTTTCAACTGCTCAAAGAAGGAAAACTGCAGTTGTTTCCTAATGGTGTATTGGATTTTCTAGTTGCTATTAGTGAAGGTTCACTTCAGAAAACACATGATCCAAGTCAAGAAGCACAACCAGCTGACACCCCTATCCAAGCAGATGCAAATGATGATTATGGTGAACAGATGTCTATTCCATCTCCAGCAACTTTGTCATATGAGGATTTGTCACTCCAACAGTGCAGCTTTTCAGAATAAGAAGATTCTAATGAGAATGCCTGCCAGCTGAGAAAGTCAATTAGGACTGCAAAGAACCTTTATGGATGCAGGATTATATCTGCAATGGATCCTTACTTAAGTCAGCAGGGAAGTCAGTCTGTCAATATCATATGTAGGACTACTTGACACATGCCAATGTGTCTCCAAAATTTCAAGCTTATTTGTCTAAGATCACCAGTATAAGAGAGCCCCTGAGTTATGACGAAGCTGCATTAGACTCTAACTGGATAGAGGCCATGAATCAAGAGCTGCAAGCACTCAAAGACAGTGGAACATGGAGTTTGGTTGACCTACCACCAGTAAAGACACCTATTGGATATAGATGGGAGATAAAATATAAAACCAATGGGGAAATTGAAAGATTTTTTGACTAGTTGCTAAAGGATACAATCAAATTGAAGGGCTAGACTATCAGGAAACTTTTTCTCTTGTAGTTAAAATGGTGACAATGAGAGTAGTTATAGCTCTAGCTGCTGCCAATAAGTGGAACTTATACCAGATGGATGTATATAATGCTTTTTTGCAGGGAGACCTCACTGAAGAAGTTTACATGTTCTTGCCACAGGGATTTCCCAGCCATGGGGAGAAGGTATGTAGGATGCACAAATACATGTATGGCCTGAAGCAGACCTCAAGACAATGGAATCTAAAGTTGACTGAGGCATTAATCAATTCAGTTTTTTTGCAGAGTCATTTTGATTATTCTCTATTCAAAAAGAAGCAAGGGACAAAACTATTAGTCGTACTAGTATATGCGGATGACCTCATGATTACTAGAAATGATCCAGAGTTAATTTCTAAAGCTAAAGTTATGCTGCAAAGCAACTTCAAAATCAAGGATCTGGGGGAATTGAAGTTCTTTCTTAGGATAGAGATAGCAGGATCCAAGAAGGGAATTTTAATGAATCAAAGGAAGTTTGCTATGGAACTCATCACAGATCTTGGACTATCTGGTTCAAAACTAATCAGCAAAACATTGGAGTGTAATCAGAGATTCACAACTGTAGAGTATGATGAATATGTGAATTTCAAAGAAGATGAAAAGCTGGAAGATCCAAGTCCTTATCAGAGGTTGGTAGGCAAGCTATTATATCTCACCATGACTAGACCAGACATATGCTATGCAGTTCACGTATTGAGCCAATTCATGCACTGCCCAAAGAAATCTCATATGGAAGCAGATGTAAGGATTGTCAAGTATATCAAAGGAGCCCCATGTTCGGTCTTGTTGATGAGCTCAAAACAATCTACTAAGCTGATGGCATTCTGTGATGCTGATTGGGCAGCATGCCCAGTTTCCAGAAAATGTGTAACAGGTTATGTGATGAAAATTGGGAATTCATTGGTATCTTGGAAATCAAAAAAATAATGCACAGTATCAAGAAGTTCTGCAGAGGCAGAATACAGGAGTATGACAGCAGGAGTTGCAGAAATATCATGGCTAACAGGACTGTGTAAGAAGCTAGGAGCAGAAGTTGAGCTACTAGTGGAGTTACACTATGACAGTAAAGCAGCAGTTCAAATTGTTGCGAATCCCATATTTCATGAACGTACGAAGCATATAGAGATAGATTTGCATTTCATAAAAGAGAAGATACAACAAGGAATTGTGAAAACAAAGTATGTGATGTCAAAGGATCAAGAGGCAGACTTATTCACAAAGGCACTTGGAAGATCACAAGACGATTATTTGATGAGCAAGCTAGGAGTGCTCAATCTATTTGCACCAACTAGCTTGAGGGGGGGGGGGGGGGGGGTTATTGAAGAGAGTAGTGTCACATGATAAGCACATGAATAGTGTCACATGATAAGCACATGACCATGTAATTGATGTAGTTAACTGTAGTTAGTGGGATGGTTAGATATAACTAATTATTGGGTTGGTGGTTAAGTAGTTAGTGGAGATGAAAATATAATTAGAGAATCTGTATATATGTGCATAGAATATATCGATGTATACTTCTAAGTAGAATGAACACAAAATCTGCTTAATTTGCTCTCTATAAAGTTCTTCCTCTAGAACAATCTTCTTCCTTAATTTTCCATTACATTCATCGATCAGAATTTCAATCTTCATCACCCTCCTTGCCTTCTCCCCTCATATAAATATTATCAACCTCCCCCTTTATTCAATGGTCTTTACCGAACGGACCTTTTTATAATTATATTTTTCCTTACGCGTCCGAGTATTATGATGTATATGCTATCGTGCAGGCCTTCTGACAGCTCGATCTTGACAGTGGCTGAGATATCCGTCATTATTACGCCACATAAATACGACTACGACTTGATCGACCCCTTATCATTTCATTTAATGATAACCCACTTGTGGTCAGAGTTTGATCCATATACTTATAACACTACAGAAATTATCAAGTCCGTCTTTTTGTTCTGTTACTTTCCGTTGCCGTTAATTTTAAGTCGCATGCCGTGATGCATTTTAATTTGAAGATATATGGCTTAATTTGGCAGCTACAAGTAGGAAAAAATTCTTCTGCTCCTTTCTAATAATTACCTTTTCGTATCAAGTGTTTATATCAACCAATAAATTATGACCTCTGAATTGACTTCACAAGAAAACATTAGTTAATAATTATAGTTTTGCATATAATCTGAACACCAAGTAACGTGATTTTCTTTCCTTTTTTCCCTTTTTGGAAAAGTGAGGAGAAATTTACAAAAAAAGAGTAAAACAAAAGGATTAAGTCTTTTCTTTTCTTATCTTAAATAGCAACCCTGGGACCATATGCTTTGGCAAAAATCTTGCTCCCTAGGCGTGCACCAAAGTTTCTATTTAAAGTCCAGCAGAAAGATAAATTATATTGTTCCCAACTAGTGTTCCTTCTTCGTGTCCTTTCATAGATAGCAAGAGCCAAACAAATTCAAAGTTCCGTCGTTTTATCGGTATTTCCTTTGTAGTTTCGATTAATTTGAATTCGCACTACGTAAAGTCTAGTAAAGAAGAAACCGCTTCCTACTAGCAATTTTTCATTTTTCAAACGTTTGTTGCACCCAAAAATATTTCCGTGCATATTTAGTTGATATAGAAATTATTCAGTTATCTATCTTTAAATTGGTTCAGATACAGATATATTCATATTGAAATCAAATACTTAGACTTATATATTGTGGAAATTCTACACAAATATTAGCTTGAATATTATTTTCTTTTTACCTATGCATGTCAACCATCGGAAATCATAACGTGGTGAACTCGTAACCAAAGAATAACCAAAGCATGGTGTATTTTGTTTGTGTAACAATGGTGTTCAGGTCAATTTATGCATGCGTAGTTATTATGTTCCACCAGCATAGGTGCATGTATATGGGCTATTTTCATGAGACACCAGCTATATTTTATCAACACACACACACACATATATATATATATATATATATATTAAATAATTCTGTCCACTAAAATTTGAATAGATGAACAAAAATTATTGTATTTTTTGCATGCGCATATAAATTTAAACCTAAAATTTTACTTCATTGACTAGGCCACACTCTTAACTGTAATTGGTTGTTAGCATTGGATTCTACATTGTCTATTATTACTCAGATAAGAACGATCGAAGTTACTTTGGGATTCTTTTTTCATTCTTTTTTTTTTAAAACTTTGAGATTAACAACTCAAAATATCTGCAATAGCACATAATATAGTGTAGTTTTGTTATTGGTGAAAAAGAGAAAAAAAAGAATGAATGACATGAAAGAAAGATTTGGATATTTGATCCTTTTGTTGTTGTGATAATTTGTAGACCAATTAAATAATGCCATACTATAAGCTCAGTGCTTAGCCTATTGATTATTGTTCAGTGGTTTTTAGAAGGGCTAGACAACAAGTAATAGTAATTTTGACAAGGAATTAAAATATCCCTGCCGATGTATTTTGACATCCCACAGCTTCGGCAGGATCGCTTTACTTTAAAAGAGTTGATTTTGACTAGCACTACTCACTTCTCTCCTTCTTGCGGTCACTCGTCTCTTTGTTGCTAGACGAGGCTTTTCCTTCGCTCATGTCGCTTGCCGGTCACTCTGATTCTTTATTGGTTGCCAGCCGGTCGCTAGTCCGCCTCACTCTTGATTGGTTTGAAGGCTTCTTTAGCGGCGTAATCTCTACAACAACAACAACAACTATCCAGTATAGTCCCACAAGGTAGGGCCTGGGGGGGGGGGGTAATATGTAGACAGGCCTTACCCCTACCCGAAAGGGCAAAGAAGCTGTTTCCAATCAACCCTCGGCTCAGTGAAGGAAAGGAACAACAAAAACAAAAACAACAACAAAAGAACATTAATAGCTTCAGCAGAAATAGCATAAATAATTATATAAACATAAGAACCATAAATAAAATAGCATGCAATGATATCAGACACTAACTACCATAAATAGCATGCAATAATAAGCGAGACACAATCCAATACACAAATCATCTATGGATAGCCCTGCCAAGCATCACCCAACCCCGGGTGAGGAGTACAAAAAACTCTAGGGCCCCCTATCCTACAACCCTGATACTAGACCTCCAGACTTTCCTATCAAGGGCCATGTCCTCAGAAACCCGCATTCTAGCCATGTCATGCCTAATCACCTCTCCCCAATACCTCTTAGGCCTCCCTCTGCCTCGCCGTGCGCCGACCATCGTCAGCCGCTCACAACTCCTCACCGGGGCATCTGGACTTCTCCTCCGTACATGCCCGAACCACCTCAGCCTCGCTTCTCGCATCTTCTCATCCACCGGAGCCACCCTCACCTTCTCTCGAATAACTTCATTCTTAATCTTATCTAACCTGGTGAGCCCGCACATCCACCTGAGCATCCTCATCTCCGCAACCTTCATCCTCTGAACATGAGAGTTCTTTACTGGCCAGCACTCCGCCCCATACAACATGGCCGGTCTAACCACAACTCTATCAAATTTCCCCTTGAGTTTGTGGAACTTTCTTGCCACACAGGATTCCTGATGCAAGCCTCCACTTTGACCACCCCGCTCCTATACGATGAGTGACGTCCCCATCAATCTCTCCGTCCCCCTAAATCACCGACCCAAGATATCTTACACTGTCCCTCTTGGCGATGACCTGAGATCCAATCATCACGTCCGTGCCTACTTTGCTCGGCTCGGCGCTAAACTTGCACTCCAGGTATTCTGTCTTAGATCTGCTTCTTTTGAAATCCTTAGACTCGAGAGTCTGTCTCCATACCTCTAACCCCTCATTAACACCGACTCTCGTCTCGTCTATCAAGACTATGTCATCAGCAAATAGCATACACCAACGCACATTCCCTTGAATATGTCGGGTAAGAGCATCCATCACCAAGGCAAACAAGAGAGGGCTAAGCGTCGATCCTTGATGGAGCCCCATAACCACTGGAAAATGGTTTGAGTCGCCACCCACCGTCCTAACCCTAGCCTTAGCTCCATAGTACATGTCCTTAATTACTCTAATGTAGGCTTCTGACACGCTCTTCGCCTCCAAGCACCTCCATAGAACCTCCTTTGGGACCTTGTCATACGCCTTCTCCAAGTCAATAAGCACCATGTGCAGGTCCTTCTTCTTATCCCTGAACTGCTCCACCAGCCTCCTGACAAGGTGGATAGCTTCTGTAGTGGAGCGACCCGGCATGAAACCGAACTGGTTCACAGATATAGATATCATCTCCCTCACCCTTGCCTGGATCACCCGCTCCTAGACCTTCATGGTATGACTTATTAATTTGATACCCCTATAGTTGTTGCAGCACTGGATGTCACCTTTGTTCTTGTACAAGGGCACCACTGTACTCCACCTCCACTCCTCCGGCATATTTTTGGTCCTGAAGATCACATGAACAACCTGGAGAGCCACTCCACTCCTGACCTACCCATTCATCCAGAACTCTACCGGGATCTCGTCAGGCCCGGTCGCTCGACCCCTGCTCATCCTACGCAAAGCCCCCATGACCTCCTCCGCCCTAATGCGCTTGCAGTACCCAAGGTCTCTATGTTGCTCTGAATACCCCAACTCCCCTAGCTCTATGTTACGATCCCCTACATCGTTAAGTAAGTCTCGAAAGTATGCCTGCCACCTCTGCTTGACTTGAGACTCCCCCATCAGAACTCTACCATCCTCGCCTTTGATGCACCTAACTTGGTCAAGATCACGTGCCTTCCTTTCCCTTTCTTTAGCTAATCGGAATAACTTCCTGTCCCCGCCTTTCTCCCATAATTCCTCGTACATGCGACCAAACATCGCGTTTTTGGCTTCCGTAACCGCCATATTTGCTTCTTTCCTCGCCGCCTTGTAGATCTCCCTGTTCGCTCTCCGTTCTTCCTCGCTTGTACTCCCTGCCATCTTAGCAAACGCTGCCTTCTTCACCTCCACTTTTCCTTGGACTACATCGTTCCACCACCAGTCACCCTGATGCCTGCCTGTATAGCACTTTGCTACTCCGAGCACATCCCGTGCTACCTCCCTAACCAAGTTCGCCGTCTCTGACCACATAACATCCGCTTTCCCAGAACTTCTCCAAGCTCCGCCTTCAGCTAACCTCCTCTTCAACTCCTGTGCTTTCTCCTTATTCAAAATACCACATCTAATCCGCGGTTGTCCCCGAGCACCCCTCCTCTTCCTCTTCTCCCAGAGACCGATATCCATCACTAGGAGTCTATGAAGAGTCGAAAGGGACTCTCCCGGAATAACTTTGCAGTCCTTGCACATACCCCTATCGCTCCTTCTGAGGAGGAGGTAATCAATCTGAGTCCTCACCGCCGAGCTCTTGAAGATGACCAAATGATCCTCCCTCTTCTGAAATGTCGAGTTCGCAATCAAAAGCTCGGAAGCCCTGGCGAAATCAAGCAGCAACGTGCCTCCTCCGTTCCTAACCCCAAAGCCGAAGCCACCGTGCACCTCACCATAACAACCAGCATCAGCCCCAATATGACCATTAAAGTCCCCTCCAATAACTAACTTCTCAGATTGGGGAATACTACTCACCATATCATCCAAGTCCTCCCAAAAACGCTTCTTAACCTCCTCGTCTAAGCCCGATTACGGCACGTAGGCGCTGATGACGTTGAGGACGCAACCCCCAATAACCAACTTAATAGACATTAACCTATCATTCACTCGCCTAACCTCGACCACGGACTCCCTTAGATCCCTATTAACCAATATGCCCGCTCCATTCTTACCTCTCACGACCCCAGAATACCACAAGTGAAACCCGTCTGCATTCCTTGCCTTCGATCCTTTCCACCTAGTCTCCTGGACACAGGCTATGTTAACCCCCCTCTTTTGAAGAACCTTCGCCAACTCAATGGACTTACCCGTCAGAGTGCCTACATTCCATGACCCGATCCTTAATCTATGAGCGTCCGCTACCCTCTTCCCACCCTTGCCTCCGGCCCTACCCGCAGAACCGCTCCCAGCCCCCTGCTTGCCCCTGCCCCACTCCTGCCCCCCGAGGACATGACCTTACTCTACCATCTCCCGCCGCGGCCATTATCCCCAATCGATTACGAAAAGCAGTGATGCACCCACGTAATACAGCGGAGTGCGCAAAAAGATGCAAGCTAGGAATCGACAAAGTAAACCACACACAAGGTTCTTAGATAGAAAACGTAAAAGGATATATAGAGTAAAAAAAAGGAGGTCGGGAGGTACCAACTCCCGATGAAAAAACCTGGAAGTATGCTTTGATTTGCCCGAGATCAACTACCGCTAGCTCTTGCACACTTCGTCCGGTGTTGTTTTGCTCTTCGCGTCCAAATGCCGTAAGCTCTCCTTGTCCGCCGCGGCTTGTACCTGAAAATCACGCGCACACACACACAAAAAAAGCGAGGGGGCTGCCTAGCTCGGGAAAGGGGGAGGGGTCGCCGGAGAAGGGGGGTCGCCGGAGTTATGGTTGGCAGGGGGTAGGGGTGGGGGGTAGGGGGTGAGGGCTAGGTAGTGGATATAGAGAAGGGAGAGGAGTGAAACAGAAGAGAGAGAACTTACTTAGAGGGTCGTCGGAGGGGGAGGGGGGTCGGCGGAGGGAGGGGTCACCGGAGGGGGTGGGGGGAGAGGAGGAGAGAGGGGGGGGGGGCTGGGAGCTGGGGAAGGGTTGGGGTTGGTGACCGTTGTGAGAAACTGAGAATTTCTGGAGAGAGAGAGAGTCGAACGTTCTCTTCTACATCTCAAATCTAAATTATTTTATTTTTAATGGATAATTGATTTGATCGTAAGAAGTCTTATTTTCTTTTTGATAAGATACACGGTTCAATCGCACTGGCAAAAATATTAGCAACAATGACAGACACATTATTAAAAGATTTTATCTTTGCTTTATTATATTTGTTAACTATAAATAAATATTCATAAGTAGGGTTGCATATGGACTGGGTTAGTTCGATTTTTATTCAAACTAAATCAAATCAACTATATCGATTTGGATTGGTTCAATTTTTTCGGATTTTTCTGATTTTTTGAGTTTTTCGTTATTTAAATATTATTTCAATATTACTTTCTTAATTTTTGATAAGTAAATATATATTTAGTAAAAATATAAAAAATTGACAAACATATTATCTATTAAAATATTCTTATGAGAGAATTTTGTTAGTAACACTTAATAGTTATTTTTTAGTCGCCTGGCAATAATGTTTCGTTGACGTACACGTTCAAGGTTAACCAAATTTAGTAATTAAACATAAAAATCAATATGATACCTAAATAATAATACTCACTTCACATTCGAAAAAGATATAACAATTTAGTAGATTTTAACATATGATATGAATATGGAAGAACAAAGAGTTTAATGCATTTCAGTAACACTTGATGAAAAAGTGATTATACAATCCATTATTTAATGTTAATAAACATGGAACACTTCATATACTATTAAATATTATATACCGTAACATAATTTCAAATATTTCTAGAAATTTCTTAAAAAATATTTTATATAAAATCTTAAAAGTATATATTAATGTCGGTTGGTTCAAATTTTTTTTATTCAATATCAAATGAAACTTAGTCTTTTTTAATTGATTTGGTTTAACTTTTTAATTTGGTACGATCTTTCGGTTCTTTATATACCCCTATAAGTTAAAGTAAAACCACCAAGCCTATCTTTTCTCCTACACAAAAATAGTAATTTTTTGTTAACCATTGCGAATTGCTATTAACAAATCAAAACGATTACAATTAAAGAACGCCTAATTCCACGTAACAAAAATAATAATTTGTTATTTGGTTTTATAAGGGAAGGCACTCAAGACTCTATATAGTACTGTAGAAATAATAATGGGACAGTGGGGGTTGAAATCTTTGCAGGTTGAGGTAGAACCCGCCCCGCCCCGTCCCGCCCCGCCCCATTGCCATAGTAATTTATGCTCTTATTTGGCTTCAAAAAGTATTAGAATTCATTATTTAACTTACAGGACTCAAGTGTCTTCGATTTATTTAGATGCCCCTATCGTCTGCGTTCAAATATGTCCTCATCTTCTTCTTTTTAAGAAATTGATAACATCATGAAAAGAAAAAGAGGTTCCAATCTTAAATAAAATCTACATATAAATATTCTTGGGAATTGAATAAACACTATCTAAAATTGAAAATGACTATTTTTGTCTTGTTTACTTGTATTTTTGTGATTTCTCCACTTCAAATAATGAACCTAGTTGTTTGCAACTTTTCTAGGCCATGCAAAAGGTCTCAAATTCATAATAATATTCAAAACTAAGCAACAAAATGATCATTGTTTATCATTGTTAAGCATGGAAGGAGTTGCTAGTATTAAAGCAATAATGCAGATCTCTAATTCTTCTACTAATTAAGTACTCTCAATTCTCATAAAATCCAATAATATGTGGTTATGGACCTACATGGATATGCCAACAACCAATTATATTCTATTTTTCTCTTGCAACAGTGACATGAAATATAGCTAAACTTTAACAATTAAAACAAAAACTTATAGTAGTAATAATTTTAACTCTGAACTACCCCTTCATATATTTTGTCGAAGAATATGAACAATTGAGTTGGCCACCAGTAATAGAATAGACATTTGATAGTAACTATATATAGAAACTGTCAAGACCCTAGTTCACTAATCTTGAACCTGTCATGACACCATCCAGTCTTCACGATTAGGTAAGCCTGATATATTGCGAAAATTTAACTACCTTTACGAAAACGATAAATAATACAGAATAACCTAAGAAAATGAATAAGATGCCGCCTGGCACATACACTTCAACTCAAAACAATATAGAAACCTCCAAGACCCAGAAACCCATGGGCAACACAGGCTAAGAGTATAATATAACGTGCGCACTACTATCCAGAGATGTCTACAACGACTGAGTACATGAATGAAACTACTAGCTAAAAAGGGTAGAATCGAAGAAGGCTCTTCGGCTCAGCGGACGCGGCAGATGCATACCTCAAGCCTCCAAATGTAGCTCGGAAATCCCTAATAGCACGCCTAGCCAGATGTACCTGGATCTGCACAACAAAAGTGTGCAGAAGAGTAACATGAGTACACCACAGCGATGCTCAGTAAATGCCAAGCCTAACCTCAGTGGAGTAGTGACAAGGAAGGTCGAGACCCCTACTGAGATGAACATAAAAAATAATATAATAATAAAAAATAGTAGATAATGAAGTAAATCTCGAATATCAAGCAAGACGAATAGTAACACGGAACAGGCTACAAACACGTTCTACACATACAGGTAAAAAAACACTCAAAGTCAGGAAGCCACATGAAGCTCCAGGAATTGAACTCTCATTCCATTTCACCAATATCCGAGGATCTTCGAGAATCGAAGCCGCAGTCCATCGCCACAGGGAGCTCCGGGAATTGAACCCGCATACCAATACCCGAGGATCTCTGGAAATCGAACCTGCAGTCCATCATACCAATATTAGAGGATCTACCGGAAATTGAACCCGTAGTCCATCATATCAACGGCAGGGGGGGTCTAGCGAGAATCGAACCCGTAGCCCATCACATCAATAACAAGGGGATCTCCCTGGAATCAAACCCGTAATCCCAATCGTAAATACTTCACAAATATTTAATATTTAACAAAAAGAAGCCAAGTACAACAACAATGTAAAGGTCTAGAGCCTAATGCCCACAAAGAGGACAAATATTGTAATTTAGTCAAATAGAGCAAATAAATTACTAACATGCTTTTCCTAAGCTAAAACAAGTGAAGTTGTATTTTTTAACAGTTAAATATACGAAAAAATACAGTCTAAATAAGCCAAGTAAGGTGAATTGTCAACAACTAGGATAAGTACACGCCTGTCACCTTGCACACAAGGCATTTAAACAACAGCAAGATATCCTAAGGGGAGAGGTCCCCCCACATAAGGTTAGAAAAAGCCACTTACCTCGAACCGGTATAAAACCGCTAAGAAACAATGCCCTTGCCTCGAGTGTCTAACTTCGAGTGGCCCAAATCTCTCTAACCCAATTACATATTATTAATAACATCGCAAGTAACTAATTACACTGTTAAATTTAAAGCTAAGGCGCAAAAATAGGTAAAATGACTAAAATGCCCCTCAGACCAATGTCTCGGAATTGAATAATTTTTATATTTTCAGAAACCTAATACTCTTACGAGTCTAACCATATAAAATTGTCCCAAATCGGAAGTCAAATGCCCCTTCAAATCATCAAAGTTAGATCTAAGAACTTTACCCAAATTTTTATTCAAAATCCGAAATTAAAGCTTGAATTTGAGATTAGATTACCTGGTAATAATCATAATAGAGTAAGGAATCGTTACCCAATGTTTGCCTATGAAAATCCCTCTAAAAATCTCCCAAAACCGAGCTTTCTAGCTTGAGTTTTTTTAAAAATGGAAGAAGGGTTCGTTTTGAAATGTTTATATTTGCCCAGGTTATTTGTTCAATGCGATCACATAGGAAGGGATGCGATCGCGTAGAGTAAAAATTGAAGGCCTGGAAAAATGGACTATGCGAATGCTATGCGAAGGCTGCAATCGCGTAAGAGAGAAAAGCAGATCAATGCGATCGCGTAAGGACTCCTGCGATAGCATAGAGGAAATGAACATCTGAGTCACCGGCTAGATTTGTTCAGTGCAAACGCGTATAAGGGAGTGCGATCGCGAAGTATGGGAACACGGATCTATGATATCTCATAGAGGGTCATGCGATCGCATTGAAGGAAATAGGACCCCTCAGAGATTTTGCTACGCGATTGCATGAATGGGTATGCGATCGCAATGAAGAAAGGTCTGCAACAGCTGGATCAGATTTTCTGCAACTTTTAACAACCAAAAATGCCCCATTGGGCATCCGAAACACACTCGAGGACCCCAGGACCTCAACCAACCCTACTAACGTATCCCATAACATCATTAAAACTTGTACCAATCCTTAAACCACCTAATACAACGTCGGAAACTCGAATTAATCAATGTTTTGAACTTAAAAACTTCAAAACTTAACCAAACTCGCTTTCGATTCAAAACCTATCCAAACCACGTCCAGTTGACCTGAACGGAACTATAACAACTTCCGAAATCTCGTTCCAACCATCGGATAAAAAATTCATTATCGGACCGGAAACTTCAAAATTCTAACTTTCGGCATTTCTAGCCAATTTGAGCTACGGGCCTCCCAAACACATTCCGAACACGCTCCCATTTCTGAAATCACCTAACGGAGCTAACGGAACCATCAGATTTCTATTCCGAGGCCATCTTGATACTGTTGTGACTACGAACCATTTTCTAACACTTATGCTCTCATTTAGGGACTAAGTGTGTTAAAACACTCCGAATTCTATTACCGAACCTCCCGACAAACTGAAATAGCAGAAATGAACTTAGGGGAAGCAGTTAATGGGGAAACAAGGCATAAATTCCAAAGACGACCAGCCAGGTCGTCATATACTCCTACACTTAAACATTCGTTCGTCCTCGAGCGAGCATAGAGAACATACCTAAAGTTGCAAAAAGATGAGGGTATCGACTGCGTATATCCCGCTCGGTCTCCCAAGTCGCCTTCTTGGCCGGCTGACCCCGCTGAACCTTTACTGAATCTATATCCTTTGACCTGAGCCTTCGAACTCGCCTGTCCAATGTTGCCACTGGCTCCTCAACATAGGACAAGTCATTGTCCAACTGGATGAAGTGAACTCCAACACGTGAGACAGGTCACCGTGATACCTCTAATGCATCGAAACATGAAATACTGGATGAACCCCGGCCAAACTGGGAGGTAAAGCTAGCTCATAAGCAACCTTCCCAATTTGCCTCAAAATCTCAAATGGGCCAATGAACCTCGGGCTCAACTTCCCTTTCTTCAAAAACCTCATGACGCCATTCATAGGCGAGACCCGAAGCAAAACCCGCGCACCCACCATAATGGAAATATCACAAACCTTCCGGTCTGCATAAATCTTCTGTCTGGACTGGGCCGTATGGATTCTATCTTGAATCACCTTAACTTTCTCAACCGCATCCTGAACCAAATCAGTGCCCAATAACCTGGCCTCGCCTGGCTCGAACCAACCCACCGGGGATCTGCATCTCCTGCCATATTCGGCCTCATAAGGCGCCATCTCAATACTGGACTGATAACTGTTGTTGTACGCAAACTCAGCCAATGGGAAGAACTGATCCCAAGACCCCCTAAACTCAATCGCGCACGCACGAAGTATATCCTCAAGAATCTGAATAGTGCGCTCGGACTATTTGTCCGTCTGAGGGTGAAAAGTTGTACTCATAGTCACCCGGGTACCCAACTCGTGCTTGACGGCTCTCCAGAACCTTGATGTAAATACTGAACCCCTGTCTGAGATGATAGAAACTGGAATATCGTGCAGACGGACAATCTCCCTGATATAAATCCATCCTAACCGCTCCGCTGAGTAAGAAGTGCACACTAGAATGAAATGAGCGAACTTGGTTAGCCGATCCACAACAACCCAAATAGAATCAAATTTCCTTGCCGTCAGAGGGAGACCAGTCAAAAAATCCATAGTGATATTCTCCCATATCCACTCCGGAATCTCCATCTGCTGGAGTAACCCTCCCGACCTTTGGTGCTCAGCCTTTACCTGCTGACAGTTGAGGTATCTAGCTACAAACTCCACTATGTCCTTATTCATCCGCCTCCACAAGTAATGCTGCCTCAAATCCTGATACATCTTCGCGGCTCCCGGATGGATAGAATACCACGAGCTATGGGCCTCGATCAATATCAACTCCTGAATATCTTCAACATCGAGCACAGAAATCCGACCCTGCATCCTCAATACCCCATCATCTCCAATAGTCACATCTTTAGTATCGCCATGCTGAACTGTGACCCTGAGGACAAGCAAATAGGGGTCATCATACTACCCCTCCCTGATACGATCAAACAATAAAGACCGAGAAACCACACAAGCTAGAACCCGACTGGGTTCCGAAAGGTCCAATCTCACGAACTGACTGGCTAAAGCCTGAACATCCATCGCCATGGGTCTCTCTCAAGCTGATAAATAGGCCAAACTCCCCAAACTCTCCGCCTGGAGACTCAAGGAATTGGCTACCACATTGGCCTTGCTCGAGTGATAAACAATAGTAATATCATAATCCTTCAGTAGCTCCAACCATCTCCGCTGGTGCAAGTTCAGATCCTTCTGCTTGAACAAGTGCTGCAAACTCCGATGATCCGTATAAATCTCACAAGGCACACCATACAAATAATGACGCTAGATCTTTAAGGCATGAACAATTGCTGCTAACTCAAGATCGTGGACATGATAGTTCTTTTCGTGCACCTTCAACTGTCTGGAAGCGTAGGCAATCACCCTACCGTCCTGCATTAATACCGCTCCAAGTCCAACTCGTGAGGTATCACAATAAACTGTATAGGTCCCCGAACCAGTAGGCAAAATCAGAATAGGGGCTGAAGTCAAAGCCGTCTTGAGCTTTTGGAAGCTTGCCTCACACTCGTCTGACCAATGAAAAGGAGCACCCTTCTGGTTCAATCTATTCATAGGGGCTGCAATCGACGAGAACCCCTCAACAAAACGACGGTAATATCCCGCCAGGCCAAGGAAACTGCGGATCTCTATAGCTGAGGAGGGCCTGGCTCAACTCTGCAAGGCCTCCACCTTCTTCGGATCCACCTGAATGCCCTCACTCGATACCACGTGGCCTAGGAGTGCCACAGAACTCAACCTAAACTCACATTTTGAGAACTTTGCATATAATTTCTTTTCCCTCAGAGTCTGAAGCACTGTCCTCAGGTGCTGCTCATGATCTTCCTGGATCGGGGAGTATACAAGAATATCATATATGAAAACAATGACAAATGAGTCTAGATAGGGCCTGAATACACTGTGCATCAAATGCATAAAAGTCGTTGGGGCATTGGTCAGCCCAAATGACATGACAAGGAACTCGTAATAACCATGCCGTTTCCTGAAAGCAGTCTTTGGGATATCCGGCTCCCAAATCTTTAGCTGGTGATAACCTGAGCGCAAATCAATCATAGAAAACAGCTGTAAGCCTTGAAGATGGTCAAATAGATCATCAATACGAGGCAAAGGATACCGGTTCTTCACTATAACTTTGTTCAACTGATGATAATCGATACAAATGTGCATAGAACCATCATTTTTCTTTACGAACAAGATAGGAGCACCCCATGGTGAAACACTGGGTCGAATAAAACCCTTATCAACCAATTCCTATAACTGATCCTTCAACTCCTTCAACTCAGGAGGAGCCATATGGTAAGGAGGAATAAATATGGGACGAGTGCCCAACAACAAATCAATACCAAAATCAATGTCCCGATCGGGCGGTATGCCTAGAAGATCAGCTGGGAACACATCGGGAAAATCCCTTACTACTGGGACAGAGTCAACAGAAGGGGTATCGGCACTGATATCTCTCTTATAGGCTAAATACGCGGCACACCTCTTCTCAACCATACGCTGAGCTTTAAGAAAATATATCACTCTGCTGGGAGTGTCATCAAAAGTACCACTCTACTCAATACACGGAACACCTGGCATAGCCAACGTCACGGTCTTAGCGTGACAATCAAGAATAGCATACTGGGACGTTAACTAGTCCATGCCCAAGATAATATAAAAATCAACCATATAAAGCAATAAAAGATCTGCTCTGGTCTCACAACCATGAATAGTAACCAAACACGATCGGTATACGCGGTCCACAACAAGAGAATCTCCCACGGGAGTAGAAACATAAACAGGAGAGCTCAAGGTCTCTCGAATTGTACCCAAATGCGGAGCAAAATAAGATGACACATAAGAATAAGTAGAGCCTGGATCGAATAAACCGATGCCTCTCTATGACTAACCAAAATAATACCTGTGATAACAGAATCGGAGGCGACAACCTCGACACGATCATGAATGGTATAAAATCTGGCCCGACCCCTCCCTCGAGGGCAACCTCTATCTCCCCGATCCCCGCCCCTGGCTGGCTGGGTAGGTGGGGTGGCAGCTAGAGCTGGAACAATGGCCTGCTGACCCTATGGAGCATGCTGAGATTGTGGAGTCTCAGAAGGCACATCCCTACCACGTCTAGGGCACTCTCTAACCAAGTGGTGGGTATCCCGCACTCATACAAGCTCTCGGAGGGCGTGGTGGCTGTGACTGACTGGATCCACCCCTGCTAGACTGACCTATGGAGGTACCTTGCGCAGGAGGCACACTAGAAATCGGGGATGCATAATAAGGCTCCTGAGATCTGGGAGGAGCTGGAGTACTGCTGGATGAAGGGAGAACCGAGTGAACTGGGTGACCCGTATAGCCCCTACCATGACGTTCTGCTCCTGATGTACGGGTACCAGAAAAATGACCAGACTCTCGAGACCTCTTGGCCTCTCTCACCTCTCTCTCCCTGGCATGCATACCCTCTATCCTCCTATATATACTCACCACCCGCTGATAGGGTATATCCATATCCAACTCTCGCGCCATGCCAGAACTAATGGAAGGAATAAGTCCCTCAATAAACCTGCGAACCCTCTCACGAACAGTAGCCACCAAAGCAGGTGCATGCCTGGCCAACCTAGTGTAACGGATGGCATACTCAGAGACAGTCATAGGTCTCTGGCGCAGGTGCTCAAACTCCGCGTGCCGTGCATCTCGGAGGCTCTGGGGAACAAAATCCCTCTGAAACATGTCTGAAAACTAAGCCCAAGTAAGGAAGGCAGCCTCATCCGGACTGTCTAGCTCAAAGGTGCACCACCAGTCATAGGCGGCTCCCCGAAGCTGGAAAGCTGCAAAGGAAACCCCACTCAAAGCAGTAATACCCATGGTCGAAAGATGCAATGACAATCCTCCAAAAACCCCAAAGCATCATCTGTAGCTAGCCCGCTTAAAATTTAGGGTCATACTTCTTGAACCGCTCCAATCTACACTGCTCATCCTCTAAAGTAGGTTCCCCATCCTCGGGCTGAACTGGTACTGCAGACTGGGCAGGAATAATATCTTGAATCGGTCCCATATGTACCCTCTGCTCTGGAGTGCGGGCTGCAGGAGTCTGGGCTCCTCCCCTGGCCTGATCGTAGCTGCGGGAAGTGGAAGTAACCGTGCCTGCGACAACGTGGTATACATGCTCAAAAACTACGCCAATGCCTCCTAAATAGCTGGAGTAGTGGTGGTTGTGGGCGTCTCTAGTGCCTGAGTCGTGACTGGGTCTGCTGGTGGCACCTCGGCGGCTGCTCGCGCAGGTGCTCTGGCTGCACCCCGCGCATGTCCACGACCCATGCCCCGACCCCTGCCTCTAGCGGCTGCAGGAGGGGATGCGGTTGCCTGATCATCCCGGGTCGTGCGTGTCCTCACCATCTCTGTGAGAGTAGAAGACAGAAGTTTAGAATCAGTGTAAAAAACATAGCACGACAAAGAATTCGATAATGTAACGATTTTTCCTAAACATTTACATAGCCTCTCGTAGATAATTACAAACGTCTCCGTACCGATCATCGAGACTCTAATAAACCGGCATGTGTCCCGTGACTCCTGTGAACCTAGAGCTCTGATATCAACTTGCCACGACCCTAGTTCACCAATCTGAACCTGTCATGACGTCATCCAGTCTTCGCGACTAGGTAAGCATGATACATTGCGGAAATTTAACAACCTGTACGAAAACGATAAATTATACAGAATAACCTAAGAAAATGCATAGGGTGCCGCCTGGCATATACACTTCAACTCAAAATAATATAGAAACCTCCATGACCCGGAAAACCACGGGCAACACATGCTAAGAGTATAACGTATTATACGCTCTACTATCCAGAGATGTCTACAACGACTGAGTACATGAATGAAACTACTAGCTAAAAAGGGTTGAATAGAAGAAGGCTCTTCAGCTCAGCGGACGCAGAAGATGCATACCTCAAGCCTCCAAATGTAGCTCCGAAATCCCTAATAGCGCGCCTGGCTAGATATACCTGGATCTGCAAAACAAAAGTGTGCAGAAGAGTAGCATGAGTACAGCACAACGGTACTCAGTAAGTGCCAAGCCTAACCTCGATGGAGTAGTGACGAGGAAGGTCGAGGCCCCTACTTAGATGAACATAAGAAATAATATAACAATAAAAGATAGTAGATAATGAAGCAAATCCCGAATATCCAGCAAGATAAATAGTAACACAGAATAGGCTACAAATACGTTCTACAAATACAAGTAAAAAAACATTCAAACTCAGGAAGCCACATGAAGCTCCGGGAATTGAACCCGCAGTCCATTTCACCAATATCTGAGGATCTCTGGGAATCGAACCCGCAGTCTATCGCCATAGGGAGCTCCAGGAATTGAACTCGCAGTCCACTTTTCAAATATACAAGGATCTCTAGGAATCGAACCCGCAGTCCATCATACCAATATCAGAGGATCTACCAGGTATTGAACCAGTAGTCCATCATATCAACGGCAGGGGGGGTCTACCGGGAATCGAACGTGTAGCCCATCACATCAATAACAGGGGGATCTCTCGGGAATCGAACCTTTAATCCCAATCGTAAATACTTCACAACAATTCAATATTTAACATATAGAAGCCAAGTAGAACAACAATGTAAAGGTCTAGAGCCTAGCATGCTCACAAAGAGGACAAATATTGCAATTTAGTCAAATAGAGCAAGTAAATTGCTAACATGCTTTTCCTAAGCTAAAACAAGTGAAGTTGCATTTTTTAACAGTTAAATATACGAAGAAAACACAATCTAAATAAGCCAAGGTGAATTGTCAACAACTAGCACAAGTACGCGCCCGTCACCTCATGCACAAGGCATTTAAACAACAACAAGATATCGTAAGGGGAGAGGTCCCTCATACAAAGTTAGACAAGCTACTTACCTTGAACCGGTACAAACTGCTAAGAAACAATGCCCTTGCCTTGAATATCTGACTCCGAGTGGCCCAAATCTATCCAAACCAATTACATATTGTAAAAAACATCGCAAGTAACTAATTACACTGTTAAATATAAAGCTAAGGTGCGAAAATAGGTGAAATGACTAAAATGCCCCTCGGGCCAGCATCTCGGAATCGAATAATTTTTACATTTACCGAAACCGCGTACTCTCACGAGTCTAACCATATAAAATGCTCCCAAATCGGAGGTCAAATGCCCCTTCAAATCATTAAAGTTAGATCTAAGAACTTTACCCCAATTTTTATTCAAAAAAATCCGAAATTAAAGGTTGAATTTTAGATTAGATTAGCGGGTAATAATCATAATAGAGTAAGGAATCGTTACCCAATGTTTGCCTCAAAAATCCCTCGAAATATCTCCCAAAACCGAGCTATCTAGCTTGAGTTTTTCTAAAATGAAGAAGGGTTCGTTTTGAAATGTTTATATCTGCCCAGGTTATTTGTTCAATGCGATCGCGTACAATAAAAATTTAAGACCTAGAAAAATTGCCTATGCGAACGCGACGTGAAGGCTACGATCGCGTAAGAGAGAAAAGCAAATCTATGCGATCGCGTAAGGAGTTTTGCGATCGCATAGAGGAAATGAACCTCTGCGTCACCGGCTAAATTTTTTCAGTGCGAACGCGCATAGGGGAGTGCGTTCGCAAAGTAGGGGAACACAGATCTCTGCGATTGCATAGAGAGTCATGCGATCGCATTGAAGGAAATTGGCCCCATCAGAGATTGTGCCATGCAATCGCATGAATGGCTATGCGATCGCAATGAAGAAAGGTCTGCAACAATTGGATTAGAGTTTCTGCAACTTTTGACAACACAAAAATGCCCCGTAGGGCATCCGAAACACACCCGAGGCCCCCGGTACCTCAACCAACCCTCCGAACGTATCTCATAACATCATTCAAACTTGTACCAATCCTTAAACCACCTAAAACAACGCTGGAAACTCGAATTAATCAATGATTTGAACTTTAAAACTTCAAAACTTAACACAACTCATTTTTGATTCAAAACCTAACCAAAACACGTCCGATTGGTCTGAAATTTTGTACGCACATCTCAAGTGATATGATGGTGCTACAAAAACTTCCGGAATATCATTCCGATCCTCGGATAAAAACTTCACTATCGGACCGGAAACTTCAAATATCTAACTTTCGGCATTTCTAGCCAATTTGAGCTACTGACCTCCAAAACAGATTCCAAACACGCTCCCAACCTAAAAATCACCTAACAGAGCTAACTGAACACCCCGATTTCTATTCCGAGGTCGTCTTAACACTGTTCTGGTTATGGACCATTTTCCAGCACTTACGCTCTCATTTAGGGACTAAGTGTCCCAAAACACTTCAAAAATTCTATTACCGAACCTCCTGGCAAACCAAAATAGCACAAAATGAACTTAAGGGAAGCAGTTAATGGGGAAACGGGGCATAAATTCAAAAGACGACCGACCGGGTCGTCACAGACACATGCAAATTATCGGGGATCTTTATGCAAATAGCCGGTAAGAGTTTTACACGATATATATAAAGTATATTATATACTAATTATATATGGTTAAGCACATATTATATATATATATATATATATATATATATATATATATATATATATATACGGATTATACATATATTATATATTTTGCGGTTTTTTAGTTTAGACTGTAAGATTGATGGCTATTTAGATTATTCCCAAATAATGGGGTTGTATTCAGTGGCGGAGCCACAATTTGTCAAGGGGAGTAAATTGACACCCCTTCCCCGGAAAATTACACTGTGTAAATACATTAAATTCTTAATTTTATGTGTAATATTATACATTGACTCCGTTTGATTTCTTTATGTGCTTACTTATTTGTATTTTAACTCCCTGTATGGGTCAAAACTTGACCTCACAACGATAAAGGAAATCAATTCATTTATTAAAACCCAATTGTAATTTATGAATGGTATGGCCATATATTAGCAAGATTGTCTGGCAGCTATCCAAATGTGCAACCAAGGCAACGGCCTGGCCGTCTCTACGGGGCCGTCACTTCTATGTGGTCCAAACCCTTTGGCGCCAGCTGGTAGACCTCCTAGCTATAAATACTAAGAGAAAGAACCCTAAAATGGGGCTGCTTCTTATTCTTCTTCTTCACATCTCTTTCTAAAAGAAGAGAGAATATATCGTTGTAAGACTTTGAACCTCTCCATGGAGATGCAGACCAACCCAATGTCATTAATAAAAGATCCTCACCCCCCTCACTTTAATCTACTACTGTTGTATCTTATGTTTTATTCTTTTGGTTTCGGGATTTATTACGATCTGCTATGATTGGCCCTCCATGTATTTTAATTGTATCGTACTCAAAAAGTGAATGAACACCTTTTAGTCGAACAATTTTGCACCGTCTGTGGGGACTTCATAGTAGGATCGAGTAGTTCATCCTTAGACCAAAAAGGAGAAAGAGAACAACTCAGTTCGAACAAGAACCAGCGGCATGCCGAACAAAAGGAAGTCAAGAACCTCGAGATAAGCTTGCTTCCATATCCCCGCACCTCTAAGCAAAAAGAAGAAGAAGAAGAAGAAGCAGATCTCCCATCCCTATGGGGAAAGTAGGCCTAATGTGCCTCACCCCCTTTCTACACGAGATCCTGACAAAAGGGAGGACAACATGAAGGCATCTCTCTAACCGAGATCTGTAACGTGGTGACCCGAGCGAGCAAGTCGAAAAGACCACAAGAGTAAGTTAGGAAAGATCTAATACTAGAAGCCAATCCCAACCCCCAGCACGAAGCGGGTTATGTGGGAAAAATCATAAAGGTTCAACTACGGTTGAACTGGGACTCAGGCTATGTGCCTTCAACTCAGGCTATGTGCCTTCAACTCAGGCTATGTGCCTTCAACTCAAACTATGTGCCTTCAACTCAGGCTAAGCGCCTTCGACTCAAGTTACGTGCCTTCAGACATTGCAAAAAGTTCAACTACGGTTGAACAACAATACAGGCTATGTGCCTTCAACTCAGGCTATGTTCCTTCAACTTAGGTTAAGCGCCTTCGACTCAGACTACGCGCCTTCAGACATTACAAAAAGTTCAACTATGGTTGAAAAAAAATACAGGCTATGTGCCTTCAACTAAGGCTATGTGCCTTCAACTCAGGCTAAGCTCTTCGACTCAGGCTACGCGCCTTTAGACATTGCAAAAAGTTCAACTACATTTGAACAACAATACAAGCTATATGCCTTCAACTCAGGCTATGTGCCTTCAACTCAGGCTAAGCGCCTTCGACTCAGGCTACGCGCCTTCAGACATTGCAAAAAGTTCAACTACGGTTGAACAACAATACATGCTACGTGCCTTCAATACAGGCTATGTGCCTCAAACTCAGGATATGCGCCTTCAACTCAAGCTAAGTGCCTTCGACTCAGGCTATGCGCCTTCACACAACAGTCCAACTATGGTTGAATTGGGACTCAGGCTATGTGCCTTCAACTCAGGCTAAGCGCCTTCAACTCAGGCTACGCGCCTTCAGACATTGCAAAGAGTTTAACTACGGTTAAACAATAATACAGGCTATGTGCCTTAAACTCTGGCTATGTGCCTTCAACTCTGGCTATGTGCCTTCAACTCAGGCTAAGCACCTTCGACTTAGGCGATGTGCCTTCACACAACAGTCCAACTGCGGTTGAAATGGGACTCAGGCTATGTGCCTTCAACTCAGGCCTAGCGCCTTCGACTCAGGCTGCGGGCCTTCAGGCATTGCAAAAATTTAAACCACGGTTGGGCAACAATATAGGCTATGCGCCTCCACGCAGTAGTCCAACTACGGTTGAACTGGGACTCAGTCTGTACGCCCTCGACTCGGACTGCACGCCTTCAAAAATCACAAAGGAAGTTCAACTACGGTTGAACTACAATACATGCTATGCGCCTTCACAAAAAAGTTAAACTATTAGTTGAAGAGGACTCAAGCCACACACCCCCATCACAAAAAGCCGCAAGCTCGACCACGAACGAATCAAGTCCGAGGACACACGTCCTATAGGACGGGCCACGGTTAGGTGAGGACAAGCATCCCCAAACGTTTAAGCAAGTCAAATCCCAGGCCGGGACAAGTGCCCCCGCCATTCAAGTAAGTACAACTAAGCTCAAAATTAAAATATTTACCAACGTAAAGTTCGGCCCAAGTCGAACTAACAGACCGTGATTCTCGTAACCACGACCAGCAGTTCAACGAAGCCCAAACTGGGACTAAGGCTATGTGCTGAGGCTACGTGCCGCCACTACCCCAAACTGGGAGGTAGGCGACGACCGAAAACGTCTATCCACGGCCAAGACCATCCGAGCCGATCACCCCTTAAGACCAAGGATCAATGACATAAACGGTCGAATCCGTATAACCATTCGAGACGATTAACGTACTCGCTGGAGAAACTCTAAAGCAAGGCCCTTATAAACAGGCACACACACAAAAACAAACATAATGCAGTCGATACAAAACAAACAAAGAAGGAGAAAGTATATTTACAACATTTACACGGGGATGCCCCCAATTATAGGGCCCAAGGCCGAAAAAAAATAAATAAATAGAAAATGAAAACTAAAAAAAACATTACAAATTTTCCCATATATTCACTCGGCGCCCCCAATGCCCCCTACAGCACTATCAGTGCCCTCGGCACCGTCGTCACCCCCAAGCATGGACGGGTCAAAGCCGCAGTCGAAGCGGGCTTCACGAGCCTTTTGACGTGCCTCCTCATAAGTGTTCTCAGATACGACGCCGGCCTCCCACAACCGCCTATACACATCGAGCTGGGCCTCGGCATACGTCCAAAGATCACGGGCAGGACCACAAGAAGCGGCCTGATCTCTCAAGTGCTGATTCTCAGCCTCCAAGGTTGCTATCCTATTCGCCACAGCACGGGCGTCCCGATTACAGACGACAATGCGCTCCTCTAACGATCATTCTCTGAAAGCAGCGACGGCCCTCTCTAATTCGCGCCCCCTTTCCTGGGCACGGTTGGTCGCCTGCAATACTTCAACCCTTTTCAGGGCGTCCTCTGCCTGTCTCCTTGAAGTGGCGGCCTCAGACTCTAAGGCAACCACCTGTCTAATATAGGCCTCAGCGACCTCTGCCACTACAGCCAGATTTTGGCGCTCCCTCTCAGCAACCGCCTTATCTCAACCTCGGCCCCTTCGTTGGCCTAGTGGAGCTGCTCCTCAAGAGTGGTTACCCTGCTGAGGGTATGTTGCATGCGAAGCTCCCTCCGTGCAACTCCTCTACCAGCTCCCTGTTCCGCGGGTCGCTCCTTGTGTGTTCTCACAGATCACGACACTGGTCTCAGTAATGGCGGTTCTTCACCAACAGTCGCGCACAAACCGTCGAGCGGGCGCTAGCTTGCTTGATACTCTCTACCTCCAAATGAAACGACTACAATAAACAAGAGTAACAATTAGCACAAGAAGGCGTATTGAGAAAGAAAAACAACCAAAGATTCATACAGACCTTTATACACTGGGACGCCACCTCGCCCATCAATCCAATGTCCGAGATATTCCTCAAGGAAGCATTCTCCGCGTCGGATCACAGATGCCCGAACAACGTTACCAGGTTCTCCTCCTCAAGAAACAGGTTCTGGTAGTTAGGAATTTCCAAATAAGGGAAATCCCCTTCGGCCTGCGCCGCTGGGTGAGTGAAGCCCTCCTGAAACGTGCGGATATCCTGAGGATCCATATCGGATTCAGAATCGTATCCCTCTCCTGATGTGCCCCTTTCTTCCGCCGCCCGTGAAGCTGAGGCCTCCGCCGCCCGAGACGTTGAAGCACCTGCATTCACCAAAGTATCGGCGCCCGTCCTCTCCACCAAAACAGTTATCGAGGAACTAACATCCCTTTTAGCAACATGAATTGAAAGTTGAATCGCCGAAGCGACTTCATCATCTTGGCCTATGCCAACCGGGGAAACCCCCACTAAATGCTCACCCTCTGAGGCAAGGTCGTCTGCATCCCCCTCCTTTGCCAACGGCGAAGAGTCCAAACTGATCACCTCTGGAGGGGATGGAGTGAACGCCACCCTGCGCCGAACTAGCGGCCTCTCATCTTCTTCCTCATCTTCAGTTGACAACCGCTCCGCCTTGGAACGCACGGCCCCTAGAGATTCCTCGACTTGGGACGCAGGCCGTACCGAAGAATGTGCAGCCGAGAATTCCACTGAAGTCGCCCTGGGAACCGAGCGAGGTGCCAACATTGCAACTAATCGAGTCGTAGCCCCCGGCCTGCGAAAAGCAAGCCGAGGAGCTCTTCTACGCTGAGGTCGTTCTAACAAGCCAAAGAAGAAAGGTCAAGCCAAAAAAGAAAGGTTAAGCCTTAGAAGAAAGGTTAAGCCAAATAAATCAAATAGCTACGAAAGAAGAATAATTGCGGAAAGTTAGGCTCTACCAGCAGCCGACCTACGACCATGAACCGTCCAAAAATACGCCCACGTGCGAATCCCTGTTGTAACGGGATGCACGGCCTTGACCCACTCACTAATGCCAGTGAGCAGCGCTGGTGGCACGCCTCCCGCTACGGCACAGGGTAAAAGATCAATACGTAATAACAACGAAGAGCAGAACGTTTAACCAAAAGAAGTCAAGGCCAGCAGAAAAGAAACTTACGTGCATGGTTCCACTCCTATGGGAAATCAGTAGCACAGGCCACCAGGTGTCTGTTCCTGATATAGAAGAAATACTCGTATAGACGGGTAGCAACCTCATCGTCAAGCTCCACAGTTAAGCCATCGGTCCCACGAGGGACCAACCGAATCATGGTACCACAAACCCTCCGAGGGGCGTACAGAGTAAGCACGTGCCCAAGCGTGATTTCCCTCCGCGCCAACTCCGCAAATTTGATCAGCATCACTAATAATTTGTATCAAGAGGGGACGAGCTGACCAGGGCACACCCTGTAGTAACGGCAAAAATCAACCACCAGTAGGGGAAGAGAAATCCCGAATAACCTCGGTGGCCGAGGTGCACCCTGTCGTTGCTCCCGGCCTGAACAACATCGACGAAGCGAGGTATACCACATTTCTCCCTCAGCTGAGCAAGGACAACTTCTTCCATCACCGGGGCCTCATCTACTTGATCTTCTCCCTGGGGGTCAGTGAAATCGGTTGCCGGACTGCCGCACAGGGAAAGAATATCGGTCACCGACCGGAACCGATCGACATTATGCAAATCGATGGTTTCCACCCCCGTTGATGGCCCCTCAACCGCCACAACCGCCGTTGGAGTAATATCAGAATGAGAACTGCTCGCCATTGATGGAATGAAGAGAGAGAAATGATGAAATTCACAAGAGGAGCAAGAAGAAACAAAAATCCAACGATAAACAAAGGAGAATGGAGTAACAAAAAAGGCTATCTCTCAGAACTTCACTAAAACAAATAGCAGAAAGGTGAGAACTGAACGATATGACCTCCTACTTATAGACAAAGCATAAATGACCTTCACGAATCCCAAAGGTCATTATTAACTACCGTACCAACTGCAGAACGGTTCGGGTCTAGAGTAACGGGCACTATAATGACAAGTTTCTCAGAATGGTCATTCAACCGTCAATCGATGTGTTCCCCAAGAAACGGTTAAAACGACCTCAAGATGCTGAGGTCACGACTCATGCAATACCATGCATGTGATATCCCCTTTTCTTATACGCAGTAAGCATGATCGTATTCTCTCCAGGCAAATAAAAATGGCTATGGCCCTCTCTAAAATGAAAATGGCTACAGCCACCTCCAAAATAAAAATGGATACGACCATCTCCAAAGTAAGAATGGCTACGGCCATCTCCAAAATAATAGTGGCTACAACCATCACCAAAGTAAAAATGGCTATGGCCATCTCCTAAGAAAAAGTGGGTACAACCGTCTCCAAAGTAAAAATGGCTACGACCATCTCCTAAGCAAAAATGGCTACGACCATCTCATAAGAAAAAATGGCTATGGCCATCTTCAAAGTGAAAATGATGACGGCCATCCTCGAAGATTAAAGGTGTACAACCGCTCTCGGCACATGAACAACTACGGCTATTGGCAGATCCGCTCATCGAGCTCAGCCTGAGCAAGACCTCAATAAGCGGAGGGACTATCTGTATGAGTCAAAACTTGACCTCACAATGATAACGGAAATCAACGCATTTATTAAAATCCAATTGTAATTTATGAATGGCATGGCCATATATTAGCAAGATTATCTGGCAGCTATCCTAATGTGCAACCAAGGCAACGGCCTAGCCGTCTCTACGAGGGCGTCCCCTCTATGTGGTCCCAACCCTTTGGCGCCAGCTGGCAGACCTCCTAGCTATAAATACTAAGAGGAAGAACCCTAAATGGGGGCTTCTTCTTCTTCTTCTTCTTCTTCTTCTTCTTCTTCTTCTTCTTCTTCTTCTTCTTCTTCTTCTTCTTCTTCTTCTTCTTCTTCTTCTTCTTCTTCTTCGTCTGCACATCTCTTTCTAAAAGAAGAGAGAATATATCATTGTAAGGCTCTGAACCTCTCCATGGAGAGGCAGACCAACCCAATATCATTAATAAAAGATCCTCACTCCCCTCACTTTAATCTACTACCGTTGTCTCTTATGTTTTATTCTTTTGATTTCAGAATTTATTATGATATGCTATGATTGGTCCTCCATGTATTTTAATTGTATCGTACTCAAAAAATGAATGAACACTTTTAATCGAACACTCCCCTTAATTAAAATCATGGCTCCGTCACTAATTGCATTTGTCTTTAATCGCTTGGTTCTTCGGAGCCTTTCATTTCTGAATTTTGAATTTTATAATGAATATTTGACAAACAAATAATAAATTACTTTCATGGTGAAAAGAAGTTCCACAACAACTCCATTCCAATTTCCTAGACTTTTCCAAGTAATTAAATACTTATCTATGATTAATTAGCCAGAAATAAGGATATTGAAATAATAAACCCTGATCATGTAGCTGTCTACATTTTGACAGGTTTATTTGTTTGGGTGATATAATTAAAAACGGACAAATTTTTGCGTATTTGTTTGCTATATTAACTCATGGCATGCAATATCGCGTGTATCGACTATGTATGAAAAAGATTTCGCAAAACAAAACTTTGTTCTTTTTCTTTTCTTTATAAAGGAATGAGTATTTTATCGCCGACCCCATCCTGTTTGGAATTGAGACGTTGTAGTTATTATAGTATATGTGGTATTTGAGCTACTATGCACTGACCGAAGAGAAAAAGGACTCGGCGAGAAAATGAGTGTACCATGATAGAAGCAAGGATCAGAGGTCACATGGAACATGGATCGCAACTCAACTAATGTCACGAGGTGTTTGCTACCGATCACCAGCACAAATACCGACTAACTTATTTGGATAATAATTGCAATATTTTTTTTAGATTTTACGATTATATTTTTTAGTTGAAAAGTCTCAGAAAAGTTCTTCACCCAAAAAATTAGAATTTTTTTCTATAAAACTTTTAAAATTAGCTTCTTTATTTTGGGTTGTAAAAAATTGTGTTCAGCAGAGCATCTCAATTTAACTGCTTTTCTCAAGGACCACTGACGAAACCATAGTTTTAGGAGCATTAATCATAATCTTTGTCTCCACTTTGGTTGTTATTTAATTTTTATATTCACTAATCACATACCTAATACTACATCTTTTTAAGGATTAAGGGACCTTGAAATTGACATTAAAATCTAATTCTGTCTGTTTATTGGCCCAACTGGTCCCTCCACCTACATGAGTTTCTCTATTTTTAGTGTCTCAAGAAGAAACTTTCAAAGTATTTCTTGTTTATTACTTAACCACTGGAGGCCACTATTAATAGTGCTAAGACTCCACCACCAATCATTATTTTTTGTATGATTGTATAATGGTATCATAAGTACAAAACTTCTACCCCGTTGTATAATAGTTTTATTGTTTGATATCAGTGCCAGGAACAAAAAATTTTAAAATTGTAAATTTGCACTGATATTGAATGCACTTGGGTATCAAGAGATTCAATAATTATTTTATATATAAGTTAAAGTTGTCTTTACCTATTTGTACATTGTGTATTTCTTCGACGAATGAGATACAATTGACCACTTTAATATATCGTGTTCAAATACTAGAGAAACTTAAACTGAGATAGAGTATAGTGCATCAAATAAAACTAAAAATTATTTCCGTGTGAGTTATTGTTTACAAGTTCAAGCCGTGGAAGCAATTATTAACATTTGTATTAGAGCAAACTGTCTATATCATACGGTACGGTGCTTTTCCGAACACTACATAATTCTTTTTCCTTTTTAAAAGGTTACACGCAACAATTATAGTAGTTGGAATAACTGAAGTAACATTTCACATAAATCGTAGTTGCAAAATGTATTGGGGAAATTTGGTTCTCTATGTTCTCATGTTATCTACGCCCGTCTTTGACGTAGAAAGCGGCCTAATTGAGACCGACTTGTATAAGGTTGGCCCCAGTAAGCGGACGGACCAAGCGACATGACTCAAGACGATGTCGCTTAAAGTTCTGACTCTCCCGTACACTGAGACCACCAACCCTTGTACTTTTCTTTGATTAATTCGAGGAAAGTCCCTTAATATATAAAGGGACATTCCCTTTGCAAAGGACTCATGTGTATCTTATTATTAAGAATATACAACTCTCTCGCTCTCTATCTCTCTCTTTCTCTTGTAAAAATATTATTACTTGCTTCATTGTTCTTACAGCTTAAGCTACCTTCGCTGTTATTACAGATCTTATCAAAACGGTTTTCTCTAGTTCATATTACCCTTGATTCCGATTAACCCATATTATTTTCGATTGTTCTTGAGCTTAATAAGTACTTAACTTTTTAGCCAAACAATTTGGCGCCGTCTGTGGGGATTTCGTGAATCAAAGTTGTAGTTTGCTTCTAGAGATCCTTCAAAAACCACTTTCTACAACCTAAAATGGCTGAAAACAACGCAAGAATGAAAGCTATCATGGATGCTAGAGCCGACCTTATGGTCCTTTGAACGCGGCTACTGAAGGGGATGCTCCACACACAACTCCTAGTACCCTGATAAGCGTGGAAAATCTACCTTCCCCTTCTGAATATCTGGTGGTTCCATGGGAAAAAGAGGCCTCTATATCTACAACCAAAGAAGCCACCCCCAGAGGTAAAGAGGTTATTGGAAGAATGGTTGACAAATGCTCTGAGTAGCTTAGCTGGAAAGCCGCCCCAAAACGCTAGATGCACACCAATACCAGTGGCAGACCATGCCATAACCGAAGATGAAATCGAGGTCATACGAACAAACAACGTGCCTGCCGATGCTCCACCTCATGGGGGGACGCTCACATCCATCCTCTAAAAGATGGAAGAAATGAAAAACGAAAATAGGTCGCTTCGGGAGCAGATAAAGGAGCACCAAGAAAGAGTGGACAAGATCCCGGGTGCACCTAAGTTGCTGCCAAAGCGAGACGTGGGGAGACTTATTGAACAACCCTACGCAGAAGGAGCTGCACCTTACTCCATCCCAAAGACCTTCAAAATGCCCCCTATATGAAGGTATATGACGGGACCTCAGATCCCGAGGACCACCTGATTCACTCCGTTACGGCGGTCAAAGGTAATGATTTATCAAAGGAACAACTACCATCCGTACTTCAGAAGAAGTTCGGCGAAACACTAACAGGAGGGTCCCTAACATGGTACTCCCATTTGCTGGCCAAAAGTATCTCCACGTTCGAGGAAATGGTAGATAAATTTTTCACCGCCCACGCAGAAGCCAAAAAAGTCGAAGCATGAGTCAACGACATCTTTGCTGTCCGACAGGCCTCAAGAGAAGGGCTCAGAGCGTTCTTAGCCAGGTTCAACATGGTCAGTATGAGCCTACCAAACGTGTATGAAGGCATGGCAGTCGCAGCTTTTCAGAACAGACTCAGCAGGGACGGCTCACGGGAGACCAGAAAACTGCTTAGCCGTCTTGTGAAATATCCCCCACCATCTGGGAAGAAATCCACAACGCCTACTGCGCCGAGGTACGCGGAGATGATGATGACCTTAATGGACCGACCAGGCGGCTAATAATGATAAACCCAGAAATCCAAAGAGACCGATGCAATGAGGGACGACGGGAACAAGTCTCACGCCTCAACAGGGAGAGACATCCACCCTACATCAGATCTTCGCAACCACCAAGGCACACGGACGCCTAAAAATGACATGTCGCTCCACTGAGGAGCGACAGAGGTATGCCTCCTTCATTATATGCACATAACTTTTGTGTGTCTCCTTCAGAAGTAGTGTACGCACTGGAGAAGCTGGGCAACAAAGTATAATGGCCAGCGAAGATGAAGTCCGACCCCGCCACCAGAAAATCCAACGCCCTATGTGAGTTCCACCAGGAACGGGGGCACAGAACTGAAGACTGCATAGGTCTCTGACATGAGGTGGTCCGGATGCTGAACTGAGGGTTCTAGGAATAACTGCTCAGCAACAAAGGAAAACTCAACTTCGCACTCGGGCAGGAACAACCTCACGGCCCACCAAGTCCGCCCTCACCAACACGTACCATCAACATGATCATTGGGGACGGCAATGACTCAGCGATCAACCATGTCAAATTCACCACACTCACAAATTAAAGCGAACCATCGCTCACGAACGGTATGACAAATTCGTAGATTGTATCACCTTCGATAAGTCTGATACCGATGATTTGTTTTCCCCCATTATCATGCCTTAGTTATTACTTTACGCATAGTAGATACTGATTTAAAAAGGATCATGGTCGACGACGGCAGCGAGAAATGTATCATTCATACAAAGGTCCTTGCACTAATGGGACTCGAGGATAAGATAATTCTGCACTGCATAACACTAACTGGTTTTAACGGTGACATGGAGAGAACCTCTGGCGAGGTAACGCTACCCGCCCTGACAGGAGGAGTTACGATGGAAACCACTTTCCACATAATGAATCAAGAAACGACATACAACGCCATCATCGGACATCCATGGATAGATGCCATGAGGGAAATCCCTTCCAGTTTCTATCAAGTGATCAAATTCCCAACCCCATAGGGAGTGTACAGTATACAGGGCGAGCCATACACCACCCAAGAATGTTATAAAATAGCTCAAGATTACACTCACACCAAGAAGATCAAAGGAGCACGCGCGGAGGAAAAGCAATCAGCCCTATCGGGGACTAAGGTCCACCCGACAGAAGACGCCATCAAAGATCCCGACGACGTCATAGCTAGCAGGCCACGATCGAAGACCCCGATCCCGTCCAGCTGAGCAACAAAGATTCCACAAAGAAGGCTTACATAGGCCACAGTCTTTCAAATCCAAGTAAGTATCGTGAATTTTTATCTAACCACGTAGACCTGTTTTCTTTTTCCCATGCAGATATGCCAGGAATTCCACGAGAAATTGCCTCCCACAAACTGAATGTCGATTCGCTACATCAGCTTGTGCGGCAGACGGGGAGAAAATTCAATGCCGCCATCAATGAAACGGTGAGTGAAGAAGTAGACAAGCTGCTGACTAATGGCTCCATTAGGGAATTCAAGTATCCAAAATGGGTTGCCAACGTCGTAATGGTCAAAAAGAAAAAATGGGAAGTGGCAGATGTGCGTAGATTTCACCGACCTAAACAAAGCATGTCCAGAAGACTCATTCCCACTACCCTACATCGACCAATTGATAGACGCAATGGAAGGACATGAGCTGATGAGCTTCCTTGATGCATATTCCGGCTACAATCAGATCATGATGGCCGAGGAGGATCAGGAGAAAACGACCTTCATCACTCACCAAGGAACATACTGCCACAGGGTAATGCCTTTCGGGCTCAAGAATGCAGGGGCTACATACCAGAGGCTAGTGACTACAATGTTCAAAGAGCAACTCGTCAAGGCGATGGAGGTCTATATCGACGACATGCTAGTGAAGTCGTCGAAAAAGGATGACCACCTCAACCACCTAAAAGAAGCCTTCAAAATACTAAGGAGATATGGTATGAAGCTGAATCCCGAAAAGTACGCCTTCGACGTGGCCTCGGGAAAGTTCCTGGGGTTTCTGATATCACAAAGGGGCATCAAAGTCATACCAGACCAGATCAAGGCCATAGAAGCCATCCCGAAAATACTGAGAAGCAAAAAACAAGTGCAGAAGCTGACGGGTCGAATAGCTGCCTTCTCGAGGTTCATCTCACGCTCCTCCGAATAAGAAACACAAATTCTTTGGTGTATTGAAAAAATACCAAGGACTACAATGGAACAAAGAATGCGTTGACGCCCTGAGAAGTTTGAAGGCATATCTGTCATCGCCGCCCCTACTGTTCAAAGCAAACCCAGGCGAACCGCTATTGGTGTACTTGGCCGTATCGGAAGTCGCGGTCAGCGCCGTCCTAGTGCGCAAAAATAAATAAATGTACATAATCTCCTATTTATTACATTAGCAAAACTTTAGTGGACGCTGAAACCCAGTACCCACACCTTGAGAGGCTGGCATTGGCACTCGTAGTAGCTTCACGGAAGCTATGACCCTATATCTAATGCCACCCCATAAGGGTAGTAATGACCTTCCCTTTAAGGAGTATCTTACACAACCCGAACTATCGGGACGAATCGCCAGATGGGCCGTTGAGCTCAGCGAGCATCATATTACATACCTTCCAAGGACCGCCATCAAGTCGCAAGTCCTCACCGACATCATTGCCGACTTCAGCGTGCAAGTCCTGCCAAAGGTAGAACTCGAGGCGCAACGCGTATCCTCTAATAATGACCTATGGGTCCTTTATACGGATGGTACTGCCAATGCATCTGGATCGGGACTGGGACTTGTTCTCAAGGTTCCCATGGGAGAAACAATTTACCAGTCCATATGATGCCCGAAAATGACTAACAATGAGGCCGAGTATGAGGCCGTTATTGCAGGCATGAAACTGGTCACCAAATACGGGGCTCACGGAATTCTCCTCCACTGCGACTCCCAACTTGTCGTAAACCAGGTCACTGGGACTTATCAAGTCAAAGAGCAGAGGCTACAAAAGTACCAGACAACAATTCGCAAATTGGTGGCTACGTTTGATGAATTCTGCTTCGAAACCAGGTCAATGGGACTTATCAAGTCAAAGAGCAGAGGCTACAAAAGTACAAGACAGAAATCTGCAAACTGATGGCTACGTTTGACGAATGCCGCTTCGAACAAATTCCCCGAGCATGGAACGTCGAAGCGGACGACCTGGCAATGCAACCAACAAAAAATTCAACAAAGAAAGTGTAGTCACGCTCCTCCACTCACCCATTGACCACACCGAGGTACTTTCCTTAAACCTGACTTGGGACTGGCGCAACCAGTTCATATCCTATCTACAGGATGAGACACCCGATACTGCATGGTCAACAACGACCTTTATAAGAGGACGTTTGGTGGCCCCCTAGACAAGTGCTTAGGGCCGCACCAAATGAGGCTAGTACTCGAGGAAGTACACGAAGGCCATTACGGCGCTCACACCGGCAATCGCGTCCTTGTGCGGTGCACCATACGAGCCGGCTACTACTGGCCCACCATGAAAAAAAGAGGCAGCCGAGTATGTCCGCTGGTGCGAACAACGCCAAAAGTACGCCCCAATGATACATCAGCCAGGAGAACCCCTCTATTCCGTCATTTTCTCCTGGCTATTCATCAAATGGGGAATGGATATAGTCGGTCCGCTGCCAGCAGGACGAGGGAAGGTACTATTCTTACTTGTTTAAACTAACTACTTCTCTAAGTGGGTTGAAGCAGGGGCGTACACGCAATTACGCGAACAAGAAGTCATTGCCTTCATATGGAAGAACATCATATGCCGCTTTGGCATCCCCAAAGAAATAAGATGTGACAACAGACGTCAGTTCAACGGTCAAAAAATGACAGAGTTCTTTGAGAAATGGCGCATCAAAAGGATACTATCCACGCCATACCACCCCGCCGCCAACGGCTAAGCGAAATCCTCCAACAAAACAATTCTAAACATACTGAAGAAAAAGCTGGAAGACGCCAAAGGGCTATGGCCCGAACTACTACCTGAAGTCTTGTGGGCACACAGAACTACAACGAAGTCCAGCACCAGGGAGACCCCGTACTATTTGTTCATCGAACAACCACAGTCATACCTATCGAAGTAGGCGAACCCAGCCTAAGGTATTCGCACACCAGTGGAACAGAAAATGACACCAGCAGACTCTAAGACATTGATGAAGCCGAAGAAAGAAGGAAAATGGACCGCATCAGGATGGTAGCCCAATAACAACAAATCGAAAGATATTACAACAAAAGGGCAAGAGTAAGGCCACTCCAAGTAGGAGACTACGTCCTCAAAGACAAGACGTTGGCCTCCAAAGATCCAAACGAAGGAAAACTGGGCACAAACTGGGAAGGACCCTACAAGATCACAACGGCAGCCGAGAAAGGAGCATTCCAAGTCGAGACAATGGAGGGAAAAACGCTCCAGAATAACTGGGACGTCGCTCACCTCAAACATTTCCACTTTTAAAAGGCGTCCCACGAGTCGTACACTTTTTCCCTTACCCGAGTTTTGTCCCAATTGGATTTTCTCAAGAAGTTTTTTAACAAGGCGGAAAAGGGAACACCTGGAGATGTTTGCAGTACAAGTGTATCATATCAGCCCCTCTGGTACTTTCCAAGCCTGACATGATACAGGGACTGGATTAGTGCCATCTCCAAATGTATGGAAAGGCTACGGCCATCTCCAGACGTATAGAAAGGCTACGGCCATCTCCAGATATATAGAAAGGCTACGTCAATTTCCAGATGTATAGAAAGGCTACGACAATCTCCAGATGTATAGAAAGGCTACGACCATCTCCAAATTAATGAAAAGGCTACGGCCATCTCCAAATGAACGAAAAGGCTAAGGCCATCTCCAAATGAATGAAAAGGCTACGGCCATCTCCAAATGAATAAAAAGGCTACGGCCATCTCCAAACGAATAAAAAATCTACGGTCATCTCCAAGTGGACGAAAGGGCTACAACCAATTCCAAATGTATGAAGGGGCTAAGGCCGTCGAATTTTACATGGCTAAGGCCATTCTTTTAACATGGCTAAGGCCGTCAAATTTTACATGGATAAGGCCACCATTATTACATGGCTAAGGACATTGTATTAACACAGCTAACGACGTCGAATTTTACATGGCTAGGCCATGATTTTTACATGGCTAAGGCCATTGTTTTAACATGGCTAAGGTCGTCGAATTTTACATGGCTAACGCCATCATTTTTACATGGATAAGGCCATTGTTTTAACACGGCTAAGGCCGTCGAATTTTATATGGCTAAGGCCATCATTTATACACGGCCATGGCCATTGTTTTAACACGGCTAAGGCCGTCGAATTATACATGGCAAAGGACATTATTTTACCACGGGTACGACCGTTGTTTTAACACGGCTAAGGCCGTTGAATTTTACACGGCTACGACAATCATTTTTTCACGGTCAGGGCCACCAAATGGCCCACTTAGCTTCAACTACTGCAAAAAAAATATATATATAATGGTCCAGAAAATAGAAAAGATTAACTATAGCAAAAGTCATATATCTTTATCCTCAAAAAGGTCAACACCCACTATACCAAAATCAGTATTTACAAACATATTTAAAAAGATCCTAAAGGCGTGCACCCCTCTGATTATCCTGCGCTGCTTGGCCTTCATGCAACCTATCTTCATTCCCAGGAGGATACGCCTTGGAAATCCAAGAGTTGGACTCCAAACGGTTGAAATCTGCAGAGTTACTCTTCGTTCGGGTGGCGATTCAGGACTATAGCCGGCCATTTCACAGGCAGCTCTAACCAACTAGCGCTGGCTCTCAATTCTGCCTCAAATGCTCGCCAAGCCGCCAAAAATTCTTCAAGCAAGACCAGTCGGGACTCCGCTTACACCCACATCTCGTGTGCCTCACGAGACGCGTCAGCCTGTGCAAGGGCCCGCTTGAGGTCCTCAACCTCGGCCTTTTTGGCATCAAGTTCCGCTATTAAGGTCGCAACCCATGTGCGCATTTTCGCTCCTCCTCTGCCACTATGCGGCCGAGCTACAACTCTTTGTCCTTAGCTTGAAAAGGACCTCCATCTCTGCAGTCCGAGAAACAGCGGCCATGAGTTGTTCGTCGACTTTCTCTAGCTCCGACACCCTCTTCTTCAGCTTCTCCTCGGACTACACAAGGCCCTCACGAACCACCCTGAAGTTAGGGTCCTGTTTGTACATGTCGGCCAAGGTCTGGTGCGCCTCACACGTTCTGTTATATTTTTGCACCAACCTATTGTATTTGGTCACCTTCTTCTTCAGGCGTCAACCCCTCTCCGCCTCCAAGATAAGAGTCTAAGAAAATGAAAGGTGAGTACAAGGGAAATTGCTGTCCACTAATGCAAAACAAAAATCATCAAATAAGATAAAAGACATACCTGCAAGGCCGCGCCCGTCACTCTTCAGGCCAAGCCATTGTCGCTAAGATCCGCCAGGGCCACACTCTCAACACTCGCACATAGGAGTGTCATGCTGGTAGCCGCCTCCTCGCAGTTCTCCAACAAATTATAGTGACTAGGAATCACTATGCGACGGGAAGACTGGCCAGCCACCATCTCCACTTGGTCGAAGGACCCGCGTTCTCTGCCCGCGTCCTCCATAGCAATCTCCAGGCCTGTCACATCCACACTTTCGCCCCTTCTTTCCTCGTCTTCCCTCCCTGAACGAATGGCCTCGGCCATAAAAACTGGCCTAGATTCAGGATGGGGTGGTTTATCCTTCCCCGTCTGAGTAACCACAGCCTTGGCGGTTAGAATCCGGCGCCTCCTCCTCTCCAACGTCTCTTTGTCTTCAAGGTCCCCCTCAGTGGGACGCAGGACGGGCTCAAATGGAGTCGGTTCGACAGAGGGCGTCCTCATGGGGGCAACCCCGGGGACGGTTCCAGGCACAATTGCCGGTATCTTTTGGGGCGCCGTTTCAACGATGGCCCCTAGCACTGCCTCAGACACTAACTCCGGAGCCTCCTCTGATGCGATCTCTGATCTTGAGGGGGGAGAAACACTGATCCTAGACGTACCTACGAGGATTATATTCTCCTCACCAAGGTTAGATGCCGCCCTAAAAGGGCCGGCCACAACTCCCTTCTTCTTCTTCTTCTGTGCTTTCTTAGAGGCGCCCCGACCTACCGAAATATGTATGAGATGGGCAAGAAAATTATGGGGAGCCCCCAAGTCAGAACGGAAAAATAAAAATCAAGCAAGGCCGTTACCTGACGGGCCATAGAGCCTGAGGAATTATGGACCCCCGAAAGGTATCAACGCTCGCACCCACGACCTAATGTCATCAATCCTTCGAGGAGGGTGAGCTTTCACTACATAAAGGCAAAAGAAAATCTACAATGGTTAAAACCAACAAATAAGATTTCCGTAAAAGCTACATACAGGAATGCTTACATGCTTCGTTCTACGCCTCCGGAAACCCTTCAGGGTTAGACACCAGGAGTTCAGTACGCACATAGAAAAATCTCTTTCAAAATTTACGACTGGCCTTGTCGTGCGCTTGCGCCAAAAACTCTTCTTGTCTCGACGTACTAACTTGAGCATTGAGCCTCTCATAAAGCTCACGCCGAACATTTGCCAGAGGTGGTGAACGGTAACCTCTTTCTCAGCCTTCGCCGCGTAGTGGTAAGAATCCTACACGCCTTCAACGCGTACGGAGTAAGTTGGGCCAGACACGCCCCGTACAAACGACAAAGCTCCTCCACCAAAGGATTAAGCGGGAGGCTATACCTGATTCGAAAAGCATACTCGTAGAATGTGTAATATCCAGGCCTATGCACATTTGCATAGTCCGTCCTGGCGGGATACATCTCGATGTAATCAGGGGTATTATACGACTCCCTGAGAGTAACCAAAAGAGATGGTGTGAGATCACTGAGTTCCTAAGGGGGAAGTTTACACTGGTTTTTAAAATCCTTCCGTCCAGCCCTATCCAGTGGAAGTATATTGGCCGTTGATAGAGAGACGAGAACCTCCTCGGCTTCCCCATCCTCTGAGAATGACGGAACCCTAGAGAGGGCGTCACCCTTGTTCCTGGTACTATCGTGATGACCCTTAGCCATGATGGAAGTTATGAGAGAAAAGCATTTTAAGGGTACAAGGTTTGATTCTCGGAAACGAATATTTTAAAAGAAAAGATCAATGGGTGCCAGAGAAAGATGAGGAAAAGGTTGAGAAAGTACTTTCCAAAAAGTTCGAAAAACGAGTTAGATTCAACCTATCCTCTATTTATATGGAAAGGTGCACGAAAATAAAAAAGGTTTGGTTCGACAGCCTGAGAAACAAAAACGTTATGTCATGTCCTGAACCGCCCAGGGAGAAAAGGTAATGATCACGCACGTGATCGATGATGTCATTCTAAAAAAGGAGCCCTAAAAGGAGGTTTTTTGTCAACGGCGTAACCCCTCCGCATATGCTCACGCCCCCTTCCCACAGTATCAACGGGAACGGACAAATTTATAAAAAGGACAAGCGTGCATATCCGTACATTGGAGACGTTTCTCGGCTATGTCCCCAACATAGGGACTATCTGTATTGGGCAAATTTGGTTCCCTATGTTCTCATGTTATACGCATGCCTTTGACGTAAAGAACGGCCTAATTGAGGCCGACTCGAATAAGGTCGGCACCAGTAAGCGGACGGACCAAGCGACATGACTCAAGACGAGGTCGCTTAAAGTTCTGACTCTTCTGTACACTAAGACCACCAACCCTTGTACTTTTCTTTGATTATTTGGACGAAGGTCCCTCAATATATAAAGGGGACCTTCCCTTTGTAAAGGACTCATGTGTATCTTATTATTAAGAATATACAACTCTCTCGCTCTCTCTCTCTCTCTTCTAAAAAGATTATTACTTGTTTCATTGTTCTTACATCTTAAGATACCTTCGCTATTATTACAGATATTAACAAAATGGTTTTCTCTAGTTCATATTACCCTTGATTCCGATTAACCCATATTATTTTCGATTGTTCTTGAGTTTAGTAAGTACTTAACTTTTTAGCCAAACACAAAATATAGCCGCTTATAAACTTGAGGACCAGAACAATTGAGAACAATATAATTTCATTAAGGCATACTCCGTAGAATTCATACACTAGGATTCCTTAACAAAAGAAAAAAATTAGGGAGTTGGGTGAGACGCCGACTGCGCGACTCCAAGTACTGTTTATGTACAATTCATACTATATTTGACCAACTGCCCATCCTATTTTTCTACGTTCTTGTCCGCTCATCTTTGTCTCAGTAGAGTCTTTCAGTGTCAAGTTTCGATACTCTATCCCATTAATTAGAAATAGTGATCTACAGATTCAGATCATACTATCATTACAATCTAAATAATTATAGACGCCCAACACGTAACTGCATTGACCCATTTGGAAGTTCATAAAATGCAACACAATAAAGGAGCCGTTAGACCATAGGTTGCTTGAAGGAAAATGCTAATAAATATGCATTGAGACAAGGAAGAAAGGCGAAAGAGAGATTTTCGAGCCTCCAAGCAAACAGACTTCATGGTGTCTTTTTTAGAAAATATATCTATATTTAGTGTCAAAAATACTACGATAAGTTTGAACCATTTTAAATATAGCTACATTCATATTAATTGCAACTAGATACCATTATGTTATAACTTAATTTTATATTAAATATACAAAAGAAAGAAATTAGATTCTACTGCGCATATATTTTAATGATTGGCTCCCGAATTATTAGTGTATAGGGTCAAATTTTACCCATTACATCCCACGTTGATAAGAACGACCAATGAATGTAAGCTAACGAAAGTAAGGGCACGACCTAAGAATGTCGGAGTGAACTGTATCATTGGTCTCGTCGTCTCCTCAAAGGGACGCGACCAATCTCTGTATTATTTTATTATTTCAAGGAGGACCTCCTATTATATAAAGGAGATCCCAATATTATAAAGGGGAATCTTTATTTTATTGAGAAAATCATTCTCTCTCTCCCTCTCTCTCTCTCTTTTTCTCTCTCTCTTGAATATCCATTCTATTAAAAGCAATAAAAAGCATAATACATATCTCTAGGTCTTATTATCTTTGATTACGATTTACCTTTGACTCACTTCGATTGTTTTCACTTATAAAGTACTTGGTATCTTTTGAGTCAAACAATTTGGAGCCGTCTATGGGGATTTCGGCAATCGAAATCATAGTCTGCACCTAGAATATCAAAAAGAACAACGAACCACCATTCTTCACACCCTACAGAAACCGAAGATGGTAGAAAATGACGCAAGAATGAAAGCAATAGCAGGCGTCACAACTAATCTCATAGGCCCTATCAACGAGGCCAGTAAAGAGAATATCTTGAGTACAAAACACATGGTAGTGCACCGGATGGAGAGATCATACCCTCTCCATCCAAAGACCTGGCAATCTTGCACGAAAAAGGAGCCTGTACATATGCAGTCAAAGAAACACCACCTCTGGTGGTGAAGAAACTACTGGAGGAGTGGTTGATGAACACATTAGGTAGCTTGCTTGAAAAGTCACCCCAAAGCAACGTCAAAAATCCATTAGTGGCAGGTGTCGTCACTACCACCAGTGAACCCGATATTGTTCAAAAAAATAACACCCACATCGATGTCCAGGCCAACGATGGTGCACTCGCGGCCATCCTTAAGAAGATGGCAAAAATGGAGAACGAGAACAAGGCACTTCGAGATCAAATGAAAGAGCATCAGGAAAGAGTAGACAAAATTCCCGGCGCTCCTAAGTTACTGCCAAAACGTGATGTGGGAAGATTTATCGAACAGCCGTACAGCAAGGAGGCTGCCCCTTAGCCAATTACGAAAACCTTCAAAATTCCACCCTACCTGAGGATATATGATGGTAATATGGATCGCAAGGACCATGTTATTCACTATGTGACAGCTGTAAAGGGAAACGATTTGTCAAAAGAGCAAGTACCATATGTACTCCTGAAAATATTCGGAGAAACGTTGACAGGAGGGGCCCTGACGTGGTACTCTCAACTAACATCTAGGACAATATCAACATTCAAAGAAATGGTGGATAAGGCCATGGTGAATGATATCTTCCCTGTCAGGCAAACCGTATGAGAGGGACTCATGGACTTCTTTTCTAGGTTCAATAGGGTAAGGATGAGTCTACCAAATGTATCGGAAGGCATGACAGTTGCAGCTTTCCAAAATGAGCTGAATAGAGATGGTTCAAGGGCGATCAAAAATCTACTAAGCCGAGTCATGAAATATCCCCACCACACAGGAAGAGATCCACAACGCCTACTGTGCCGAAGTACGAGCGGATGAGGACGACCTAAATGGACTGACCCAATGCCTAACGACAATACAATGAGAAGAAAGGCATCAGCCCTACTTTAGATCCTCCCATCCACAACCTTCGAGGCATATAGAGGCATTGCAACGACATTTCGCTCCACTCTAGAATGAAAGAGGTATGCCCCCTATTATCTGACCATAACTTTTGTGTGTCTCCTTCAAAAATAGTGTACGCACTGGAAAATCTAGGCACCGAGGTGCAATGGCTGCAGAAAATGAAATCAAATCCTACCGCAAGGAGGTCGAACGTCCTGTGCAAGTTCCATCAGGAAAGGGGGCACAAAACCGAAGACTGCATAGGTTTATGACAAGAAGTAGCCAGGATTCTAAACCAAGGATGCCTGAGGGAGCTGCTTAAAGATAAGGGAATGACCAACTTCGCATGAGAGCGGGAATAACCCCAACGACCGCCGAAACCACCTTTAGCAGCTCGCACCATAAACATGATCATCGTAGGTAGCGGAGATTCAGAAATCAACCACGTAAAGTTCACCACCACATACAAATTGAAACGAACTATCGCCTACGAACAGTATGATGACTTCGAAGATAGTATCACCCTCGAAAAGTCCGATGTTGACGGTTTGTCTTTTACTCATTATGATGCTTTGGTCATAACTTTACGTGTTGCCGATAATGATGTTAAGAGAATCATGGTTGACGATAGAAGCGGCACCTCATTATCCATCAAAGAGTCCTCGTGCAAATGAAACTCGAAGATAAGATAATAACGCGTTGCATAACACTGACATGTTTTAGCAATGCAGTAGAATGGACCTCTGGGGAGATTCATTGCTGGTTTTAGTAGGGGAAGTTACGCTGGAAACCACTTTCCACCTCATGAACAAGGAGACAACCTACAACGCCATTATAGGACGCCATTGGATGCATGCCATGCGAGCACTCCCCTCAAGATTGTACCAAGTGATCAAGTTCCCCACCCATGGGGAGTAATTAGAATTCAGGGCGAGCCGCGCACTGCACAAGAATGCTACCGAATCGCTCAAGATTGTGCCCATACCAAACAGTTGAAAGGAGAAAGTGCGGAGGCATAGCAAACAGCCATATCGGGGACTAAGGTCGACCCGAAGATGGAAACCATCAAAGATCAAGACGTCGTAGAAGATTGAAAAGCGATGGTCGAGGATCTCGACCCAGTCCAATTGGACAGCACTGACCACACAAAGCAAACCTACATCGGGCACAACCTCTGCGATCCAAGTAAGTACAATGCATTTCTAACTAACCACGCAGATTTATTTGCTTTTTCTCATTCAGATATGCCGGGAATCCCGAAAGACATTGACACTCACAAGCTGAACATCGACCCACTATATTCGCCTGTGCATCAAATTAGAAGGAAGTTCAATGCTGCTATCAAAAAGGCGGTCAGTGAAATAGTAGATAAGTTACTAGCCAACTCCATCAGAGAATCAAAGTACCCTTAGTGGTTCGCCAATGTCATCAAGGTAAAAAACAAAAATTGAAAATGGAGAATGTGCGTGGATTTCACCGACCTTAACAAGGCATGTCCGTTCCCATTACCCCACATCGACCAGTTGATCGAAGCCACCGCAGGATATGAATTGCTAAGCTTCTTAGATGCCTACTCCGGCCACAACCAGATCATGATGGTGAGGATGACCAAGAAAAGACAACTTTTATCACCCACAAGGGACGTATTTCTACAAGGTAATGCCCTTCGGACTCAAAAATACAGGGGCAATGTATCAGAGACTGGTTACAAAAAAGTTCAAAGAATAGCTTGGCAAGAACATGGAGGTCTATATCGATGATATGATAGTGAAGTCGGCAAGTAAAGAAGACCAGATCGACCATCTGAAAGAAGGCTTCGAGATACTAAGACGATACGTGATGAAGTTGAACCTAAAAAAGTGCGCCTTCGGTGTGGCCTTGGGAAAGTTTTTGGGTTTCCTCATATCACAACAAGGTATCGAGGTCAACTCGGACCATATCAAGGCAATATACTCAATACCCGAGACTTCGAATAGCAAAAAGCAGGTACAAAAGCTGACATGACGAATAGCCGCCCTATCCAGGTTCATCTCGTGGTCCTCCGACAGGTGCCATAAGGTTTTCAACGTATGAGAAAAGATCACGGGTTGAACTGGAATGAGGAATGCGTCGAGGCCTTGAAATAATTAAAAGCATATTTATCTTCGCCATTGTTGCTAGTCAATGCGAACCCAGGCGAATCTTTGCTAGTATATCTGGTAGTGTCCGAAGTTACTGTAAGTGCAGTCTTGGTCCGCAAAAACAAAGGTACGCTGTCTCCTATTTATTATATCAGCAAAACCATAGTGGATGCCGAATCACGATAACCACACCTCGAGAAGTTGGCCCTGGCACTGGTCGTAGCTTCACGAAATCTTAGACCCTATTTTCAGTGTCACCCCATAAAAGTAATAACGACCCCCTCCCTGAAAAGCATCCTACACAAGCCTGAACTGTCAGGAAAGCTCGCCAGATGTGCCATAGAGATCAACGAGCACGACATATCCTATCACCCAAGAAACGCAATCAAGTCGCAGGTACTTGCCGACTTTGTCGCCGACTTGAGTACAGAGATATTGCCAGAGGCGGCTCTGGAGGCCATTCGTGCCTCCTCTAGTACCGAGCTTTGGACCCTCTACACTGACAATGCCGTTAATGCCTCAGGATCGGAACTGGGACTCGTTCTGGAAGTCCCCACCGGCCAAATAATTCGTACGTCCATACGATGCCCCGAGATAACTAACAATAAGGCCGAGTATGAGGCTGTAATTGCAGGTACGAAGTTAGCCATCAAATACGGGGCTCTACGACTCATCCTCCATTGCGATTCCCAACTCATAGTGAATCAGGTCATCGCGACTTACCAAATCAAGGAGGAGAGACTACAAAAATGCCAATCAGAAATCCACAAGTTGATGTATGAGTTCGACGAGTGCCGCTTTGAGCAAATCCCTAGGGTGTAAAATGTTGAAGCAGACGGCTTAGCGAACCTGGCCGCAGCCACCAAAAATATCAACAAGGAGAATATAGTCACCCTTTTCCATTCAGCCATCTATCACGCTGAGGTACTCTCTTTAAATCTGACTTGGGAATGGCACAACCAGTTTGTATCCTGTATGCATGATGGGACACTTCCACTCGACAAAAAAGAAGCCAAGAAGCTCTGCGTACAAGTCGCCCGATACAGCCTGATGAATCACGATCTCTACAAAAGATTGTTTGGCGGACCCCTTGCTATATGCCTAGGGCCGCACCAAATGAGGCAAGTACTCGAAAAGGTGCATGAGGGTCACTGAGGTGCCCATACAGGTAATCGCACCCTTGTCCGTTGCATCATCCGAGCCAGTTATTAGTGGCCCACTATGAAAAAAGAGGCAGCAGATTATGTTTGCAGGTGAGACCAGTGCCAAAGGTATTCCCCCATAATACACCAACCAGGAGAGCCTCTCTACTCAGTAACCTCACCTTGACCATTCATCAAGTAGGGGGTGGACATAATCGGTCCCTTACTAGCGGGACGAGGAAATGTACGATTTCTGTTAGTTTTAACTGACTATTTTCCAACTGGGTATAAGCAGGTGTGTATGCCCAGATAGGCGAACAGGAAGTAATCGCCTTCATATGGAAAAACATCATATGTCGTTTCGGAATCCCCAAGGAAATCAGCTACGACAATTGCTCCCAATTCATTGGCAAAAAGACAAATGTGTTCTTCGAGAATCGGCGCATTAAGCGAATACTCTCCACGCCATATTACCCCATCGTCAACGGCCAAGAAAAATCTTCTAACAAAACGATACTGAACATACTGAAAAAGAAACTCAAAGAAGCCAAAGGGATGTGGCCCAAACTACTATCGAAAGTGTTGTGGGCACATCGAATCATACCCAAATCCAGGACAGGAGAAACACCATACTCACTGGTCTATGGAACCGAAGCGTTCATGCCCATCGAAATTAGAGAACCAAACATAAGGTATTCACATACCAGCGGAGCAGACAATGACATGAATAGACATCATGACGGACCATATAAAATCACAGCAGCAGTGAGCAAATGAGCATTCCAGTTGGAAAAAATGGAAGGAAAAACACCCCAAAACAACTGGAACGTCTCCCACCTCAAGTACTTCCATTTCTGAAAGGCGTCTCCCGAGTCGTACTCTTTTTCCCTTACCCAATTTTTGTCCCAATTGGGTTTTCTCAGGGAGGTTTTTAACGAGGTGGTGGAAGGGACACCTGGGGGTATCTGAGGACAAGTTTATTATGTCAGCCACTCGACATGCTCTCCGGGCCAATATAATAAAGGGACTAGCTTAGTTGAATCTCTATTGTGTAAACGGCTAAGGCCACCATCTCCATTGTGTAAACGGCTAAGGCTACCATTGTGTAAACGGCTAAGGCCACCATCTCCATTGTGCAAACGGATAAGGCCACCATCTCCATTGTGTAAATGGCTAAGGTCGTCATTGCCACTAAACGTCGACCCTGCTCAACGATGACGGATAACACTTCGACGACTGTTGAAGTTACATCCTATTGGCTAAAGCCATCACCATTAAATGTCAACCCAGTTCGACGACAGTTGAAGTTGCATCTTATTGGCTAAGGCAGCCGACCCAGTTTGACAACGATGGATAACACTTCAAAGACAGTTGAAGTTAAATCCTATTGGCTAAGGCCATCGACATTTAAAGTCGACCAAGTTCGATGACGACGGATAACACTTCCATGAAAGTTGAAGGTATATCCTATTGGCTAAGGCCATCACCATTAAGCGTCGACCCCGTTCGACGATGATAGATAATACTTCGATGAAAGTTGAAGTTACATCCTATAGGCTAAGACTATCACCATTAAATGTCGACCCAATTCGATAATGATGGATACACTTCGACGACATTTGAAGGTATATCCTATTGGCTAGGGCCATCTCCATTAAATGTTGACCTAGTTCGAAGACAACGGATAAAACTTCGATGACAGTTGAAGCTACATCCTACTGGCTAAGGCTATCAAAATTAAATATCGACCCGGCTCGACAACGATGGATAACACTTCGATGACAATTGAAGTGCATCATATTGGCTAAGTCCATCGCCATTAAATGTCGACCCTGCTCGACGATGACGGATAACACTTCGACGACATTTGAAGCTACATCCTATTGGCTAAGCCTATCGCCATTAAAGGTCGACCCAGTTTGACAGCGACAGATGACACTTTGACGATACTCAAATTCACATCCCTTTGGAAAAAGCCATCGCCATTAAGCGTCAGTCAAGCTCGATCACGACAAACAACATTCAGACAACGGTTAAAATTTTGTATTATTTATTCACTAAGATCGAGCTTTGACTTATCTACGACAACGGTTAGCCCTAGGGGATCACCCCCGAGACCGCCTGTACCACTTCGATGTTACCCAAAGAGGCGACAAATTTGCTACAGACAAACGAATATCAACTCCGCGGAGATGTAGTTTCAAAAAACAAAGGACAACACAAAAAGAATAACAGAAAAAGTATGATTCATACATTATGACATAAAGGTATACATTCAGTCCTCCAAAGGGCCCCCATTACATTCCACCAAAAAAAAAACACATACAAATTTTAAGGAGCCTCGCCATCTTTCCCATCGCCCCCCGTTTGTTCACCATCCCGTCCGTCACCATCGAGGATGTAAGCTTCATTGTACCAGGAGTCAAAATCCAGCCGGTTAACATTCTCTGAAGTATAGCCCTCCCGGTCAGGGGAGTCAGAACAATACCGGTAGACTGCCCGAGCGGAACGAGCCTCGTGCCACTATTCCTGAACCTCCTCCTCAGTAGCATGACCCGCAACAAGAAGTTTGTTGTATACGTCCAGTCTGGCCTCTGCATAAACCCACATCTCATGCGTATCACGGTGCGCATCCTCGTCAGACAAAAGCAGGGAAGAAGAAGGCCGAGTCAAGTCTCCAGGACCTAGTTGGAAAGTCCGCTTAGGAACGTCGACCTTTGCTGCCTTGCCTTCAAGTTCACCAGTCAAGGCCGCAATCCTACGGTGCAAATCGGTAACCTCTGCCGCCACCCCACGACTAAGTTCCAACTCCTCTTCCCTTGATTTGAGGAGTGATCCAACTCACTGTTACGAGCCACAACCTTCATCAACTCCTCATCAGTCTTCTCCAACTCGGCTACCATGCGCTTCAACTGCACCTCCTTCTGCTCAAGACCTTCCCGGATCACCCAAAATTTGGGGTCCGGTTGGAAAAGGTCTACCGCCGCCTAATGCTTGGAGTGACACCTCTTATACTTTTTCACTATCTTATTGAGTATGGTCGCCTTCTTCTGCTCGCAAAACAATGGTCTAAGGAGAAAACATGAGTTAGTACACATCAAAGCCAACTCCAGAACACACAAAAGAACAGAAGTTTACCTGTAAAGTCACGCCGGCGACCCATTAAGATAGCTGCGCATCGGTGACAACTCTAAGCATTTCACGCTCGGGGACAACACATAGCAAGGCCATCTCCAACGCTGCCTGATCGCAGTGCTGTAATAAATTATAAGCCCCAGGAATCATGATTCGGCGGTTGGACCCGTCCGCCATCATCTCCACATGCGTGAGCCTTCCACCAGCCCGTCCATATCTTCCTGGGCGATCTCAAGGTCCGATCCTTCAGCATCCCCGCCAACGATGGACGTCGAGCCACCCCCACCAACACGAACTGAGCTGGCACCGATAGCAGCACTGGCTTGATGTGCCGGCCTCCCCGAACAAATAGCGTCGGCCATGAAGACAGGTCTAGGCAGTTGACGAGGCATGCTACCCCTTTCATCCTTAGTCGCCACTGTTGATACCCAATTTTTTCCCATATACTTTTATACTCAAATACTCCCAAAATAGCATGTAGATGTATGTATAAGCATCCTCCAAGGGTTTGATATTTTTCTATATTTTTTAAAGATTTTAAAATCAATTTATGACTTATTTTGCAATATAAAATCTACTATTTAGTCCCAAAAATAATTATTTTGATAAGTAATCTATTTTATTCTCTCATTTACATAAAAAATATAATATACATAATTTTTACATAATTTTACAAGTGCATTAGGTATTATTAAATTAAAATCGCATTAGATTGCAATTTTAGCCCATTTCTCGATTTAATAAGCATTTTTATTACAAAATAGTTCCTAATATTTTTAATTAATACCTATATCATTTTATTAACTCAGTATTTTAATTGAATTTTTATAATGCCATTTACTATTTTTTAAAACCCTAATTGTGGAAAATGACTATTTAAATCCTATCCCCTTTTATTTCAATTGTAACCCAACTGCAGCCCAAATTCCACCCCAAATTTACCCCTAATTGCATTATCCAATTTCTAATCCACCCAATACAAATCCATTTAAATTAACCTGCCCGTTCCCTCACTTAAAATCGTGGCCGTTGATCATTTAGATAAACAGCCCACGTTACACCTACCATAACAAAACACCCCCAAACCCTAACCATTCTCTCATTTAAGCCGCCCTTGTATCCCCTTACCCCAAATGCTCTCTAGCCCATTCTAAACCCTACCCTGCACCGGCTCCGTTTCACCGATAATTATGGCTTCCCAAGCCTTAAAACACCTACATCCACCACTCCTGACCTCCTATGGCTCTTGGGTTCGAAGATCGGAACCCTATCTCGAATATTATCAACACAGAGGTCCTTCGACTTGAGTTTTGTGGCCGTGCCCGGCCTTTTCCCAGAAATCCTTGAGGCTGTGAGTCCTCTACTGACTCCGAACTAGTTCGTTCCAGGCTTTCTCGCTATCTAGGGTGCTTTATCTGAAACCCTAACTCTCTATGCTTTTGTTTGAGTATTTATTTATACGATATCCTCTAGATCCTAGTGTTTTCTAAAAGTTTCAAGGTATTTCTCATATTTTCTTTGCCGATTTGGTTTTCAAACTGTTCGTCTTCTAAAAACAAATTAGGGTTTTCTGTGATTACTCTGATTTCCTTGATTTCTTTGCTCTACTGGTTTTCTTCTAGTTCTTATTGCGATTTCTGAGTATTTTTCACCATGGCTCCTAGGTATTCTTTACTATGTTATTTCTAGGGTTTCCGGGTTAATATGCTTAGTGTGTTCTCTGTTCTTCGTTGTGTTCATCTTCATATAAGTTCTTCTTTATACTCTATAAGTGACAAAAACCCTAAGTGTTAAGGATTTTCCCCTTCTCTCTGCGTACTAACTCGCTTCATGTTCAAACCCTAGCCGCCTCTAAACTTGTGTGCTTCTACTACATGATCTGTTCTATAATTCCAGTTGCATGTTCGAATCTATTCATCTTTATATAGTCACATTTTTTCCTTTTCTGAACAACCCTGATTTTGGGAAAAATTGATTTCTTACAGCTTGTTTGATTCTCTAATTTGGACCTGCTCTTTGACTAAGTTCAAAATCAATCAGTATCTCCATTCCCCGATTCTCTAGGTGATTAACTTGCCATATGTGTTAAACGTGTGGATTTCAAGCCCCTTTTATACGAACTTGTCCTGTATTTTGTGACGTGTACTTGATTTTCTTTCCAAAAATAAACAGAGGTTTATTTACCTTAAGCTGGTTCCTTAATTAGAGGGAACCCTTTCCCTAATTGATTGTAATTGATACTGAGATTGTTTTCTTGCCTTAGTAGCTGCTTACTTTCGAACTATAAATATATCCATCTCTTTTCACTTCAAAACACAGAGTTACACTAATTACCTTCAGTTTTACTCACTAAAAACTCTCTCTTCTCTCCTATTCCTCTCTGTTACTTGTTATATTGCTGAATTTTTAGCCGGCGGAAAGCCAAGGCTAAATTATAAAGTATCATATGCTTTACTTGCTTTACTACTCAAGTTTGCAACTGGTAGGCTCTTAATTTATATTATAAACCTCCCAAACTACATGTTTACTTAACACTTTTCCCTTGTCCGTTTATGATTTCAGTTTAAGTTCAACATGCTTAATCCCCTTCACCGTTCCCTTATCTATTTATGATTTCAGTTTATGTTGAGCATACTTAATCCCCTTCCCCGTTTCCCTTGTCTGTTTATGATTTCAGTTTATGTTCAGCATGCTTAACCCCTACCCTTATGATTCTAATGTTGTTTGCTTCTATGAATGCATCCCTGTACATCCCTTTCCCTAAACCCCTTTAGTTAATTCTGTTTATTTCAAGTATTCTTATTTGATCCCCACCCCTTAACCCCTGTTTGCATATGAGTGTACTTTGGACTAGGATGGCACCTCATTGCCACTCCTAGTTTAGAATCAAGGTTGTTATCAGCCTATACTCAAGGTAATCCCATTCCCTATCCCCCATACTATGTGTTTCAGCCTTTACACAGGCCTTTTGGTGTCCTAATCACCATTCATGTCCTAGTCTGACTTGCCTGCAAGTATGTTCTTGGCTATTGAACAATGTAAAAGGTTAGGGGTGTGCTAGTCTCACTTCATGGCTAGGTATGACCACCTGTCGCATTGGTTTTCCTCTAATTCCTCATTTTTACACTTATTCTTAGTTCTTTAAGTCCTACCCCCCTTTGCTAAGCCATGCTTAGGGACCCTGGAGTCTCCTATGAACTTGGATGCCTTAGGGCTGGTAATTCCACACTTACACTAGTCCAATTGCTTAGACTGTAAGCATTGCCTGGGTCTCCAAGAGAGCCTTTGAAACTTTGTGACACTCTAAATAGAAAGCTTCAGATTTGGGAGCCCGGATTCGGTAAGAGGCATATGCTGGACATTAAAGTTGCTTTGCGCTTCTTCGGGCCTGTTGTAATATTGATGTATTTATTTTATTTCTTTCAATGTTTTTTATATCCAGATTTTGTAAGTAATTTGTATAAAAGAACTCGGGGATATAGTGAAAGGGGATATGGGAGAGGTTTTACTTTAGTGTATCAATTAAGGGTAGAAAGCATGTCTATAGGTTTACTTTATTGCAATCTTATATAGATAGCATGCCTATAGGTTTTCCATGCTGCAATTCACTTAGAAATTATGTCGATAAGGTTTCAATGCTGCATCTCATATAGATACCATGTCTATAAGTCTTTACATTACTGCATCTATCATATAGGTACCATGTCAATAGGGCTTACATTATCGCATCTCATATAGAAACCATGCCTATAGGTTTCACTGTCATATCTCATATCGAAACCATGCCTATAAGCTTTCAACAATGCATATCGTAGAGAAAGCATACCTATAGGATCTCAATGTTGCATCTCGCCTAGAAAACATACCTATATTAATTCTATAAATAGCTAGGCAAACAATAGGTCATCTAAAACGTATAAAAGAAGTAATACAAAATTAGTATCACGCCTATAAGGTTCAAATTAGGTTAATGGATTCACAACGTTTCAATACAGTTCGTCCTAAATATGTCTATTTTTAAATCAGGCCCAGATCTTCCCTTTTTACACTATTCTTAACCTATAATATCTTTAAAAAGTGCTAAATCTACGGTTTTACATTATTTTGCCTGCCTAAGTTTATACTTTAAGGTTCTTTTGAAAATTTTCTTCTTGCATCCTTTTATTTGAGCAGTTCGGCTAATTGTAAGCCATTTCTGAACTCTTTCTGCTAAACTTTAATTTTCTTTTTAACAGACCTATGTCTGAAAACAATGCTTTCTCTAAAGACTACTGGTTTTAAATCCTGTCAACTCCTAACAACGGGTCCCGGGAGCTCAAAGCATATTTTCTATCCAACTTTTATGTGTTGAACTAATCTATCCTCTCTTTTAATCTCTTTCAAAGACAAAATCAGTATCTGAAGTCATGCTAGACTAATTGTTGTTGTGTTACGGGGTTTTATTTGAGACTTTGAATGTCTTATTTACATACCTCTCAGATGCTATTTGTTTTGATTGTCGTTCTAGTATTTTACCTTTGAAAACTAAAAATCCATATATTTCCTATCTTTCTCTTCTCCCTCTTAGGATTAGAAGCCCTAATACCCCAGGACTAACATGTTGGGACGGGTATTAGCATGCAATAAGTAAACGACACCAATGCGTTTCAATAACTTAACGGGGAGGGAGGGGTAGAATATGGAGATGATGACCGATGCGCTAATGTCATATGCGATCCCTCTTTGAGGAGTGTGTGCGGGGTATTGTACCGATGTGATCCATATTATAGTCAAATTTAGGACCCCCTTCTCTTTTGCTTGCTTTATTTAAACGTCTTTCTAAAGTAGAACGTTTCTTTTCAAATCCATTCTCTCTTCTACTTTATTTAACTTATGCCTTTCCCTTTTCAAAATTCCTAAGTTGTCCAAATGTTTATATGTGAATCTTATTAGTCTACTTGCTTCATCTCTTCATAAAGTCACATTGGCACGGCCGGGAACCACACTAGTGAATCTTGAGGGGTGCCTAACACCTTCCCCTTGAGATAATCTCAAGCCCTTACCCGAACTCTGATTTTCTTTCAAAATGCTCCTCTTATTTTTAAAAGTGTCCTAATGCACTATAATCATTAGGTGGCGACTCTTCAAATTCCATAACCCAATTCCCAAACGGGAATGAGAGTTGTTTTGCCCATAATGTCGTAAAACCCGATTTCGCTTTTGAAAAAGGGGGCGTCGACAACATGGCGACTCTGCTGGGGACTTTTCTTTAAGGCTTTTACCATTATGTGTTTTATGAATTTATTGCCTTCTTTACTACCTTTATTTACTACTTTAATCATTTCTTCATAATTGCTAACTTGTTTCTTCATGTCTTCCTTTTTAAACTGTTTTACTGCTTTGGAGACTTTACTTTATTTCAATTCCATCTTAAATTCCGAGCATATATAGTAATCATTATTGTATGAACGTGAAAATACATGTACTTATTTCATTGTTGTAATTGCATCCTTCAACATCAATTTCCACTCGTGCCAAAGAAATTCTATAGCAACGCTTATAATGAGTGGTTGCGCTCTTCCAATATTTATAAAACCCTTAAATTTGGCAAAGGCATATTTGCGTTTAAACCAGCCGATCAACGGTGTAGTCGACGGTTCTGTGCCTTTCCCTCTTGAGTTGTCCGCTCAAGGGTACCTTGTCTAGAACTTCAAAAGTAGAAAACTTACTCTGTTTAACTGTTCATGCATCATGGTCAAACTAGCCGAGTCAGTTATGTCGTCTGCATAATGACTCATTAAGATAGCCAAAACCAAAAGTCCATCGGGTTTCCTTGAAACCCAAACGGACGCCTTCACGTTCTGGCATTGATTTGGAGAACTAAAAGCCTTTTGCTCATTATTGATTTAAATAGTCAAGTTTGGTGGGGTTAGAGCCTAACACTCTATTTAGCAGCAAATGAGGCACGAAGTCCCCAGATTCAGTATGGTATCGAACATTCACCCAAAGTTACTAAGTTGGTGGGAGGATCTGCATGGTAGTGATCAGGTTTTTATCCGCAAGCACTTAGGGAATCTTCCCTCACTTCTGGAAGTTAGGCCAGATAATAAGATTATGGAAGCCGCTACTCTGTTTTGGGATAGTGAACAGTCTGTCTTCCACTTTGGGGGTATCGAGATGACGCCGCTGTTGGAAGAAATTGGGGTGTAGCCGGAATTCCTTGGGAAAGCCCGGGGCTGCATATGCTAGAAAACCGCAAAGGTAGAGGGTTCCAAAAACTGATGGGGTTCAGAAAGAATCCTAATCTGACCAATCTAAAGGACTCCTACATATCCTTTGACTTCATGTATGAAAGGTTCGGGCATAGCAAATCCTACCGCGCTCACATGGACAAGTTCGCCCTCACCTCTTTGGGGAACATACATAGGAGAGCCTTTGTATTTATGTTCTGTTTCCTAGGCATGATAGTCTTTCCGATGAAGAAGGCTAGAATCCATACAAGACTAGCCATGCTAACCAAAGCCATAATTGAGGGTATCGACGTTCAGACATTCAGTATAGCACCCATGATCCTCGCCGAACTGTACCTAGCCTTAGAGAAATGTCAATAAGGGGCACCACACATTGAAGGGTGCAATTTTCTACTACAACTCTGGCTCATTGAACATCTCCAAAAGGGAGATTATAGACAAGAGATCATACGCCGAGACTGGGATGACCATATCGCTTTCCATCATCCAAAGAGAATGCACTTCATGCCGGATATGTTCGCCCACCCGGAAGACGCCAATGGATGGGTAGAACTATTGGAGAATCTGAAAGAAGAGTAGGTACAATGGATGTACAAGTGGTTTCCAACCGGGGAGTTTATAATTCGGTCTAGGGATGCGCCATTCCTTGTACTCGTCGGCTTAAAAGGAACTTACCCTTATGTCCCTCTCCGAGTCATGAGGCAATCGGGAAGAAAGCAGATTATACCAACGGTAGAATAGATTAGTCACTAAAGGGATAACTTCCTAGATGACAATAGCCCACATAGGTGTCGGGCTCAACATATGTGGCATTCAAAACTCATTTTGGAAAAGGAATCCATGGAACCAGACATGTATCAGGCGGGGCATGTGCCTCCTTATTCGAGATGGTTAGAAGATGATCATATTGGCTTGGGAAAAGCAGGTTTCGTCCATGGTCACAGGGTTATTGATGAAAAGACTGCAGTAAGGGTCAAGTACAATCAGCTACGCAAACGGATGCGAGAATGTGAAAGTGAACATCGGGTAATGTTAGAGGCCCAAGAGAAGATAATCAATGAGTGGAAGGACATGGTTGTCTGTGCAAACAACCGTTTAGGTTACTTGGAATGAGGTTTAGTGGAGCTGGAAGGCAAGTTTCTGAAAAGAATCAACGACTGTCAGGAAGCTGAAGTTAACGAAGGTGGGCACTTGGCTCGGGCTTACTTGTTGCTAGGACTCCACGAGTTGATGAAACTGTATGAGGGAGGCAACGATACCGAATCTAGGGAAGGTCCTTCTGGGACCAAGTAGTAAGGATTTTTACTGCTTTCTTGATGTAATAAGTCCACTGGACATTAGTGACAATTTCTCTTTATTTCATTTTTTTGACTCGTTCTATTGTATCGATAAAATGAGGCACTTGGTGTTATAAGTTCTACAAATCATATCTGTTGCTAGGCCTACCTCGGGCACAACGAGGCACCTAAATAGGAAACGACTTATATTCTGGCAACAATATGTTTAAATATCGCAATGTTTTCTTTCTCAGAACCCGCACTAACTTTTTACCTTTTGTTTTTCTTTTATTTTTTATCCCCCTCCCAAAGGTTAGTTCATGCATTCTGGCACCATTAGCATACTCAACAAGATCTAAGGGTCCTCCTCCTCCTCCCCCGAGTCCCCCAGAAACAGGAACAAAGGAAAAATGGGAGACAATGAAGCAAGAAAGGAAATTGAAGGAACTTCCTAGGGTACCCCGATCACCAAAGAGACTGCTGCTCATTTGGAGCAAACTTTACTAAGGATTCGAGAGGAGCTAGACTAGGTCCAGAGTTTGGAAAGATTGTCCATCTCCCTTGTTGCTGCAAATGTCAACAATCAGGTCCTTGCACCTCCGTGGAAGACCCCCACCCAAGCTCGCAACAATGCCCCAATGCTCAACTCTGAGCCCGAAAATGCTCTGAACCACCAAGATACCCCTATCTTTTTGGATACTGTGAAGTACTATACACAGCCCATATCAGATATCTCAGAATCAGATTCACTCATTCAGAAATTGGCTACTGAATTCAAGAAACTCACTAGCAGGGTTCAAGGCATGGAAGGTAATAAAGGTGTTGAGGGTCTGAGTTATGAATACCTTCCTGATGTTGAAATCCCAGAGGGGTACAAAACTCCTAAGTTCGAAATGTTCGATGGTACGAGTGATCCCAGGGTTCACCTCAAGATGTATTGTGACAAGTTAGTGGGAGTTGGCATAGATGAAAAGATCCACATGAAACTGTTCATGAGGAGCTTCAAAGGTGATGCTTTATCTTGGTATATCAGCCAAGATGCGAAGAAGTGTATGAGTTGGGTAAACATGGCGTCCGATTTCATGGATCATTTAAGATTCAACACTGAGAATGCACCAGACGTGTTTTATATCCAGAACTTGAAGAAGAAGCCCACTGAAACCTTTCGCGAGTATGCTACTCGTTGGATGTTAGAAGTTGCCAAGGTCAGGAGGGCTTTGGAAAAAGAACAAATGAACAAGTTTTTCGTCCGTGCTTAGAATCCGCAGTACTACGAGAGATTTATGCTTATAAGGGGCAGAAGTTCTCTGATATCATCAAACTGGTAGAATGAATCGAAGAGGGCATAAAAAATGGTATGGTTACTAACCTTGAGGCACTGCAGGCCACTAACAAAGCCATACAATCTGGTGGTACGTAGAAGAAAAGGGACGTAAACTCCGTAATGGATTCGCAGAGAAAGCACTCTCCAATGAAATACCAACCCTACCCTCTAACTCCACTCACATACCAACCCTCTTTAAATTACCAAGCACCTTCACCTACCTATCAAAATCCACCACCCGTCTACCAATCATCTGCATCAGACTATGTTCTAGCGGAATGGTTGTGTTCCAAGGACCAGAAGACCGATGGTAGGAGTTGCTTTCCTTAATTTGGCCTTTGAGGTGGGAGGCAGTGTAGAGGTTTCTACCAGTGATTAAGTTCCGGCAATAAGGGGCTTTTCGGATGCGTGTTCCAGTCTGAGTTGATTCAGTTGGCTCTGAATTGTATTGTCGAGGGATAAGTTGACTCGACCATTTCTAAGCTTATCACCGATCTGGAGAGATCTATGAGTTGTTTTATATGTTGTGAGACGTTATGATTTACAGACTATGGGCACATATGGTGCGATACTATTGATATTCATAGTGGAAGTTGAGTTTTGTATCTCACACCGCCATAAGTAGATATGATTAAGAATTCAGTGTGCTTGCGATCGATACTCGGTACTAGGTGACTATGAGCAAATTCGGCTCGATGTGCATCTCCCTATGTGAGATAGTTGAATGGATCAGGTGGCACGCCTCCCCAAGGTATTTTATTCAGATCGGGTTGCACGTCGCAACAGTGTGACGTTGAGGATAGTTTTCGCGTGTTACTTTGTATGCCTTGTTTCCTAGTTTATGAGGAAAGTCTGTATTGGGAGTTGCTCGGCGAATAGCGCATCGACTAGGTTCTTTCAGGATTTAATTATGTATATATCTCGATTCACCGTGGGTGTGATGGATTGCTTGGATTTGGACATCAATTTTTGCGTGGTTGTCAAGTTCGAGTATAGCAACTCGAGGTGCTTCATATGGAATGGTGTTGGATGAGATTGTGCATTATAGCGAGGCTACGTGGAGATAAGACCCTTCGGGAAAGGTTCAGGTGTTCTATTCCTATGATGTGAGATGTGGTCTCAGCCTTGTGTTGTAACGGTATTGATGAGCTTAAGGTGCAGCTCTTTCGTTTGAGTCATTTTCATGACTTGAGTATGTTCAGACCGTCTCTTATTGGTGGGTGTGCTATGTAAGTCGGGGCTTAGGCCGTATTGAAGTGTTATGTCATCAGGATGGTGTGTTTGGTCAGAAGAGACCTTTGATGTCATTAATGGACACAAACAGATTTGGTTTCAGCTTGTTGGAAGGTTAATATCGAGTTTCAGCTTGGAGATCTGTTGTGGTAATATTCAAAGGGGAAGAAATGTCTTCGTGAATGGTTGATTAGAGGAATGGTTATGGTCTACTGCGTGCTCATTATCATTGATGGTGTATAACAGTGTTGGGATAAGACCTTAGCTAATAAGAGGTTCCTATCGATAATTGAGTACTTTGGGCAACTATTGTCAATAGATACTATCGTTTTGAGAGTCGAATTGTATGGTTTGTTGCATGGGTTCAACTTAGGCTGCAGGTATTGGTTATGACTGCCGGTTCAGGCTTATTCTGAGTATAAATCGGAGGTTCTGGTCTAGTGAATGTTTTCGGAGGTGCAATGTGACTCTACAGTTATGGTCTAGACGGCCTGTGAAATCTTAGCTGTGTTGTATTATCGGGCATATGCGAGTTAGGGTGATGTGGGATCACCCCAGGTGTATGTTTGGTAAGGTCATTCGGAGATTGGTTGGCTCCCAGTTCAACTCTGAGCACGCTCGAGGATGAGCGTTTGTTTAAGTTGGGTAGGATGTAACAACCTGACACATCGTCCCGTGAATTATCGCCCAGTTTTCCCCGTTTTATGTTTCCATATGTTCCATTATATGTGTTTGGAGAGTTTCGAGTAATTCGGATGGAGTTTGGGTAGAAAAGAGACAAATAGTCCTTTTATGAGAAAGTTAGTTTGGAAAAGTCAACCGAACATTGACGTATGAGTTAGAAGGCTTGGAATGGATTTTTGATGAACCGACTAGTTTTGGATGGTGATTAGTGACTTAGGAGTGATATCGGGACTGCATTTGAAGGTCCGGTGTAGAATTAGGGTTGAATCAGCTAAGTTAGAATTTTAGCGAAGTCCGGTTGATAGGTGAGATTTTGATCCGAGGTTCGGAATAGAATTCCGACAGTTGCAGTAGCTCTGTTAGGTAATTTTGGATATGCGTGAAAATTTTCAAATTATTTGGAGGTGTATAGGTTGGATTTGGATCAAATGCAAGTTTCGAAAGTTTTAGTTTAATTTAGGCTTAAATCCGTGGTAATTTGAGGATTGTGATATTTATGATAGTGTTTTTATGTTGCAAGCAAGTTTGAATGAAGTAATTAGATGTATCGGTGTTTTTGGTTTAGCTCACGAGGGTCTCGGGGTAATTTCAGATGGCTAACGGGAAGTTTTGAGTTAATAAGTGCAGCAGAAAATAATTACAGACGACCTTTGCTCTATGCGATCGCATAGAGGAATGAAGTGGGGCTCAGAAATTGTCTATGCAATCGCATAAAGGGTGATGCAATCGCATTGGTTGGGAAGGCTGGTCTGTGCATTCGCATAGGGTGAGTGCGATCGCATAAGAGGAACTGAGGGGCCTGGACTTTGGTCTATGCGATCGCATATGCTTGAGTGCCATCACATAGGAGGAATTTAGGGCTATCAGAAATTGTTCTATGCGATCGCAATAGTGGTGATGCAATCGCATAGAGTAAATCACTGGGTGGACAGAATGTTTTAAGGGTTATTTCACCCGCTACTTAAACATACTTTCCTCCATTGTTAAGCAACCAAAGGAGCTAAATGAGCGATTTGAAGCGTGTTTTCAGTGGGTATTGATTGGAGGTAAGTCCCTTGGCTTAAGAACACCATTTTTAGGAAGAATCAACCCTCAATTCCATGAAATTGTGTAGAAATTGTGAAGAACTAGGGCTTAGTTTTTAGAAACGAATTTTGGGGTTTGAAGGGTCAAACGAACTCTGTTTTTGCTGAACTTTATCTGTACGGACTCGTGGTGAGACGAGGAATCCAAAGATGTAATTTTCAGAATTTTCGGGCAGTGGCTCGGGTTTTACCAACTTCGTGACTTTTAGCGTTTTTCGAATTATTTCGATTGGATTATGCTTAGTTATCCTATAATAACCTATTCGTTGTGGTTTTGACTAGATTCAACGCTCGTAGACGAAGATTCAAAGGGAAAAGGCATTGCGAACCAATCTACGGCCGGTTAGAGGTGAGTAGTTTGTATAGTTGATGGCCGGAGGGTTTGTAACCCCGGTTTATCACATCGTGACGCTATGTTAGGGCGTGACTCATAGCCCATGGCAGGTGCGGGGTTGTAAATGATTGGGGATTGTGACTTGGTCCATCCCGAGAGTGGAAAATAAATTATTGGCGGCTGATACGCCTATCGTGTTGTTGATAATTGGGCTTAATGCCATGTTTGGGGCCGTGTGCTGATATGTAGTATCCGTCAGGGGTGAATATCTGTGTGATAACATGATTTGATTTGCATAATGATTGATCTTAGTCTTGTGCTTAATCAATGTCATTAAATGCTAAGTCACTTGTTTCTGAAAATGACTAACTAAATTATATTCACCTTAATAATTGGAAACTCGCAAAGAATCAGATTGAATCCGTTATGTGACTTATATGCATACTATGGACTAAGGTTGGCTCGGGCTTCAGGCCGCGATAGTTATATAGTCATATTGTGCTTGGGCTGAAGGAGCCCCTCCGGAGTCTGTACACACCCCCAGTGAGCGTCGTCAATGATAAATAAATATTATTGGCTCGGGCTTCACGCTGCATCGTATTCATGTGCATTGCATTGCGTTGCATCTTTATCTGATACTTGACCGTTATATTTGATATTGTTTTGTTGTTATTTCGTAGCTAAGGAATAGGGCTGTTAGGTTTAGCTGTGCTTTGTGGCATTTCGTGGATTTCTAACTTTCCAACATTTTTCCATGCTTATTATTCACTGAGTTGGTAGTAGTCACCCTTATTCCCTGCACCTTGTGTGGATATTCAGGTACACTGGAGGCTTAGCTGACAATCGTAGTCTCCAGGTATTTCCAGAGTCGTTGAGGTAGCTGCATGACGTTGGCGGGACGTGGGTGCTTTTTGTTTTTTTCCAGTTTACTATTATTACATACATTCCAGATTTTATTATTTCCATTAAGATATTATTATCCAGTTTTATTTAGAGGCTCTAGACTCGTGACCCCATATCTTATGGGTGTGTCATCAGTTTTTCGTACTTATCTACATTACACTATTAATATTCTTGGATTATTATTCTTAAATTGTTGGTTTTGAGACTTAATGTTAAATTGGAAGCAATTATTGGTCAGGCTTACCTAGCTTTAGGGTTGGGTTCCATCACGATCGGGTTTGGGTCGTGTATATATATATATATATATATATATATATATATATATATATTGGAAAAAAATCAAGTTTACATATTGGAGATGACGTGTCGTGACACGGGGATCAGTCAAATAGTTAAATAATTAAAGTTAGCTAAGAGATACGAGCAATAACAGATCCGAGCAAAGGTGGTGGAAGAGGCACGGATAATTACCCAGGAGATGCAAAGCCCGTCCCTATTCAAGACATCACAGGGATCAAAGGGAATTAAGGGAATGAACCTGGTAGCCAATGAGAGGTCGGATACAGTATTAAATACTAGAAATGTTAGAGAATATTTTTATAATATAATGATTGTGTAACGTTTCAATTAATGTCAATAAATGCTCATAATAGCCTTATTATGACAAGGGTAAGACACGTATCTCCGAAATGACAATAAACAGAAGGATGTTAAACACTTGTAACATACAAAATATTACCGAAATATATTTTGATTTATTTGTTTTCTGATCATCTTATTCTTAAAATTCTTTCTTACATATTCTTTTGATTATCAGTAACCCATGTTCTTCTAAAATTTTAGCTTTGACAAAAAATCTATTTTTTGGTAAAATAAATTGTTCCGTTACTGGAAAACTGATAATCTATTTCCTTCAACTACGGCAAACAACAATGATAACACTCAAGGAAATCAAGTATATCAAAACCAGAAAGATCAGGAAGATTTACAAAATTTTCACCTGGTTCCTACTCCACATGGTTCACCACACCAGTCTCATGATTGCACTCCTGATTCTCATGCCGCTGGACAAGATTAATTTGAGAAATTTGAAGGGGTAGATGAGGCTATACAAAAAGCAATTGTTGCACATGTCAACAAAGCCGTTCAGGCTCTAGTCAGTCAGTTATCTATTGCACCGCCTATACCTGCACCCAATAACAACACATTGGAGAATCCTCGCTCTGTGCTTGTTAATACAGGAAATGGAGGAACCCCTAGTGAACCACATGAGGTACAACCAGGTAATTTAACTAATTCGCATTTGCAAAATTTAGTACTAACCCTGCAAAAACATTCCAAGAAACAAAATAACCGCATAGAGCAAATACCCGGAGTTCCACCTACAATCAAAGGAGTGGATATGGATAAATATTCACAACAACCTTGGAAGCCAAGTGCTGCTCCCCTTCCAATTCCAAAGAAGTGTAAGATGCCTGATGTCCCAAAGTATGATGGAACAATAGACCCACGAGACCACATGACGGCATTAACAACTGGCGTGAAGGGCAATAATTTGACCAAACAGGAGATCGAATCAGTATTAGTCAAACATTTTGGGGAAACACTCACTAAAGGGGCGCTAACTTGGTATTCTCTCTTACCCAAAAATTCTATAAACTCTTTTGCTTAGCTTGTAAATTCTTTCATCAAAGCACATTCGGGAGCTCAAAAGGTAGAGAAAAAAATAGAGGATATCTTCAAAATCAAGCATGGAGATTCAGAACTACTTCGTGATTTCGTGGATAGATATAAACGTGAAAGAATGACTTTACCACATGTACCTGACAACTAGGTTTCTATAGCCTTCACAAATAATTTTAACAAAAAAAGCTCGGAGGCCAGAAACTCAAGGAAAGCCTTCGATAGTTCCCCGCTACAACGTGGAATGATGTTTACAATAGGTACAACACGAAGTTGCGAAGAAGATACTGTTCCATGGTTCCAAAACGAGGAAAAAGCAAGTTCAAGACGTGCAGAAAATGATAGAAGATGCGGTAGAAATAGATATGAGCCTTACATGGGACCTGCGGGAAAAGACTCACGATCAAGATCAGATAATCAAAGGTATGCTCACAAATCCAGAGACAATGAGTCAGGTTCCTTATCAAGATTTAGGAACGAGCGAAACAAGCAAGAGTCATAAGATGATGATATAAGCTTAAAGGTGAGATTTGGTTGTTACAATTTCAACGCCAGCACCTCTGAGCTCGTGGCTATTTTGAGAAGCATGGGAGATAAGGTTCGATGGCCAAAAGAGATGAGGTCAAATACAAACCGGTGTAACCCTGATTGTTGGTGCGAATTTCATAATGATCACTGTCAAAACCTCTAGATGTAGATTTTTGCAAAGTGAAGTCGATCATTTGTTAAAAGAGGGGTATCTTACGGAGTTGTTCAATGAAAAAGGCAAGGATGCTTACATGAAAAATAGGCAGGTGCCCCCAAAACCACCATCTACCAAAAGAACCGTCAATGTCATAAGCGGGGGAGAAGATATCAACAGTGTAACGTATACATCATCTAATAAAGTTTCTAAAGTCACTATTACCTATGGGAAGCGAGTACAACAAGTCTTGGAGGAAGAAAGTATCACCTTCGATGATGTATTATCTCCACATAATGATGCACTGGTAATATCTCTACTTGTATATGATACTAATGTGAAATGAGTTTTGATTAATCCAGGAAGTTCTGTATATATTATCCTACTGAGGTATTACGTGAAATGCAAGCTGAAGAAAAATGATTCCGAAGGCGAATACCTTGTCTGGATTCGATAATTCTAGCGCAGCAACAAAAGGTGAGGTAATACTAACAACTTTTGCAGAAGGTGTTACTCAAGAAACTAAATTTCAAGTGGTAGATATAGAAATGTCTTATGATCCTGGGAAGACCGTGGATCCATGAAATGGATGTTGTCCCATCAACTTTACTCCAAGTTATTAAATTACCATCACCTTGGGGAATTTTCCAAATTCGTGGAGATCAAAACGCAGCTAGGAGTATTAATTCTGTGACAGATTTGAGCACGATGAATGAAGAGAAATAGCAATCACAGAGAGCAGTTGAGGATATCACAATTCAAAACTCAACTGAACAGGAGCAGACAGATATAGACTCGAGACTCGACACAATTCAAGAGCCATAGGAGAATGAAAACATTAAAACAACAATTGAAGAATTGGAAGCTGTAATATTGTTTGAATAATGGACCATGCGGAAAGTTTATGTTGGAGAAAATTCCGGATATGAGAGGTATGATAATTAAATTTTTAAAAGCTAATGTGGACTGTTTTGCTTGGTCCCATACTTATATGACAGGTATACCACCAGAGGTAATGACTTACAAGTTTAATAAATACCCATCATTCACACCAATCAAACAAAAGAAGAGAAAGCAAGGAGCTTTCAAAAATTAGGTGATTCAAGATGAGGTTCAGAAATTATTAAAAATTGGGTCTATTCGCGAGGTAAAATATCCTAACCGGTAAGCTAATACCGTTGTGGTGCCTAAAAAGAATGGTAAGTGATGCGTTTGTGTAGATTATACAGATCTTAACAAAGCTTGTCCAAAAGATTCTTTTCCTCTACCACATATAGATAAACTAATTGGTGCTACTGCAGGGCATGAGCTATTGAGTTTTTTAGATGCATATTCTGATTATAATCAAATCAAAATGGATCCTGACGGTGAGGACAAAGGCTTGCCACCAAAATGTTCCATGAACATTTAGGAAAAACCATGGAGGTGTATATAGATGATATGCTCGTAAAAAATCAACAATCTAAGGATCATATATCTGATTTATCTTATACATTTCAAATTCTTTGGAAATTTAACATGAAGCAGAACCCCGAAAAATGCATGTTTGGAGTTGCATCAGGTAAGTTTTTGGGTTTTCTTGTTTCTAACCGAGGAATTGAAGTAAATCCCACCCAGATTAAAGCAATAGAGGAAATCCCTGACGTGCTTACAAATAAAAAAGAAGTCCAAAGACTAATGGGAAGAATTACAGCCTTGGGAAGGTTCATTTCCAAGTTATGAGAGAAGTGTTTCAAATTTTTCTCAGGTCTTAAGAAGCAATATCATTTTGAGTGGAATAAAGAATTCCAACATGCGCTTAGGAATTTGAAAACATATTTATCGAATCCGCCATTACTTGCAAAACCAAAGGCAGGGTAAAGGTTGCTTATTTATCTTGGTATTTCAGAAGTTGCGGTAAGTGTTGTTTTAGTCCGGGAGGACCAAGGTTTGGAATTGGCACGATAACTCAACATAACCCAAATTATAATCAAAAGTGATTCGCAAATCGTGGTTAATCAAATGTTGGGGACTTACGCAGCCAGGGAGGCAATGATGCAACAATACTTAGAAAAAGTACAAGAATTGATAAAGCAATTCCAAACCTAGAAGGCTGTGAAAATACCAAGAGATGAAAATGTTAAGGCATATGCTTTAGCCAATTTTGACTCTGTAGATGACGTGGAAAATGATCCAAATGCTTCAGTTATACATTGATTTCATTCCGTTCTTGAAACTGATATGAATGACGTAAATTTTAATAATGTAACCTGGGATTGGAGAAACAAAATTGTTGCTTTTTTGCAGCATGTATCGTCCCTGAGGATAAAATAAAAGCACACACACTTCAAAAAAAAGGCCGATCGGTACTGTTTAAAACAAGGGAATCATTACCGTATATGTTCGCTTGCCCCTTAGCAAGATGCCTCGGACCTTCTCAAACAGAGTACATAATGAGAGAAATACACGAGGGACATTGCGAAAATCACGATGGAGGCAAATCACTGGTGAGAACCTTAATTAGGGCAGGTTATTATTGGCCTAATATGAACGAGGAAGCAGAAAGTTTCGTGGCGAAATGTGAAAAATTCCAAAGGTACGGTAACAACATGCATATACCAATAGAGTTATTGCATCCAGTTATAGAACCATGGCCATTCAGGAAATGGGGAATGGATATCGTAGGTCCATTACCACAAGCTAAAGGACAGGTACGGGAGAAAGAAGTTAAAGACATCATTTGGAGGAACATAATATGCCGATTTGGAGTACCAAAAGAGATCGTCTGTGATAATGGTCCACAATTCATAGGAGCCCAAATCACAGAATTTTTTCAAAGTTGGAAAATCAAAAGGATAACGTCTACACCATACCATCTAGTAGGTAATGGGCAAGCGGAATCCATAAACAAGGTCATTATCAATACTTTGAAGAAGCGGTTATAAGAATCAAAAGGTAACTGGCCTGAGGTATTACCTGGGGTTTTATGGGCTTATCGTACAACTACTAAAACGAGCATGGTAGAAACACCATTTTCATTGGTTTATGGTGCTGAGGCTTTGATTCTAGTCAAGATAGGAGAACCAAGCACGCGGTTTGTACAAGCAACGAAAGAATCCAATAGTAAAGAGATGCGGGTCAATCTTGATTTACTCGAGGGAAGACAAGAAGCTTCACTAATACGAATGACAACACAGAAACAAGTAATAGATTGATATTACAACCAAAGAGCACACCTCAGATTTTTCAAAATTGGGGACTTCGTTCTTAAAAAGGTTTTCCAGTCTACAAAGGCTGCCAATTCCGGAAAACTAAGTCCAACATGGGAAGGACCATACATGGTTTGAGATATTGTAGGAAAAGGAACATATGAATTGGATATAATGGATGGGAAAATTCTACCTTCACACTGGAATGTTGTTCATTTGAAGAGATATTACTTCTAACAAAATACCCACGGTCAGGTATCGCCATGTTAAAAATTATTTTTGAATCATTAAGGTTTTACTAACAATTTTATATGCTAGGCAAAACGCTAACCCGTACTAAATGATGAGTCATGACCTCTAAGGTAAAATGGAATACACTAAAATTCCTGGCCTAGGGTTACAATTATTCTGATAGAAATACAAATGGATTAAGCAATCTCCATCTATAATCATACCCTCGAGTCCCGTATGTTTTTCCTTTTCAAGAAAAGGAACAGGCGAAAGAAACTAACAAGTGCTCGAGGTTTCATACTTCAACACTCAAACACTTGGGGGACTATATAATATACACATGCACGTGTACGAAGAAGGCATAAAGAATGGTGGAAACCTAAACCTAGAAGAAGCAAGTACAAGATAAAAGCTATGAAGACATGACACTTTATCATAGTGTTCTTTTCCATTAAACACTCATCATAATTGTGACGACCAAAAGGGTCATCACCAAATTTCTTCCTTTTTTGTGCTTCCTTTGAAAACCTCGCTCTTAGTTGTTTCAATTTGCGTGCACAGTTTGAGTGCGTAGTCAAAAAGCTTTTATGTTGAAATATGTAAATTTTGTGAAATATTTCATGAATTTTGATATTAATATTGTTAAAGTTGACTTTGGTCAATATTTTGGGTAAACGGACCCAAAACCATGATGTAATGGTCCTGGAGGGTCCGTAGAAAAATATGGTACTCGAGAGAATTCCCGGAATCGAAATCCGAGGTCCCGAGCCCGAGTAATGAATTTTTGAAAGAAATTATTTTTTTGAAAATAATATGAAAATTTGAAATGAAAATGAGTTAGAAAATATAGGTGTCAGGACTATATTTTGGTTTCGATGCTCGGTACACGTTTTAAATATATGTTAAGCACTGTCTATGAAGTTTGGTCAAAATCGGACGTCGTTGGACATGTTTTGGACCTAAATATCTAAAGTTGAGAGTTTATGAAACTAGAATGAAAAATGATGATTTTGAGGTTTGACTCATTGATTTTGATGTTAATTTGGCAATTTTACCACTATAGTAAATTCATAGGATGTTATTGAGTTAGTGTGTGTGTGTGTTTGATTAGGAGCCCCGAGCGCTCGAGAGTGTTTTGGAGGTGGTTCGAGGTGTTTTTGGCCTTAGAGTTATTGCAAAAATGTAATTTCTGGTGTTCAGGGATTTTGTTCTCTGCGATCGCATTACCAGTCCTGCGATCGCATAGAGTCCTCTTCAAGCATCCCAAATTTCCTCTATGCAATTGCATGAGCTCCCGCGATCGCATATTTTGGCAAGTCTCTTCAATGCGATCGCATTTAGGCCTCACCCAAAATTTTGGCTTCCCTTTCTTCTATGTGATCGCATGACCTCTTCTGCCATTGCCTAAGCTAACTTCCCACTCCTCTATGCGATCACATCAGTTGCCCCATGATCGCATAGATAAAAAACGGCCAGTGGTTTAAAATGCCGAAAACAGAACCCATTATGGGATTTTTCATCATTTTCACACGAACTCCTCTCCATATCACTCCATAGGCGATTTTGAAGAGCTTCTTTCTTCCAAGATTCTTAGGTAAGCGTTCTTAACTTCCTCCCCTCTTAATTTCTTCCATTAATTACTATTTTTCGAGCCTATTCAAAGTAGTAATTGGGGTGTTTTTGGGTAAAGTTAGGGTTTTGGGAATTTTGGGTGATTCAACCTTAATTTGGGATTGAATCTTGAAATAAATTATATATTTGAACTTTTGGGGTTATGGGTGACCAATTTTTGGTCCGTGCCTCGAGTTTGGACCATGTGGGCCCGGGGTCAAATTTCGGTATTTTGGAAGAATGCTAAGGACTTCATTTCTAGGCAATCGGACTTTGTTTTTGAGCCTTTATTGATGTTAATGAAATGATTATCCCTAGATATCATTTTTTCAGAGTAGGATTTGTAAAGGAAAGGCGGTATTAGAGAGTTGATTGATATTCTTGGACGTTTGTAAGTGTTTGTTCTAACTTTGAATAGAGGAAATAAGATTAGGATATTATTTGCTAATTGCTAAATGAGGAGTATGGTATATAGGCATAGTGATGGTTATATATACACCGGAGTCTAGCATGAACGTGAGTCTTAAATGTGTTTGATCCGGACTTTGTGAAACATCTTTCTTTCTAATTGTTAAGTTTCATATAATGTGAACGGTTGAGGAAGAATTGCGATTGGTATATTATTGGAGCGTTGTCTTGAACTAGAATTTGATAATTGAGAAAGAAGTGATTAAAAGAGAAAGTGTTGTGAGTTTTCCCTTGCCGGGACACGTACTCTATTAATTTTGTTGCTCCCTTGCCGGGATATTTGGTTGTTAGTTATACCCTTGCTGGGTTAAATCGTCATGTTGTTGAACTTCCCTAATGGGGCCTCCTTTAGAAAGATTATATGTATTATTCACTATGAAATGGGATTGTGTGGCACGCCGTCCACTTGTGAGTTATGAAATGGGATCGTGTGGGGCGCCAACCACTTATGAATACATACTTTGGGATCGTATGGCACGCAGTCCAATTATGAATTATGAAATGGGATCGTGTGGCATGCCGTCCACTTATGAACTATGAAATGGGATCATGTGGCGCGCCAACCACATATATATATATATGAGTTATGGTATTGAGGTAGTTTTGTTGTTATATCCGTTGATCTGTTTTCACTGTATCTCCCACGAGCATGCCCCTTCCCCCTTTTTAGTTGATGTTCTTTGTTGTTACTTCTGTTGCCTTTGCGTGTGAGTGTATATATATATATATATATATATATATATATATATATATATATATATATATATATATATATTTGCACAGGTTGTTTTTGGTAGGTCCTGTCTAGCCTCGTCATTTTTTTGCCGGGGTTCGGCTAGGCACTTACCAGCATATGGGGTCGGTTGTGCTGATGCTGCACTTCTGTGCTTTTGCACATATTATGGTACCGGAGCAGCTTTTGGACCACAACAGTAGCGTATTGATCAGGAGATGACTTCAGTCCAGGGTTTTACGAGGTAGCCTAGCTGGCGTTCGCAGGCCGAAGTCCCTTTCCATGTTTTTACTTTGTTTTCTTTGTACCGAGACAGACATTATGTATTTATTTATTCAGACTTGTTTATAGCACTCTTTTGTACCTATTACTTTAAAGAAACCCAAAAATGTTAGAAGATCAATTAGGAGCCAAAATGCACTTCTAGGCTTAGCAAATACTCAACTCCAAATCGAAGCTCTCTGTGGAAAATCGATCCCGATACAAGTATAGGATAAAGGTATTCGATCCCGCTCTTTCTTAGGATTAAGCCCGCACCGATCACTTTTTGGCGCCGTTGCTAGGGAGCATTACAGTGTTTGACTATTTGTTGGCTAGTTTTGTGTTTTGATTCTTTTTCCTTCTTTTTACTTACTTTGTGTTAATTCACTTAGTTCCCAATGGCTTTAAACGCATAATATGTTATTAATCTAATGCTAATTCTAAGGACAACATACCAGACCCTCCTCCACCTCCACCAAGAGTAGCACCAAGAGTTATACCAAATCAAGGGTACACAAGTGCAATAGTTCCTCCCCGAATCCGGGCGGGGAACTTCCAAATTATCAATGTCATGCTCACTTTGCTCGAACAACGAGGGTACTTCACAGGCGCCTCGGATAAAAATGCCTGCAATCATTTGAAATGTTTATGGATACTTGTTGGGGGAGTAAGCAGACAAATGTTTCGGAAGATGCACTAAGGTTAAGGCTTTTCATCTTCTCACTTCAAGGGAAGGCATTGGATTGATTGGAGAGACTGGCAAATCATTCCATCACTACGTGAGATGAGTTGGCGGATAAGTTCATTGCACAATTCCTCTCACCTAATCATATGGCGGCTCTTAGAGTTGAGATCCTAGCTTTCAAGCAAGAGCCGACGGAGCCTTTACATGAGATATGGGAGAGATTTTGGACGATGGTAAAAGAGTGCCCAAAAACGATATGAATGATGTTAAGATCCAACAGACGTTCTATCGGGGTATAAACAAAACAAACCAGTGCATTACCAATCAGTTGGCCAGTGGTAATTTTATGAAGCTTCCATACAACGAAGCTTGTGATGTTCTTGATGAAATAGCCGATACTTCTTCGGCATGGCAAAGCCGGGCTAATGTTTCTCAAGGTGATCCTAATGTTATACACTTGTATATGGAGTTGCATTATCACGGCCAAGCCAATACCGAACTCATAACAACAATGAACAACTGGCTAAGGTGCAACTTCAACAAGTTCAAAATCCGCGCCGAGTCAATGCCATGGAGGGAGTGAATATGATGAAAAGAAGGCAAATAGGGCAACAACAACTTCAATAAAATTTTGACAACTATGATGATGGTGGTGGATATTCGAATGAAGGTTTTCATCACCAAAGTGAGGAAGTTCAATATGTCAAAAACTACCAAGGGAATAGATGTAATCAAGGGAATCAACAATGGAGACCTCAAGGTAATTGGGGTAATCAACAAGGTGGCAACTGGAATAATAACAACTCGGGAAATCAAGGTAATTAGAACGGGAGCAACAATTGGAACAACAACAATGGTGGTCAAAGTGGGTGGAATAATAATGGTGGTCAAGGTAATAGGGGGAAAGGCTTTCAAAGGCCTCCAATGTATCAACAACCCAACAACCCGCCTCCGTTTCAATCTCAAGGGTCGAGTTCGTCGGGCAATGACATTGTTTGAGCAAATGATGAAGAAGAATCATGACTCTGATGCTCAATTGGTCTCCCATAACACTTCAATTTGTAACATGGAAGTACAACTCAAGCAAATTTCACAATCTCTCAACACTCGCCCAAATGGTGCTCTACCAAGTGATACATTAGTAAACCCCAAGGGAGGGCACAATAATCATGTGATGGCGGTAACCACGAGAAGTGGAAGAGCCAGTGATGTGCAAGCCTCAAGAGGAAATCGATTTGTGATTGATGAATAAGAGTTGCAAAATGATGAGGTCTCGTTATTAGTTGAGGATATTGTTGAACCAAATGCAAGTGATGATGTGACAATTGAAATATATGAGGGTGAGGAGGAGACTCAAGAGGCCGTGAACACATCTAGGGAACACTCATTGATATGCCTGAGCCGGTGGTGCGTATAGCCAAGACACCCTTGCCTAGGCCTCCTCCGCCATATCCTTGAAGGTTGGCCATTCAAAAAGGTGACAACCAGTTTAAAAAATTCATTGAGATGATGAAGCGTTTGGCTATAAATGTGCCCTTGGTGGAGGCATTCTAACAAATGCTGGGATATGCAAAGTTCATGAAGGACTTGGTTACTAAAAAGAGATCAATGGACTGTGAGACAATCAAGATGACGCACCAAGTGAGTTCCATTGTACACTTCATGCTGCAAAGCTAGAGGATATGGGAGAATTCCCAATACCATGCACCATCGGAAGTGCCGATTTCACAAAATCCCTATGTGATGTGGGGGCAAGTAACAATCTCATGCCATATTCGGTTTTCAAGACTTTGGGTATCGGACAACCTCGTCCAACTTCTATGAGGCTTCGAATGGTGGACCAGTAAATGAAGCGGCCCTTGGGAATTATTGATGATGTACTTGTTCTTGTTGATAAGATCATATTGCCGGCCGATTTCGTGATCTTGGATTGAGAAGTGGATTTTTAGGTGCCTATTATCCTTGGAACGCCTTTCCTAGCTATTGGGAAGGCCTTGGTTGATGTAGAAATGGGAGAATTGACCTTTCGTGTTGAAGATAAAAAGATGGTGTTCCATTTGTGCAAATCAATGAGGCAACTAAATAGCACAGAGGTGTGCTCGTTTGTTGACATTGTCACGGCGGTGATAGTGGATGACACAAGCGCAGTGGAAAATGTTGAGGACCCACTTAAGGCCGTACTATTGAACATGGATGTTGAAGAAGAAGCCAAAAGGGTGGAGTGTGTGAATGCATTACATGGAATGGGGTCGTATTCTTATGAGCCAAGGAAGTTATCTCTTGATCTTGAAAATCGCAAAACTCCACCCACCAAATCGTCTATTGAGGAGCCACCGGTGTTGGAGTTGAAACTGCTTCCTCCTCACCTCAGGTATGAATTTCTTGGTCCTAATTTCACTTTGTCGGTTATTCTTTATTCTTGCTTGACTAACGTGCAGGTGGACACCACTTTGGCGGTTCTTAAAAAGCGCAAGCGAGCGATTGGATGGACCGTAGTGGATATTCGGGGCATTTGCCCCGCATTTTACATGCAGAAGATAATATTGGAGGAGGATACTAGGCCGTCTCTTGAACATCAAAGGAGACTCAATGAGGCCATGCAATAGGTGGTCAAAAAAGAGGTCATCAAGTGGCTTGACACCGGTGTGGTGTATCCAATTTCTGACAGTTCGTGGACTTCTTCGGTACAATGTGTGCCAAAGAAGGGAGGAACGGCGGTGGTTACCAATTACAACAATGAACTTATTCCAACTTGTACTGTGACGGGTTGGAGGGTATGCATGGACTACCGTAAGTTGAACAAGGTGACTAGAAAGGATCACTTCCCATTGTCGTTCTTGGACCAAATGCTTGATCGTCTAGCGGGCCGAGCTTTCAATTGTTTTCTGGATGGGTATTCAGGCTATAACTAAATTCTCATTGCCCCAGAAGACCAAGAAAAGACAACTTTCACATGCCCTTATGGCACGTTCGCCTTCTCTCGAATGCCATTTGGATTATGTAATGCATCGGCGACCTTCCAACGATGTATGATGGCAATCTTATGGTGGAGGACATATTGGAGGCCTTCATAGATGATTTTAGTGTGGTTGGGGACTCATTTGGTGAATGCTTACAAAACTTGGATTGTGTGTTGGCCCGATGCAAAGACACAAACTTGGTTCTCAATTGGGAGAAATGCCATTTTATGGTAGAAGAAGGAATTGTGTTGGGTCACAAAATTTCAAAAAGAGGGATTGAGGTTGATAAGGCAAAAATCGAGGTGATCTCAAGGCTCCCTCCCCCTACTTTTATCAAAGGGGTGAGGATTTTTCTTGGACACGCGGGCTTCTACCGAAGATTCATCAAGGACTTTTCTAAGGTGGTTAACCTGTTGTGTAAATTGTTAGAGAAGGATGCTAAATATGTGTTTGATGAGAGATGTATGGAGGCTTTCAAACTTCAGATTCGTGATTTGACGATCCCGGAGGGTCCGTGGGAAAATGTGAGACTTGGGCGTATGCCCGGAATCAAACTCTGATGTCCTAACCCCAATAATGAATTTTTCTGTGAAATTGTTAACTTGAAGTTTTAAGGAATTAAATAAACTAAGTAATCATTGATTTCCTAGGTATCGGGCTTGGATATTAGTTTTGAAAATTGGTACAGGTCCAAAATATCAGTTGAGACTTACGCGTAAAATTTGGTGTCAATCCAAGTAGTTTAAGGGTGTTTTGACCCGTTAGAAGGAAATTTAGAACTTGAAGATTCAATGATTTGATTCATTTGGTTTTGGGGTTGATTCCTCGATTTAGCATTGTTTTGAGTGTTTTGAGGGCTTGAGTAGGTACGCCTCATGATTTTAGACTTGTCGGTATGTTCGGGCAGGGCTCGGGAGCCCCGAGCGTCAAATGGTCGAGATTCGAGTGAAGTTGGAACTTGCAAAGAACAAAAGATAAGTAATTCCCACTCACTTTTAGTTCAAATACATAAACATTAGGTATATTTAACACTAAAAATTAAGTTAAATCAAGGGGTTAGAGCTAGACCTAGGTTTTAATAAAAACTAACATTTAATCATGTAATTTTCCATGTAATAAACCAGAAATCATATATTTGTGATCCTTAGGTTGTAGAGAACAACTTTCTTCGAAAAATCTCGGAACCCGGGAACATGGACCTGGGGTCAGAATTTAGAAACCTTGTGGGAAAGGTTGGAAAATCGCTTAAATAGCTATAATTCAACTTTGTAAGCATTTATTGACGAGTCTTACATTATTTAAATAGTTTTTGCTTGTTCTGCTTCTCGTTGAGGTTTTGGGGCTTGTTCTTGATATTGGAAGTTCGCTTTGGAGCAATGTGAGTCTCCTTTCTAACCTCGTAAAAGGTAAAATATTTTTCAGCATCCTTCTCTACCAAGAAATTTTTTTTACCTTTATTTCTTTTTAAGAGCATTTCCATACTTTTGTCGATCAAATCATTATCTGAATCCGAAGAAATATCACCAATATCACAGTAAGCTTGTACGGAACAGACTTAAAAGAAATTTGAGATCAAAACTTCCTATAATATTTGTCATCATAGAGTCTTATGATCCCGATTTTATGGGAATTGCCACGACCAATGGAAAACCTTCCGTCTTTATCAACCTTGTCACTATCAATCAAACTCATTTTCCTCTCGGAAAGTGAAGTAGAGAATTTCTCTATAACCTCTTATCTACTTAGGAAATGTTAAATCCTACCTACACCATCACTATTTTGAAACACATGTCGTTGCCTTCTCATTATTATTGTAGCTAATGAGATCAACAATTGATCAAAGACACACCCTGTCAGGTACTGTATCCAAGTCAGTCTCTGTATCCAAGTTCAACCCGAGTAATAGTACCACTAGGATAATCACCAAAGCCACCAGAAAACTTTGAGATGCCAATGAAGCAAGATGAGTTATTCAATAAAACTCGTATTTTAAAGAAGAAGAAAGATACAGATTCAGAAAGGAGGATCGAGCCTCGACTATATACATATAAGTTTTTTACTTTTCATTAAGTATTTTGATTTACTTTTATATAAATTTTGAAATACTAATTCAATATAATTTTTCATATATGTTCACTTCACAACTGTCGTGGGGGAATCCATAGGCAGTAAACCACCTAATGAATTGGGCGAGGCAATCCAACTTTCGGACGAGGATGTTGAAAGAACACTCCTTGAGTACTTTATATACTTTGAACTAGACAAGAAACTTATTTCTATTGTGTTTAGTTCTTTTTAGTTCGAATGGGCTTGTAATAAGCGTTAACTTAGTTTTGGTAGCTTAATGTGTTAGTTTGATTGAACTTTATACTTTGTTGCTTTTATTGTTGTTGGCATAAAATGCTTATTTAGGATGTTTGGTAAGCTGGCAGGTAGTGTAGCTGCCAAAACATGCAGTTTCTGCAAAAAATATACCAAGAAAAGCGACCAATTTTGGTCTCTATTTGGTTGCTTTTTACCTTAAAAAATAATTTTCTGGGCAATAGCGACCAACCTTGGTCTCTATCTACCAAGATTTCCTAAAGAAGCGACCAAACTTGGTAGCTATTACATTAAAAAAATACGATTTCTAGAAATATAGCGACCAATGTTGGCCACTTATCTTTAAAAAATAAATTAAATTCTTGAATTTAGCGACTAACTTTGGTCTATTGTCCAGATTTTAATATATAATATTTGGATAAGAGACCAAAGTTGGTCGCTTTTTAATGATTAATAATAAATAAAAAAACATATTTCATATTTAGGTACCAACTTTGGTCGCCAAATTTATTTTATTAAATTAATATAGCGACCAAAGTTGGTCATTATAGGAAAACCCCGAAATATTTGGCCCTTTTAGCTTAGATTTAGCGACCAACTTTGGTCCCTAAATAAAAGGGATCATAAATATAGCTACAAGGCGTGTTTGCTTTTTTTTTTTAGTCGCTTTTTGGGCTATAATCAGCAATTTTGGTCTTTTTTCCGGATTTCTAGTAATGTTTCAATTATCGGTCCGAAAAATGACTACCCTTTACTATTTTCACTATTTAGAGCATAGGAGTATTATTAAGAAACTATTGTTAGAGTAATTATGTCTTTGTCACCACTTAGGTTGTTAAATTCACCAATCACACCTACCACTACATCTTGTTAAGGAATAAAAGACTTTGACAGTGACATGAAAGTCTAATTCTGTCTGTTTATTGGCCAAAGTATTTAATGGTCCCTCCACTTTCATAAATTGCATCTTTTTTTTCCCCTTTCTTTTTGTGTTTCAAGAAAAATTCAGTCTTTTCTTGTTTAGTACTTGTCCTCTAGGAGCCACTACTAAGGCTGAAGGTCGACCAATCATCATTTATTATACTCCCCATGTTTCACTTTATATGAACCTATTTTCTTTTTGGTCCGTTTTAAAAAGATTGATTCAATGTTTTTTTAAATTTTGTAACAATTTAGCTTAAACTTACTGCTCTATCCTTAATGAGAAGCTTTAATAACCACACAAATACTCTGGGCCCCATTTGGACTTGTTTAGGATCACAAATTTCAAAAGTCTTCATTTTTTTCTTAAGTACCGTGCCCAATCAAACAGATTCACATAAATTGGAACGGAGGGAGTACATATTATAATGGCACATACATATACAATCGGAGGTGGAGCTGGTCTATTAGGTGTGGATCCGGTCTAATTCAATCACTTTTGCTTAAATATTGTATTTATATTAGAAAATTCACCAGTTATTAGGACGAGCTATGAGTTCTATAACAAATTCAAAAACCTATAAACTTCAAATCCTAACTCTATCTTCACATACAATAAAAAAACTTCTTCCTCTAAATTAAATTAAATTAAATGGTTTTAGTGCTGGCTCCATGAAAACAGCCCTTTTCTTTTCCTTTTATATTATACAGGAAACTTGCCCTCTACTAATCATTTTACCTAGCCAAAATATTCAACTATAAAGACAATAAAATTATGTAACATAAATATTGCTAATTAAAGCCATAATAAAAATAAATATTATCTAAACTTACTAAGTCATGCTAAAATAAGTAGACGAATAAGGGAGTATTAATTACATGACTAAACGCATAAGAAAAATAAAAATAGGTTATACATTTTTATTTAAATTATTGCAAAATAAAAAAAAATATTCAATACATTCCCGTTTGTAGCATTGAATTGAATTCTTTTGTTAGCATTAGTATTAATTTAATTTTGGTTATGGCTTTTATTAGCATTATTTAATTTACTAATATTAATGGCTACAAAACTCATTGAAATATTCAAAAGTTCTAAAGTCCAACCTTGAAATAATAACTTAAAAGATAAAATTATGAATATTTTAAGAAATATTTGTAAGTTACATCACAATAAATATATTTATATATTAAATATATCTAAAAAAATTATATATGTAATGTCGGTTTGGTTTAGTTTCAATATGATTTCCTTTAGTTAAAATCAAACCAAACCAATTATGGTCGGATTTTTTCCCTAGTACCAAACTAAGTCAAACCAAATCATAGTCGAATTTATTTTTTCGGTTTGACTCGGATTATCGGGTTGGTGCGATTTGTCGGTTTTCTTCGTATAACCCTAATGATAAGTATGTTACTTTTTTTAATAGATAGAAAAATTAAATATAATAAGAAAATCAGGACAAATACGTCGCTCGCGTTCATGAGTTAAAATTAAGTTAACAATAGGGTTATCAGCTATTTGAAAAATTATTCAAGCAGTACTATCCATAGATGATTTGTGTTTTGGATTGTGTCTCACTTATGATAGTTATTTATGGTAGTTACTGTATGATATTATTGCATGATATTTATATATGGTTCTTATGTTTAGATAATTATTTACGTTATTTCTGCTGGGGTTACTAATGCTCTTTTATTTTTATTTTTGTTTTTGTTTTACTTTCTTTCACTGAGCCGAGGGTCGATTGGAAACAGCATCTCTGCCCTTTTGGATAAAGGTAAGGCTAGTCTACCTATTACCCTCCCTAGACCCCATTTTATGGGACTATACTGGGTAGTTGTTGGTGTTATTGTTTTATATAACAAGAAAAAGATGACAAAACCTTTCGTATTGAACTGAACACAGCTCAATAGTTAATCTTAAAAGCTTAATCAAATTATTCTATTTCTTCTTTTAAATCTTGTTTTTTTGCCGACCTGTCAACAGTGTATAATTCACGACTGGTAGATACTAAAGGCCGATTTCCTTTTTAATGATCACTTAACGATGAGACTAATATTCTTTTTTAAAGTCTATGATGAGGTAGATATGATGAAACTTCATGGTGATGATATTGATGTATCAAATAATGAATGAATTTTAGATAATTTGAACGAGACAAATATAATTTATTTTTTGTTGGATTGTAATAAGAGTTAACTTAATTTGGTAATTTTATTGAAATTTACACTTTCTTGGTTTTAATGTAGCCTTTTTAATGTTGTTATTGTGTTGTTGTTGTTGTTGGGTTGTTGTTTGGTATTGTTATTGGAATTGTTGTTTGAATTGTTGTTGTTGTTGCTTGTTAGGGTTTTTGTATGACTGGCAGGTAGTGTAGCTGCCAAAACAGGCAGTTTCTGCCAAAATAATACACAGAAAAAGCGACCAAAGTTGGTCTCTATTTGGTTGCTTTTCATGTTAAAAAAAATAATTTTCTAGAGAATAGCGACCAACTTTGGTCGATATTTACTCAGATTTCTACAAAAAACAACCAAACATGGTCGCTACTTAATTAAAAAAATAAAATTTCTGGTGATATAGCGATCAAATTTGGTCGTTAACATTTAAAAAATAAATTAAATTCATATATTTAGGGACCAAAGTTGGTCGCTAGTTTTACGAATACGCCTTTCGAATTGGGTATAGCCTCCCGCGTTACCCTTTGGCAGAAGAGCTATGTCGCTGGTACGGGGCGTGTCCGGCCCAACTTACTCCGTACGCATTTAAGGTGTGTAGGGTCCTTACCACCTATGCGGCGAAGGCTGGAAAAGAGGTTACCGTTCATCACCTCCTACAAATGTTCGGTGCGAGCTTTATGAGAGGCTTGATGCTCCAGTTAAGGAGTCGGGGCAAGAAGAGCTTTGTGTCGCAAGTGGACGACAAGGCCAACCACAAATTTTGGAAGAGATTTTTTTACGTGCACACCGAGCACCTTGTGTCCATCCCTGAAGGATTTACAGAGGTATGGAATGATGCATATAAGTATTACTTTGAGTAACTTTTACTACGACACCTATACCTTGCAGGTTTTCACCGTCGTAAATTTCCCGTTGCTTTCGTCTAGTGACAGCTCGCCCTCCTCGAAGGGTTGACGACATTAGGTCGTGGGTGTAAGCGTTGATACCGTTTGCAGAAGAATGTCGTTCCTGGCTTGAATTCCTTTGGCTCTATGGCCCGACAGGTAACGGTCTTGGTTAATTTTTAATTCTTTTACGGTTTGGGGTTCCCCATAGTTTTTTTTCCTGTCTCATACACGCTTTGGTAGGTCGGGACGCCTCTAAAAAGCGCAAAAGAAGAAGAAAAAGAAAAAAACGGCCGGCCCTTCTAGGGCGGTTTCTAACCTCGAAGAGGATATGATCCTCGCTGGCATGTCTAGGGGCAGCGTTTCGCCCCCCTCGAGACAAGAGGTTGCATCAATGGCGGCTCCCGAGTTAGAGTCTGAGGCAGTGCTGGGGGTCATACTTGAAACGACGCCTATGGAGATACCAACGGCTGTTACTGAGACCATTCCTGGGGTTGCCCCCATAGGGACGTCCACACCCGAACGACTCCATCTGAGCCCGTCCTGCATTCTACGGAGGGGGACCGTGAAGAGGAGGCTACATTGGAGATGAGGAAGCATCGAATTCTTACCGGCAAGGCTATGGCCACTCAGACAGGGAAGGTCAAGCCATCCCGTCTTGAATCTACGCCGGTCTTTATGGCCGAGGCCATCCCCTCGGGGAGATCTGCCCTTAGAAGGGAGGCCAAGGAAAGGAGGAGCGAAAGCGTGGACGTGGCAGGCCCGGAGGTCGCCACAGAGGACGTGGGCAGAGAAGGCGGGTCTTTGGACCAAGTGGAGATGATGGCCGGCCAGTCTTCCCGTCACATAGTAATCCAAGCCACTATAACTTGTTGGAGAATTGCGAGGAGGGCCATCCGTATGACACTTTTGTGTGCCGGTGCTGAGCTCGCGACCCTAGTGGAACTCAGCGACAAGGTCTTGGCCTAAAAGGTGGCGGGTGCGGCCTTGCAGGTGTGCCTCTGTCTTGACCGATGATCTTTCTTTTTCATTAGTGGAGGGTGATTTTCCTCGTACTTACTTTTTGATTTCTTTTCCAGACTCTCATCTTAGAGTCGGATAGGGGTCGACGCCATAAGGAGAAAGTGGCCAAGTACAACAGGTTGCTGCAGAAGTACAAAAGGACACGTGAGGCGCACCAGACCTTGGTCAATATGTATAAATAGGACCCTAACTTCAGGGTGGTCCGCGAGGGCCTCGTGTAATCCGAGGAGCAGTTGAAGAAGCGGGTGGGTGACGTGGAGAAACTCGATGAACAAATCATGTCCAATGTTGCTCGGACTGCGAAAATGGAGGTCCTCCTTCAAGCTAAGGACAAAGAATTGTAGCTCGGCCACGTAGTGGCGGAGGAGGCGGCGGAATTGCGCACCCGGGTTGCGGCCTTATCAGCGGAACTTGATGCCAAAAAGGCCGAAGTTTTGGACCTCAAGCGAGCTCTTGCTCAGTCCGACGCATCTCGTGAGGCACATGAGATGTGGGTGTATGCAAAGGCCAGGCTAGTCGTACTTGAAGAGTTTTTGGCGGCTGGTCGAGCGTTCGAGGCGGAGGTTGAGAGCCAGCGCCAGTTGGTTAGGGTTGCTCGTGAAGCGGCCGGCTAGAGTCTTGAATCGCTGGTCCGGGATGGGGGCAACTCTGCAGGCGTTAATAGTATGGAGTCCAGCTCTTGTATTTCCAATACGTATCCTCCTGGAAATGAGCGGGCCACTTGAAGGCCAGGCTGGGCAGGATAAGTAGGGGACTTGAGGATCCTTGTAAATATGTCTATAAATACTGATTTTTGTATCATGGGTGTTGACCCTTTTGATAAAGACATATGATTTTTGTTGTAGGTAATCTTTGTTATTCTTTTTGGCACGTTGTTATATTTTTTTGCTGTAGCTGTGTAAAACTCGACGGCTTTAGCCGTGTGGAAACAATGGACATAGCCGTGTAAAATAATGGTCGTTGCCTTGTAAAATTCGACGGCCTTAGCCATAAAAAATGATGGCCTTAGCCTTACAAAATTGATGGCCCTAGCCTTATAAAATTTTGACGACCTTAGTCGTTTTAAACATGATGGCCCTAGCCATGTAAAAATGATGGCCGCAACTCTATAAAAATGATGGCCTTAGCCATGTAGAAATGATGGCCGTAGCCTTATAAAATTTCGACGAACTTAGTCCATGTAAAAATGATGGCCGTAGCTCTATAAAAATGATGGCCTTAGCCATGTAGAAATGATGGTCGTAGCCTTATAAAATTTCGATGACCTTAGTCATATTAAACATGATGGCCCTAGCCATGTAAAAATGATGGTTGTAGCTCTATAAAAACGATGGCCTTATCCATATAGAAATGATGGTCATAGCCTTATAAAAACGATGGCCTTAGCCATGTAAAAATGATGGCTGTAGCCTTATAAAAACGATGGCCTTAGCCATGTAAAAATAATGGTCGTAGCCTTATAAAAAGGATGGCCTTAGCCACGTAAAAACTATGGTCGTAGCCTTATAAAAATGATGGCCTTGGCCATGTAAAAACGATGGTCGTAGCCTTATAAAAACGATGGCCTTATCCATGTAAAAATGATGGTCGTAGCCATGTAAAAACGATAGCCTTAGCCATGTAAAAACGATGGTCGTAGCCTTGTAAAAACGATGGCCTTAGCCATGTAAAAATGATGGTGGAGGTGGCCGTAGCCTTTTCATTCATTTGGAGATGGCTGTAGCCTTTTCATTCATTTGGAGATGGCCGTAACCTTTTCATTTATTTGGAGATGGTCGTAGCCTTTTCATTCATTTGGAGATGGCCGTAGCCTTTCTATACATCTGGAGATTCTCGTAGCCTTTCTATGCATCTGTAGATGGTCGTAGCCTTTCTATACATCTGGAGACGGCCGTAGCCTTTCAATAGATCTAGAGATGGCCGTTGCCTTTTTATACATCTACAGATGACACTAATCCAGTCCCTGTACCATGTCAGGCTTGGAGAGTACACGGAGAGGCTCATATGATGCACTGTGCTGCAAAACATCTCCAGGTGTCCCCTTTGTCGCCTCGTTAAAAACCTTCCCGAGAAAACCCAATTGGGACAAAACCCGGGTAAGGGAAAAAGAGTACGACTTAGGTGACACCTTTTAGAAGTGGAAATATTTTAGGTGGGCGACGTTCCAGTTGTTCTGGAGTGTCTTTCCTTCCATTGTCTCTAGCTGGAATGCTCCTTTCCCGGCTGCCGCCGTGATTTTGTAGGGTCCATCCCAGTTTGTGCCCAGTTTTCCTTCACTTGGGTCTTTTGAGGCCAATTTCTTGGCTTTGAGGACGTAGTCCCCTACTTTGAGTGACCTAATTTTTGTCCTCTTGTTGTAATATCTTTCGACTTGCTTTTTTTGGGCTACCATCCTAATGTGGGCCATTTCTCTTCTTTCTTCGGCTTCATCAAGGTCTTGGAGTCTGTTGATGTCATTTTTTGTTCTGCTGGTGTGCGAATACCTTAGGCTGGGTTCGCCCACTTCAACGGATTTGACCGCGTTGGTTCCATAAACCAGTGAGTATGGGGTTTCCCCGGTGCTGGACTTGGGTGTGGTTTTGTGTGCCCACAAGACTTGGGGTAGTAGTTTGGGCCATAGCCCCTTGGCATCTTCGGCTTCTTTTTTAATATGTTTAAAATTGTTTTGTTGGAGAACTCTGCGTGACCTTTGGCGGCGGGGTGGTATGGCATGGATAGTATCCATTTGATGCGCCATTTCTCGAAGAACTCAATCGCTTTCTGACCGATGAACTGGCACCCGTTGTGCAAGTGATTTCTTTCGGGATGCCGAAGCGGCATATGATGTTCCTCCATATGAAGGTGATGACCTCTTGTTCGCGTATTTGCGTGTACGCACCTGCTTCCACCCATTTGGAGAAATAGTCAGTTAAAACAAGTAAAATTGTACCATTCATCGTCCTGCGGGTAGCGGGCCGACTATATCCGTTCCCCACTTGATGAATGGCCAGGGGAGGTGACGGAATGGAGGGGTTCTCCTGGTTGGTGTATCATTGGGCCGTACTTGTGGCATTACTCGCCTCGGGGACATATTCATCTGCGTCTTTCTTCATGGTGGTCCAATAGTAGCCAGAGCGTATGATGCATCGCACAAGGGCGCGATTGCCAGTGTGGGTGCTCCAATGGCCTTCGTGTACTTCTTCGAGTATCGCCTTGTTTGTTGCAGCCCTAAGCACTTGGCTAAGAGGCCACCGAACATCCTTTTATAAAGGCCGTTGTTGATCATGCCATATCGGGCGACCTGTATGCGAAGCTTTTTCGCTTCTTTTTTATCGGGGGGTAGTTTCCCATCCTGCAAATAAGATATGAACTGAATGCGCCAGTCCCAAGTTAGGTTTAAGGAAAGTACCTCGGTGTGATCAATGGCTGAGTGGAGAAGTGTGACCACACTTTCTTTGTTGATGTTTTTGGAGGCGGCGGCTAACTTTGCCAGGCCGTCGGCTTCGATGTTCCGTGCTCTGGGAATTTCTTCGAAGCGACATTCGTCAAATGTGGCCATTAGTTTGCGTATTTCTGTCTGATACTTTTGCAGCCTCTGCTCTTTGATTTGGTAAGTCCCAGTGACTTGGTTTACCACGAGTTGGGAGTCGCAGTGGAGGAGTATTCGGCGAGCCCCACACTTGGTGTCCAGTTTCATTCCTGCAATAACGGCCTCATACTCGACCTCGTTGTTAGTCATTTCTGCGCAGCGTACGGACTAGAGAATTGTTTTGCCCTTGGGGACCTCAAGAACGAGTACTAGTCCCAATCCCGATGCATCGACGGCGCCATCCATATAAAGGACCCATACGTCATTTTTGGAGGATGCGCGTTATGCCTCGAGTACAGCCTTTGGAAGGACTTCCGTGCCGAAGTCAGCGATAAAGTCAGCTAGGACTTGTGACTTGATGTCGGTCCTTGGAAGGTACGTGATATCATGCTCGCTGAGCTCAACGGCCCATCTGGAGAGTCTCCATGAGAGTTCGGGTTTGTGTAGGACGCTCCTTAAAGGGAAGGTTGTTACTACCTGTATGGGATGGCATTGGAAATAGGGTCGTAGCTTTCGTGAAGCTACTACGAGTGCCAATGCTAGCCTCTCAAGGTGGGGGTACGGGGTTTCGGCATCCACCATAGTTTTGCTTATATAATAAATAGGAGACTGCATACCTTTATTTTCAAGCACTAGGACGGCGCTGACTGCGGGTTCTGATACGACCAAATATACCAACAACGGCTCGCCTGGGTTGGCTTTCACTAGTAGGGGTGGTGGAAAATATGCTTTCAAGTTCTTCAGGCCTCTACACATTCTTCGTTACACTGTAGTCCCTGGTCTTTCTTCAATACACCAAAGAACTTGTGGCACCTGTCGGAGAAGCGTGAGAAGAACCTGGAGAGGGCAGCTATGCGACCCGTCAGCTTTTACACTTGCTTTTTGCTGCTTAGCATTTCTGGGATGGCTTCTATTGCCTTGATCTAGTCAGGGTTGACTTCGATGCCCCTTTGTGATACCAGAAATCCCAGGAACTTTCCCGAGGCTACGCCAAAAGTGCATTTTTCGGGATTCAATTTAATACCGTACCTCCTTAATATTTCGAAGGCTTCTTTTAGGTGGATGAGGTGGTCTTCCTTTTTTTATGACTTGACCAGCATGTCACCGATGTATACCTCCATCGTCTTGCCGAGTTGTTCTTTGAACATCGTAGTCACCAGCCTTTGGTAAGAGGCTCCCGCGTTCTTAAGCCCGAAGGGCATTACCTTATAGCAATATGTCCCCTGGTGAGTGATGAAAGTTGTTTTCTCCTGATCCTCCTTGGCCATCATGATCTGATTGTAGCCGGAATACGCATCAAGGAAGCTCAACAACTCATGTACTGCCGTTGCGTCTATCAGCTGGTCGATGTGGGGTTGCGGGAATGAGTCATTTGGACATGATTTGTTTAGATCGGTGAAATCTACACACATCCGCCACTTCCCATTTTTAAAACCATTACTACGTTGGCGACCCATTCCAGGTACTTCGACTCCCTGGTGGAGCCATTAGTCAGCATCTTGTCTACTTCTTCACTCACTGCTTTGTTGATGGCGGCGTTGAATTTCCTTCTTGCTTGCTGCACAGGAGGGTGTAATGGGTCGACGTTCAGTTTGTGGGAGGAGGCAATTTCTCTTGGAATTCTTGGCATATCTGCATGGGAAAAAGCAAATATTTCCGCATGGTTAGATAAAAATTCACGGTATATACCTGGATCTGATAGGTCGTGGCCTATGTAAGCTTTCTTCGCGAGATCGCTATTGACTGGACGGGGTCGAGGTCTTCGATCATAGCCTTGCTAGCCTCGATGTCATCGGGATCTTTGATAGAGCTTTCTGTCGGGCGGACCTTAGTCCTCGACAGGGCTGATTGTTATGCTTCGGCGCTTGCTCCCTTAAGTTGCTTGGTGTGCGTGTAATCCTGAGCAATTTTTTAGCCCTCTTGGGTGGTGGCAGCTTGCCTCGTATGCTGTGCACTCCCCATAGGGTTGGGAATTTGATCACTTGATAGAAACTAGAGGGGACAACCCTCATGGCATGTATCCATAGGCGTCCGATAATGGCGTTGTATGTCGTTCCTTGGTTCATTACGTGGAAAGTGGTTTCCATCGTAACTCTTCCTAACAAAACAGGCAGCGTTACCTCGCCAAAGGTTCTTTCCACTGCATTAATAAAACCAGTTAGTGTTATGCAGCGTGGAATTATCTTATCCTCGAGTCCCATAAGTGCAAGGACTCTTGCATGAATGATACATGCGCCGCTGCCATCGTCTACCATGATCCTTTTAACATCGCTATCTACTATACGTAAAGTAATAACTAAGGCATCATAATGAGGAAAGCATAAACCGTCGGTATCAGACATATCGAAGGTGATACTATCTTCGAAGTTGTTATATCGTTTGTGAGCGATGGTTTGCTTTGACTTGTGAGTGGTTGTGAATTTGACATGAATTATTGCTGAGTCATTGTCGTCCCCAATGATCATGTTGATGGTGCGTGTTGGTGAGGGCGGCCTTGGCGGGCCGTGAGGTTGTTCCCGCCCGCAAGGGAAGTTGAGTTTCCCTTTGTCGCTGAACAGTTCTTCCAGGAACCCTTGGTTCAGCATCCAGACCACCTCCTGTCGGAGACCTGTGCAGTCTTCTATTCTGTGCCCCCGTTCCTGGTGGAACTCGCATAGGGCGTTTGATTTTCTTGTGGTAGGGTCGGACTTCATCTTCGCTGGCCATTGTACTTTGTTGCCCAGCTTTTCCAGTGCATACACTACTTCTGAATGAGATTCACAAATGTTATGTGCAGATAATGAAGGGGCATACCTCTATCGCTCCTTAGTGGGGCGACATGTCGTTGTAAGGCGTCCGCGTGCCTTGGTGGCGGCAGATACGAGGATCTGATGTATAGTCGGTGTCTTTCCCTGTTGAGGCATGGGACTTGTTCCCGTCGTCCCTCGCTGCGTCGGTCCCTTCGGATTTCTGGGTGCACCATTGTCAACCGCCGGGTTGGGACGTTAAGGTCGTCGTCATATCCACGCACCTCGGCAGAATAGGCGTTGTGTATCTCTTCCCAGGTGGTGGGGGGATATTTCAGGAGATGGCTGAGAAGCTTTTTGGTTGCCCTTGAGCCGTCTCTGTTGAGCCTGTTCTGAAAGGCGGCAACTTTCATGCCTTCGTTTGGTAGGCTCATTCTGACCCTGTTGAACATAGCTAGGAACTCCCTGAGTCCTTCTCCTGGGGTCTGTCGTACAACAAAAATGTCGTTGACTCGTGCTTCTGCCTTCCTTGCTCCTGCGTGGGCGGTGGCAAATTTATCCTCCATCTCCTCGAATGTGGAGATGCTTTTGGCCGGTAGCTGTGAGTGCCACGTTCGGTCCCCTCCTGTTAACGTTTCGCCAAACTTCTTCAGAAGTACGGATGGTACCTGCTCTTTTGACATATCGTTGCCTTTGACAGCTGTGACATAGTGAATCAGGTGGTCCTCGGGATCTGTGGTCCCGTCATATACCTTCAAGTAGGGGGCATTTTGAAGGTCTTCGGGATAGGGTATGGCGCAGCTCCTTCTATGTAGGGTTGTTCAACAAACCTCCCCACGTCTCGCTTTGGTAGTAACTTAGGCGCACCTGGGATTTTATCCACCCTTTCTTGGTGCTCCTTCATCTAGTCGGGAAGCAACCTATTTTCGCTTTCCATTTCTTCCATCTTTTAGAGGATGGTTGTGAGTATGCCGGCGTTAGCTTGAGCATCGACGGTCACGTTGTCCGTTCTCATGGCCTCGAGTTCATCTTCGGCTGCAATGTGATCTGTTGCTGGGATGCATCTATCATTTTGAGGCGGCTTCTTAGCTAGACTGCTCAGAGTGTTTGTCAGCCACTCTTCCAGTAACCTTTTTACCTCTGGGGGTGCTTCTTTAGTTGTAGATGTTGAAGCCTCTCTTTCTCGTGGAACCACCATATCTTTCGACGAGGAAGGTAGGTTTTTCATGCTTATCAAGGTACTAGGGGTTGCGTGTAGTGCATATCCTTTAGCAGCTGCCTTGAGAGTGCCTGTGAGATCTGTTCTTACATCCAAGATAGCTTTCATTCTTGCGTTGTTCTCAGCCATTTTAGGTCGCAGAGAGTTATTTTTTTTAAGGATCTCTAGAAGCAAGCTACAGCTTTGATTCTCGAAATCCTCACAGACGGCGCCAAATTGTTTGGCTAAAAAGTTATGCAAATACTTAAATAGCTCTTAAACAATCAAAAATAATATGGGTTAATCAGAATCAAGAGTAATATGAATAGAGAGTATAGTATGATTTGAGATCTGTGCTTATAGTGTAAACAATTCGAGATACAAGAACAATAAGACAAGTAGTGAGCTCTACACAAGAGAGAGAGATAGAGAATCTGATATAGAGATAGAGAGAGAGTTGTATATTTTCAATTGCAAAATAAACAATAGTCTTTACAAAGGGAAGGTTCCCTTTATATACTAAGGGACCTTCCTCGAAATAATCAAAGAAAAGTAAAAGGGTTGGTGGTCTCAGTGTACGAGTGTCAGAGCTCGAAACGACGTTATAGTGAGTCATGTCACTCGGTCCATCTACTAACCAAGACCGGCCTTACTCGAGTCGACCATCATCAGGCCGCTCTCTTTGCTGAGGGCGTACGTAGATAGCGCAGAAACATAGGGAACCAAATTTGCCCAATACAAAAATAATTTTTTATTTATATATATAATATAATATTTTTTATATACGTAATATAATTTTTGAATAAAAAATATACAACTGACCACCTTTCATTATATGCGGTTATACCATTGTGTTTCTGAGGCGTTAAAATCAGGGGTAGTTTCATGGGAACCTCAACAATTAGTATCCAGCTACAAAAATTTGAAGAGAAAAGATATAGCCCACGTTATAATTATTCAACAGGATGAGTCAATACGTTGGCTTTGGAAGGAGGCTTTAAGCCTTTACTGGCTGGCTAATTAATTCTTCAGATTTTTTAATCATGTTTGATTGATCATTCCTACTTCCTAAAAAATATTGAATTATTAATCTTGAATAATGATCTGTCCTTTCTCTTTACTTTATTCACTTGCAACTTCCGTGTGATTAGACCTGCAATGATGTATGGGGCGGAGTGCTGGCCCGTGAAGAACTCGCATGTTCAGAGAATGAAGGTTGCGGAGATGAGGATGCTTAGGTGGATGTGCGGACACACCAGGCTAGATAAGATTAAGAATGAAGTTATTCGATAGAAGGTGGGGTGGCCCCGGTGAATGAGAAGATGCGAGAAGCGAGGCTGAGGTGGTTCGGGCATGTGCGGAGAAGAAGTCTCGATGCCCCGGTGAGGAGCTGCGAGCGGCTGGAGATTGTTGGCGGTCGGCGAGGCAGAGGGAGGCCTAAGAAGTATAGGGGAGAGGTGATTAGGCAGGACATGACTAAAATGCAGGTTTCCGAGGACATGGCCCTTGATAGGAAAGTCTGGAGGTCTAGAATCAGGGTTATAGGATAGGGGCTCCTAGAGTTTTTCGTACGCCTCTTCCGGGGTTGGGTGTGGGTCAGCAGGGTTACCCATAGATGATTTGTGCTTTAGCTTATGTCCCCCTATGACTGTTACTTATGGTAGTTACTGTATGATATTATTGCATGCGATTGTATTTATGTTTCGTATGTTTAGATAATTATTTACGCTATTTACGCTGGAGTTACTAATGCTTTATTGTTTTTGTTTTTGTCTCTGTTTTTGTTTTACTGCTGTTTTTCCTTTTATCCTATGAGCCGGGGGTCGATTGGAAACAGCCTCTCTGCCCTTTCGGGTTGGGGTAAGGCTTGTCTACATATTACCCTCCCCAGACCCCACCTGATGGGAGTATACTGGGTAGTTGTTGTTGTTGTTGTTGTAACTTCCGTGTGAAAAAATTATTAACCACAAAAAGAAAGAACATAGATTAATAAAATTAAAAAATATCATTCAATACATTAGTTAAAGTGCAGAGTTTTAATCACAAATTTACAAGCTCAATACAAAAACTTATTTAGCTTAATGCAGAGTTTTAATCACTTGCACACTTGCTCGGGTTAAACTTCAAATATTGAGTCGCCTTTGGAACAAGTGCTTTACCCCCAAGTGGTATAACTTTCTGATGTGAATTCGAATTAATCGGCTCTTAAAGTTGTTGGGTTTTATTAGTTAAACAAAAGAGGTGTAAATGAAAAATAGTGGGAAAAGAAATAAAGGGAAATGAAATTTTAAATTGGTCCCTTTTACAAAAGAATTTTGTGCCTCATTGGATAGGAAAAGGAAAATTCTTGTGCTTATATATGGAAGCACTTCTTCTAACTCTTAAAGAATTGAGAAGAGAGCAAGACTCGCTCCGTCGTCGTCGCTCGCTTGACTTCGACTATGAATAGTAAAGTCTTGGCACTATTTTCCAACAATCAAATTACCAGTCATTCTGTTTAACAAAAATTCAAATAATTTTTGCTGAATAGTTACCTCTTTAAACGAACTAGTAGTTTTGTATTTATTGGGACTCAATTTTGTTGGCTATAAATAGAGAGGCTCAGCCTCATTTTTCTACCACCGAATTTGAAAATCTCTTCCCTCTATCTTCTGCATTTTGCATTGTTTTCAAAGCAAAAACGTAGGTATTTTGGGTGATTTGTTCCGTCATTTAAGTTCGCCGAAGTTTTGTGACTTGAAATGCTACCATCACAGAATAGTTATTCCGTTCTATCTTGGGAGGAATTAATCTGAAACCTTAAACAATTGTGAGGGGATTAGATTACTTAAAAATATACAAAAAATTTATGCTCGAATCTTTTTATTTTCTTAAACTAACATTTTCTGATTTTCTGATTTTGAATACAGAGTAATTACAAAAGTGAGTTCCGGACTGAAACAAAAGAATAAGATATTCCATCAGGTCATAAATTTAAAGAGAAAAAAAAAAGAAAAAGAAAGGAAATTAGATTCTACTATATGCTTTGATCTGGCAGTAGGGCTCCCACATACTAGGACCGTGAAAAAGAGCCAATGTTGTGCCGTGCATTCACAATTTAGCCACGTGGGTTTGCTATAAGTTGCTGGGTGCGGTAAAGCCAAATGTCAATAGTCCTGAAATATAAAAACCAAAATGTGCATATACTAAAATACATTAGAACAGCCATATGGGGACCGGTACGCCTACCTGACGAGACCTATTTGAATTTTTCTTATTTATTACATCGGACCGGGTCAGAGGAGAAAGGAAAGAGGATTGATAGAGTTTGAACCGTTGGTAAAAGCACCTTCACATATAATTATTAGGTTTTGAATTCAAGTCACACTCAAAGAAAAGTGTGAAAATACTATAAATTCTTTTTGTATTGGACAAATTTGATCCCCTTAATTCTTACGATATTTACGTACATCCTTGATAAAGAGAGCGGTCTAATTATGATCGACTTGAGTAAGGCCGACCTTAGTTAGTGGATGGACCCAATATGATCGATTTGACAGAGCTTATCGAGTGAGCAAATCCTCAACCCCACCTTATTACTAGATTCACCTTTTTTTTTTTAGTTTTTTGTTTAATACCGTTAGATATTTGAATTCATTAACCTGACCAACTCAAATTTTCCCCGCATAAACTCATTTAAAGCGAAACATCTTTTAACTATTAGAATCTATTTGGAAAGGCACCTTAGAATTGAATTTGGATGTAATTGGATGTAATTATACAGTTTGGCATGTTTGTATGGCCAAGTAATTACTTGGTCAGTATGAAACTGGGTGTAATTGGAAAGGAGTAATTACACTCTCCAATTCTCAAGGGAGAGGTGAGAATTGATGGTAATTACACTATGTAATTACAAGATTGCTTTTTAGTTTCTTCTTTATTTAATTTTTATTTTCTTTATAACTTTTTATTTCATATTGTAATTGTATTTTTTACTTTTTAATTTGTTTTAAAATTTTAAAATATTTTTCTTTATACATTATTTATCTTTTATTTGTCTTTCTTTACTTTTTGTTATTTCATGTAATTGCTTATATTTTATTTTTTACTTATTTTATTATTCTATTTATTTGAAACTATACCTCCTAATATTATAAATAATGAATCATTAACAAACTCGTCATAGAAGGAGTGATGCAATTGAAGTGAAATTTCATTGTTAAATGTGGTTAGCAATATTAGTTATAATATGATTACTTATTAATTTATATTCACAAAAATATACATCGTAAATACCAAATATAATATTATTTATATTTATAAAAATTTATAGGCATATATTTATTATATTGTCTTTTAAGTTTTCATAATTATTCAATTTAAAATTTAATCTAACTGTGTAATTATACTTGTGCAGCCAAACAGTAAACTTGTAATTACACTGTAATTACACTATGACAAACAAGCAGGTCGTCATAATGACACAACTAGGTAATTACTGGGTTGTGTAATTACTACCCTAGTAATTACACCAATTCCAATTACAGGGTGGCTTTCCAACCAGACTCTATTTTTCACTTTCAAGAGTTGGGAGAAATTTGAAAATAGACAGATTTACAATTGGGCATTTAAATATAGCCCAGTTTCAAAAGTAATCGAAATTTATCACTTTTTATGTAAAGATAAATTTGAACGAAAACATTGTTCAAAACCCAAAAAATACACATGTATATTATGTGACGACCCAAAGGGTCATCACTGTAATTCTCTCTTTCTCCGTGCTTCCGAGGCCTTGAAAACCTCTTATTTGGTCGCCTCAACTTGCGTGTGCAGTCCGAATGCGAAGCCGAAAAGTTTTTATGTGGAAATATATAAACTTTTTGTTAAAAAACAATGAATTTTTATAATAATATTAATATAGTTGACTTTGGTCAATATTTTGGGTAAACGGACCCGGACCCGTGATCTGACGGCCCCGGAGAGTCCGTAGGAAAATATGGGACCTGGGCGTACTCCTGGAATCGAATTTCGAGGCCCTAGGCATGAGTACATAATTTTTTAAAGAAATTATTTATTTGAAAATGATATGAAAAATTAAAATGAAAATGAGTTAGAAAATATAGGTATCGGGCTCGTATTTTGATTTCGACGCCCGGTACAGGTCTTAAATGAGCGTTAAGCGCTTCCTGTGAAATTTGATCGAAATCGGACGTCGTTTGACGTGTTTCGGACAAAAAATGGAAAATCTGGAAGTTATGAACTTCAAAATGAACTTATGTGTTTTGGAGGTTGATTCTTTGATTTTGATGTTATTTTGGCGATTTGATCGCCCGAGCAAGTTCGTAGGAGGTTAATGAGTTAGTGTGTGTGTTTGGATGGGAGCCCTGAGGTCTCGCGAGTGACTTCGGGTGTGGTTCGGGATGTTTTTACACTTAGAAACACATCAGATTTTCTTCAATTTTTGCACATAGAAATTCTTCTACGTGATCGCAACCTCAGCCACGCGAGCGCACTGTTTTGGCTTTAACCTCTACATAATCGCAGCTATCCACATCATCGCGTAGTTTTCCACTTTCCCCTTCTCCGCGTTCGCGTACCAGCCCACGCGATCGCATAGGCCAAATTGACCCCTCAGTGATTTTTCCTCTACGCGATCGCGTATCTCCCAGACTTCCTTCATCGTGATCGCGAAGGGAAATTTCGCCCAGTGATTTTTATGTTAAAACTAAACAGTGTGCACGGCATTTTCACACTTTTTGCTCACGAACCCTTATTCTTCACCCTCCATTGAAGAGTCTCAAGCGTCCCTTCCTCCATAACTCTTTGGGTAAGTAATCTTAACATCGTTTCCTCATTATTTCATCATCTAATCAGTAAAATCCTAGCCTAAAATATAAAATCAAAGTAAGAATTAGGGCTTTTGGGTAGAGTTAGGTTTTTGAGAATTTTGGGCGATTCAACCTCAATTTGGAGTCGAATCTTAAAACAAATTGCATATTTGAACTCGTGGGAATATTGGTGATTGGGGTTTTGGTCCGAGCCTCGGGTTTGGACCATGTGGGCCCGAAGTCATATTTAGGTATTTTTGGAAGAAATATAGGAAATTCATTTATTAGATATGGAATTGTATTCTTGAGCAATTATTGATAATGTTAAGCTAATTATGGCTAGATATTGTTGTTTCAGAGTCGGATTCTAGAGGAAAAGTGGTGTTAGAGGCTTGATTGCTATTTTTCGGACCGAGGTAAGTGCTTAATGTAACCTTGGCTTGAGGGAATAGGATTAGAGTGTTTTATTGCTATTTGCTAAATGTTAGAGTACGGTGTATAGGCATGCTGATGAGTATCTATACACCGGTGTCTGGAATGACCGTGAGTTGTAAATGCTTTTGAATCGAAAGATATGATAAAACTGTCTTGTTAAGTTGATAGTTTCCATGTAAAGTGTTGGTTAAGAACGAAATGAATTAAAAGAGTTTGTGAAGAAATGATTCTCTTGCCGAGATGAGTAGGTTGTTACTATTAAATTCTCCCTTGCCGGGATATTCGGGCTGTTAGTTGTACCCTTGCTGGGTTTACTTGTTATATAGTTGTTCTCCCCTAATGGGACCTCCCTTGGAGAGATTATTAGAGATAATCAATTATAATATGGGATCGTGTGGCATGCCGACCACTTATGAATTACAATACGAAATCATGTGGCACGCCGACCACAGCATATATTGACGATTGTTACTGGCGTGAGATGCCGGTGACATTGTGCACTGATAAAATAGGATCATGTGGCGCGCCATCCACTTATATACTACACTATGGGATCGTGTCGCACGCCGTCCAATTAGATTATAAATTATGGGATCATGTGGCGCGCTGTCCACTGTAGATATGTGTATCATAAAACCCGGAATAGATCTGTTGTTGTTTCTGATGTTCTATTTTCATCTAGTACTCCCCATAGCATGTCCCCTCCCAACTTTATTTGTATTATTATGTTATTTTTTCTTTCCCGTACTTGTATATCATATTGCACAGGTTAATTGTGGTAGGTCCTGTCTAGCCTCGTCACTACTTTGTCGGGGTTAGGCCAGGCATTTACCAGCACATGGGGTCGGTTGTGCTGATGCTACACTTCTGTGCCTTTTTTGCACAGGTCAGGAGACAGCTTACGGACTGCAGCAGTAGCTCAGGAGCGTGCCATTAGTCTAGAGACTCCTAGGTAGTTCACTGGCGTGCGAAGGCCCTGAGTCTCTTCTACTTCATTTCAGTTTGTTTATTTGTATTGAGACAGACTCTTGCGTATTTTCCTTCAGATTGATGTTTTTAGTATTCCTTTAGTAGTCCGTAAGTGGTGACACCAGATACTGGGTAGAGACTTGTTATAAACTTTCGCACTTTACTATTGTTTTCATTAAAAGTCTTCCGCGTATTTATAATTATTTATTTCAGTTTGTTATACTGTTTAGAGTAAAGCTTTGTGAAATGTTTAAAACGATTGGCTTGCCTAGCTTCGATAGTAGGCGCCATCACGACCCCGGTTGTGGGAAATTCGGGTTGTGACAAGTTGGTATCAAAGCACTAGGTTACTTGGGTATCACAACTCACGGACAAGCTCGGTAGAGTCTGAGGGATCAGTACGGAGGCGTCTGTATTTATCCCCCAGAGGCTACAAAGTTAGGAAAATTGCAGTTTGTTCATTCTTGTCATGCGATTTTGTTTCTCAAATATTGATTGTCGTTCTACTCTGTTCTTTCGCAGATGGCGAGAACACATGCGTCTTCTTCTACCGTGCAACAGCCCGAGCCCCCAGCAGCAGATCCCGTGAGGGGTAGAGGCCGAGGCCGTGGTAGGGGCAAACTTCAACCCAGGCATCAGTTCAAGAGGTGGAGCCTCATTTTGACTTTGATGAGGAGGTTCCAGCCTCAGCAGCTCCAGTGGGCCCAGCTCAGGTCCCAGGAGGGGTTATGTTTTCCCCGGATCTCCAGGATGCTCTCGTCTGTATAGCAGGCTTTATGGATAGTGTCACTAGAGCGGGTTTACTGCCAGTAGCACCAGCCACTTCTCAGGCTGGAGGAGGGCTTCAAACTCCTACTACGAGTACTTTGGAGCAGGTAGCTCCCCGGACTGAGGTTCCACTGTTTCAGCCCACAGTGGCAGCTCACACAGGTATTACAGCTCAGGCCGGGGATGTAGCGCCCATGTATTCGGATGCTTTGTGGAGACTTGATCGGTTCTCCAAGCTTTTCACCACCACTTTCAGTGATAATTCATTGGAGGATACCCAGGATTTTCTATTCAGCTGTCATGAGATCCTCAGGACTATGGGTATAGTGGAGACCAATGGGGTCGATTTTTGCACCTTCAGGCTTGCAGGATCCACCAAGACATGGTGGAGAGATTATTGCCTATTTAGACCAGCAGGGTCTCCAGATTTGACATGGGATTAGTTTGCAGAGTTATTCTTGGAGAAATTTCTCCCCGTCACTAAGCGGGAGGCACTTCGTAGACAGTTTGAGCGCCTCCGTCAGGGCTCCATGACAGTACACAGTATGAGACTAGATTTATTGATTTGGCACGCCATGCAGTTGTGATACTTCCTATAGAACGGGAGGTGGTCCGGAGATTCATTGATGATTCATTCAGTCGATCCGTCTTCAGATGGCCATGGGAGTTGGTAGCGATATTTCCTTTCAGGAGGCGGACAATATGGCCCGCTGGGTAAAGATGGTAGTCGCTCGAGAAGGTATTCAGGGGTCAGATAAGAGGCCTCAACATTCTGGTAGATTCAGTGGTACCTCATCTGGAGGTAGGGATTCATATGACAAAGGCCATCCCCCGAGGCCCTTTCAGTCAGCCCTCCAGGTTTCTCGTGGTACTCCAGGTGGTCGCAGTTCTCAGCCACAGTATTCTAACCATCAGCTCTTCAGCTCACCATCAACTCCTATCAGCGCACCACAACTTCTATATTCTCAGCAGCCTAGGGCTTGTTTCACTTACGGTGACCTGAGGCACATTGGCAAGTATTGCCCTCGAGCTTCCAGCAGTTCACAGTAGCACGGTCCTCATCCCATGATTCAGGCTACCCATCCAGCTAGAGGCAGGGGTAGAGGCCATAGAGGTGGAGGTAGGGAGCATAGAGGTGGAGCTCAAACCGCCAAAGGCAGGGTTCAGCCCGCAACAGATTGTCCTAGAGACGAGGTGGGGGAAAGCTCGTTGTTATGCTTTGCCGGCCAGGCTAGAGGCCGACTAATCAGATGCTGTGATTACAGGTACTATACTGGTATGTGATAGGGGTGCTTCTATGTTATTTAACCCAGGATCTACGTATTCTTATGTGTCATCCTATTTTGCACCCTATTTGATCATGCCTAGTAAGGCTTTGGGTATTCATATACATGTGTCCACACCGGTTGGTGATTCTATAGTGGCCGACCGAGTGCATCGTTTATGTGTGGTTGTATTTGAGGGTGGGTCTTGAGACCCGTGTCGACTTATTGCTCTTAGATATGGTGGACTTTGATGTTATTTTAGGGATGGATTAGTTGTCCCCGTATTATGCTATTTTGGATTGTCACGCCAAGACCGTGACCTTGGCCTTACCAGATTTGCCTCAACTTGAGTGGAGAGTGACCCAGGTCATGCCACCCGCATTGTTATTTTGTATGTCAAGGCTCGACGTATGGTCGAGAAGGGGTGTCTAGCATATCCGGCTTATGTTCGCGACTCCATCGTAGAGGTTTCAGCTATTGACTATGTTCCTGTTGTACGGGAGTTCCCTGAGGTTTTCCCTTCAGACCTACCGGGTATGCCGCCCGACAGGGATATTAATTTCTGTATTCATCTGGCTCTAGGCAATCAGCCTATTTCCATCCTGCCGTATCTCATGGCCCCGCCAAAGTTGAAAGAATTGAAGGAGCAGCTTCAGGACTCGCTTGATAAGGGTTTCATTAGACCTAGTGCATCACCTTGGGGTGCACCAGTGTTGTTTGTGAAGAAAAAGGATGGGTTGATGAGGATATGTATTGATTATCGGTAGTTGAACAAGGTGACGATAAAGAACAAGTATCCACTGCCGAGGATTGATGATTTGTTCGACAAGCTTCAGTGTTCTAGGGTGTTCTCAAAGAAAGATTTGAGGTCTAGTTATCATCATCTGACGATTAGGGCATCTGATGTCCCTAAGACAGCTTTTCGCACTCGGTATGGGCATTTTGAGTTCTTGGTCATGTCATTTGTATTAACAAATGCCCCCGCAGCATTTATGGAGTTGAAGAACCGAGTGTTTAGGCCCTACTTGGATTTGTTTGTGATTGTATTCATTGACGAAATTTTGATATACTCCCGCAGTCAGGAGGAGCACGAGCAGCACCTCAGAGTGGTTCTTCAAACTCTGAAGGATAGTTAGTTGTATGCCAAGTTCTCGAAGTGCAAGTTATCGTTGAGTTCAGTCGCATTCCTGGGTCATGTCGTATCACCAGGTGGACCCGAAAAAGATAGAGGCAGTTAAGAACTAGCCTCGACCAGCTTCGGCTACAGATATCCGAGCTTCTTGGGGTTAGCTGGTTACTACACACATTTTGTGGAGGGGTTTTCATCCATCGCAGCCCTGATGACTAAATTGGCCCAGAAGAGTGCCCAGTTCAGGTGGTCAGATAAGTGCGAGGGGAGCTTCCAAAAGCTCAATGCATCTCTGACTACGGCACCGGTATTGGTTTTGCCCATGGGATCTGGGCCTTATACTGTTTATTGTGACGTCTCGCGTGTTGGGCTTGTCACAGTGTTGATGCAGAATGGCAAGGTCATAGCATATGCTTCGAGGCAATTTAAGATCCAAGAGAAGAATTATCCAGTTCATGACCTAGAGTTGGCAGCCATTGTTCATGCCTTGAAGATCTAGAGGCATTATTTATATGGTGTGACGTGTGAGGTGTACAGGGATCACAAGAGCCTTGAGTACTGGTTCAAGCAGAAAGAGTTGAATTTGAGACAGCGGAGGTGGTTGGAGTTGTTGAAAGACTGTGATGTTTCTATCTTATACCACCCGGGGAAGGCCAATGTGGTAGCAGATGCATTGAGTAGGAAGTCCGCAAGCATGGGTAGCCTCGCCTATATTCCGGTTAGCCATAGACCGCTTGCCTTGGATGTTCAGGCCCAAGCCAATCGATTTGTGAGATTGGATATTTCTGAGCCTAGGAGGGTGTTAGCTTGCACGGTTGCTTGTTCGTCATTGATGGAGCGTATCAGGGAGCGTCAGTTTGACGATCCCCATTTGTGTGTCTTGAGAGACACGGTGCAGGGGGGAGGTGCCAAGGAAATGACCTTGGGAGATGATGGCGTATTGATATTGCAGGGGCAAGTTTGTGTGCCCAATGTTGATGGTATTCGGGAGTCGATCTTGACGGAGGCCCACAATTCTCGATATCCTTTTCACACTGGTGCCGCAAAGATGTATCAGGATTTGAGACAGCATTATTGGTGGCGTTGAATGAAGAAAGACATTGTTGCATATGTGGCTCGTTGTCTGAATTGTCAGCAGGTTAAGTACGAGCATCAGAGGCCCGGTGGGTTATTTTAGAGGATTGAGCTTCCGGAGTGGAAGTGGGAGAGAATCACCGTGGGACCAGTTGTTGCCTTTAGTAGGGTTTTCCCACAACAACAGCTACCAGTCCAGCATTCAGATGGCTCCGTATGAGGCGTTATATGGTAGGCCCTGTCGATCCCCAGTTGGATGGTTTGAGTCGGGAGAGGCACGAATATTGGGTACAGATCTAGTATAGGAGGCCTTGTATAAGTTCAAGATCATTCAGGACGGACTTCGGTCAGCTCAGTCTAGGCAGAAGAGTTATGCAGATCGTAAGGTCAGGGATGTTGCTTTCATGGTTGGTGAGCGAGTATTGCTCTGTGTATCGCCTATGAAGGGCATGATGAGATTCGGGAAGAAGGGCAAGCTTTTTCCTAGGTTTATTTGCCCATTTGAGATTCTCGATAGCATGGGAAAGGTGGCTTATAGACTTGCCTTGCCGCCTAGCTTGTTAACCGTGCAGCCGATTTTTCACGTATTCATGCTTCGGAAGTATGACGGCAATCCTTCCCACATGTTAGATTTCAGTACTGTCCAATTAGACAAGAATCGATCATATGAGGAGGTCGGTGGCTATTTTAGACCGGCAGGTTCGACAGTTGAGGTCGAGGAGTTTTCCTTCAGTGCGTGTTTAGTGGAGAGGGCAACCTCCTGAGGAATCGACCTCGGAGTCCGAGTGTGATATGCGGAGCCGTTATCCCCATCTATTCTCCGACTCGGGTACTTCTTTCTTTTGTCCGTTCGAGGAGGAACGGTTGTTTTAGAGTTGGAGGATATGACGACCCAAAGGGTCATCACCGTAATTCTCCCTTTATCCTTGCTTCCAAGGCCTTGAAACCTCTTATTTCATTGCCTCAATTTACGTGCACAGTCCGAGCGCGACGCCGAAAAGTTTTTATGCGGAAATATATGAACTTTGTGTTAAAATAAAACTATGAATTTTTATAATAATATTGATATAGTTGACTTTGGTCAACATTTTGGGTACACTGACCCGGACCCGTGATGTGACAGTCCCAGAGAGTTCGTAGGAAAATATGGGACCTAGGAATATTCCCGGAATCGAAATATGAGCTCCCGAGCCTGAGTACGGAATTTTTGAAAGAAATTATTTATCTGAAAATGATATGAAAAATTGAAATAAAAATGAGTTAGAATATATAGGTATCGGGCTCATATTTTAGCTCCAATGCCCGGTACAGCTCTTAAATGAGCGTTAAGCGCTTCCTAGGAAAACTGGTCAAAATCGGACGTCGTTTGACATGTTTTGGACTAAAAATGGAAATTTTGGAAGTTATGAACTTTGAAATGAACATATGAGTTTTGGAGGTTGATTCTTTGATTTTGGTGATTTGATTGCCGAGCAAGTTCGTAGGAGGTTAATGAGTTAGTGTGTGTATTTGGTTTGGAGCCCCAAGGGCTCAGGAGTGATTTCGAGGGTGGTTCGGGATATTTTGTACACTTAGAAACACATCAGATTTTCCGCAATTTTTGCACAACGAAATCTTCTACGCGATCGCGACCTCAGCCACGCGATCGCACTATTTTGGCTTCTATCTGTACACGATCACAGCTTCATTCATGCGATCGCATAGCTTTCCGCTCCCCTTTCTCCACGTTCGCGTGCCGGCCCACATGATTGCATAGGCCAAATTGACCCCTCCATGATTTTTCCTCTGCGTGATCGCAGCAACCCTCATGCGATCGCGTAGCTCCCAGAATTCCTTCACCGCGATCGCGTTCCCATTCATGCGATCGTGAAGGGAAATTTCTCCAAGTAATTTTTAAGTTAAAAATCAGCTGGTTCGGGCATGTGGGGAGGAGAAGTTCTGACGCCCCGGTGAAGAGTTATGAGCGACTGACGGTGGTTGGCATGAGGGAAGGCAGAGGGAGACCTAAGAGGTATTAGGAAGAGGTTATTAGGCATGACATGGCTAGAATGCGGATTTTCGAGGATATGGCCCTTGGTAGAAAAGTCTAGAGGTCTAATATTAGGATTGTAGGATAGGAGCTCCTAGAATTTTATGTACTTCTTTCCCGGGGTTGGATGGGGCTTGACAGGGCTTTCCTTAGATGATTTGTGCATTGGATTGTGTCCCCCTTATGGTAGTTATTTATGGTAATTAATGTTTGATATTATTGCATGCCATTTTATTTATGGTTCTTATGATTAGATAACTATTTACACGATTTCTGCAGGAGTTACTAATGCTCTTTTGTTTTTGTTTTGGTTTTTGTTTTTGTTTTCCCTTCCTTCCCTTAGCCGAGCGTCGATTGGAAGCAGCCTCTCTGCCCTTTCGGGTAGGGGTAAGGCCTGTCCATATATTACCCTCCCCAAATTACTAGATAGTTGTTGTTGTTGTTGTTGATTTTTAAGTTAAAACAGAACCGTGTGCACGACATTTATACACTCTTTGCTCACGAACCCTTCTTCTTCACCCTCCATTCAAAAGTCTCAAGCTTCCCTTCCTCCATAACTCTTTGGGTAAGTAATCTTATCATCGTTTTCTCATTATTTCATCATCTAATCACTAAAATCCTAGCCTAAAAATATGAAATCAAAGTAGGAATTAGGGCTTTTGGGTAGAGTTAGATTTTAGAGAATTTTGGGCGATTCAACCTTGATTTGGGGTCGCATCTTAAAACAAATTGCATATTTGAACTCGTGGAGTGTGGGTGATTGGGGTTTTGGTCCGAGCCTCGAGTTTGGACCATGTGGGCCCGGAGTCGAATTTTGGTATTTTTGGAAGAAAGATATGAAATTCATTTCTAAGCTATGGAATTGTATCCTTGAGCTATTATTGATAATTATGAACTAATTATGGCTAGATATCGTTGTTTTAGAGTCAGATTCTAGAGGAAAGCGGTGTTAGAGGCTTGATTGCTATTTTTTGGGCCGAGGTAAGTGTTTGATCTAACCTTGGCTTGAAGGAATATGATTAGAGTGATTGATTGCTATTTGCTAAATGATAGAGTACGGTGTATAGGCATGGTGATGAGTATCTATACACCGGATTCTAGCATGACCGTGAGTCGTAAACGTTTTTGAATCGAAATATATGATACAACATCTTGTTAAGTCTATAGTTTCCATGTAAAGTGTTGGTTAAGAAAAAAATGAATAAAAAGAGTTTGGAAGCAATGATTCCCTTGCCGGGACGAGTAGGCTGTTACTATTAAATTCTCCCTTTGCCGGGATATTTGGGCTGTTAGTTGTACCATTGCTGGGTTTAATTGTTATATTGTTGTTCTCCCCTAATAGGACCTCCCTTGGAGAGATTATTAGAGAAATACTGGATCGTGTGGCACGCCGACCACTTATGAATTATTATATAGGACAGTGTGGTACGCCGACCACAACTTATATTGATGATTGTTATTGGCTTGAGATGCCGGTGACGTTGTGCACGGAGAAAATGGGATCGTGTGGCGCGCCGTCCACTTATATACTACACTATGGGATCGTGTGGCACGCCGTCCACATAGATTATACATTATGGGATCCTGTGGCGCGCCGTCCACTGTAGATATGTGTATCATGAAATCTGGAATAGATCTGCTGTTGTTTCTGATGTTCTATTTTTATCTAGTACTCCCCGATAGCATGTCCCCTCCCAGCTTTATTTGTATTATTTGGTTATTGTTTCTTTCCCGTACTTGTATATCATATTGCACAGGTTAATTGTGGTAGGTCCTGTCTAGCCTCGTCATTACTTCGCCGGGGTTAGGCCAGGCACTTACCAGCACAAGGGGTCAGTTGTGATGATGCTACACTTCTGTGCCTTTTGTGCACAGGTCAGGAGACAGCTTACGGACTGCAGTAGTAGCTTGGGAGCGTGCCTTCAGTCTAGAGACTCCTAGGTAGTTTGGTGGCATGCGCGGGCCCTGAGTCTCTTCTATTTCAGTTCAGTTTGTTTATTCGTATCGAGACAGACTCTTGTGTATTTTCCTTCAGACTGATGTTTTTAGTATTCCGGTGGTAGTCCGTTAGTGGTGACACCAGATACTGGGTAGAGACTTATTATGAACTTCCGCACTTTACTATTGTATTCGTTTTAAGTCTTCTGCATATTTATAATTATTTATTTTAATTTTTTATATTGTTTAGAGTAAAGCTTTGAGAAATGTTTAAAAGGGTTGGCTTGCCTAGCTCCGAAAGTAGGCGCCATCACGACCCCGGTGGTTGAAAATTCGGGTAGTGACATATTATACTGGAGTTCCAGCATAAGTATGCTTGAACTCCTGTGTATTATACGGGAGTTCTAGCATAGTTATCCTGGAACTCCTGTATAGTATGTTGGCGTTCCAGCATAAGTACAATAGAACTCTAGCATAATACACTGGAATTCTAGCAAGTATAAATGTCCAGTAAAATATAGTGGAGTTTGGAGCACCGGTGCTATAGTCCCCCGTATATTATACAAGAGTCAGCAAAGGATACCGGTCCAACATAATATGCTGGAGTTCGTACACATATACACTGAACTCCCGTATATTATACGGGATCAGTCTCTGTTACAGCAAAATAATTGCTATTTTTCATTGATTTTATAAACAATAGCTATTTTTGAATGACCAATTGGAAAATTTATTATACCGTGCTATTTTAACCTTTAAATGGAGACATCTAATTAACGACAGAAGGATTTAGTCCATCTTTCGAGATCACTACGCGGTCTTGGCTTACGTCATCACTCCTCAATTAATTGCCATAGCTCTAGTTGTTTCTTAAAATATGCAAATTTATTCATTTAGTATTTATTGTGTTCTATAGTTGAAAATTATACCGCCCAATTCAGATTGTGTATATGTCTATCTTTCGGGTAAGATTAAACTTTACTTGGAAAATATTAAATTTACACTCTTTGAAAGAAAGAAAACAAAGCTATTTATTCTTGCAAAATGTGGTCATCGATCGAAAACAGTTATTCTACCTTTATGAACGTAAACACATTTTTAGTATAATTTATGTTTCTAGAATAACTGTTTCGAATAATCACGTTTTGAAAGAATTACAAAAAAAATATGTGTTATATTAGGCGTGCTACAAGTTGCTGGCTGCAGCAAAGCCAAATGTCAATATAATAGTCCTGAAACATAAAAAACCAAAATGTGCAGATGTAACTTGACAGAAAATACATTAGAAAAGCCATATGGGGACCGTTACGCCTACTGACGAGACCTATTTTAATTTTTTTCATTTATTACATCGGACCGGGCGGAGGAGAAAGGAAAGAGGACCGATAGAGTTTGAATACTCCATTTTGCCGAAAGCTAGAGAACTCATCGAGTAAGGTTTGTTCAGTTGGTAAAAACACCTTCACACAAAGGCTGACGACCTAAAGCTAAATTGTTACGATCCGAATTTTTCATCATCGAAAGTCGGGATGACGCCTACTATCGGAGCTAGGCAAGCCAAAACATTTAAAACATTTTTCAGTGAACATTTTAACAATATAAATAAACGGAAGCAATTAAATAAAGCGGAAGACTTTAAGCTTGTATAACTGAAATAAAATGCGGAAGTTGAAATACATTGCTACCCAAAGTCTGGTCTCACTAGCTCACGGACTGCTATAGAGTACTAAAAACAAGTGTGAAATGAAATTACATAATGTTTGTCTCGGTATAAATAAACAAACTAAAAACATAAAAGGGACTTCGGCCTGCGAATGCCAGCTAGGCTACCTCGTGAGTCCCTGGACTGAAGACAGCTCCCGGGCGATCCTACTGCTGCGGTCCAAATGCTGCTCCTAGATCTGTGCAAAAATATGTACAGATTGTTGCATAATCACAACCGACCCCATATGCTGGTATGTGCCTGGCCTAACCCTAGCGAAGTAGTGACGAAGCTAGACAGGACCTACCAAAAACAACATGTGAAAGTATATATATATATATATACACACACACACACACACACACACACACACACAAGGGCTACGGAAATAACAACAGAAAATATCAAATAAAGCTGGGAAGGGGGCATGCTCGGGGAGATACAATGTAAAAAAAACAACAACTATAACAACGAACTACATCAATGCCATAACTCATATAAATGGTCGGTGTGTCACACGATCCCATAGTTTATATATATAAGTGGTCGGCGTGCCGCACGATCCCATTTATAATTCACAAATTTGGTGTGCCACACGATCCCATTTTATAACTCATAAGTGGACGGCGTGTCACACAATCCCATTTCATAATTCATAAGTGGACAACGTGCCACATGATCCCATAGTATATATATACATACATACATACATACATATATATATATATATATATATATATATATATATATATATATATAAGTGGTTGGCACGCAAGACGATCCCATTTCATAATGAATAATACGTATAATCTTTTTAGAGGAGACCCCATTAGGGGAGTTCTTCAATATAACGATTTAACCCGGCAAGGGTACAACTAACACCCCAAACATCCTGGCAAGGGAGAATACATATAATGCTTGAATCCTAGCAAGGGAGCAACAATAATAATAGACTACGCGTCCCTAGCAAGGGAATAATCACAACACTTCCTCATTTAATCACTTCTTCCTCAATTATTAATTTATAGTTCAAGCCAACGCTCCAATAATATACCAATCACTATTCTTCCTCAACCATTCACATTATATGAAACTTATCAATTAAACAAGGAAGATGTTTCACAAAATTCGAGTCAATCACAGTTAAGACTCACAGTCATGCTAATTCCGGTGCATAGATAACCGTCACCATTTCTATACACCATACTCCGCATTTAGCAGTTAGTAAGTAATATCCTAGTCCTATTCCCTCAAACTAAAGTTAGAAAAAACACTTACCTCGGTCCAAGAATAGCAATCAACTCTTTAATACTCACTTTCCTCTACATTCCGACTCCAAAACAATGATATCTAGGCATAATTAATTCAATAATATCAATAAGGACTCAAAACCATAATCACATAGTCTAGAAATGAAGTTCCTAACATTCTTCCAAAAATACCACAATTCGACCTCGGGCCCACACGGTCCAAACTCGAGGCTCATACCCAAATCTAATCTCCCATAACTCCACGAGTTCAAATATATAATTTATTTCAAGATTTAACCCCAAATTGCAGTTGAATCATCCAAAATTCCCCATGCCCTAAATCTACCCAGAATACCCAATTTCTACATTGAATTCATGATTTAGGGCCAGGAAATTAGTAATTTAGATGAAGAAATTAAGAGAGAATGAAGTTAAGAACACTTATCCAAGAAGCTATTGAGGAAAAGGATCTTCAAAATCGTCTATGAGGTGTTGGAGAGAAGAGCTCGTGTGAAAATGGTAAGGAATTCCCATCACTATTCTGTTTTTAAGCTTTTAAAATCATTGGGCAAAAATGCCATATGCGATCACAGAAAAGGGAATGTGATCGCATAGGGTTGGTCTGGACGAACTCTGCAATCACAGAGGGGAAGATGCGAATGCATAGAAGGAAATAAAGGGAGCTGGACTTCGCACTATGCGATCGCGGAGGGAGAATGTGATCGCATAGAAGGACTTCTGAACTCTGCACTTTGATCTATGAGATCGTGGCCTAGCCTATGAGATCGCATAGAAGGAATTACCGAAGCATTGACAACAGAAAATCTGCAAAACTCACTAAGGCCAAAAACACCCTGAACCACCTCCAAATCATTCCCGAGCCCTCGAGGCTCCAAACCAAATACACACGCTAACTCAATAACACCATACGAACTTACTCAAGCGGTCAAATCGCAAAACAACATCAAAATCAATAAATCAAGCCTCCAAATCATCACTTTCATTTCAAACTTCTTACACTTCTAATTTAGATATTTAGGTCCGAAACACATCAAACGACGTCCGATTTTGACTAAATTTGGCAAAAAGCGCGTAAAACATATTTAAGACCTGTACCGGGCGCCGAAACTAAAATAGGAGACCGATACCTATATCTTTCTAACTCTTTTTTATTTCAAATTTTCATATCATTTTCAAAAAAAATAATTTCTTTCAAAAATTCATTACTCGGGCTCGGGCTCGGGACCTTGAATTTCGATTCCGGGAACGCGCTCGAGTCCCATATTTTTATACGGACCCTTGGGACCATAACATTACGGATCTGGGTTCGTTTACCAAAAATGTTGACAAAAGTCAACTTTAACAATATTAATATCAAAATTCATCAAATGTTCCATAGAATTCATATTTTCAACATAAAAGCTTTACGACTACACGTCCGGACTATGCATGCAAATTAAGACAACTAAATGTGAGGTTCTCAAGGCCTCAGAAGCACGGAAAAGAGAGAAATCCGGTAATGACCCTTTGGGTCGTCACATTCTTTACCTCTAAAATAATCATTCGTCCTCGAACGGACAAAAGAAAGAAGTACCTTAGTCGGGAAATAGATGAGGATAACGGCTCCGCATATCAGATTTGGACTCCCATATCGTTACCTCAGGAGGCTGACCTCTCCACTGAACATGCACTGAACTAAAACTCTTCGACCTCAACTATCGAACCTGCTGGTCTAGAATAGCCACCGGCTCCTCCTCATAAGACAGATCCTTGTCCAAGTGGACAGTTCTGAAATCTAACACGTGCGATGGATCACCGTGATACTTTCGGAGCATAGATACATGAAACACTGGATGCACAACTAACAAACTAGGTGGCAAGGCAAGTTTATAAACCACCTCTCCCACACGCTCGAGAATCTCAAATGGACCGATGAACCTAGGGCGAAACTTGCCCTTCTTCCCGTATCTCATCACGCCCTTCATAGGCGATACACGGAGCAACACTCACTCACCAATCATGAAAGCAAATTCTCGAACCTTGCGGTCTGCTTAACTCTTCTGCATAACTCTTCTGCCTAGACTGAGCTGTCTAACGTCTGTCTTGAATGATCTTGACCTTATCCAAGGTCTCTTAAACTAGATCTATACCCAACAACCGAGCCTCTGCCGGCTCAAACCACCCGACTGGAGACCGACACCACCTACCATACAACGCCTCAAAAGGAGCCATCTGAATGCTGGACTAGTACCTATTGTTGTAGGCAAACTCCGCTAACAGCAAAAACTGGTCCCACGAGCCTCCAAAATAAATAACACAGGCTCAGAGCATATCCTTTAGAATCTAAATAGTCCTCTCGGACTGGCCGTTTGTCTGGGGATGAAATGTTGTACTCAGTTGAACTTGGGTGCCCAACTCCTGCTGGACTTCTCTCCAGAAGCGCGAGGTAAAATGCGTACCTCGGTGCGAAATAATAGATATAGGCACCCCATGAAGGCAAACGATCTCCCTGATCTAAATCTCAGCTAACCTCTCGGACGAATAGGTTGTTGCAACATGAACAAAATGCGCTGACTTGGTCAGCCTATCAATAATAACCCAAACTGCATCAAACTTTTTCCGAGTCATCGTAAGTCTAGTAACGAAATCCATGGTAATCCTTTCCCGCTTCCACTCGGGAAGCTCAATCCTCTGAAATAAACCACCGGGTCTCTGATGCTGATACTTAACATGCTGGAAGTTCAAACATTGAGCCACATAGGCAATTATATCTGTCTTCATCCTACGCCACCAATAGTGTTGCCTCAGATCCTGATACATCTTCGCGGCACTCGAGTGAATAGAATGCCGAGAACTATGGGCCTATGCTAAGATAAACTCTCGAATACCATCGATATTAGGCACACAAACTTGCCCATGCAATCTCAATACACCATCATCACCCAAGGTCACATTCTTGGCACCTCCACGTTGCACCGTGTCTCTCAAGACACACAAATAGGGATCATCAAACTGCCGCTCATGAATATGGTCCAACAACGACGAACGAGCAACCGTGCAAGCTAACACCCTGCTAGGCCCATAAATATCCAACCGCACAAATCGATTGGTCAAGGCCTGAACATCCAAACCAAGCAGCCTCTGGCTGACCGGAATATAAGCAAGACTACCCATGCTGGCGGACTTCCTACTCAATGCATCAGCTACCACATTGGCCTTCCCCGGGTGGTATAAGATAGTAACATCATAGTCTTTCAACAACTCCAACCACCTCCTCTGCCTCAAATTCAACTCTTTTTCTTGATCAATTACTGAAGGATCTTGTGATCCGTGTACACCTCACACGTCACACCATATAGGTAATGCCTCCAAATCTTTGAAGCATGAACAATGACTGCCAACTCTAGATCATGAACTGAATAATTCTTCTCGTAGATCTTCAGCTGCCTCGACGCATAGGCTATGACTCTACCATCCTGCATCAATACTGCACAAGGCCCAATATGGGAAGCATCACAATAAACGGTATAAGGCCATGAACCTGTGGGAAAAATGAATACCGGTGTCGTAGCCAGAGTTGTCTTGAGCCTATATAAGCTCGCCTCACACTCATCTGACCATCTGAACTAGGCACCCTTATGGGTGGGTCAATATGGTCATCGGGGCTGCAATAGATGAAAACCCCTCCATGAACCGACGACAATAACCTGCTAACCCCAAGAAACTCTGGATCTCTGTAGCTGATACTGGCCGAGGCCAGTTCTTAACTGCCTCAATCTTCTTCGGGTCCACCTGAATACCCTCTGCTGAAACAACGTGACTCAAAAATGCAACTGAACTCAACTAGAACTTGCACTTCAAAAACTTGGCATACAACTGACTATCCTTCAGAGTCTGAAGAACCACTCTGAGATGCTGCCTGTGCTCCTCCTAACTAAGGGAGTATATCAGAATATCATCAATGAAAACAATCACAAACAAATCCAAATAGGGCCTGAACACTCGGTTCATCAACTCCATAAATGTTGCTGGGGCATTAGTCAACCCAAATGACATGACTAAAAATTCATAATGCCCATAGCGAGTGCGGAATGCTATCTTAGGGATATCAGACACCCTAATCCTTACCTGATGGTAGCCGGACCTCAAATCTATCTTTGAAAATACCTTTGCACCCTGAAGCTGGTCGAAAAAATCATCAATCCTCGGTAGTGGATCCTTGTTTTTTATCGTCACCTTGTTCAATTACCGGTAATCAATCCACATCCTCATCGACCCGTCCTTTTTCTTCACAAATAACATTGGCGCACCCCAAGGAGTTACACTGGGTCTAATGAAACCCTTATCAAGAAAACCCAACAACTGCTCCTTTAACTCTTTCAACTCTGGAAGTCCATGCGATATGGCGGAATGAAAATGGAGGCTGAGTTCCCAGAGCCATATCAATACAGAAATAAATATCCATGTCATGTGCCATACCCGAGAGGTTTGAAGGGAAAACTTCGGGGAACTCTCGAACAATAGGAACAAAATCAATAGATGGGACCTCTGCGCTGGAGTAACCAACAAACGGCAAGTAAGCTAAAAACCCTTTCTCGGCCATGAGTCGAGCTTTAACATATGAAATAACACTGCGGGTGGCAAGACCTGGGATCCCTCTCAACTCTAGTCAGGGCAAATCTGGCAAAGTCAAGGTCACGATCTTGGCGTGACAATCCAAGATAGCATGATATGGGGACAACCAATTCATCCCTAATATAACGTCGAAGTCCACCATGTCTAAGAGTAATAAATCAACACTGGTCTAAAGGCCCTCAAATACTACCACACAGGAAAGATGCACTCGGTCGACCACTATAGAATCACCCACCGGTGTAGATACATAAATAGGAACACTCAAGTCATTGCTAGGCATAACCAAGTATAGTGAAAAATAGGACGACACGAATAAATACGTAGATCAAGGATCAAATAGTACTGAAGCATCCCTATTACAGACCAGAATAGTACCTGTAATAACAACATCAGATGACTCGGCCTATGGCCTGGAAAGGCATAACAACAGGGTCGGGCCCCACCTACATGAACTATGTCTATGGGACGATCGGCTACTGGCTGACCCCTGCCTCTGGCGGTCCGAGGTCTACCTCTATGATCCCTACCTCCACCTCTATGGCCTCTATCCCCGCCTCTAGCTGGTTGGGCGGCTTGTGGATCACCTACTTCCTATATCATAGGGAGAGGACCCTAATGTTGAGAGCTGTCAGATGCTCGAGGGAAATACCTGGCAATATGTCTCGTGTCGCCACACATGTAACAAGCCCTTGGTTGTTGAGAATAATGGAGTGATGGTGTGCTAATAGGTGCTGATGGTGAGCTGACAAGTTGTTTGTCAAAATATTGCGGCTGGGAACCACTACCACCTGTAGTACCATGTGAAACCTGTAGGACTGACTGAAAGAGCCTTGGAGGATGGCCTCTGCCATGAGAATCCCTACCTCGAGACGAGGTACCACTGAACCTACTAGAATTATGAGGCCTTTTATCTGACCCCTGACCACCTCCCCGTGCAAGAGCCATCTCAACTCTATGGGCCACATTGACCGCCTCCTAAAAAGAAATATCACTCCCGGCTCTCCTAGCCATCTGGAGACAGATCGGATGAATCAACCCGTCAATAAACCTCAACACTCTCTCTCTCTCTCTTTCTCTCTCTCTCTCTCTCTCTCTCTCTCTCTTTCTCTCTTTCTCTCTCTCGGTAGGTATTATAACAATAGCATGGCGTGTCTGATCAATAAAATGAGTCTCGTACTGCATGACTGTCATAGTACCCTGATGGAGATGCTCAAACTGCCTGCGTAGAGCCTCTCACTCAGTCACTGGGAGAAACTTCTCCAAGAACAACTCTGCAAACTGGTCCCAAGTTAATGATGGCGACCCTACTGGCCTGGATAAACAATAGTCCCTCTACCAAGTCTTGGCGGATCCTGCTAGCAGAAAGGTGATGAAGTCGACCCCATTGGTCTCCACAATACCCGTAGTCCGGAGAACCTCATGGCAGCTGAATATGAAGTCCTGGGGGTCCTCTGTAGGAGGACCGCTGAAGGAGGTGGTGAAGAGCTTGGTGAACCTATCAAGCCTGCACAAAGCATCTACGGACATCGCCGCACCATCGCTGGTCTGAGCTGGAATACCCGGCTGGGCTGCCATAACTGGCTGAACTGCTGGAATCTGAGCCTAAGGAACTACCTGCTCTGGAGTATGCGTAGCGGGAGTCTGAACTCCTCCCCTATCCTATGATGTGGCTGGTGCTATAGGAAGAAAACCCGCTCTAGAGACGCTCTCCATAAAGCCTAATAATCGGACTAAAGCGTCCTGCAGAACTGGAGTGGCTATGAATCCCTTTGGGACCTGAGCTGGACCCACTGGAGCTGCTGGAGCGGGAACTCATTATAATCAATATGAGGCTCCACCTATGTGACTGCTGCTCCGGGCTGAGCTCTTCCCCGGCCTCGGCCTCTGGCACGGCCATGCCCTCGCCCTCTGCCCCTAATAGAAGCTGCTACTGGATGCTTGGGCTGCGCGCGGTAGAAAAGGAAGCACGTGTTCTCTCCATCTGTGAAAGAACACAGTAGAAAGATAATCAGTACTTGGGAAACAGAATTGCAAGACAATAATGAACAAAGTGAAATTTTTCCTAACTGTAGTCTCTAGGGGATAAATACAGACGTCTCTGTACCGATCCCTCAGACTCTATTTGTGAGTTGTGACACCTAAGTAACCTTGAGCTCTGATACAAACTTGTCGAGGCCTGGATTTCCCACCACCGGGAGTCGTGATGGAGCCTACTATCGGATCTAGGCAAGCCAACATATTTAAAACATTTTTCAGTGGATATTTTTACAATATAAATAAACGAAAGCAATTAAATAAAGAGAAAGACTTTAAGCTTGTATAACTGAAATAAAACGCAGAAGCTAAAGCACATTGCTACCCAGAGTCTGGTGTCACTCGCTCACGGACTACTATAAAGTACTAAAAATAACTCTGAAATGAAATTACATAATGTTTGTCTCTATATAAAGAAAACGAACTAAAAACATAGAAGGGATTCCAGTCTGCGAACGCCAGCTAGGTTACCTCGTGAGTCCCTGGACTGAGGACAGCTCCCGGGCGATCCTACTGTTGCGGTCCAAAAGCTGCACCTGGATCTGTGCAAAATGATGCACAGAGTGTAGCATCAGTACAACCGACCCCATGTGCTAGTAAATGCCTAGCCTAACCCCGGCGAAGTAGTGACGAGGCTAGACAGGACCTACAAAAAAACATGTGCAAGTTTGTATGTATGTGTGTATATATATATATATATATATATATATATATATATATATATATATATATATATATATATATATATAAGGGCTACGGAAATAAGAACATGAAATATCAAATAAAGCTGGGAAGGGGGCATGATCGGGGGAGATACAATGAAAACAAATCAACAAATATAACAACGAAACTACATCAATCCCATAACTCATATAAGTGGTCGGCGTATCGCATGTTCCCATCGTATATATATTTAAGTGGTCAGCGTGCCACACGATCCCATTTCGTAATTCACAAGTGGACGGCGTGCCACACGATCCCATTTCATAACTCATAAGTGGACGGCATGCCAGACGATCACATTTTAAAATTCATAAGTGGACGGCGTCCACATGATCCCATAGTGTGTGTGTGTATGTATGCATGTGTGTCTATATATATATATATAAGTTGTCGGCGCTCCACACGATCCCATTTCATAATAAATAATACGTATAATCTTTTTAAAGGAGGCCCCATTAGGGGCATTCAACAACATAACGATTTAATCCGGTAAAGGTACAACTAACAGCCCAAAATATCACGGCAATGGAGAATACATATAGTGCTTGAACCCGGCAAGGGAGTAACAACAATAATAGACTATGCGTCCCTGGCAAGGGAATAATCTCGACACTTCCTCTTTTAATCACTTCTTCCTAAATTATCAATTTCTAGTTCAAGCCAACGCTCCAATAATATTCCAATCACAATTCTTCCTCAACCATTCACAATATATAAAACTTATCAATTAAACAAGGAAGATGTTTCACAAAATCCGAGTCAAACACAATTAATACTCACTGTCATGCTAGACTCCGGTGCATAGGTAACCGTCACTATGCCTATACACAGTACTCTACATTTAGTAGTTAGAAAATTATATCCTAGTCCTATTCCCTTAAGCCAAATTTAAATAAACGCTTACCTCGGTCCAAGAATAGCAATCGACTCTCTAATACCGCCTTTCCTCTACAATCTGACTCCGAAATAATGATATCTATGCATAATTAATTCAATAATATCAATAAGGACTCAAAACCATAATCCCATAGCCTAAAAATGAAATTCCTAGCATTCTTCCAAAAATACCACAATTTGACTCCGGGCCCACATGGTCCAAACTCGAGGCTCAGACCCAAACCCAATTACCCATAGCCCCACGAGTTCAAATATATAATTTATTTCAAGATTCGATCCTAAATTGTGATTGAATCACCCAAAGTTCCCAAAGTCCTAACTCTACCCAAAACCCCCAATTTCTACTTTGAATTCATGATTTAATGCTAAGAAATTAGTGATTATATGAAGAAATTAAGAGAGAATAAAGTTAAGAACACTTACCCAAGAAGCTATGGAGAAAAAAGGATGTTCAAAATCATCTACAGGGTGTTGGAGAGAAGAGCTCTTGTGAAAATGGTGAAGAATTCCCCTCACTATTCTGTTTTTAAGCTTTTAAAATCACTGGGCAAAAATGCCCTATGCGATTGCAGAAGAGGGAATGCGATTGCAGAAGAGTTGGGCTGATAAACTCTGGGATCACAGAGGGGAAGCTGCAAACGTATAGAAGGAAATAAAGGGGACTGGACTTTGCACTACGCAATAGCAGAGGGAGAATACTATCGCAGAGAAGGACTTCTGAACTCTGCACTTTGCTCTATGCGATCGCATAGAAGGAATTACCTGGGCACTGACAGCACAAAATCTGCAACACTCACTAAGGCCAAAAACACCCCGAACCACCTCCAAATCACTCCCGAGCCCTCGGGTCTCCAAACAAAACACACACACTAACTCAATAACACCCTACCAACTTACTCAAGCGGTCAAATCGCCAAAACAATATCAAAATAAATGAATCAAGCCTCCAAATCATCACTTTCTTTTCAAACTTCTTACACTTCTAACTTTAGATATTTAGGTCCGAAACACGTCAAACGACATACGATTTCCACAAAATTTCACGAAAAATGCTTAACACATATTTAAGACTTGTGCTGGCGCCGGAACCAAAATACGGGCCCGATACCTATATTTTTCTTACTCATTTTTATTTTAAATTTTCATATCATTTTTAGAAAAATAATTTCTTTCAAAAATTTGTTACTCGGGCTCGGGACCTCGGATTTTGATTCCTGGAATACACCTGAGTCTCATATTTTTCTACGGACCCTTCGGGACCATCACATCACGGGTCCGCCTCCGTTTACCTAAAAGATTGACCAAAGTCAACTTTAACAATATTAATATCAAATTTCATCAAAATTTTCACATAATTCATATTTTTCAACGTAAAAGCTTTTCGGCTACGCGCCCGGAGTGTGCACATAAATCGAGGCAACTAAAAAGCGAGATTTTCTAGGCCTCAAAAATACGGAAAAGGGAGAAATCCGGTGATGATCCTTTGGATCGTCACAAGGCGGTCAAGTGAATTTTTAATCAAAATTACAGTATTTTCTGAAAAGCAGACTACCATAAAATTAACCTATTGCTACTAATTAAAAAAAATTGGGCCTAAAAAATGTGGGGTCTAAAGCCATTGCTTTATTGGCTTTAGTCTTGAGCCGACACTGCCTTCACACATGACCATTAGGTCCTGAATTCGAATCACGTTGGAAGGAAAGTGTGAAAACACTATAGATCCTCCTAAATTGAAAGGATTATTTCTTTTTTTTTTGTTTAAAAAAAAAGGAAAAAAAAAAAAGAGAGCTCATCGAGGGAGCAAGTCCTCAACCCCACCTTATTACTAGACTAGATTCACCTTTTTTTTTTTAGTTTTTTAGTTAATACTGTTTGATATTTGAATTCATTAACCCGATCGATTAAAAATAATGTACAACATACAATCGTCGGCTAGTAAAAGTTTCTTTTGAGGAGTCAATCTACGTTGAGTAATTGCCGTGTCAAGGTATAAAAATTAGCTTATTTTGAAAAGTTTTTTTTTTGAAGATGTATTTTTTAAAGTACTTTTGGTGAGAAGCAGTTTGTGTTTGACTAGTTTACTTAAAAAATATTTTTAAGCAGCTATTAGTATCTTACCAAACTTTTAAAAATTATTTCTAAGTATATTTTTCAAAAAAGTAATTTCGGAGAGAAATTATATTTTTTTGTTTTTCTAAAACTGCTTCTGGTTATACTCAAAAGCACTTTTTTTCCTCTAAAAGTTTGGCTAAAGACTTAAACATTGAAAAAATACTTTTGGCCAAATGGGCTATAAATCAGTGAGTCAGTCTCTAGGTATAGATAACTCTAAGGAACTCGGCGAAATCAAGAAATTTTTTAAGGGTGCTAAGGATTTAATACATATGTAAAAAACAAGTAATTTTGACTTATATACTTAGTATGATTTTTTATGTACACTATATAATTTTTTGATGGAAAATGTTCAACTGAACGACCTTCATTATATGTGGCTACGCCAATCACCAGTAATGGCATATACTATTAATTGCTTAAATTCGCATATTTGTATATCTTGGTTACTCAGCTAAAATGAAAAACCTTAAGGGTTGTTTGGTTACGAAATTCGGGGGTTATTTCAGTATAAATTCCGGATTAGATTTGTTTAGTATTTGGTTGTGGAAAATAGCTATAATCGAAATAAAATTAACTGTTATAATATAATAAGAGAAGAAGAGTATTGCAGAGAAAAGTAGAGAGAAGAGAATTTCTATTGATATATGATGAATTACAATGCAATAGAACCCTCTATTTATAGGAAAAGAGTGAGTTACCTATCAAGTAATAATCTCTTGAATCTCTCTAAATATGGACATTCATCAAAAATAGAATTCTATTTATAACACTCCCCCTGAATGTCTATTTAACAGATAATGTGCCTCGTTAAATCCTTAACTAAATAAGGAAAAAAGAGTACAACGCATATTAACTCCCCCCTGATAAGAGTGTCAATTTACATTATTGAGCCATCGCATATCAAATCTTGTGCACCATTTTCAAAAGATTGTTGGTAGAGATTTGATAAACAAATCAGCCATATTAACTTAAATGAATATGTTGCACTTTAAAATCATCATACTTGATAGATAAGTAATATCTTCATAAACTGTCGTAGAATGGCCTTTTCAATATCTCCATAGAGGTATTCTCGCTATAACATTATCATGCTTATAGTTATAGCAAGATGCATTTGTATAGAAATTGCACTGAGAAAGTGGTGCTTCAAGATCAAGAATTGTATATGCTTTAAGCAGTTTAAATCCTTCAAGAATTGTCGTATAAGTCTAGTCATATAAGTCATATAATAGACATTAATTATATGCATATCAAGTTTCATATCATGCTAGACAAATAGGATATCGAAAACTGATTGCACGTATCATTGACTTTATGCTTTCAGGTATTTGAACTACATGTCCAAAACTCATGCCTTTCATATGGAATCAATTCTACTTGAATTTTATCTCTTGCATTTGACCAATATTTTTGTGTCTATATTTTTTTTTTTAAATTTAGCAGTTAGCTTTCATTGATATAAAAAATGTGTACAATGAAGAGTTTATAGTAGTAGTATGGACTAACCACTACTTTCCAGTTCAAACACTATACAAACACATGAATTTGCAAATCTAAAGCTAAGGGTAATGGTTAAGTTGTCGCAGTCCAGCTTGCCAACGCTTACAGTTTCTGCCGCGAATATGAATAAGCAACGCAACCTCTCGACAGAACTGGTTTTCCTCTAATGCTTTCCCTTCAAATCTAATATAGTTTCTGTTTCTCCAAATAAGTGCAACAGTGATCACAAAGGCAGAAGCAGCAACAACCTTGTGCCACAGTTTACTCCTAGCTTGACAGCAGATCCATTGGAGTTCAGCTTCCCAACTACCAATTTTTTTGTTATGGCCCAGCCAGCAGCATATTCTAAACCACAGTCGATTAATGATTGGGCATTCAAAAAACAAATGATCAAATTCTTCTTCATGTTGATTACAGAATACACAATTCACAGACACGTGTACTCCAATCTTCTGTAATCTGTCGACAGTAGGCAGTCGACGTTGAGCAGCAAGCCAAGCAGTGAATTTGTGTCGAGGTAGGACATATCTTCCATTCCACCTTAGGAAAGATAGGGAGCATAACATGGTGTAGCTTCTGAATATGGAATTTGCCTAGCCTGCACAATCCAGACAGTCTAAGTAAGATATCACCTTGCAGTTGTTGATTATCCAGTATAGGAGTTCTGCAATCTACTATCTTCCTGACTACCCAAGATGCTGCCTTGGGAATGGGCATTGTAGCAATGTCACGTGCTTAATGTAATAATAGTGTAGTTGTGTATATATTCAATAGACTTAAGATCTCCATCAATACTTAGAGCTATGATAGATGTCATCGACGAACATTTTATATTGATTTTAATATTTTATCATAAATATATAACATAGAGATATCTTCAATCATATATTCAGGTACCTGAATCTCTCATGAGATTTTATAAAGCGTTATGACATGTGATCTTCTAGATCACTTGCCTCCTTGTTATAATCACTTTGATAATTGCTCATCTTCTTTATCAAGATTTTCTATTTGAAACCAATTTGTGTATACGCTTTAAGCGTACTACAGAATTTGTCCCTGTAAGACTTAATATGAGCATTTGCAATAAGAATATAGTTACTTTCTTTGGGTCAACAAATGCGTATGGTATGCTTTGCAATATATTACAAATGAATTACCCTTTTATGAACTTCAAGTTCATGTTATTTTATTTGAGGATTTAGATGTACAAATGATAATTCATTTCACGTAACCTTTTCTCAAATTTTTATCATGTCTCCCCCCTCATATTAGAAAAACTAACTTGTTTCCTCGACTTTGAGACCCATCTTTTTGGTGTTAATCGATATACACCGCACATCAATAATAATAAGATAAAATTATTTGGTTCCTGACCCTAAATCATTTGTGAGGGGAGAATATAATATACTTTCGTATATAACCCATATCAAAGTGATATAGATAACTTTATTCTCATAAGCAATATTTTATCTATTAAGCGGAAGAACTCAATAAATTATTTAGCTACACCAGCTGTGATGTAAACCAACTTATCAAGATGAACTATCTTGAATAGAAATTTTGGAAATTATTCATGAAATTAAATTACTAGCAAGTTACCTCGCAAGTACCGGCCAGATTGGGGGTTAATAATAACCGCACATGTATCCATCTCATAGATGCATCTAATGTGGTATACATGGCAGGTGAATGGGCCCATATTCAGCTTTGATTTTTCCAGCATTCATGGGATTTAATCCCAATTTTAGTTGGTCAAATAATTAATGAGAACAAGCAATATAAGAGAATTCGTAAAGAACTTTCTAGTTCTTTAATATTTACTCATGTTAATTCTCTATTATTTTTGCACATCATACTTAAATTGATATGACTAAACTAACTATACCAGCTGAAGAAATTATCAATGTTGATAAGTTTAGGTTTACACCATGATATGTGCAATTATCAATAAACTCCAAGGTTATTATGATATGAGTTTTTATATCAATAAACATCCACTTTAGTTTGGTGTTCTTTTATTTGTGTAGTACAAACTGGAGAATAAAGCGGGTAGCTTTTCATATATATTATCCCGCTACAAGTTGTAGTAATAGAAGATATTAAATCTTTCCTTTATTGTAGTCTCAATATAATCAACCGCTTTCGCGTGTACTTTGGAAGCTAAATAAGTTTCGTTGAGACTTACTACATCACAATAAATTGGCATGATAATTAATTGTATTCCTCCAATATAGTAATAATTTTCTCTTCCAGAGCTCTCAATCAATTTTGTACTACCACAAATTCATCAATATCCATGTGGTAAATATCTCTTTTAAAGAAAAAGTTATACCATTGTGGTCATGGTCAAATTATATGCAAGATTTGTTTCTTGCATACCATTGTCTTTTAATAATCACATTGCCATAACATTTTAGCGTAAAATAAGTACGTGACCAGTGATCATTCATGCCATAATAATGACATTATTTTCTTATTGCATCTCAAACCTCCATCTAGATGTGAGTGTGGTATATTCACTACCAATAGCACATTCATATTCTTCCAAGAATGAATCTGTATTCATAAATTAGATGTTATCACATTCACATCGTGAATGGATCATAATCATCTATATGTACTTTATAAAATCTCATATCAAATCGATGACAAATATTACTTTCAAAGAGTGAAGGATTATTTTGAGAATCCTTATTATTCTCAATATCAAAATAATGACGATTATATTTTCGAATATTATCACGTCCACATTCATTAATACATTCATCGTATTAATTTTGTCTTTTTTCATACTTATCACATATTACTATCACATTCTCTTAAGGGAATGAGAATGGAGCAAATTCAGTAGGACGAGTTTTCAATTCTTTGCCCACAATCATACATGAATTTGATCATGGCAAGACATATAAATTTTATCACTTCATATGAATGTAATTTCTTACGAACTCCATTAGAGTTATAATCAAACTTTGTTGTCTTTGCTTGTATATAAAATCAAATTATAGAATTTCAAGAATTCGAAAGAGAAAAATAAAATACTTACCTTAAAATCCAGAATTTTAATCATGAAGGAAGTTCATGGAACAATTGACAATTATTATGCTCAATCCCAAAACTTCTACTCAATTGGTTAGAGTCTAGTGCTGATAACGTATTATAAAATAATAAAAGAAGAAGAAGAAAAGTATTGCAGATAAAGGTAGAGAGAAGAGAATTCTTATTGATATGTGATGAATTACAATGGAAAGAACCAACTATTTATCGGGAAAAAGTGACTTAGCCATCAAGTAATAATTTCTATAATCTCTCTAAATAAGGATATTCACTTTAATTAAAATTCTATTTATAACATTAAATTATCTATCCCATATATAAGGTGAGATTATCTGTCGTTGCTATAATCCATAATTATAATTCTGAGATAATCTGATTTTAAAGTAAACGAGTAATAATTATTAAGTAGAAGGGGAAAATATCTTGTGCTAATAAGTACTATATGCCATGCCACCTCGAGATGGACATAGCCTTAATATTGTGGACAGTCTTAGCCGTTTACATACTGGAGGTGGCCATAGACTTAATATTGTAGGTTGGATGACGTTTTGGTGGAGGCCACGATCTTTTTTTTGCGGCGGTCTCTAGCCTTATAGGGTGCTAATGTTATTCCAGCGTCACCGCGCCATCGTTCGGGGGGGGGGGGGGGGGGGGGAGAACGAATCGTCCCCCTTGGCGAAGGTGCTTAGCCTTTCAACTTATTTTGGTAGGGTCGAGCTGATTGGCGTTTGAATCTTTGTTTATTCGAAGGCATAATCGTTGTCCTTGGTGGACGAATCGGATGTTGCGTAGCCGAAGGGAACATGGGCACGCTTGGTATGAGATTGGTGATGACCGAAGTTTTGGAGGTGCATAGGACATTCCCTCATTGTTCATAGGTCGTTCCAACCGTTTTGGAAGGGAAATGCCGATTGATGAGTGAAAAAGCCGTTTCGTGGAGTCAGTCATAATGACGCACGTTTATGTGGAACCGAACCATTTTGTGGTTGGTTACGTAGTTAATGATGGCTTTTGGAATTCGTGAAAGCTACCTTTGTTGCCTATAAATAAGGGGTTGAGGTATTTATTTCTCACCTTTTCGTTGTTTGTCTGAGTAAGATCTCTGAAAAAGCTCTCTCTCTTGTTAGTTCATTTTCGTAGTTGTTCTTCATTCGTTACAATCCCAGTTTTTTGTGTCGAATCCTGCTCTTTTTTCGTTCTTTGATCACCAATGGCAAGCAGTTCTTCCAAAAACATTCCTACGACAAATATCCTGGTTAACACTCCGGTGGCTGAAGGGCCATTGCCGGTGGTAAGAGGTGCTGAACCGGCAGACATCGAAGGTGATCCGTCGACCAATGAATGATCGAGAATATCAAGGTATATTACCTCCTGCTTCGACTGATAAATACAAGATAAATTGCTATATCGTCAATTCAAAGGAGATGGTTGAGAAGATTCTAACCCTGCCCGGGGTCTCGGCGACTGACTTTACCGCCGATGGTGGAGAAGATCCAGTGGATGAAGCCCCTCTAATGGGGAAAGTTGGGATAACCCAACTTCGGGAACAATAGGGTATTTATGGCTATGCCGACATTGTTCTGGCTAGAAGCGAGGAGAGGGTCCATAACTACCGCAAGGGATATTGCGTCTTCTACGCCTATCCCTTCAAGTTGGGATTTAAGCTCCCACTTCCAATGTTTGTAGTGAATTTTTGCTGCTACTATGGTGTATGCCCTGGCCAGCTTACTCCTTCTCTATATAAGTTGCTTGCTATGTTCATCAAGTACGCGGAGCTGGCCAGCAGGGAGGTCAAGCTGCAACACGTACTTAGCCTTTACGCCCCCCAGAGGACCCACAGAACGATGATTCGATAGAGCCTGCGTGGGTCGAGGGGCCTGGCCGCAGAACTGGATGACACGGTCGACCCTCGCCCTTTCAAGAACTTCTTCTATATTAGAACCAATCATTTGATGGCGTCCCGGTTTGGGTTCCCAGAGTCTTGGAACCATGCACGTAAGCTTTCTTTAATCGTCGGATTCTCTTTTTCGTTCTTCTTTACGTCTTGTGCCCGTAAGGTTAACTTGTGTTGAGTTTGTAGCTGACACACTGTCATTGGCTCCGCTATCTGGGATACATGAATGGGTAGAGGCCATGCTTCCACATACAGCGGGGATACGCACGTGGGCGTCTTTTTGGGAGAGGCGTGGTCGTACGCCTGCAACTGGTGAGGATTCGTTTTATTCTTCTGTTTCGTTCTTGTTTCCAACTCCATTTATGGACCTTGTGTTTTTTTGTTATCAAGGAGGGCATGCCATGTCAGAGCTCCTCACCTAGCCTTCCGTCGACTGGGTGCAACTGCTCATTTTGCAGCATCGATACCGCGCATAGTGCGGAGGGCATCGTCGGTTGAATCCTCGGCAGCATCTTCCCCAACACGGACCGTGAATCGAATCGAAGGGACGTCGGGGGTGGTGCGTCCCAAGACGGAGTCGCCCTCTTATGAGGAGGAGGAAGAGGGACGACTGCTAGTTAGGTGGAGGGTTGCCTTCTCGTCGGCCCCTCCCGTGGTGATCAATATGGATTCTCCCCCATCGGATGTAGAGAGTCGTGAGGCTTTGGTGCCCGCTCTTGAGGGTAGAAAAATAGTGGGGGTTGCCCCGATTGGCTGAGGCCATGATGATACTGTCGCTTAGGCGACTCAATTGATTGTTCCAGTCGCTGAGGTAGGAGGTAGTTCCTCAGCGGCTTTTTTGATTGGAGAATCGAGCGCTCCTTTGGCGGCTGCAGCAGAAGGCGGAACGGGTGCTGCAGGAGGTGAAGATGAGTCCGAGTCTGACTTGGACCCAGAGGACGTCGGTTTGTTACATGACGGCTTTACCCACTCGATGGTGCGCGCAGAGGGGCGATTCTGCTACGTCGAAATTCCTACGGAGCAGAACTTGTTGCTTCAAGGGGGCGGCTTAGTGTCGTTGTTCGAGGTGTTATGCTTGAAAGCAGAAAAATTCATCGTTGAGGGAAGTTACGCACGTTAGTTTGATGAACGAGGTGGCCGCGATGGGCCTGAAGGTACGTAGATGACCTTCTTCTACTTTCTTCTTACCTTTGTTTATTTTCATTTGAATTATTGTCTTTGCTTTGAAATCTTATCTGTTGGAGGTGGAGGGCATACGTCGAGCTAACGTCCGCAAAAAAAGCTTTTGGCGGATGTTGGAGATGTATTGCCGCTACCGAGATGCCGTGAAATGCGCGAGCGCCTGAGGAACGACCACCGTAGCTGGGACTTGGTCGAGGATCTGGCAAGGCGAGAGCTTCAAATACAGCAGGCACTCGACAGGATACGCGCCCTCGAGGAGCAGCTTCGTCAGAAACACGAGGAGATCGAGGCTGAAAGGAGGGCTGCAATGAGAGGGAGCACCAGAGTCAAGCTATGGCGGCAAAGGCCTATGTGACCTTGAACGAGAAATTGGTTGCATTGGAGAATAAGTTCGCCGCTTTGGGGCTACAAACAAGGGGTTCCTCGTCGAGAGCTGTGGCGCTGGAGGTGGCGATCCACGTTCATGAGAGGGGGTTGGAGTCAGAGAGAGCTATCGCAGCCTTCAAAGAGGGACGGCTAGAGGACCACATCAGTGTCTTTGAGCGGGATGCCCAAGCCATGGCGGATCGGATCACGGCCTTAGAGGGAGAGAATCAATGCCTAATGGACTAGGCCGGCTCTTCCAACCAGGCTAGTGAGCTGTGGATATTTGCCGAGGCCCAATGAGATGTTTATAAGAACCTGTGGAGGCCGGCATCGTGCCTGAAGCTGCTTCTAAGGTAGTCCATCAGAGGGCTCGTGAAGCCCGTATTGACTATGGTTTTGACCCAGGGATGTTGGGGGCTGATGATAGTGTTGATGGTGGCGTGGGTGATGCCGAGTGAAAAGCCTTGATGTACTTTTTAGTTTGTTTGTCATTTGGCGTTTGGATATTTTTTAGATTTTTCTTTTTTTTTCTTTTCTTCATACTGATCGGCCTTGGCCGAGTGTAAGAGGACGCTGCTTGCACATGGATTTGTAAATATAAGTATAATCTTACTTTTCTCATTGTTGGTCTTGTGCTTATTTTGTGTTTTCCTTTTTCTTTAGTTTTTTCTATTGCATGTGTTCCGGGGGTGATTTGCCTTGGGATATGACTCTTGTAGGCGTGTTGACTTTCGGTTGTTAACGGTCTTACTTCCTCGACTCGATGTAGGCGAGTTGCAGCCATTATTTTCCGATAGCAGCACTTAGCCTTAGTCCTAGTTCAGGCGCGATCAAACTAACGGCAATGATGGTAAATAACACGGCCTTGTAGTTTGATCAGGGCTGAATTCTACGTGGCCCCAAATCGTAGTTCAAGTTGGGAGTACTTAATTAAATGGCGAGGGTGCTAGACCGGCACCCTTATTTTCCGTGGGAGGGGTTTTGCCGAGTTTGATGATGGAGGTGTTTGGCCTGAGTCGTTAGATTCAACTTGTAGCTGAACTTTTTGTTTTTTGATGGCGAAGGTGCATAGCCTGAGTCCCAGTTCAACTTGTGGCTGGACTTTTTATTTTTGATGGAGAAGGCGCACAGCCTGAGTTCCAGTTCAACCCTAATTGAGCTTTGATAAATTTAATGGCGAGGGCATGTGGCCTCACTCCCAGTTCAACCGTAGTAACCTTGATAAATTTTATGGCGAAGGCGCATGGACTGAGTCCGAAATTAACCATAGTTGAACCTTGATATATTTTATGGCGAAGGCGTATAGCCCGAGTCCCAGTTCAAACGTAGTTGAACCTTGATAAATTTGATGGCGAAGGCGCATGGCCTGAGTCGCAGTTCAATCGTAGTTGAACCTTGATAAATTTTATGGCGAAGGCGTACAGCCTGAGTCCCAGTTCGACCGTAGTTGAACCTTGATAAATTTTATGGAGAAGGCGCACAGCCTTAGTCCCAGTTCAACCATAATTGAACCTTGATAAATTTTATGGCGAAGGCACACAGCCTGAGTCCCAGTTCAACTGTAGTTGAACCTTGATAAATTTGATGGCGAAGGCGCATGGCCTGAGTCCCAGTTCAACCGTAGTTGAACCTTGTTAAATTTTATGGCGAAGGCGCATGGCCCGAGTTTTCGTTCAATCGTAGTTGAACTTTTGGTGAAGGCGTCTAGCCTGAGTCCTAGTTCAACTTGTAGTTGAACTTGTAATTTTTACTGGCGAAGGCACATAGCCTGAGTCTTGATTCAACCCTACTTGAACTTTTGGCAAAGGCGCGTAGCGTGGATCTTGTTATGTTGGTGTTTGAGAGCTGAAGCTCGGTTTTGATTCGAGATATTGAGCGGCTCACACGCAATCTTTCCGACCGAGGTATGTAGGCTGGCCTGAGGTAATTCTCGGTTCGAGATACCTTCATGCCGATTTCCGATTGGATCCCATATCAGGGATGCGAGAGATGCCATACAAAGATCCTCTCTCGGGAGGGGGTATTGCTTCTTCTTTTTGCTTGCACTACCCGAGAGAGTCGTGGTAGAGGAGTTGGGTCTCGATTCGAGATCTTCAAGTTCCCTTTGTCCGGTATGCTGTTTTAGCTTGTTCGGGATGGGTTTTTATTTGGCGTTTCTTCCCTTTTGGTCCGAGGAAGAACTACGCGATTCTGCTATGAAATCCCCACAGACGACGCCAAATTGTTTAGCTCAAAAGTTATAAATGTGCTTTGTAATCTTTAGAAAACAATCAAAATATAAATAAGGGCCAGCCATAGCATATCGTAATAAATCATGGGACCAAATGAGAGAAATGAAAAAGCAAGTATCATTCATTAAGGAGAAATGTGTAGAGAACTTTTATTGATAGGAGTCATTCGGTCTGCCCCTCCAAGGAGGGGTTCATAGCCTTACAATGATGTTCTATCTTTTTTTGGGAGTAGTGATGAAGAAGAAGCCCCACTTCTAGGATTCCTTCTCTTAGTATTTATAGTTGTAAGTTGCATGAGCTGGCAATGGAGGGCCGTGACTATGCTGAGGTTCTGTCCTTACGATGATGGATAGGTCATAGCCTTATTGATCGAGTCGGCTGATAATCGGGTATCGTGATTAATAAGTGGTCATACCACTTATTAACTAAGAATTAGTCTTAAGATATAATTAATCTCATTAATTACCTCGGCGGTCACATTCTTACCCATACAAATTCATTGAATTTTGATTAGAATATTTGAAAATATGCTACATAATTAATCAACAACAACAACAACTACCCAGTATACTCCCACCAGGTGGGGTCTGGGGAGGGTAATATGTAGACAAGCCTTACCCCTACCCGAAAGGGCAGAGAGGCTGTTTCCTATCGACCCCCGGCTCATAGGATAAAGGAAAAACAGCAGTAGAACAAAAACAAAAACAATAGAGCATTAGTAACTCCAGCGTAAATAGCGTAAATAATTATCTAAACATACGAAACATAAATACAATCGCATACAATAATATCATACAGTAACTACCATAACTAATAGCCATAGGGGGACATAAGCTAAAACACAAATCATCTATAAGTAACCCTGCTCACCCACATCCAACCCCCGATGAGGCGTACGAAAAACTCTAGGAGCCCCTATCCTACAACCCTGATTCTAGACCTCCAGGCTTTCATCGCGGGTCATGTCCTCGGAAACCTGCATTCTAGTCATGTCCTGCCTAATCACCTCTCCCCAATACTTCTTAGGCCTCCCTCTGCCTCGCCGACCGCCAACAATCTCCAACCGCTCGCAGCTCCTCACTGGGGCATCGGGACTTCTCCTCCGCACATGCCCGAACCACCTCAGCCTCGCTTCTCGCATCTTCTCATCCACCGGAGCCACCCCCACTTTCTCTCGAATAACTTCATTCTTAATCTTATCTAGCCTGGTGTGACCGCACATCCACCTAAGCATCCTTATCTCCGCAACCTTCATTCTCTGAACATGAGAGTTCTTCACGGGCCAGCACACCGCCCCATACAACATCGCAGGTCTAACCACGGCTCTATAGAATTTCCCCTTGAGTTTGTGTGGAATTTTCTTGTCACACAGGACTCCTGATGCAAGCCTCCACTTTGACCACCCCGCTCCTATACGATGAGTGACGTCCCCGTCAATCTCTCCGTCCCCCTGAATCACAGACCCAAGATAACGGACACTGTCCCTCTTGGCGATGGCCTGAGAACCAATCATCTTGTCCTTGCCTACTTCGCTCGGCTCGGCGCTAAACTTGCACTCCAGGTACTCTGTCTTAGATCTGCTTATTTTGAAACCTTTAGACTCGAGAGTCTGTCTCCATAACTCTAACCTTTCAATAACACCGACCCTCGTCTCATCTATCAATACTATGTCATCAGCAAATAGCATACGCCAAGGCACATCCCCTTGAATATGGCGGGTTAGAGCATCTATCACTAAGGCAAACAAGAGGGGGCTCAGCGCCGGTCCTTGATGAAGCCCCATAACCACTGGAAATTGGTCTGATTCGCCACCCACCGTCCTAACCCTAGTCTTAGCTCCATTGTACATGTCCTTGATTACTCTGATGTAGGCTTCCGGCACGCTCTTCACCTCCAAGCACCTCCCTTGGGACCTTGTCGTACGCCTTCTCCAAGTCGATAAGCACCATGTGTAGGTCCTTCTTCTTATCCCTGAATTGCTCCGCCATCCGCCTAATAAGGTGGATAGCCTCTGTAGTGGAGCGGCCCAGCATGAAACCGAACTGGTTCCCAGATATAGATGTCACCTCCCTCACCCGCGCCTCAATCACCCTCTCCCAAACCTTCATCGTGTGACTTATTAATTTGATACCCCTATAGTTGTTGCAGCACTGGATGTCCCCTTTGTTCTTGTACAAGGGCACCACTGTACTCCACCTCCACTCATCCGGCATCCTTTTGGTCCTGAAGATCGCATTGAACAACCTAGAGAGCCACTCCCCTCCTGACTTACCGATGCACTTCCAGAACTCCACCGGGATCTCGTCAGGCCCGGTCGCTCGACCCCTACTCATCCTACGCAAAGCCCCCAAGACCTCCTCCACCCTAATGCGCCTGCAGTACCCAAGGTCTCTATGTTGCTCTGAATGCCCCAGCTCCCCTAGCTCTATGTTACGATCCCCCTCCTCGTTAAGTAAGTCCCGAAAGTACGCCTGCCACCTCTATTTGATTTGAGATTTCCCCATCAGAACTCTACCATCCTCGCCCTTGATACACCTAACTTGGTCTAGATCACGTGCCTTCCTTTCCCTTGCTGTAGCTAACCGGAATAACTTCTTATCCCCGCCTCTCTCCCCTAGTTCCTCGTACATGCGACCGAACGCCGCATTTTTAGCTTCTGTGACTGCCATCTTTGCTTCTTTCCTCGCCACCTTGTAGATTATCCTGTTCGCTCTCCGTTCTTCCTCGCTTGTGCTCCCTGCCAACCTAGCGAACGCCGCCTTCTTCACCTCCACTTTTCCTTTCACTACATCGTTCCACCACCAATCACCCTGATGTCTGCCTGAATATCCCTTGGCTACCCCGAGCACGTCCCGTGCTACCCCCTAACCAAGTTCGCCGTCACTGTCCACATAGCGTCCGCTTCCCCAGAACTTCTTCAAGCTCCGCCCTCAACTAACCTCCTTTCCAACTCCTGTACTTTCTCCTTAGTCAAAGCACCCCATCTAATCCGTGGTTGTCCCCGAGCGCCCCTCCTCTTCCTCTTCACCCAGAGACCGACATCCATCACTAGGAGTCTATGAAGAGTTGAAAGAGACTCTCCCGGAATGACCTTGCAGTCCTTGCACATACCCCTATCGCTCCTTCTGATGAGGATGTAATCAATCTGAGTCCTCGCCGCCGAACTCTTGCAGGTGACCAAATGCTCCACCCTCTTCTGAAATGTCGAGTTCGCAATCAGAAGCTCGGAAGCCCTGGCGAAATCAAGCAGCGAAGTGCCTCCTCCGTTCCTAACCCCAAAGCCGAAGCCGTCGTGCACCTCATCATAGCCACTAGCATCAGCCCCAAAATGACCATTAAAGTCCCCTCCAATAACTAACTTCTCAGATTGGGGAATACTACTCACCAGATCATCCAAGTCCTCCCAAAAGCGCCTCTTAGCCTCCTCGTCTAAGCCCGCTTGCGGCGCATAAGCGCTGATGACGTTGAGGACGCAACCCCCAACTACCAGCTTAATTGACAATAACCTATCATTCACTCGCCTAACCTCGACCACGGACTCCCTTAGGTCCCTATCTACCAAGATGCCCACTCCATTCTTACCTTTCACGACCCCAGAATACCACAGCTTAAACCCATCTACATTCCTCGCCTTCGACCCTTTCCACCTAGTCTCCTGGACACACGTTATGTTAACCCTCTTCCTCTGAAGAACCTTCGCCAACTCTATGGACTTACCCGTCAGAGTGCCTATGTTCCATGACCCAATCCTTAATCTATCAGCGTCCGCTACCCTCTTCCCACCCTTACCTCCCGCCCTACCGGCAGGACCACCCCCTGCTCCCCTACTCACTCCCGCCCCCACGCCCACCCCCCGAGGACATGACCTTACGCTATCATCCCCCGCCGCGGCCACTATCCCTCCAACCGACTTTGGAGAACAGTGGCGCACACACGCACTATAACGAAATACTCAAAAAGGTACAAACTAGATAGCAACAGAATAGACCTCACTCGAAATGCTAGCTAAAATATGTAAAAAGGTGTGCAAAGTAAACAAGAGCGGGAGGTACCAACTCCCGGTGGAAAAACCTGAAAGTATGCTTTGATGCGCCCAAGTTTTCTTGAAGCTTCGTGTTGTTCTATTGCGTCCTGCCGCGAGTCAGGACGGGAGTCACCGGGAGTACTGTGGCTTGTCGGAAATCCTCGCCAGTAGAATAGTCACCTTAATGACTGGGAGATGAAATCTGGACGTGGGTATTCAAGAATGGCACAAAATTGTTCAAGATAGTATAGAGAGAGGGGGGTTTAATTGTTTGTTGCTGCAGAGAGTCAATCCTATGTGCTATATTGGTCTTTATGCTACATAATTAATCAAGCATTGAAATGTATTAGCATCGTCTTATATGGTGCATCTTTGTTCATTAATTTTTCATTAAGTAACGATCCGTGTAATCCCGAAAAAAGATTCTTTTTGGGAAAAATCATACAAGTGAACGTTGTATTTGATTGTAATTTTACTGTTGACTCTTTCTATAGTTGTTTGGCTAAAAAGTTATTCAAACACTTATGTATCTCTAAAGACAATCAAAACGCAATTTGGGTTAATCGGAATGAAATGTTTTATGATCTAGAGATTGTAGGATAAAAGCAGTAAGGTAAATAGTAGATTTAGCACAAGAGAGATAGAGAATCAGAGAGAGAATTGTATATTATCAGTAATGAAATGCACATTAGTCTTTACAAAGGGAAGGTCCCATTTATATACTAAGGGACCTTCCTCGAAATAATACAAAGAAAGTACAAGAGTTGGTGGTCTCGATATACGAGTGTCAGAGCTTGATGTGACGTTGCAGCAAGACATGTCACTCAGCCCGTTTGTTGACTGAGGCCGGCCTTGCTTGGGCCAACCTTACCAAGGCCGCTCTCCTTAGCGAGCCGTATACAGATAGTGCACGGGCGTGAGGAGCCAAAATTTTCCAATACAGATAGTCCCTCCGTTTATTGGGGATGCAGTTGAAAAGCGTTCCAAATGAACGGACTTACATGCTCGACGCCTATGGAAATTTGGCCGTTCCCGTTGGTACCCTTGTTAAGAGACGTGCTCACATATGGAGAGGTCAAACCGTTGACATATTACTCCCTTTTTTGGAGTTTTTTTTCTAGGTGATGTCATCGATCACGTGCGTGATCATTACTTCTGCCCCCGAGGCTGTTCAAGTTGTGACGTGACGTTTGGGTTTCCTGCGCCGATTTTTTTGAACCACGCCCTTTCGATTTCCGTGTACCTTTTCTTATAAATAGAGGGAAAGTTGGACTAGATTCAACTTTCGAACCCTCTATGAGAGTATCTTCCCAATATTTCTTCTATCCTTTTCTGGTGCCCTTTCTTCTCTGAGATTCTCATTCTTAGGAATCGAACTCGTGACCCGGAGTATATTTTTTTCTATAAATTCCATTATGGCCAAATGTTGTCATGATGATACTGGAACCAAAAACGTTGCTTCTGTTAGTGCTTCGTTATCTTCAGACGACGAGGATGGCGATGAAGTTTTTGTCCCACTATCGACGACCAACTTACTCCCTCGTAAAATGAACAAAAGGACGGACTTCGAAAACAAGTGCAAAATCCCTCCTTGGGAGCATAGTGGAGTTGAAGCCGTACCACTTAGCCTCCCATAGGAAATCATATAACATTCCTGATCATGTCGACATGATTCCGGGGTTAAACCATGCCAATGTACCCAGGCCCGGGTACTGTTTCATTTATGAATATCCCTTTCGGATTGGATATACCCTCCCGCTTTACCCTTTGGTGGAAGAGTTGTGTCGCTGGTTCCGAGCATGCCCGGCCCAGCTTACTTCGTACGCCTTGAAGGTGTGGCGGGTTTGTCCGTCCATGCGGCGAAGGTGGGGAAAGAGGTGACTGTCCATCACCTCCAGCAAAGGTTCAACGCGGGTTTTATGAGGGGTTCGATGCTCCAACTGAGGAAATGGGGCACAAAGAGCTTCGTGAGCTAATCATAAATTCTGGACACGGTTCTTCTACGTGCGTACCGAGCACCTCTAACCCCGAAGGGTTCCCGGAAGTGTGGAATGATGCATGTAAGTATTGATGTGCGCAACTTTTATTGTTTCGATCCCACTTTGCTTGTTTGCACCATCGAGAGTTTCTTTTCATTTCCATGCAGTGGCGGCTCGCCCTCCTCATAGGGTTGACGATGTTAGATCGTGGGTGAAAGCATTTATACCGTTTGTAGAAGAGAGCCGATCCTGGACTGCATTCCTCAGGCTCCACGGCCCGACAGGTAACAGCCTTACATAATTTGAGTTGTGGTTAGGGGGTTCCCATAACTCTTGTGACCGTCTCATGCATGTTTTGGACAGTACGGGATTCCTCCAAGAAGGTACACAAGAAAAAGCAACAGAAGAAGGTGAAGACCGTGGTCAGTCCTTCTAGGACAACATCTGATCCTGAGGAGGATCTGGTCCTTGTTGACACGTCTAGGGGCAGTACTTCACCCCTTTCGAAACAGGAGATTTTGATGGAAGCGGCTCCAGAGATAATACCTGAGTCCGTGATGGAGGTCATTCCTAAGGAGACACCCGTGGAGGCGCCAACGGCTGTTCCTGAAATTTCCCTCGTAAGGACGTCTACCGCTATTCCGACCCCTTCTGAACCCGCTCTGCATTCCGTGGAGGGGGACCGTGAAGAGGAGGAGACTTTGGAGGCGAGGAGGCGTCCGATTATTACCGGCTAGACCGTGGCTACTCAACCGAAAAAGGTTAAGCCACCCCGCCCTGAATCCAGGCCGGTTTTTACTGTTGAGGCCATTCGAGCAGGGAGGTCTGTGCTTGGGAGAGAGGCTGGTGAGAGACGAGATAAGGGTGCGGACACGGCGGGCCCGGGAGAAACCCCAGAGGGCGCAAACGTAGGAGGTGGGTCCTTGGACCGGGTTGAAATGGCGGCTTGCCGATCTTCTCGTCTTATAATTAACCCAAGTCACTATAATTTGTTGGAGAACTGTGAGAGGCGGCCTCTAGTATGACGCTTTTGTGTGCTGGCGCCGAGCGTGAGACCCTGGCGGAACTCAACGACAAAGTTTTGGCCCAACGGGTGGCAGGTGCAGCCTTACAGGTATGCCTTTGTCTTGCTTGATGACCTTTATCTTTTGCGTTTGGTGGAGGGTGATTTTTCTCAAACTTACTTGGTTTGTTTTCCAGACTCTTGTTTTGGAGGTGGAGAGGGAACAGCGTCGGAAGGAGAAGATGGCCAGATACAATAGGCTGGTGCAGAAGTATGATAGAACGCGCGAGGCGCACCATACCTTGGCCGACATGTATAAGCAGGACCCTAACTTTAGGGTGGTTTGTGAGGGCCTCGCTGAGTTTCAGGAACAGTTGAAGAAAAAAGTGGTCGAGCTGGAGAAAGTTGATGAAAAGCTCATGGCTACCATTGCTCGGGCCGCGGAGTTGGAGGTCCTTCTTCAAGCCAAGGATAAGGAGTTGTAGCTTGGCTGCATGGTGGCGGAGGAAGCGGCAGAATTACAAACCCGGGTCGCGGCTTTCACTGCGGAGCTGGACGCCACAAAGGCCGAAGTTGAGGAGCTCAACCGAGCTCTTGCGCAAGCCGATATCTCTCGTGAAGCACATGAGATGTGGGTTTATGCCGAGGCTCAGTTGGTTGTGCTTGAGGAGTTCCTGGCGGCTGGCCGAGCATTTGAAGAGGAAGTTGAGAGCCAGTGTCGGTTGGTCAAAGTCGCTCGTGAGGCCGCGGGCTATGGTCCTGAGTCACTGGCCCGGAAGAGGGGAAACTCAGCGGATATCAATCGCTTGGAATCCAGCTCTTGGATTTCCTAGGTGTACCCTCCCGGAAATGAGGACGGGCCACCTGAGGGCCAGGCCGGGCTAGATAAGTAGCGGTTTTTTTAGGATCCTATTAAATACACTTGTTTATACTGATTGTTGTATCAGGGGTGTTTGTTCCCTTGATGAAAACATGTAAAAATGTGTTAAGTAACTCTTATACCTTTTGGCATGCCGTCGTACTTTTCTTTTACCGTAGTCGCTTGGAATTTGTCGGCCATAGTGGTGTCAAGTTAGCCTGATGGCTTTAGCTGTATAAAATAGGCGGCCGTAGCCTTGTGAATCCGATGGCTTTGGCCATGTACAGATAGAGGTTGTAGCCTGATGAGAATGATGGCCATAGCCATGTAAAAAGCCGCGGCCTAATGGCCTTAGCCGTATAAAATCATGGTCGTAACCATGTAAAACCAAGGCCGTAGCTTGATGGCCTAAGTCATATAAACGATGGCCATAGCCATGCAAAATAAAGGTCGTAGCCTGATGGCCTTAGCCATATGAACGATGCCCATAGCCATGTAAAACCAAGGCCGTAGCCTGATGGCCTTAGCCATATGAACGATGGTCAAAACCATGTAAAACCAAGGCCGTAGCCTGATGGCCTTAGCCATATAAACGATGGCCATAGCCATGTAAAACAAAGGCCATAGCCTAATGGCCTTGGCCATATGAACGATAGCCCTATAGCCATGTAAAATAAAGGTCGTAGCCTAATGGCCTTAGCCATATGAACTATGGCCATAGCCATGTAATACAAAGGTTGTAGCGCGATGGCCTTAGCCATATGAACGATGGCCATAGCCATGTAAAATAAAGGTCGTAGCCTGATGGTCGTAGCCTGATGGCCTTAGCCATATGAACAATGGCCATAGCCATGTAAAACTAAGGCCGTAGCCTGATGGCCTTAGCAATGTGAACGATGGCCATAGCCATGTAAAATAAAGGTCGTAGCCTGATGGCATTAGCCATATTAACGATGGCCATAGCCATGTAAAACCAAGGTCGTAGCTTGATGGCCTTAGGCATATGAATGATGGCCATAGCCAAGTAAAATAAAGGTCGTAGCCTGATGGCCTTAGCCATATGAACGATGGCCATAGACATGTAAAATAAAGGACGTAGCCTGATGGCCTTAGCCATATGAACGATGGCCATAGCCATGTAAATCCAAGGTCGTAGTCTGATGGCCTTAGCCATATGAACGATGGCCATAGCCATGTAAATCCAAGGTCGTAGCCTGATGGCCTTAGCCATATGAACGATGGCCATAGCCATGTAAAATAAAGGTCGTAGCTTGATGGCCTTAGCCATATGAACGATGTCCATAGCCATGTAAAACCAAGGTCGTAGACTGATGGCCTTAGCCATATAAACGATGGCCATAGCCATTTCATTCATTTGGAGATGGTCATAGCCTTTATATTCATCTGGAGATAGCCGTAGACTTTTCGTTCATTTGGAGATAGCCGTAGCCTTTTCATTCATTTGGAGATGGCCGTAGCCTTTTCGTTCATTTGGAGATGGCCGTAGCCTTTATATTCATCTGGAGAAGGCTGTAGCCTTTACATTCATCTGGAGACTGCTGTAGCCTTTACATTCATCTGGAAATGGAACTAACCCAGTCCCTTATCATGTCTGGCTTGGAGAGTTTATGGAGAGGCGGACATGATGCACTTGCGCTGCAAACATCTCTAGCTGACCCCTTTGCCGCCTCGTAAAAAACATCCCAAGAAAACCCAATTGGGACAAAACTCGGGTAAGGAAAAAAGAGTACGACTCAGGTGACACCTTTTTAGAAGTGGAAACGTTTTAGGTGAGCGACGTTCCAGTTGTTCTGGAGCGTCTTTCCTTCCATTGTCTCTAGCTGGAACGCTCCTTTTCCGGCCGTCGCCGTGATTTTGCAGGGTCTGTCCCAATTTGTGCCTAATTTTCCTTCACTCGGGTCTTTTGAGGCCAAGATTTTGGCTTTGAGTACGTAGTCTCCTAATTTGAGCGGCCTCATTTTTGCCCTCTTATTGTAATATCTTTCGATTTGTTTTTTTTGTGCGAAAATCCTGATGTGGCCAATTTCTCTTCTTTCTTCGGCTTCGTCGAGATCTTGGAACCTGCTGATGTCGTTTTCTATTCCACTGAAGTGTGACTACCTTAAGCTGGGTTTGCCCACTTCGACGGGTATGACCGCGTCGGTTCCATAAACCAATGAATATGGGGTTTCCCCAGTGCTGGATTTGGGGGTGGTTCTGTGCGCCCACAAGACTTCGGGTAGTAGTTCGGGCCATAGCCCCTTGGCATCTTCGAGCTTCGTTATGAGTATGTTTAGAATTGTTTTGTTTGAGGGCTCCGCTTGGCCGTTGGCGGCGGGGTGGTATGGCGTAGATAGTATCCTTTTGATGCGCCATTTTTCGAAGAACTCTGTTTCTTTTCTGGCCAATGAACCGGCGCCCATTATCGCATCTGATTTCTTTGGGGATGCCAAAATAGCATATGATGTTTTTCCAAATGAAGGTGATGACTTCTTGCTCGTGTATTTGTGCGTACGCACCTGCTTCAACCCACTTGGAGAAGTAGTCAGTTAAAACAAGTTGAAATCGTACATTTCTTCGTCCTGAGGGTACTAGGCCGACTATGTCCATTCCCCATTTGATGAATGGCCATGGGGAGGTGACGGAATGGAGGGGTTCTCCTGGTTGGTGTATCATTGGGGCGAACTTCTGGCACTGCTCGCACCGTCGAATGTACTCGGCTGCCTCTCTCTTCATGGTGGGCCAATAGTAGTCGGCGCGTATAATGCTTCTTACGAGGGCGTGGTTGACAGTGTGGGTGCCGCAATGGCCTTCATGTACTTCTTCGATTACCGGTCTTGTTTTCTGCGGCCCTAAGCACTTGGCTAAGGGCACACCGAACGTCCTTTTATAAAGGTTGCCATTGATTATGCAGTACCGGGCGGCCTGTATGCGAAGCTTCTTTGCTTCCTTTTTATCGGGGGTAATACCCCGTCCTGAAAATAAGATATGAACTTGTTGCGCCAGTCCCAAGTCAGGCTTAGGGAAAGTACCTCGGTGTGGTTGATAGCCGAGTGAAGGAGTGTGACCACACTTTCTTTGTTGATGTTTTAGTGGCGGTAGCCAGCTTTGCCAGACCGTCCGCTTCGATATTTCGTGCTCTGGAATTTGTTCGAAGCGGCATTCATCGAATATGGCCATCAGTCTGTGGATTTCTAACTGGTTCTTTTGTAATCTCTGTTCTTTGATTTGATAAGTCCCAGTGACTTGGTTCACTACAAGCTGGGAGTCGCAGTGGAGGAGAATTCGGCGAGCTCCGTACATGATGGCCAGTTTCATTCCTGCAATAACCACCTCATACTCTGCCTCATTGTTACTTATTTGCGGGCATCGTATGGACTGGCGAATTGTTTCACCCATGAGGACTTCAAGTACGAGTCCCAGTCAAGATCCTGATGCATTGGAGGCGCCGTCCGTGTAAAGTACCCATAGGTCGTTTTCAGAGGACGCGCGTTGTGTTTTGAGTTCAGACTTTGGCAGGACTTCCGCGATAAAGTCAGCTAGGACTTGCAACTTGATGGCGGTCCTAGGGAGGTATGTAATGTCATGCTCACTGAGCACAACGGCCAATCTGGCGAGTTGCTCTGAGAGTTCGAGTTTGTGTAGGACGCTTCTTAGGGGGAAGTTCGTTACTACCCTTATGGGGTGGCATTGAAAATATGGTCGTAACTTTCATCAAGCTAATATGAGTGCTAACGCCAGCCTCTCAAGGTGGGGATATCGGGTTTCGGCATCAACTAAGACTTTGCTAATATAATAGATAGGAGATTGCGTACCTTTATTTTCTCGCACCAGGACGCCGCTGACTGCGACTTCTGATACGGCCAAATATACCAGTAGCGGCTCACCTGGGTTGGCTTTTACCAGCAGGGTTGGTGACGATAAGTATGCTTTCAATCTTTTCATAGCTTCTACTACTATGTGTTCCACTACAGTCCCTCGTCTTTCTTCAATACACTGAAGAATTTGTGACATCTATCGGAGGAGCGCGAGATGAATCTGAAGAGGGAGGCTATCCGACCTGTCAATTTCTGCACTTGCTTTTTGCTGCTTAGTGTTTCGGGGATGGCTTCTATGGCCTTGCTTTGGTCGGGGTTTACTTTGATTCCTCCTTGTGACACCAGAAATCCCAGAAATTTTCCCAAGGCTACTCCGAAAGAGCATTTTTCAGGATTTAGCTTCATGCCGTATTTCCTTAATATTTTGAAAGCTTCCTTCAGGTGGATTAGGTGGTCTTCCTTTCTTGATGATTTGACCAGCATGTCGTCGATGTAGACTTCCATGGTTTTGCCGAGCTGTTCTTTGAACATTGCCGTTACCAGCCTTTGGTAGGTGGCCCCTGCGTTCTTGAGCCCGAAAGGCATTACCTTATAGCAATATATCCCTTGATGAGTGATGAAAGTTGTCTTTTCCTAATCTTCTTCGGCCATCATGATCTGGTTGTAGCCGGAGTATGCATCAAGGAAGCTTAGCAACTCATGCCCTGCTGTCGCATCTATTAGCTGGTCGGTGTGGGGGAGCGGGAAAGAGTCCTTTGGACAGGCCTTATTTAGATCGGTGAAATCTACGCACATCCTCCACTTCCCATTTTTCTTCTTGACCATTACGACGTTGGAAACCCATCTTGGGTACTTGGATTCCCTGATGGAGCCATTGGCTAGCAGCTTGTCCAGTTTTAGTGGCAGGGTTGGATTTGACTTTGGCTGGCCATTGCACTTTGTTGCCTAGCTTTTCTAGTGCGTACACTATTTCTGAAGGAGACACACAAAAGTTATATGCAGCTAATAAAATGGGCATACCTCTATCGTTCCTTAGTGGGGCGACATGGCACTATAAGGCTTCTGCATGACTTGGTGGTGGTGGATGCGAGGATCTGATGTACGGATTGTATGGTTGGTGTCTTTCCCTGTAGAGGCGCGGGGCTTGCTCCCGCCTACCCTCGTTGCATCGGTCCCTACAGATTTCTGGGTGCACCATCGTCAACCGTCGGGTTGGGCCGTTGAGGTCATCGTCGTCCCCACACACCTCAGCACAATAAACGTTATGCATCTCTTCCCAAGTGGTGGGGGTATATTTTAGAAGATGCTGAGTAGTTTCTTGGTTGCCCTTGACCCGTCTCTGCTGAGCCCGTTCAGAAAGGCCGCAACTGCCATGCCTTCGGACACGTTGTATAGGATCATCCTGACCCTGTTGAATCTGGATAGGAGCTCCTTGAGTCCTTCTCCTAGGGTTTGTCGCACAGCGAAGACGTCGCTGACCCGTGCTTCCGCTTTCCTTGCTTCTGCATGGGCGGTGGCAAATTTATCTGCCATCTCTTCGAATGTGGAGATGCTCTTGGCCGGTAGCTGTGAGTACTAGGTTAGGGCTCCTCCTGTTAGCGTTTCACCGAACTTCTTCAGAAGTACGGATGGTACCTGCTCTCTTGACAAGCCGTTGCCTTTGACGGCTGTGACATAGTGAATCAAGTGATCCTCGGGATCTGTGGTCCCGTCATATACCTTCAAGTAGGGAGGCATTTTGAAGGTTTTCGGGATGGGGTATGGTGCTGCTCCTGCCGTGTAGGGTTGTTCAACGAATCTTCCTACGTCTCGCTTTGGCAGCAGCTTAGGTGCACCCGGATTTTATCCACCCTTTCTTGGTACTCCTTCATCTGGTCGCGAAGCGACGTGTTCTCATTTTCCATTTCTTCCATCTTTTGGAGGATGGCTGTGAGCGTTCCGTTGTTAGCTTGAACATCGACGGTCACGTTGTTTGTTCTTGTAACTTCAAGATCATCCTCGGTTGCGACATGATCTGCTGCTGGGGTGCGTTTGTCATTTTGAGGTAGCCTCTTGACTAGAATGCTAAGAGTGCATGTTAGCCACTCCTTCAGTAACCTTCTTACCTCCGGGAATGCTCCTTTAGTCATAGATGTTGAAGCCTCTCTTTCTCGTGGAACCACCAGGTCTTCCGATGAAGAGGGTAAGGTTTCCATGCCTATCAAGGTACTGGGGGTTGCTTGTAGGGTATCTGCTTTAGCAACCGCGTTGAGATTGCATGTGAGCTCTGTTGTAACTTCCAAGATAGCTTTCATTCTTGCATCGTTTCGGCCATTTTAGGTTTTAGAGAGTGGTTTTTTTGAAGGATCTCTAGAAACAAACTACAGCTTTGATTCTTGAAATCCCTACAGACTGCGCCAAATTGTTTGGCTAAAAAGTTATTCGAACACTTATGTAGCTCCAAAAACAATCAAAACACAATTTGGGTTAATCGGAATCAAATGTAATATGATCTAGAGATTGTAGGATAAAAGCAATAAGGTAAATAGTAGATTTAGCACAAGAGAGATAGAGAATCAGAGAGAGAGTTGTATATTATCAGTAACGAAATATACATAAGTCTTTACAAAGGGAAGGTCCCCTTTATATACTAAGGGACCTTCCTCGAAATAATAAAAAGAAAGTACAAGAGGTTGTGGCCTCGATATACGAGTGTCAGAGCTTGATGTGATGTTGCAGCAAGACATGTCACTCAGCCCGTTTGTTGACTGAGGCCAGCCTTGCTTGGGCCGACCTTACCACTACAAAAAATATGTTAAATTGTGGAGGTTTGTTTATAGGGGATATACAAAACCCCCACTATATATTTATTTTGTGGCGTTTGTATCAATCCCCACAAAATAATTCTTTTTGTGGCGGTTTATTTGTGGGTTGTAGAAGACCCCCATTATATATTCAATTTGTGGCGCTTTTGTTCTAACCTCCACAAAATTATTTTTATTGTGAGGTTTCTTTTGTGAAAGTTTTTGAAACCTCCACAAATTGAAAAATAGTTGATAGACGATAAAAATTGTGATGATCACTAACTCATGTAATTTTTACTCATTTTAAAACTTTTTTTGGTTAAAAATTTGAATCAAAATACACATTTTAGTTAAATCTCTGTACAAAATATATATATATATATATATATATATATATATATTAATGAGTGTTTAATGTTTTTATGCCTCGGGAATGGAAGAAAAATGTCACCTTAAGGCTATGTACAAAATATAGGCTCGAAGCCAAGTATAAATAATTATTGTGAAATAGTACGCTTTAGTAAAACGACCCAGTTAGTTGTTTTGAGTGTATTAGCTTTGACTCCCCCCCCCCCCCATTTATTACCTTCTTGTGTTGTATTGTGGTTACGTGACTCGCCGGGAGTTTTAGTTTTTGATTTCAGAGAGAATTGGGACACATAGTTCCAAAATTGGAAGATTAAGTCATAGGAGTCCACCGTAGTTTGAATAGTGTGAATACGACTTCCGGATAGATTTTATACAGTTCAAACAACTTTATAGGGTATGTCTTAGGAGCGTGTCCGGATGTTGATTTCGAGGTATGTAGCTCATTTCGTTGTTAATTGGCGAAAGTTGGACATTGTAGGTATGTAGGCCATTCCGTTGTTAATTGGCGAAAGTTGGAAAGTTGAAAGATTTTTGGAAAGCAGACTTTTAGATATCGTGTTTAAATTCCGATTCCGGAAATTGGTGTAAGTCTGTAATTTTAATTATGACTTGTGTGCAAAATTTGAAGTCAATCGAACTTGATTTGATTGGTTTCAGCATAAATGTGGAAGTTAAAAGTACAAAAGTTTATTAGACTTGAATCGATGCACGATTCATGATTTTAGCATTTTTTTGATGTGATTTGACGGCTCAACTTAGTTTGTATGATGTTTAAGGACTTGTTTATGTAGTCGGACGAGTACCGTAGGCCCCGGGTGTGATTTGGATCGAATTCAGACCAATTTTGGACTTAGCTTGATTGCTGAAGTCCCATGTCTGCTAGAGTCATCGCACCTGCGGAGGGTTTGACCACAGGTGCAGAATAGCGAGTGCGAAGGATGAAGTGCAGAATCAAAAGGAGACCTTTGGGGCTGGGCTCACAGGTACGGACACCCAAGTGTTGGTGCGCCTCAATAGGCGCGGCCTTTTCCTTTGCATAAATGGGAGTGGAGGAGGGGCTTTGGGCAAGTTCGCAAGAGCAGTCTCTTTCTCCGCAGAAGCAAGCTCGCAGGTGCGAGCCATGGTCCACGAAAGCAAAACTCCTGGACCTAATTGGAATCCGCACATGGATGATTTTTTTCGCAGGTGCGGCATCATAGAAAATGCAAAAAATATCTGAGCTATAGTTTAGCATAAATATGATAATTCAACAAGTGAATCACTAAAATGAAAATATTAGATATTATTATCAGGTTTTTATGAATAAATATAGGGAAATAAATTTATTTAAAATCAAAAATAAGAAAAAAAAATAAAATATTTGGACATGATTATATATGCATACATATTCTATTTTGAATGTGTTTTGCATATTTGAAAATATATAGGGAAAAAATTGGATATCACACTTATCCTCATTAGACTCTAGTGTCTAGAGATATTTAGTACTTCTATTTAGAGCTTTTGACTTATATCTATCGGGTGTTGGGAGTTTTTATTACTTGAGTTGTAGTTTTTATTTATTACATATGTTGACGTTTGAAGTTTTAGCTTAGTTTCAGTTATTCCGCTTACTTGTCAGGCTTACCTAGTTTTAGAGACTACGTGATGTCACAACATCCTTCAGAAGAAAAATTAGGATCATGACATTTATATTTACCATAAACAACCCCTTACATAAGGTAACAACTATATATACGTAAGGCGTGCGACATTTACCTGAATGATATTTAAGTTTTATAATTGTATACATATGTAACGACCTGACCGGTCGTTTTGAGCTCTAGCGCGCCGTTCAATAGTTTAAAGTCATGAACAACTACATTTCAGGTATATTGACTTGTACGTATGGTCAGAGTTGAATTTCGGAAAATTCGTAATCAAATTGGAAAGAAATTTTTCATTGCGGCAACCTTAAGTTGAAGAAAATGGCTTAGATTGGAATTTTGAGTAAACAACCTCGAAATTGGAATCTAATAGTTTCAACATGTTCATTTGATGATGTAGGACTTAGGCGTATGTCTAGATTTGGTTTTGGATAACCCGTAAGCATTTCGGCATATATTGTGGAAGTTAGTATTTTAGAAGAATTTCATAAATTTGGGTTGGAAGGAATTTCATGTGTAATTAATGTCCGTTTGATATTTCGAGTTTGGGAGTTGCTCCGTATGGTTATTTTGGAGTTGGGAGCACGATCGAAAGTGAATTCGGATGTCTGGAGGTCATTTTGAAGTCATTTGACTAAATATAAAATTTGAAAGGTTTTGAGAAAATTCGATTGGAAGTGGAAGTTTTGATGTCGGGGTCGGAATTTAGTTCAGAAAGTTGGGACAAGTCCGTAATATCGAATGTGACTTGTGTACAAAATTTGAAGTCATACCGGAATGATTTTGGTAAGGTTTGAGATACTTAGTCTCTTTTAAGGAAGCTTAAGTTGGAAAAGCCAACCGGATATCAACTTACGTGTTAGAGCGCTCGAAATGCGAATTTTATGGTTCGGATAGCTTTGTTAGATGATTTGGGACTTAAGAGTGTGTCCAGAATTTTTGTGATGACTGATGTATAATTAAGCTTGAATGGCAAAGTTAGTATTTTGGCAAATTCCGGTTGATAGGTGAGATTTTGATTCGAGGGTCGGAATGGAATTCCGAGAGTTTTGGTAGCTTTATTATGTCATTTTGGACTTGTTTGCAAAATTTGAGGTCACTCGGACTAGTTTTGACGTGTTTCGGCATCGGATGTGAAAGTTAGAAGTTTCAAAGTTCATAGGCTTGAATCCGAGGTGAATTTAGTATTTTTGCGTTGTTTTTTTGGTGATTTGAAGGAACACTAAGTTTGTGTCATATTATGGACTTGTCAGTATACTTTGTTGGGATCCCATGAGGCTCAGATAAGTTTTGGAAGAGTTTTTGGAAGATTTTTGCCGTTTTGAGCATAAACATGTAATGATCTAAAGGTTCATTTTAGTTCTAGAGATCCAAATTTGATTTTGAGACTTCTGGAATTTTGATAATGAATTATAGGACCGATCTAAAAATTTTGGTTTAATTTCATCAAGTCGCGATTGGGTTTTTGACACGAAATGTTAGTTAATTGTTTAACGAGTAAAATGAGTATCGCACTGGGCAAATGAGCTTCGAATTGAGTTTCGATTGAAGGGTTGTATTTGTATTATTATTTGTGACTCATAGGGACAAGAATCGTCTAATTCCGTGTTCGTATGACGGATTTAGAGCCATTTTAGTGAAACAAAATCTTCTACAATTTATTGGGCAGCTGCTGTATTTTTTTTAGCAGCAGCGAACAGTAACCCGTAACAGTAACCGCGTGGGTGAACAGTGATTCCAAAAATCTGGGCGGTGAGTTTATATCCGATTTTGGATCATATTTCCTCCATGGTTGATTATTTTGAGAGCTTCTTGGTGGGGATTAAAGAGGGATTCAAGGGGGAAACGATTTGAGATATGTTCTTGAACTTAAAACTCGATTTTATGAAGCTAATACATGGATTAGAGTTGAAAACTCAAGTAATTTATGGGCAAAATGGTGGTTTAGGGCTTGAAACTTAAGAGAGTTAAAATGGAGATTTGAGGGGTCATTTGAACTCCGATTTTGATAAATTTGATATGTAGGGACTCATGGCTAGACGAGGAATCCAGTGATGTGAATTTTGTAATTATTCGAGAAGCGGTCCCGGGGATCGGGTTTTGCTAGTTTCGAATTTTTTGCTATTTCTAGATTGTTTTCGATTGGGTATTGTTCCTTATTATATTGTGATGTATTCTCTGTAATTTTGGATAGATTCAACGCGCGTGGCGGCCGACTTGAGGAGCAAAAGCGTCGCATGCTAGAGATTTTGTCGGATCGAGGTGAGTAATGCTTGTAAATAATATCCTGAGGGTTTGAAACCCTGAATTTCACATCTAACTCTATATTGAGGCGTGACACGGATTCTATGACGAGTGTGGGGTCGTTTACTATTGCGGAATATGACTTGGTCCATCCCGAGTGTTATTTCTACTATATTGGTGATTGAGACACATACTTTATTAATGTGAATTGGGCTTGTTGCCATTGTTTGGGCCTTGTGCTGACTTGTGGACCCCTTTGGAGATTGATATTACTGTTTTAGCATATTTTGCATATCGTTTAGTTTCAGTCTGAGGTTTTTAATACAATTTTGAAAATTCAGCCATATTTTTAGTTTGGAAAACTCAAATGATATTTTAAATATTATTTCGGGCAGAGAACTACTATTTTATAAATGTCCAAGGGGCTTATGATGTTTTTCTTGACTGATTATGGGTGGCTCGAGCTGCGCGCCGCAACAGTGATTTGAAATAGTGGTAACAAAGACACTGTATGATGTGACTTGAAAAAGTGGTAACAATGACACTGTGTGATATAAAGTGGTAAGGTAACAATGACTGACTAGGATTTGATTGAAGCCACGAGATGGCTTGTTATTGGCTTGGGCTGTAGGAGCTCCTCCGTAGTATGTACACACCCCTAATGAGCATCGTCGATGTTAAATGATTATGGGTGGCTCCACAGTGGGTACTGGAATGTACCATCATATGCATTGCATTGTATTCATGCATTTGTTCATTGTTTGTTGTTTGTGATACTTCTGGAGGCAGTTATCTGCGGTTCTGGTACTATCTGATCATTAAATGTTGCCCGAGGGGCGGAGGTCTGTGCTCATATGCACTACTGCTACTGCATTCATTTGCATAATTGTTGAAAAAGACATTTTATCAAAGAGTCTTTAACCTGAGCTAAAATATTTTTTTTAAAGATTTCATAGCTTCACCGATTTCTCAAAGGTTTTTCACTACTTCTTTATAACATGCTGATCTGTTATACGTGATTTCTTACTGCTAAGTTATTATTTACTTTTATTACTCATTGGGTTGGAGTACTCATTTTACTCCCTTCACCTCGCGTGCAGCTGCAGGTATTGATCATCCGGTAGCAGGATATTACCTGATTGAAGGTATTACTATTGTAGTTGAGCAAGGTGACAGCCAGCGTACGCATCACCATACATTGTCTGTAGAATTTCAGAATTTAATTTTGTATATTACTGGCCCTGTAGTTGTGTTCAGGTTTTCTTTAGATGCTCGTTGACTTGTGACACCCCGATCTGATTATGTTGGACTGTAAACACTTGTTATTATTGTCCTTAAGTTGTATTATCTATTTATTTATGTTAATAGTTGTTAAAGAGACGATTTGGGAGAGTTGGCTGACCTTATATTCACGAGTGACGCCATCACGATCGGGTTAGGAAATTGGATCGTGACAACATAAAAAAAAAATTGTCATTTTATTTGAGATAATTTACGTTTTGAAAGGATAATATTTAATAACAAAACTAATCACATGGATTTTTGTTATTCTCAACATACCAATTAAAGTATTATTTCATTTATCTGATATTAAGATTTAGCAATTTATTGATGCCAAAAATATTTTTGTTATTACAAAAAACTTAATTTTCTCAATTAACTTGTTTTCTCCAAAAGCATATGCAGTAACTTCTCCCTCTTATTTCAAAAATTTCTCAAGTCTTTCCCTCTTTTAATTTCACTATCCCTCAAGGTTTTCTCTTCTAACTGCCTTCTTTCCTGGTGCATTCCTTTCGCGTCAATTGCTTCGGGGGCGTTCTTTCTTCATCTGCTTCAATTTTGATCTAGTTTAATTATATTTAATTATTATTATTATTCTCAATTTATGGTTCCTACACTGACTTTTGAGATTAGGGATTGTTGCTCGAATTTTTCAATTTAATAATTTTTTATTCAATTATTTTCAGGCTTAAAGGATGTCATGGATTTTTCTGAAGGGAAGTATCCGTTTGGGCAAATCAACTTTAGAATGTCGTTATTAAGGTGATATTTTGCTTTTCTCTTAACTCAATTTGTTTTTTTTTATCTCAGTAGTCATATAATTTGTGATTTTCAGTTGCAGTTTAGTTATTGCTTGAACCGGTAATAAAATCCTTATGGACAGTCTGCCTTGGAATAGTATTTCTTGAAGAATATGATTGAGTAAATCCTGTAAAATATATATGCTTCAAAATATATTAATATTTTAAACAAACAGTGGCTCTGCTATTAGATCTCTTACTTTTGGCTACAGATTAGCCAGTGGTTCTGTAAAGTGCTTTTCGCTTTGCAAAGCTTTTCCAAATTTTAATCATAATTTAGTTCTATTGTATGTTGTTAAAATTGCTTGAAGAGACTCATACATTAATATAATATTGTCACTTTTTCCCTTGTTGATAAGCTTTGTAATGCTTCTATAGTGTTGGATATAGCTACCTGGAAAATAATTTAAGATTCTAGAGGCTTTAGAAACTTCCAATGAAAACATAAAAGAAATTTAGAAAGAGATATACAACACTTGAGCTTTGAATCAAGGACATATTGATTTTTTTACGTAAACTATGTTGTTTCTAAAATTCAAAAAGTTCAGCATAGGCCAAGTCAGGCTTCCAACATCATGCTAGCCAACTGTTTTTGTTGGTAGTTAATGAAGTATTTAAATGTGTGCAAGTGGAAAAGCACAGGACTAGCGAAGCAATCCAAGGCAAATCCAAACTGACAATATCGGTTATAGTTGAGCATATTTCATACTTGAAAACTAAAAAATAGTATGCTAATATTAATTCTGTTGCTCCACTTAGAATTATTCCATGTATTTTACTCTCTTTTATCTGTATATTGTCCTTCGATAAATCAAGGAGATCCCTGAGAGAAATTGACGGCTTAAAGTCATGCTTATAAATAAAGAGATCTTGAGTTAAAACGACCGATGTGGACCAAGAAAATCTCCCCAGGTACAAGTGTTGATCAGTGACACAAACCTTACTTTCTCCATGTAGATCTCTACCTGTAAAAGTCAGAATTCTGCTTAGAATGCCAGATTAGCTTGAAGGTTTCCATAACACTAGTGTCAAGATGTTGCGACATACTCCTATTGCCCCATTTTATATATGAATGTAAAATGACCGGACATGAAGTTTGGCCTACTAAACATAACTGAGATTGGTTCTAGGTTCCAGACCCCGTTTTTATCTTTTCTATCTTGTCCCGTAGTATAGACAAGGATAGACTTAGCTCTTTGTCATCCATGTTCAGTTACTAATTTGTAAAACTGTCATTGCTAGAGAGTTAAAACCATTTTTCCAAATGATGGAGCTGCCGCACTTCTGAAATATCGGTGGAAAGATGCTATTTTTGGATTCTCCAGGTATACTTTGTTAGATGAGTATTATCTGTTAATGATTTGATTGCTTCCTAAGTTAAAAGAGTTCTTGAATTAGTTTCTCTGTCAGTGAAATACCTGAATACAGTTCCTTTTAACTATGAGATTCTAATATGATATGAAAAGTTGATTGTATAATATTTCATTATTGTTCGTGGTATACTTACTGATCCAGTGTAGTGATCGGAACCCTCGTCGGATTAGTGAGGATGTCGGAGTGAAAACGGCTATCCCTATTGTATTTTAGATGGAGTCATCTACAGGGCTAAGAATCTCAATTTTTTAAGGTAACTTTGGTTTCTCATGGGGAAATTTTTCTTCAGTTCTAAAATTCAGTTAGGTATTGTGTGTTACAACTCAGTCTTTCTATATGATTTATTTATATCATTCAGCACAAATAGTGCACATCGGGATTATTCAGTCAGGGTGTTTGCTAATGTTATCTCTAACATCTACATTGGGGAATCTCAAGAAACTACATGGTCTTTAGCATCTGTTTTACTTGCTAAGGTCTTACAATGAACTACAATCTTGGAGATTTTTGGGTAGTTTAATTATTAGTTTATCACTGATGCTTCATTTATTTGGAAAAAAGATAGTGAACTATAATTTTCTATATGGTTACTAGAGATAGAGGGTGAAGAACATGAGCCTTACATTGAAGCATTTCAAGTACAAAGGTGTACTATGAAAATGACATATTGGGCCTCCAAAGCCAAAATATTTAATTTGTAGGATGGAAGAAGAAATATATGAGAATGAGACATATCAAGAGCAAGAACTTGAACAGTTTTTGGCCATGATGACGAGTATGTACAACTAGTTACATACCATCTAATTGATGATGTAGTAATGAAAAACTAAAATGGAAAATTTTGTTACTAACTTAGTAGCACATGCATGAATAGAAAATTTATTAAATACGTGCCATATTTGAAGGTAACAATATTGCATGATTAAGTAGTTCTTATTTTATTTTTTATTTTTTGGTTTATAGGTATACTTAGAATGGTATTCTTATGTGGTTTAAATGTATATATAGAAATGTTAATCATATATGATTCACCTCTTTTTAAATTTATTTTGCCGATGGTCTATCAAAAATACTCTTCCTATCTCTCCGGTTAGGGGTAAGGTCTGTATACACGCTACCCTTCCTCGACCCCACATGTGAAATTATACTTGATATGTTGTTGTTGTTGTTGTTTGTGTTCAGTGTTTCCTTTAGGAGGATCTCTTACTATGAAGTAGTTCAAGGGACAAAAAACTTTGTTGTAGCCAACTTGAATGGATGTTAATTTGTGCAGATTTAGTTAAAAGATTGATGTGCTTTTACGATGACACTGAGGGATAAGTTATGCTTCTTAACTCATCTCCTAAATTCTCAATTCTTTTACTTCTTTTCCACATATTATCAAGTAACCAAATTTGTTTTATATTAGTCGTTACTGATAGATACTACTTGAATTCATGCCTTAGAAAATATGATTAAGTTCCTATAGAAATGAGATATTGAGCTAAGTTAGTAATATATATTTTTAAAGTTTTACACAAATTTTTGTACTTTTGTTGCTTCTTTTGTTTGAAGTTAGTTCCAAAAGATTTTGATTTTGGTGTGGTTTGGTTTGATAAATTAATTATTGGTTTATTTCACTGTTTCAGCATAGTGATATGTATAGTGAGTCAGAATTCACTCATGGGCGTAGGAGTATCATGAGGTGACAACAATACACATCACCAAGCAAATACTTGGCACTTTTGCATATTTATTTATTGTTGACCTACTCTAGATTATAAAATGTTTAAGTTATCATATACAGTATGTGTTATATAACTTTAGTTTGATATCAACTTGAATTTCTGATGTTGGTTTGTTTAGATACTTTTAATGGAATTTGATTTATGTTGTATTTATTGAATCCTAGAATTAGAATTTCAATAGAAAAATAAATATTCTGGCAGTTATAAATTGCTAGTATTTAATTTTTTGAAAGATTGAGATAGAAATTGTGGGGGTTTATAACTCTCACATAATATTTTTTTAAAACATTGAGATCATATTTGGATGGTTATAAACTGTCACTGATTGCTTCTAAAAAACCCCTCAAATTATAAATTAATTTGTGGCGGTTGTCGTAGAGGTTCTTAAAAACTCCCACATAAATGCTTGTGGCAAAGGTAACTGTGGCATTTTTTAAAACCGCCACAATTCATTTTGTGGAGGTCAAAAACTGCCACAAATCTTTATATTAACCCCCCCAAAATGAGCTCTTTCTTGTAGTGTACCAAGGCCGCTCTCCTTAGCGGGCCGTATACAGTGTACCAAGGCCGCTCTTCTTAACGGGCCATATACAGATAGTACACGGGCGTGAGGAGTAAAATTTGTCCAATACAATAGTCAAGTGACAGAGCAATATATTGTGCAAAATATTTTAAAAATTCGGCATGAATGATCATTAACTCAAATAATATTAGTCACAGATTTCTTGTAAGACAATGTATATTAGCTATTAATTACTCCTTTTCTTTTTTCCTTCTAATTAAGAACTTTAATCAACATATTGCCTTGAGCTTTTATCATCTAATATTACGAAGGAAGATGTTAGAATGAAAAGAAAAACAATTGTTCTATGACGTAAGAAAGAAAAAGAACTAATACTAGCTATTTAAATATACAACATGTAAATTGCACCTTTTATACATATAATAATTAATTAGTTACCAAGTTTAAAAAAACATTTATCTGCCTGGTAGTTCAAACGAAAAATATTTTGTTGCTATTTTGGGAAATATGTATATATAGAACGACCATTTTAGTTATACTTGTACAGTCCTAATTATGGTTGTAGAATCTTGAAAATTTTGGTAAAAACAAAAGAAGTAACAAGTCCAAAACCAAAATAAAGACAGATTAGATATTCCACCAGAACTAATCATGCTATACAACTAATCTTTCTTCTAATTGCGTGTCTATTGCCGTCTTCATACAAAGCATGATTCATCGCTTATTCTCTTAATTTTAGCTTAAGAAGAAGTTTGGCAGGTTAATGAAGACAAATTATCTTAATACCTTTATACCTGAGCCAACTTTAATAAGCGGCCCTCCTCTTACAAATGAATAATTCGGAAAATGAAACTGTATAACTACTTTCAAGATAGTAGAATATATATGGGATTTTTACATATACATCCCATAAAGCAAACCTTATAACCACTCATGTTTAAGGTTTGTATTTATTACTTTTTAGTATACCATGTTTCAATTTATGTACCAAAATTTACTTTTAAGGTTTAATTATCAAAGATTTATTAGGGGCTTGATTTGTGGAACAAAATATTTCCATATTTTCTTTCCCCATTTTTTTCTCTTTCTTCCAACCGATTTTTACTTCATTTAATTACCCCCACGTTTATTTTTGTCCATTTTTCTCTTTCTTCCAACGTTTATTCTCTCGTTGTATTTTTTTCTTCTCTCTCCGATTTTCTTCTTCAATCTCTTCTTTTTTCTTCTTCTTCTTCTTCTTGAATCTGGATTTGGAAGAGCATGTGTTCTTTGATAATGTTTGAGAAGTTGTAATGGTAGAATATATTTTTCTATAAAATTAAGATCTTCTTATTACGAAGGCAATTCTGTAAAAATATTTGCTTTTTATCTAATTTTCTTCTTGTCTTCATTCAATTGTTGCTTTTTCGATTTGATTTGCATTTCTTTGGCAAATTCCAATTTTCTTCTTCTTATTCTTACCTTTTTTTTTTATAACAGTTAAAAAAATATGTGTGTTTGAAATGGTGTATATCATCATGTGTATATATATCATAATGTATATTGTATATCATAATGTATATTGTTAGATAAGGCAATAAAAGATTAATATGAAATCAAATCGTGCTAACTAATTTTACGATAGTGTAATTTATTCTGAATAAACTTACTTTAATTTTATTGAAGGTAAACAAATTTTTTTTCTCCTCAATGTTTTGTAGTTTAATATTTTTTTGCCAAAAAATTAGAATTCAATTGTTTTTTTGGCGTGTAAGTGTTTTTTGTAAAAATATACTGTATTATTGCATATTAGGGTTGCTTATACAAATTGTAGTTAATTGTTGTTATTCGGAGTTAATGTGTAATTGATTGGCAAAATATACTGTTGAATTAAATTTGTACGTAATTGTAGTTTTTTGTAGTTTAATGTAGTGTAATGTAATGTTTATTTGAAACTATCACTGTTGACTCAAATTTGATGGCAAATTTTACTGTTGAATTAAATTTTACGTTAATTGTAGTTTTTATAGTTTAATGTAGTTTAATGTAATGTTTATTTGGAACTGTCACAGTTGACTCAAATTTGATTGGCAAATTATACTGTTGAATTAAATTTGTAGTTAACTGTAGTTTTTTATAATTTAATGTAGTTTAATGTAATGTTTATTTGGAACTGTCAGTGTTGACTCAAATTTGATTGGCAATTTATACTATTGAATCAAATTTGTAGTTAATTGTAGTTTTTTGTAGTTTAATGTAGTTTCATGTAATTTTTATTTGGAACTGTCACTGTTGACTCAAATTTGTGTATTTGTCTATATCAAAGGAAGATCTTACTGATATTGACAAACACCGTAGACGCTATGGAGCTCTGTTGTGGGACTACGTCACAAAGAAGCTAAATGATGGTTCAATCAGTGAGACTGAGGTTACCGGCAGGCTTGCAAGGAGGAAGGGTCCACCGGCAAAGAATGAGAGAAATAAAGTTGAACGAAAGAAGAAGTAGAGTGTACTGTTGTAATGAACTTTGGTTGTACTGAACAATTTTTCATGAATACTGAACTCACTGGAAACACATCATATAACCTACATCTGACTACATTTTAAAAACTCACTGGAAACACTTCATATAACCTTAACTACATTTACCTACATTTGACTACATTTTAAAAAAATACTAGAAACAGTGCATATAACCTTAACTACATTTGACTACATCTGACTACATTTTAAAAACTCACTGGAAACACTTCATATAACCTTAACTACATTTACCTACATTTGACTACATTTTAAAAACACACTGGAAACAGTGCATATAACCTTAACTACATTTGACTACATTTGACTATATTTTAAGATTCAAGACCTAGCTACACCCCAAAAAAGATTCGTATTGGATTATGATTATTGAAGCAAATTAATATTGAAAAATACTTCTTAATCTAAATCCAATGATGAACAGCAAAATACATGATTGAGGATTGACATATCCCAAAAGGCCTAAGCTGTGGAAACAAAATCAAATAATGCAAAAGGAAAATAGTACACCCGATGTTCTTGAACCAACAAGCAAGAAAAATGAAACAACTACTTGGTTATTCAAAGAAAGTAATGGATGAATTGATTCAGCAGCAGCTTGATGTGGGATTAAACCCTCATTTTGATCGCTGTAACTCATTTCGCATAGCAGATTTTGGGTGTTCTACTGGACGTAACACCGATCTTGCAGCTCAGAATATTATTGGAGGAGTGGAACAAAAGTATTTCAATGATGGGATGACAGCAATATAAATTAAGAAAGTATGATTAATTGAAGGGATTTTGACCTTAACTGATTTAGCATTTATTTGGTACAAAATCAAAGATTAATTAGGAGCCATAAATACAGGAGTTATTTTAGGATACAATTCATTTAACATAGATTTCAGCCTTAATAAAAGGCGTTATTTTAGAAGGGAACATCAGGAAAGATTTTGTTGGTACATATTTTGTAACAAAAACATGGGATATGAGGGTAATAACCAAACAATGCACAATAATGATAGTAAAGTTTGTTATATGGGATGTATAAGTAAAAATCCCAATATATATTCTGCATGTTATATATAAAAATTATACAAACTTTATATATTTTTTCTCTATCAAATATAAATAATTTCTGGCACAGATTAAAAGTTAAAAAAGTCCATGATAATTCTTATTTAAAAAAGGAATTTTTTCCTTTATAGCAAAGGTTAACATCTTATTTATTTTAAATAAATACCATTTTAAAAAATTATATTTTATATATACCTTTTAATATTTATAGTAAAATATTTAATTTTAATTAATTCCTACACCTAAGCCACTAAATACGTTGTTTAATTATACTATTTTCTTTCTCTTTCTACTTTGATACATGCTATTCTCTTCCAAAAAAATGAAAATAGCACAATGAGGACGTTCAAGAAGTTGTGGTGGAAGTGGGGCTTGATGAGGAAACCCTATTGTGTTATCCAATGTTGTTGCATTCAGAAACTAAGGTCAATCATAAGGATTCAACAGCGACTTGTTGCCCAATTTGTTTGGCGGATAACAAGAACAGTGACATGTTAAGGCTATTGCCAAATTGTGGACATTTGTTTCACTTAAAATGCATAGATCCATGGCTGAGGTTAAATCAAACTTGTCCTGTTTGTAGAACTTCTTCATTGCCAACACCACAATCCATTCATCTGGCTGAAGTTGTTCAGGGTTTTTGTTCGACGGCGAATTCGTCGAAAAATAAGATTTATTTTTAAAAAAAGATGACAGAATTTAGGGTTGGGCAACTTGAGTTTCTGTTGATATATTTTAACGTATTTTCAATATATTACGTTGTATTTTCATGTATTTCATTGTATTCATTATATTATTTTTTTTCATTGTAATTCAATGTATCTCGTTGTATTTTATTGTATTCACTGTCTTTTTCTCATTGTATTTCAATGTATCGCATTGTATTCTATTATTTTATTGTATTTACTGTCTCACTATATGGCATGAATGTGTTCATATATTTTTTAATTAATATAATTTATGTATTCAGATGTATTATATAATTTCTCTGAAGATTGCTATGTTTTTAGGGTATTTTTCAGTTGAGAATCTTTTTTATAACTGGAAATACAAAATTTATGTGTTATAATCTCATGTTTCATGCTATGAATACAGTCGAATACACTCGAATACAACAACTGATTAGCTGGACTTCCCTGATTTACACCTATTTTTGCTATTATATCCGTGAGTACATTAGCTTAAATATATTTAATATATTTTATAACAACATAAAAACAATCCATAATATGGCAAATAATATTTATAAATAGCTAATTACCACTAAAAGATAGTTGTTTACGAAAATTTCTCTTCAAAAAATAGTGACAGTAAAATGGAATGAAGTGGGTAAGTAGTTATAGTAAGAATTCATCCGCATCCAATTTGTACATAAAACTAAATTTACAAATGAATGGTATGTATTTTCACATAATTGTTTACTTAATCATATTTATTTAATATATAATTTCACTTTCACCATCCATTTTCAATTTAAGTAATGTAATTTGACCCGTTATACTGCTTAAGGGAAAAAATAGACTTTCGAAACTTGTAATTTTAGAAGTCTAAACTGTAAAAAGTTATGAGACTATAACATTTATGTCACTATAAAAACTTCTCATTAAAAAAAATTAGTAAAAATAAAAACTAGTTAAAATTAGATTATTTTCAAATATAAGTTTTTTATTTTTTTTTGGAACAAACTAAAAAAAAGTGTGTTATGTAAATTGAAACAGAAGAATAATATATTTTCTTATTGTAATAAATATTAAGTACAAGTATTTCAAATACAAAGTATTTGTTATAAAATAGAAGTCTATTTAGAGTGAATGTCTAAGAGTTTTAGCTTGAAGCTAAGTCATTCCTCTTCCTATAAATAGAGGGGTCTTACCCCATTGTAAATCACCCCAAGTATTAATAAGAATACTTCTCTCTCTCCCTATTCTCTCTCTATATTGTTCTTATTCTTGCATTATTGTTCTTGTCTTTATATTATTTCATAACACGTTATCAGCACGAGACTCTACCATCTCAAGAACCATTCTCGAAAAATCTAAGATATTTCCCTCTTCCTAATTTAATTTTCGATTATGTCTGACATTACGAAAAGAAAGTTCGTTGCCCTTGAAATTTCGGGGAAGAACTATATGACATGGGTGTTGGATGCTGAAATCCACTTAGATGCTATGGGTTTCGGAGACACCATCAAAGATAGAGAAAAAGCATCCACCCAAGAATGTGCGAAGGCCTTGATTTTCTTGCGCCATCACCTTGATGAAGGTTTGAAGATTGAATATCTCACCGTCAAGGATCCACTCGTCTTGTGGAACGGCTTAAAGGAGAGATATGACAACCTGAAGTTGGTCACTTTGCCACAAGCACGATATGATTGGGCTCATCTGAGGCTCCAGGACTTTAAGTCCGTTTCTGAATATAATTCTGCAATGTTCAGAATTACTTCTAAATTGAAGCTATGCGGGGATAATATCTCCGATTATGATATGCTTGAGAAAACGTTTACAACGTTTCATGCCTCCAATATAGTACTGCAACAACAGTACAGAGAGAAAGGCTTTACAAAGTACTTTGAACTGATTTCTCTTCTACTAGTGGCTGAGCGAAATAATGACCTGCTCATGAGAAATCATGAAAATCGACTCACTGGGTCTACACCACTGCCTGAAGCAGATAAGGTGCACTCTCATTATGCCAAACATGAAAAGGACCATGGTCATGGTCGTAAACGGGGTCATAGCCAGGGACGTAGACAAGGAAGAATTTCCAATGAAGTCCGTCAACCCCCAAGGAGAGATAACCGCCGAAAGCAGAAACGGGGTCATGAAGATCCTAAGGCAAATGGTTCAGAAACTATATGTTATCGTTGCGGTGGGAAAGGGCACTGGTCAAAGACTTGCCGTATACCAAGACACTTGGTTGACCTTTATCAAGCATCTCGAAAGAGAAAAGGCCCTGAAACAAATTTTGTCTATGACGACGATGAGGACATCACCCACCTGGATGTGGCAGACTTCTTTGAGCAACCCGAAGGGAAAATAGACCACCTAATCGGCGATGGGTCCGTAATGAAAGAAGATGGAGTTATTTGATTTTGTTCTACTTATTTGTATAAACTAATAGTCATTAGTATTAGCTCGTATTAGTTAGTTCATAAAGCAATGTTAGCAGTAGTTCTTTAGAATATCTTCAATATGTTCAAATATCAATAATATTTTTATTTTTCAGTAGGGGTAATCGACTAGCCTGAAAAACTAGTCGATTATCAACTATTTTCGCATTAAAACTGAAAAACAATTGATCAACAATCGATTGTCTTTGACTAACAATCGATTGTCATTAAGACAGTGTAATCTGGAATTTTTCAAAATAGCCAACAATCGATTGTCTATGCATAACAATCGATTGTCTTGAAACAGTGAGGTCTGGAATTTTTCAAAATAGCCAACAATCGATTGTCCATGCATAACAATCGATTGTCTTGAAACAGTGTATTCTGGAATTTTTCAAAATAGCCAACAATCGATTGTCTATGCATAACAATCGATTGTCTTGAAACAGTGGGGTCTGAAATTTTTCAAAATAGCCAACAATCGATTGTCCATGCATAACAATCGATTGTCTTGAAACAGTGAGGTCTGGAATTTTTCAAAAATAGCCAACAATCGATTGTCTATGCATAACAATCGATTGTCTTAAGACAGTGTGATCTGAAATTTTTCAAAATAGCAAATAATCGATTGTGTGTGTTTAATAATCGATTGTCAATGTTCAACAATCGATTGTTTGTGTTTAACAATCGATTGTTTGAAGAAAACGTTTAAACTGAAATTTTCAAACTGCAAAGTAATGGATAACATATCTGATTTTGTTAGTCAACTGTTAGCAGCAGATTTTGAAAATATTATGTGACACAAAAGAATTGAACTTGTTTATTCTTATGTTCTTGTATCTCTTTTGTATGTCAAACTATGGGATAGCAAATATGGATATCTCACAAAGCGAACTTGGATCAACATCCAACTGTAAAAGTATTTGCCTAATTGATTCATGTACTACACATACAATACTCAAAGAAAGGAAGTATTTCTCTCAACTAAATATGTGTAAGGCAAACGTTACTACAATCTCTGGAAGTAGTAAATTGATTGAAGGCTCCGGAAGAGCAATTGTAACTCTGCCCAAGGGCACGACGTTAATCATAGAGAATGCAATGTTCTCCTCCAAGTCTAAGAGAAACTTGTTGAGTTTTAAAGATGTACGCCGGAATGGCTATCATATTGAGACAATGGATGAAGATAATCTTGAATATCTCGTCATCACAAAGAATGTCTCCGGCCAAAAGAGGGTTATTGAGAAATTCCCGTCTTTATCTTGTGGCCTGTATTGGACAAGAATTAGTGCAATTGAGGCACATTCAACAGTAAACCAAAGGGTTACTGATTCCAATACCTTTGTACTTTGGCATGATCGATTGGGACACCCAGGATCGGTCATGATGAGACGGATTATAGAAAGCTCATATGGGCATCCGTTAAAGAATTTCAAAATTCTTTCGAATAATGAATATCCTTGCACTTCGTGTTATCAAGGCAAGTTGATTATCAGGCCATCACCAACAAAGGTTGGGACTGAGTCACCCACGTTTCTGGAACGTATACAAGGGGACATTTGTGGACCTATTCACCCATCTAGTGGGTCGTTTAGGTATTTCATGGTCTTGATAGACGCATCCTGTAGATGGTCTCATGTGTGCCTATTGTCATCACGCAACCTTGCGTTTGCGAAATTAATGGCACAAATAATTCGACTACGAGCACAATTTCCAGATAATCCAATCAAGTCCATTAGACTGGATAATGCTGCTGAGTTTACATCCCAAGCATTTAATGATTATTGCTTATCAATCGGGATAAAAGTTGAACATTCTGTAGCTCATGTTCACACTCAAAACGGTCTTGCAGAATCGTTAATTAAACGCCTGCAATTGATTGCAAGGCCATTACTTATGAGAACGAGGCTGCCCACTTCGGTATGGGGTCACGCCATCTTACATGCAGCAATGCTAATTCGTCTCAGACCGACGAATTACCACAAGTATTCCCCGTTGCAATTGGTTTTGGGTCATGAACCCAATATATCCCATTTAAGGATTTTTGGATGCGCAGTATATGTGCCTATAGCACCGCCATCCCGCACCAAAATGGGTCCGCAAAGAAGGTTAGGAATATATGTTGGGTTTGAATCGCCCTCCACATTCGCTACCTCGAAACATTGACAGGCGACTTGTTTACTGCACGATTTGCAGACTGTCGATTTGATGAGACACTTTTCCCAAAATTAGGGGGAGAAGTTGGTGAAACCAAACGGGAAATTTTGTGGAAAAATGCATCATTATCTCATCTTGATCCACATACCTCTATTTGTGAAAGAGAGGTACAAAAGATTATCCATTTGCAAAGAATAGCAAATCAAATGCCTGACGCATTTACGGACTTGAAAAGGATAACGAAATCCCACATTCCCGCGGAAAATGTTCCAATCCGTATTGATGTCCCTGTTGGACAATCATCTAGTGTCATATCCAATGAGTCGAATGCACGCCTGAAGCGTGGCAGACCATTAGGTTCCAAAGATCGAAATCCTAGAAAGAGGAAAAAGAACGATCAAAATGACACCACGAAAGAATCTCATGATTTAACAAATTCTGAGATTCATGAAGAATCCATTGAGCCCGAGACTCTGGAAAATACGGAACTATCCCTAAATCCAATTAATATTGAGGCAAATATTAATCGAGTGGATATTGTGGTGGATAATGCCTTTGCTTATAATGTAGCATCTAGCATTATGCAAGAATGTGAGGATCTCGAACCTCAATCTGTTGAAGAATGTCGAAAAAGACAGGATTGGCCAAAGTGGCAAGAAGCAATTCAATCAGAATTGAATTCGCTGGCAAAACGTGAAGTTTTTGGCCCTATAGTTGAAACACCTAATGGTGTTAAGCCTGTCGGCTATAAATGGGTCTTTGTACGCAAAAGAAATGAGAAAAACGAGGTACAAAGATATAAGGCACGCCTTGTTGCACAAGGTTTTTCTCAAAGGCCTGGTGTCGATTATGAAGAGACATATTCGCCTGTAATGGATGCGATAACCTTTCGTTATCTCATAAGTTTTGCTGTCCATGAAAAGCTTGACATGCACTTAATGGATGTAGTTACTGCCTATCTTTATGGCTCACTTGATAATGAGATATACATGAAAATTCCCGATGGACTCAAGGTGCCAAACGCGCACAACTCAAAATCTCGGGAAATGTTCTCAATTAAATTGCAAAGATCCTTGTATGGTCTAAAGCAATCTGGACGAATGTGGTATAATCGTCTTAGTGGGTACTTGTTAAAAGAAGGCTATATAAATGGCGCCATTTGCCCGTGTGTTTTTATAAAGAAAACAACATCGGAATTTGTTGTACTTGCCGTATATGTTGATGACATAAACCTTATTGGAACCCCTATAGAACTCCAAAAGGCAATTGATTATCTAAAGGATGAATTCGAGATAAAGATCTCGGAAAGACTAAACTATGTCTTGGTTTGCAAATTGAATATTTGGCAAACGGAATTTTTGTTCATCAATCTACCTATACAGAAAAGGTACTGAAACGGTTTTACATGGATGAAGCACATCCTTTAAGTACACCGATGGTTGTTCGATCACTTGATGTGAACAAAGATCCATTCCGACCACAAGAAAGGAATGAAGAGCTACTTGGTCCTGAAGTACCATATCTTAGCGCAATTGGCGCACTAATGTATCTTGCAAATACTACAAGACCTGACATATCCTTTTCAGTTAATGTCTTAGCAAGATTTAGCTCGGCTCCTACGAGGAGACATTGGAATGGGATCAAACACATATTGCGGTACCTAAAGGGAACTACCGATATGGGCTTATTTTATGGCAGAATTGCAGCCCGGATCTTGTTGGTTATGCTGATGCTGGATATTTGTCCGACCCACACAAGGTTCGATCTCAAACGGGTTATGTGTTTACCTGTGGAGAAACCGCCATATCTTGGCGATCGACTAAGCAATCAATTGTGGCTACTTCATCTAATCATGCCGAGATAATTGCTATTCATGAAGCAAGTCGGGAGTGTGTGTGGTTAAGGTCGATAATACATCATATCCAAGACAAATGTGGTTTGAAGTGTGATAAACTACCCACAACTTTGTATGAAGATAATGCAGCATGTATAGCTCAATTGAAGGGAGGATTCATAAAAGGAGATAGAACGAAGCATATTTCACCAAAGTTATTCTTCACACATGATCTTCAAAAGAATGGTGATATCAATGTTCAACAGATTCTTTCAAGCGACAATATGGCTGATTTGTTTACAAAATCTCTACCAAAGTCAACCTTCAAGAAGCTAGTTCACAAGATCGGGATGCGAAGACGTAAGGACATAAATTGATGTTCTTATCAGGGGGAGTTAAGGCGCATTACACTCTTTTTCCCTTGCAAGGTTTTGTCCCACCGGGTTTTCCTTGCAAGGTTTTTAACGAGGCAACCAATAAGCGCATATTCAAACATGTGTACTCTTTTTCCTTTCTTTAATTTTTCCCAATGGGTTTTGGTTTTAAGGTTTTATGAGGCACATTATTGAATAGACATTCAAGGGGGAGTGTTATAAAATAGAAGTCTATTTAGAGTGAATGTCTAAGAGTTTTAGCTTGAAGCTAAGTCATTCCTCTTCCTATAAATAGAGGGGTCTTACCCCATTGTAAATCACCCCAAGTATTAATAAGAATACTTCTCTCTCTCCCTATTCTCTCTCTATATTGTTCTTATTCTTGCATTATTGTTCTTGTCTTTATATTATTTCATAACAGTATTGTACATTTGCATAATATGTTAGTAAAACTTGTTCTCTTTTCTTCAATTATATGATCATTTTCTCTAGTTATACTTGTACATGCACTCCAAAAATAGTTGTGCAAAATTGAAAGAATTTAGTAAAAAACAAAAATCAAAAGTCCAAAACCAGAACAATGACAGATTAGATCCAGCCATATACCCCACTCGACACTAGTCCTTCCTATAAAACCAACATTCATCCCCTCCTGCTTTCTTGCCCTGCCACTTACTAATCTTCCTCCTCCCTTCGCTCCGCCTCCACCCACCATCCGCCGCCGTAGGCATGGATGTAAAACATCCCCAACCACCACCTTCCACCGTCAAAGTCAAAAGAACCACCAGCTCCGACGGTAGCGGAACCGGTACAATAATTCTCAATAAATACCAACTTGGTCGTCTTTTAGGCCGTGGCAGCTTTGCTAAAGTCTACCTCGGCCGTTGTTTAGACGACAATAATACAGAAGTCGCCATTAAAGTTATAAACAAAACCGGTTCAACAACTACCTTTGATGCTTCTATGGAACCTCGTATAATCCGAGAAGTCTCCGCTATGCGCCGACTTAATCACCACCCAAACATCCTTAAACTCCACGAAGTCATGGCTACAAAAACCAAAATCTACTTGGTAATGGAACTCGCCCACGGCGGAGAGCTTTTTACGAAGCTCAACCGACGTGGCGGCCGGTTTTCTGAATCAACCGCCCGGTTTTACTTCCACCAACTTATTTCCGCTTTACACTTCTGCCACCAAAACGGCGTCGCACACCGCGATATTAAACCTCAAAATCTCCTCCTAGACAAAGACGGTCACCTTAAAATCTCCGACTTCGGACTCTCCGCCTTGCCGGAGCAACTACGTAACGGTCTCCTCCACACCGCTTGCGGAACTCCGGCGTATACTGCACCTGAAGTAGTTTACAGAAAAGGATACGACGGAGCTAAAGCCGATGCATGGTCATGTGGGGTTATTCTCTTTGTATTTCTCGCCGGTAGTTTACCATTTGATGATTCAAATTTACCTAACATGTATAAAGCTATACATCGCCGTGAATTTAAGTTTCCCGATTGGGTTTCAAAGCCGGCTCGGAAAGTAATAAACCGTTTGCTTGACCCGAACCCGGATACGAGATACAGTATTGAGGAGTTGATGAATACTCCATGGTTTAAAAGATCTTCATCAATGAAACAAGAAGAGATTAAGCAATTTGGTGAAGGGATTTTGGAGAAAGAAAGTAGTAAACATATGGGGAGAATGAATGCGTTTGATATTATATCGATGAATTCGGGGTTGGATTTGTCGGGGTTGTTTGAAATGGGATTGAATAAGAAGGAAATGAGGTTTACGACGAATGTGGGGGTGATTGAGGTTGAGGAGAAAGTGATAAAGATTGGGAAAGATGGAGGGTATAGAGTGGAAAGAAGGAAGAGTGGGGGAATTGGGTTGGTGAAAGGGAGAGTGGTTTTGTTGGTGGAAATGTTGGAGGTGGCAAAGGAGTTATGGTTGGTTGAGTTTAAGGTTGTGAATGGTGGAACAGAGTTTGAGGATTGTCAATGGGAGGAGTTGAAAATTGGGTTGAAAGATATTGTTGTTTCATGGTACAATGATGGATCTTGAAGAGGATTGGTGGCGGTGGTGGTGGAACACGGCAGTGGCCAGCGGCCGGCGGCGAAGTTTGAGTTCCCTTTGTGGTGGCAGACGGCGGCGGATGGAGGCGGCGTTATATAGTGGTAGGTGTCTTTGATACTTGATCTTCCACGGTGTATAGGCATTAGGCAGTAGTTAGGGAGCTGAAATGTAGTTCTTGTTAATCTTTTTTGGACTATGTAAATTGAAATGGAAATTATTTTTTTGGTTTAGTTGCACTTATGTTTTTTACTGTTTCTTTTTAGTATTTTAATTTGATTTGAATCTAGTGCTAGATCCATCTATCATGAAATAATTTTTATAATTTTTTCAAGGTTATGTATGTAGGATCTAGAAAAAATGATACTACTATGTAAATAATCAATCCTAATGCAAGTATTAATAGTTAAATAATCAAATTTGGTTTGTAAATCTTTCTGAAAATAGTTGTGAATGGGTGGGTGGCTGTGGAAGTCCATTCTTTTAGAAGACACTGAAACTGACAAATTAAATAATGTTTTATAATCTCAGTGGAAGCTAATTAGCTAAGCATGTTCTATTAAACGGTTTATAAAATCAAAAATTTCAACGTCATCATGAGCTTCTCAGTATTTTTCCTTTCTGCAGTTTCTTTCAATTCAAGTCTGTCACATAACAGTGGCAAAAATAAGGCTAAGTCAGCAGTTTGACAGCACCAATGACAGCACGCAGAAACGATACAGAATTTGAAGTTTATGAATTGGGAGGACACTGTGTAGGCATATCTTACCCCTAGCTAAGGCAATTTTCGATAGACCCCCGGCTTAAAAAAATGTGGCGATGGTTTCAAGTAATATATACAATAATAACTGAGTTCACATATTTAAAGGATTATGCATATAGGGACAGGACGGGACATATTTAGAGGATTTCTTAACATACATATAGGGATGGGACATATTTAAAGGATTTCTTAGCATACATATAGGGACGGAACAAAAATTACTGAGTTTACGTGAACTCGTAATTGACACTGTAGATATGCCCTTGGACCGAAAACTCATGGCTGCCATCACAAGTTGCTTAAGCAACAGTAAAAATCTCTTTTGGTCCCCCCACCAAATATAGTCCCAATAAGTAGATGCAAAACCAAGAACCAAATATCTGACATACATAAATATAGTAGTATTAACTTTTGTCAACCAAAGTTTCACCCAAGTATAATTTGCTGCAAACATAAATAAACAAGTTGCAGAAAATGACCAATAGGGGATAAAATCTTGTACAGTGCAGAGAAGCATAGATCTCCATTTCACCACACAACAAATACTAGCAGCTCAAGGTTGTTGGATCCAGCAGCTTAATCAACAAGGTGCTATTTCAAAGGCATTATACTGCTGCAGTAAAAAAACACTAGAGAAAGATGCACTTAATAAATAAATGTATAGAGCTGGCAAAGAAAATATCTACACATGCTAGACAGGCTTAAACTACTTACAAGATAGCATCTAAAAGTATCTCCACTAGCACATAATATAATGTAAGTTTCCTGTTGATGAAAAAAAGTAATGACCTGAAAAAGGGATTTGGATATTCTCTGATGCTTCTCTATTGATGATAATCTTATCCCAGTTTAATAATGCCATGTCCAACTTTACCATGTGACCTGGAGGTAATGGGTTCGAGCCGTGGAAACAGCCTCTTTCAGAAATGCAGCGTAAGGGTGCGTACACTAGACCCGTGTGGTCCGGCCCTTTCCCGGACCCCGCGCATAGCGGGAGCTTAGTGCACCGGGATGCCCTTAATATGTCAAAAGGAAATGCTTAACCTATTTGATTATTGTTTAGTGGAGGCAACAATAGAGTTATGATAAATCTGTTTTCTGAAAAAGAGTTTACGTTTATCAGCAGTAGTCGTCACAATCTGTTGTTTCTCAGGCAGTAGCACTCCAAACCAGTCAAACTTTTGGCTCAAACTGCTGCAGAAACTGAGTTTTAGTTACCTAACAGATTTCAGCAACTAACAATTCTCAACTAGTAGATTATACTGTAAGCTTCCATTAGTTCATACAGTTCCCATCATCCAAAGGCAGCTCCTTATTCTTAAAGCAGGTTCAAACTAGCGTCGAGAATTGAACCACTTACATACTATCAGATGGTGTTTGTTAAGTTTTTGATGCATACCATTAGTATTAATAAGTTTGACAAGCAACAATCTTTGACACATAAGTGACACAGTTAAGTAACAATGTGTCTTTACTACTTGTATTCACAGTTCCTCAAGCTACCTCTCTCTGGCAAAGTGCTTCTTGCTTCCTGTAGCATACCATCATACAACAACAAGAAGTCAACAACAAACCCAGTATAATCCCACTTGTGTGGTTTGGGGAGGTACGCATACCTTACCCATGCCTCATGAAGATAGAGAGGTTGTTTCCGGTAGAGCTCAAGGAATAGTGAACCGAAACAATAAACAGTAGCAACAAGCGAATAGGGTAATGAAAGAGAATAACACGATATGTACTAATAATGAACCAGGAATAAGCAAATACAACGATAGGACTAGTTTTACTGACAAGCCTAGAAGAGACCCGCGACTATCTGTCAACCGCTAATACTCGTCCTCCAAGCCTTCCTATCGAGGGTCATCTCCTTGGTAAGCTAAAGGAGTAACATGTCCTGCCTAATCACCTCACCCTAGAACTTCTTAGGGCTACCTCTACCTTCCTCAAACCCGCCATGGTTAACCTCTCACACTCCCTAACCGGGACAGCTATGTCTCGCTCTTCACATGCCTGAACCATCTCAGCCTCGTAACATCCCATCAAACAATGTTTGTTAAGCAGAAATATGGAAGTGGAGAAAACATTACAAATGGTACCTGCTTAATAAATGGGCTTCAAGTGATAGTTTTCCACCAAGAGAAGCAACCTGTAAATAAGGAATTGCAAAAGCTTCATACAACTGTTAAATTTAGAACTAAATGGAGATAGACCATGACCTTAACAACTAGAATCCCATTCTATAAAGCCGTATGTCTCATTAAGTAAAGACCTGTTAAGAGTTATTATCATTAGTTGACTGATGCTGCTTTCGCAGAGTAATCAGATGCACCCCCTCTTTATTGGAGTTTATTATTAACTCAACATTTTAAAAATGTTCCTGGGGACAGATTTATTTATAGTAGGTAAAATTGGGATCACCCTCAAGAAATTACCACAATTGCTCCTCTATGTCACAGGAAGAAGCATTCCTAATGTAATCTTAAGGGGACAAATGGGGTTGAGGCGCAGTCAACTGATAGTTGATCGATTGCTCTTGAAAATACCAGGAATAGTCCTTACTTCTAGGTAGTCTGCCATGAATTCAAAAAAAAGTACGACCCAGTACAATACCACTCAGTGGTGTCTGGGGAGGGTAGTGTGTACGCAGCCTTACCCCTACCCTGGGGTAGAGAGGCTGTTTCCAAATAGACCCCCGGCATAAATCCCCAGAATTTGCTCCTGGGGAGACTCGAACTCACAACCTCTCGGTTGTAAGTGAGGGTTGGTTACCATCAGACCAAGCCCCTCTTGTCTCTGCCATGAATTCAATACATAAATTATGCTTACTTCCAATCTTACACAAATATAAACATCAAAGGCAATGACAATCTAGATCAAGATGATTTAAAATGCCAAAAGTTAGACAAGATGAGAACTAGATAGCAATTTCACAATTTCAATTTCAGTCCAACCGTAATCTGTTTCTAATTCCAGTTTCAAAATGGACAAGACAGAAGTAATAATCAATCTTTTCAATGCAAGTATTCAATAAGCATTGAAAGTTGAAGTTACATGGTATACTAGTATCTGTGGGAAGAGCTAGGCATCTTCTATATCAGGATTGTCAGTATCAAGCACACCGATAACAGAAGATAACGTTGAACTCCACTTTTGCATGCCACTCTGAGGATCCTTTTTCCTCATAAGTTCCAGCTTCCCAACAGCCTCCTTTGGAACACCACATTTAAGAAGAACAATTCCAAGTGACTTGAATGTTGAATCATCAGGTTGGATGGAAGAAGAAAGCATATCGTTGTAAGTCGCCAAAGCTTCTCTAAACCGCCCATCAGTTGCATACAATCCAAGCACATTGTTGCAACTTAACAAGTCAGTCAGAAGTCCGACTTCTCTCATTTTACGGGCAATTTGGATGGCTTCCTTAAACATTCCGGTTTTCTTGTACATACACAGCATCATCGCGTAAGAAAACTCATTTGCATTTCCCTTTCTCTTTAGGTTCTCAAAAATCTCTTCTGCTTGTCCAACCATCGAGCGCTCGCTGTACAAGTCAATCATGCAATTTGAAGAATATACATCTGCCCCTGCCTCAAATGACTGAAGCATTTTGTATGTTTCTTCGGCTTCTCTCAAATACCCGACTTTGGTGTATAGCTTAATCAAGGAAGTATATATAACAACATTTGTCTCTAAACCAGAGTTTCTCATTTCAATCAAGTATTTTGTAGCTTCTTTAACACTTCCTATGTCGGCAAAGGCATTTATCAGTACACCATAAACAACAACATCAGGCTTGACATAAAATGCAATCATTTCGTCAAATAATCTTACAGCCATTTCCGGCTGACCTACTTTAGCAAAACTAGATATCACAGCACAATAAGGGATGCAATCATCAACTAATCCCGCCTCCTGCATTTTCCTCACGTAAGATGCTGCTCTCACTGGCAGATCTGCAGCAGCAAGCATTTGAATGAGTGAACTAAAGCTGCATCTATCAGGAGATAAGCCATGTTTCTCCATGCTATCAAACAAATAACACGCCTCATCGTACTTCTTGCTAATTCCATATGCTTTGATCAATACATTGAACTCAAGGACAGTAAGTCTTTCTCCCTCCTTACAGCAGTTAAAAACTCTCTCAGCGTCCAAAATATGGCCACGTTCGCCGAAGGCATCAATGTTGGCAGAGTAGCATTCAGAGGCCATTTTTCCAGCAAGATGAAACCTCTGGAACCAGGACCAAGACTTCTCTACCATCCCAGCTTCTAGATACATCCTAGTCAAAGCTGACTGAGTGAATTCGTCAATCTCTAGATCTTTCTTATCCATCTCCAAAATGAGCTTCTCTGCTTCAATTACCATATTCCTTATTGAAAATGCATACAAAAGAGTGCGATAGGTCACGGCATCGGGCTCTAGAGAAGCATCCTTCATAAGTTTAAAGTAGGTGGCAGCCATTCCTATGTTGTCATGCTTGGCATGAAGGGAAATAAGAATATTATATGTTCTTGTATCAGGATGGCACTGAAGCTCCTCCATCTTCCTCATCAAGGAAGCAACTTCTTCCATTCGGCCATTATTACCACACATGTGTATCATTGTATTGAAAGTAACTGTTGTTGGCAGGATCCCTTCCTTCAACATCTCGTGAAAAGTGTCATATGCTTCTTTCACTTGCCCTGCCTTCCCATAAGTGTCAATTAAATTATTATAGGTATGCGAGCTCAAACACACACTTGAACCAGAAGAACCATTGACCCTAATACCACTTCTTGTCGCACCATTTACGCGTTCCTCCACCAGACATTTGCACAAAGACCACTTTTTTAAAAATTCTTCTGCCATCTTAAACTCCCCCGCCATTTTATACATCTGAACGACAATTCCCATTGTCACCTCATCCGGTACCATACCTCGTTCATTCATCAATTTCAACCACTTCATTGCCTGCTCCCTACGCCCACCCTTGCTGTAGACATCGATCAGAGTCCCATAAGTTGAATTTATTGGCTCAACTCTCTTTGCCCTCATTTCACCCCACAACCTCTCGATCTCGCCCCACCTCTGCGCTTTACCCAGAATCCTAAGCATAATATTATAATGTATAACATTCAATTCATGGCATCCTCTTCTCTTAAACCACTCAAAAATCTCCATTGCTCGTTGCCACTCCACCTGTTCCTTCAATATAATAGTCCTTTCTTTTTTAGTCAAACTCTTTTCCCATGGCTTTAATGCCTCATCTAAATCACTAACCGCTTCCAAAGCTTCCAGCATAACAGGAATGCAGCCTCCATATCTGGCCCATTTTGTCGAACATTTAGTCTGCACTTTCTCCGCCACATTCCCCGAGCTCAACTGGCCACAAATTTTGTTCTTATTCTCACTTCTTTTAACTGGTTTCCTCAAAAAACCATTTTGGGTCTTTAAACCGCCATTTTTCACAGCATGGGTTACATTGACCCATGTCGTCGAACATTCTGTCTGCGCTTTTTCCACCACATTCCCTGTGCTCAATTCACCACCAATTTTCTCCTCACTCTCACTTGTTTCAACTGGTTTCTTCGAGAAACCATTTCGGGTCTTCACAACATGGGTTTCATTGGCCCATTTCGTCGAACATTCGATTTGCACTTTTTCACCACCAATTTTCCCCTCAGTCTCTGTTTTATCTGGTTTCTTCAAGAAACCATTTTGGGTCTTCAAAACACCATTTTTCCAAACACGAGTACGCGAGTTTTGGGCAATTTGATAGTCCAGCTTCTCTTTTACATCACTGTCATAGCCAACTCCAGGCCTGAATTTGACCCCAAGATTCTTGCTTTTCTCAATTTTTCCATTTGGTTCATGCAATTGGCTCCGCTCCTTGTATTTCTTGGTGGTTGGGATTGAAATTCCTATACTTGGAGTGGATTTAGTTGAGTTTAGTATGTGGAAGCAATTGCTGGTATCAACATACTGTAACTTCACAAACATTTCTTCAACCTGTCAGTTGATTACATGTAAAATTTCAGTTAAAGTTTTAAGATACGAAGCACATTAGGAACTCCAGAACGAATTGGTGTTAAGAAAGTGAGCGAAAGAAGATGAACAGAATGGCTAAGCAAGAAAAAAAATTGAAACAGAAAATTGTTATTTATAATGTGAAAGGTGCATTATCAGGAAGCCGTCTTAGCTCAGTGGTAGAGCGCGTGGCTTTTAACCACGTGGTCGTGGGTTCGATCCCCACAGACGGCGGTTTTTTATTGGTTTATGTGGATTTTCTTTTAATTTGACTTATATATTACTCAATTATTTTGAAAAGTATTAAAATGAATAAAATAGTCTGAAGAACGTTAAATGAATTACTCAATTTTGAAAAGTGTTTTATTGGTTTATGTGGATTTTCTTTTAATTTGACTTATATATTACTCAATTATTTTGAAAAGTATTAAAATGAATAAAATAGTCTGAAGAACGTTAAATGAATTTGAACTCTCAAATAATTAACAGTCGTGGAAAAATATTATCTGTAAAGTAGTTTCAACAATTTGATTACGTTTAATTATCAAAAAAAAAAAAAAAAGTTGATTACGTTCCAACATAGTGTTAGGATCGAAAATTCATATGTCAGAATCTAGCAAAGCAAATCATGAATGACGACAATCTAGTAAATCAAACCATGAATGATGATAAATTATATTACAAATGAGAAATACACCAAAAGAGACATAAATATTTAACGTGGTTCGGTTAACTGACCTACATCCACAACGGAGATGAGCAATCCACTATATAAAAGAGAGTATAAAATATCGAGAGAATAACCTCACGAAGAGGCAAACACAAGTGACACAATAACACTTGTCCCATAAAGTTTCCCCCTAAACACGACTCTCAAACACATATGGCTACATTATGGATGCTACTGAATGAGAAGGAATGATCCTCAATTTATAGAAGTCCAAACATTTTCCAACAAGAAAAAAGACTAGCCAAGTATAAGAGAATTATAATTTACTTCTAAAAAAAGGAAAACTCAATTAAGGTAATTATATTGCACTTTTCTTCAATAAATAGAAAACCCAAATATGGTAAGAAAATTATGGCAAACACCTAACAATTCTCTCCATTGGCCGAAATTTTCTGATAAAATAAATTTGATCCACCTTCTTCACATAGCCTTCAACAGGTCGCATCTCCAAATCTCCATCACTAGGGTGGCAAAATAGTTCAAAGAAAATAATTAAGCACCCATATTATCCACTAAAAACTGGGTTGGATAACGAACATTTAAAAAACGAGTCAAATATGGATAAGAACCATATTATCCATTTAGAAAATGGGTAATTCATGAGTAACCAATGGATAACCAATGTGTCTATCTTTTACATTTGTAAAACATCAAATTGGGGGTTCATCAAGTTAGGAGACTAAGAATTTTCCCAATAGTGATCATGTACAGAAGTCATGGATAATATGGGTAACCCATATTATCCGCCGGTTAACCCATTTTTTATCCGTATTAAATATGGGTCGGGTCGGATAATTGATCTATTTTTTATTACACGTTTTCGACCTGAACCATATATGACCCGACCCGACCCTCTCGTTTGCCACTCCTATCTATCACAAAGTTTGTCTCAACGTGCGTAGCACACCAGTCAAATTTCTCAGACAAAAATCATTATTACCGTCAAATAGGTTGCGACTAAAACTAAACCCGCCAAGATGAACCTGTCTTGAACTTCGCTCTAATGCCATTTGTCGGGAACATGCCCATGTTATCCAGCCAAAGGCCCAATGGCCTAATCCTATTCTCATTTGGTTTTCAATCCTTTTCGGAATTGGATTCGGTTTATTCTTATTTTGAGTGGATTTTGGCTTTAAGAGAAAGCATCACTCATGATCTATAAATAGGACAACCTTGGAGAATTATTCTATGCTTAGTGATACAAGTCTTTCAAAGGCTTATGCACATAAGAGTGATTTTTGGGAGAGCTTTCATCAAGAGAGAAGAGAGAAGAAGAGTATTTGTTTTGCTGCAGATTTTATTCCGACCAGCTAACTTCAAATTATATTTACCGATTCGTTAACCGTTGGATCGGGCTAAAATTTTAATTAAGTGTTCGTAACATCTTGGTCTTAGATTTGAACGGTAGAGATCAGGCCACTTTTTGAAAAAGTTTCTTGAGGATAGTTGGATCGCCTGAATTTTCCGAGCCTACCCATATTTTTACTTTTCAATTCCGACCACTTTGACTTTTTTCCGGTATCTACAGTGCTTTTTCCGACAACTACAATATTTTTTCCGGCCAACACAGTTCTTTCAGCAAATTGTCAGCTTATTTTTTTATTATTTGGTAATAATCCAACCATGTCTTTGGGAGTCGATGCTTTTGGGCCTAAAAACTCGGCATTTGGCAATTCCGGTGTTATGATTACCTCAGAACCTTTAATGGGAGGTTCCAACTACTTAGCTTGGGCTTCGTCTGTCGAGTTGTGGTGTAAAGGTCAAGGTGTTCAAGATCATCTAATCAAGGCGTCTAGTGAAGGAGATGAAAAAGCCAAAACACATTGGGAGAAGATCGATGCTCAATTATGCAGTATTTTGTGGCGATCTATTGATTCCAAGTTGATGCCCTTGTTTCGTCCATTCCAGACATGTTATTTGGTTTGGGAAAAGGCTCGTACTTTATACACTAATGACATATCTCGTTTCTATGATGTGATATCGCGGATGACAAATTTAAAGAAACAGGAATTAGATATGTCTACTTATTTGGGAAAAGTACAGGCAGTTATGGAGGAATTTGAGACGTTGATGCCAGTTTCTGCTAGCGTTGTAAAGCAGCAAGAGCAACTACAAAAGCTGTTTCTAGTTCTTACTCTTGCTGGGCTTCCTAATGAACTCGACTCAGTACGCGATCATATTTTGGCTAGTCCGACTGTCCCCACAGTTGACGAATTATTCTCGATTACTTCGCCTTACTGCAGCACCAAGTCACCCAGTGAGCTCATCACAGACACTTGATTCATCTATCCTCATATCCCAATCAGTGGACAATCGGGCATTTCATACTATGGAGAATAGATGAGAAGGAGGTCGTTTTGGAAGATCTAGACCCAAGTGTTCTTATTGTCATAAACTTGGTCACACTCGTGACATGTGCTATTCTTTACATGGTCGACCACCCAAAAATGCTTATGTTCCTCAGACCGAGACTACAGGTAACCAGGGATTTTTTGTATCTGAAGGGGAGTATAATGAGTTCCTTAAATATCGAGAAAGTAAGCAGACATCTTCACAAGTAGCTTCTGTTGCTCAGACTGATACTTTTGTTGCTGGTAATTCTTTTGCTTGTGTTTCCCAGTCTAGTCCTCTTGAACAATGGGTTGTGGACCCAGCTGTTTCTGATCATATCTCTGGTAATAAATCCCTTTTGTCAAATATTGCGTATTCACAGTTTCTTCCCAACGTTACTTTAGCTAATGGGTCTCAAACTAAAGCAAAAGGAGTTGGACAAGCGAATCCTCTACCCTCTGTCACTCTAGATTCCGTTCTTTATGTCCTTGGCTGTCCTTGTAATCGTGCATCTATTATTCGTTTGACTCGTGCCCTCAATTGCGGTATATATTTTATTGATGATTCTTTTACTATGCATGACCGCAGTACGTGACAGACGATTGGAACAGGACTTGAATCAAAAGGACTCTACTACCTTAACTCACTAGCATCCTCCAAGGCCTGTCTAGTTGCAGATCCTCCAGACCTACTTCATAGTCGTTAGGACATCCTATCTTGTCCAAGCTTCAGAAGATGGTGCCTAGTTTGTCTAGTTTATCCACATTAGAGTGTGAGTCATGTCAGCTCGAGAAACATACCCGCGCCTCCTTTCCTCGTAGTATTGAGAGTAGTGCAGAGTCTGCTCTTTCTTTAGTTCATTCGGATATATGATGTTCTAGTATCGTCAGTTCAACCTTGGGATTTCGTTATTTTGTTAGTTTCATTGATGATCATTCAAGATGTACTTGGATTTTCTTAATGAAAGATCGTTCTGAGTTGTTTTTTATATTCCAGAATTTGTGTGCTGAAATTAAAAATCAATTTGGTGTTTCAATTCGAACTTTTCGCAGTGATAATGCCTAAGAATATTTATCCTCTCAATTTCAGCAGTTTATGACTTCTCATGAAATTATTCATCAGACATCTTGTCCTTATATCCCTCAGCAAAATGGGATTGCAGAGAGAAAGAATAGGCACATTATTGAGACTGCTCGCACACTTCTCATTGAATCTCATGTTCCGCTGCGTTTTTGGGGCGATGCAGTTCTCACATCTTGTTATTTGGTTAATCGGATGCCTTCATCTCCCATCCAGAATCAGATTCCGTATGAGGTATTGTTTCCCCAATCACCCTTATATTTTGTTCCCACTCGTGTTTTTGGGAGCACTTTTTTCGCTCATAATTTAGCCCCTAGGAAAGATAAGTTAGCTCCTCGTGCTCTCAAATGTGTCTTCCTTGGTTATTCTCGTGCCTAGAAGGGCTATCGTTGTTATTCACCTGATCTTCGTAGGTACATTATGTCAGCCGATATCACATTTTTTGAGTCTAAACCTTTCTTTACCTCTTCTGACCATTCTGACCATCTTGATATATCTGAGGTTTTACCTATACCGGCCTTTAGGGAGTCTACTATATATCCTCATTCACCTTCCGCTACAGAAGTCTTACCCATTTCAACCGTTGGAGAGTCTAGTGTGGCTCCTCCTACACTCCCTACAACAGACACTCCACTCTTGACATATCATCGTCGTCCTCGCCCAGCATCCGGCCCGGTTGATTCACGTCCTGCACCTGAACCTGCTCCTACTGCGGACTTGTCTCTTTCGATTGCACTTCGGATAGGTATACGGAATACCCTTAATCCTAATCCCCATTATATCGGTTTAAGTTATCATCGTTTGTCATCACCCTATTATGCTTTTCTATCTTCTTTGTCCTCTGTTTTCATCCCTAAGTCTACAGGTGAAGCATTCTCTCATCCAGGGTGGTGACAGGCTATGACTGACGAGATGTGTGATTTACATACGAGTGGTACTTGGGAGCTCGTCCCTCTTCCTTCAGGTAAATCTATTATTGGTTGTCGTTGGGTGTATACAGTCAAGGTTGGTCCAGATGGTAAGGTTGATCGTCTTAAGTCTCGTCTTGTTTCCAAGGGATATACTCAGATATTTGGGATTGATTAAAGTGATACCTTCTCTCTCGTGGCTAAGATAGCATCAGTCCGCCTTTTTCTATCCATGGCTGTTGTTCCTCATTGGCCCCTGTATCACCTGGACATTAAAAATGCATTTTTACACGGTGACCTTGAGGATGAAGTTTATATGGAGCAACCACCTGGGTTTGTTGATCAGGGGGAGTCTCGTGGCCTTGTATGTCACTTGCGCCGGTCACTTTATGGTCTAAAGCAGTCTCCTCGATCCTGGTTTAGTAAGTTTAGCACTGTTATCCAGGACTTTGGCATGACTCGGAGCGAATCTGATCACTCTGTATTCTATCGGCATTCTGATTCGAGTCTCTGTATTTATCTGGTGGTCTATGTTGACGACATTGTCATTACCAGCAATGACCAGGATGGTATTACTTAATTGAAGCAACATCTCTTTCAACACTTTCAGACTAAGAATCTGGGCACACTAAAGTATTTTCTCGGTATTGAGGTCGCACAGTCTAGCTCAGGTATTGTGATCTCACAACGGAAGTATGCCTTAGATATTCTTGAGGAGACATGAATGACAGGTTGCAAACATGTTGACACTCTGATGGATCCGAATTCTAAACTTCTTCCAGGACAGGGGGAGCCTCTTGATGATCCTGCAAGATATAGGCGGTTAGTTGGTAAATTAAATTATCTTATAGTGACAAGACCTGATATTTCCTTTCCTGTGAGTGTTGTGAGCCAGTTTATGGGTTCTCCGTGTAATAGTCATTGGGATGCAGTTGTTCGCATTCTTCGGTATATAAAATCAACTCCAGGTAAATGTTTATTGTTTGAGGATCGAGGTCATGAGCAGATCGTTGGATACTCCGATGCTGATTGGGCAGGATCGCCTTCTGACGACGTTCTACTTCTGGATATTGTGTCTTAGTAGGAGGAAATTTGGTATCTTGGAAAAACAAGAAACAAAATGTGGTTGCACGGTCTAGTGCAAAAGCAGAATATCGAGCAATGGCTATGGCGACATGTGAGCTAGCTTGGATCAAACAGTTGCTCAAAGAGCTGAAATTTGGTGATGTTAGTCAGATGGGACTTGTGTGTGATAATCAAGCTGCTCTTCATATTGCGTCAAATCCAGTGTTCCATGAGAGAACTAAGCACATTGAGATTGACTGTCACTTTGTCAGAGAAAAGATACTCTCGGGAGATATTGCTACAAAGTTTGTAAAGTCAAATGATCAGCTTGTAGACATTTTCACCAAGTCCTACACTGGTCCTCGTATTAACTACATATGTAACAAGCTCTATGCACCAGCTTGAGGGGGGGGGGGTGTTAGAATATGTAAATAGTAGTAAAATAACCCTAATCCAATGTGTATTAGGAGTAGGATAGGTTATGTGTATATATATAGGGCTCATTGTAGCATGTTTAATATCAATTATATTTTTCTCTCGTGCTTTCTTACAAGGATATCCTTGGAGAATTATTCTTTGCTCATTGATACAAGTCTTTGAAAGATTTAGGCACATAAGAGTGGTTTTTGATAGAGCTTTCATCAAGAGAGAAGAGAAAAGAAAAGTATTTGTTTTGCTGCAGATTTTATTCCGACCACCCAACTTCAAATTATATTTCTGATTCATTAATCACTGGATCGGGCTAAAATTTTGACTAAGTGTTCGTAATATCTTGATCTTGGATTTGAACAATGGATATCGGAGTTGGAGGCTCGTATCATCTGATTTCGAGCCTCAAACAACAACTTTATTTTTGTGGATTATACTCTTTCTTCAATTGATTAGTTGTTGCTCTTGTTACTATTGTTGCTCCGTGTTTGGTACTTGTTGTGTAGCCAATTTGGAGAACTTTTGTAACCCTCTTATTGTTATAGTGGAGCTTTTTGAAACTTTGTAATCCCGTGGTTTTTACCTTCGATTTGAAGGGGTTTCCATATTAAAATTTAGTGTTCTCTATCTTCTTTATTTTCGGGTTTGCCTCTTCCTCGACATAACACATGATGTGTCGCACGAATTACAATAAAGGAAATATTTATTCAATCGCTCTTTTCTTTTTCCGAAGAAGACCCTTTCGATATCTATCTATTACTCCATCCATCCTCAAATTATTTATGGTATTTCCTTTTTACACACCCCTTAAGAAAATATTAGTTAGAGAGGTTTTGGATTATTTTACCCTTGTTTATATCTTAAGATATAATCTCGCTTCATTGAATATTTACTCTATTTATGTGTTACATGTTGGGAAGCGTTTTAGGCTAATAGAAGAGAAAAAATATTTAAAAGAGAAAATCAATAAATTACACAATTTATTTTCTTTTTATTTGACTTATATATTACCCAATTCTTTTAAAAAATATTAAAATGAATAAAATAGTCTAAAGAACGTTAAATGAATTTGAACCCTCAAAATAATTAAAAGTAGTGGAAAAATATTATCTGTAAAGTAGTTTCAACAATTTGATTACGTTCCAACATAGATGTGTCATAGGAATTACAATAAAGGCAATATTTACTCAATCACTCTTTTCTTTTTCCGAAGACGACCCTTTCTATGTCTATCTACTACTCCATAAATCCTTAAATTATTTGTGGTATTTCCTCGTTACACGCCCCTTAAGAAAATATTATTAGAAAGTTTTTTGAATTATTTTACCCCTGCTTACGTTTTAAAATATAATCTCTCTTCATTAATATTTACTCTATTTATGTGCTATCTGTTGGGAAGCGTGTCAGACTAATAGAAGTGACATAATATATAAAAGAGAAAACTATCGATGCCCTTTTTTTCTAAGGCGAAATCGGGTTTATGACATTCGAGATGACAACTCGTTCCCTTTTGGGAATTGAGTTTTTTGAGGAGTCGCCAGCTAATGATTAAGTGCATTAGGACATTATAAAGGGTTTGAGTTTGAAGAACCAGAGTTTGGGTAAGCGCTAGAAATTATCTCGATGGGAAGGTGTTCGGCACCCCTCAAGATCCACTAGTGTGGTTCCCGGCCTTGCTACAATTATGACTTTATGATAACAAGTAAGCAAATAGAGGTCTCGAATAAGAGGGGATTTTCACATATTATTGCAAGTAAATTGAAAGTTTGAAGAAAGATTACGAGAACATATATTTCAAAGAAATAGTTTGAACAGTTCTAAAAAAATAAACAAGTAAAGGGGAAGGGGTCCTACGTTTACAAATAATATGGATCACATTAATGCAATACCCGGTAATTTCTCCTCAGAAGAGGGGTTACATGTGGTATTAGCACCGGTCATCATATTCATATCTAACCTTTCCCACCCAGTTAAGGTATTAAAGCGCGGAATGATTTCGTTACTTCTTGCATGCTATTACCCGCCTTAATCCTATCAGTCCCGGAGGCATTTGGGACTACTAGTCCTAAAGGGAAGGGGATCTGGGCTTTTGGTTTTAAAAGGATAAAATCTAAGGCGACAATCAAAAACACGTAAAGCAGATATGGGGAAACACATAATAATTAAAGGCTCAAACATCTCCTCAACTTAAATACGGATTGTTTAGCATAAATTACAAGTACTGGTTACGATTTGAATTAAATTTAAAGCGCTAAGGTATGCTGATTTATCACATATTTCTCAGATAAGAAGTCCTAATTAGGCCTACCCTGGTTGTAATTATCAAAGACTGATGCGGTTAACCAATTACCTAATGGCTTGCCTAGGTGACACCTATAGCCATGATCTCTAACAATGTGGAAGTATGATGAATTTAAAAGAAGGCTTGCTGATTATAGAAAAACATAAGTTCTGCAAATATTAAACAACGTTACTACTGTTTCAGACTTGTAGACGATTCAAATTCGGTTGATTACCCCTATAGACATATTTTCTAAGCTTGATTGGTTTTAAAATGTTTTTATAAATGCAGAAGTATCTATATGCATGGTATCTAGAATGCAATTTGTTATTTAAACCTATAAATTGTTTGCCTAGTGATAGATGCAGAGTTTAAGAGATCATATAGACATGTTATATATATGATGCAAGAGTGCAGAAACCTATAGTCTTGACATCTATATGAGTGCAAAACCTTAAAGACATGATTTTTACATATGCAGAAGTGCAGAAACCTATAGACATAATTTCTATATGAATGTAGAACCTTAAAGACATGATTGCTCTATATGCAGAAGTGCAGAAATTTGTAGGCATGATTTCGATATATGCAGAAATGCATAACTTGTAAATAATAACACCTATGAGCATGTCGTCTGCCCTTTACATACATAAGTGACCGTCCCTTTTTCACTAAAACCCCATAAGTTAATACAAGTTATTACAGTACATAATGAATAAGAAAAGTAAATTTACATAAAAAATTCAACTGCAACCAAGGAGCCTAATTCGGACTCAGGGTCTAAAATATGAGATGAACCAACTTCAAAGATCAGGATTTCCAAAGCCTCTCTCTTATTTGGGTGTATCAGAGTTCCCTAAGAATCTCAAATGGATTCTGGGTAGTTCTTACACACAAATATATCGCAGAATTGAATTATAGTGCATTGTGGAAGGGCCAGCCCTCAAATGTCTAAGTTCAGAGGAAACTTAAGGTTTCCAAGGCAAGGCTTATAGGAGGGGGGGGGGGGGCAGAACCTAGAGTTTAAGAGTAAGTGTAAGTGCAATAGAGTGGAAATTAGGGAAGTTCATGGCAGGCTGGTGGTCATGCCTAGCAATTGGGGTGCTGGCGCACCGCTGACCAACCTGCTAGCTTTAAATTGGGGAGTTCGGACCTGTTGAGGGTCAGGTTCAGCCCCAGACAACCATTTTGATGCTGCCAAGCCATGAACTTTAACTAAGCACACATAGGGGAATGGGGCATGGGAATTCATAATAGAAGCAGGATACAAGGAAAGAGCAGGCAAAGGGCATACCCAGCAATGAGATATACTGGCACACACTCCAGCCTACTTAGAGGTTAGGGGTCAAAAACTCAGTTCATGGACAACAATTCTTGTTGCCATGCTCTAACTCCCCACTTACAAACACATAGGGGGTAATAGGATAGGGAGCAAGTGTTCACAAGAAAGAGAAGCAAGTAGTAGCATATATGCATATTAAGTTCAATGATAAAATTTATAAAAAACAATAGACATGTATACAAACACTATAAGTAAACATATTGGGGTGATGCTGAGAATTGAGTTAGGACATACCAGTTTCAAAGAGACAAGTAAAGAGAAAGCAGTAATCTTGTGAAAGCCAAAGTGCAGACAAGAAGCAAGAATATTTTAAGTGAAAATTCAGAAGAGATTTTGAAATTGTAGTTTTAAATATGTTCAATCGTGTCTGTATTTGTGAAGAAACGGTCATGCCTTTTATAGTGTAAAAATCAGGTAGAAATAAGGTAAGAAAATAGTTGAAGAACTGATTGTCAATCAATTACACATGACTCCCTTTAATTAAGGGATTTAGATTCAAACGGGTAAAAATCAATTAAGGAAAGAAATTAAATAAACACTTTGTGCACAACATGCAATTAGGGGCACATACGTAAAAGGGTTATTTAAGGACAGAGTGTTGAAGTACACGGTTTGTACAAATAAGGTAAGGAAATTAATTGATCGCGGTAAATCAACAATCAGGGATTTTGCATGAATGTACCGAGTCAAAAAGATGGAAAATGTTTTTAACTTAAGGGAAATCAGCAAACAATGTAAAGGGAATCAATTAGACCCATATTCAGAGGAAGTATGAACTAATCACAAATTTAAAAACTACTTTGGAGGGAAGTTCATCATATATAAGGAGCATACGAACATGTTAGGCATGAAAAAAGTATGCAGTGTCATTGTAAAATCAGTAGAAAATCCAGTGTAGACGAGTTTAGCAAAAGGTCAGAGTCATATTAAAACAAGAAAGTCCAAACTCAATTCAGAGACTAGAAGTTGGTCCGAAAGAGTTAGGGGTTCTAAAAAATAAAAACCCTAGTTCAATCAAATCACATGATCAAACTTGGCAGAACCCCCAAATTTTAGGGTTTCCGCCTTGAATCAAGTACAGATATGAGAAGGCAATTGATCGTAACAGGCTCAAAGGTTTCAGAGAAGAACTGAAATCTCTTGCATGCTTCTATCAGCAACAGAAACATATGAGAAAACATGATATCAAAGTAACAGGCAGAACACAGTAGAAGCATTCAAAGAAAATAAAGGAAAAATACTGATAGGAACAGCAGAAGAAACATGCTTAAGAAGATCTTTTAGAAGAAACTTAAACAAGGTTCAGTAGAATGAAAATAGTAAAACATAGTAGAAAATATAGTAGGCAAAACATACCGGAACATGGTAGAAGAAAATACCAAAATAGTAGAAAAGAATGCGAGAACACATTATAGAAAATACAGTAGAAGAACATACAAGAACGGGGTATAAAATTTACAGTTGAAGAACACACAAGAACATGGTAGAAGAAAAACATATGAGCACAATAGAGGCAAATACACACAAAAGAAAAGGGAAAGAAAGTCAGAGAAACACTTAAATATTTTTCAAAAAATCCTAGATCGAAAAAGAAATATTTTAAAAGTAGTTTTTGAAAGAAGAGTCAGAGAAATCGTTTGAAAACTCAAAGGAAGGGTAGACACACACCGGATCTAAAGGAATTGGAGAAATCCCGAAGGATTAGGGTTTCAGAAGAACCCTAAAAATGAGATAGGCTTTGAAAAGTCACCGATTGAGTCGGAGAGGTTAGAATCAGCCTTGATCGACCATGGTACGCCGGAGCCAAGCTGGATATGGCCATGCAACCTTGAATCGACAGATATCAGGGTACAAATCTTCAAAGTCTAGCCTTGAACCTTCAGAAATCAGGCGTGTAAGAGCACCAGGAGGTAGGTATAAGACTCTCATAGCTTTGGTGGTCATAGATTTTGGTGGATTCCAGTGCGGAGATGGTAAGAGGCGGCTAGGGTTCTGTGAAGACTCGAGGGAGTTTGAGAGAATTGAGGGTTTAATAGGTGGCTGGTAGGTGGAAGTGATTAGGGTTAAGGGGGGTTCACAAATTAAAAAGGAAAGAATGAAATGTGGTCATTGATCATTTTGATCAACGACCTAGATTAAACGGGGAGTCGGACGGGTTGAATTTAATTGGGCGGGTAAGTTTAGGAATTAGGACTTGCAATTTGGGGTTAAAATTAGGTTTAATTGAGGGGCTGATTTAGGATAAAATTGAAATAATTAGGGCTAGTATTTAAATAGTCACTTTTCCATTTTTTATTTTATAAAAAATAGTAAAATAATTTCTGAAAATAAATTGAAGGTGCCAAATTAATTAAAAATATGCAAAATATCAAATAAAAAAGATACTGAAATCAATTTTGTAACTATAAATTCAATTAAATATTAAAATAGGCTAGAAATGCAATTATATGCAACTTAGTTTTAAAATACTAAATAAATTTGTAAAAAATATGCAAAATTTAAATTATCTATATTTTGGTATAAATATGAGAATAGAATAAATTATACACCAAAATGATAATTTTGAGAACAACTATTGATTTTGTACTACTCAAATAGGGCAATAAATTGTTTAAAAATCCTTTAACAATTAGAAAAAAATACAAAAATATTCGGACACACTTACATATGCATATATATACTATTTTGAAAGTATTTTGCATATAAAATATACAAAAAAAATTGGGTATCAACAAAAACCAATAAATTGCACAATTTATTTTTTTTCAATTTGACATATATATTACCCAATTCTTTTGAAAAATATTAAAAATGAATAAAATAGTCTAAAGAACGTTAATGAATTTAAACTCTCAAAATAGTTAAAAGCCGTGGAAAATATTATCTGTAAAATAGTTTCAACAATTTGATTATATTCCTTTTTACGCGGCTCTTAAGAAAATATTAGTTAGAAAGATTTTTTGATTATTTTACCCTTGTTTATATCTTATGGTATAATTTCTCTTCATTGAATATTTACTCTATTTATGTACTATTTATTGGGAAGCATGTCACGTTTTCTACACGACAAAATTTACGTGGTTCGACAAGTTTTGTCTATTCCACGGCCACATAAAGAATAATTCTTTTTTAACTGAAGAGAAAAAAGAAGCTGAGGGATGATCTACAAAGGTAATTGTAGATCGCTATAAATATTTGAATACACTGCCGACGTAAGCGCTTACGTCATATGAAATGCCGATGTAAGCATTGATGTCACAAAAAATGACGACGTAAGCACTTACATCATAAGAAAGGCCGACATAAGCACTTACGTTTGCATATTATTTTTCTTCTCTTTGACTTTTTTTTAGTCTCCTTTCCTTTCTTTCACATACAACAATATGTTTGCTCCTATCAATCTCCCCCTCAAACCTATGTTACATAAAAAATTTAAAAAATAAAAATTTGTTATTCTCCGGTGACGTCTTCACGCTATCAGTCTTGAAAGCTAATTGAGGCAGTGCACAACCTCAGTTTGTCAACAACGATAACTTTGGTCAACATGTCTGACGGGTTCTTTGATCCTGGTATCTTCTGTAGGGAAAGAGTTTCTTTACTTATCAACTCTGGGATATGATGATACCTCAACTGGATATGCTTCGATCTTGCATGAAACACTAAATTCTTTACAAGATGAATTACAGTCTATCTATAAGCTCACAATTGTCCTGCTCTTTACCTAGCTCTTTGAGAAAATTCTCGAGCCAAATCATCTCTTTTCCATTTTTTGAGATTGTGATGTACTCTGCTTTAGTGGTAGATAGAGCAACACTTTTCTGAATTCTAGACATCCAGCTAACAACAGTACCACCCTATATGAACACGTAGCCTATGGTACTTTTTCGACTATCCAGATCACCGCCTAAATTTGCATCAGTAAAACCTTGTAAGATAATATTACTCTTTTTTTAAAAAAAGTGCCATACCTGAGGTGCCTTTGAGATACCGCAATATCCATTTTACACCTTCCCAATGCTCTTTTCTTGGGGCTGACATGTGTCTACTGACAACCCCAACTGCATGGGTTATGTAAGGTCTAGTGCAACCATAACATACATCAAACTTTCTACTGCAGAAGCATATGGAACTTTGGACATGTACTTTCTTTCTTCATCTGTCTTAGGTGATTGGTCCTTCGACAGATTAAGATGGCTTCTGAGTGGAGTACTTCTAGTCTTTTCATCATGAAGACTAAACCTGCTTAGTACCTTCTGTATGTACTTTTCTTGAGACAATTTTAAGGTTTTTTCATACTTGTTTCTGCTAATCCTCATCCCAAATATTTGCTTGGTTGGTCCTAAGCTTTTCATCTCAAACTCATCCGCTAATTATTGGTTAAACATGTTGATCTCATTTGTGTTAGATTTTGCAATTAACATATCATCAACGTACAATAGCAAAATGATATAGGATTCATCAAGATTTTTTATATAACAACAATGGTCCATCACACATGTAATACCCCATACTTTCATGATACAATGCATCTTAAGAGAATGAATACAATTTGGGGAGCTTAAGGACCTTTACAAAGATAATGACGGGTTAAAATAAGTGTTAAGAAAATATCGTGAGGGTTGGAGGTTAAATGAATTGAAGATGTTATACCCGTACTTTTGGGGTAAAGTAGGAGTGCTTAATCCTAAGGAGGTCATGTTTTAAGGTATTTTAATCATATAATAGTTGTATGTTTAGTTTTTAAGTAAAACAAGTTGTAAAATAAAATACTGCAAAAGTTATCACAAGTTACATTTATAATTTGACCTAAATTTAGGTCTAATGTCACTGAGATTTCTCTAAATATTGTGACGACCCAAAGGGTCATCACCGTAATTCTCCATTTCTCCGTGCTTTCGAGGCATTGAAAACTTCTTTTTTGGTTTCCTCGATTTGCGTATGCGCTGTGAAGCCGAAATTTTTTTATGTGGAAATATATGAATTTTGTGTTAAAACTATGAATTTTGATAATAATATTGATATAGTTGACTTTGGTCAATATTTTGGGTAAACGTACCCGGACCCGTAATGTGACCGTTCCAGAGGGTCTGTAGGAAAATATCAGACTCAGGCGTATTCCAGGAATCAAAATCCACGCCGAGTATGGAATTTTTTGAAAGAAATTTTTTAGCAGAAAATGATATGACAAATTAAAATGAAAATGAGTTAGAAAATATAGGTATCGGGCTCGTATTTTAGTTCTGATGCCCGGTATAGGTCTTAAATGAGCGTTAAGCGCTTTTTGTGAAATTTGGTCGAAATCGAACGTTGTTTGACGTGTTCGGACTAAAAATGGAAAATATGGAAGTTATGAACTTTGAAATGAAAATTATAATTTTGGGGTTTGATTCATTGAATTTGATGTTATTTTGGTGATTTGATCGCTCGACTAAGTTCATAGGAGGTTACTGAGTTAGTGTGTATGTTTGGTTGGGAGTCCCGAGGGCTTGGGAGTGATTTCGGGGTTTGTTCGGGATGTTTTAGAACTTGAAAACACATCAGATTTCTCAAAAAAATTGCAGACCAATTTTCTTCTTCACGAACGCGACACTAGGAACATGTTCGCATAGCCCTACCCCTAGCCTTCTTCGCAAGCGCGGAAGGTCCCCGCGTTCGCACTATTTTACCAGCTTCTTCAACACGCTCGCACTCCCCACTTTGCGTTCGCGTAAGCCACTTGGACCCCCCTGACTTCCTTCTTCGCGATCGCGTGATCCCAATGGCCATCGTGATGGACCCGGTCATCCTTCATCGCGAACACGGCCCTCGTGTCGCGATCGCGTAGGGTAGATTCCTTCAACGAATTTTTATGTTAAAAACAGAACAGTGCACAGGATTCCTTCCCATTTTTCACACGAACTCCTTCCTAAACTCCTCCATTGACGAAATCCAAGCTTTCCTTTCTTCATAGTCCTTTGGGTATGTGATCTTAACTTCGTCCCTTCATTATTTCTTCATCAAATTATTAACTTACTAGCCCTAAAACATAAAGTACAAGGTAGAATTTAGGGGATTTGGGTAGAACTAGGGCTTTTGGGATTTTGGGCAATTCAACCTCAATTTGAGGTCAAATCTAAAAACAAATTGCATATTTGAACTCATGGGATTATGGGTGATTGGGTGTTGATCCGAGCCTCAAGTTTGGACCATGTGGGCCGGTGTCGGATTTTGGTATTATTGGAAGAATGATAGAAAATTCAATTCTAGGCTATGCAATTGTGTTTTTAAGCCATTATTGATAATATTGAACTGATTATGGCTAGAAATCGTTGTTTCGGAGTTGAATTCTAGAGGAAAAGTGGTGTTAGAGGCTTGTTTGTTATTTTCGGACCGAGGTAAGTGTTTGACCTAAATTTGGATTTAGGAAATAGGATTAGAAAATTATTTGGTATGTGCTATGTGGAGTCGGTGTATAGGCATAGTGACGGTTACCTATGCGCCCAAGTCTAGCATGACCGTGGGTCTTAAATTGCTTATATTCGAATAACGTGGTATGACTTGTTGCTTAAATTGATTGAGTCCACATGATATAAATGGTTGAGGATTAATAGAGACTTGTATAAGTTATTGGAGCATTGGCTCGATCCAAAATTTGTTGGTGTTAAGTGTTAGAAGTGAAAGTTATGTGATTATTTCCCTTCCAATATTTTGGTATTGATTGAACCCTCCCTTGTCGGGAAAATTGAGATGTTAGTTATATTCCCTCGTCGGGACTCTTGTATTTTGATGTTACTCCCCTCGCACTTGAGTTGCAAATGATGTTGGGTGAGTTTTGTTGGTAAATATCGAGGATCGGGTTGCACGCCGCAACGGTACTACATATTGAGGATCGGGTTGCACGCCACAATGGATTAATTGTCGAGGAACGGGTTTCACGCCGCAATGGTATTAAATGTGAGGATCGGGTTGCGCGCCGCAACAGGAATATGGACTGAGTATATTGTTCTGTGTGTTAAGCTTTCCAGTATTTCTTTATCAGTTGTTATCTGCTCGGTTTTCATTCTTGTTAGCTGGTTTCTGTATTTGAACTGTTGTACCCCACAACATGCTTCCCTCCCCTTTTAACTGTTTAGATTAGCCTATTCTCCTATTATTGCATATATCTATACATGTTATTTGTGGTAGGTCCTGTCTAGTCTCGTCACTACTTCGCCGGGGTTAGGCCAGGAACTTACCAGCTCATGGGGTCGGTTGTGCTGATGCTACGCTTCTATGCTTTTTGTGCACAGATCAGGGAGCAGCTTACGGACCGCCGCAATAATTCTAGATCGGGAGCCGACCTTCAGTCCAGAGACTCTTAGGTAGCTTAGCCGGCATCCGCGGGCTCGGAGTCTCATCTATGTTATTTTAGTTTGCTTATTTGTATCGAGATAGACTCCTGTGTATTTTCTTTCAGACTGATGTTTTTAGTGCTCCTTAGTAGTCCGTGAGTGGTGACACCAGACTGGGCAGAAATTGTAATTTGAGACCCTCATATCTTATTTTTTTTTGTTTAAAGTATTTAAAGGTATTCCGCATATTTAAGTATTTGTTTCAGTTTATCATATTGTTTTAAATAAAAATTTTGTGAAATGTTTAAATAATTGGCTTGCCTAGCTCTGACAGTCGGGAAGTGACAAATATACTTTGAGTTATGGGGAGATACACACATAAAGTTGAAGATCTACGAGTCTGTTTTCTAACGCATTAAACCATTTGTCGATACGGTATTGGAATAGAGAGATATTTGCATTTTCACGAGACTGCGCAAGCAGCTTCCTTGGGACCCAGAAAGTCGATGAAGGTTTACCTTGTTATATAAAGTGAACTTTCGTCTCTAAATATCATTTTTGACAAAATTGGACATCCAAGAAGCTATAAACTCTATTTAAGCATATCCTAAAGATTCATACACAAATCCAAGGCCAAACAACCTATGTTCTTTATCAAAAGTGTTGTAGAGATGGTGGAGATCACTTATATGATGTTGTTAATATGTTGTAAGTTCTTTCAAGTTTAAGGAGAGTTGTTCTTGGAGTTTTTATTGTTGTTTAAAGTCAATCTCTTCTTCTTCTACATAAGGTTGATCATATTTAAGCCCTAGCTAAGTTGTTTGAAGCTAGAAGTTATGAGTTGACGGTAAAAAACGTATAGAAATGGTGATACCATGTTGGACATATATATATATATATATATATATATATATATATATATATATATGTGTGTGTGTGTGTGTGTGTGTGTGTGTGTGTGTGTGTGTGTGCATTGTTAATATGTAACTTGATGAGAAGAAGAAATGTAGATTACTGTTTTGTTGTTATTTAAGGACAGAGATTGTCGTTCGATGTATCGTAAGCTAGTTATTCCAATGCTTAGAATTAGACCTATTATTGTTTTAATATTATATTGTTGGAAGGTTCTCGTATTGTTAATCTACTGGATATATGGATTAAAAATGGTCTGTTATTGTTAATGTTGTGACCTTGAGGAAGGTGAAAGAAACGGTGGAGATGTTGTTCGATTTGCCGTAGAACAAGCTTGTCATGTGGTAGCTAATTGATGTGTTACTATTGTTGATAGTACTGTTATTTTACTTGGTATAGATTATCTGAAGAGGAGACTTTCCCACCATCTTCGTCAAAGGATCGACTTAAAGGTATGTAAGGATTTCCCTTTCTTTTTCCAGCATGATTCCTTAGTGACGTCAACCTTATAAGAGGTTCAAGGGGACGAGTCCTAATATATGTTCTATGTTAACGTGTTAAGAGCCTCTAATAGTTCAAAGGTGAATATAGATAATAAATGAGTTAATCATAGTTGCAATCCACAGATAACTCCTACTAAAAAAAGTAGAGACCTCAGGGAACTTATATTGAGTCTACCACGAGAATTTTAACCTTCATTTAATGATAAACTATAAATGGGTCACGAGTAGAAATTACGCATAGAGCCTATGATCTTATCAAATGGCCGAAGTAGTTTCCATGGGTTAGTGAAGGTAGCTACGGAAGATCCTGAATGCTAATAAGAGAGAGAGAGAGAGAGAGAGAGAGAGAGAGAAAGAGAGAGAGAGATGTAAATTAAGAGATGTCATAAATTGCTTAACAAGAAACTACTCGTAAATTTAAAGGTTATGAATGAGCAAACTAACAAATGTAGAATATATCGTATGTAGAAGAATGTAAGGTCATATAAGTTATTAAATGCACTGTACTACCTAACTAGAATAATCGTGCGCATGTGGAAATAGTAATGATATTCCATACATTAAAAGAAGTCGATATTGAGTTAACGAATATAATGAGTCACTTGAAACAATATGAAATACGAGCCCTATGATATACCAAATGAATTTGTAAAGGAAAGATTATACGAATCTCCAAATCCTTTTACTAGTATACCACGATGGATGCGTAAATCTAAGAGTAGTTATGAGTTTCCTTAACGCTAATGAGTAAGGATTACGAGTTGCCGGATACGAGCTGCTAGTTACCAAAAGTACCAGAAGAAGTTATATGTTATAAACACGAGTACCTAGCTTGTAAAATATTGACTGTTGCATGCTATTGTAATGTTATTTACTATGTTCCCTATGGACGGTCTATGAATGCGTAAGGGGGGGGGGGGGGTAATGAAGTTTAACCTATGCACGGTCTATGAAACACATAGGTAACATAAAGGTTGGAAATGGACGGCCCCATGTGTATGCATAGTCCGACCCGAATATTTTGAGTCGTACGGACGGTCTGCTTTGCTACGTGTACATGCCACCAGATAGTAATGTTATAGTGTTCCTTACAAACGGTCTACCGTGCTACGCATAAAAGCCACATTGTATTCTTAACAATAAAGAAGCAACAAGAGATCACTGAGCAACAGTTGATAAAAACAGTTCAGAATCTTATTATAGGTTAAGTTTTTCAATAAGATTGAAGGACCAAGTGGTCTAATTAATAGAAGTCTAGTAAGTCAATCTAAAATACGTGGTAAGCTCACTCTTATTCTTATCATTCAGCACACTATTTTTGTATTTATTCATGCCTTTCCATTTTTAAAATTTATTTATATGTATTGCTTTCTGGTAGGCCTTACATACTTGGTACATCTCATTGTACTAACGTCCCATTGCTGGGCACTGCACTTCATCCCTGTAGGTGCAAGTAATCAATTTGACGAGCCCTTAAAGTAGACATGACTGATGTTCAGCGAGAAATCGGTAAGACTCACATCTCTTTCGGAGTACAGCCGAGTCTAGAGGTCAGAATACCAGATTATGTTATTAATTTACGGGTAGACCGAGGCCCTATCGCTATGATATTTTGATGTTAGATATTCTTAGAAGCTTTGTAGACATATGTTCAGTATGTTAGTAATATTGTCGTCCCTCATTTATATTTTCTTTCTGGGTTGTCCGATATTGATACTCATACTGGTCATCTCGGCTCGAAAATGTATTGATGTTTTGAGTAAGATGGTTAGCTGATATAACGCTTTGTTGCCTACGATATATTATAATTTGCAACCATGTTACCCTATGTATGTTTTGGGTTACGTCCTGCATTCAAGAGTTGCAAAACGGTTCGCTCAGGCCAGTACAACACTGAGTGTCAGCCACACCTCACCTAGGTTGGGGTGTGACATCATATCGTGTGAAACCGTTATTATGTATGAATTCATAAAATTTCTTATACCATTGTGGGGAGCTCGTTTTAAATCATACAAACTCTTCTTCAACTTACACACAATGTTTCTTTACCAAAAACTTGAAAACCTTCAAGTTACTTCATGTAAATGTCTTCTTCAAGTTCACCATGCAAGAAAGAAGTTTTAACATCTAGCTGCTTCAAATATAAATTTTCTGCCGCTAGAATACTTAGCACCAACATGATAGTAGTTAATTTGACTCCAGGAGAGAAGAAACCGATGTAGTCAATTCCTTCCTTCTGCTGAAAGCCTTTTACTACTAACCGTGCTTTGTATCTTTTCTTACTTTCATGCTCTTCCTTGATCCTGCACACCCATTTGTTTTGCAATGCCTTCTTTTTTTTCTTCGGTAACTCTTTAAGTATTCATGTTTTATTCTTTTGAAGAGAATTCATTTCTTATTTCATGGCTAGCTTCCACTTATAAGAGTATATAACATGTATTGCTTCAACAAAATTCTCTAGTTCTCCAACATCAGTAAGAAGCAAATAGTGGAGAGAGAGCGAGAGAGAGAGAGAGAGTAAACCTATCTGGAGCATTTATGACTCTATTAGATCTCCTCAATATAGGTTTCGGGAGTAACTGACCCCTAATTTGATTAAAGTCTTGGCTCCAGATGTGGTTCTCCATCTGATTCTATCTCTGGTTCTGGTTCTGATTCTGATCCAGATTCAACTTCTGGTTCTGCATCTTCCATTTTAGAATAAGTTGTAATCTCTCTAGCCACTTTATTTTATGAGATTTCTTCTAATTCAACTATTTTGGATGTTTATTAGCTGGTGCTAGTTGGTTCTACTCCAAGCTTGTCCTTGTACGTCATATTTTCATTGAATGTGACATTCCTGTATCTTAAGATCTTTCTATTCTGATCATCCCAAAATTGATAACCAAAATTATTATCACCATAGCTAATAAAAAAATATTTCTTGGGTTTAGAAACAAGCTTATCTCTATCATTAGAGTTTACATGCACATAAACAACACAACCAAAAATTTTCAGACGTCATAGAGTTACCTCCTTTTCTGTTTATACCTCTTTAGGAATTTTAAAATTCAACAGCATAGAGGGTCCCCTATTTTTGAGTTAAGCTGTCTGTTAACAGCCTCGTCCCAACAATACTTCGGCAATCCAGGATGTATTCTTATACTTATGGCTCTTTCGTTCAGGGTTCTGTTCATTCTCTCAACAACGCCATTTTGTTCCGGTCTTCCAAGAATTGTCTTGATCATTCTGATCCCATTATCAAGGCAGAATGCTTTCAATTGTTGACTATCATACTCTCATCCGTTGTCAAACTTCAGACATTTTAATTTTAGGGTTGTCTGATTTTGAACTTCAGCTTTTCATCTTTTAATGGTAACAAGAACATCATATTTATTTTTCAGAAAATAAACCTATAACTTTCTTGTGAAATCATCAATGAAAGTGACATAATAGCATGAGCTTCCCAGAGAAGCTGGTCCCCACACATATGTATGCACTAGTTCTAGCTTCTCTTTCTTTGGCGTCCTTTCCGCCTTTGAGAAACTAACTCTCTTTTGTTTTCCGTAAATGCAATCTTCCCACAAACTTAATTCAATATGCTTTAGGTTTGACAACTTTTCTTTGAACGCCAATAACTTTATTCCCTTCTCACTCATATGCCCGAGCCTCCGGTTCCACAATGTTGTATCACGACCATGATCAACTATTGCTATAGTATCCCTACGTATTGCAGTTACATACACTGTTCCCTTCTTGAAGCCTCGTGCCACAACCAAATTTTCTTTGGTTATCTTCCATGATTTGTTACCGAATATTGTTGTATATCTTTTACTGTTAATACGACCCATAGATATCAGATATTTCTTGAGGCTGGGAACATGTGTGACATTTTGCAATTTTCATAATGTGCCTTGTGGAGTCTTTATATAAACTTCACCTTTCCAACAATGTCCAGATGTTCGCCTTCTACTAGACAAATTTTCCGAATTTTCCAGCAATATAATTATCCAATAATTCTTTGCATGATGTAGCGTAAAAGAATGCATCTGAGTCAAGAATCCAATATTCTACTGGACTGACTGCACAATAAATTAGTGTATCATCGACTTGTTCAGCAATTACATTTGCTGAATTTTCTTTCTTCTTCTTTGGTTGTCTACATTGACTACTATAATGACAGTTTTAATCGCAATTCCAACAAGTAATGTCCTTGCAATTTTTGGATTGCCCTCTTCTCTTTGACTTTGATCTGCTACGACCATGATTTTTTCCTCTTTGGTTGCTTCTCTTCCTGGTTTCGGTATTAAAAGTAGATCATGGGGAATCACTTGATTCTCTTCGGCGTATATCTTTACTTAGAGCCAAGTCTCTAATATCATTTAATTTGAGTTTGGTACTTCCCGACGAACTGTTAACTGTAGTTACCATCGTAGACAAACTCTCCGCTAGTTATAATAGTAGAATCAATGTCCTGACTTCGTCATCGAATGTTATATTAACAGAATTCAACTAAGTTACTATTATATTAAACTTATTGATATGTTCTGTGATAGAAGATTTGTCATCTTTAAGTTGAACAATTGACGCATCAAATAGACTTTATTTGAAGTAGTTGGCTTCTTGTATATATTTGATAACTCCTCCATCAGGCCTGCAGTAGTCTTCTCGTTAATGATGTTAAACACCACATTTCGTGTTAGCATCAAATGAATCACACCAAGAGCTTAGCGATCTAATATCCCAATCCGCTTTGGCCATATTCTCTGATTTTACCTCGGTCAGAGGTAAGTGTAACTTTTTTGGTATATATAATCCTCTATTCGTATTTTTCAGAATCCAAAATCTTTGTTATAAACTTGCCAATCTTAACCTTTCCTTCTTCTGATGCCATTTTTCACCAAAAATATTTATGTGAATAGTAACGACGTATATTATTCCATGTAACAAAAAAATATCCTAACAGTTTAAGGTAGACAACAATCACTATTGGTGAACAATACTATAGTGACGATCAATAGTGTAGCACTATTCTTGTGAATAGTACATGTACCAATACCATACTTTTCTACCATAATTCTGTTATTTGCGCTCTGATACCAGTTGTTTGAAAGCGTGTCAGGCTAATAGAAAGAACAAATAATTAAAAGAAAAAAGTAATAAATTGCACAAGACAAGATTTACGTGGTTCGACAATTTTTGCCTACTCCATGGCCACAAAAAGAATATCTCTTTTTTAATTTAAGAGAAAAAAGAAGTTGATGGATGATCTGCAAATGAAATGCATACACCTTTTATAGGCATTTGAATTCCTTGCCAACGTAAGCGCTTACGTCATAAGAATGCTAACATAATCACTTACATCATAAGAAATACCAACGTAAGCACTTACGTCATAAGAAAAGAATTTAAAAACGAATTCTTCCGTCTATCATTTTTTTCTCTCTTTGACTTTTCTTTCTTTTGTTTTGCCTACTTTTCTTTCTTTCACATACAACAACAAGTTTGTTCCTATCACTATCTCCATCTTCAAGAACAATAGCTATTAAGGGTAATGAAAAAAATAATTAATTTTTGAACTTCTAAAATGATAAATAATTTAAGACAACCATTTATTAAAAATTATGACAGATAATTTGAGACGGAAGAAGGAGTATATAATTTCAGTCTCCAATTTTTGTTTCTGGAATTCCGGGAAAAAGTTTAATGGACATAAGCAAAAAGGGGAAAAAAGGAATTTTAAGTACTTCATGATTTGTGCAAAAAAGGAGCACTTATCCCTGAAAAAGTGCACTATGCATTTGATCAATAAAAGACATATTTTCAAGTGCTATATAGAGAATTACAAGTAATTTGGCATCGTAGTATGATCATGATGAATTTGAGTCAATTTTGACCTTCATTTTCTTGGAAGAGCAGGCCGTGAAAATTGTTGCAGAAAGGAAGGGAAGCGGGGAGCAACAGTAAAGTTTTCTCCGTGTGACCTATAAGTCACGGGTTCGAGTCGTATAAGTAGCAATTAATGCTTGCATTAGAGTAGGCTGTCTACATTACACCCTTTGGGGTGCAGCCCTTTCCTAAAACCTGCGTGAACGCAAAATGCCCAGTACACTGGGCTCCTTAATTCTTGTTGCAGAAACAGTGATTTATGTGGCAATCTATGAGCAGTACTTCTTAAACCACACTCCAATGTTAAGAAAACTTTCAAAGTCTGTTCTTGGTCTGCCAAAAAAGTAAACAAATGGCATTAGATCTCACTACATAGCATAAGATGAAATTTAATTACACTGATGGATAAGTGGAAAACTGTTATTGATCACCTCAGGTGAGGGAAGTAAACTAGTGCTCAAATTTAGAGGGAAGGAACACAATTACCTATCGAGCTCGTGTATATCATCAGGAAACATCATCACCTTAACTTCTACTCCGTTCTCCTTTAATGCTCGCGCATACTGCATCAGACACAGAACAAAACATGTTTACTAAGACACAATGTTTTATCAAACACCGAACTTGCAGGCAAGATGTACTAAGGTTCCTCCATTAGAATGAAAAAGAGCCCGATAGCACTGTAGGAAGTGTTTTCATATTTGTATGAAAACTTAACTTCATTGTCACAAGATGGTAATATAAGCTGAATAATTTTTTTTTATTGGAAGTCCCACTGAATAGGAGAATGCATGCTTTCTTGTTAGACTCGGATAAAATTGGAGAATCAAGCGACAAAAAGGAGCCAAGGAAGCGATGATTTCCATTGTTATTACGATTTTATGTCAAAAAAAGAAGAAGAAAAGAAATGTACATACTTGTAATCCATCAGTAATGGGCACACGAAGGTCCTGAGCACCTAATACCATGAGCGTGGGAGCTTTGACCTGAAAGATTACCTCTACGTGAGTATAGAAGCACCGACAAGACAATCTAGTGCCATGTAAATTCCAATATGCACCAGCAAATTATATGTCTAAAAGGAATTAACTGTAATTTTCCCCCCTCCCATTTCCAGTTTCTTTTTGTTTGGATGTCAATGAGAAGTAGAAAGAACCAGATGTAAAATGATGAGTATAATCTTTGCATTTTTCAGTTGCCAAGTTCTACTCTCCTGTGCAATAAAACCTAGTGCTAGTAGCCTTATTCGGCGATAACAGCAACATAGCTGATGAAGCAGACCTTGGATACATGTGAAATGGGGGACTTGTCGTAGAATAGAGCAAGATGTTCAGCTGAAGGTGCTGCTGTGAAGTTTGATTTTGCTTCACTTCCAAATGCATCAAAATAGCACCAATCAGGTATATCAGTTGTACCAACCATTAGCGCCAGGTTGCACACTGGGTTCCTAGCAGCTGCAGCAGCAAACTTGTCCGGTGCCTGCATGAAGTGCATGAGCAAGAATTAGAATAAGTTTTTAACTTTTCCTATAAACTTACGACGAAGTATCAGAACGTTTGGTCTTATGGCCACATGCAAACATTTAGTAGATGTAAATATAGGTAGGTTGTGGAACTAACAACCTGGCCTATCAAGTGTGTCGTCAAAAATCCACCATGAGATACACCAACAGCAGCAATTTTGGATGGATCTGCAAGTCCCACACTAGTGACATGGTCTATGGCAGCGAGTACATCATTAACATCCTGTGGAAATGTGATACAATTGAAAGAAATTTAAGAGAAATATCCTCATTAGGGATAAAACTATGACTGGACAACAGCAATGGGCTCTCATAAATAAATTTGGAACGAAAAAACACCTTCCCTGGAAGAGATTGCAGTGCTTCCTCACCAAATCCCAAGGAACCTCTGAAAAGAACTCAATAAGGGATTGATTTTGTAATGTAATCAGAATAATGCTGAATTTGTGAGATGAAAGGTTATCAGGTTTTCTGAGTTCTAACTAGCTGAAAGAGTAATGTGTTCTGCCTTTAAATTTCCTCATAAAGCCAGAGACCTCAAACTATAATATCAAGAAAATAATATTAATGTAATGTGAGAAATCCTAGAATCAGCAACTCTGATCAACCACTTGACAGTGTGAGTGTACAGATATATCAAATACTGTTTTGCTAACTAACTTTCCAAAGTACAGTACTTAAGGCAAATGCTCAATTCACTGCAAAGATAAATGGTACCTATAAAGAATCTCTCTTTACAAGTTTATCTGAATGTGAAATTAGGACTAAGTGGTTATATCAAACACACCTGCTTGTTCCGCACAAGTTATAGTACACCGAAAAGCACATCTCGGTTGCCACTTCCTGACAAGAATTACGTATGCTAAAAAGTGTTATCGTACTATTTAACTTACCTGTAACTTACAAGAAGCAAGCTAAATCCAAGCGAGCAAAGGAAAGCTGAAGATTTTGAGAAGCTTGACAATGAAACACAGTGAGGACCCCCATGAAGGACTACGATTAGCGGGTCACATGCATCATGCTTCTTTGATTTGGACGACGCAAAAATAGCTTCATACGGTTTGCTTGCACCTACCATGAATTAGACACATGCACTAAATTAGAAGCCGAGAAACACAAAAATATGTGCTGAAAATAAATATTACATCTGTTGGTTAAAAAGAGATATTACACCCACTAAACATTCTTGACATGCATAATATCACATACCTTTTGTAAGGTTCTCACAGATATCTCTAACAGGTATCGGCATTATACAGAACTCCTTGGATGACAGCAAAGACCTCACCTTTGAAGAATCGCAAGAAAATAATTAGGACTGCGCTAGTCTTTATTCGTGGTAGCCTAGCCCAAAATGGTTTAAACAATGTGGGCATTATATTCACCTTTTCGGAGCATTTGGTTGTGGGGCTTGAGATATCTAGCCAATTCCATTTAGTGTTATCGCAAGCATTCCCGACAAGATAACCATACTTGATTTCAGGAACATCAACTGGACTGCTACATACTTCAAAGATATAAAAAACATCAGAAGAATCTCTTGGTTTTTGATTAGGCAAAACCATTTCAAGCATATCAAACCGAACATTTCAGGTGTCAACCCCGACTCTTTCTTTGACACGATAAAAATGTCAGCTTAAATGGAGCAACATGTCTAGTAAAGAGTCATATAGCCGACGCACAACCTGCTTGGCATTGAGGCAAAGTTGTTGTTGTCAGTTAAAAAGTCGACGTTGTTATTTCATTTACATAGGGGGTAGGGGGGAAGGGGTAATAAGGGAGTGGATTACAAGGTCCGGAATCGAACAGGTAGACAACCAATTGAGATACTAAGATTCCCCAGTCGACATTGACTCTTACCTGCAATTATATTGTCACAATCCAGAGTAAGGACGTCCCATGAAAACTCTGATGTGCTAGGGCTGATACGTGATACATCTCCGCTGAAAGTAAACGAGCAAGTGGTTGGACACAGACGAAGATACACACAACATTTGAGTACAATGGATATAGAATGGCTTCCCTGTTATACCTCAAGACATCCACGGGCAGTACAACTAGGGTGCTGCCCCAGGCAGATGATAAAATCATAGTGTGACCATCAGAAAGCCACGGGTTACTAAGAATATTAGAACAGTATAACCCAGGGAAGCTTCCATCTTCAGCACACATCACAACTGGAACCTACAGATGTCATTGAACACCAATAAGAAGTGGTCTATCTAATAAGCTTGATCAAGTGAAACAACAAACTACGAAATCAGAAAATGGAAAAGGTGAAATCATTATTCCATCAGTGTGTTCAATTCAACAAGAGTTGAGAGGGCCAATGCTCAGCCGCTCGTATAAGTTTGTGAGCAAAGCAGAAAAATACTACCACATCAACAATTTTGTTATGCGGACATGGCTCTGCATCAATGGACCAATCAATTCTATGAAGTGAATCTGTTGCATTATGTGCTCCAGAATCTACAGCACTTTTTGAAGATAAAAACACCAGGAACTTTCCATCTGGGCTGAGAAGTAAGAAAAACAAGAATGAGGTTGTTAGATTTTATGTTATAATTTGAAAAATTAGAGTTTACAATTGATATTTGTCACAAGGCTATGCAATCATATCACCTTTTTATCTATTAAAGAAAAACTTAGGCAGGGAAATAAAATGCATGAGCCTCTCAAAGTGAACTTCTGAATTGTTTTCTTTTTGTTTCTTACCTATTTGTTATTTACTTTTTAATAGTTACTTTTCCATTTTGCTTTCTTCTTTTCTTGGTAGGAGTTGTTGAGATCCAATAATCATAACAAGTAGACATACCTAAAACGAGGGAAGAACGCACTACTTATGCTTTCTGTCAGCACAACCGCCAATAGGTTTGCATTCGTTCTGAAGAAGGAAAAAAAATGACATTACAAGAACATCAAAGAAAATTTAACAATAAGTACTTAGTTGATTCAGTGGAAATAGGAATGAATGTTTAAGCTTAAGCATGATGTCGAAATCTTTGAAAAAAGAAGGCTTCTTTAGAGCAAGCAACCTACACAGATTGTTCTGGTTCTGATCTAAAAGGAGCTCTAACAGCATACAAAGAACATGGCCTATTAGTGCAGTATTTGATACCAAACTTTCTCGTCCCCGATGGCCATCCTACGAACACTAGATATTGTAGTGAGTCCTTCATCGATGGAGCCCAAATAACTTGCCCAACACTCACTGACTTCTCAATACCATCTACAGCGCGTACCTCTCCACTGCAGAAAGTTGCATTAAAGGGTTCCCTCATCAAGTTTAAATGAATAAAGTTTTCCAAAACTACTTAAACAGATATCAGCTATATTAACCAGTTAATGTTGATTACGAAAAGCTTAGGTAGTCTTTTCCCGGCATATGCTTCGCCCCAACCCTCTTCCCAATCCCCTTGACCTTTCCAGCTATTACAATCTTTATCTGGACAATTCCCATTCTTGTCGCCAAGACATGTAAATGTCGGTTTTGCAAAAACAGGCTCCTCAGCAACATAAGCAATCAAAGTTTCATCAGAATTCCAGGAAATTCCCTCGAACCTGAGACAGGCAACTGATTGAAATAACAACTAATGACTGCTAATGCTATTACCACAGGATACAGTACTTTTTTGGATAGCGAATAAAGTTACCATCCATCTGAATATACAGATCCATGCATAGATGAAGGAACATGAAACTCCCTTTCCACCTGAGATGAACTCCAAATCTCGAAGCAAGTAGGAGAATCATTTTCAGAATTTCGAACAACAAGAAGTTTTGAACCTGATGGAGAGGGAACTATCAAAGATGCTGTCCCCATCTCAATGGGGAAAGCAGCCCAATGAAATTGTACAGAATCATCTCTTTCTTTGGCAATGTGACTATATGATACATATCTCCTTTTCTTGTTTTCCAGGAGATTAGGTTGGCTAATTGAGAACATAATCTGTGAGCCTCCTGAACCGTGAAACAACAAAGAACATCACGAGTCATCTTTTGTACATATTTATTTCTTAGAAGAATTAGAGTGAACCAAATTGCAATACCAGTGTTAGATTTTAAAGTCCAGGCCTTCTCAATTGTTGGGATTTCTGTAAACTCTTTGAGTAATGTAGACTGAGAATAGTATTCTTCTTCTGAAAATGCATCTAAACCAACAGGAGTATCTTTGAAAGAGCTTGCTCCAGAATTTTCCATTTGGAAGCAAACTGACAAAATTCAATTATGGTTAGGCAGAACTAAAATAACAAGAATTCTACAGTTAAGTAATAATTTACTTGAGATAACTACAACAGATGGATAGCTATTGGAAGGTAAAGAGGTTGTTTCCGATAGACCTCGGCTCAAGGAATACAGACACACAGTATATATGATATTCATATTTACACATGCAGATGAAGATAAACCAAGAAAGCTTACATGGAAAATGAAAAAGGGTCTAGTTGATAATCGCTTGAGGAGAAGTGGAATTAAAATGGAGAAAAGGAGAAGTAGAGTAGCAGCAGAAGTGATCACTTTGTCACTAAAGTCCAATCTTTTTGTTTGTCTGTTTATTATGTCCCACTTGCCAAAGAGCATCATAAGTGACTTTTCTTTATTCATTTCTTCTCATGGTGTCTCATCATTCTCATTGTGTCATAACTTAGTGTAGGTTTTTAACTCAATTTTGGAAATATTCCTTACATCTTGGAAAGTTCTTTTTTATTTAAGATGCATTTGATGTTTTAAGATAAAAATAATTGAACGGGTCAAGTCGTGGAATCAGCCGTTGGTACCTGCATCAAAATAGGTTGCCTACATAACGCCTCCTTGAGGTACAGCCCTTTCCCCGACCCTGTGTAAACGGGGATATTTTGTGCACAGGGTTGGCATTTTAATCTCCATTCAATAAGTTATGCATCAAAATATTATCTTGACTCATTTGTATAAAGTAACACTTCTCTCATTTACATAACACTAAATATGTTTTTTACTAAACTAGGTGGGAAGTTTTTGGAGGGAAGGATGCCGGGGGTCTATTTGGAAACAGCCTCTCTATCCAAGGGTAGGGGTAAGGTCTGCGTACACACTACCCTCCCCAGACCCCACTAAATGGGATTATACTGGGTTGTTGTTGTTGTTGTTATTAAACTACTTCCTCTCTCCTAATCTCTTTGATACCCAAAAACATGAGTTTTCAAGGTAAATCAGACTAGATTAATTTATTAGAGAGAAGGGAAAAAAAATACTATTTCTAAGAATATAAAAAAAAAATTATACTTAATTTATCATGAGTCTCGAATCTTTGTTGCGGCTAGAACTTAAATGTCAGTATTTTGCTTCAACTGAGATTTAGGACAAACAAGAAACATGTTCAACTCTTTTGTGAGCAAAACTAGCAAGAAACAAGAAACTATACAGCTGAATCAAATAGTATGACACTTTTCATTTTTCACTTGATAAGACTAAAAACAAAACCATATTAAGTTAAAAATGCCTTGTATTATGTTGTTAAAAAGTTGTGAAATCATACATTTTTTAAATAGAAATTGGAGATAATACCATCGAATATTAGTATTTATGAAATTTTACCACTCCTGTCTATGTGCAGTACAGTTGGAAATTTATACAATCTGTTTTTGCGGATAAGAAATACTACAACGTAAGAAACTTTTAACAAATGTTGCTCCCATAAATGAAGAAAAAGTCCTTTTGATGATTTATTGAACTGTACAACGAAAGCTACTGTCATTTTGAGTTTGACAATGAGTGCTGCATGGCCAGTCACTGCAGAAGTCAAATATATATGACAATTTCACTAGGTAAAACATGTTATTAGAGTGTTCATATCTTCAACTCAGATGTGAACGTCAACAAGAGGAGTATAATCGTCGTTCTTATTGAGGGGCAGATCTGAAATTTGACCTGCAAATCACTTCATCTTCTTCTTGCAAGTGAGAATGGAGGAATGTATGAAATCTCTGCCATGATATGAAGAATATATGTCTATTTGCAATGCTTCTTAAACCACACTCCAATATTAAGAAAGCTTTCAAAATCAGACTGTCGTCTGCAAAGACAGAAACAGGTTAAGTTTCCAGTCGGAAGTAAAAAAAATAATGAAACTCAGCATTACCAAGGATGCATATAAATCGGTTCAGGACTATCCTACCTATCAATTGCGTGATTTTCCTCGGGAAATACCAGCACTTTGACCTCAGTTCCTTTCTCCTTCAATGCACGTGCATGCTGCGTGCAACGAAAGGAAAAGCATTTACTTTCTGAAATTATACATCTTATAACATGGACTAACCACAATTCACTTATTCATGTTTCTAAATTGATATTCGGAGCAGAAGTTATTACATAGTTGATTGAGACTGACTTGTTCAAGAAAAGTCCTTTTTAAAAAAGATTAGTGATAAATACAAAAAGAATACCATCACTTGTCTTAAAGTAGAGCCAGCCACGGGATGTTATTCTAAATGATGAAACATAAAAGGCAGCCCGGTGTACTAAACTCCCGCTATGCGTAGGGTCCAGGGAAGAGCCGGACCATAAGGGTCTATTGTAGGCAGCCTTACTTTGCATTTTTGCAAGAGACTGTTTCCACGGCTCGAACCCATGACCTCTTGGTCACATGGCAGCAACTTTACCAGTTACGTCAAGGATTCCCTTCTTCTAAATGATATAATCATACTAGGAATTGGTTCATGGTGAAAAATGAAAAATATATCATCCTTCTGGGAATCAATGTTACATGGACTCAACTATCTGGTGTGGGTCTGTGTAAGTATCTAATATGTTGTGTTCAGGTTTTCGCTAAGTTTTTGTGTATCTTCAAGAATCTGCACAAAACCCACACTCATGACACACCCGTTCAATGCAGGTACATTAAAGCAAACGAATGATCCTTGATATGCACAACAACAAACCCAGTATAATTCCACAGGTGGGGTCTGGGAGGGTAGTGTGCACGTAGACCTTACCCCTACCTAGTGAAGGTAGAGAGGTTGTTTCTAATAGACCCTCGACTATACATGATAATACAAACCTGTCGATATCATGTTGAGAATGAAATGTAAACATGTATTAATAAAAGAAGTACGAAGAAGATGATATTAAATCTTACTTGCAATCCTTGGCACCTAACAGGAAGAGTATAGGAGTTTTGACCTGCAACATTAGAATAACAAAGATGTAAGGAATGATTTCAGAAATATAGGATCCAGAAAATTGCAATCCTGTACATATTGGTACACGGAGGTCCTTGGCACCTAACAGGAAGAGTATAGGAGTTTTGACCTGCAACATTAGAATAACAAAGATGTAAAGAATGATTTCAGAAATATAGGATCCAGAAAATTGCATCCGTAGGTACATAATTTACTTCTTCTACAACTATTACCAGTTATCCCCGAAATCTGGAAAACATAATATTTCAAGTTTTACTCTATAACGGGAAACACGGTTGTGTAAAATGGAAAGCTTTTTAAAATCAACATTTTGTTGGTTACAGCAGACCTTGGAGATGTGTGATATCGGTGATTTGCTGTGAAATACAGCAAGGTGTTCAGATGAAGGAGCTTCAGTATACATCGATTTTCCCTGTTCTCCAAACGTCTCCGCATAGCACCAATCAGGGATATCAGCTGTACCAACCATCAACGGAAGGCTGAAAACGGGATTCCTTGTAGCTGCTGCAGCAAACTTATCTGGCGCCTGAATAAACAGTAGCAAATGAACAGATTGTAGAACCCACAATTAAGCCAATATTTGTAGAACTAGTGGACCTGGCCGATCAAGTGCGTTGTCAAGAATCCACCATGGGAACCACCAAGCACAGCTATTTTAGCTGGATCTGTGAGTCCCATATTAACGACATGATCTATAGCAGCTAGCACATCATTAACATCCTGCACACATTTATATATCAAAAGTTAAAAACAAGGAAGAAAATTTTCCAGCTCCAAATCCGTAATAAGCAAGAAACTGTATGCAAAAGATAAGGATCGCAGAAGAGTACTTATGATCCAATTTTCCCCGGAAGAGATTGCAGTGCTTCTTCACCAAATCCCAAGGAGCCTCTAAGATAAGGTAATAAAGAGGAAGGAAACCTCATCAAGGCGATAACTGTTGCTTAGTCTAACACAAAGTACATCAATTAAATGTTTCTAGAACAGTAGCAAATCCATATATGCACTTTGTCTGGCTTGGATTGCCTCAAACAAGAGAGTAGCAATTACTTTAGTATTTGTCTGGTCTGGATTGCCTACAAGGAAAAGGTCTCATTCTCGAAAGTCGAACCAAATAGGAATAGGTATTACAAGTTGATAATTAGATTGAACAGCAATTTCTCTCAATATCTTGAGGAAATTCTGAAAATTTAGGAGTTTTTATTTTTGATGAGCTTTGCTTTTCAATTTGTGGGGTTGAACCTTCATCAAGCTATTTCATATGCATTACTAGTATTTCATCATATTCAAATAAATTTCAGCATCCTTCAGAAGTCAAGAGGCATGAAAGTTTCTCACCTATAATTAACAATCAACAAGCTATAACCAATTGAGGAAAGGAAAGCTAAGGACTTAGAGAAGCTTGATAATGAAACGAAGTGGGGACCCCCATGAAGGACAACGATTAGCGGATCGCACAGATTATGGCTCTTAGACTTGGAAGATATGAAGATAGCCTCGTATGGGTTGCCGGCACCTGAAAAGAATTAAACTCAGTCGTGATTACAGTTACAGAAAATTATTAAAGATCACTAATCTGGAAATTGACTTGGCAAATCGCACAAAAGCTCATAAGCAAACAGAGTTTCATATGATAAACCTCCCGCGCAAGCTCCAAAGGAATTACTAACCCTCATCAAACATTTGCAATGAGCGACAAAGAAAACTAGACAGAGCCATCAACAGTTCATTCGCTCATCCTAAAACATAGTTAAATAACACCATTGACTAATATTCAATATTACTGTAAAAACATACTAATATTCAATATTGCTGTAAAAACATTCTTTCTTTGTAGTTCCCTGACACTAATGTGTCAGTTAATCAAGATGTATATATGCTATATGTCAGTTAAAAGTGTAGGATAGTACAATGTCTTTTCATCTGGACATAAGTGCATAAGGTTAAAGCAAGAAGTTGATAAAAGGATCTCTCCTCAAAACTTAAAACACCCATGTGCACATCTATAAGCAAGTCTTTATTCGGATCATGACGAATTAGTACCTTTTGTAAGGTTCCCGGAGTCATATCTGACTGGAATTCTAATAATACTAAATTGGTGGGATGACAGCAGAGAAATAACCTGTGAGCATCATAGATGGATATGGATATCAGAAATGTTATTCTCACAAGTAACGTCCAGGGAAACAGCCGTCTTCAGGGCACATCACAACAGGAACCTGCAGTTGTCACATAAGAACGAAAAATGAACAATAGTAACAATGAACTAACTAGTATATGGGAGATTTTTTCAATATTAATAAGAGTATTAACTTTATAATGAAAGTAATAATGAACGATTATTGACTAGCCTCAAAGTGCTGATATAAATTAACAAAACAGAGACAGTAGCATACCACATCAACAATATCAGCATCTGGACTTGGCTTTACATCTGGGGACCAATCAATCCTATGAAGTGATTGAGTTGCAGAATGAATCCAAGAGTCTACGGAACTTTTTGCAGACAGAAACACAAGGGCCTTTCCGTCTGGGCTGGAAAATTCAGTAAAAGTAATTTTAACTTTCTAGAACAAATTAACTTTAGAATTATATGAGATAATGAAAGATCCTATATTAAACCAATGAGGTTCCCAATAATTTTCAAATAAGAACGACATGAGAATAAGTAGCAACATGCTTTCAGTAATTTCTGAATCACTTATTCATCTACATGTCTCGTCTGTCCAGCATCTGTATAAGCAGACATACCTGAAACGAGGAAAAAATGTACTACTTATTCTTTGTGTCAGCTTAACAAGAGATGCTTCTTCACTTGCATTAGTTCTGACAGCTTAAAAATTCCATCAAACATGTAGGAGAATACATGAACAATAAAGAAATTCTCCCTAGCTCGTCCGGCTGTGCAGTATATTACTATATTCACACAGGAACAGTTGCAGCTGATCCAAAACATATTTATCTTAGAAGCTAACATGTTACATACCCAGATTGGTGATCTTCTGATTTTGAAAATGGAGCTCTAACAGCGTACAACGCACACGGCCTGTTGTAGCAATACTTAATGCCCAACTTTCTAGTATCTGATGGCCACCCAACAAAAACCAGATAACATTGCAAGCTTCCAGAAGCTGGAGCCCACACAACTTGTCCAACACTAAGCTTCCTTGTTCCTTCAACAGGATGTACTTCTCCACTGCACAAATTTATATTTGTCCAAAGAAATCAAATATTTACCCTTTAGACTGATATAAGCACTTATTTTTGTCATGATGATGATATGAGTTGAGCTTAATGAAAGGAATGAGGATTCTATCGCCAACCCCAACTTATTTGGGACCGACGCGTAGTTGTTATTGTTGTTGTTGTGGACTGATATAAGCAGACAATATAAGTTCTCATACCTGTTAACATCGATAACAAAAATAGCAGGTTCTCTTTTTCCAGGATAGGTTTCCCCCCAGTCCTCTTCCCAATCACCTTGACCTTTCCAACTACCACATTCTTGTAAATACGGGCTTAGAGGGAGTCGGCTCCTCAGCGACATACGCAATAGAGGTTTCATCATCATCCCTCGAAATTCCTTCGAACCTGCATCGTCAAATGCTAACTAACACCGTATGATGGTGAAGTGAGAAACCAGAGACCTTTAGCAGGTAAGATATTTTACCATCCATCCAAATATACCGAGCCATGGACAGAGAGCGGGACATGGAACTCCTTCTCGACTCGAGATGGACCCCAAATCTCGAATTTGGTCGGAGAATCATTTTCAGGATTTCTAACAACAAGAAGCTTTGAACCTGAAGGTGAGGGCACCATTATCGACCCGCTAGGCATCTCAATAGGGAAGGCAGCCCATTGAAATCTTACATCAGTTGTACTTCCCTTCGAAATATGACTAGATAGTATGTATCTCCTGTTTTCGTTGGCAAGGAGATTTGGCTGGCTAACTGAGAACATATACTGGGAACCTTTTTGTGCAGCAAAAAACAAAAGAGGGGTGGTCATTCAGCAGCTTTGAAAGAACTACGATTCTTCTCTCTTGAAAATGAAAAAACAACAATTCACTATATGTTATAAAACAATAAAAAAAACAAGAACAATATTGCAGAGCAAGGTAGGGAGAGTAGAACTCTTATTGATATTTTGGGATGATTTATAATGGAGTAAGACCCCTAGGAAGAGAAAAGACTTAGCCTCAAAGTAAAACTGTTCTATAAGATAGACATTCACCCTAATTAAAGTTCTATTCTTAACACTCCCCCTTGAATGTCTACTCAATAAATAATGTGCCTCGTTAAAACCTTAACTAAAATAAAACCCAATGGGAAAAATTGTAGAAAAGGAAAAAGAGTACACATGTTTAGAAATGCGCCTAGTGGTTGCCTCGTTAAAAACCTTGCAAGGAAAACCCAGTGGGACAAAACCTTGTAAGGGAAAAAGAGTGCAACGCGCATTAACTCCCTCTGAAGAGATCATCAATTCACATCCTTGAGTCTTCGCATCCCAATCTTGTGCACTAGCTTCAAGAGATCGTTAGTAGAGATTTGATAAATAAATCATCCATATTAACTATAATGAATATTTGCACCTTGAAATCATAACTCGTGATAGATATATAATGTCTTCACAAATATCGTGGAATGGCTCTTCAATATCCATAGAGATATCCTCTCCATCACATTATCATAATTATAGCAAGATATACTTGTGCATAAATTGCATTAAGGAAGTGGTACCTCAAGATCAAGAATTGTAGATTCTTCAAGCAACTTAAATCCTTCATGGGTTGTCATATAAGTCAAGTCATATAAGTCATATAATAGACTTTAGATGCATATCAAGTTTTCATGTCATGCTAAACAAATAAGATATTGAAACTGATTACACATACCATTGACCTTATACTTTCAAGTATTCGAACTACATGTCCAAAATTACATGTTTTTCATATGGAATCAATTCGACTTGAATTGTATCTCTTCCATTTGGCCAATATTTTTGTTTGTATTCGACAAACATAAGATCCTCATCGATATTTAGCGCTATCATAGATGTCGTCGACGAACATTATATATCGGTTCCAGTAAATTTTCATAAAGACATAACATGGAGATCTCTTCATTCATACATTCAGGTACCTGAATCTCTCATGAGATTTTATGAAGTGTTATGTCATGTGACCTTCTCACTTGCCTCCTTATTATGATCACTTTGATCATTTGCTCATCTTCTTTATTAAGAAGTTCTTTTGAAACCGATTTGTCTATACGCTTTAAGCGTATCAAAGACTTTGTCCTTCTAGGACTTAATATGAGCATTTGCAATGAGAATATAGTTACTTTCTTTGGGTCAGCAAATGCGTATGGCATGCTTTGCAATATATTGCAATTGAATTATCCTTTTATGAACTTCAGGTTCATATTATGATATTCGAGGATCTATATATACAAATGATAATTCATCCCATGTAACCTTTTCTCAAGTGTTTATCATGTCTCCCCCTCATGTTAGGAAAACTAACTTGTTTCCTCAACTCTGGGAAATCATCTTTGTGCATTATCATGTTAATATACACAGCACATTAATAATAATAAGATGAAATTATTTGGTTCCTGACCCTGAACCACTTGTGAGGGGAGAATATAATATACTCTCGTGTATAGCGTATATCAAATTGATATAGATAACTTTGTTCTCATAATCAATAATTTAGCTATTAAATGGAGGCACTCAATAAATTATTTTGCTAAACCAACTATGATGTAAACCAACTTATCAAGATGAACTATCTTGAATAGAAAATCTGGAAATTATGCTCGAAATTAGATTACTGAGTAATTTACCTCGCAAGCACCGGCCAGGTTACAGGTTAATAATAATCGCACATGTAACCATATCATAGATGCATCATATGTGGTATACATGGCAGGTGAATGGGCCCATGTTTGCCTTTGATATTTCCAGAATTTATGGGATTCAACCCCAACTTTAGTTGGTCAATTAATTAATGAGAACAAGTAATATAAGAGAATTCGTAAAGAACTTTCTAGTTCTTTAATATTTACCCATGTGAATTCTCTATTATTGTTGCACATCATACTTAAATTGATATGGCTAACCCGAATGCCAATTGAATAAATTACCAATATTGGTAAACTTCAAATTTACACCATGACATGTGCAATTATCAATAAACTTCAAGTTTATTATGATATGGGTTTTTATACCAATAAATATCCACTTTATTGTGGCATTCTTTTGTATGTGTAGTACAAACTGGAGAATAAAGCGGGTAGCTTTTCATATACAGATTATCCCGCTACAAGTTGTAGTAATAGAAGATATCAAATCTTTACTTTATTTATTGTCTCAATATAATCAACCGCTTTCGCATATACTTTGGAAACTGAATAAGTTTCTTTGAGACTTACTACAACACAATACCTTATTGTTAATCAATTGTGTTTCTCCAACATAGTAATAATTGGCTCTTCTAGAGCTCTCAATTAATTTTGTACTACCACAAATTCATCAATATCCATGTGGTGAATATCTCTTTTAAAGAGAAAGTTATACCATTATGGTCATGGTCAAAATTATATGCAAGATATATTTCTTGTATTATCGTTGTCCTTTTAATAATCATATTTCCAAAATATTTTGGCGTACAATAGGTACGTGATCAATGACCATTCATGCCATAATAATGACATTATTTCCTTATATCATCTCAAACCTTCTTCTAGAGGTGAGTGTGGTATATTCACTACCACTGGCACGTTCATATTCTTCCAAGAATGAATATGTATTCATAAATTAGATGTTGTCACACTCACACCACGAATGGACCATAATCATCTATATGTGCGATATAAAATCTCATGTCAAATCGATGAGAGATATTACTTTCGCAAAGTGAAGGATTATTTTGAGAATCCTTATTATCTTCATTATTACAATGATGACGATTATAATTTCGTCTATTGCCACGTCCACATCCATTGATACCTTCATGGTAATAATTTTGTCTTCTTTCAGACTTATTACATAGTGCTATCATATTTTCTGCGGGGATATGTAATTTTGTTATCCTTTTCAAATCCGTAAATGCATCTGGCATTTGATTTGCTATTCTTTGCAAATGGATAATATTTTGCACCTCTTTTTCACAAATAGAGGTATGTGGATCAAGATAATGATGGATTTTTCCACAAAATTTCCCGTTTGGTTTCACCAACTTCTCCCCCTAATTTTGGGAAAAGTGTCTCATCGAATCGACAGTCTGCAAATCGTGCAGTGAACAAATCCCCTGTCAATGTTTCGAGGTAGCGAATAATGGAGGGCGATTCAAACCCAACATATATTCCTAACCTTCTTTGCGGACCCATTTTGGTGCGGTATGGCGGTGCTACAGGCACATATACTGCGCGTCCAAAAATTCTTAAATGGGATATATTAGGTTCATGACCCAAAACTAATTGCAACGGGGAATATTTGTGATAATTCGTCGGTCTGAGACGAACTAGCATTGCTGCATGCAAAATGGCGTGACCCCAAACCGAAGTGGGCAGCCTCGTTTTCATGAGTAAATGAGGTATTCAAGATTATTCTCATCTATTGTCTCAATATGATATCCATTTTGAATGATATCTTTAAAACTCAACAAGTTCCTCTTAGACTTGGAGGAGAACATTGCATTCTCTATGATAAATATTGTTCCTTTAGGCAGAGTTATAGTTGCTCTTCCGGAGCCTTCAATCAATTTACGACTACCAGAAATTATAGTAACATCTGCCTTACACATACTTAAATGAGAGAAATATTTCTTCTCTTTGTACAGCCTCAAATTTTCTTAATGTAGTGTGAAGTTAAGAATACAAAATCATAGAGCTAACATATAATAGGTAAATAATAGCAACAATTTTATGCATTCATGGAAAAGATTAGCATACTACTAGTATTTGACAACCACATATACAATCAATATTAAAATTCCCAACAGATCGTATATTTTAACTCGTGTTCAGCGTATAACAATGGTGGATACTGCTATAATTTCAGATAATAATTGTAATATCATACATTAAAATATGAACACTAGAACATCACAACAGTGATATAGTACAATATAATGATCTCACAGAAGACTGTATAAAAATAATCCAATGGCTACTAATACTGTGTAGAATGAACAGGGTGCCAAAGGCCAACTTATCAGTATAATTATACTAGAGGGACTACAATTGAAACTCCTAGCCATACAATGACATAGTAAATATGTGGCATATAAATATTGAGTGGTAATGGAAAACAACATTCATAATTCAATTGAAATACTGTAATTACAAAAAGTAAATTCAATATGCAATCAACATCTTAACAACGTATGGTGTGGTGATAAATTAAAATTTTAACAATATAAATATATCAGACATTACTAATACATGGGTCACCAAGACGCCAATTTGAATAGAAAAAAAATACACTCATGAGAGAAGCAGCTTAACCAAACAATATGTTAGGTAGAGCCCCGATTAAAATTCAATCATTATATCATTAACTGTTGTTACTTTACTCATCAGAATGAATCTTCTAGATATTTATCACAAATTTCACAAAGGTATAATACATACTAAATAAATATCAAGTAGTCTGGTCTCAAATATTAAAATAAATTACCTGAATTGAATAACAAACCATACTCAATTACCTTATGAAATATATATTTTTTATTTCCTGCGGCAATGGTTGTTAAAACCTGAAATAAGAGAACGGAGCCAAAGAATTGTTATACGAATACATGACTGTATCGTTGTGCAAAAGCATTATACCAAATTGGTTAGAGTCTCGTGCTGATAACGTGTTATAAAACAATAAAAAAACAAGAACAATATTGCAGAGCAAGGTAGGGAGAGGAGAATTCTTATTGATATTTTGGGATGATTTACAATGGGGTAAGACCCCTTTATTTATAGGAAGAGAAAAGACTTAGCCTCAAAGTAAAACTCTTCTATAAGATAGACATTCACCCTAATTAGAGTTCTATTCTTAACACTATATAAATTCTTTATTTATAGAGTCTACATTGTTACTTTTATCAAATTTAGTTGGTCTTAAAATATAATAAGTGAAGGGGAGCATAACATTCCTCAAATCTATAAAAATTTCAAGACCCACTAAATAATGAATTTAATTTTTATAATATTAAATTATATTTTTATTACGAATTTAAACACTTGTGATTGATTTCTCTATTTATAAATAATTAAATATATAATAGGAGAATATTAATCATATTAGTATTATTAATGAGTAAAAGTAGCTACCATTAATTATTAGCTAAGTGAAAATAAAAAAAGAAAATAATAATAATAATAATAACAAAACATAGAAGAAAAAAGATAACAAAATAAAGGCTTAAAGCCATGGAATAAGAAATACGTAATTCTGATTAGAAGGGCCAAAAAGGACAGAAGTCTTATTCCAATAAAATAAAACAACAAAAATGCCGCAGAAACGCGGCTCGAACGGTGGCAACTAGGGGTGTTCATTGGGCGGATTAGGTGGCTTTTTACTTTAATGGTTTGGCTATCGGGTATCGGTTTTTAAATGTATTCATCCGTTAGCCACCCGATAAGATATCGGGCGGATTGGTATCGGGTTAGCTCTTATCGGGCGGTTAATGGGCGGTTTATCGGTTTAATACCTAAGGGCTCAAATGTATTCTGTCCGCACACTATACTGAAATATCAAGCTCATAGCTTTGACAATTTGTTGATCAGTATATTGATGAACTTCTTAAGAGGTCACCAACTAGGACGCAACACACCAAATAACTTTTATTTGCTATCTGTATAGACTATAGAGTACAGAAGTGACGGTGGGGGGTTTTATTTTTCTAATTTATTTATATTATAATTTTATACACATATACTTATTCATTTTAAGGTTTTTTATTTTTATATTTCATATATATAATTATGTAAGTAAAAATAAATTATATATATTTATATTCTTAATGGCTTAACGGATTACCCGTTAAGAAAATTGAATAATACGCCCCCAAACCGCTAAGCCGTTAATAAAAAAAATTCAATCCGTCTCCGTCCGTTAAGCCGTTACCATTAAGCCATTAAGCTTCGGTTCGGTTCGGTTTTCGGTTTCGGATCGGTTTTGAACACCCCTAGTGGCAACCAGAAAATTCTCACGCAGAAATTTTTTTTAGGGTTCTTCATAACTCACTTATTTTTTTAACTTAGGTATATAAAATTTTCTATTGTCAATTATTCTGCAGTAGTAATATGTAAGAATTGAATAGCTAATTCCCTTCTTCCTCTATATTATCAATAAATTTCATAATTAGATGTAGTACTTGAAAATTAATTAAAATACACTGGTTGTTGTAGAACCAATTGTTTGACAGGTATAAATTCGGTTGGAGTCTATGTATTAGCTCGAGAAGTTTTGAGGTGAGTTGAGATAATCCTTTACTAAAGTGGTTTAACTCACAAAAGCACACATACAAAGTGTTTGACGAATTGCTTAAAGGAGTTTATATTTGCTTAATTGGAGCGAGTGAGTACCTATTAACTTAATATCTCTCTAGTAAAAGTTTGGATAACCTATTATGATATATGTACATAGATTTATTATTTTCAAAAGTCTAGCAAGAAACAAATAAATGTTTCTAACCAGTCAAACAATTTTTTAATAGAAATCTTTAATTAATCGTGTGAAACTGTAAACGACAATAAAACTATAGTTATGGATTTCTGTATTCTAAAATTAGTCAACAAGAATATTAATACTAGATTATAATTCTAGCTAGTTGGAGACCTTATTATCAACTTCCAGTAAAAATATCTCCAATAACTAAATTTACTACATGGAGAGCAAATTTAGCACCAATTAAAGATGGGAACAAGCTAACCAAAAGTTCACGCTATCACCTTTAGTTACTTTCCTATAATATTTAATAGTACTATCTCTTTGCTCATATAAGAAAGTAATATTTTATTGTTTAAAACTAATTTTGATACGTAAGATTATTGGAATGTGCTTCTTTAGTTTTTGTAATTGGTCAGATGTAATTTATGGGTGTAAAAAAAATCAGCATATAATATGTTATTCTTATTTGCTATTTTTATGTTGAAAATTTATGAAGAAGCAAGATTCTTTAGAATTACTTTTAAATGTTTATTTCATTCTTATGCCATGCTTTATATTTTAGGATACCAGGCCGAGCATGTACTTGATGTTCCGAAAAGAAGGAAAAGATTTAGACTTGAAAAGCCATAAGAAGAAAAAGAACGAAAATATTTTTGGGAGTATCCTTTATTCTGAGAAGGGGTCATCATCCAGGCCAAGTGTCCTGACCAAGGCATTGACTTCCTGAAACTACTTGTTCCAAAGTAGGGAGCACACGAGCCGAGGGTCTCGTTGCTGAGAAATTACTTAGCCATGCTAAGGTATGATACATGAGCGCTTAGAACCATGAAGCGAGTGGCACCTCGTGGATTGAGCCTATTCGATCAGGTTTGGATCGAACCCGTGCTGATCACACGGTGACTGAGACAGAATTAAGTTAGGATAGTTGGAACTCCTAAAGTATAAAGTGAAGTATTTTATTAGAAAGAAAAGAAAAGAATTTCTTTTAGAATATTCATAAATTGCTATTATGTAATTATTTGAGAATTTTTCTTATAAGCTTTAATTTTTACATGCATTTAGAACATTTGCTCGTAATGTATATGTTATTAAAGTTTCTCCTCCTGTTGTTGAGACTCATTGAGTACAATGGATGGTGCTGACGTTCTCTTTTGGGAACCTACGTTGGTCTGCAGTACAACGTAGGAACCGAATTTGCAGGCGAGCAGGTTACGAGTTAGGACTTCCTTTCCTTCCAATGATATTGGCGAGCTCCGCTTTTGTTCGTGGAGTATTCTTAGAGTCATATCATTTAGCTATTTCTTTGTTTATTTAGAGAACTGACAAGAAAATCTCATGTTTTGAGCAGCGCGTCAGCTTATCAGTAGAGGCTTCATAGACATAGTCATTGGGTTTAGATTCATATGTTATTTTATAATAACTTATCAATAATTCAGTAGTTACTATGAATAAAGTTTTGGAGTTGATTTATTTAAATACTTGAGAGCATTTGGTTAGAGTATTGCTTTGTTGCATATAAAGTGTGGAGCTATAATAGATTGAATAAGCAGAGATGGTTCGCTCGATCAGGTTTAGTGATCCTGTGCCAGTCTCGGCTTGTTTAGAAAATGGATTGTGACAGGAATAACGGTAAAATTGTCTCCGTATGACCTATAGATCACGGGTTTGAGCCATGGAATCAGCCACTAACGCTTGGATGACCCTGCATTAACATGAGATACTTCGTGCATCGAATTTCTCTCTTTTTTTTTTTTTTAAATATAAAAAGGAGAATGATGGTAAAAAGAAGAAGCAACCACACCACTGGTAGATGTGAAAGTCCATGCCTTGTCAATGGTAGGGATGCTAGCAAAATCTTGGAGCAAAGTAGATTGAGAAGAGTATTCTTCCTCAGTGTTTCCATCCAAACCCAGAGGAATCTTTTGAGAGGGCTGGCTTCAGCATTTTTCATGGCTGAGCAAGCTGACAAACGTCGTCTTGAAATTGGAACATAACAAAAGACCAATCAATATAGAAAAACTGATAGTGTCAAGTCATTTTTTAGCTTACAATCATGAAAAAGAGAGAGAAACACCACAATGTATAGGCATGCAATCAACGCGAAGGACAATAATGGAAAAATTCCCGATAAGGAGCTTTTCTCCTTTAATGGACCTTACACGATGCGAATACCTATTAGTGGAGACACCTACGGTGGTATTGGACACCGGGAAAAATAAGAAAAAGCAAAAACAATACTTGAAACAAAGAAAATGTACTTAATTTTCCTATCAAAACCTTTTCAAGACACTCAATATTCAATAAGTGCATATGACAATCTAAAAACACTCTTCTAGATTAATTCATAATAGTACTTCCTTCTTTTCGGTTTATACGAATTTATTTTCTTTTGGGTACGTTTTGAAAACAATTACCTATTTTTAAATTTGGAAACAATTTAGCTTAAACTTCCAATTATACCCTTAATGAGAAGCTTTTATAACCGTATAAATACTCTGGGACCCTTTTTGACTTGTTTAGGACCACAAATTCAAAAAATCTATATTTTTCTAAACTCCATGCCGAATCAAACAAGTTCACGTAAGCTTCAACGACAGATTAACCATTTAAACATGATTCTTGATCACGCGTCAAGTATAAATCCCCGTGCACACCAAATGGGGATATAATGCAGAAACTCTCAATACACTAAGCAAGCAAAATCTAAGAGAGACAAATATAGATAATTGAGCAAATAGTAAACTTTCAGACTTAATCAACTATCATCAACAAAGGCGGATCCAACATAATAGTTTCAGGTTCAATTGAACCCATAATTTTTGACGCAAAGCATAATTTATATGCAAAAATTGATTAAAATTACAACAAAGAGTAGATATGAACCTATAACTCTAAGGGATTGTTTGCTATAATGGATAAGCAAAAATAATCATGCGTTAAATTTATTTAGTACTGGCTTATCCCTTGTTTGGTTACTAATAATCTAATATTGTGATAAGTTATCCCAAGATTAAAAACAGCACGGGGATGAGTTATACCTACCAGGAAAAGTTATCCCAAGATAAAGTAGTATAATTGACAATCACATAAATAATATAATATACCAAACAGTCAAAAAGAAATAATCCATGGATTACTAATCCCAACATAATTAATCGTAAAATAACTAATTGCTGCATAACTGATTCCAGCTTAACTTGTCTTCAAGCCAAACAACACTTAAAAGTATAATGAGTTCAATACTAAAAACCTGAAAGGTTGAATCTATAGAGTTCACATGGTGAATCCGCCTCTGATCATCAATACACAAAAACAAAACTGTCTAATACACGGCTGGTGTTACTAATGCTTTTTTGTTTTGTTTTTGTTTTTCCTTTCCTTTATTGAGCCCCATTGATTGGAAACGGGCTCTCTGCTCTTTCGGATAGGGGTAAGGTCCGTCTACATATTACCCTCCGCAGGCCCCACTTTGTGGGACTATACTGAATAGTAATAGTTGTTGTTGTTAAAACTGTCTAATACAACAATATATATGCATAAGGTAACATATTGAATCACAGAGATAAAGAGAGAGGATTTACTAGAAGGGCCAAAAGGGGTCTAAAGGATAGCTGCTTGAAAAGGATAATTCGGGAGACAGATGAACAGAGCAATGAAAACTGTAACAGAGTAGAAATGATACTCAAAATTAGTCGAGGAGCCCACAGGGTGCCGGACACTACAGTTATAACAAAAGGGTGGCAGAGTAACAGACTAACAGTGTTAGCAGCTCCAATGGTGAATCTTGGTGCTGTAAAGTGGTGTACTAATATATTCCTCATGGTCCAAGATTCTTTATTTTCCAATCTGAATAAGACACATGTCAAATAATTTGCCAATTATTTGCTTTGTTAATTGTTAAAGATAAGAGGAAGATAATATATTCCTCATGGATTCTTTTTCGCCCCCATGATTTTCTCATTTTTTTAAATATATAAAAACTTGAAATCACTTTTGTCCTCATAGTATTATTTTTCACTTGTAATTGATAAGATTAATGGAATATTAGGATCTGTTTGGACATAGATTTATATTTTTAAAAAAAATTAATTCGGGTGAAATTTGATTTGAAAGTGAAAAAAATATTTTTGGACATGAAGTTTGGGGCAAGTTTTGACATGTTTCAAAAATTATTTTTTTGTTTGTTTTTTCAGCTAAAAGGTCCCAAATCGTCAATATTTGCCCAAAAAGAGGTCTTAAGCTACATTTGGGATTTGAAAATTTGATTTTCAAAACCTCCCAAAGACTAGATTAATTTTATAAACAAACACATATTTAACTTTTCTTTTGAAAAAAAACTTCCAAAACTTATGGCCGTTTAGTGTAACATTTTAATAATATAATATAGGTATAATTTCAAACACCCCTCATCACGTTACGCTCCTTCACATTGATATCTGTTGCGGTTTATGATATTACGCTTACTTTACTTATTTTGATTTCTGAGTAACAATTCTTTTAATCTACTTATAATAAATATTAAAAATTAAAAATATGACAAGTTTGCCATACTCAAAATAATTGCTTTTTTTCCTTTCAAAAATTTCTATCTATCTTAAATTTTCCATCCCTTTTTTATGAGTAACTTGCGATTTATGATATTACGCTTACTTTACTTATTCTGACTTTTCTGAGTAACAATTCTTTTAATCTACTTATTATAAATATTAAAGATTAAAAATATGACAAGTTTGCCATACTGAAAATAATTGCTTTTTCTCCTTTCAAAAATTTCTATCTACCTTAAACTTTCTGATCTATTTTTTGAGTAAATATATACTCATAAAAAAGGGATGGGAATTTTTCTCCTTTTCTTGTTTTTTTTTCCTCGAAATTTTCCATTTCCCTCAAACTTTATCATCTATATAAAATTATTATAAATTGAGTGGTAAGAAAGAAAGTAGACATCTTAGTCAAGACAAGAGTATTGGAAGGCTAATGCTCATAGCTAAAAAGATAGTAGTCTTGTTCCATTTCTATGGTCCATTTTCTTATTAGTGATTTTTATAGCTACTCCCACAAACATGGCAACTGCCGCCTCAACTCTCTCCTATGCCTTCAGCAGCAGCAGCAGCAAGTTCTTGATCAAGAATCATAATGGCTCTTTTCGCCACCGTCCAAATTTCACATTATCCACTGAGGAGCAATCATGTTCCTCTTCAGGTCATTTCCCTCAACCCCATCTTCAATTGCTCTTTATACACTTCTGTTATAGTAGACATTGTCCTATTCTGCTCGTGGTCGTACATTAGGGGTGTCAAATGGGCGGGTTGGGTCAATTTTGGACGCGTCAAAATAGGTTAAGTCAATAATTGGGCGGGTTAAATGACCCGCATAAAAGTTACTTGGCTAAGGTCAAAGATGGGTTTAAATTCGGGTTATAACCCAACCCGATCAACTCTTATTAAACTTTAATTAATATGTGTTATTTTCTTATAAATTGTATAATTATTAAATAAGGGTTTTTTGCTTTTGTTATGATCATATTTAAAATATTAAACAAAAAATAAAATTATTTCCAAGATATTTTTATGAACTTTAATTATGGATTAATTTGGACTAAAAATTAGCCAAACTTTAATTGGGTTGAGATGAGTTAGGTCAAGATAAGCTAAGTTCAATAAATGGACTGGTCAATAACCAACCTAACATTGGGCGGGTTGGGTGGTCATTTGGGCTTGGGCCAAATATGACAGCCCTAACGTAGACGATGTTATATCGGAAACAATCTCTGTACTCACTCCAGGGAGGGGTAAAGTTTGTCTTGGGTGTGCGAACAAAGTCTCATGTAGATAGCTAAAAAGATTGGGAGCCTACATATAAAGAGTAAGGATCTCTTAATGATGCGAAGCTTTTTAGAGAAAACTATACAGGCTTGGCCCAAAGCGGACAACATCACACCATATTAATAGTATCTTTAAGCTAGTTTAACCCAACAGTATTGTGTACACCCACTCTCCCCAGATCCCATTTGCGAGCAAAGGAGATTGCTAATGTATCAGATGCAAAATGGTAAAATGATAGACACACAATCAACCCACAAACCACAGTTACAATGGAGTACCAGGTACAATAGTTTTTTTTTGTTTTTGATAATCGAGAAATTTCGAGGCCAGTGGCTTATGATTCGAAATTCAGTAGATAATGGACGTACCCCATCCATCCTTTTCCACTTGAATACTAGGATTTTTATCCACGACAGGGTTCGAAATGGTGAAATGCGCCTAAATTATAGGCTGCATTTTCACCACTAGACCGATTCATTTGCTTCAATTGTGATTCAGTCTTTTCAACTCGTACATTTACCAGGACTCACTTCCAAAAAATTATGTAGACAGGGAGCAAGAGATGGTTTTTAATATACATGTCCATCATTTATTTATGACAAATAAACCAAAGCCTTATTTTTTACAAAATCATAACCAAATATGGTGGTTTTATGGTGCCTTTTTAACCCCCACAACCCCCCCCCCCCCCCCCCCCCCCTACTATGAAAATTTGAACTAAAATGACATTTGCAGCCTGCTATCAAGGGGCAATACTGTCTTACGGTCTGCAGAAGCAACGAGTGCAGTTAAATAGCACGTCGAAGACTATGACAATGAGAAGACTTGGAAGACAAAAGAAAGCACTAGTTAGATGTAACATTGAACTTGAGGACTTCATAGGTGGAGATCTCATTAAGTTGGATTTAGGTCAATGGTTATCTGATGTCGAAGAACACAAAGCCTTAGCAATTTACTCTCCGCACGAAGGTGGCTATGAAGGGCGCTACCTTACACGTCTTAAATACCAGGGATATCATTTCTTGGATCTTTCTGCTCGTGGCCTCGGTGATCCTGAGACCACTCTTACTAAGTTTCACCCAGTCTGCCCTGTAAGTTATAGTAATTCGCGCGTATATGCTTATTCTCACATACAATCTGATTGACTTGCACTTTCAATAATGATGTTGCAGGCGCATGTTGGGAAGCAACCAATAGCTAGATGGTATTTTCCTCCAGAAGTTGATTATAGGCTTTCTTTACTTCCTCCAAATGCCAAAGGATTAGTGGTTTGGATAATAGAAGCCAAGGTTAAATCTACCTCTTAAAAATGTGCATAGTCTTATTAGTTTGTTAGCTGTATTTTGGCTAGATCGGTTAACTTCTTGACTTAAACTGTTTAGGTATTATCAAAGGCAGAGCTGCAGTTTCTTGCTTTACTTCCGTCCCTTCGTCCTAAAGTAAAGGTCATTGCAGAGTGTGGTAACTGGTAAGGCTTCCCTTTTCATCTACTTCGTCGTTGAAACAACATTTTATGCAAAAGCTATTTACTTCACTTTAGGCTCCTATGGTCAATGCAGAATACTTTTGTTATCATTCTTAGGCTGTAGATTCAAGAGTCAGGACAAGAATTTTAACAGAGAATGTTCATGTTTATTTTTGTATGTATAGGAGCTCTTTTATATTTCGATTCATTACATGATAATTCTTGTTTTCTTGTTTTCGTTATTGCTTGTTACTATTGCTCTATTTTAAGACAAGAGGGGTTGCTCTGATGGTAAACAATGCCCTCTTCCAACCGAGAGATTGTGAGTTCGAGTCTCTCCAAGAGCAAGGTGGGAAGTTCTTGGAGGGAACGATGCCGGGGTCTATTTAGAAACAGCCTCTCTACCTCAGGGTAGGGGTAAGGTCTGCGTACACACTATCCTCTCCAGACCCCACTAAGTGGAATTATACTGGGTTGTTGTTGTGTGCTATTTCTCTATTTTCATCTTTTCTCGTGCCAAGAGTCTACTGAAAACAACCTCTCTACATTTATTATTGGGGTATGGTTAGCATACTTACCACAATCCCTAGACCTCACTTGTGGGATTATACTGGATTTGTTGTTGTTGTTTGTTGTACATGACAATTCTATTTATGGCATGTATAGGAGAAAGTTCATGTGGAAGCCACTCAAGGAAATTGCAGGTTTATCTCAATCATAGGAATAATAAGTCCACCATATTGGAGCTTGACTATGGTTTTTCAAGCCGAGAGTCTTTCGAAAACAGTCTTCACAAGGTAGAGGTAAGGCTTGTGTACATACTACCCTCCCAAATTCCACTTATGAGATTCCCTGGGTCGTTGTATATTGGAACTTAAAGCTATAACATAGACAATTGCTTAAGGTGTCGCAAATGTATACATCAATGCATATGAAATTAGCAAAAATTTCAGATGTTGTCTTTTATATAATCATGCATTATCTCTCCCATTTTCCTCCTGATTAATTAACTACATCACTGTGTCATGGCACCCTTGCATCATCCCATAGTCAATTTTCCACTGTGCTAAGTCCTACGACACAGGAGCGGGATTCTCTACAAACCCTTGGTCGTGGGTGGCTACATATGTTTGAAAGATTCAATCAATCAACCAATGACAACACGGCTCAATTCCAAACTAGCTGAGGTAAATAATTTAAATAGTCCCATTTATTTTAATATTAAATAATTTGTCTCTTAAGAGAATAAAAGTTTCTAAAATTAGAGATCCAATTTAGGGAAAATGCATTGTGCAAGTAACAAATTCAAAGGGGCAAAACACTTTTCCAACATCAAAATGAAAATAAGGGACCTTTAGCGAACCTTATTACTAACGAAAAAGAAAAGGCTGAATACATATACGACCGTTCAAATATGCCAAGAATTTTCATTTAAATACATGAACTAAAGGTGGCAGCTATTGAACACTTGAGCTGGAGTCAAACTATGTCTAATTCATGGTTCAATTTGCACAGTAACAAACATAAAATCATTCTTGATATGTCTTGTAAACAGTTTTTGGTGAATTATTAGCTGATGGAGGTTTAAAACATGTGCACTTATGTGTAGTCAAGGAACATATTGGAACCCTTCTTTGCATTTTGCAATTCCAATGCAATCTGTATCCTTAAAGCATACAAACGCCCCATTGCTTCCTTGTCCTAACACCATTGACATTGTTGAATAAGTTAATGAAAAGAAAAAATAATCAAGAAGCTAAAAATAATTGGTGAATATAATATATATATATATATATATATATATATATATATATATATATATAATAAGTTAATGAATTTTATATATATATATATATATAAAATTCATGTATAATATATGTATAAAAGTATACTCATATATACCGACTAGGAAAAGTACACAGTGAATCTGGCAGGTATTTGTGTGAAGATCCCCTCCTTTTCACAAATTGCTAATCTTTTTTCGAACACAAGATCTCAAAAATAAAATATGTTAATTGCCAAGTTCTTTTAACATGTAGTTGTGCAATATTAAGCATTAATATTAAAAAACTGTATTAAAAACTGTATTAATAGAAGAAAAGATAACTATATCTATGTATTTATGGTTGGGTTTTAAGGTATTTAATTAATATATTAAATACTTAAGAGATGGTGAATGGAAAATGGAGGGAAATGAAGTTTTTGAGTGAAATTTTAAGTTCCCCTCCTCACCGGCATGTCCCATATTGGAAGAGGAAGATATTTTTTATCGGTTTATAAGCAATTGCTCTTCTTCTATTTCTTCACGAGTTGAGAAGAAAGCAAGCCTCGGCTTCGGCTTCGGATTCCGATTCGGTGAAATGATCGATTGATTGATTAACTTTTTGGACCAAATTGTTAATAACAGAATATTAATATTAAATATTAATATTATATCCAATCTGATTTTCTGTTTATATAATAGAAAATTAACTACCAATCAATTTTTCCTCTTTATTTTTTCTTTATTGTTGAGTAAATAGCCATTTATGTAATGACATTTATGATGTGGCAGTTTTGCAGAAACAACCATTCTGAAGAGTTGCACCTCTTCAGATTTCAGCCCTAATTTTGGCTATAAATACAATACTATTCGGCTCAGAATTTCACTATGGATTTCTGAGTTTTCTCTCCTTCTTCTGCATACTTTTAGCATACAAACAAAGCAAAAAAGTAAGTGTGATTTGCTACTGATCTTTGTGTTCGCTGAAACACTGGCGTTTGGAGTACCACTACACCAGTATGTATTTTGTTCTATCCTGGGAGGAAATAATCCATAACTTTGGGTACTAGAAGGGGATTAAATTCCTTAAGGAGACACTGTGAATTCAGTTAGCTCGACCGTTCGAATTGTTTTGCATTAGCAAAGAACAAAGGCTAAAGCATATCACAATTGGATTATGCTCGTGTGTTGGGATGCTTAATGTACATCATGAATTGTACACGACCAGATATAGCTTGTGCTATAAGTAAATTGAGTCGATATACGAGTAATCCGGGTCAATCTCATTGGATGGCCATGAAACGAGTTTTGGGGTACTTAGTACATACCCAGGACTTTGCTTTGCACTATAGTAAATATCCTGCAGTCATTGAGGGACACTGTGATGCAAATTGGATCACCGGATTCACTGATTCTAAGTCCACAAGCTGATATGTGTTCACTATTGGTGGAGGAGCGGATCTTGGAAGTCGTCCAAACAAACTTGTATTGCCCGCTCTACAATGGAGACTGAGTTCATAGCCTTGGATAAAACCGGTGAAGAAGCTGAATGGCTCCGGAATTTCTTGGAAGATATTCCATTTTGGCCCAAACCGTTGCTCCAATATGCATACATTGTGATAGTCAAGCGGCAATTGGAAGGGCTGGGAGCGTTATGTATAATGGTAAATCACGTCATATACGACGAAGACATAAAACCGTTAGACAATTACTTTCTAGAGGAATTATCACGATTGACTATGTAAAGTCAAGTGATAATGTATCGAATCCACTTACAAAGGCCTAACTGTTTAACCAAAAATATTATTTGGTTAAAGCTAGTATTTTGAGAAAAGAAATCGGGTTACTGATAATCAAGAGACCAAAAAGAATAATATGCATTCTGAGAATAAGAATAAAGCAGTAAAAAAAGTTTGTATTTCAATATGATGGAGATGATCTTTCGTATCCTTACAAATGATGAACCTCCACCTTTTATAGTTAATAAGGAGTAACGGCTTAATATAAATAATAAAGGAAATTTAATATGGCGTTACACAATCATTGCTATTAAATACTGATTCACTAACGTATCAGGTATTTAATAATGAATTTAGACTACTTTTTGTCATCAGATTCTTGTCTTCAGTACCCTTTTTATCCGTTGGCATTAAACAACTTGAATTGGTATGAGACTCGTGTCTAAACTCCACCTCGTGTATGTTTAAATTTCTCTTCCCGTATCTGTCATCTCTCGTGCGTTTTACTTGATTATTACACTGTGACTATTTGACCTTTCCACGTGTCATGCCACATCATCTTTAATTTAAATTCAATTTTTTCCAATACAGATAGTCCTCCCACTTTTTATTTATTTATTAGTTAAATAATTGGAAAGTGAATCTTCAAAAAAAGAGAATTTTTTTCACAATTAATGCGTGTGACAGTGTTGACGTCTCAGCTGTCTTTCTCATTCAATGCTCCACACACGCGTCATCTTCTGATTGGATCTTCAGTGATGCACCCTTTTTCAAAGCTTCTTTGCTCCACTATTCACGAAGTGATAGTTACCTTTATTATAGAATTTCCATCATTACACTTCTAAGTTTAGCGGTTGTCATCGATACATATTTAACCTTTTTGTTCCTTTGTCTTCTTCTTCACAAACCTTTAGCAAATACTCTCTTCCTTACTTTTGCTTACTTTCGATCCATCTTTGTTCAACAATGACATCTCCAAACCCTAAACCCTTCCCTGAGAAGTGGAATTTTGCACGTAAGTTTTTTTATTGGACCGTACATATTTGTTTTTTGAGAATTTCGTTTCTTTTTCTGATTTCATCTCTATTTGGTTTTTTATAGCAACCATGGGAGATGTGGAACCTGTTCCCAACTTCCGTGGTTGGGTAGATTCAATTTTGAAGATTATTCCTAAGGAGCAAAGAACTTGGAAATCAATTTTTGCCGTACACGGCTGGAAAGTTAAAACACACGGTATCATATTTTTACACACATTTTTTTACACCTTAAGAACCTTTTCCTTAATATTGATTATATATCCTTATTTTGATCAGGATTTGGGTACAAAGGAATGGCAGCCGAAGTATCTATGGCCATTCGTATGTCTGGCAATGCTGCACTTGACTTGGATAAGGCTCGAGCCTTGCTTCAAAAAGAAAAGCTATAGGAGACAGAGAATGAGGAAGAGGAAGGTACCTCGTTAGTAGCCAGGCTAAGGGTAGGGAGACGACTCATCAATGATGATGAAATTGAAGATATTCCCGCTCGACCTTCAACCACCCAGCATGTTTTGATTCTTTCACACGAGGATACCGTGCCAAAGGTACGAGTGAACAAACTCAGCGTCCCTTTGATAGTGGCTTTTGGAGTGGCGAGCTCGGACCTGTTTTGATGAAGCCCTTCTTTCTTTATTTGTTCCGACTTCCTCCATTCCTTTGTCAATTGTGAGTGTTTCATTGGCACCATTGATTGCTTCTGTTCCTTCACCAGTTTTGACTACTTCCACTTCCGTTCCTCGGTTAATTTATACATCTTCTCCTTCCGTTCTTACTTCAATTACTACTACTCCTGTGGTGTTTACTTTTTCCACTACTCCCCCCTCTGCTGTTCCATGTTCATCTGCCCCTCTGATAGAAGTAAGCTCTAGCAATGGAGGCATGGCTATGACAAGTGTCACCCTTAAAGTCCTGCCAATCAAAATGCAGAGCCACAATTGTTACACCTTGATGAATGACATAGTTCATTCAACTTTAAAGGTAATTTTCTTGACCTTGAATGTTTTTCTTCTTTTTTCTTTCTAAGTCCTGACTTTTATGTTTTATAACCGTAGGCTAATCTTATTGGGAACGAGCTGATGGTGCAAGTCTCTTTGTTAGAGAAAAAGGAGCGTGAGTCCACAAAGGCTATCTTTGAAGCTAGAAAAATAGCTGAGGATTCCTTACTTGAGGCAGCGAACTGGAAGGATCATTTGAGAGTGCTCAAGGAACTATAGAGGAATTACAGGAGAGCAGGGTTCATTTGAAGCATCAAAATCGTAGTTTATCTTCGGTGTTGGAAATTGCCAATGCTTTGAGGTAAGCTTAAAAAGGATAAAGAGCTTTTAGAATGCTCTTTATATAAGGCTAATGATGAGGTTAAAGAGCTCAAGGCACTTTTGGAGAAAAAGGAGGAATATGCAAAGGAGTTGGTAGAGAACCTAACTCATGCTCAAAATGACCCGAGGACTTCTTCAGAGAAAATTCGTGCCTTGGAGAATTCCCATGCCTCTCTTGAAGCTTCATTGGATTCCCACCTAGCTGAGCACCAAATAGCAAAAAATGATATTGCTATGTGGGCAAAAGAATACAAGGCTTTGGAGAAGGAGTGCGATCCCCTTGAAGAGAATTTTAACATAGAAGTGAGTTGGGCTTTTCTAAATTCTCACTAAGATGTCTTGTTGGTAAGAAAATTTTGGCCTACAATCTGAACTGGCCAAAATCATGGATACTATCGGAAAAGCCAACAACTTGCTGATACTCCTTCTCCTGCCCTTGGAAGTATTGGTACCCCTTCTCCAGCTCTTGAAGCTCGTGGAACGGATGAGTTATTAAATTCTGAAGCAATTACTGAGGTGGATGAAGCTGTGATTCCGGTTTCTGAAGGTGAAGCTTCTATGACATAACCTGTGGGAATTGAGGTTCTCGTGACTACTACTTCCCTTGCTGAAACTTCAGGCTTAGCTGAATCCATACCTATTGATGCTTCTTCAGAAGTTGTTACCATGCCTATTGTTACCTCTGAAAGTGAGGTTACAACTTTTGAAGCTCCAACTCCTTCAGTGAACAATTAAGTTTTTGTTGTTTTTGTTTTTTAGTAATGTTGATGTCATCCCTTGACAATATTTTAAAGGATCTTTTGATGAAGTCCCCAGTTACTATAATGGGGTATTTGCAAACAAATATTTTTGTTGACTAAGTTTTTTCTTAGTCTTTTATGTTAAGAAGGTTTATGAGTACTTCTTTATATTCTTATCCTTGTCTATTTACTTACGTAGGACTTATAGAATAGTTTTCTACTTATCCTATTCTTGCCTATTTTTCTTTTTAGGACTTAGAAAATAGGTTAACATTTTTATCTTTTTAGAAAATGCTTTTATTATTCTTCTCATGGATTATCATCATGAGGAAAATAAAAGAGGGCCTTTTTATTTATCGACACTTAATGAAGAAGACGTTTCAACTTCATAATGGTGTTATAATACCATGAAAGAAATAGAAACATACATGTTTTGTATGAAATAACCTTTGACAAGTTTTTATTCATGAACTTTAACAAGTTTTTTGAGTATTACATGTATTGAAGTACATCTACAACTTTCTCGTAACTGTTTTCTTTCAACAGATTTATAAAATAAACAAAGTTTTTAATAACCTGTTTTTAATACATAGTCATGACCCTATTTTTTACATATTAGGAAGGGTTTGAGAGGTGACTCCGTTGCTTGATACTTGACTTCTTGTAGCTTGATTTTAAATCTTTCTCACTCGTATCTATTCTTCTGCACATACTCGTGTGTATATAGTATAGTCCCCCAAGTGCTTGAGCGGTGAAGTATGAAGCCCCGTGCACTTGTGTTTTCTCCCAATTTGGTCCTTTTCCTGAAACAGAAAAATATACGGGACTCGAAGGTGTAATTATAGATGAAAACTGCCTAACTCATGTGTATTTCCATCAGATTAATGTAACCCTGGGCTGGGAATTAAGAGTATTCCATTTTGGCGTGCAGGCCGTGACTCATCATTTGGCACGAGTTAGGGTTTTTTCCTAGCATCTAAAAATCGTTAGTAAAATTTTAACAATTCAAAGAAAAAGATTCTAATATGGCGATACCTGGCCGTGGATACTTCCTTAGAAGTAATATCTCTTTAAATGAACGACATTCCAATGTGAAGGTAAAACCTTGCCATCCATTGTTTCCAACTCGTCTGCTCCTTTCCCTGCAATTTCACGAACTCTATAAGGTCCTTCCCATGTTGGACTTAGCTTTCCCGAATTAGCTATCTTTGTAGATTGGAACACTTTTTTTAGCACGAAGTCCCCAATTTTAAAGAACGTGAGGCGTGCCTTCCTGTTGTAATATCGCTCAATTACTTGTTTTTGAGCTGCTATCCTTATTAACGCAACTTCTCTTCTCCCTTCGAGTAGATCAAGATTTACCCGTAACTCTTCATTGTTCAATTATTCCTCTGTTTGAACACGACGTGTACTAGGTTCGCCTATCTCAACTGGTATTAAAGCTTCCGCACCATAAACCATTGAAAGTGGTGTTTCTCTCGTACTAGTCTTTGCCGTTGTTCGATATGCCTATAATACCGTTCGATATGCCCATAATACCACTGGTAATACTTCAGGACAATTAACTTTTGAGTCTTGTAACCTTTTCTTTAGGTTGTTGATTATTACTTTGTTTGTAGATTCTTCTTGTCCATTACCCACTGGATGATATGGTGTTGACGTAATTCTTTTGATTTGCCAACTTTGAAAGAATTTTGTGACTTGTGCTACTATAAATTGTGGTCCATTATCACACATTATTTCCTTTGGTACCCCAAAGCAGCAAATTATATTTCTCCAAATGAAGTCCTTAGCTTCTTTCTCTCGCACCTGTTTAAACGCCCCTACTTCTACCCATTTAGTGAAATAATCAGTAAGCACGAGTAGAAACTTTAGCTGACCTTTTTCCTGGGGTAATGGCCCTATGATATCCATTCCACATTTCATGAAGGGCCACGGAGTTATGACAGGATGTAATAGCGTAGCTGGTCTATGCATGTTATTGCCATACCTCTGACATTTGTCACACTTAGATACGAAGTCATTCGCTTCTTCTTCCATTTTAGGTCAATAATATCGTGCTCCAATCAATGTCTTTACAAGTGATCTGCCTCCTGCATGATTTTCACAATGTCCCTTATGTATTTCTCTCATCACATATTCTGTTTTAGAAGGTCCGGGACACCTGGCTAATGGTCCACCAAATATTTTTCGGTAAAGGTTCCCTTGCTATATGCAATAACGAGCAGCTTTCTTTCTAAGCGCATGAGCCTTTATTTTATCCTCAGGTACGGTTCCATGCTGCAAAAAAGATACGATTTTGTTTCTCCAATCCCAAGTTAAGTGATTAAAGTTTACCTTTTTTTTATCAGAATCAAGAACGTAGTGGAATAAATGTATGATTGATGCATTTGCATCTTTTGCTATATCTACTACAGACGCAAGATTGGCTAATGCATCTGCTTCCACGTTCTCGTCTCTTGGGATTTGTATCACCTTCCAAGTTTGGAACTGTCTTATCAGTTCTCGTACCTTTTCAAGATAATCTTGCATTCGAGTTTCCCTGGCCACGTAAGTCCCCACTATTTGATTTACTACGAGCTGTGAGTCACTTTTGATTATGATTTGCATGATACCAAGTTCCAGTGCTAGCTCTAAACCTGCAATTACAGCTTCATACTCTGCTTCATTATTAGTTACGGGGTGTCATTTTATAGCTTGTCTAATTGTTTCACCCGTAGATGGTATAAGAACAATTCCTAAGCCTGCGCACTTTACATTAGATAAACCATCAGTAAATAACGTCCAAGTCCCCGGATTAGAACCATTAAAAACTTGTAACTCTTTTTCTGCTTCTAAATGCATTCCTTGACTAAAATCGGCTACGAAATCGACGAGTACTTGGGATTTAATAGCAGTTCGGGGTTGGTAAATTATTTCATATTCACTTAACTCTATAACCCATTTTGCTAATCTTCTTGATAGCTCATGTTTATGCAAAATATTTAGCAATGGAAAAGCAGTAACAACAACAATAGGGTGACACTGAAAATAAGGCCTTAATTTTCTAGATGATATGATGAGAGCTAATGCTAACTTTTCTAGTTGCGGATACCTTGTCTAAGCATCTAGTAGAGTTTTACTTACATAATAAATAGGAGATTGCTTACCTTGGTCCTCATGGATTAAAACAGCACTTACCGCCACTTCTGAAACTGCCAAATAAATTAGTAGCTTTTCACATTCCTTAGGTTCTTCCAATAAAGGAGGATTTGACAAGTAAGCTTTCAAAATTTTAAGGGCTTGTTGGCAATCTTCATTCCACTCGAAATGATCTTGCTTTTTGTGCGCAAAGAAAAATTTGAAGCACTTTTCTGAAGATTTGGAAATAAATCTCCCTAAGGCTGCGCTTCTTCCTGTTAATCTTTGAACCTCCTTTTTACTGGTAAGGACATCAGGTATTTCTTCAATTGCTTTAATCTGAGAAGGATTTACCTCAATGACACGGTTAGAAACAAGAAAACCTAAAAATTTACCTGAAGCAACTCCAAATGCACATTTTTCAAGGATGAGTTTCATATTGAATTTTCGCAAAATTTCAAAGGTAACAGTTAAATGAGAGATATGATCATGATAATACTAGGTTTTGACGAGCATATCGTCTATATATACCTTCATAGTTTTCCCTAAATGTTCTGAAATATTTTGGTGACTAACCTTTGATAGGTTGCTCCAGCATTTTTTAGACCAAAGGGCATTACTTTATAACAGTAAGTCCCTCGGTCTGTGATGAAAGAATTATTTTCCTCATCGCTGGGGTCCATTTTAATTTGTTTGTACCCCGAATATGCATCTAAAAAACTCAAAAGTTCATGACATGCAGTCGCATCAATCAGTTGATCTATATGGGGTAAAGGAAAAGAATCTTTTGGACAAGCTTTGTTTAGATTAGTGTAAACTACACAAACTCGCCACTTACCGTTCTTCTTAGGTACGACCATCATATTAGATAACCAATCAGGGTATTTTACCTCGCGGATTGACCCAATTTTCAACAACTTTTGGACCTCATCTTGGACTACATGATTTTTGAAAGCCCCTTGCTTTCTTTTCTTTTGCTTGATTGGAAAAAAGGATGTGTCTTCATTGCTTTTTTGAGTGATCACATCCAATGGAATACCTGTCATATCAGCATGGGACGAGGCAAAATAGTCCACCGTAGTTTTTAAAAATTCAATTAACATACCTCACATATCGGGATTTAGATTGGCTCCTATGTAAACTTTTCTTTCTGGCCATTGTTCAAATATCACCACAGCCTCGAGTTCCTCTATTTTATTTTTAATGTTCTCGTTTTCTTCGGGTTCTTGAATTACATCAGGTCTTAAATCTAAATCCGTTTTCTCAATTGAAGTTTGATTGCGGACGCCTCCAACTGTTTCCTGTAATTTCTATTTCTCTTTACTTGCGGTACTCGTATTTGTTACTGCGTTGATACTCCTGGCTGTTTGTTGATCCCCTCGAATTTGACATATTCCCGAGGGTGAAGGAAACTTGATAACTTGGTGTAAAATTTATGAAACAACATGCATATCATGGATCCATGGTCTGCCCATAATTATGTTGTAGGCCATTTCCATATCAACTACCTGAAATTTAGTTTCTTTAGTAACACCTGCAACATTAGTCGTTAGAGTTACCTCGCCTTTTGCTACCACGTTTGAATTGTCGAAGCCTGACAAAGCATGCGCTTTGGGTATCATTTTATCTTCAGCTTTGCATTTCCCGCAACACTCTTCGTAGAATGATATTCACAGAACTTCCTGGATCAATTAAAACTCGTTTTACATTAGTATCATGTATAAGTAAGGATATTTCCAGTGCATCATTGTGAGGAGTAATCACTCCTTCCGTATCTGCATCATCGAAGTTTATGCTCTCATGTTCTAAGATTTTCCGTACTTGCTTGCCGTGTGTGATCGTCATTTTAGAAACCTTATTTGATGCCGTGTATGTTACTCCATAAATATCCTCCCCTCCACTGATGACCTTCACTGTTCTCTTAGGTGAGGGTGGTTCTGGTGGCTCCTGCCTATTTTTCATGTAAGCTTGCTTTCCCTTCTCACTAAACAGCTCTGTGAGATATCCTTGCTTCACTAGATGATCTACTTCACTTTGTAGGAATCTGCATTCTGATGTTTTGTGTCCATGGTCATTGTGAAATTCGCACCAATAATCCGGATTACGTCTGTTTGGATTTGACCGCATATCTTTTGGCCACCGTACCTTATCTCCCATACTCCTTAGAACAACTACGAGCTCAGAATTAGTTATATTGAAACTATGACCAGCGAATCATGCCATTAAATCCCTATCATCATCTCGTGGCTCTTGGTTGTTTCGATCGCCTCTGAACCTGGATGAAGTCCTGGTTTCCCTATCTCTTAATCTTTTGTCATAGTGTTGGTTGTTCTGTCTAGATCGTGAATCCTTTCCTGCAGGTCCCATATATAGATCATACCTATTTTTACCTGATCTCTTTTAGGCTTCTGATCTCCTAGATCCGGTCTTTTCTTCACGATGATGTTGAGGTACGGTATCCTCCTCGATTCTATGCTTTGTACTGTACCTATTATAAACACCATTCCAAGTGGTTGCAGGAAAATCACGAAGGCTTTCTTTAAGCCTTCTCATGGCTTCTGAACTTTTGTCATTCAAATTACTTGCGAAAGCTATCGCTTCCCAATTATCCGGTACACGAGGTAGAGTCATTCTTTCAAGTTGGAATCTATCAACGAAATCTTTGAGCAAGTCAGAGTTCCCCTGTTTGATTTTGAAGATATCCTCCATACTTTTCTCAACCTTCTAAGCTCCGGAGTGTGCTTTAATAAAAGAATCTGCAAGTTCAGCAAAAGAATTTGTAGAATTTTCAAGTAAAAGAGAATACCAGGTTAATGCCCCCTTGGTGAGCGTCTCCCTAAACGTTTTGACCAACACTGACTCAATTTCTTGTTTGGTCAAATCATTGCCTTTCGCTCATGTTGTAAATGCAGCTACGTGGTCACGTGGGTCTGTTGTACAATCATATTTTAGGATATCGGGCATTTTGAATTTCTTTGGAATTGGTAGGGGAGAAACACTTGGTTTCCAAGGTTGTTGTGAGTATTTATCCACGTACACTCCTTTTATCACAGGTGGAACTCCAGGAATTTGCTCGATACGCTCATTTTGCTCCGTGAGTTGTTTATGCAAGGTTAGTACTAAATTTTGAAGATGAGAATTACCTGAATTACCTGGTTCTTCTTCTTGTGAGTCACTGGGGGTTGGTCCATTACCATAATTAACTAGACCAGATCGGAGGTTTTCAACGTGTTGTTATTAGGCGTTGTTGGCGCAACAAGCAATCAATTAACTAAAGCTTCCAAAGCTTTGTCAATTCGTGCATCAACTATTTTCTATAAAAGTTCATCTCTTGTTTCAACTGCTCCGTCAACATATTCAGACATATCATTAGGAGTTCCTTCGCGAGATCCACCTGGAGAAGCTTGAGGCATTACATTATTGAGTTCATCGCCATCCACTTGATGGATCTGATTTTCCTGATTGTTGTTGTCATTGTTATTTGACATGATGTTAATAAAAATGGGTAGAATGTAACTTTAAAAAAGATGGATTATCATATTTCCGGTAACGGAACCAACTTATTTAACCAAAAAATATTAATTGGTCAAATCTAGAATTTTGAGAAAGAAATCGGGTTACTGATAATCAAGAGACCAAAAAGAAATAGGCTTTCTGAGAATAAGAATAAAGCAGTAAAAAAAGTTTGTATTTCAATATGATATATATGAAGTTTCGTATCCTTATAAATGATGAAACCTCCTCCTTTTATAGTTAATAATGAGTAATGGCTTAATCTAAATAATAAGGGACATTTAATGAGGCGTTACACAATCATTGCTATTAAATACTGATTCACTAATGTATCAGGTATTTAATAATGAATTTAGACTACTTTTTGTCATTAGATTCTTGTTCTCAGTACTCCTTTTACCCGTTGGCATTAAATGACTTGAATTGGTACGAGACTCGTGTCTAAACTCCTTCTCGTGCCTGTTTAAATTTCTCTTCTCGCATCTGTCATCTTTACTTGATTATTACACTTTGACTATTTGACCAGTCCACGTGTCATGCTACATCTTCTATAATTTAAATTTAGTTTTTTTCCAATACATTAACTAGAGAGGTAGTTGAAAAGTCATCGAGGGGAATGAGACTGTGGCCGAGAACAAGTTATAGTGGCGGTAACTCTACCTAGAAGACTGGAGATCCCAAGATCTAGGTTCAAAGAGATCAAACAAAGTTATTTATGACAGTTCAATATTGTCAACAAAACTTTTGGTCCGTTCTCGTGATTAGACAATGTTCAATACAAAGATAAAGCATTAAGGCTTTTTAATGATTTCTAAGTTTGATACGGGGTATATCAAATAGTATATCTACGGGATGACACGTTTAGGAATCACTTATGTAAGTGTGAAGTGTTAGCCGCTTCAAGGAGAACTTTGTAAGGCCAGTTTTCTACGCACTTATGAAACCAGGCGGTGTTCATGGCTGAAACAAACACAACAATGAGAACCAAAGACGGTTAAGGGTTGGTTGTGTGACTTGTGGTTGTCTAGGTATACACAAAAGTTCGACGGTTCAAAGATATCGAATCTACCGATTGATCGAAGTTCACTACGGAAAGTTCAAAGGGAAACCTACTTATCTAGAAGCAATTAATGTTCAAAGGGAAACCTACTTATCCAAAAGCAATTAATCCTAACTTGCGAATCACACAGTTTTTCATGCATACTTCCATTATATAGCCATTTCCCATTCATGTGGGAGATTGTTGGGTTTTAATGTATTTAATTAATATATTAAATACTTAAAAGAAGATGAATGGAAAATAGAGGAAAATAAAATTTTTGAGTGAAATTTTAAGTTCCCCTAACATGTCTAACTGACAGGATCAGATAACTTTATATCCTTCCATAAATATTAAATAGTGCATCTAATTAAAGAAATTAAATCTAAGACTAAGATATGACAATCTTTTCTGGATGGAAAAATTTGGGAAATGAGTTACTTATTAATTTGCCTTTGACCTTTGCTAAGTAATCTAAATTCAAGTTCATTTCTAGTATATAAACTCATTTATTGTTGAAATATGCAATCAGAAACCTCCTTTAGTAAGTATTGACTAATTTTGTGATTTTATCCCTATCCTCATGCCTATTTGTAAAAAGAAGAATAGTGTTCAGCCAACCAGATTAACAACTAAAACTTCTAACTAGTATTACAGCTCGAGCGATTCGCGAAAACTAATCTTAAAAGATTGTTATCTTATTTGTTTGAGCACATTAAGTTGTTATTATTAGTACATAAGTCTTAGCATACTTTATAGCTGACTTCAGTACGAGTATACTTCTTGAGCAGAGACGGGTCCATGATTTTTACGCACCGAAAGTACAATATTCTCTTCAACCAGCTATGCTCCTTACGGGCTTTTAGTGTTTAGGTGCCAAGTGCTTGAAATTAACTTCTTCTTTTTGTGGTTTCCCATCCGCTGTCCGGTGCCCACAAGGGGACCCGATTAAATTCGGATTGGTGCCGGAAAATCCCATATTTAGAGGTAAAACGCTCCTTAACAAAGGTGACTCATACCCAGGGGCTCGAACCTGATACATCTGATTAAGGATGAAGGGCACGTACTTACCACTCCACCACAACTCTTGTCGGTTGAAATTAATTGTTTTTAATATATATATACAAAATTTTTTGCCCAAACTTAGAGGGTTCGGTGTCCCCTCGCTATAGCATATAGGTTTGCCTGTGCTCCTGAGGCTGAAAGTCAAAGCTATCCTTTTTTTAATCATCTGTATCCATTCGATCTATTGAATCCTGTTTAATTTTGTCCTCAAATAGAAATTATTTAAAAATTAAGTTCCTTAAATCCCTTAAACATAATTGGGTCGAAGAAATTCATAGAAGGAAAAATACATTATGCAAGTAATAAATTCAAAGGGAAAATATCCTTTTCCAACATATATCAAAATGGATATAACTTATAAGCTACGGGACTTTTATTGATCCTAATTTACCAAATGAAAAATACAAAACATAAATCAGTTTTGTTCAGTCTTTGAACTCTCTTTGCTCCATTATTAGTTGCTGGAGGTTTTGGACAAAAGCACTCTTTTGTTGTTAAGTCGCATTTGAAATCTGCGGCGTCTATGCATTTCATAATTCCAGCGCAATCAACATCGTTAGAGCAAAAAAATATCCCATTGCTTGAATGTCCTAGCAACAATGACATTGTTGAATATTAAGTTATTAAAAAAGAAAAGTTAACTAGAGTTACCGTATTTCAACATATAAAGAGACACAAATTGCTATACTTTTTAGGGTACAATTTGCTAGAAAAGAAAATATATAGAATCAATATTTCAAAAAAAAAATTATTTGTAGAAGAAAGATAAGCATTTTTGCTAATATAATGCAAAAATATAAGTAGACACTCGATCTTTGAAGTATGAGCTATCTTTTAGATACTAATAGCATGTTTTGTAAGATATATGGACTTATATTTACATACATATGAACAATATATGGATAAATTATATGTTATGTGCTATCTTTTGGTTTGGCCTAATTTTGTGGTCTTATGGACATTAAGTTAAGGGGGCCAATGTGTTGTCATATAAAGTGTAGGACTAATGTGTAGATACCCAAAAGGGTAACCTTAGTTAATGATGGGCTAACTAAGGTTACATATATGTAACCATGGTTACATGCTTGTGACTCTTGAGTTTTGTAACTCATTTGTTATAAAGTGGGGGTTATGGTTCCCACATTATAGCAAGACATTATCTTCTTCCTCCCATTGAATCAAGATAATAATTTTTCTTGTCTTGCATATTTTTGTGGAAAACCATACCCAATTTGGTTGTTGTGATTATATTGTTTGTTGTTTGGAAGAAGTTCTTGTGTTATATTCTTGTGTAAGACTTCAAGACAATCTTGAAGTAAGGATCAAGGAGCTTGAAAACACTTTGGACAATCTTCATAAGGAGGACTAAGAATTTCCACAAATGGATTCAGGTACGCTTCCGCTCTTGTTGTTGTAGTTCCAAATTATTCGATATGAAGGCTATTGTGTTTTAGTCGGAATCATTATTCTAACAATTGGTATTAGAGCCACCTTCATATTTGGATAATTTGGATGTTCATAAGATTCATGTTATATAAAGTTCATGTTCAAGTTAAGTTAGAATTTTGTTTAAGAAATTCTAGTACCATGAAATACCATGATTTTATGAATGTTATATTTTTATGTGTTTTCGTGTTTCAATATCTTGCAATCATTTCTTGAATTGAAACATTGAAATTTGCAAAATTTTGGTTAAATATCAACATGATTTATTGTTTAAATTTCTTGTCGAAAACCTTTTTAAGTCGTTGGACAGAATGCCAAAATAATCGATTATTGCCTTAGGATAATCGATTATTTTGATTTGTTAATCAAAATTTTGCAAAACAGAAACAAGGAATAATCGATTATCAATTTTTGGTAATCGATTATGTCAATTTTTTGTCGAAAAAATTTTTTTTGGGATAGAACAGTAGCATTATCGATTATGCATTGAGCATAATCGATTATGCAAATAAGTTCATAAAATTTTAGAAACAGAACACAGTCATAATCGATTATTCAATTTTGAATAATCGATTATCTCATTTTTCAGCAATTTTTGTAAATTACAGAATGCCAGAATAATCGATTATCTTTTTAAGATAATCGATTATCCTGGACCAGCAAGCCCTGATAATCGATTATCAAGGACCTGGTAATCGATTATCAGGCAGTTAAGTGCTGAAAACGTTTTGTTTTGGTTGTTTAATGAGGACATAATTATTAAAACGTTTTAAGTCTTTTAAGTTTCAGATTTTTTAATTGCATATTTATAATATGTCAATTAATATTAAGTTTTAAATTATTAATGTATTATACATTAATATTTAAGTTTTGAATATTGATTGTTTTAGTCCATCAGATTTCAGATTTTGGAATTGTCCAACTAAGTCTATAACAATTAGCATTCAGATGTTGCATGTCAAAACATGTAACATATTCAGTTAAGATTCATAATATGGCTTAAGGAACTAAGGTTTTTTAGCATCTAATATTTTAAATTAGTCAATTGAAGCATTATGTTGCCAAAGTAACCTCTATTGTGTAGATTGATTGATCTTGAAATATAAGATGACTGTGGATGTTAGTCTTCCATGCGTTTAACACCGGCCCAATGGAAGGTTGTTATTTGGCAGGAATTCGAACATGCTTGTGGTGATAAATATGTGACAATTATTTGGTTTTCCATGTGAATATTAAGTCGGCCCAAAGGAAGGCTTGATATTTGACAGGAGTTTATTGTCAATATTTGATCACTACACCAAGAGTACCACTTACAAGTTGATTTTCTGTCCAAAGACTAAAATCAATGTTGTGCTAGGTATCTTGTAATGGGATTTGCCTATTTTGAATCTATAAAGTACAGTTAAAGTTCAAGTAATTGTAAGCATGTATTAAGTAATCCTTTTGTTCTATTTTCAGTTAATTCTTCTGCTGCTTCGATATCTGCCAACATCAATAGCATCCGTGTGCTTAACGGCACAAACTTTAAGGAATGGAAAGAGAACATTATGATTGTTCTCGGTTGCATGGATCTTGACCTTGCACTTCGGAATGAGCAACCTACTTCTCTTGAGGATACATCCTCTCCTGATGAAAGGAGGGAGATGGAGAAGTGGGAACGCTCGAATCGCATGAGTCTAATGATCATGAAACGTGCAATTCCAGAATCATTCAGGGGCACTATGAATGATGAAGCTAATGCCAAAGTTTTCCTTGAAAACCTTGAAAAGCGTTTTGAACAAAACGAAAAGGCGGAAACAAGTACACTATTGAGTAAACTTGTTTCCATGAGGTATAAGGGCAAGGGAAACATTAGGGAGTGCATTTTGGAAATGTCTCATCTTGCTTCGAAACTTAAGTCACTCAAGCTAGTATTACCTGAGGAACTGCTTGTGTACTTAGTTTTGATATCTCTTCCTGCACACTTTAATCAGTTTAAGGTAAGTTATAACTGCCTGAAGGAGAAATGGACTCTTAATGAGCTCATTTCACATTGTGTGCAAGAGGAGGAAAGGATAAAGCAAGATAAGACTGAAAGTGCTCATTTGGCATCCTCTTCTAAGGATCCTAAGAAGAGGAAAGGTAAGGAAGTTGCGGTTGCAAGGCCCAAGAATAAGCAACATAAGGAACCTAAGGTTGAAATTACTGAATTAGGTTGCTTTTTCTGTAAGGGGACTAATCATGTGAAGAAGGATTGTACCAAGTACCACGCTTGGCGTGCGAAAAAAGGTACATTTCTTTCTTTTGTTTGTTCTGAAGTTAATTTAATTTCGGTACCTAAGGATACTTGGTGGGTAGATTCTGCTGCTACTACTCACATAAGTATATCTATGCAGGGTTGCCTGAACTGCCGAAAACCAAATGATGGTGAAAGATACATCTATGTGGGTGATGGCAAGAAGGTGCCAGTTGAGGCTATTGGAAAGTTTAGGCTGTTGTTTAAGACCGGTTTTTATTTAGATTTGGATGAGACTTTTGTTGTACCGTCTTTTAGACGGAATTTAATTTCTGTTCCCAAATTGGACATATCCGGTTATTCATGTTCTTTTGGTGACAATAAAGTTAGTCTCTTTCAGAATTCAAATCTTATCGGTACTGGTCTTTTATCAACATTTGATAGCCTATATTTGGTTGATACAATACCTCAAATAATGAAACCTTGCATACAAGTTTAAGTGGTACCAAAAGAAAATTAACTAATGAGAATTCTATATCACTCTGGCACAAACGTTTGAGTCACATATCCATTCAAAGAATTCAGAAACTCGTGTCAGATGGAATTCTTGATTCTCTTGATTCCTCAAATTCGGATATATGTGTTGAGTGTATCAAGGGAAAACAAACAAACAAGACGAGATTAGGTGCTAAGAGAGCTTCGGACGTCTTAGAATTGATACATACGGATATTTGTGGGCCATTTCCTACCCCTTGCAGGAATGGTCAACAATACTTTATCACATTCATAGACGATTACTCTTGTTATGGGTACCTATATCTTATTCATGAAAAGTCCCAATCCATAGACGTGTTCAAATCATTTAAGGCTGAAGTTGAAAATCAACTAAAAGCAAAAAAATTAAATCCGTTAGATCTGACCGTGATGGTGAATACTATGGTCGATATGATGGTTCAGGTGAACAACGTCAAGGGCCATTTGCTAAATTCCTAGATGAGTGTGGGGTCGTCCCTCAGTATACTATGCCAGGAAGTCCTACGATGAATGGTATTGCTGAGAGACGAAATCGGACCCTTAAGAATATGGTAAGAAGTATGATTTGTCGTACTACTTTACAAGACTCACTCTGGGGTGAAGCATTAAAAACCGCAGCTTATATTCTTAATAGAGTTCCAACTAAAGCTACAATCAAAACCCCATATGAACTTTGGACTGGGCATAAACCCAGTATTAGGCATTTACACATTTGGGGTTGTCCAGCTGAGGCAAGGCCTTATAGGCCGAATGAAAGGAAACTGGATGCTAAGACGGTTAGTAGCTATTTTGTTGGATACTCTGAAAGATCCAGGGGTTTTAAGTTTTATGATCCCACTTCAAGAACTATTTTTGAGACGAGTAATGCTAGGTTTTTTGAGGATATTGAGTTTGGGGGGTGGGGAGATAAAGTTGTTAGAGATTTTGTCTTTGAGGAAAAGCATGTGTCTTTCCCTCAAGTTGTTGATCTTGGTCAGGGTGTTCTCATTCCTGACACGGATCACACAACTCCAGTTCAAGACAATCTCGAAAATCTCCCCAATCAGGATCCTGAAATTACTAATGAAAATCAAACTCAACAACCTCAAGAAACTGAAGTGCCATTAAGGAGATCCACTAGAGAGAGGAGAAATGCAATTCCGGATGATTATGTTGTATTTCTCCAAGAACAAGAAAGTGATATTGGACTTGAGGAAGATGATCCAATCAACTTCCGTCAAGTCATTAAGGGTTCTAACTCTCAAAAGTGGATTGATGCCATGAATGATGAGATGAAGTCTATGAGCGATAATGACGTTTGGGAGCTTGTTACATTGCCCGAAGGTATTAAACCTATTGGTTGTAAATGGATTTTTAAAACCAAAAGGGATTCAGGGGGCAATGTTATTAAGAATAAAGCTCGTCTTGTCGCAAAAGGCTACACTCAAAAGGAAGGCATTGATTATAAAGAGACTTTCTCTCCAGTTTCATCGAAAGACTCTTTCAGGACTATGATGGCACTAGTAGCACATTTTGATCTTGAGCTTCATCAGATGGATGTTAAGACAGCATTTCTCAATGGTGACATTGAGAAAACAATTTATATGGTGCAACCTGAAAACTTTGTTTCGGATGAATCAGAGAAAAAGGTTTGCAAATTAAAGAAATCCATCTATGGGCTCAAGCAGGCTTCCCGTCAATGGTATTATAAGTTTCATGCAGTCATTACATCTTTTGGTTTTGAACCGAATGTTGCTGATGACTGTATATACCATAAGTTCAGTGGGAGTAAGTATATTTTTCTGGTTTTATATGTCGATGACATACTGCTTGCCTGTAATGATATAGCATTATTGCATGAAACTAAGAAATTTCTTTCAAAGAAATTTGAAATGAAAGATCTTGGTGAAGCTTCTTTTGTATTAGGAATTCAGATACAACGAGATCGCTCCAAAGGTGTTCTCGGTCTGTCACAAAAGGGCTATATCGATAAGGTTTACAAAAGATTTGGCATGCAGGATTGTAAACCAGGTAACACCCCTTTGCTAAGGGAGACAAGTTTAGTCTCAAACAGTGCCCAAATAATAACTATGAAATTTTGGATATGCAGAAGACGCCTTATGCTTCGGCTGTAGGTAGTCTGATGTATGCTCAGGTATGTACACGACCTGATATAGCATACATTGTTGGGATGTTAGGCAGATATCTTAGCAATCCGGGAATGGACCATTGGAAGGCAGCCAAAAGGGTCATGAGGTACTTACAGAGAACAAAGGATTACATGCTTACATATCGGAGATCGGACCAGCTTGAGATCATTGGGTATACCGATTCTGATTTTGCTGGATGTCAGGATATTTTGAAGTCTACTTCAGGCTATATTTTCATGCTTGCTGGCGGTGCTATCTCTAGGAGAAGCATCAAGCAAACTCTTACGGCCACTTCCACCATGGAAGCGGAATTCATGGCATGTTATGAAGCATCCAATGAGGCATTATGGGTGCGGAATTTTGTTGGTGGACTGCGAATTGTTGATAGCATCAAAAAGCCAATTAGGCTATTATGCGACAACAGATCGGCAGTCCTTTATGCTAATAACAACAGTAGTTTGACGAAAGCAAAACATATGGACGTCAAATTTTGGGTTGTTAAAGAAAGAGTACAAAATGGACAATTGTGCATTGAGTACATTAGTACAAACTCCATGCTTGCGGGTCCGCTCACTAAGGGATTGACACCAAAAGTATTTCATGAGCATATTGCTTGTATGGGTGTCAAATCAGATAAGGATTATGTATTTTAGTGGGAGTTTGTATTGTACATTTATGTATTGTCCATTATATTCAGAAATTCAGTAATTCAGTTATATCTGCGCAGATATTCAGTTTTAAAGTTTTTGTACTCTTACAGTTTATGATTGATCTCAATAAGGAGAACCAGTTGGAAATAGACATTCTATTGACCACACTTTATGTTATTCCCATGCTACATACCTACACTTGATCCATGTCGTTGGTTATATTGATATACGTGATCTATGTTGGTTCTAGTTACGAATGAGTAACGAAGAGCTCTTAGTTCCTATGTTGGTATGATTGATGGACCGGATTGTTCATGGCAAATTTATTGTGATAGCAATTTTGAGCTCCTAAGGTTATATTGTAACATATAATGCTAAGGTTTGTACATATGTATGTGTATCTCGTCCACGTGGGAGATTGTAAGATATATGGACTTATATCTACATACATATGAACAATATATGGATAAATTATATGTTATGTGCTATCTTTTGGTTTGGCCTAATTTTGTGGTCTTATGGACATTAAGTTAAGGGGGCCAATGTGTTGTCATATAAAGTGTAGGACTAATGTGTAGATACTCAAAAGGGTAACCTTAGTTAATGATGGGTTAACTAAGGTTACATATATGTAACCATGGTTACATGCTTGTGACTCTTGAGTTTTGTAACTCTTTTGTTATAAAGTGGGAGTTATGGTTCCCACATTATAATAATAATTTTTCTTGTCTTGCATATTTTTGTGGAAACCATACTCCAATTTGGTTGTTGCGATTATATTGTTTGTTGTTTGGAAGAAGTACTTGTGTTATATTCTTGTGTAAGACTTCAAGACAATCTTGAAGTAAGGATCAAGGAGCTTGAAAACACTTTGGACAATCTTCATAAGGAGGACTAAGAATTTCCACAAATGGATTCAGGTACGCTTTCGCTCTTGTTGTTGTAGTTCCAAATTATTCGATATGAAGGCTATTGTGTTTTAGTCGGAATCATTATTCTAACATGTTTCGTCAATTTTTTGGAAAGTCAAAAGTGTTTATTTTTCAAAAAAGTTATTTATATTAGGAAGTCGGACAAAATATACTTTTCAAACTAAGCAGATTTTGGAAGCTTAATCAAAATAAATACTTTTTAGAAAGCAATTCTGATTAAAAGAAAAAGCATTGCCTCAAATCTTTAAACAATGTGTGACTATAACCTAGTTGAATACGAACTTTTACGTAATATATAATATAGATAAATTGATCTAAATTGCTTACCTAACAAAATAAGCAAAAAAGAGCAAAAAAATCTTAAGGAATGTTGCCTTCTCCATTCCCTTCCAAGTATTTTGGCATCACTATAATAACTATATGATTGTTATTGTTGATGTCTTAAATGTTGCTTTAACAATGTATTTATAGCATATAGGAAAGATAACGACATGCACCAAACTTTCAATTGATGGAGATATAGTAACAAAATAAATTCTAATATGAGAAGGTCAAATAACTTTACCTTCCTATAATACTGTAGCAGATTAAAGAAATTAAATCTAAGAGACTAAGGTAATAACATATCAGGTATTTAAGGTTTGTGTTTATTACATTTAAGCATATCAAATTATTATTTATATACCATAATTAATTTAGAGATATAATTAATTAGCAATTTTTTTACTCCTTAATTAAAGGTGTCAAATATATCTCACGTTTCTCTCTCCCTTAATTCCCAAGATCTGACCTGGGCGTTTTCCCTGTCCCATTTTTTCTCTTCTCCGTTCTTCTCTTACATGGGACATTACTTCCAACGAACAAAATCACTCCCAATCTTCTTAATTTTTCCTTTTTCTTCTCATTTTTCTTGTAATGTGGTGTTTGATGAGTCAAAGTGAAGGTACATAATCCGATTGTGCTACCGATGGAGTAATTACCTCCTACCAATATAGTAATTATTTAGTTCTCTGCCTATCAAATTTTAATTTTAAGTGCTTGATTAAATCTTCTCGTATTTTTTGTCTCTATATGGTTGTTCCAAACTTCTTTCTTCTTGCTATCCACCATCTCTTGGGATATTTCTTTAAAGTCTCTGGATCTCCTCCTTGAGTCTTCCCTCTTAAAATGGTTAGATTTTATTTAAATTTATTATTGTATTATTGTAGATAAAGAGCAAATTTTGTTGTCAACATTTTTTTGATACAAGATTGTAGTTTAATTGTAGTATACGTGTATTAATTTGTAGATACTCTTAAAAACAAATACTTCTTTATACACATATAAACTGATTTGTGGTTTATTTGTAAAAATTTTATCTACAAGATATCTACAAACTAATACATTGAATTTTAATATCCCATTTCTCATTTCAGTTGTAGCATAATTGGCATTTTCGACATAATTGTAGAAAACTTGTAGAAGTTTTAGTATTCCCAATCTACAATTTTTCTATATTTCTACAATTTATCTACAACTTATCTACAATTTCTGGATATATTTCTTCTTCTTCTTCTTCTTCGACGAGTCTCAATTGAAATTCAGTCAAAACCAAGTCTAATCTTCACCAAAATCCCTCAAAATTGATATATAAACTCCTAAACATATTCCGAATTATTTACAACATCACCCAATACAAACAAATAATGATTTTGAAAAATTCAAATTTGAATTCAAAGCTTTCAAGCTTTTTAATGGTTATCAATGGTGGAAAATATATGAAAGAACATATTTTTTCAACTTTGAGATCTCCTTCCGTTTCAAATTTCGTATTTAATGTTGACTGAATCACACCCAGATCTGGTGCCTTCATTTTAACGCGTTATTTATGGCAAAATCTACCTATTTTCGAATTGGTATACAATTTGTAGAAAAAATATGGACAACACGGGTAAATAATAAACTATGAACATTTTTGGTAATAATGTTTGATATATGGTATAGATAGGAAAAAATCTCTATTTTTAGTTACGTAGATGAAAAGTGGCTATTTTTCAATTTTAACCATGGAGTGCACAAATAGCCATTTCTCCATTCCTATTTAAATGATAGCCAACTCCGTAAAGTTTGTAAAGTTTAGCTCCATAGAATGAAACTCATATCTATGGAACAGAATTCGAAAATTCCGGGTATGAAGTTTCAAACTTCAGCCTATCGGGTCTGAAGTTGGATTTGCCAAAGGGTCTAATGTTAGTTCTCAATTAGATTACAATTTCAAAACTTTAAGTTTGAAGTTTTTGGAAAATTTTATTTTGTGTCTCATACAACTTACACTAATTATATGATGCAACTTTTTATCTCACAGTTTTATGGACCCAAAATTCTGTGGACCCAGAAGTATAAGATTGAGATCCACAATTTTGTGAGACTAAAAAAAATCTCATACAACTAATATTAGTTGTATGAGACACAAAATAAAATTTCTCAAATTTCAGTCCTTCGGGTCTGAAGTTGGAATTGCTAAAGTACAACTTCAGTTAGTTTACAACTTCATACCTTTGAGTTGAAATTTCAAAACTTTACCTCAAAGGTCTGAAGTTAGGAACTAGCTGAGTCTAACTTCATAATTTCGGGTTTGAAATTAGCATATAGCTACAAAAGCTTCATCCATTCATAATTCACGTACCAAATTATGAGGGCTTACGGAATAGATAAAAATATATACATTTCTCAAAACATCCAAGTGATTGTGATGATTCTGTTCTGTCATATATTAAGTATTTCCTCATATTAAAAGCATCAACGGATTTATGATGGTACAACAAACAGGCTTAAATTGAGGATTTTATTTTTAGTTTTCTATTTTGATTCCCCTTTTTTTGGCATTATTGTTCCCTTAGTGACTCGAATGCACGGCCATGGGATTGTAGATGGGGTTGTTGATCATCTGAGCGACCCTCTTGTCCGTAAATTGAGTTGATTCTGCATAAAATCATATTTTCTTAACTTATAATGGTAGGTGGGATGGACAACCTTTCTAATTGACGCAATATATGCAACTTATTTTACTTCCAAATTCTGAATCACCTTACAGCAGTAACAATTGCTAGCTTCGCTATGTTTTTATGTCACGACCCAAAAACAACTGTCGTGATGGTACCTATCGTGGAACTAGGTCAGCCTCAACTCAACAACACAACACCAACAACAATAAGTTTGAAAACATTAACATAAGCATTGAAAAATTACAAAAAAACTGTTTGAAACATAAGATATTCCTAAAGTGATACAAATCAGCTAAAAATTAGGATGTCACTAAGTACATGAGCATCTAGATCAGTAAATACAGTCTACTACAGTATCTGAAGATATAAACTGAAAGTACTATAGAGATAAAGAAGGAGGGTCAAGGCTCGCGAATGCCATGCAACTACCTTGACAATCTCCAAACTATGGAACCTAGATCAGCAACTGCCACTACGACCGATATTGCTTGATCTGCACATGAGGTGCAGAGAGTACCGTAAGTAGACCAACTCAGTAAATAACAAGTTCAAACTTTAAACTAAAAGGTAGTGACGAACTAAACCTCAACAGGTAAAAGAGGAAGTAAATGTACAGAAACGTAGGCATGCTTTCAAGTCAAATATACAACTCAAAGTAGTAAAGTAAATGCAGATTTGAACAATGTAAGGTATACATCTCAGCTAATCTTTACATACCAATGGACAGAATGTATGAAATGCACCATGTACTTCCACTCTCAAATGCTCTACCGCTCGATACTGTATATGGCCATCCGGCCCAGGGAAATCCATCCATGAACATATACAACACTGAATGTAAGTCACCTAGTACGGAGGACAAAGGGTAATCCAACCATTTGGAGAAATCCATCTCCGAGTATCAAGTACTTCGGACAAATCCATGTCCAGGAAATCCATCCCACAATAATATCATTTGCGCTCACTAGGGGTATGTTACAAACTCTGGAGGGGCTCCTGCACCCCAAGCACTATCACAACCATCAATATAACCGCTGCAACGCGCAACCCAATCCTATGTTGTCACTCATAACCAGACTCTTGACCTTACTTAGTCATCAATCTCTCTAGTCTCACCACAGGCTCACAATATCATGGAAACAACCCAGAACAATGATATGACAAATCAACAAATAACTGAGTCTAAGATATGATATGAAAATGCACGATCATGACTGAGTATTGAATATTAAATGAAAACTAGTGAGATGAAAGTAAGAAATGACTGCTAAGGGCCCAAATATTACTGAGACAAAGCCTAAACATGATATCTAACATGATTTACAACTCAACTACACTATCACACGATGAAAACATGGATATCAATAGGATAAAGTGACTAAACGGTGCCACAAAATCACCCAGGCCACGATTCTCATGGTGCACGCCCATACACCGTCACTTGGCATATGTGTCACCTCAATACTAATCACATAACATGTAGTTCGGGGTTTCAAATCCTTGGAACCAAGTTTGAAACCTTTACTTAACTCAAACCAAGCAAAATACTACTCTACGACGCCTTTACCTCTCAAATCGGTCTCCAAACGTCCCAAATCTAGCCACACACAATACAATATGATCAATATAGGATAAAGGAACCTATTTCACAAGAAAAATACAAAATTTTAATCCAAATATGAAATCGGCTCAAACCCGCCCCATGTGCCCAAGACTCGAAATCCGATAAAAGTCACAAAACCCGAAAGATCATTCTCTCACGAGTCTAACCATACCAAATTTATCAAAATCCCGTCTCATTTGGTCACTGAAATACCCAAAATCCGCTCTCCAACTCTAAGCCCTAAACCCCAAATTTCTAGCTCAAATCCCTAATTAGATGATGAATAATGCCATGGATTCACGAATGTTATACCATTATGGGTTAAAATTACTTAACCCAATATTGCTGCTTGAAAATCTTCAAAAACTCGTTTCTCTCCTGATTTCCTCAAGTCCAAAATTGAAAATGGGGAACAAAACCTCGCGCTAGGGTTTTCTGCCCAGCAAAACCGCACATGTGGTCCTAGTTCCGCACCCGTAGAACCGCATCTCCGAACAGGGCTTCACTTCTGCTGAAACTTATTCAAAGACTGGCTCCGCTCCTGTGATCACCTGACCACATCTACGGCAATCGCAGATGCGAGAACCAAGTCGCACCTATGATCCAACTGTGCATCTGTGCCTCTTAATCTGCTTCCATGACCACCTTAGATGCGGGATTTACATCGCATCCGCGGCCTGAGCCCAGGCATTCTTTAGCTGCACCTGCGACTCTTCCTTCGCTCCACAGCCTCACACCTGTGGTTCCCATTCTGCAGGGGCAGAAAACACCAGCTACCCACCGGGAATCACCCCGAGGCTCTTAAGACCTCAACCAAACATACCAATAGGTCATATAACCCTATAAGAACTTATTCGAACCTTCAAATCACCCAAAACTGTTAGAATATACGCTTAACGCTAGAAGGGGGGGGGGGTGAATAGCGTTATAGTAAAAATCAAGATAAATTTGCGGAATTAAATTTGCAGGAATGAAGTAAGTGCAGTAATTAAAGTAGTAAGGAGAGAACACATCGAATTTATACTGGTTCACCACAACGTGTGGTTAGTCCAGTCCCCGAGAGACTCTCTCGAGTTTTACACTAACTCCGTTAAGCTTACGGGTTCCTAACAAACCGTTACACTTGCTCGTAGATATACACTCTACAAGACTTCAACTTGCTCGAGGATACCTCACCTCAAAACTTCAAGTCAAGGAACTAAACTTTCCTTCTTACAACAAGGGATTAGAACTTCCCTTCAAGTGTATGCAAACACTTAGCACTCAAGACAAGACTCTCTTATAGAGTAGATGCGAGTAAAATTAATACGCTCAAAGAACACAACAACTTCGTCAAGAATTTGGCTCTCAAAAACTATGAAATGAATATGAAATGGTTGATATGAAAGTATGTAAGCTTAAGCAAGAATTGTAATCAGTTGTTGTGCTTAAAAGAGTGGTTTTGAGGTGTATTTATAGTCCTCAAAGACCCAAAGACCGTTGCTTAATTGCCAATCACTAATTGCTGATTTTGTGCTAGAATAATCGATTATCTGATTTGCATAATCAATTATCTGCAAATCGTTCAAAAATCATATGCAGATTTTAAGCTAGAATAATCGATTATTCAAATTGCATAATCGATTACCTGATAACGTTCAAAAATCAGACGCTGATTTTATGCTAGCATAATCGATTATTGCCTTGTGCATAATCGATTATCTTTCAGCGTTTAAAAATACTTTGGCAACGGTCAGTGAATAATCGATTATGTTATACATGATAATCTATTATTGACCTCTGCGGAATAATTCGAATAAAGAGGATAATCGATTATCATGTTACATAATCGATTATTTTGCTGTTTTGTAAATTCCGGTTTACACTGTCTTAACATAATCGATTATAAGAAAAACATAACCGATTATTTCTGTCCAGATTTGAAAGACATGTTTAAAATTCATTTTGGCTAAAATGAAGATGTTTGAAAATCATTTTGTTTTAAAACAAAGATGCATGGTTTGACGAAAATGATTTTACGAGAGAAGCCAAGACTTGAATCTATTGTTGGATCAAGATCACAATATAAAACGACTCATGTATATCTTCGTTGCTTTACTTGATCTTGTTCTTTGCTTTTCTTGTGCTTGGACTTCGGCATATGTCAATGTTCCATGCGCGTCGGTTTGTCATTTATCAAAACCTACAAAGATGAACACACGTTTAGTTTTAGCGATTTGAGAACGTGTTTCAACAATTTCCCCCTTTTTGATAATGGCAAACCAATATCGGGATATGCCTATTAAATAATTGATAATGACAATCCAAGACAAGTATATAGATATGTGAATGAGTTCCCCCTCAATTTATGCCAATATGTATTAGTGTGCATACATTCCGAAGTGAGACTTCGAAGAATTTTACGGACAAGTTCCCTATCCGTGAAGGTCTTCTTAAGAGCATGAAGATGATTAACGATTTTTGAAAATCGTTCGAACATATCATCTATCTTCCCGTTTTCCTTCATATGAGAAAGTTCATATTCATGGGTTAGGAAATCTATTTTAGCTTCTCTTACCTGGTCCGTCCCTTCGTAGGTAATTTCCAATTTATCCCACATTTTCTTGGCCGTTGTGCAACATGATATTTTCCTATAATTATCGGGGTTTACAGCACAGTACATCATGTTGATGGCTTTAGCGTTGTTCTCCACTTTTCTGATATCGTCCGCATCGTATTCATCTTCGGATTTAGGAACCATTTCATTTTCAACCTTTTTGGTTGGTATTTGCTCTCCATTCTTTATAATTTTCCACAGTATAAAATTATTTGATTGGATGTATATTCTCATCCTCTCCTTCCAATAAGTGTAATTGGTGCCATCGAAGAGTGGTGACCTTGTGAAGCATTGTCCTTCACCTAGTCCTGCATATACGTTACGAGTATAAGCCATGGATTGTTTCTCTCAAACTATTAAGTCTTTCAGAGAGTTAGGCTCTGATACCAATTGTTAGAATATACGCTTAGCGCTAGAGGGGGGGTGAATAGCGTTATAATAAAAATCAAGATAAATTTGCGGAATTAAATTTGCAGGAATGAAGTAAGTGCAGTAATTAAAGTAGTAAGGAGAGAACACACCGAATTTATACTGGTTCACCACAACGTGTGGTTAGTCCAGTCCCCGAGAGACTCTCTCGAGTTTTACACTAACTCCGTTAAGCTTACGGGTGCCTAACAAACCGTTACACTTGCTCGTAGATATACACTCTACAAGACTTCAACTTGCTCGAGGATACCTCACCTCAAGACTTCAAGTCAAGAAACTAAACTTTCCTTCTTACAACTAGGGATTAGAACTTCCCTTCAAGTGTATGCAAACACTTAGCACTCAAGACAAGACTCTCTTATAGAGTAGATGTGAGTAAAATTAATACGCTCAAGAACACAACAACTTCATCAAGAATTTGGCTCTCAAAAACTATGAAATGAATATGAAATGATTGATATGAAAGTACGTAAGCTTAAGCAAGAATTGTAATAAGTTGTTGTGCTTAAAAGAGTGGTTTTGAGGTGTATTTATAGTCCTCAAAGACCCAAAGACCGTTGCTTAATTGCCAATCACTAATTGCTGATTTTGTGCTAGAATAATCGATTATCTGATTTGCATAATCGATTATCTGCAATCGTTCAAAAATCATATGCAGTTTTAAGCTAGAATAATCGATTATTCAAATTGCATAACCGATTACCTGATAACGTTCAAAAATCAGACGCTGATTTTATGCTAGCATAATCGATTATTGCCTTGTGCATAATCGATTATCTTTCAGCGTTTAAAAATACTTTGGCAACGGTCAGTGAATATCGATTATGTTATATAGGATAATCGATTATTGACCTCTGCGGAATAATTCGAATAAAGAGGATAATCGATTATCATATTACATAATCGATTATTTTGCTGTTTTGTAAATTCCGGTTGTACACTGTCTTAACATAATCGATTATCAAAAAGACATAATTGATTATTTTGCTGTTTTGTAAATTCCGGTTTACACTGTCTTAACATAATCGATTATAAGAAAAACATAATCGATTATTTCTGTCCAGATTTGAAAGACATGTTTAAAATTCATTTTGGCTAAAATGAAGATGTTTGAAAATCATTTTGTTTTAAAACAAAGATGCATGGTTTGACGAAAATGATTTTACGAGAGAAGCCAAGACTTGAATCTATTGTTGGATCAAGATCACAATATAAAACGACTCATGTATATCTTCGTTGCTTTACTTGATCTTGTTCTTTGTTTCTCTTGTGCTTGGACTTCGGCATATGTCAATGTTCCATGCACGTCGGTTTGTCATTTATCAAAACCTACAAAGATGAACACATGTTTAGTTTTAGCGATTTGAGAACGTGTTTCAACAAAAACAACATCAAATCACCCAGTTACATTTGGATTCAAGCCTAAGAACTTGTAAACTTCCAAATTTTGCAGACTATGCTGAAACATATCAAACCATGTACGAATTATCTCAAATTTTGCGCATAAGTCAAAAATAACACACGAACCTACTCTAACTTCCAAAATTCCATTACGACCCAAATATAAAATTTTCGCTACCAGCCAAAATCGTCAAAATTCTAACTTCTGCCAGTTCAAGTCTAATTCTACCATAAGCCTCAAAATCAGATTTCGAATGCGCTTCCAAGTCCAAAATCACCCAACGAAGCTAATGAAATCATCAAAATTCAAATTTGAAGTTGTTTACACATAAGTCAACTTCCTGTCAACGTTTACAACTTAAGCTTCCATTTAAGAGACTAGCAAGAACGTCTTAGCATGACAGTCCAGAATAGGATGACATAGAGACAACCAATCCATTCTCGATATCACACCAAAGTCAACCATAAAAGCAGCAATAGATCAAATCTTCATTAATCCCTTAATAGTCACTACATATGATCGGTATGCACAGTCTACAATAATAGTATCGCCTATCGGTATAGATACACGAACAAATAAAATTAGAGACTACGGTGCATGTCCAGATAATGAGCAAAATATGACGACACATATGAATATGTGGAAACAGGTTCAAATAATACAGAAGCATCTCGATGACATATGGAGATAATATCCGTGATCGATGTGCCTGAAGAAACGTCATCTGGTCTTTAGAGAGTGCAAGAAATGGGACCGCTACTTGATTGGCCTTCCCCTCTAGGGAGACCCCTAGCTAACTGAACCCCACCCCGAGCTAGCTGGGCGGGTGGTGACGTAACTGGTGCTAAAGTCAAGGGATGGCTCCTCTGTTGAGACAATCCTCCCATAAGACGGGGATAATACCTCTTGATATGACCCAAATTTCTGTACTCAAAACAATTTATATCGGTCGCTGGGGACTGAAGGAAGCCCCGAACACCGGGATACTCGCTAGAAGGACCGAACATAGATGAACCCTGAGCTGATGTTGCATGAGACGAACTCTGAGCTAGAAGGGAACTGAGAGATGAGTGGCGCTACTTAGAACCATGGCCAGATGCTACACCATGATAAACTGGGCGGGCCATCTTAACATGTTTGTAAGGATGACCTCCGCCATGATGAATTTGACCCCAATAAGGAACACCACTAAAGCTACCTGAACCACGAAACCTGTTGGCATTTTTTCAACCCGCTCTTTCTTGCAGACTAACTCTATCTCCCAAGTAATGTCAATAACTTCCTCAAAAGTAGCACTGGTCATCCTCTCTCTAGTCATAAGTATTTGTAGATGGTATATGAGGCCATTAATGAATCACCAGATCCTCTGTCTGTCCGTGGGAAGAAACAACACATCATGATGGACCAACTCAGAAAATTTCATCTCGTACTGCATCACCATCATACTATCCTGATGCAATTGCTCAAATTGTCTACGCAGCTCTTCTCTACGAGACTGCGGCACATACTTTTCCAAGAAGAGAACAGAAAACTCCTACCATGTAAGTGGCACTGCACCCAACCGTCCTACGCCTCTCATAAGCCTCCCGCCAAGTGAAGACAGCTCCAGTGAACTGAAAATTAGTGAACGAGACCCCACTGGTCTCCCGAATACCTTATGTACGGAGAATCCTCTGACACTTGTCCAAGAAACCCTAGGAATCCTCACCCTCTGCACCGCTGAAAGTCGAAGGCTAGAGCCTCCCAAACATCTCCAATCTATGATGCTTATCATCAGGCATGACTGGATCCACATAATCCTGAGCAGGCGCAACTAGTTGGGCTGGTGGTGCCCCTGGTGTCTGAACTCCCCGTACCACCTGCTTTGATGTACCGTGGCCGGAGTCTGAGTACCTCCCCCAAACTGGGAAGTGGCTGCTACAGTAGAAATAGAGACCGCTTGAGCAGGACTGGTCCACATGGTCAGAATCTTAGCTAAGGTCTCCTGAAGACATGGAATCACGAAAGGAACAACTAGTTCCTGAACTGGTCTTACTGGTGCATCCAAAACTGGGACCTAATCCCGAATTGGGGAAACTAGTGGATATGCAAGTGTTGTCCTAACTGCTATGCGGGCTACACCTCTGCCCCTACCACGGCCTCCACCTCGGCATCTCGTAACCTTGACTGGTGGATGTCCGTCCTGCCTAGTAGCACGTGTCCTCACCATCTATGAGAGAAAAAAATTACATAAGTTTAGTTACTAGTATCAACAGATTCGCACGATAAGAATTCAAGAATGTGAAATTTCCTAAGAGTTCTGCGGCCTCTCGAACATAAGTACAAATATCTTCGTACCGATCTAGGAGACTCTACTAACCCCATAACTCGTGAAACCTATGTAACCTAAGCTCTAATACCAACTTGTCACGATCCAAATATAGACGTCGTGATGGCGCCTATCGTGGAACTAGACCAGACTCAACTCAACAACCCAACACCAACAATAATAAGTTTGAAAATATTAACGTAAGCATTGAAAAATTAAAGAAAATTATTTGAAATATAAGAAATTCCCAAAGTGATACAAATCGGCCCAAAACCAAGGTATCACTCAGTACATAAGCATCTTGATTAGTTAATACAGTCTACTACAATATCTGAATATATAAAATCAGTATCGCCTGGATATGCACATGGGATGCAGGGAGTAACGTTAGTACACCGACTCAGTGAGTAACCAGTCTAAACTTTGGACTGAAAGGTAGTGACGAATTCAACCTCAATAAGTAAAAACATAAGTAAATGTGCAGAAACGTAGGTGCTTTCAAGTCAAATACATAGCTCAAAGTAGTAAAGTTAATACATATCTAAATAGTGGAAGGTATATAACTCACCTAATCTCTATATGCCAATGGACAGAATGTATGAAATGCACCATGTACTTCCACTCTCAAGTGCTCAACCACTCAGTACTATATATGGCCATCCAACCTAGGGAAATCTATCTCGGAATATACAACACTGAATGTAAGTCACCCAGTACCGAGAATAAAGGGCAATCCAACCCTGTGGAGAAATCCATCTCCGAGTATCAAGTGCTTCGGAAAAATCCATGTCCAAGATAATCCATCCCTCAATAATTTCATCAGCGCTCACTGGGGGTGTGTTTTAGACTCCGGAGGGGCTCCTGCATCTAGGGGTGTTCATGATTTGGTTTGGACCGGTTTTCCCTAAAATGAAACCAAACCAAGTAAATCGGTTTTTTCAAATATTAGAACCAAATCAAACCAATTAAGTCCATTTTTTCTTGATTCAGTTTATGTAATATTTTTTGGTTTTTCTGGTTATTTGTCAGTTTTTTCTTAAATATATAATATACACTACCAAACACATATTTTGGTGGCCACATTTTCAACGTAACACTATCAAATCAATTGTCCTTTAAGAAATATATTATTTACAAGATATATTTATGATAATTGAATCAAATAGTGATGAATAATTTAAGGACTCAATTAAAAATATATTATTTTAACATGAAATAGATGCTTACACTTAACAAAAGAAAACTATAAAGCAAACTAGAATGTAAAGGTAAAGACCTGTATTAAAAGTGCAAACGATTAATATTTACTATAAATTTTCTGAAACTTTGTATAAAAGTATACACACACACACACACACACACATATATATATATAGGTGTAATAATAAATTTAAAATATCTACTCCTATATTTGGTTTGGCTCAATTTTTTTTATTAAGACCAACATCAAACCAAATTTGATTGGTTTTTAAATTTCAAAACTAAAACTAAACCAAAAAGTATCAATTTTTTTGGTCGGTTTGATTTGGTTTTCGGTTTGGTTTGGGTTTTCGAATTTTTTTGAATACCCCTACCAGCAGACCAAATGCTATCTTAACCATCAATATAATCGCTGCGGTGTACAACCCGATCTTATACTATCACTCATAACCAGGCTCTCCGCCTTACTCGGTCATCAACCTCTCCAATCTCACCATGGATCACAATGTCATAGAAACTACCCAGAACAATGATATGATGAATCAATAAATATGTGAGACAAAGAATCGCTAAGGTCCAAACAATACCGGCACAACCTAAACATGATATCTAGCATGATTTACGGCTCAACTAATCTATCACACGATGAAAACATGGACAAAATCACTAAATGGTGTCACGGAATCACCCAGGTCACAATTCTAACGGTGCACGCCCATCACTTGGCATGTGTATCACCTTAATACTAATCACATAACACATAGTTCGCGGTTTCGATCTTAGAACCAAGTTCGGAAGCGTTACTTACCTCAAACCAAGCAAAATCCTACTCGCGATGCCTTTCCCTCTCAAATTGGTATCCTATCAAAATTTGACCTCATTTGGTTACTCAAATCCTCAAAAATCCACTATCCAATTCTCAAGCCCTACACCCCCTAAATTTCTAGCTCAAATCCATAATTAGATGATGAATAAAGCCATGGATTCACGAAATTTATACCATTATGAGTTAGAATCACTTACCCCAATGTTGCTCCTTGAAAACATTCAAAAAATTGCCATTCTCCCGAGTTCCTCAAGTCCAAATTTGAAAATGGAGAACAAAAACTAGAGCTGGGGTTTTCTACCCAAAAAAAATCGCACCTGCAGAACCACATCCTCATCTGCGGCCATCGAGGATGCGAGAACCAAGCTGCACCTGCAATCCAACTATGCATTTGCGCCTCCCAATCGGCTTCTGCAACCACCGCAAATTTAGGATTTCCAGTGTATCTGCGGTCTGAGCCTAGGCCTTCCTTATCTTCACATGCGGCTCTTCCTTCGCTCCTGTGGCATCGCACCTGCGGTTCCCACTCCGCAGGTGCTGAAACACACCAGCAGCATCAGTTTCAGTTGCATTTTTTCCAACTCCAAACACTCTGATACCTACCCAGAATCACCCCGAGGCTCTCGGGACCTCAACCAAAAATACCAACCGGTTGTATAAATCTATACAAACTTAATCGAATCTTCGAATCACCCAATATAACATCAAATCACCCAATTACACTTGAATTCAAGCCTAAGAACTTCTAAACTTCTAAAGTCCACAAATGATGTCGAAACCTATCAAACCATATCCGAATGACCTCAAATTGGACAGACAAGTAAAAAATGACATCATGAACCTACTCCAACTTCCGGAATTCCATTCTGACCCCAATATCAAAACTTTCACTACCGGCCAAAATCATCAAAATTCGAACTTCCGATAATTCAAACCTAATTCTACCACTGGCCTCCAAATCACATCCCGGATGCGCTTCTAAGTCCAAAAATATCCAAAGAAGCTAACAAAGCCATTAAAATTCAAATCTGAGGTCGTTTACACATAAGTCAACTTCTGGTTAACTTTTCCAACTTAAGCTTCCAATTAAGAGACTATGTGTCTCTATTCACTTCGAACCTGAACAAACTAGCCTGGTAGATTATAATATAGCTGAAGAACACAAATGAAGCAGGAAATAGGGGAACAGGCTATAAGTCTCGAAACGACGGGCCGGGTCGTTATATTTTTAAAAATGTATTTCACTGCACAAAGTATCTCGCGTTTATGTAAGGTTCGAAGAAGGGCCGTGCCCCAAGAGATATAATTTGTTAGAGGATCTCCAGGGAATTGAACCCGTTGTCCATCATACCAATAACAGGTGATCTCCCGGGAATTGAACCCGTAGTCCCGGGAATTGAACCCGTAGTCCCAATCGTAAACTCATCACATCAATAGAATAAGGTGCAAATGCTAAGTAAAGACAACAGGTAGAATCCAAAGTCTAGCATGCTTCATGAAGAGCAGGTATTGCAAATTTAGCCAAATAGAACAAATAAGCAAACTAAGATGCTTTCGCTAAGCTAAAACGAGTGCAATTTGCATTAATAACAGTCACATACGTGAAAAACACAACCTAAATAAGTCAAGTAAGGTGAATTTTCAACAATTAGCACAAGTACACGCTCATCACTTCGCTCACAAGGCATTTAAACAACAGCCAAGATATCCTAAGGGAGGAGGTCCCGCACACAAAATTAGACAAGACACTTACCTCGAACTAGTACAAAAAGAATTGCTAAGAAACGATGACCTTGCCATGAGTATCCGACCCCAAGTGGCCCAAATCTATTCAAACCAATTACATATTGTAAATAACATCGCAGGTAACTAATTTCACTATTAAAATTAAAGCTAAGGTGCGGAAATAGGTAAAATAACCAAAATGCCCCTCATGCCAACATCTCGGAATCGAATAATTTTTACATTTTTAGAAATCTCGTACTCTCACAAGTCTAATCATATAAAAATCTCCCAAATCGAGGGTCAATTGCCCCTTCAAAACTAAATAGTTTAGCCAAAGAAGTTTTACCCAAATTATTCAATTTTTGATCCTAAATTCGAATTTTAAAGATGGATTAACCACAAAATGATGGAATATAACTAAAAAGGATCATAGAAACGTTACCCAATAATTTCAACTTCGAAACCCTCTCAAAATTGCCTTTGCCCGAGCTCAAACTTGGTTTTTTAAAATTTGAAACTAAGCCTCGGATAAAACCCTTAACATCACAGTGTTTTCCACTTTTGCGGTCCAGGGACCACTTCTGTGGTCTCGCATCTGCGATCAAAATACTGCTTTTGCGGCTCCTACTTAAAATGACCATTTTCGCTTCTGCGGACCCCTACATTGTAGAGGCGATCCCGCTTCTGCGGTTCCTGGCTATGACTCCCTTCCGCTCCTACGACTGCCAAGCCACTATTGCGGTGCCGCATCTACGGTTCCCAAGCCGTAGAAGCGGATACAACTGAAGCCTGCTGCAAAATTCCACCCTAACTTCGATAAACCAACCCGTCGAGCATCCGAAACAAATCCGAGAACCCCGGGTCCTCAACCAAACCTACGGACATATCCCATAATATCATTCAAACTTTTATTAATCCTTAAAGCACCTAAAACAACACCGGAGACTCGAATTAATCAATGATTCAAGCCTAAGAACTTCAAGGTCATCCAAAATACACTTTTGATTCAGAACCTAATCAACACTCGTCCGATTAACCTGAAACTTTGCAGGCACGTCCTAAATGACATGAAGGTGCTATAATAACTTCCGGAATCCCATTTCGACCCCCTGGGTCAAAAACTCACTATCGGACCAGAAACTTCAAATTCTAACTTTCATCATTTCTTGCCTTCATGAGCTAGAGACATCAAAGATACATTCCGAACATGCTCCCGACCCTGAAATCACCTAACGAGCTAACAGAACCATCATATTTCCATTCCGAGGTGGTGTTCACACTTTTCCGAATACAGACCACTTTCCAACACTTAAGCTCTCATTTAGGGACTAAGTGTTCTAAAATACTCCGAATTCTCACACCGAACGTCCCGGCAAACAAAATAGCAGAAATGAACTTAGGGAAAACAGTTAATGGGGGAACAGGTAAATTCCAAATACGACCCGTCGGGTCATCACAAAAGCTTAGAAATCCATATTTAAGCATTGTGTTTAGCTTGTTGAGCTATTATTGATATTATAAAGTTTTATTTCATAGATTTGACTGAGTTGGAGCCGAATTCGAGGTGTAAAGCCATACTAGAGGCTTGAGTTGAGTTTGGAGCATTCGAGGTAAGTGTTTGATCTAACTTTGTCTTGATGGAATATGATTAGAGCATTGTTTGCTAATTGCTAAATGATGAGTACGGTGTATAAGCATGGTGATGAGTATCTACACACTTGTGTCTAGCATGACCGTGAGTCTTTACTTTTACTTATTCTGGTTTTGTTGTGACTCTTCCATTTTTAATTGATGACTTCTATGTAACATGAAGAGTGTGAGAAATAATTATGTATTGTAAACTCTTTGGAGCGTTTGGCTCAAATGGTAAAAATAACTATTGGGTAAGAAATGAAAATAAATAAAGAGATGTGATTATTCCCTTGCCGGGCTGTTTGAGTATATTGATTATCTCTCTTGCCGGGATGTGAAAGTTATTGTTTTTCGCTCCCTTGCGGGGATTTTGCTGTTTACTTGTGTTTTCCTTTTCGTCGGGATGTTTATTACTATTTGTCTATCCCCTCGCCCCGTTTGGTTGTGATTGCTGTCTGGGTGAGGAAGAGTGATAATGCATGAAGGGTCATTCCGTGCCATGTTTGAATATTCATGCACGAAGGGCCATTCAGTGCCATATTTTGATTATTAATGCAGAAGGAACATTCCGTGCCCTGATTTGATTACTTTGCATGAAGGGTCATCCCGTGTCATGATATGAGAGTTATGTGAGGAAAAACACGAATGTTGATGCCGTGCACTTTATTTGATTGTTTTTATGAGAATGAGAGTAAAATACGAAGGTCGTTGCCGTGAAACTCTTAATTATCCCGCTCTCATTAATTATTGTTATTGCACATTATCTTGCTCTATTTGCTGACTTTTTATCCGGACTGTTACATCTCCCCATAGCATGCTCTCATCCGTGTTAACTGTTTAAATTCTGTATTTTTCTTCTATTGCATATGCATATATTGAACTGCACAGGTTTGTTTGGTAGTCTTGTCTAGCCTCGTCACTACTTTGTCGGGGTTAGGCCAGGCACTTACCAACACATGGGATCAGTTGTGCTGATGCTACACTCTGCGCATCTTTTGCATAGATTACGGAGCCGGAGCAGCTTGTGGATCATAGTAGGAGCGTTGAGAGCTGACTTCAGTCCAGAGATTTCCGAGGTAGCCTTGCTGGCTTCCGCATGGTCGGAGTCTTTTCTAGGTTATCTTCGTTTGTTATCTTTGTACCGGAACAAACAACATTGTACATTATTTCAGACTTTGTATTTAACACTCTTTAGACGTTCGTGAGTTAGTGACACCAGATCTGGGTAGAGATGTATTGAACTTCCGCACTTGCTTTCGGTTATTTGTATTTTAAGACTTTTTATATTAATTATCTTGTCTTTCTTTATTTTGTTAATGCTGTTAAGAGAAGTATAAAACTAATTGGCTTGCGTAGCTTCCAGCAGTAAGCGCCATCACAACTCCCAATAATAAATCGGATCATGACAAGTACAACTTTAGACCTTTGCTGAAGTTGAAAATCCCGAGATATGAGGCTTCAAACTTCAGTCCTTCGGGTCTGAAGTTGAAAATCTAAAGTAACTTCAGTTAGTTTAAACTTTGGCCTAAAATTTGAAAACTTCAGCTCAAAGGCCAGAAGTTGGGAAGTAGCTGAGCCTAATTTCACACACTTTCGAGTTTAAAGGTCATATAGCTATAAAAGCTTCCTCCATTCATTAGAACATGATTTCTTAACTCATAATAGCTAGATTAGCTACGATCTTGTGAATCATTTACTCTATTGCTTCAATGAAATGAATCAATCTACTTAAAGTTATCTAATTTTAAATTTTAGAGAAATTTTCAGAAATCACTATCTTTTAGTGATAATTAGCTATCTATAGATATTATTTGCTATATTACGGATTGTAGATACGTTTTTATGTTGTTACAAGATAAATTAAATGTATTTAAGCTACTGTATTCATGAATACAATTTCAAAAATAGACATGAATTAGGGAAGTCCAACTAATCAGTTGTTGTATTCGAGTGTATTCGACTATATTCATGGCGTGAAATATGAGATTACAGCTGGATAGATTATTGTATTCGACTGTATTCACGGAGTGAAACAGGGGATTACACTGTTTTAAATGAAAAATGAATTAATTAACATAATAAACTCCTAATATAACTCAATAATAACACACAAATTTGTATTTTCAGTTATAAAAAAGATTCTCAACCGCAAAATACCCCAAAAATATAGCAATCTTTACATAAATTATATAATATATTTGAATATATGAATTATATTAATTAAAGTATTTTATAGATACATTCATAGAATACAATGAGACAATGAATACAATGAAATACATAAAATACAATGAGATACACTGAAATACAATTAAAAAAAGAGACAATGAATACAATGAAATACATGAAAATACAGGGGGATACATTGAGATATATTAACAGAAAATTCAAGTTGCTCAGACCCAAACTTCGTCGTTTTTGTTCAAGAACAAACCTTAATTTCCGGCGAATCCGCGATCGAGAAATGCTTGCAGAATAAGGACTCTGTTAAAGCTCGAATCTTGTATTGAAGATGACGGAAGTTAAGAATCTCGAGTTTATCCAATATTAGAACTCTTCTTTCTCCAGAAGATGAACCTCGAGAAGATGACGCTGTTAAGCAATGGTGCCAGAATAAGGACTCTTCTTTCTCCAATATTAACATACCTAGAGCTTTACTAATTTAAGACTTGCTAAAGTTAATAAAAATGACGACTAATTCTGAAGAAACCAAATTGAGCATGAAGCTTTTGATTGACACCAAGGCTCCTAGTGCTATCTGTCCAAATTGTCGAAACATATGTCATTATATATGACGTGGTAACATATATGCATGCTCCCATGGAATTGGAAAAATTGGGATCGGAGAGAACGTAGATGGTGTAGGTGAGAGGAAATTTGAGATTGAGCATCGTATTTTTAGGGAAGAGGGGAAAAGAATGACATGTATCAAAGTAGAGAGAGAAAGAAAATAGTGTAACTGAATAGCGTATTTAATGGCTTAGGATTAGAAGGTAATCAAAATTAGATATTTTACTATAAACATTAAAAAATATCTATAAAATATAATCTTTTTAATAAATATGTATTTAAAATAAATAAAGGATTAACCATTACTACATGAGATAAAAATTCCTAAATTTCATAAATATTGGACTTTTACATATTGTTGCACATACTTCATTAGGATTTGCTTACTATTTGGGATTTACAATTAGCACTTTTTTGTTTCCATGAAACATGCGGGATAAGTAAACGAAAAAATATATACAACTAACTAGACGTCTATACAATAGTTCGTTAAATACAAAGAGATAAAAATTGCTATATGTTTTGAGAGTATAAATTGCTAGATAAGAAGAAAGAGAATATTTACCGAAATAGCTGGTCGGATTCACAAATTTTTTTTCTAGCTAGTATGTATTTAAAGATTATATCCTAATTAAACATATTTATACATATATTACATATGAATTGTACATATATTTTATACACACCGAGTTGTTCAGATTAATTCTTCGTAAAGGGAGAAGAGAAAATATTAATTATCATGTTCTTTTAGCATGTCTTGATGTGATATTTAGCATCAAATATCTAAAAAACATCATGGCAAGAATTACAAAACAACATTATCTCTATCAGTGTATTTATAACAGTTTTAGGCTATATATGAGCAAAAAGAAATCCAAAAAGTAGTACCAATTACCAAGTTTCTAATTTTGTTTCCTTTTCAAAATTTAAAGGGGATAATAGGAGATCCAATTGATAGGATATATTATAAATCATACGTTTTGTTATAGTATTCTTTGTGGAATAATTATTGTGACGATCCGACTAGACGTTTTGCTTTCTAGAACTTTGTTTGCCTGAATAAGATTTCTCGTACTCGCTTTAACTGATTTATGACTTGCTGAGATGGTTGGTTCGGGATTGAAAGAGTTTGGATTGAAATGAGAATACTTGGTTCTTTAAGGTTGGCTTAAAAGGACAAGTTTGACTTCAATCACGATTTTGAGCAAACGACCTCGGAATCAAGATTTGACAATTCCAATATGTTCGTATGATAATTTCGGACTTGCACATATTTACAGATCGGGTTTTGGTTGACCCAGGAGCATTTCAGCATCTAATAATGAAAGTTGGTTCTTGAAGAACTTTGAAATTATTTAAATTTGGTTTGGAGTGGATTTTGGTGATATCGAGGTCCGAATTTAATTTCGAGACTGAGTAGTCTAAGTATGATTCGATGCATTCAGCGAATTTGGAAAACTTGAAGCTCAAAGTTCGATTCAATTTGGTTTTGGGGTATGATTCTTGGTTTCATTATTATTTTTCGCATTTTGAGAATTGGAGCAAGTCTGTACTATGATTACATACCTGTTATTGTCTTTGGATGGGGCGCCGAATGGCTCGGGTGAGTTTCGGACCCCTCAGAGCTAAATGCGTGAAACCAGATCTACCCAGTTCTGGTTTCCTTCTTCGCGAATGCAAAGGAACCATCGTGTTCGCATAGCATGAGTTGGGCTGGGGAAGGAATGCTCTTCGTGTTCGCGATAGATGCTCCGCATTCGCGAAGGTCTAGGCCAGTGACCTTCGCGTCGTGTGAGGCCTCTCGCGTTCGCGTAGAGTAGAGTAGCTAGGCTGGGCCAGCTTTGTTCTTTGCGTTCGTGAAGTCACTCAATTTGTTTCACATACTCCATCTAGTCTGTCTAGTAGTAATGATGTTGTATCACACTCTGTTTCACATGTTATATCTAGTCCACACACTTCTTCTCATGAATGTAATAAGGTTGTTGCAGAATCTCATATGCAATGTAAAGGAAATGCTACTTCTGCTTTCAATGTATCTATGTCTGATAAAGATATAATTGATCTTTTGTGGAATAATAGACTGGGACATGTCTCCTTTATCAAAATAAAAGGAATTAATTCCATACTTATTCATTTTCCATCCAAACAACCTTTCATTTTTCCTATATGTCCAATGGCTAGACAGAACATGTTGCCCTTTCAAGAAAGAACTACAACCACAACCAAAATAAATCCTACATGTTGATCTATGGGGTCCTTACCATGTGGCAACACATGATAGGAATAAGTATTTTATCACCCTAGTCGATGACTATAGTAGGTGTACTTGGACACACCTACTTAGCTGCAACAGTAATACTTTGCAGGTAGTCAAAGCTTTTACTGCTATGGCAAAAAATCAATTCAATTGCTCCATCAAAACCATAAGTACTGACAATGATCTTGAGTTCATAAATTCTGAGACGGCTTCTTTCTTGCAGTCTGAAGGCATTATACACCAGAAAATCTGTCCCTATACTCTCCAATAGAATGGGATAGTAGAAAGAAAACAGAAGTACCTGTTGAAACCAGCTAGTGCACTACTATGCCAGTCTAAACTTTCCATGCAATACTGGGGTGAATGCATCCTTAACTCAACCTCTTTGATCAACAGACTTCCTTCTATTACCCTTAAAAATAGATGCCCATTGGAGTTACTTTAAAACAGGAAACCAAATTATTATAACCTCAAAAGTTTGGATGTCTTTGCTTTCCTACAACCCTTAAAGTTCACAAAGACAAATTTGATACAATATCTTCACCTCATGTTTTTGTGGGATACCCCTTGGGACAAAAGGTTATAAGATCCTTAATCTAGTCACAAAGAGAATCCATGTAATGTTGTATTCCATGAGGGTGTATTTTCATTTGCTTTGCATTCTGATTCTAATAGAGTCTTTCTTTCATTCCCACAAGTAAAATCAGATTTGGCACAAGATTCGTTTCCTTCTAATGAGTCAACATCTGATCCTAGTTCACCAGGTCTACATCTTCCAGCTATGTCACCTGATCCTCCATCACCACGGTTGAATGAACCTAATTCTCATACAACTTCAAATTTCGAATAGTATTCTCCTTCTTTGGTTAACGACAATCATAATGAGATCACTATAAATAGCACTCCTAATTCAGCAATCCAACAAGTTAATGAAACTTCAAGGAGACCCTCTAGAACACTTGAAATCCCTACTTATTTGAAAGATTACATTACTCACTCTCCGAGCTACAAACAAGTCACATTAACTACCATTCTAGCAGCAACCAAAGCTCCACCTCACTTTCTTTTAATACATTTATACCTAATGCAAAATATGTTTCCCTCAATACATTGAGTTATAATAGTCAACAATTGATCAAAAATATTTCTCATGAGTCTGAGACCGGCTCATATGAAGAGGGAGCTGCTAATCCTGCATGGCAGAAAGCTATGAACCGGGAATTTCAAGCACTCTATGCTAACCATACTTGGAGCTTAGTGCCACTTCCAGTTGGTAAAAGAACAATATAATATAAATGAGTGTATAAGGTGAAGTACAAGGCAGATAGGAGCATAGAATGATTTAAGGCAAGACTATTGGTAAAAGGAAATACTCAGCAGGGAGGGGTAGGTTATACAAAGACCTTTTCACATGTAGTGAAGATGACGAATGTTAGAGCCCTAGTTGGTACAACAGTGAAGAAAGGATGGGAGATTTTTCAACTAGATGTCAACTATGTATTCCTCCATGGAGACCTCTATGAAGAAGTGTATATGGAGGTGCCTCCAGGTACTGTTGTGGACAGACTAGATTTTGTGTGCAAATTGAGTATAAAGGCTTTAAATATCCAATAAGGAACAAAAATTCACATAATTTAAAATTCAAAAAACCTAAAATATCTCAACTAACTTAAATAATCTAATAAAATTTAAAATAAAATTAATCCTAAAATTTATTCTGCTAAAAAAGTTACTGTATTGAAAGCAATACAATTTCAACAATAGTATTGTAGCTAATCTAGGGAATTAAATTTAAGGCAAAGGTAAGACAACTGTTTCGCCCAGGAATTATCTTGGAAAGTGAGTCATTTAATTTTCCTTCATGTTTGAGAAGTAATCTAAATTCAAATTCATTTCCAAATTAAACTCATTTTTTGTTGAAATATGCAATCAGAAACCTCCTCATGTATGAATTAAAAAAACTGTTTATCTTATCCCTATGGCCATGCCTTATCTGGAAAAATAAGAATAATCCCAATCAGCCGAAAGGTTAAAAGTCCAAGATGGGTAACTCAACTTTTATTTTATTGTATTGAAGTCACTAAACTATTTTTTAAATGCAAAAAGTACTCTATTTTGCTTAATTATCAGATAAAGTCACCAATTTTTTTTTTTAGCTAAGCAAAAGAGTATTGGATTTTGTCTAAGTATCATATAAAATGTCGATTTTATTTTCTCGTAACGATTTTTTGAGAAATTTGCGCCAAGTTGATGACTTTTGTTATAAAAAAAAGAGTTTCATTATTTCATTAAAATAAAAAAAAAAAGAATTAGTGACTTTAGTACATTAAAATAAAAGTAGAAAAGGAATATCTATAGTGATAATTTGACTCTTTTCGCGCAATGCTAAGACATAAATAAATAACTAAAACTTTGTATAAACTGCTCGAATAAATTCATATAAAGTAAAATGCATTGTGCAAAATAATAAAAATAAAACCCTAAATCAGATTTCAATTTTGGCGTACATCATATGGTAACAAACATAAATAGATCAGTTTTGGTCAGTCTTGTGAACTCTTTTTGCTCCGTTATTAGCTGCGAGAGGTTTTGGACAGAAGCACGCCTTTGTTGTTAAATCGCATTTGGCACCTGCGTCTATGCATTTCATAATTCCAGGCCAGCGCAATTGGCATCCTTAGAACATAACTCCGCATTACTTGATTGTCCTAACAACAATAAAACATTGAATAAGTTATTAAAAAGAAATATTTAACTAGAGCTATTATATTTCAACATATAAAAAGAGACAAATTGCGATACTTTTTTAGGGTATAATTTGCTAGAAAAGAAAATAAAAATAATGGGCCAAAACTATCTCTGATCTTTGGGAAGTAAAAGAGTGCTTATCTTTCAGAAAATTTATTTATGTTAGAAAGTTAGACAGTAAGAACTTTTCAAAATATACAAATTTTAGGAGTTTGACCAAAATAAATACTTTTTGAAATGTACTTTGGACAAAAAAATGCAGTGCTTCAAATCTTTATAAACAAAAATGACTATAACCTGGGTAAGTTTATTTAAATTGCTCACCAAACAAAATAAACAAAAAAGAGAGCAAGAAAATCTTAAATAATGTTGTCTTCTTCATTCTCTTCGAAGTATTGTGATAGCACTATTGTAACTATATATTATTGCTGATATCTTAACTATTGCATTAGCAATGTATTTATAGGGGGGAAAAAGATGAACATCAAATTTACAATTGATGGAGATATGTTAAAAAAGATAAATTCTAAACAACTTACCTTCTCAAATTAAAGAAGTTAAATCTAAGATTAAGGTGAAACAATCCTTTCTTGGGGTAACTACTTTGGAAAGTGAGTCACTTGATTTGCCTTAATGTTTGACAAGTAGTCTAAATTAATATTATTTTCTAATAATGTCATTAAGATAGTCAAATATACAGTAGTTACTTTTAATTTACATAGCGAAAAAGTGGCTATTTGTGAATTTTACCCAGGAAAGGCACATATAGCCATTTCTTGGTTCCTATTTAAAAGATAGCCAACTTTATAAAGTTTTTAAAGTTTAGCTGCCTTAGAATCAAATTCAGTCATGTGGAAATGAAGTTGAAAATCTTCTGTCCTTCCTCCATTCATCAGAGCATGGTTTCTTAACTATAATAGCTAGATTAGCTACGATCTTGTGAATCATTTACTCTATTGCTTCAATGGAATGAATTAATGTACACTAGGTTATCTAAATTTTAAATTTTATACGTATTGGCCCTTTACATATCGTTGCACATACTTCATTAGGATTTGCATAATATTTGAGATTTTACAATTAGCACTTTTTTGTTTCCATGAAACATGCGGGATAAGTAACTGAAAATATATATACAACTACCTAGACCTCTATACCAAAGTTCGTTAACTACAAAGAGACACAAATTGCTACTCCCTCCGTTGTTTGAGGTAGTTTAACTCGCCACGGAGTGTAAAAAAAAGAAGAAGACTTTTAAAACTTGTGGCTTTAAAAGATTAAGAAGCAAACGGTTTGTGAGGCCATATCATTTGTGTGGCTATAAAATCTACTCAACAAAGGCAAAAAGGGTAAAATGAAGAGTTTAAAGTTGAATTATTTCCAAATTTAGAAATGCATCATTTATTGTGGAACAGACTAAAAAGGAAAGTACCTCAAACAATATGAAACGGAAGGAGTATATGTTTTGAGAGTATAAATTGCTAGAATAAGGAGAAAAGGAATCTTTACCCAAATAGTCGATTAGATTCACAATTTATTTTTTCTAGCTAGTATATATTTAAAGATTATTCCCTAGGGTGTGTTTGGTATAACGGAAAATGTTTTCCAAGAAAATGTTTTCTTGGAAAATAAGTAGTAATCTTATTCATTTTCCGGTGCTTGGTACGCCAATTAAGGATAATGACTTCTCAAGAGTATTCATAAATAATTTAGATATAATAAATATGAAGCCATAAACTTTCAAACCAACAACCTTGCGGACTCACAAATTTCATAAACTTTTGAACCGCTAAACATTCAAAATCGTGAAATTTCGAATTCGTAAACTTTATAATTTCTAAACCCGTGAACTTCCAAACACATAAACCTCTGAACTCTAATTTTGGAATTTGTAAAATTTTGAGCCTATAAACCATTAAATAATAAAATTAAAACTGAACAAAAAGTTTAATTTTTTTTCGGGGGGTGGGGGATAGGGCTGGGGCGGGGGGGAGGGGGGGGAAGCAGTAAAACGAAAAAAATAGAAATTTAAATTACAAAAAAAAAGTAAATTTTTTTGGGGTCGGGGGGTGGGGGAGGGGAGAGGGGAGGGGGGAAGGGGGAGGGGTTGTAGGGTAGGTGGTAATGGAAAAATTGAAATTTAAGAAGGAAAACCTTTTTTTTGGAGAGGGATGGGGTAGGTTGGTGAGGGTGGGGAAGGTTGAGATGGAGGTTTGGAAAATGTTTTCCCATCTATTGATAAGGAAAATATTTTTCTCCAATTGGAGGAAAATGAATTGATAAGGAAAATATTTTCAAAACATTTAAGCAACCAATCATGAGAAAATTAGAAATATTTTTCGAAAAATATTTTCCTTCATACCAAACACACCCCTAATTAAGCATTGTTATGCACATATTACATATGAATCATACATATATTTGTGATGACCCAAAAGGTCATCAATTGTTTTTAAATTAAATTCTGTGTCCTGAGGCCTTGAAAACCTCATTAGCATCACGTCGATTTGCATGCGTAGTCCGGGCGCGTAGCCGGAAAGCTTCGATATGAAAATCTGTAAAAAATCATAAAATTTGGTTATAAAATGAGTAAATTTGACTTCGGTCTCTACTTATTCCTGTTTGATACTACACTTTGCACTCTGTGCAGATACCAGAGAAGCATTGGGATAGTAGCTTGGGAGCCAACCTTCAGTCTAGAGAGATTCCGAGGTAATTCTGCAGGCGTCCGCAGGCGCGAGGTCTCTACTATCTATTATTATATTCTTTTATCACTTGTATCCGAGATAGACCGTGCTTCTTTCCTTCAGACTTTTGTATGTAATAATCACAGATAGTTCGTGAATATTGTGACACTGGTTTCTGGGTAGAGACGTCTGTTGGTATTTTGAACTGATTTTGGTATTATATAAGTCAAAATCTTCTGCATAATTTTGTCTTCCGCTATTATTTAAATGTTGATCACCGGTTAATGAAAAAGTTAAAAATTTCTAAACTTCGTGGCTTGCCTAGCTTCTACGAGTAGGAACCATCACTACTCTCGGGGATGGAAAATCCAAATCGTGTCAAGTTGGTATCAGAACTCTACGTTATGTATGTCATACAATTCACGGACAAGCTTAGCAGAGTCTAAGGATCGGTATAGAGACATCCGTATTTATCTCCCAAAGGCTATAGAGTAAGGTAATACTTCACATTTGTTCTTTCTTGTCGTGCGGCTTGGTTTCTCAATGCTAATTGAATTTCTACTATGTTCGTTCGCAGATGGGGAGAGCACGCGCTTCCTAATCCACCACTCAGCAGCCCCAGCCCCCACCAGCAGCTCCTACGAGGGGCAAAGGGCGAGGACGAGGCCATGCTATAGGCTGAGGTAGGGGGAGAGCTCGGCCCTGAGCAGTAGCATCAGTGGCAGAGCCTCATGTTGACTATGATGATGAGGTTCCGGCCCCAGCAGTTCCGGTGGGCCCAGCTCAGGTCCCAGAGGGGTTTATTGCTACCCCAATTTTTCAGGACGCTCTGGTCCGATTATTGGGCCTCATGGAGAGTGTCACTCGAGCATGATTGCTTCCTGTATCACCAGCCATCTCTCAGACTGGAGGAGGAGCTTAGACTCCTGCTACTCGCACTCCGGAGCAGGTAGCTCCTCAGATTTAGACTCCAACGGTTCATCCAGTTGGATCAGTTCACGCGGGTGTGGTAGCTCAGATTGGTGACAGCTATGTCTGTCGATGCTTTGTGGAGACTGGATAGGTCCATCAATCTCATCACTATTACTTTTAGCGGTGCATCTATTGAGGATCCCCAGGATTATCTAGACATCTGCTATGAGGTTCTCAGAAACATGGGTATTGTTGAGACCAATATGGAGAGATTATTGCTGGACTAGACCAGCCGGATCGCCAGCCTTGACTTGGGAGAAGTTTGCACATCTATTTATGGAGAATTTTCTCCCCATTACTCAGAGAGAGGCCTATCGGAGGCAGTCTGAGCGCCTCCCGTAGGGTTCCATGACTGTTACCTAGTATGAGACCAGATTCATCGACTTGGCTTGCCATTCTCTTGTCATACTCACTATCGAAAGAGAGAGTGTGAGGAGGTTTATTGACGGTCTTATTTAGCCGATTCGTCTTCAGATGGCTAGGAAGGCTGGGAGTGAGATTACTTTTCAAGAGGTGGCCAATGTGGCCCGTAGAGTTGAGATGGTTCTGTCGCAAAGAGGTGGACATGGGTAGGACAAGAGGCCCCGTCATTTAGGTAGATTCAGTGGTACCTCTTTTGGAGGTCGAGATTCATATGGTAGAGGCCATCCTCCTAGGCCTTTTCAGTCAGCACTTCAAGTTTCTCACGGTTCTTCAGGTAGCCGTGGTCCTCAGATACAGTATTCTGATCAGCAATCCTATAGTGCACCACTTGCTCCTATCAGTGCACTGCAGCTCTAGAGTTTTGGGTGGTCATTCAGGTCGCTAGGTTCAGTCTCTGTTTCCTAGTTTATGTATTTTTGAGGTGTAATTTGGGGCTTTGAGGCTAGGAATTTGGAGAGTATGATTTAGGGATTTGGGTGACAATTTGGTATAGGATTTTGATTAACTTTGGTATGCTTAGACTCGTGGTTGAATGGGCTTCCGGGTTTTGTGAACGTTTATCGAATTTCGTGACGTGGGACCAGGGGTCGACTTTGAGCCAACTTTGGATTTTCATTAATAACTTCGTAATTTCTTGTGAAATTGATTCCTTTTGCCATGTTGATGGAATTGTAATGTTGTGGCTAGCTTTGGGACATTTAGAGGCCGATTCACGAGGCAAAGGTGTGTAGTAGTAGACTCGCTCAGATTGAGGTAAGTAACTGTTCTAAATTTGGTTCCGAGTGTATGAAAAACCAAACTATGTGTCTTGTGATATGTTATGAAGAGATGCACATTTCATTAACGATTCACAAAGCATCGTTAGCAGTTTGCAAAGAATCTTTAATGATTTAAAAAGCACCATAGTAATTAAAAAAATACCGCAAGCTGTCACGACCCAATTTCCAAACCCGATCGTGATGGCGCCTCTCGTGAAGACAAGACCAGCCAACTAACCCAATCGTTCTTTTAACAATTATTAAACATGAATGAACAATCTTATTATGAGTTAAAAACAACACGTAGCGGAAATACAACCCAAATCGGGGTGTTAGTAGTCATGAGCATCTAAGGAAACCCAAAACTATTAAAAGACCAGTAATATACAGATTTGGAATTCAATAACAAAGGAAGAAGTACGGTGCCCTGAACGTTGACGGTCACCTTGAACATCTACGACAGCAAGATCTCCAATCGGCTCAAAAACCGCTACCGGGTGAACAGTTACCTGCATCTGTATACGAGGTGCAGGGAGTATAGTGAGTACTCCAACTCAGCGAGTAATAAGGGTAAATAATAGCTGAGCAGCAATAAAGCACGTAAAGCAAATAAACATGCTATATAGTACAGTGTAACCCTTGAAAAAATAGTGAAAACATGAAAATCCTTTAGAAAATATCTTGACTCAGTTCAAAACCTCTTTTGAAAATATCTTTTCCCAATAGTTGAGATAATTAATGCGTAACAGATAGTGCAAGTCAGCACAAAAGTCAGCCCCTCGGGCACAAACAAGTATGCATAATTGAGCTCATAAACTCGCCCTTCAGGCAATATTCTTGTTCCTGGTCAGCCATTGTTACCTGACGAATTTACATCAGACAGTGTCACTGTTACCACTGTCTCAAATTTATCCTCTGTAAAAATGATCAGACAATATCAAAACAACAAATAAATATCTCAAGAAATAACACAAATAACGAATAGTGCACAAATGTATGAATGCAATGCAATGCATGTGATTGTACACTCCGGTACCCACTGCGGCATGCAGTCCGATCCATTTAATGTCGACAACGTTCACTGGGGTTGTATACAGACTCCGGCGCAGCTCCTACAGCACAAGCGTAATATTAGCCATATCGTGGCATCAAATAGGCTCTCGGCCTCAATATCAATATATCATTGCTGCGGCGTACAACTCGAGCCATCCATATATTCATAAATCACTATAACACTGCTGCGGTGCGCGGTCTGATCCATGCTCAATCCAAAAATGCATATAAGCCACTTGGGAAATACTAGCATGATAGTCCTCAGCTCAAAACATCAATAAAATATTGTTTAAGTTTTCAAATCTTAGAAAAATGGCTGAGTTTGCAAAACAGTATTAAAACCTTGGACTGAGATCAAATAATATGCAAGTAATTTAAAACAAGTCATATCAATCCCCGAAGGGTTCACATAGTTGGCACGAGGCCCCAAACATGGCAATCAACCCAAATTGATAATAAATAATTTCAGTAAAATACGCGGTAAAAATCAACAACTGGGATGGACCAAGTCGCAGTTCCCAACGGTGCTCTACCCCACGCTCATATCCGGTATGCAAGTCACCTCAATACAACACTATGATGTGCAAATCTGGAGTTTCAAACCCTCAGGATATCATTTACAAGTATTACTCACCTTGAACTGGTGAAATCTCTAACACGTGATGCCTTTTCCCCTCAAACCGGCCTCTACACACGTCGAATCTAACCAAAATCAGGGTGAATACATCACAATATGCTAAGGGGACAATACCCAATCGAAAATAATCGAGAAATAGCAAAAATCTCGAAACTAGCAAAACCTGAGCCCTGGGTCCGCTTCTTAAAAAATTACAAAACTCAGATTTTTGAATTCCTCGTCTCTCCACGAGTCCATACATACCAAGAACTCCCAAATCCAAGCTCAAATGACCTATCAAATCCCAATTTGGAACAAAAACTCAAGCCGTACTTAATAAATTTTAGGCTCCCTTTCCATGAATTTCTAGACCAATTTCACAATATAATCATGTTTATAGTTCATAAAACTGACTTCTAGTAAATCCCCTTCAAAACCCTCTTCAATTGCTCCCAAAAATCTCCCAAGATGTTCAACAATGGAGGAATAATGTCATAACTCGCGGAACAAAATGACACTTTAAAACCCTTTCCGGTCCATGCCTTTTCGCATATGTGATAACATAACCGCCTCTGCGGCCCATTTTCGCTTCTACGGACTTTCAATTGAGATCCACGACCCCTTCTACGTACATTCACTTGAGCGCCACGACCGCTTCTACGGTCCAAAACTGATTCTGCGGTGATCGCTTTTGCGGAACATCGTCCGCTTGTTTGGAAATGCCAGGCCCTTCTAAAATCGCACATGCGACCTTCCACCGCATCTGTGGAACCCCTTCTGCGGTCCCTTTTCCGCAGATGCGGAAATACAAGAACCAACAGACTTAAACATGCAAAAAACTCCAAAACTCTCCGTTCAACCACCCGAACTCACCCCGAGGCCCCCGAGACCTCAACCAAAAGCATATATATGATCTAATACCTTATTCAAACTTGCGCGAACCATCAAAACACTAATGTTAACACCAAAATCATCAAATTTCACCAATTCAAAGACTAAGTTGTTCAAGAACTTCCAAAATGCACTTGCGATCAAAAACCCGACCAAACGATGTCTAAATGACCTGAAAATTTTCACACATATCCAAAATCACCAAACAAAACTACATCAACTCTCGAAATTCCATTCCGACCCTCGGATCAAATTCTCACCCATCAAACGGAATTCGCCAAAATACTAACTTCGCCAATTGAAGCCTAATTCTACACTGGGCCTCAGAAGTCAATTCCGATCGCACTCCTGAGCAAAAAATCACTTCCGAAGCTAACCAAATTACCAGAAATCCCATCCGAGCCCTCTAACTCATAAGTCAACGTTCGTTTTTTTTCCAAAACAAGCCTTCCTTAAAGAGACTAAGTGTCTAATTTTTCCACCAATACCAACCCAAATCAACTCTAACACACCACATGCTGATAATAAAACATGAAGAAGCATAAAACAGGGAAAAACATAGCAGCAATGCATGAGACGATGGTTCGGGTCATCACATCCTCCCCAACTTAAACAAACGCTCATCCTCGAGCATACCTAGAGTTGTACTAGGAGCAATCCAATGACTGAATGACTTTACCAAGTATATACCCGGGGCGATCCCACATCACCCTATCTCGCATAGTCCGATAACACAAAATAGCTGAAATCTCACAATCCATCTAGACCATAAACCGTAGAACTACCTTGCACTTTCCGAAATCATACACAAGATCAGAACCTCACATCTACACTCAGAATAAGTCTGATTTAGATGTAATAGCTCATACTGGAACCTCATGTGAAATCATGTGATCCATAACCCAAACACTCGAAATTATAACTTCTATCCATAACGGTTGTCCACAATAACCATATACCGATAGAAATCCCTTATTAGCTAAAGTCTCATTCCAACACTTTTATATCCTACCAATGATAATGAAACACACAGCAACCGTAACCATTTCTCGGATCAACCACTCATGAAGCCACTCCTCTTTAGACTAATACCATAGCAAATTTTCGAACCGAACCTCGATATTACTCTTCGAACAAGCTGTAATCAAATCTGTTCGTATTCATTAGTGATTACCACGATCACCTCAAATCCACCACACCAATCTGGTGATATGACACCTCAACACAGGCCTAAGCCACAAATTGCATATCCACGCACCAATGAAGGGCGGTATGAACATACTCAAATTATGACAAACGACTCAAACAAAAGAGCTGTAACTCAAAATCCTCTATACCATCACAACACAAGGCTGGGACCTCGTCCCATATCATAGAAATAGAATACTTGAATCTACCGTGAAGGGTCTAATCTCCATGTAGCCTCACAATAATGCGCGATCGTATCCCAACAGTGTTACACATAAAGCACCTCAAGTAGTTATACTCGAAATTGACAACCACGCACGATTGATATTTAGAACCCAAAAAAATCATAATACCTATGGTGAAGCAAGTAATATACACCATACGATCCTAAAAGGATACAACTGAGGCGCCATTCACCGAGCAACACCTAATGGTTTTGGACCACAAAAGCGGTCGTGATTCTTAAGTGAAGTCTGTAGAAGAAGTTTTGGACCACAGAAGTGGTCTTGGCTCTCAAGTGAAAGTTCGCAGAAGTGGAAAAGGGCCACAGAAGCGGTAACCGTAGAAGCAGTAATCGCAAAAGCGATTATGTTATCGCAGATGTAAAAAGGGCTGGACAGGAAAGGGGTTAAAAATGTCATTTTGTTCCGCAAGTTAAGACATTTTTCCTCCATTGTTGAACATCTTGGGAGCTTTTTGGGAGCAATTGAAGAGGGTTTCGAAGGGGATTGACTGGAGGTCAGTTCTTGAACTAAAAGCATGATTATATTGTGAAATTGATCTAGAAATTCATGGAAATTGAGCTTAAAATTTATGAACTAGGGCTTGAGTTTTTTATATTCCAAATTGGGATTTGATTGGCCATTTGAGCTCAGATTTTGGAGTTCTTGGTATGTATAGACTCGTGGCAAGATGAGGAATTCGGTATCGTGAGTTTTGTAATTTTTCGAGAAGCGCGCCCGGGACTCAAGTTTTGCTAGTTTCAAGATTTTTGCTATTTCTCGATTGTTTTCGATTGGGTATGGTCCCCTTAACATATTGTGATGTATTCTTTCTGATTTTGGTTATTTTGATGCACTGGATGCCGTTTTGAGGGGCAAAGGCGTCGCATGCTAGAGATATCACCGGGTCGAGGTGAGTAATACTTGTAAATGATATCCTGAGGGTTTGAAACCCCAGATTTGAATATTATAGTGCTGTATTGAGGTGACTTGTACGCCGGATAGGAGCGTGGGGTAGAGCACCATTGGGGACTGTGACTTGGTCTATCCCGGTTGTTGATTTTTACCGCGTATTTGACGGAAATTATTTGTTGTCATCATAATTTGGGCTGGTTGCCATGTTTGAGGCATCGTGCAAACTATGTGAACCCTTCGGAGATTGATATCACTGTTTTTGCATTACTTGCATATTATTTGATCTCGGTCTAAGGTTTTAATGCTGTTTTGCAAAGTCAACCATTTTTCTAAGATTTGAAAACTTAAACAATATTATATTGATAGTTTGAGCTGAGGACTATCATGTTAATATTGCCCAAGTGGCTTATATGCATTTCTGGACTGAGCATGGATTGGGCTACGCACCGCAACAGTGTTATATTGATATCTGAATATATGGATGTCTCGGGCTGCATGCCGCAACAATGATATATTGATATTGAGGCTGAGAGCATATTTGATGCCACGATATGGCTGATATTGCGCTTGGGATGTAGGAGCCCCTCCAGAGTCTGTATACACCCCAGTAAGCACTGTCGACGTTAAATGGATCGGAATGCACGCCGTAGTTGGTACCAGAGTGTACCGTCATTTGCATTGCATTGCATTCATACATTTGTGCATTATTCGTTGTTTGTGTTAGTTCTTGAGATATTTATTTGCTGTTATGATATTGTCTGATCACTTTTAAGGAGGATACATTTGAGACAGTGGTAACAGTGACACTGTATAATGTAAATGGGTCAGCTAACAATGGTTGAACGGGAACAAGAATATTTCCTGAAGGGCAAGTTTATGATCTCAATTATGCATACTTTTTTGTGCCCGAGGGGTTGACGTTTGTGCTGAATTGCACTATCTGTTCCGCATTTATTTGCTTAACTGTTGGGAAAAGATATTTTCAAAAGTGGTTTTGAACTGAGTCAAAATATTTTCTAAAGGATTTTCACGTTTTCACTGTTTTCTCAAGGGTTATACCGTACTATATATCAAGTTGATTTGCTTTACGTGGTTTATTGCTGCTCAGCTATTATTTGCCCTTAATACTTGCTTAGTTGGAGTACTCACTTTACTACCTGCACCTCGTGTGCAAATGCAAGTAATTGTTTACCCGGTAGCGGTTTTTGAGCCGATTGGAGATCTTGCTATTGTATTTGTTCCAGGTGACCGTCATCGTTTGTGGCACGTACTTCTTCCGTTGTTATTGAATTCCAAATCTATATATTACTGGTCTTGTAATAGCTTTGGGTTTCCTTAGATGCCCGTGAGTGGTGACACCCTGGTTTGGGTTATATTTCCGCTACGTGTTGTTTTTAAATCTCAATAAAACTGTTCATTTATGTTTAATAATTTTTAAAAGAACGATTTGGGTTAGTTGGATGGCCTTGTCTTCACGAGAGGCGCCATCACGATCGGGTTTGGAAATTGGATCGTGACACTAACGGTACTTAGTGCGTCGTTAATGGTTTTCAATACTTCTTTAGCACTATCATAGGTTCAAAAACACTGTTTGTAATTTACAGAGTGCAATTAAAAGTAGGAAGCACTATTGGATCAAATTTTCGAAACATAAGATATACTTCGTATTTTTTTGTAGAGGATTCAAAATACACACACATTCTCAGTTGGGTTGGGATATTTGGTTTTGGTTAAACTCTTTTTGATTGACACTGTCATCAATTGTTTTAAAATGAAATGTTGTATTCTGAGGCCTTAAAAATCTCTTTCTAGCATCACCTCAATTTACGTGCACAATTCGGGTGCATAGGTGGAAAGACTAAATGTGAAAACCTGTGAAAAATAATGAGTTTTGACTATAAAAAGAATAACTTTGACTATGCTCAATGTTTTGGGTGAACGGATCCGGACCCGTAATTTGACGGTCCCGAAGGGCCCGTAGGAATATTTTGGACTCAGATGTATGCCCGTAACTGAATTCCAAGGTTCCACACTCGAGAAATAAATTTTTGAAGAAAATTATTTCTAAAATTGTTTGAAGGAATTTGAAATGAAATTTAATTAGAACATAATGGTATCAGACCAATATTTTTGTTCCGGCATCCTGTACAGGTCTTATATATAATTTAAGACATTTCTGTGGAATTTGGTGAAAAGCAGATGCTATTTGACGTGATTCGGACCTAAATTGCTAAAATTTTGTGTTTTGAGAAGTTTGAGAAACATTCTGTGACTTTGAGGTTTATTTCGTTGTTATTGACATTATTTTGGTAATTTTATTGCATGGATAAGTTCATATGCTGTCATTGAGTTAGTACGTATGTTCTTAGGAGCCTCGAGGGCTCGGGTGTGTTTCGGAAAGTTCTGGACTCGAGAGAACTTGCAAAATTTCTGCTGCATGTGCATAGATCTGTTGTGCATTGCGATCACATAGTAACTCTCGCGATCGCGTAAGGTAAATGGGGCATGGGTGGATTTTTTCTACGTGAACGTGAAGAGGGGGATGTGAAAACGGAGCTTTGGAGGGTTGCTCTCCACGAACGCGACCCTTTTCACACTAATGCGTATAGTAAATTGGAGGTGGGCTGTGATGTTAACATCCTTCTACGCAAACGCGAACATAGGTCCGTGAACACGATGGTCGGGGGGGGGGGGTCAACCTTACGCGAACGTCTGGGAGGACTCGCGATCGCGTATGTCCACTTACTGGCAGCCCTTCGTGATCGCGATGGTGTTCTCGCGAACGCGATGAACACTGTCTCCCATCACTTAAAATAGTAGCTATTACGGGAATTCTTCAAAATTTCATAACTTCTTCATCTTAACTCTAAATTGGAAATTTTTTAAAAAGAGAATTTCACCACCAATTCATAGGTATGTAATCTTAGACTCATTTTCTTCAATTTCTATTAATACCAATTAGATTTCTAGGCTTATATCATGTTCTTAACGGTAGAAAATTAGGAATTTGGGTAGAGTTAGGGCTTTTTGATTAATTGTGATTTAGATCTCATTTTGCGGTCGGATTTCAAAACTAATTATATATTCGGGCTCGTGGGTTAATGAGTGATCCGGTTTTGGTCCGAACCTTGTGTTTTGGCCAAATGAGCCCTGGGTCCATTTTTGAATTTTGAGGAAGAATGATTAGAAAACTATAATTAGGTATTGAAATTGGATTGTTTAACATTTATTGATGTTATTAAGTCGATTATGTCTAGATACGATTGTGTTGGAGATGAATTCAAAAGGAAAAGCGATATTTGAGCCTTGAGTTGGCCGTGGAAGTTCGAGGTATGTGTTTGGTCTAACCTTATCTTGAGGGATTAGGAGTTGTGTCCTATTTACTATTTGCTTCTTGTTGAGTACAACATATAGGCTTGGTGCTGATATCTATACGTTGGTGTCAAGCATGCCCGTGAGTCTTATATTGTGATTTTCATGACTTTGTTGTATTATCCATGCATTAGAGGTGAATTCTATTTGTTGTGAAACGTTTATGGAAGGAATTGTAACCTTTGAACATCGAGGTGCATTGGCTCAAGTTATATTACGAATTTTGAAAGTATATGAGTTGATGGAACCATTTGGTGACATGGCTCAAGTTGTAAAGTGAGTTGTGAATTAAAAGTGAATAAAAGAAAGAAGTCACTAAATTGTTCCCTTGCTGGGATATTGTTGATTTATTGGTTACCTCCATTGCTGGAAGTTGATATTATTGATGTTGCTCCCTTGCTGGGACTTAATTGTTGAATTTTTGTTCCCTTGCCGGGATTCTTAATATAATCTTATTTATTCCCTTGCCCCATTGTTTGTGTTTGTTGTTTGGGTGAGGACGAGTATTAAAGCACGAAGGGTGATGCCATGTATTGCTTGTTTTGATGAGGAAAGAGGGTAAAGCACAAAGTGTGATGCCGTGCATAGTATATGATTGTAAGGAAAGTGTGTAAAGCACGAAGGGTGATGCCGTGCCACACGATGTACCTTTCCGTGCCGATTCTATTAATTATATGGTGAGGAAAGAGAGTAAAAGCAGAAAGGGTGATGCCGTACACATTTTATTATATAATTGCTCTGTTGAGGACGAGACCAAAAGTACGAAGGGTGATGTCATGCATTTATTGATTTTTGATTCATTATTGGTATCAGAGATATGTTATTTCCTTCGTAACTTGATGTCTTTCATTTGGACTTGGTATCTCCCACAACATGCCCCCTCTTCCATATTGACTGGTTATCTCTATATTTCTTTTTCGCTGTATTTTTATTTGAACTACACAGGTTTATTTGGTGGTCTGATCCTAGCCTCGTCACTACTACGCCGAGGTTAGGCTAGGGACTTACTAGCACATGGAGTCGATTGTGCTGATACTACACTTTGCACTGTGTGTAGATCCCGGAGATATTTTCGGACAGTAGTTGGAGTGCTTCCTTCAGTCAACCTGGAGACCCAAGGTAGACCTGCAGGCGTCCGCTGGCCCTAGCGTCTCCCTCTATCTATTTTATTTTCCCTTTTTCTCAGAAACTTGTCTGTAGAAATTTTAGATAGTCTGTGACACTGTGACATGAGATTTTGGGTGGTTGAGACTTAAGTAGTTGTAATATTTGCAAATTTTGCATGTTTAATTGTTATCTTCCGCTTAATTATTTAAAGTTGCGTAGTTTTTCATGTTATCGCCTTATAACTATTAAAATAAGTAACTTGATAATGAAGTAAGTAGTTAAAGATTGGCTTGCCTAGCTCTCAGTAGTAGGCGCCATCACGACTCCCGAGTGGGAAATTAGGATTGTAACAAGTTGGCATCAGAGCTCTAGGTTATATGGGTCTCACAATTCACAGAAAAGCTTAGTAGAGTCTAAGGGATTGGTACATAGACGTCTGTATTTATCCCCTAGAGGCTACAGAGTTAGGAGAAACTTCCCATTTATTCTTTATTATTGTACGATTTGGTTTCTCAATACTAATTGAATTTCTACTCTATTCTTTCGCAGATGGTGAGAACATGCGCCTCTTCATCCACTGACCAGCAGCCTGAGGCCCCAACAACTGGTCCCACGAGGGGGAAAGGGCGAGGCCTAGGCCATGCCAGAGGACGAGGTAGGGGCAAAACTCAGCACCGAGAAGCAACACTAGTGGCAGAGCCTCAGGTTGATTTTGATGAGGAGGTTCCGGCCCCTGCAGTTCCGATGTGCCCAAGTCAGGTCTCAGAGAGGTTTATTGCTACCCTAGATCTTCAGGATGCTCTGGTCTGATTAGTGGGCCTCATGGAGGGTGTCACCGGGGCAGGCTTGACTCCTGTAGTACCAGCCGTCTCTCAGGCTGGTGGAGGAGCACATACTCCTACTACTCGCACTCCAGAGCAGGTAGCTCCTCAGATTCAGACTCCAGTGGTTCAGGCAGTTAGAGCAGTTCAGTCGGGTGTGGTAGCTCAGACTGGTTATGGAGCAGCTATGTTTGCCGATGCTTTGTGGAGGCTAGATCGGTTCACCATGCTATTCATTACCACTTTAGCGGACATCTACTGAGGATCCCCAGGATTATCTAGATAGCTGCTATAAGGTTCTGAGGAACATGGGGATTGTTGTGACTAATGGGGTCGATTTTGCTACATTTGGCTTGTCTAGATCCGCCAAGAGTTGGTGGAGAAATTATTTGCTTGGCTAAACTAGAAGGATTGCTAGCCTTGACTTTGGAGACGTTTTTTACAGCTATTTCTGGGGAAGGTTTACCCCATTACTTAGAAAGAGGCATATTGGAGGTAGTATGAGCGCCTCCAGCAGGTTTCCATGACTGTTACACAGTATGAGACCAGATTCATTGATTTGGCTCGCCATATCTCATCATATTTCCCACTGAGAGAAGAGAGAGAGAGAGAGAGGGGGTAAGGAGGTTTATTCATGGTCTTATTCAATTGATTCGTCTTCGGATGGCTGGGGAGCTTGGGATAGAGATTACTTTTCAGGAGGCGGCCAATGTGGCCAGGAGAGTGGAGATGGTTCTATCATAGGGAGGTGGTCATGTGTCAGACAAGAGGCCCCGTCACTTAGGAAGATTTAGTGGTACCTCGTCTAGAGGTAGAGATTCATATGGTAGAGGTTATCCTCCTAGGCCTTTTAAGTGAGCACTTCAGGTTTCTCACGGTGCTTTAAGTAGCCGTGAACCCTAGATGCAGTATTCTGATCAACAGTCCTACAGTCCACCACTGCTTGAGAGTTTTCGGGGTGGTCATTTAGGTTGTCAGGGCCAGCAGTCTCAGCAGCCGATGACTTGTTACACTTGGGGTGATACAGGTCACATTGCTAGGTTTTGCCCTCGAGCTCCGATTAGCTCTTAACATTGGGTTCTTATGCCACAGTCTAGGCAACAAGTGTTCCACAACCCGCCTAGCCAGTTAGAGGTGGGGGTAGAGGTGATAGAGGTAGAGGTAGAGGTACTAGAGGTGGATTGTAGGCCGCTAGAGGTGGAGGCCAGCCAGCAGCATGCCATCCTAGAGATGTAGTTCAAGGCGGTGTAGCCCATCCCCGATGTTATGCTTTTCCAGCTAGGCCCGAGGATGAGGCTTCAGATGTGGTTATTATAGCTACGGTTCTGGTTTTTGATAGAGATGCTTCAGTGTTATTTGATCCAGGGTATACATACTCGTATGTGTCATCTTATTTTGCACCATATCTAGTCATGCCTAGTGATTCATTGAGTGTTCCTGTTTAAGTGTCTACACCGGTGGGCGAGTTTATTGTGGTAGATCGAGTCCATCGCTCTAGTGTAGTTGTGATTGGGGTGTTAAGCCTCGAGTATATTTGTTGCTTCTGGACATGATCGATTTCGATGTAATATTGGGGATGGAATGGTTATCACCTTACCACACTATCTTGGACTCTCATGCCAAGGCTGTGACCTTAGCTTTAACAGGTTTACCTCGTTTAGAGTGGAGAGGGACTCCTGGTCACTCTACCCGCAGTGTTATTCATATGTGAAGGCTCGATGTATGGTCGAAAAGGGTGTTAGGCCTATTTAGCATATGTTCGTGATTCTAGTTCCAAGGTCCATTCTATTAATTCTGTGCATATATTCGTGAGTTTCCTATATTCCCTTCAGCCTGCCGGCTATGCCACCCGATAGGGATATTGTCTTTTGATTTGATTTCGGGCACTCAGCCCATTTCTATCCTGCCGTATCGTATGGCCCTGCCTAAGTTGAAAGAGTTGAATGAGCAGTTACAAGACTTACTTGAGAAGGGTTTCATTAGACCTAGTGTTTTGCCTTGGGGTGCACCGGTGTTGTTTGTTAAGAAGAAAGATGGTTCGATGAGGATGTGTATTGATTACCAGTAGTTGAACAAGGTTACACTAAGAATAAGTATCCATTGCCAAGGATTGATGATTTGTTTAATCAGATTCAGGGTGCCAGGTATTATCAAAGATTGACTTGAGATCTGGTTTCCATCAGTTGAGGATTAGGGCATCCGATGTCCCTAAGACAATATTCCGCACTCAGTACATGCATTATGAGTTCTTGGTTATGTCGTTCGGGTTGATAAATGCCCCAACAACTTTTATGGATTTGATGAACCGAGTGTTCAGTCCTTATTTAGACTCATTCGTGATAGTCTTCATTGATGATATTTTGATATATTCTCGTAGCCGGGAGGTGCACGAGCAACATCTTAGAGTGGTTCTTCAAACTTTGATGGATGGTCAGTTCTATGCTAAGTTTTCAAAGTGTGAGTTCTGGTTGAGTTCAGTTGCATTCCTAGGTCATGTTGTATCAGCAGAGGGTATTCAGGTTGATTAGAAGAAGATTGAGGCAATCAAGAACTGGCCTAGACCAGCATCACCTACAGACATTTGGAGTTTCTTGGGATTGGCAGGATACTATCGTCAGTTCGTGGATAGGTTCTCATCTATCGTAGCCCGATGACTAGGTTGACCCAAAAAGATGCCCAGTTCAGATTGTCAGACGAGTGTGAGGCGAGTTTTCAGAAGCTCAAAACAGCTGTAACTACGGCACTAGTGTTGGTTTTGCCTACATGTTCATGGCCTTACACAATTTATTGTGGTGCGTTTGATATTGGGATTAGTGCTGTGTTGATGCAGGATGGCAAGGTCATTACCTATGCTTCACAGCTATTGAAGATTCATGAGAAGAATTATCCGATTCATGATTTGGAGTTGGTAGCCATTGTTCACGCATTGATGATTTGGAGGTATTATCTGTATGGCATGGCATGTGAGGTAGTCACGGATCATACGGAGTCTTCAGTAAATTTTCAAGCAAAAGAAGTTCAATTTGAGGCAGAGAAGGTGGTTGGAGTTGTTGAAGATTATGATATCACTATCTTATATCATCTAGGAAAGGCCAACTGGGTGGCCGATGCGTTGAGTAGGAAGTAAGCTAGTATGGGCAGTCTTGCTTATATTCTGATCAGTGAGAAGCCGCTTGTTTTGGATGTCCAGGCTTTGGCCAATCAGTTCGTATGGTTGGATGTTTCTGAGCGTAGTTGTATGTTAGCTTGCACAATCGCTCGTTCTTCGTTGTTGGAGCGTATTTGAGATCGACAGTATGATGATCACCACTTGTGTCTCCTCAGAGACACGGTGCAAGACGGAGGCACCAAGCAGGTTACCTTAGGTGATGATAGAGTTTTGAGATTGCAGGGTCGAGTTTGTGTGCCTAATGTGGATAGGCTTGGGGAGTTGATTTTATAGGAGGCCCATAGCTCCCGGTACTCTATTCATTCGGGCGTCACGAAGATGTATCAGGGTTTGTGGTAGCATTATTTGTGGTATAGAATGAAGAACGATATCGTTTCATATGTCGCTCGGTATTTGAATTGCTAGCAGGTTAAGTACGAGGATCAGAGGCATGGTGGTTTATTTCAGAGAATTCAACTTCACGAGTGGAAGTGGGAGTGGATCTATATGGATTTCATTGTTAGACTCCCGCAGACTCGGAGGAAGTTCGACACAGTGTGGGTCATTATTGATAGGCTGACCAAGTCAGCACATTTCATTCCTCTAGCAGTCTCCTATTATTCTAAGAGGTTAGCTGAGATCTATATCCGGGAGATTGTTCGACTTCATGAAACGCTTGTGTCTATCATTTCGAACTGAGGTACGTAGTTTACCTCGCGGTTCTAGAGAGTAGTTCAGCGAGATTTGAGCACTCAGGTTGAGTAGAGCACAACATTTCATCCTTAGACAGACGGGCAGTCCGAGCAGACTATTCAGATTCTTGAGGATATGCTCAGAGCTTGTGTTATTGACTTTGTAGGCTCATGGGATCAGTTTTGGCCTTTAGCAGAATTTTCCTACAACAATAACTAGCAGCCAAGTATTCAGATGGTTCTTTATGAGGCTTTATATGGTAGGCGATGTCGGTCTCTGGTTGCATGGATAGAGCCAGGAGAGGCTCTATTTTTGGGTACAGATCTGGTTCAGGAGGTGTTGGACAAGGTCATGATTATTCAGGATAGGCTTCCTACAGCTCAATTCAAACAAAAGAGTTACGCAGATCGCAAGGTTCGTGATTTGGCATTCATATTCTGTGAGTGGGTACTGCTTCGAGTGTCGCCTATGAAAGGTGTGATGAGATTTAGGAAGAAGGGCAAACTTAGACTTAGGTTCATTGGTCCATTTGAGATTCTTGATCGAGTGGGAGATGTGGCTTATAGGCTTGCATTGCCACCCAACTTATCAGTTGTGCATCCAGTGTTTCATGTGTCCATGCTTCGGAAGTATCATGGCGATCCGTCTCACGTGTTAGATTTCAGCACTGTCTAGTTGGACAAGGACTTGTCTTACGAGGAGGAGTCGGTAGCAATTCTAGAAGGACAGGTTTGTCAGTTAAAATCAAAGAGTTTCCCTTTTGTTCATGTTAAGTGGAGAGGTCAGCCTCATGAGCCATCGACCTGGGAGTCCAAGTCTGATATGTGGAGCCTTTACCCCTATCTTTTCCCCGACTCAGATACTTCTTTCTTCTATCCGTTCGAGGACGAACGATTGTTTTAGAGGTGGACTTGTTTTAAAATGAAATTCTATGTTCTGAGGAACCTCTTCTAGCCTCACCTCGATTTGCATGCGCAGTTCGAGCGCGTAGCCATAAAGCCCAAATCTGAAAACTTGTGAAAAATAATGAGTTTTAATTGTAAAATGAATAAATTTGACTTCCATCAATGTTTTGAGTAAACAGACTCGGACCTGTGATTTGACGGTTCCGGAGGGTCCGTAGGAAAATATAGGGCTCGGTTATATGCCCGGAATCGAATTTCGATGTCCCACGCCCGAGAAATAAATTTTAAATGAAAATTATTCTCTGAAATGTTTTAAAGAAATTTGAAATAAAATTTGATTAGAACATGATGGTCTGGGGCTCGTATTTTTGTTCAGGTTCCCGGTACTGGTCTTATATATGATTTAAAGCATTTCTATGGAATTTGGTGAGAAATGGATTTTATTTGACGTGATTCGGACATAAAATGCTAAAATTTGTGTTTTAAGAAATTTGAGAAAAATTCTTTGATTTTGAGGTTTAATTCGTTGTTATTGAGGTTATTTTGGTGATTTGATCACATGCATAAGTTCGTATAATATCATTGAGTTAGTACATATGTTTTATTAGGAGCCCCGAAGGCTCGAGTGTGCTTCAGATGTGTTTCGGGAAGTTTTGGATGCAAGAAAAGTTGCAGAATTTCTGCTGCAGGTGCACAGTTCTATTGTGCATCGCGATCGCGTAGTAACTCTCAAGATCGCGCAAGGTAAATGAGGAAAGGGGTGGATTTTTTCTATGCGAAAGTGAAGAGAGGGATGCGAACACGGAGCATTAGAGGGTTTCTCTACATGGACGTGACCCCTTTCCTGCGAACACGTATAGTAAATTGGAGGTGCGCTGGATTGTTATTGTCCTTCTACACAAACGCGTACGTAGGTATGAGAATGCGATGGTCATAGGGGTCAACCCTTTGCGAACGTGTGGGAGGACTCGTGATTGCGTACGTCCACTTACTGACAGTCCTACGTGATCACGACAATGTTCTCTCGAACGCGATGAACAATGTCGCCCAACACTTAAAACATTTGCCATTACGGGAATTCTTTAAAATTTCATAACTTCTTCATCTTAACTCCAAATTGGGCGATTTCAAAAGATGATTTTACCACCAATTCATAAGTATGTAATCTTAGACTCATTTTCTTCAATTTCCATTAACACCCATTAGATTTCTAGGCTTAAATCATATTCTTAAGTGTAGAAAATAAGGGATTTGGGTAGAGTTAGGTATTTTTGATTAATTGTGATTTAGACCTTATTTTGGGGTCAAATTTCTAACTAATTATATATTCAGGCTCGTGGGTGAATGAGTGATCGGATTTTAGTCCGAACCTCATGTTTTGACCAAGCGGGCCTGGGGTTAATTTTTGATTTTTTGGGAAAAATTATTAGAAAGCTATAATTAGGTATTGGAATTGGATTGTTTAGCATTTTTTGGTGCTATTAATTCGATTATGTATAGATACGATTGTGTTGCAGATGAATTCGAAAGGAAAAGCAGTGTTTGAGGCTTGAGTTGGCTGCACAAGTTCGAGGTAAGTGTTTGGTCTAATCGTATCTTTAGCGATTAGGAGTTGTGTCCTATTTGCTATTTGCTTCATATTGAGTACGACGTATGGGCATGGCGATGAGTATCTATACGTTGGTGTCAAGCATGATCATGAGTATTATATTGTAATGTTCATGACTTCGTTGTATTATCCATGCTTTAGAGGTGAATTCTATTTGTTGTGAAAAGTTTGTGGAAGAAATTGTGACCTTTGAACATCGAGGATCATTGGCTCAAGTTATATTACCAATTGTGAAAGTATATGAGTTGATTGAACCCTTTTGAGCATTAGCTCAAGTGTAAAGGGAGTTGTGAAGTAAAACTGAATAAAGAAAGAAGTCACTAAATTGTTCCCTTGCAGGGACGTTGATATTATTGATGTTTCCCCTTGCAAAAGCTTAATTATTGAATTATCGTTCCCTTGCCGATTCCCTTGCCCCATTGTTTGTGTTTGCTGTTTGTGTGAGAACGAGTATTAAAACACGAAGGGTGATGTCGTGTGTTGCTTGTTTTGGTGAGGAAGGAGTGTAAATCACGAAGGCTGATGTCGTGCATTATTTATCATTGTGAGAAAATAGTGTAAAGCACGAAGGGTGATGTAGTGCCACACGATGTACCATTCCGTGCTGATTCTATTGATTATATGGTGAGAAAAGAGAGTAAACGCACAAAGGGTGATGCCGTGCACATTTTTATTATTTAATAGATTTGGTGAGGATGAGGGTAAATGTACGAAAGAGTGATGCCGTGCATTTATTGATATCTGATTCTTTATTGGTATCCGAGATATGTTGTTTCCTTTGTTACTTGATGTCTTTCTATTTGGACTTGTTATCTCCCCACATCATGCTCCCCCTCCCATATTGACTGGTTATCTCTGTATATCTTTTTCGCTGTATGTCTATTTAAGCTGCATAGGTTTATTTGGTAGTCTGGTCCTAGCCTCGTTACTACTTCCTCGAGGTTAGGATAGGCACTAACCAGCACATGTAGTCGGTTGTGCTGATACTACACACTGCACTGCGTGCAGATCCCGGAGCAGCTTTCGGACAGTAGTTGGAGTGCTTCCTTCGGTCTACCTGGAGACCCAAGGTAGACATGCAGGCGTCCACGGGCCCTGACGTCTCCCTCTATCTCTATTTCCTGTTTTATTTTTCTTTTTTTCAGAAACAGTGTACTGTTATTTCTTCAAACCTTGTGCGTAAAAGTATGTGATACTGTGACATCAGATTTTGGGAGGTTGAGACTTAAGTCATTGTAATATTCATAGATTTCAGTTGTTTAATTGTTAGATTCCGCTTAATTATTTAAAGTTTCGCAGCTTTTCATGTTATCACCTTATAACTGTTAAAATAAATAATCTGATAGTGAAGTAAATGGTAAGAGATTAGTTTGCCTAGCTCTCACTAGTAGACGCTATCACGACTTTCGAATGTGAAAAATCCGGATCGTGACAAACACCAAATCAAATTATATATATTGATGTTATTATTCAAACTTAACACGAAATCAAGTTAAGTCAAACGAATCAAAGTTTGTTTTTTTCTCAATCGATTGATCTGAATTTTCTGTTTGGTTTGATTTTGTGATTTTTCTTAAATATTTCTAGCTAACACACTTGCAAAAACTCTAACTTTGGACAATGCTTTAGAAGTAAGTAAAGAACGTCATTTTTGTTCAAACTTTCATACATGAGCAATTTATGTCAAAGAATCAATACGTTTAGTCAAAATAGGTTTATCTACCAATTACCGCAATTAGAAGGACATAATTTGTTTGATGCTTTTAATGAAATTATTAGAAATGAATATGAATTTATATTACTTGTCAAACATCAAAGGTAAATTAAGAGACTCATTTTCCAAAGTAACTCCTGCAAAATAAGATTGTGTTACCTTAATATTAGATTAATTTCTTTAGTTTATGGAAATTACTTAAAGTTATTTATCTTGGTTACTATATCGTCATCAATTGAAAATTTGGTGCACATATTTTGCTTCCCTATAAATACATTGCTAAAGAAACAGTTAAGACATCTATAATTGCAGTCATATAGTTACAATAGTGCCGCCACAATACTTCGAAGACAATGGAGAAGATCACATTTCTTAAGATTTTCTTGGTCTCTTTTTTCCTTATTTTGCTAGGTAAGCAATTTAGATCTATTTTTATATTTTATGTAGTAGTTTATATTTAACCAGGTTATAGTCACATTTATCTAACAACTATGAGGTAATTAACACTTTATTATTTTTTTTATTGTCATGTTTCCCTTTCGTATGCCATGATGATATAACTTTCTTACTAGCAACTTTCACTCTAGAAATAATTTGTTTGTCTTTCTTATATTATGAATATGATAACTTTAGTTAATAATTCTTTTTCCATGTTAATATCTTATTTAATATTATCAATATTATTAGGACAATCCAGCAATGCGGCGTTTAAATGCACCAAAGATATTGAATGCGCAATCAACTGCATAGGGCATCCCAAATGTGACTTGACTACGCACAAGTGCGTCTGTGTGCCACCTCCAGTAGCTAATAATGGAGCAGAGAGAATTCACAAGACAGATCGGGACTAGCTTATGTTTGTTATTATGCAAATTGAACCATGACTTTTTATTCTAAACTTTCATAAGTAATGAGGTTCAATTAAGCTCCCTTAATTTCATATTGATATGTTGGAAAGGGAAATATTATAAAATATTTTCTTGTTCTCTTTTTTTCGCTTATTTTGTTAGGTACGTGATGTATCTCTCCGCCTTTATAGTTCACATATAATGGGGCTATCCACACAAAAAAACTACGATAAAAATTTAGGTCGCAATTTGAACGGTAATATTAAAAATTTCAAATGCATTAAATATAAAATCACCATTGATCCAATTGATGATGGATTATATAATGCAACGGAAGCAATGCTACTATTGCATTCACATGTAAATTAAATAATTAGTTGTAACGAATTGACCGGTCCTTTTAAGCTTAAGAGTTTCGTTTAGTGGTTCGAGTTATTCAGTGACTTCATATCGTATCTTATGACTTGCGTGTATGATTTGTTTCGTTTTTCAAATAATTTGGGATTGCGTGCATGACCAATTTCAATTTTCGAGCAATTCGAGATTAATTTGGAAGAATATTTCTATTTCATAAGCTTAAGTTGAAAATATTGACCGAGGCTTGACTTTTGTAAAAACGACATCGGAACGATATTTTGATATTCGGTAGGTTTGTATCATGCTTTTAGACTTGGGCGTTTGCCCGCAATCGAATTCGAATTTCCCTAGGTTGATTTGACCATAGTTTGTCTTTATGGATACCAGGTTTGGATGATGGTTTTGGGACTTGGAATATGTTCGTTTTATTGTTTAAAACTTCTCCGCAAGGTTTGGTATCATTCCGATATTATTTGATATGAATCGGATGCGTGGTTGTTATTTCTGAAGTTATTGATTTTCATTGTAAATTTCATATGTTTTGATGTATGATTTGTGGTTCTAGATATTTTTCATGATTCTAAAACCGGTCCGGTAGTGATGACACCTATCGTGAAAGCAGGCTAGCCGACACAATTCCCGAATCAAACCACTATTCTGTAAAAAGTCATTTTAAGCCATTAATTAACTAGAAATCTCATCATATAAGTCTAAATAACCAGTGCGCAATAGATGCACAAGCCCAACAGCAGTGTATCACAAGTCACGAGCAACTACAACTATGTCCCAATACAATAAAGTCTAAACAAGACTGGAAGACCATACTAAATAAATCTAGGGAAGATATGATGGAGAAGAACATGGACGCCGAAGCCTATCAAGTCACCTCCTAATGACCTGAAATTTTGCACACACGTCCTAAATGACACAACAGACTTATTACAATTTCCGTAATTCCATTCCCACCTCTATATCAACATTTCCACTGCTGATCAAAAAATGCCAAATTTTCAATTTCGCCAATTAAAGCCAAAATCTACCACAGACCTCCAAAATACATTCTGAACACACTCCAAATTCCATTATCACCTAATGAAGCTAACCGAATCATAACAATCCAAATCCGAGATCGAATACTACAAAGTTAAAACTTGGTCAAACCTTTACCAGGGGACTATTTGACATAGAGCTATTTAAGAAAATTTTAAGGGGACACAATTGGTAAGAGTATCTACGTTTAAATATATGTGAGAAACGACTTGACTTCTAAGGGGCTCATACATATTGTTAAAGGATTCCTTTACTCCACTAAAAGAAATAAAGATTTCGTAAACTATAATAAGGGTAAATAGTTTAAAATAATTAGTGGAAATATCATTTAGATAAAAGTCCATGTCTTTATGATATATGCAAATATGTTCTTATATTACCGCTTTTTCTTTTCTATATTTTAGATTTCTCAATATGTCTTCTACATCATTGCGTGGAATAATTGAGACCAACAAGTTGGTAGGACGAAACTTTGATGATTGGTACAGAAATTTGAGAATTGTTCTCATGCATGAAAAGCTTATTGATGTGATCGATAACCCTGCCAAGGAAGTTCCAGATGAGAATGATGATGATGCTACCAAGATTTATCAGAAATACTTGGAAGAATGTCTTACTACATAAATTCTGAACTGCAGAGGAAACATCAGGATATGGATCCAACTGCAATCATTGAACATCTTAAGAAGATGTTTGGTACACAAAGCAGGACAGCTAGATACCAGCTATCTAAGGCTTTATTTGGATCCAAATTGACTGGAAACTCACCAGTTGGATCCTATGTCAATCATATGATTGATCTTATTGAAGAACTTGAGAAGTTGGGGTGCAAACTAGGTAAAGATCTTTCTCAAGATTTGATCTTGCAATCACTATCAGAATCCTTTTCACAATTTGTTATTAATTTTAATATGAATAAATGGATTGTGATCTTCATGAGATGCTTAAAATGTTGATTGATTATGAGAATCAACTTGCATCTGAGAAGAAGAAAGGAACTATCATGTTGGTTGGAAACTTTTCTAAGAAGAAGGGTAAGGGTAAAGTAAACCCAAGAAAAAGCCTACTGCGCCCAAGGTGGTGTGACCAAACCCAAAGGCAAAGAAGTCAAAGATGAAAAATATGATGATGTATGTTTCCATTATAAGAAAATAGGACATTGGAAGATAAATTACCAAGAGTATCTTGCAACTTTAAAGGACAAGAAACAAGGTAAGGCTTTAATGAAAAATTCTTTTCAAGGTTTCTTTAACTACTACTAATTCTTCATAGTGGGTATTAGTTACTGGCAGTGGTTAGAACATCTGCAATATGTTGCAGGGGTTCCAGATAAGTAGAAAGTTGAAGAAAGGAGAAATTAATCTACAAGTTGGAAATGGTGCAAAAGTTGCGGTCGTAGCTGTAGGATCAATTTCTTTAATAATGCCTACGGGCAAAGTACTAATGTTGGATGATTGTAATTACGTTCCTAAATTTGTTTCGAACATAATTTCAGCTTCTACGTTAGACAAATGTGGTTTTTGCATTAATATAGGCAATGGTATTTGCTCTATTTATTATAGTGATAATTTATATATGGATGGCTATCTCCAACATGATGTTTATGTCTTACCTAATGTGAATGCTAATTCGCTTATGCATGTTTCAAGTCTTAAGAGGAAAATAGATGATCATGTAAATCAAACATACCTATGGCATTGTACGCTTGGTCGTATTGGAGAGAAAAGAATTAACAAGTCATACAAGGAAGGGTACCTTGACAAGTATGATTTTGAATCATATCCAAGTTGTGAATCTTGTCTCAAAGGAAAATTACCAAATCTCCATTTACTGAAAGTGGAGAAAGGGCTTCTGAATTATTGGGATTAATTCATACAGATGTTTGTGGGCCCATGAAAATTCAAGCTAGAGGTGGATATTCTTATTTCATCACCTTCACTGATGATATTTCAAGATATAGATTTGTGTATCTTATAAAACACAAGTCTGAATCTTTTGAAATGTTAAAAAGGTTCCGTAGTGAAGTTGAGAAGCAGACTGGTAAAAGTATCAAAGTACTAAGGTCTGATAGAGGTGGAGAATATCTTAGTGAAGATTTTACCAGATATCTCAAAGAGAATGGGATTCTCTCACAGTGGACACCTCCAGGAACACCACAACACAATGGTGTGTCTGAAAGGAGAAGTAGACCCTTATTAAATATGGTGAGATCTATGATGGGGTTCACTGATCTTCCAAAAAGTTTATGGGGATATGCATTGGAAGCAACAACATACTTACTTAATAAAGTTCCCACTAAGTCAGTCTCTACAATACCATATGAGATATGGAAAGGATGTAAGTCTAACCTTAAACATATTAAAGTTTGGGGTTGTCCAACTTATGTTAAGAGACTACAGTCTGATAAACTTGACTCAAGATTTGATAAGTGTAGGTTCATTGGATATCCCAAGGAAACAAGGGGGTACAATTTCTATCATCCTTCTGACCATAAAGTGTTTGTGGCTAGAAGAGAAATCTTTTTGGAAAGGGAATTTCTTATAGAAGGAAATTATGATGGAGAAATCGAACTTGATGAAGTTCAAGAAACTAATGAATCAACACAAAATAAAGATCATGATACCCAAGTTGATGAACCTTTATTAGATGTTTTGAAGTTACCAAGGAAGTTGCCATCTTCAACGGTTGAAGTTCAAGAACTAAATGAAGTTGAAGAACAGGTTAATGAACTAGTTCCGAACCAAATTGAACAATAACCAAATCCAGCACAAGGTGAACAGGTTGTACAAGTACCTCTTAGAAGGTCTACATGAGAACGTCATGTACCAACTAGATTAAATTTATTGGTACAATATGATGTATCAAATGAGGTTGATCATAATGATGATGACCCTAAGCCCTATGAAGAGGCTATACAAATTTCCAATTATGAGAAGTGGCAAAAGGCCAGGGAATCCGAAATGGAATCCATGAAGGAAAATAAAGTATGGACTTTAGTTGAACCTTCAAAAGATATAAATCCTATTGGTTGTAAATGGGGTTTTAAGAAAAATATTGGAGCAGACGGAAAGGTGGAGACCTACAAAACCCGTCTTGTTGCCAAGAGTTGACTATGGCGAGAATTTCTTTCCCGTGGCAATGCTCAAATCAATTTGGATTTTTCTCGCTATAGCAGTATACTATGATTATGAAATATGGCAAATGGATATGAAAACAACTTTCCTTAATGGTGAGCTAGAAGGGGATGTGTACATGACACAACCTGAAGGTTTTACATCTTTGTCTGATCACAATAAAATTTGTAAGCTACAAAGATTCATTTATGGATTAAAGCAAGCTTCTTGAAGTTGGAATATATGATTTAACAAAACAATTGAAATGTTCAATTTTGTTAGATGCGAAAAAGAACCTTGTGTGTACAAAAAGGTTAGTGGGAGCACAATTATATTTTTAGTGTTGTATGTTGATGATATATTACTCATAGGGAATGACATACCGCCATTGCAAAATACCAAGATCTGGCTGTCTGAACAGTTCTCCATGAAAGACTTGGGAGAAGCAACTTATATATTAGGAATAAAGATCTATAGAGATAGATCTAGGAAGCTGGTTGGACTTTTCCAGTCTTTGTACATTGATACCATCTTAAAGATACATAACATGGATAATTTCAAAAGAGGCTATCTACCGATAGGCACTGGAATAACTCTCAGTAAGGAGGATTGTCCTAAAACACCTGAAGAGAGAGAACGCATGAGTAGGATCCCATACGCTAGTGCACTGGGAGTTATCATGTATACCATGACATGTACACGTCCTGATGTGGCTTATGCACTTGGAGTGCCTAGCCGATATCAGGCAATCCCGGTAAGGAACATAAAGGTGGTGAAGACCATTCTTAAGTACTTAAGAAGGATTAAAGACCAATTCCTCATCTATAGGGATTCTGAGTTGAAACATGAAGGTTATACTGATGCAAGTTTCTCTTCAGATCGGGATGATAGAAAATCTATTTCTGGTTATGTATTCACCTTAAATGGTGGTCCGCTGAGTTGGAAAAGTTCTAATCAAGCTACAGTAGCTGATTCAGTGACTGAAGCAGAATATATAGCAGCTAGTGAAGCTGCTAAGGAAGCTGTATGGATGAAAAAGTTCTTAACTGAACTTGGTGTGGTTCCTTCAATAGAAGGTGCAGTTCCATTGTTGTGTGACAATAGTGGAGCCATTGCTCAAGCAAAAGAACCAAGATCACACCAAAAGTCTAAACATGTTGTGCAAAGGTATCACTTGATAAGAGAGATCATTGAACGTGGAGGCGACGAGATTCAAAAGGTTGATGGAAAGGAAAATGCTGCAGACCCATTCACTAAAGCTCTTGCCACAAAGGAGTTTTTGACAAGCACAAGTGGAAATTGTTGATGAAGTACAAGAGCAATTGGCTCTAGTGCAAGTGGGAGATTGTTAGGGATATAGTAGATATGCCCCTAGATCCAATATCATATTTGTTGACTTGAACATATTTTTGTGAACGCCATTAGATATAAAAATATATGGCATTTGATATACTTTTATAATTATTATTAATTGTTTGATTAATTTGATAAGGTCCTTGGTTAAATTTTGAGATTTGTCATCGTGATAGAGATCATGATAATGAGAGCAAAGTCTTTTACAATTTAATCTAAATTTGTTCTTGATCGTAGGATTATTAAATTGAACATTAGTAATCCAATTAGATCAATATTTATGTGATCGTATTTATGGGATAAATATTAGTTGATCTCATTAACTAAATCACATAGATAGATGATGCATATAGAGATATGATCATTGAACCGACTCATTGGATAATTCCTAATGGTTAGAATTACCATAACTGTCAATAGGATATTTTCTTGAAGAATCAGATGTAACTGTTTCCTTTGACTTGAGATCGTCATAGTAATTGACAAGTTATTTATTGTGCTTTGATACTAGACACATATGTCCCTAGGGCGATAGTTGAAAGGATATTGGGTATGATTAAATTCTTGTAGAATTAATGATCGATCAAGATGGAATCTGTCAACTCTCGGTAATGAGTTTAAGCTCCATGTTGTCATGAATTATAAACGACCAAACTAAGACCTTGGTCAGAGAAATTGAGTGAAAGAAGAAATAAGTTTCTTTTGTCATTCAATGGTTGATTATATTTGACATGAACACATAGTTGTTCGCCTATTAGGATTGACAGTCGAACCATATCCTAGGGAAATCCAGAGCTATAAAGACAGAAGGAATTATTATATTACTCTTCTACTGGTTCCTGAGAGTAAGATGTATACTTTATGCTATCCGGTCGTTAAGGAGTATTGTTACATGTCACCCTTGATTAGTATATTGATGTGATCAATTTACTACCGGTTTAGTATTGAACCTATGGGGTCGCACACTAACGAGTGTTCTGATCTTTGCTAAAAGATTAATTATTTTATTGTTTCGTAATTAAATTAAAGAATTTAATTAGTCAAACAAATTTAGTTAAGTTTTTTTTATTTGGAATAAGAAAATTGATTATATCTCTTGAATATTGACTAGCTATTGGTTCAAATAATTATCAAAACATATACATATATATACATATACATATATATATACATATATATATATATACATATATATACATATACATATATATATATATATATATACATATACATATATATATATATACATATACATATATATATATATATATACATATACATATATATATATATATATATATACATATATATATATATATATATATATATATATATATATATATATATATATATATATATATATATATATATATATATAGTTGATAATGTTAAATGGCATGCAAAACAAAAGAAGGAAAAGTTTGATATGCTACTGTCGATCATGTAAAATCCATTAGGAATGGGATTTATATTTTCCAATAGTAATTTGTGGAAAAGTCCATTTTGAGAATTGGTCTAATACCATATTCAGTCACCGCCTCAATTCTCCTAAACCTAATGGGAACAAAGTGATGTTTGATGAAATAAATATATCAGTACAACATAAGGCACGAGATATAGGTAAAGAAAGAAACAAGTGAAAGTGGCGTAGAATCAAAAACACTCTTGACAAGAAAATTAGTTTTCTTGGTCTTCACGTTTTAGCTACTATTTTTGGGAAAAATTTTAGCAAAATGTTTCCATTCAATTTTTTTACGGGTTTCATTGATCAAAGAATTGATAGCAAGGATCAGTCTCGGTGTGGATACGCGTAAAATTTTCGCACTATCGAAGAATTTTGAAACGAGACTCTCTTCACCAGGTACGTCTCAGATTTGATCTTTGACATGTAGATAAATTTTAAACACGAAAAGATCTGCCTAGGATTGTAATTGTCTTCCGCTGCGTGTTACGAACACCAATACGCAATCCTACAATTTTTTAATCTCAATTTTCATAAGCAATAAGGTTCAATTAAGTTCCCTTAATTTCATATTGATATGTGGTAAAGGAAATATTCAAATCTATTTTTTTCCTCTCTTTTTCACTTATTTTGTTAGGTACGTAATCTAGCTCTCTTCTCTATATTGCACTTTTAATGGGGTTGTCTGCACAAAAAAACTACGACAACCTCCTCCAATATTTTAGGTTGCAATTTGAACAGTAATATTAAAAATTTCAAACTCATTAAGTATAAAATCGCCATTGACCCAATTGGTGATGGATTATACAAAGAAGCAGAAGCAATGCTAATAGTGAATTCACTTGTAAATTAAACAATTAGTTGTAATAACCTGGTGACGTTCCGACCAGTCGTCTCATGAGTTATCATTCTGTTTCCCTCATTTTCTGCTATCCGTGTCTTGTGTGATCGAGTTGGTTTGGAGTGGTTTCGGTAGGAAACGAGATACTTAGTTTCTTTAAGGAAGGCTTAGTTTTGAAAAGTCAACCGGATGTTGACTAATGTATTAGAGGGATTGGATGTAATTTCTGATTATTCGGATAGCTTCGGGGGGATGAATTGTTGCTTAGGAGTGTGATCGGAAGTGGTTTTGGAGGTCCGGTGTAAAATTAGGCTTGAATTGGCGAAGTTGAAAAGTCAACCGGATGTTGACTAATGTATTAGAGGGATTGGATGTAATTTCTGATTATTCGGATAGCTTCGGGGGGATGAATTGTTGCTTAGGAGTGTGATCGGAAGTGGTTTTGGAGGTCCGGTGTAAAATTAGGCTTGAATTGGCGAAGTTAGTATTTGGGCGATTTCTGATTGATAGGTAAAGTTTTGATCCGAGGCTCGGAATGGAATTACAAGAGTTGCAACATCTACGTTATGTGATTTGGGATGTGTTTTCAAAATTTGAGGTCAATCGGAAGTGATTTGGTTGGTTTTTTTATCAAATGCGTGTTTCGTAAGTTTTAGAAGAACTTAGGCTTGAGTTCGAAGTAATTAGATGGTTTTGGCCTTGTTTGAGGTGTTATAATGATTGGAACAAGCTTGAGTGATATTTTAGGATGCGTTGGTGCTTTTGGTTGAAGTCCCGGAGGCCTCGGGGTGAATTCGGATGGCTAAACGGGAAGTTTTGGACTTAGGAAAAGGCAGAAAATGCAGCATTCAATGCAACAATCAATGAAGCAGGTTTTTGGTCTTCGCAATCACTGGAGGTCCCTTGCGATCACATAGAAGGAAAAATGGGTGGCTCGAGTCGCTCTTCGCGTTCGCAGCCTGGGGCTCGCGATCGCATAGTGCTAGGAGCTAGTGCTTTGCATTTTCACAGGTGTTCTCGTGTTCGCATAGTTAGAATTGAGGGCCCAATGGAGTTAGTCTACGAGTTCGCAGGAGAGTTGTTGCATTCGCGTAAAAGGGGGAGCTGCGGACTTGCTTTTGTGGACCTGGGGCCGCGTTCGCATAGCATATTTTGGGAGGTATTGGAATTTGCTCTTCGATATCACGAGCCTGGGGCTACGGTCGCATAGAAGGAAATATTGCTGGGCAGAAGGGTTTTCTATAACATTTCCTCCGCGAGTCTAAGTTATTTTTCCACCATTGTTGATCATTTTGAGAGATCTTGGACGGGAATTGAAGACGTATTCGAAGTGGGTTAATTGGAGGTAAGTTCAATAAATTAAAAACGTGATTTAATTGTGGAATTAACCTTTGAATTCATGGAAATTTAGCTAAAGAGGGAAGAACTAGGGCTTGAGTTTTTGATATTTCAAATTGGAATTTTAGGAAGCATTTGAACTCGGATTTGAGAGGTTTTGGTATGTATGGACTTGTGGCGAAATAAGGAACCCGTTGATGTGAAAATTTCTGAATTTTGAGCAGTGGGATCGGGGATCGAATTTTGTTAATTTCAGGATTTTTCATATTTTTCGATTGGGTTTTGTTCCCTTGGCATATTGTGACATATTCGTTGTGGTTTTGGTTAGATTCGACGTGAGTAGGCTGATTTGAGAGGCAAGGGCATAGCGAGCTCGAGCTTTAGACTTTTTGAAATGAGTATTGATTGTAAATGATGTCGTAAGGATTTGAAACCCCAGGTTTGCACAACGTATTGCTATTTAAGTTGAGACACACGCTGTATGATGAGCGTGGGGTCTGTTAATAAGGGGGATTGTGACTTGGACCATCCCTTTGATAATTTTACCGCATTTGACTAAGGCTTGTTTACTATCATTATGATTTGGGCTAGTTCCATGTTTGGGGCCTTGTGCCGACCTGTAGAAGCCTTAGGGGCATTTTTAATGATATTGTTAAAAATCATATCCTCAGTCAAGTTTCTAATTGTTTAAAACAATATGAACTGGTTTTTGAAATGCTAATCCTATATTAAAGAAATATGTGGGCTGAGATCCCTACCTTATATTATCGTGCCCGAGAGGCTATGATTATAATGACTGAGAGGGGTTGAGAACCCGGTAGTGATGATGTTATATATGTTATCGATCGGGTTGCGTGCCGCAACAAGTACATATATGGATCAGGTTGCACGCCGCAGCAAATGTATATGTGGATCGGGCTGCACACTGCATCAATATAGCGCTTGGGCTGTAGGAGCCTCTTCCGAAGTCTGCGCATCCCTAGTAAGCGCAATAGACTAAATTATATGGATCGGGCTATGCGCCACACGATACATATATATATATATATATATATATATATATATATATATATATATATATATATATATATGATTTCAGTTATTGTGAAAGTGTATATGGATTTAGTGCTAATAATAAATAATAATTAACAAATCATGAGCAGGATTAGCGGGTTTATAATTGCTAAGTACCTGATAAACTACTTGTTTACCTGATTTAAAGAGATTTCCCTGGTTTACTCATTATTTTTACCGTTTTAAGTTTTTTTACTGCTTTAATATAGAACTATTTTGTGCCTTTACATGATTTCATCATGTCAACCATTATTTATGATTATTACTCACTGAGTCAAAGTACTCACATTACTCCTTGTACCGTGTGTGTATATCCACGTGTCCCTGAGGTGTAGTGCGAGCTTTCCAACAATTCAGTTCCCACCAGAGTTATCGAGGTAGCAACATGGCGTCCGCATACTAGATGTTCTCCCTTTATCTTATACGTTTCAGTACTCTAGACTATCTATGTATTAGGAGTTGAAATCTTGTATTAGAAGCTCAGACTTGTGACACCAGATCTTTTGGGCTTTTGTATAGATTATTATTATGGTTTCCGCACATTTCATTTTTTATTTCAGACTTCAATTTATCCCTGTTCAGTATTTAAATTCTATTAGTCGGTATTGAACGCTAATAGAAATGGATTGTGAGTGTTAATTGGTCGGGCTTGCTTAGCATTATGTTGGACGCCATCACGATCGGGGTTGTGGTCGTGACTAACCCGACCTGTCCTTTTAAGCTTTAGAGTTCCGTTCAGTGGCCGAGTTTTTGAGTGGCTTCATATCGTATATTATGACTTATGTGCATGATGATTTTGGTTTAGAACAATTTGGGATTTGCGTGCATGATTAGTTTCAATTTCTGAGAAATTCAAGATTGATTTGGAAAAATATTTCCATTTAAGAAGCTTAAGTTTGAAATGTTAATCAAGGTTTGAGTTTTGTAACAACGACACTGGAACGGTGTTTTGATATCCGATAGGTTTGTATCATGCTTTTAGACTTGGGTGTATTCCCAGAAGCGAATTCAGAATTCCCTAGGTTGATTTGACAGTGGTTAGTCTTTATGGATATCGGGTTCTGATGTTTGTTTTGGGACTTAGAATATGTCTGTTTTTGTTATTTCGAACTTCTCCGCAAGGTTTGGTATCACTCTGAGATGCTTTGATAGGAATCATATGCGTGGTTGTGATTTTAGAAGTTACTGGATTTAATTGTAAATTTCATGTGTTTTGATGTCTAATTTATGGTTCTAGATATTGACTACCTCTAACCCCACGGGTTCATATATGTGTTTATTTTTAAATCTGAGTCTAATTCTACTCTCAAATTCCAAATTCATTTTTCAAAACACAGAAAAAATTCCTAAAATTTCTCTTTGACTGTCACGAAATTTAATGTTAAATCTCATGTATGATCATGTAATATACTTGAAAAAAGATCAAAAACACTTATTTATTGATTGTGGGTAAAAATCCCCTCTACAAATCCCCTCCTACCAAGTCTAAAATTGTAAAATTTGAAAATGAGACCAAAATCACGTCTTCTAGCCCTTTTCTTCAGGTGCAAATGTCGCAATTGTGAATGCAAACAAACCATCATAAATGTGTGTAATGGTCCGGCTAGTTGTTTTGATAGTTGTAGCCCTATTTCTCCATTGCTTCTCATTTTGTGCTTTACAATTGTTATATAACATACCTGATTAGTCGGTTCGGGTCTGGGAGGATTTTGGAATGAATTGAGACACATAGTCTCATAATGGAAAGCTTAAGTTAAAAAGGTTGATGGAATGTAGACTTACATGTAAACAACTTTGGATTGGAGTTTTGATGGTTTCGTCAGCTTTGTTTTGTGATTTTGGACATAGGAGCGTGCCCGGATTATGATTTGGAGGTCTGCAGTTGAATTAGACTTGAAATGGAAAAAGTTGAAAATTTGAAAAGTTTGACCACGAGTGAAATTTTTGATATCAGATTCGGATTGGAATTTCGGAAGTTAGAGGAGGTCTGCGGTGTTATTTGTGGCCTGTGTGTAAAATTTGGGATCAATCAGATGTGATTCGATAGGTTTCGATACCGTTTGTGATAATTAAAAGTTCAAAGTTCAATAGGCTTGAATCCTTGTGGGATTCGTATTTTTGATGTTGTTTAAGGAGCTTTGAAGGCTCGACTAAGTTCGTATCTTGTTTTGGGATTTGTTTGTACGTTTGGTTGAGGTCCCCTGGCTTCGAGTGAGTTTCGGATGGTTAACAAATCATGTTTTGAACTTAGAGAATTGCTGAAGTTGGATGTTACTGGGGTAATCACATCTGCGGAAGTCTCATCCCAGGTACGAGCTTGCAGAGAACAGAAGAAGCCTTGGGAAAGGTGTGTGCAGTGGTCACAGGTGTGAAGTATTCGAGGCACCTACTTGGCTACAGTATAGACGCATGTTGGGTCTGCAAGAGCGGATGGTTGGGCTACAGGTGCAGAGGAAACCACAGAAGCCGGCGTGGAGTCGCTCCTGCGAAGCCGCAGAAGCGGCTAAGTTGATCGCAAAAGCGAGATTGCTGTGCAGACTATTTAAAAATGCAGGTTCCAAGACTGTTTGCGAGAGGGATTTCGAAAGGGATTCTTGAGGCGATTCCTTGTGGTTAATTTTATTCAATAATTATGTGTCTCCAATTATATTCCCAACTAGTTTATGTATTTTTAGGTGTAATTTGGGGCTTTGAGACTAGGGATTTGGAGAGTATGATTTAGAGATTTGAGTGGCGATTTGGTGTCGGATTTTGATAAAATTTGGTATGATTAGACTCTTGTTTGAATGAGCTTCCGAGTTTTGAGACTTTTTTTGGATTTCGTGATGTGGGACCAAGGGGCCTGCTTTGAGCCAATTTTTGGATTTTGATTAATAATTTTGTATTTTCTTGTGAAATTGATTCCTTTAGCCCATGTTGATTGAATTGTATGGCTTGTGGCTAGATTCGGGATATTTGGAGGCTGAATCACAAGGCATATGTGTATTGCATAGAGACTTGCTCGGATTGAGTTAAATAACAATTCTAAATTTGTTTATGAGGGTATGAAAGCCCAAACTATGTGTCATGTGATTTGTTATGAAGTTATGCACATGTCATTAGCGATTTACAAAGCATCGTTAGCGGCTTGCAAAGCATCTTTAAGGATTCAAAAAGCACCTTAGTAATTCACAAAGCACGGCTAGCAGTACTTAGAGCGTCGTTTATGATTTTCAATGCGTCGTTAGTGCTATTAGAGATTCAAAAACACTGTTAGTAAGATATACTTAGTATTTTATTGTAAAGGATTCAAAATGCACACACATTCTCGTTGGGTTGGAATATTTGGTTTTAGTTGAGCTCTTTATGATTAACACCAAATTAAATTATATATATTGATGTTATTATTCAAACATAACATGAAATCTTGTTAAGTCAAACGAATAAAAGTTTGCTTTTTTTCCCAATCAATTGACCTGAGTTTTCTGTTTGGTTTGATCGTATGATTTTTCTTAAATATTTCTAGCTATTACTCTTGCAAAAACTCTCACTTTGGACAAAGTTTTAGAAGTAAGTAAAGAATATCATTTTAGTTCAAACTTTCATACATGAGCAATTTACGTCAAAGAGTCAATAGGTTTAGTCAAAATAGTCTCAGATTTAATTTATATAGTTATCTACCAATTATGGCAATTAGAAGGACATAATTTGTTTGATGCTTTTAATGAATTTATTAGAAATGAATCTGAATTTATATTACTTGTCAAACATCAAAAGGAAATTAAGAGACTCACTTTCCAAAGTAATTCCTGCAGAATAAGAATGTGTTACCTTAGTATTAGATTTAATTTCTTTAGTTTATGGAAATGACTTAAAGTTATTTATCTTGGTTACTATATCGTCCTCAGCTGAAAATTTGGTGCATGTCTTTTGCTTCCCTATAAATACATTGCTAAAGTAACAGCTAAGACATTAATAATAGCAGTCATATAGTTACAATAGTGCTACAACAATACTTCGAAGACAATGGAGAAGTCAACATTTCTTATGTTTTTCTTGGTCTCTTCTTTGCTTATATTGATGTAACGACTCGGCCGGTCATTTTAACAATTTAAGCTTTATTTGGCGGTGTAAGATCTTGAACAACTTCATAATATGTGTATCGGCTTGTGTGCATGCTTGAGTTCTGTTAACGGATAATTCAGAGTCAAATCGAAAGAAGGAATCTACTTTTGGAAGTTTAAGTGGTGAGAATTTGACTGGAACTCGACTTTTGAGTAAAAGGTATCGAAATAGATTTTGCATGATCTCGACAGCTTCGGATGGTAATTTTGGACTTAGGCGTACGTCCGGATCCGGATGTGGAGGTCCGTAGGATAATTGGAGGCATTTGGGAGAAAGTCGGAAAAAATGAAGTTTGGAAAATGGAGAAGTTTGACCCGTAGTTTACTTTTGTGTTATCAGAGATGGAATGTGATCTCGGGAGTTGAAAAAGCTCTGTTATGTTATTTGGGACTTGCCTGTGAAATTTGGGGTCATTCCTGGTTGATTTGATAGGTTTCGGCGCGAGTTTTGGAAGTTGGAAGATTTGAAATTTTCTAAGCGCAATTCATGGTTTGATTTGTGGTCTCGGCATTGTTTGATATATTTTGCGACCTCGACAAGTCCGTATTAGGTTATATGACTTGTTTGTGTATTTAGGCGGGGTTCCGTGGGCCTCGGGTGTGTTCCGGACGGGCTACGGGTCATTTTTCCCAATTTTGGAACTGTTATTTTCTTATTCTAGTATCCTCCTTCGCAACCGCAAACACCCTTTTGCATTCGCGATGCTTTGTTGCTGACCACCCCAAAATCCTTCTTCGCGTTTGCATCCATCCTCTCGTGTTCGCAAAGTTCTGCCCTTTTCCCTTCTTCACGTTCGTGTCTGTCCCATCGTGTTCGCGTAGTAAAAAATAGGAGATGGGCACTGCTGGTCATTTACTCTTCGCTCACCTCCTTCTTTCCGCATTTGCGTAGGTTCCTGCTTCTTATTATTCGCATTCGCAGCCCTTTGCTCGCGTTCGCATAGGGTCATCCTGGCAGCCTTCATTTTTATACTTCGCGAACACGTGCACCCTTCCGCGTACGTGTTGCTTTATGACCTGGGCTAAATAAATAGTACTCTATTCCGGGGGTTTGCCATTTTCACTATTTTGGAGTCCTAGAGCTCGATTTTGGGTGATTCTTTGTGAGTTTATCAAGCAAACGATTGGGTAAGTATTCTTCACTATAATTGATTATATTCCATGATTTTGTCTTCATTTTAATCATTTAATTTGTGATTTGGGTTTAGAAAAATGTTTGCTTTTGAAGAAAATATTTGAAATAAAACATCATGATTTGAAGGGAGAAATGGAATCAGAATTTGATAATTTTGTATGGTTGAACTCGTATCAAAATGGGAATTCGATTTTTGAAAAAAAAAATTGGGTTTCGAGGTGCGGGCCCGGGAGTCGACTTTTGGTTTGATTATTAGAGGTTGATAAAGATTGAGGCTTGATGATACGGAATAGTTTCTTATGTGTTTTATTTATGCTTTAAAGTCAATTTGGTTAGATTTGAGCCGGTATCAATTTTTCGTCTTTGAGGTAAGTATCTTGCCTAACCTTGTGTGGGGGACTTACCCTTAGGGTTTGAGTCTACTATGTTAACTGTAGTTTGTGTACACGAGGTGACGAGTGCCTGCTCAGACTTATTTGTGAAAATTTGACCTTTTAGGGTTCTTAGATCTTTATATTCACTATGTATGAATGTGTAACTGATATGCTTGAGTTTCATGCTTACTAGTTTCACTTCTACATGCTCTAATTGGAAATAATTTTATAATTGGAATTCTTTATGATTCATTCTTATTACCTATTTGACTTTTATTTTGCTTAGCTGGAGATTTTTACCTCTTCTATTTTCATGTTATCTTTCATAAATTTTTGTCTTTATTGGAAATTATTATTATTATCTCTCCTATAATTTATTAGTCTTAATTGAGGAAATTATTATTATCTCTCCTATAATTTATTAGTCTTTCCATTGCTCATCGTTAATTGAAATTGTTGTATATCCTTCGTAATTTTCCCAACCTTAAAATAAGTTTAGATATCCAATATTTAGTTGGCATTCCCTTATTTTGGAATTAATTTATTAGTGTTAGCCTACTTGTTGTTGAACTACATATTGTGAGATCGTTAATCCATATTATTTTCACTCTTGTTGAGTTGTTCTTATTACGCTTAATATTCTCTATTGTGATTATTCCTTGTGAGCTAGTTTTACCGTCTCCTTGTGATCGAAAGTTCTCGAGTTGATTTACTTGTCGTGTTCTTGTATATATTGTCATTGTTGGTAATGTACTTGTTGTGGTGGTGCATGAGGTTTCTTCCATGCAGTTGCTTTTGTGGGGTTGCACGAGGTTTCTACCGTGCTATTGCTACTATAGATATATTGCACATGCAGCGTGACAAGGCGGGATATGTATATATGCTTATATGTGGGTTGCGCATGTAGCGAAACAAGGTGTGAACATTATGATGCACATGTAGCGAAATAAGGCAAGCATCCACTATATTATTATTATTATTATTACACAGGTGGCGAGACAAGGTAGGCTATGTCAGGGATTGACAGAGGATGAACAGGAGGTAAGTATCTTGCATCTTAAAGAAAAGATTAAATTTTTGTCTAAAGAAAGGTTGGCTGAGCTATTATTGGACTTCATTGATGAGTATGACATAATTAACAGTGAGAAGAGTGTTTTTTCTAGGGAATGTATTATCCTAGAAGCAAAGTGCAAAATATTAGAGTCTAGGGATAATGAGAGTAAAAACACAAATGCTGAGTTGAAGAACCGTGTTTTTTAACTTGAAAATACTATCCTAGAACTCATATCTAAAAATATTAAATTGAAATTAGGGACAGTAAAGAAAATAGTTGATCAATCATTCCTCACACTAGAAGAAAATTTAGGAAAAATTAAAGATAAATTGATTAAGGCTCTAAGGGAAGATTTAGGAAAGGTAAAGCATGAACTAGAAAGAACATGCAAATGGAACAAGGCTTCTGATGCACTCTCCTGGGTGCAAGAACATCACAACAGCAACAAGAGAGGACTTGGGTTGGGCACAAGCTCCAAAATGGGATCCCAAAAACAAGTACCTCACACTTCATGAAAATAAGATCTGTACACACTGTGGTAAGACTGGCCACTACAAAAATGAATGAAATGCAAAAGAAAAGGCTAGTCAAAAGAACAAAGCTTTTGTTCAAGAAAAACACAAACTTCTTGGTTGGGCAAAGAAAACTTTAATTCAATTTTTTGCCCATAGAAAGGGTTCCAAACTAGTTTGGTTTCCTAAGACTAACCCATGATTTTATTTTACAGGTCCAAGTGAATGGGAGTAGCCAAATATAGTACATGGATAGTGGCTGCTCAAAACATATGACCGGGAACAAAGACCAGTTCCTTTCACTTGAGAACCTAAAAGGAGGTAATGTCTCCTTTGGAAATGGAAATAAAGGTGAGATCATTGAGATTGGAAAGGTAGGAAAGACTGAATCTCATTCTATTTAGAATATCTATTTGATAGATGGCTGGAAATATAGCCTGATAAGTGTGTCACAACTATGTGATAGAGGTAATATTTTAGCTTTCACCTCTACAAAATGCTTTGTGATTAACTTTACTACTGACAAGATTTATTTGCAGGAAAAGAGAGTTGACAATATTTACATAGTAAATTTGTCAACTCTCTCTGAAAATGAACTCACTTGCTTAAGTGTGTTAATTAATGATCCCTTCCTTTGGCACAAAAGACTTATTCATTCCAGTTTAAATGAATTGAACAAATTAGTCTCTAAAGACTTGGTGATATGGTTACCTAATATCAAGTTTAAGAAAGACAAAGTTTGTGAGGCATGTGCAAGGTGGAAGCAGGTAAGGTCATCCTTCAAACCCAAGAATCAAACCCAAGAAAATGGTAAGTAAGTCCAAGACGTTTGAACTCGTTCATATGGATCTCTGCAGTCCAATGAGAACCATAAGTAGAAGTGAAAAGAGATATGTAATGGTGCTTGTTGATGATTATCTAGATTTACCTGGGTGCTGTTTATAACCTCTAAAGATGAAGCATGTGAGATGTTCACTGCTTTTGTTAGAAAAATTCAGAAACACTTAGAAAATCAACTTGCATCCATTAGGTCTGATTATGGAATTGAATTTGAAAATGCAAAGTTTGGTGAATTTTGTAATGAAAATGGAATAGATCATAATTTCTCTGTTCCTAGGACCCCTCAGCAAAATTGGGTAGTTGAAAGGAAGAACAGGACCCTTGAGGATATGGCAAGGACCTTGCTTCTTTCCAGTAAACTAACTCACAGCTTCTGGGAAGAGGCTATAAACGTTGCATGCTACATAATCAATAGATGCACGACTATACCTCTTGTAGAGAAAACTCCCTATGAGTTACTTAAAGGGAGAAAACCAAACATTTTCCATCTTAGGGCTTTGGTTGCAAGTGCTATGTGCACTATATTGGCAAAGACTCCCTAGGTATGTTTGATCCTAGAAGTGGTAAGGGAGTATTCTTAGGATATTCTTCACATAGCAAAGCATATAATATTTTTAATAAAAGAACTCTGTGTGTAGAAGAAAGTGTACATATTGTATTTAATGAATCAAACATTCTTTGTGAGACTGAAATGGTGAAACAATTGAGTGAAGCCACAGAATAAGTCAAAGTGGCATCAAAGGAAGGAACAGGTGATGGAACAGGTCCTTCCAATCAGGACAACCAGACAAAGGGAACTAATCTGAGAGAAATTGAACAAAACTCTCTGAAGGAACCTGTACTTGAACCTGTTCCTCAGCAACAGAACAATAAAGAAGCATCTAGCAGGAACTAGCTGGTGGGGAAATCTTAAAAATACCTAAGCTCTCATATCATTGAGAACATCATCAATGATCCAACATCTGGAGTGAAAACTAGATCTCAACTGAAGAATCTATGTGGATTTGATGATTATCTTTCCATCATTTAACAGAAGAATGTTGTTGAGGCTTTGCAGGATGCAGATTGGGTCAATGCTATGCAGGATGAACTCAATCAATTTGAGCAAAGTCAAGTCTGGCATTTGGTTCCAATGCCCAAGAACAAATCGGTCATTGGGACAAAATGGGTCTTCAGGAACAAACTAGATGAAAATGGAAAGGTTACAAGAAACAAGGCAAGGCTGATGTTTCAAGGCCACAGTCAAGAGATAGGTATTTAATATGATGAGACCTTTACTCCAATTGCTATAATTGAAGTAATTAGACTCATCATAGCCTTTGCAACACATATGGAATTCACTCTTCATCCAATGGATATCAAAAGTGCCTTCCTAAATGGCTACCTCAAGGAAGAATGGTTTGTAAAACAACCTCCATGATTTGAAAGCAAGGAGTATCCTAAATATGTGTACAAGCTAGATAAGGATCTATACGGTCTCAAGCAGGCCCTAAGATCTTTGTGTGAAAGATTGTAAAAATTCCTACTGGAGCATGGGTACAAAAGAGGTAAAATTGACAGCACTTTGTTCCTGAGGGATAAAGGTAAAGATCTTCTTGTTGTACAAATATATATTGACGACATAATATTTGGGGGCCACTACAGATATGTTGAGTAAGGACTTTGCAAAATAAGGGGAACTGAGTTTGAAATAATGCTGTATTTTGTCCCGGACCCGGGCCTAAATGGGCTTCACGGACCGGGCTTCGTGGGCCTGGGCTTCGTGAGCATGGGCTCTGGCGGTCTCGGGCATCGTGGGCTCAATGGGTGAGACCAGCCCGTGACGGGCCTAAGCCCATGTTGTCCTGGGCTTAGCGGGCTGGGCTTCGTGGGCCTGGCGGGCTTTTTTGTAATTTTTTTGTTTAAGGTAATATCTTGTACAGTAGTTATTAGTATAGTATATAATATACTAGTATAGAATATATTTATAGTATACTAGTTATTAGTATAGTATATATAATATATATTTCATTGTATATTGTATTGTAGTAATTAGTATATATTGTATGTTATGTATATATATATATATATATATTCCATTATATATTTTCTTGTAGTATATATTGTATGTTATGTATATATATTCTCTAATATATTTTCTTGTATTATATATATTGTGTCTTATGCATATATATTATAACTTATATAGTTATATATTTTATTGTAGTATATATATTGTATCTCTTATGTATATATATTCTCTTATATATATTGTATCATATGTATATATGTTATTATTTATATATTTTCTTGTAGTTTAGGTTGTGTGTTATGTATATATATTCTCGTATATATTTACTTGTAATATATATTGTATGTTATAATATATATATATATATATATATATATATATATATATATATATATATATATATATATATATATATATATATATATATATATATATATATATATATATTTGTAGCTTATAAATAATTCGAAGTAAAGACAAAGAAATATTGAGAAAAAAGATATTCAAGGGTATGTCTTATAATTTTTATTACCAAAAATGACATATCTTTCTTAGTCTTCCTTCCCCCAATGGAATGAGCACAACAAAGTACTAATACCACCATTAAAAAAAAAACTAAAAGAAGATGTGCCAAAGTACAACTTACATTATAATCTAAATTGTATCTCTAACAAATCTCATAAATCCGTCAAGGTTGGGAGGAGGTTGTGTTGGTGGTGGTGGAAAAGAAGCTTATTCATCACCACTTTCGGGCGAAGCCGAATCCTCCGCAAGTTCCTCTATCATTTCTTCATAAGCTTCATCTATCGCCGGTTATGCTTATGCAATTTCAAAGTTTCTTCTTTCCAAGAGGATCCAATCTCTAAAAAGTACCGATTTTTCCAAGCTATCCCTCATCGACGCTCTATGATCACCTATTTGCAGTCTTGCTTGGCTGAAAGCGCTCTCCGATGCAACAGTTGAAGCTTGAATTGATAAAATATCCCGAGCCATCCTTGCAAGAACCGGAAAATATTTTTCCCTTGACTTCCACCATTCAAAAAGATCAAAAGAGCCGTCTGGATTCTCCTTTCAAGTTTCTCAGAAAAATAAACTTGAAGCTTATTTAGATGTGAAGTTTCATCATAATTATCACCTTGAGAACCCCGGAACTCCGTCCAAGATTTAAGAGTTGTTAAGCCCGCAACTCTTTTAGACGATTGTGAGCTAGACGAACTAGGGGTTGGAATATTTGGCCTGGCATGCTCTAAGGCAAGTTGATAAGCATTATAAACTGTTTGAGCATTAATTTTAATTGATGCTTTTGCATTTGCAAGTGTAGCAACTTCCTCGTTTGAAAGATCAAAAACCTTATAAATATTTGAATACCAAAAATGAGGACCTCCCAAATTCATTGTAGGATTTAACATTGCAGCAACACCAAAAATAGGATGGATAGGAAAAAAATATTTTTTAAATTTTTGTTTCATTTCATTTATAGCAAGTTCTTAAATATCCTCACCCTCGCCAAATTGTCTCATGAAATCCCACAGTCGGCGAAATTGTTTGCTCAAAAGTTATTTTATACTTTATGAGTGTGAAAAAATACAAATAAATCAAGGAAAAATCATAGCAAACCATAATAATCCTTAGGATCAAACGAAAGAAGCGAAAATAAGTACTCAGAATTAGGAGAGGAAACATTAAAAGCTTTTACAGATAATATTGATTTGGTTTGCCTCTCCATGGAGAGGTTCAAGAGCCTTTATGATGGTGAAATAGGCCGTGGCCTTATTAGTCGAATCAGATAGAGTTAAATATCATTGGCTCTGAGCGATCATACGCCTTATTAATTATGACTTAACTTAAATCGAAATTAATTTAGTTAATTACCGTGGGGTCGGATTCCGAACCCATACACTAATCCTATTATATTTCGTTACCAAATAACAATAACGATATTCATCAAGCTCTCTTCTACATGTTATAAAATAGAAGGTGTAATCTACAAAAGCAACAAAAAGACCCCCCCCCCCCCCCCACCCACCACCAATCTAATCCTTAAAACTCAGCAGAGAAGCAACAAAAAGGACGCCCCCCTTCCCCCCACCCACACATACCTTTTTTTGTATCGTTTTTTTTTTTTTTTTAAATATGAAACATGACTTCTGCCTACAAATTTTGAAAACTATCATTTATTGATAACATTTATTATATTATTACAAAGCATATTCCTTAACATAAATAAATTTGGTACAAATTATTTTTATAATGAGCTACATAATATACCATCAGATAACTGAGAAGACGAAGCAACATTGCCACAAAATAATAAATGGGCTCTTTTATAAAATTCAAAAGTTTGGGATAATTTTTTAAAAACTTAATAGTGCGGATTTTGTGATTTAGGTTTTGGATTTTAGTAATTTGCCAAAATGTAGACAAATCTATATCTTAATATGTATTTGCCAAAAAAACAAACAAATATATTTTGGTAAAATCCATAGCCAAGCTGATCCGAAAAGTTACTCTTGAATTATTGTATTAATAGGCTCACCATTTTAGAGAACATAGAGAGACTCTCAATTAGAATTTGAATCCTCAAATAAAATAGAATAAGAAGTTGAATTACATCATTTCAAGGAAAGCCAAAAAATTAGTTTGAATTAATAAATAGATGCTGAAATAAATTTCTCATAAATTGTGGATGGAATTAAGTATACGTTTAACCATTACGTCAAAAAACTAAAGATGAAGTACCTTAATATCTGCTAAGTTTTAGGAAAATCCAATAACAAACACGAATTATATATAACAACAATAATTACACATAATCTCTCACCATCAACTAATTCAATATTTGTCTCATGAAATTTAATCTAAATTTAATCTATACTATAAGACGAACAGCGTAAACCATATACACAACTACACGCTTTGTAACAAATAGTCAATATTCATTACTTAATTTTCTAGCACCTGTCAAAGTTGGTACTCCCTCTGCTCTATTTAATATGACTCTTTTCTTTTTATTTTGTTAAAAAAACATATTTTTACATTTTAAAATTTTCATTTTATCCTTAATAACAACTATTACTTTCATAAATTTTATGATATATTTAAGATTATAAAAGTACTGGCCATGCTTACTTCATCTTCACTTCTTGCTTATACACCTGCTGGACTATCTATCCTTCCTTATAACAATTTAATTTTATTTTAAAATTTTATGCTTAGTCAAAATATTCTAGTCTGTAACAGCTTGTTTGGAAGATTATCATTTATTGTATTGTATTGTATTGTTACTTTAATACAATATTTGTATTACTTAAATTTTATTGTATCCTATCGTCGAATCTATCGTACAAAATGATCGAAAGTGTTACTTTATGGAACTATCGATTTGGCGTGATGGCATCGTTACCTCATTTTTTTTTGGCAAAATACCTTACCACCCCTAAGCTTGTTACGGATTATTAGTTACACTCTTACACTATTTGTAGTCTTAGTTACCCTCTCAACTAGGCCATTCGAGACTCATTACCCCTAGACACTTAGGTGGCAAATTGTGTGGGTGCACTCGTCTGCCACGTGAATTTTTTGTCTATGTGATATTTTTTGAAAAAATATATTTTTATCTTTTTAAGTTTGTCATTTTTTAGATAATTTTTTTCAAATACAATTTATAATAAAACTTTGACAGAACTATGTTATTTAGGCTAATACTTTTTATTTGGCTAAAAATAATAAAGCTTTAGTTAATCTTTTTTTGAATTTGACCTGAAAATAAAGATTTTGTTATAAAATAGAAGTCTATTTAGAGTGAATGTCTAAGAGTTTTAGCTTGAAGCTAAGTCATTCCTCTTCCTATAAATAGAGGGTCTTACCCCATTGTAAATCACCCCAAGTATTAATAAGAATACTTCTCTCTCTCCCTATTCTCTCTCTGTATTGTTTTTATTCTTGCATTATTGTTCTTGTCTTTATATTATTTCATAACACGTTATCAGCACGAGACTCTACCATCTCAAGAACCATTCTCGAAAAATCTAAGGTATTTTCCTCTTCCTAATTTAATTTTCGATTATGTCTGACATTACGAAAAGAAAGTTCGTTGCCCTTGAAATTTCGGGGAAGAACTATATGACATGGGTGTTGGATGCTGAAATCCACTTAGATGCTATGGGTCTCGGAGACACCATCAAAGATAGAGAAAAAGCATCCACCCAAGAATGTGCGAAGGCCTTGATTTTCTTGCGCCATCACCTTGATGAAGGTTTGAAGATTGAATATCTCACCGTCAAGGATCCACTCGTCTTGTGGAACGGCTTAAAGGAGAGATATGACAACCTGAAGTTGGTCACTCTGCCACAAGCACGATATGATTGGGCTCATCTGAGGCTCCAGGACTTTAAGTCCGTTTCTGAATATAATTCTGCAATGTTCAGAATTACTTCTAAATTGAAGCTATGCGGGGATAATATCTCCGATTATGATATGCTTGAGAAAACGTTTACAACGTTTCATGCCTCCAATATAGTACTGCAACAACAGTACAGAGAGAAAGGCTTTACAAAGTACTCTGAACTGATTTCTCTTCTACTAGTGGCTGAGCGAAATAATGACCTGCTCATGAGAAATCATGAAAATCGACCCACTGGGTCTACACCACTGCCTGAAGCAGATAAGGTGCACTCTCATTATGCCAAACATGAAAAGGACCATGGTCATGGTCGTAAACGGGGTCATAGCCAGGGACGTAGACAAGGAAGAAATTCCAATGAAGTCCGTCAACCCCCAAGGAGAGATAACCGCCGAAAGCAGAAACGGGGTCATGAAGATCCTAAGGCAAATGGTTCAGAAACTATATGTTATCGTTGCGGTGGGAAAGGGCACTGGTCAAAGACTTGCCGTATACCAAGACACTTGGTTGACCTTTATCAAGCATCTCGAAAGAGAAAAGGCCCTGAAACAAATTTTGTCTATGACGACGATGAGGACATCACCCACCTGGATGTGGCAGACTTCTTTGAGCAACCCGAAGGGAAAATAGACCACCTAATCGGCGATGGGTCCGTAATGAAAGAAGATGGAGTTATTTGATTTTGTTCTACTTATTTGTATAAACTAATAGTCATTAGTATTAGCTCGTATTAGTTAGTTCATAAAGCAATGTTAGCAGTAGTTCTTTAGAATATCTTCAATATGTTCAAATATCAATAATATTTTTATTTTTCAGTAGGGGTAATCGACTAGCCTGAAAAACTAGTCGATTATCAACTATTTTCGCATTAAAACTGAAAAACAATTGATCAACAATCGATTGTCTTTGACTAACAATCGATTGTCATTAAGACAGTGTAATCTGGAATTTTTCAAAATAGCCAACAATTGATTGTCCATGCATAACAATCGATTGTCTTGAAACAGTGTATTCTGGAATTTTTCAAAATAGCCAACAATCGATTGTCTATGCATAACAATCGATTGTCTTGAAACAGTGAGGTCGAATTTTTCAAAATAGCCAACAATCGATTGTCCATGCATAACAATCGATTGTCTTGAAACAGAGGTCGAATTTTTCAAAAATAGCCAACAATCGATTGTCTATGCATAACAATCGATTGTCTTAAGACAGTGATCTGAAATTTTTCAAAATAGCAAATAATCGATTGTGTGTGTTTAACAATCGATTGTCAATGTTCAAAAATCGATTGTTTGTAAGTAACAATCGATTGTTTGAAGAAAAAGTTTAAACTAAAATTTTCAAACTGCAAAGTAATGGATAACATATCTGATTTTGTTAGTCAACTGTTAGCAGCAGATTTTGAAAATATTATGTGACACAAAATTGATTGAAGGCTCCGGAAGAGCAATTGTAACTCTGCCCAAGGGCACGACGTTAATCATAGAGAATACAATGTTCTCCTCCAAGTCTAAGAGAAACTTGTTGAGTTTTAAAGATGTACGCCGGAATGGCTATCATATTGAGACAATGGATGAAGATAATCTTGAATATCTCGTCATCACAAAGAATGTCTCCGGCCAAAAGAGGGTTATTGAGAAATTCCCGTCTTTATCTTGTGGCCTGTATTGGACAAGAATTAGTGCAATTGAGGCACATTCAACAGTAAACCAAAGGGTTACTGATTCCAATACCTTTGTACTTTGGCATGATCGATTGGGACATCTAGGATCGGTCATGATGAGACGGATTATAGAAAGCTCATATGGGCATCCGTTAAAGAATTTTAAAATTCTTTCGAATAATGAATATCCTTGCACTTCGTGTTATCAAGGCAAGTTGATTATCAGGCCATCACCAACAAAGGTTGGGACTGAGTCACCCACGTTTCTGGAACGTATACAAGGGGACATTTGTGGACCTATTCACCCACCTAGTGGGTCGTTTAGGTATTTCATGGTCTTGATAGACGCATCCTGTAGATGGTCTCATGTGTGCCTATTGTCATCACGCAACCTTGCGTTTGCGAAATTAATGGCACAAATAATTCGACTACGAGCACAATTTCCAGATAATCCAATCAAGTCCATTAGACTGGATAATGCTGCTGAGTTTACATCCCAAGCATTTAATGATTATTGCTTATCAATCGGGATAAAAGTTGAACATTCTGTAGCTCATGTTCACACTCAAAACGGTCTTGCAGAATTGTTAATTAAACGCCTGCAGTTGATTGCAAGGCCATTACTTATGAGAACGAGGCTGCCCACTTCGGTATGGGGTCACGCCATCTTACATGCAGCAATGCTAATTCGTCTCAGACCGACGAATTACCACACCCCGTTGCATTTGGTTTTGGGTCATGAACCCAATATATCCCATTTAAGGATTTTTGGATGCGCAGTATATGTGCCTATAGCACCGCCATCACGCACCAAAATGGGTCCGCAAAGAAGGTTAGGAATATATGTTGGGTTTGAATCGCCCTCCATCATTCGCTACCTCGAAACATTGACAGGCGACTTGTTTACTGCACGATTTGCGGACTGTCGATTTGATGAGACACTTTTCCCAAAATTAGGGGGAGAAGTTGGTGAAACCAAACGGGAAATTTTGTGGAAAAATGCATCATTATCTTATCTTGATCCACATACCTCTATTTGTGAAAGAGAGGTACAAAAGATTATCCATTTGCAAAGAATAGCAAATCAAATGCCTGACGCATTTACGGACTTGAAAAGGATAACGAAATCCCACATTCCCGCGGAAAATGTTCCAATCCGTATTGATGTCCCTATTGGACAATCATCTAGTGTCATATCCAATGAGTCGAATGCACGCCTGAAGCGTGGCAGACCATTAGGTTCCAAAGATCGAAATCCTAGAAAGAGGAAAAAGAACGATCAAAATGACACCACGAAATAATCTCATGATTTAACAAATTCTGAGATTCATGAAGAATCCATTGAGCCCGAGACTCTGGAAAATACGGAACTATCCCTAAATCCAATTAATATTGAGGCAAATATTAATCGAGTGGATATTGTGGTGGATAATGCCTTTGCTTATAATGTAGCATCTAGCATTATGCAAGAATGTGAGGATCTCGAACCTCAATCTGTTGAAGAGTGTCGAAAAAGACAGGATTGGCCAAAGTGGCAAGAAGCAATTCAATCAGAATTGAATTCGCTGGCAAAACGTGAAGTTTTTGGCCCTATAGTTGAAACACCTAATGGTGTTAAGCCTGTCGGCTATAAATGGGTCTTTGTACGCAAAAGAAATGAGAAAAACGAGGTACAAAGATATAAGGCACGCCTTGTTGCACAAGGTTTTTCTCAAAGGCCTGGTGTCGATTATGAAGAGACATATTCGCCTGTAATGGATGCGATAACCTTTCGTTATCTCATAAGTTTTGCTGTCCATGAAAAGCTTGACATGCACTTAATGGATGTAGTTACTGCCTATCTTTTTGGCTCACTTGATAATGAGATATACATGAAAATTCCCGATGGACTCAAGGTGCCAAACGCGCACAACTCAAAATCTCGGGAAATGTTCTCAATTAAATTGCAAAGATCCTTGTATGGTCTAAAGCAATCTGGACGAATGTGGTATAATCGTCTTAGTGAGTACTTGTTAAAAGAAGGCTATATAAATGACGCCATTTGCCCGTGTGTTTTTATAAAGAAAACAACATCAGAATTTGTTGTACTTGCCGTATATGTTGATGACATAAACCTTATTGGAACCCCTATAGAACTCCAAAAGGCAATTGATTATCTAAAGGATGAATTCGAGATGAAAGATCCCGGAAAGACTAAACTATGTCTTGGTTTGCAAATTGAATATTTGGCAAACGGAATTTTTGTTCATCAATCTACCTATACAGAAAAGGTACTGAAACGGTTTTACATGGATGAAGCACATCCTTTAAGTACACCGATGGTTGTTCGATCACTTGATGTGAACAAAGATCCACTCCGACCACAAGAAAGGAATGAAGAGCTACTTGGTCCTGAAGTACCATATCTTAGCGCAATTGGCGCACTAATGTATCTTGCAAATACTACAAGACCTGACATATCCTTTTCAGTTAATGTCTTAGCAAGATTTAGCTCGGCTCCTACGAGGAGACATTGGAATGGGATCAAACACATATTGCGGTACCTAAAGGGAACTACCGATATGGGCTTATTTTATGGCAAGAATTGCAGCCCGGATCTTGTTGGTTATGCTGATGCTGGATATTTGTCCGACCCACACAAGGCTCGATCTCAAACGGGTTATGTGTTTACCTGTGGAGAAACCGCCATATCTTGGCGATCGACTAAGCAATCAATTGTGGCTACTTCATCTAATCATGCCGAGATAATTGCTATTCATGAAGCAAGTCGGGAGTGTGTGTGGTTAAGGTCGATAATACATCATATCCAAGACAAATGTGGTTTGAAGTGTGATAAACTACCCACAACTTTGTATGAAGATAATGCAGCATGTATAGCTCAATTGAAGGGAGGATTCATAAAAGGAGATAGAACGAAGCATATTTCACCAAAGTTATTCTTCACACATGATCTTCAAAAGAATGGTGATATCAATGTTCAACAGATTCGTTCAAGCGACAATATGGCTGATTTGTTTACAAAATCTCTACCAAAGTCAACCTTCAAGAAGCTAGTTCACAAGATCGGGATGCGAAGACGTAAGGACATAAATTGATGTTCTTATCAGGGGGAGTTAAGGCGCGTTGCACTCTTTTTCCCTTACAAGGTTTTGTCCCACCGGGTTTTCCTTGCAAGGTTTTTAACGAGGCAACCAATAAGCGCATATTCAAACATGTGTACTCTTTTTCCTTTCTTTAATTTTTCCCAATGGGTTTTGGTTTTAAGGTTTTATGAGGCAAATTATTGAATAGACATTCAAGGGGGAGTGTAATAAAATAGAAGTCTATTTAGAGTGAATGTCTAAGAGTTTTAGCTTGAAGCTAAGTCATTCCTCTTCCTATAAATAGAGGGGTCTTACCCCATTGTGAATCACCCCAAGTATTAATAAGAATACTTCTCTCTCTCCCCATTCTCTCTCTATATTGTTCTTATTCTTGCATTATTGTTCTTGTCTTTATATTATTTCATAACAGATTTATACAATTGAAATAAATAGCCAAGGCATCTAAAGTTATACAAATACATGGTTTGAAATTAATTATTTTGGCAATACTTTTTCATGTAATTCTCAATCATGGTGCTCTAAGATTTTTTAATACATTTTACATGAAAAAAATTAAAAATACACAGTTAAAATAAATAGTCATTATATTAATAGAAGAGATAAAAAGAGTGTACAATTGTAAAAAAAATAACTTGCTCTATGGATATATTTTTTGAGCAATAAAAAGGTGGTTTATAAGTGGAAGCCTTCCTATTGTGAGAAATGCCAAACAATAGGACACAACTGTGCAATGCAGCCAAAGCAAATCACAAAACAACACACACAAGTGTGGAAGCCTAAGGTAGTCCAGGAATGGAGAACTAAGGGCCCTGTGCAAAATGTGCTACTAAAGAAGCAGTTACCAGTACAGCATAATGAACCAAAGGGAGTTCCTACTGAAACCAGGATAGTCCAGAGCCAGAAGGTTGACAAAGAAAGCCAAAAAGATAAAGGGAAACAACCTCAGAGCCCAGCGTTCAACATCACTAATTTCCCACCTTTGTCCCTCATCACTGTCAGTAATAGGTTTGAGGTAGTTTCTGGGAGTAAAGAAGACCCTCCAAGGGAAGCAGGGGGGATAAACTTCTCAACAATGAAGTGGTTATTTTGGAATATAAGGGGTGTAAATAAAAGATACAAGCAAAAAGAAGTTAGAGAGTATATTAGGAAAAACAACATTAGCCTAGTTGGATTAATAGAAACTAAGGTAAAAAAAATGCATGCTAGTAGAATTGATAACCTACTAGCACCAGGATGGGGCATCCTAACAAACTATGTCTTTGGTGAAAAGGGTAGAGTGTGGATTCTATGGAACCCAAAAGTGTTTGAAGTCACTAGTCTTCTGGAGGAAAGCCAATTGATACATAGTAAGGTTAGTAGCAGGACAGAGGATTTCACATGCCTCCTCACTATGGTGTATAGCTTCAATGGGTCGGAACAAAGAAGATCACTATGGAGCAGCCTCCAAACACTGTCATCGGGGATGCAAGATCCATGGGTAGTTGCTGGAGATTTCAATGCCATCTTATGTGACAAAGATAGGCAGTCTTGCAAACCTGTAAGACTCCCTGAAACCCAAGAGTTCAGTAAATGTATTCAACAAGCTGGATTGTCATAATTGCCTTGGAGGTGTGAATACTACACCTAGACAAATAAGCAGACTGGTGTGGACAGAGTATGCAGCAGACTGGATATGGTATTTGGTAACTATGAATGGATGATCAAGTGGAACCAAGTGGTAACTGAATATGATCTTCCACTAATATCAGATCATAATCCCATGATAGTGACATTGACATCATCTTCCTGGAATGGGAAAAAAACATTCAAGTTCTTTAATGTATGGGATGATCATGAAGATTTCCATCAGATTGTGGCAAGAGTTTGGCATACTGGAAGTTCAGTCACTATGATAGCCATATGGTTTAAACTCAAAGCTCTGAAAAGTCCTTTGAAAGACCTAAATATCAAGGACAGAATAGAACTTAGCAGACAGGAACTGGGGACAGTACAAGCCCAGATGACACATGCATACTCTGATGTCCTGCAGCAGAAGGAGAAGGAACTAGTGCTGAAACTGAAAAAATGGTCAATGATTGAGGAAAGTGTCCTACAGTAGAAGGCCAGAGCAAAATGGATACAGCTTGGAGATTCCAACACTAAATATTTTTCTGCAGTCATGAAGGAGAGAACGCAACACAACTAGATTACTGAACATACAAATGCAATGGGTACCAAAATTACTACAGCTAAAGATATCAAAAAGGAAATCATCGGATTCTACAAGGCATTGATGGGAACCTCTACATCCACCCTGCCAGCTATAAATCAAATGTACATTGCAAATGGACCAAAGCTGACACAATAACAAAGAAGGGATCTATGTGCTGATGTAACTGAAATGGAAATTGAGGAGAGTCTCAAGGCTATTGGAGATGACAAGGCACCAGAGATAGATGGCTACAATGCTGTTTTCTTCAAAAAGAGTTGGAGAATCATTGGCAGACAGGTTATCATTGGAATCAAGCAGTTCTTCTCCTCAACCAAGATGTACAAACCCATCAACTGTGCCACAATTACCCTAATTCCTAAAGTGTCCAAACCAACTACAGTCAAAGAGTATAGGCCAATTACTTGTTGCTCTGTCCTCTATAAAATGATCTCAAAAATACTGGCAAATAGGATGCAGAAGGTGATGGCAAGCATTATAAGTGAAACCCAGGCAGGGTTCATTCCAGGCAGAAAGATAACAGACAATATCATTCTGGCACATGAGCTAGTCAAAAGCTACACCCGACAACAAGTGTCACCCATATGCATGATTAAAATCGACCTCCAGAAAGCCTATGACTAAGTAGAATGGGCATTCTTACAGCAGGTTATGGAACAGATTGGCTTCCCCAACACATTCACCAAATGGATAATGGAATGCATATCAACAATGAGCTTCTCTGTGCTAGTCAATGGAGAGGCAACTGAACCCTTTGCTGCTGCTAGGGGACTTAGGCAAGGGGACCCAATTTCCCCCTTTCTATTTGCTCTGGTCATGGAGTACTTGAGCAGATCATGAAACTCACTAAAGGGAAATCCAGCATATCAGTTCCACCCCAGATGTAACAAATTAGATATTACTCACATGTGCTTTGCTGATGATTTGCTGTTGTTTGCCAAATGTGACACTACTTCTGTCATAGCCTTATCTAGATGCTTCTCTCAATTCTCTGAAGCATCTGCCTTACAGGTTAACCTGAACAAGAGCTATGTTTACTTTGGTGGTGTTGCACTGGATATTCAGAAACAGATTCTCGACCACCTCGGCTATGAGCAAGGTGAGTTACCATTCAAGTACCTAGGTGTTCCCCTGTCCACTAAGAAAATAACATTGCTCCAATGGCAACCTCTGGTGGAAAGGATCACTGCCAAGATCATCTCATGGACTGCCAAGACACTGTCTTATACTAGGAGAATCCAATTGGTCCATTCTGTCATTTTTGGTATCCAAGCTTACTGGGCACAAGTGTTCATATTTCTTGTTAAAGTCCTGAAGATGATAGAAGCCATTTGCAGGAGCTTCATTTGGTGTAGGATGAACTCTATCACTAGGAAAGCATATATCTCCTGGGACAAAATGTGTACCCCAAAATCAGTAGGAGGGATGAATCTCACTAATCTCAAGCTCTAGAATAAAGCTGCCATTGCAAAGACATGCTGGGATCTAGCTCATAAAAAGGACAAACTGTGGATTAGATGGATGGTATGCTACATCAAAAATAGACCTATTGAAACCATGTTAATTCCTGCACAGGCTAGTTGGATGGTCAGAAAGATCATCCAATCGAGAGAAGTTCAGCAGAGATTTCACCACTGGAAGGAGCAGGGCTGCTCAGTTAGACAACTATACCACTTACAGCTTCAAGACCCGCCGAGAGTCCCATGGAAGAATTTGATCATCCAACACTATGCAAGGCCAAAGGCAACTTTCAATCTATGGCTGTTCCTACAAGATAGATTACCAACAAAAGATAGATTGCACAGCTGGAGAATGAGTGTTGATCAACAATGTAACTTTTGCCAAAACCAGCCAGAGACCAGAGACCATTTGCTACTATTCTACCCAGTCACTGTTGAATTATGGGAGAAAACAATGCACTGGCTGAAGGAGACTTATCCTCACATCACTGCCTGAAACCAGAAAATGCAGTGGCTTGTAAGCAAAGCCAAGGGTCGAACATGTCGAGCAGCCATCTTTAAAATGGTTGTCGCTGAGTTTGCATATACTATCTGGCTGGAAATGAATTCAAGAATCTTCAACAAGACATTTCGTTGCAATGAAGCCCTTTTGAGAGACATAATATACACTTGTAATGTTAGAGGTACCCCACGAATTAGAAACCATTTACAACACCTTCAAGTATAGTATTGTTAGGTAGTTAGGACATTAGACACAGTTTTTAAATGTTATATTAGAGATAGTCAGCTGAGTTAAAGCTAGACTATGATTTTGTAATGTTACTTAATTGGTGATTAATGAAAGCCTTAATTACCAAACAAAAGGGCAGCCCGGTGCATTAAGCCCGCTATGCGCTGGGTCCGGGAAGGGACGTACCATAAGGATCTATGTATGCAGCCTTACCCTGTATTTCTACAATAAGTATTTTTTAGAGCAATAAGTATGTTAGAAATAATAAGTTATTTATTGCAATTTTTCATTCTTTTTATTTCTTCTTTTGATGAAAAGACTATTTATTTCAACTGTGTATTTTTACTTTTTTAGAAAAAGTATGTAAAACGTATATTTTTAGAGCACCATAATTTTTGTCATGTCATTTGGGATGTGTATGAAAATGTTAAGGTCATTTGGATGAGGTTTTATAGACATTGTGATCGAAAGTGGGTTTATAGAGTTTTTAAAATTTTAGGCTTGAATTCGATGAAAAATAAAAATTTTGATTTTGTTTTGAGCGTTCCAAAAGTAGGAACAAGTTTGAATGATATTATGGGATATGTTCGTAGGTTTGGTGTATGTCTCGGGGGCCTTGGGTGTGTTTCGGATGCTCAACGGATCATTTTGGAACTTGTGGAATTGCTGAACTGCTGGTATCTGGTTTACTTCAATGCGATCGCAGTCATTCCTCCACGTTCGCGTAGAGTAATTCTAGAGGGTGATCATTTTGTTCTACGCCATCGCATTATTGGGGTCACAATTGCGGAAGTCTATTCCCTCCTTCTTCACGCTCGCACCCCATTCCTCGCGTTCACATAGTACAAACTGAGATGGTGGCTCAATGGCCATTTTTCTCTTCGCGTTCGCATGGATTAGAATGCAAACGTGTAAGTCTCTTTTCTCCTCTTCTGCGATTGCATGCTTCAAGTTGGGGTCGCGAAGGCCATTTCTGGAGCTTTTCACTTTTACTCTTTGCGATCGTAAATGATTTCTAGCGAACGCAATGAACAACATCTGGGCAAAGAATTTAAAACCCAAAATCGAGGGTTTTGACCATAACTCATATTTTGGACTTGGGAGCTCGAGAGATCACAATTTTTGAAGGGATTTTCACCTGGGCAACTTGGGTAAGTGATCTTACTCGGTTTAGACTAATTTCCATGAATGTTTACTTAAATTCATCCTTTAATTTCGGGATTTTTTTAGAAGTTGGGGGAAAAGTTCTTAGACGAAGAGATTGGGTTTTGATTGAGTGTTTGACATCAAATATGGATAATTTTTTATGATTGGACTCATGAGAGTACAAGGTTTCACTAAATGTAACGATTTCGAGACGTAGTCCAAGGGGCATTTTGGTCACTTTACCTAATTTTGCATATTAGCTTTGAATTTAATTGTAGTTACTTGAGGTATTATTTACAATATGCAATTGAATTGAATAGATTTGGGCCAGTAGGAGTCGGATACTCGTGGTAAAATTGTGGTTTCAAGTTGATTTTTGAGTCGGTTTGAGGTAAGTGGCTTGTCTAACCTTGTGTGGGGACCTTCCTCTTAGGATTGATATACTTGGAAATTGAAATGCCTTACAAGTGAGGTGACGAGTACGTACTTGTGCAAATTGTTGGAAATTCGGTTTTCATTAAACACTTCTTAGTATATTCCTTCTTATGCTTTTATTACTTGTACTTTTTAAAGCTGTGTTAGCTTTGGAAAGCATGTCTAAGTGATTTAATTGCCTTGATTGTTCAATCTGTTTACCTGAACTCTGTGCAGCATGCTAGGCTAGAATTATTTTTGGTCTTAAAATGAAGTTTCCCTTCTCCGAATATTTTCTTGTTGTTGCTCTGTATTTATATTGGGACTACGGATGTGGGATTCCGGTAGCTCCCCCTTGTCTCGTTACTTTGGGACTGCTGGTTATATTCTCGATAGATCCCCCCTGCACATTTACTTTGGGACTGCGGGTTAGATTCCCGATAGATCCCCCTACACATTTACTGTGGGACTACGGGTTAGATTCCTGATAGATCCCCTTGTGCAGTTACATGGAACTACGGGAATGCACCCGGTAGATTCCCCTAGTACTGGGTATTTACAGTTGGGGACTACGGATCAAGATTTTTGGTTTATCCGCCGCGCATTGATAGTTGGACTACGGGACGGGATCCCAGAAGATCCTTCAGACATATATATGATGGACTATGGGATGGTATCTTCAAAGATCCGGTGGATAGTTGTGACTGGGACTATAGGACCGTATTCTGAAAGTTGCCCCGGTTGTTATCTTTGTGCTGAGCTATATTTCTTTCGGTTGTTTGTTTGTCTCAGTTCTAGACTGCTCTTTCGATTCTATGTTATTTCTTACAGTTGCACCTATTTATACTGCTCCACTCACATTGCTAACGCTCATATCTTATTTGATCTCAGTAGGGCCCTGACCTTCCTCTTCACTACTCGACCGAGGTTAGACTTGGCACTTACTGAATATCGCGGTGGTGTACTCATTCCTCTTCTGCGCATGTTTTTAATGTGCATATCCATGTAATAATTCTCAAGCCTACCATCCTTGAGGGAGGCGACTACTTAGAGACTTAGCGGTACATCTGCTTCGTCCGCAAACTGAGGAATCCCTTTCCATTCCTACTTTTAGTAGTTTAGCCCGTCTGTACTTTCTGTTTTTATTAGACAAATTTCGGAGTTAAAGCTCTGTAATATTTCTGTCTTAGCTTCTGATTATGGGTTTCCGGGTCTTGGATTTAGATATTGATATTAAGTGTTATATATGGTGTGTGTCGAGCGGCCATTTAAACACTCTTAATGCTTTATTTGTGTCTTTTAATGGTTTTACTTCCACAAGTTTAGTTATTTTCTGCGAATTTAGGCTTACCTAGTTGTAGATACTAGGTGCCGTTACGACGGTTCACGGAAGACGAACTAGGGTCGTGAATAAGTTGGTATCAGAGCTCTAGGTTCATAGGAGTCATGAATCACAAGCTCGTTTATTATAGTCTTACTGATTGGTACGGAGACGTTTGTACATATCTACGAGAGGCTATGTAAACGTTAGGAAAATTTCACTTTATTTGATTACCTGTCGTGCGAGATTTTTGATGTTACAATTCTAAACCTTGTCTTCCATTCTCTCACGATGGTGAGAACACATGCTACCACAGATGATCAGACACCCATTCCCCTTGCGAGAGCCGTCAAAGGTCGGGACTGGGGTAGAGGCCGAGGACACGCATGTAGTCAAGTAAGGGCACCCGCGCGAGTTGCCACTTAAAAGTCACCAGCAGTTCCATCCAGAGCCCAGGCATCAAAAACGCCTACTGCTACTGTTACTCCAGCACTTTAGAAGATATTAACACATCTCTTGAGCATGTTTGGTACATTATTTCAGGCGGGATTAAATCAGGTTGTACCAACTACTTCACAGGTCGGGGGAGGGACCCAAACTCCCTTCGCCGCCACTCCAGAGTAGTGAGTTCACATTGGTCAGGTTCAAGGTATCAGAGCGACACAGCATGTGGTCCCAGTTGAGCGGGTGGTAAGGGCCTCTCACCGAGTAGGGGACCGGTAGGTCCAGGAGAGAAAGGACAGATGGGGTCAGGAGAGAGAGTGTAGGGAAGTAAGGAAACCTTGTAGATTGGAGAGACCCACTGCTCTTTATTTTCGAGGAAGAGTACGGCATGTTCGAGGTTTTGTAGGTCAGCCAGCTTAGTTTGAATATTTGATTTCTCACAGTAATGTAGGTGTTCAGGGGTCTTGGAGTACCCGTACCGCACAGTTCCCTCTGCCACGTCAGCGTCAAGGTTGCTTTAAGTGTGGTGACATATGCATTATGGTGTGGTATTTCCCTAGACTTGGGAGGAGTGCACCTCCACGGACTTTCCAGCCACAACGTGCCCCGCAGGATTCTCAGGCTATGGTTACAGCCCCAGTTTCTACCCCACCTGCTCGTACCGAGGTTGTTTTCCTCCAATTCTGTCATCGCAGGTATTTTCATGGTTTGTCATAGAGATGCATTGGTTCTATTCGATCTAGACTCCATTTACTCTTATGTGTATTCTTATTTTTCTCCACATTTGGGTGTACCTCGGGTTTCTTTGAGTTCCCATATTTATGTTTCTACTACTGTGGGATATTTTCATATTTTGGACCGCGTTTATCAGTCGTATTTGGATGCTTTTAGTGGTTCGGAGACCAAAGCCACTTTATTGTTACTCAGCATGGTTTATTTTGATATTATCTTGGGCATGGACTGGTTGTCGACCCATTATGCTATTCTTGAATGTCACGCCAAAATCATGACGCTGCCTATGTCAGGTGTACCGTGTGTTGAGTGGAGGGGTACCTTAGATCACCCTCCCAGTAAAGTTATTTCTTTCCTTAAGTCTCAGCGTATTGTTGAGAAGGGGTGTGACGCGTATTTATCTTATGTGAGAGATATCAGCATTGAAATCCCGTTGTGTTGATTCAGTCCCTGTAGTATGGGATTTTCCCAATGTGTTCCAGCTGATCTTCCAACCATGCCCATTGATCTGTTGTCAGGCACTAAGCCCATTTCTATTTCTTTGTATCGTATGGCTCATCTTGAGTTGAAGGATCAGTTACAGGAATTACTTGATAAGGGTTTTATTCGGCCCAGTGTTTCACCTTGGGGTGCTCTTGTCTTGTTTGCGAAGAAAAATGATGGTCTTATGCGTATGTATATTGATTATTGCCAGTTGAACAAGGTTACAGTGAAGAATTGTTATCATTTGCCTTGTATTGAGGATTTATTTGACCAGCTTCAAGGCGCACGGGTGTTTTCTAAGATCTATTTGCACTCAGGTTACCATCAGGTGAAGATTTGGAAACCAGATATTTTAAGAATCAGTATGGTCATTACGAGTTCCTTGCCATATCATTTGGGCAGACCAATGCCCCAGCAGCCTATATGCATTTGATGCACAGTGTGTTCTGATTGTATCTTGACTCGTTCGCCATTGTTTTTATTGATGATATTTTGGTGTATCCCTGGAGTCGGGAAGATCATGAGAAGCACCTGATGACTGTGCTTCAGACTCTAAGAGAGAAGAAGTTATATGATAATTTCTCGAAATGTTAGTTTTGGTTGGATTCAATGGCATTCGAAGGCCACGTAGTATCGAGTGAGGGTATTCAGGTGGATTCGAAGAAGATAGAGGTCGTGCAGAGTTGGCCCAGACCATCCTCACCTATAGAGATCTGCAGTTTCCTTGGCTTAGCGGCTATCGTTTTGTGAGATAAACCAGAAGGGTGATCCATTTTAGTGTACCCAATGTTGATGGGCTTCGAGAGTTGATTTTAAAGGAGGCCCATAGTTCTTGGTATTCCATCCATCCCAGTACCGCGAAGTTGTAACAGGATCTGAGGCAGCTCTATTGGTGGGGGCGGATGAAGAAAGATATAGTTGGATTTGTAGCTAGGTGCCTCAACTGTCAACAGGTGAAGTATGAGCACCAGAGACCGGGTTGGTTACTTCTGTAGATATAGATTCCGTAATGGAAGTGGGAGCAGATCACCACGGATGTTATAGTTGGACTCCCACGGACCTTGAAGAAGTTTGATTCTATTTGGCTTATTGTAGATCGGCTGACCAAGTGCGCTCATATCATTCCTATGTGTACACTTATTCTTCGAAGAAGTTGGCGGAGATTTATATCCGGGAGATTGTTCGTCTGCATGGTATTCTAGTTTTCATTATTTCAGATAGAGGTACTCAGTTTACATCATGGTTTTAAAGGGTCGTTCAGCATGAGTTTGGGAACTCGGGTAGAGTTGAGCACAACATTTCACCCTTAGACGGACTAACAGTCCGAGCGCACTATTCAGATTCTCGAGGATATGCTCCATGCGTATGTGATTGAGTTGAAGGGTCTTCGGATCAGTTCTTGCCATTGGCAGAGTTTGCGTACAACAACAACTATCAATCCAGCATTCAGATGGCACCGTGTGAGGATTTATATGGTAGGAGGTGTAGATCTCCGATGGATTGGTTTTAGCTGGGTGAGGCCAGGCTATTGGGCACAAATTTGGTTCAGCATGCTTTGGAGAAGGTTAAGGTGATTCGAGATAGACTCCGTATAGCCAAGTCCAGACAGAAGAGCTACGCGGACCGGAAGGTTCATGATGTACCCTATATGGTTGGAGAGAGATATTTGATTCGGGTTTCGCCTATGAAGGGCATCATGAGATTTGGAAAGAAAGGGAAGTTGAGTCCCAGGTTTATTGGCCCATCTGTGATAATGAGGCGTGTTGAGGAGGTTGCTTGTGAGCTTGCCTTAACTCCAAGCTGGGCAGGAGTTCATCTGGTATTTCATGTTTCAATTCTCCGGAGGTATCACAGTGATCAGTCGCACGTGTTTCATTTCAATTCAGTCCAGTTGACAAGGATCTATCCTATGTTGAGGAGCTAGTGGCCATATTGGACAGGTAGGTCAGAAAGTAGAGGTCAAAGAATATTGCATCAGTAAAGGTTCAGTGGCGGGGTAAGCCGGTCAAGAAGGCGGCCTGGGAAACCAAGCAGGATATGCGCAATTATTACCCTCATCTTTTCACTACTTCAAGTATGTCTCTATGCTCGTTCGAGGATGAACAAATGTTTAAGTGTAGGAGGATGTGACGACCCAGCCGGTCTCTTGAGAATTTATGCCGCAATCCCCTATTAACTACTTTCCCCAAGTTTATGTGTGCTAATATGAATTTTTCGGGATGTTCAATTTTGAGTTTCGGAGAGTTTTGGGATACTTAGTCCCTAAATAAGAGCTTAAGTGTTGGAAAATAAACAGTAGTCAGAGCAGTGTATAGACAGCCTTGGAATGCATATCTGATGGTCCCAATTGCTCCGTTAGGTGTTTTTGGGGATTAGGATCATGATCGGAACGTGTTTTGGACGTACGTAGCAAATTTAGCCCTAAAATGTCGAAGATTGAATTTTGAAAGTTTCCGGTTTGATAGTGATATTTTGATCTGAGGGTCGGAATGGAATTCTATGAGCTGCAGTAGCTTCTTCATGTCATTTGGGATGGGTGTGCAAAATCTCATGTCATTTGGACGTGGTTTGATAGACTTTTTGATCAAAAGTGTGTTTTATAGAGTTTTGAAATATTAGACTTGAATTCGATGAAAAATAGGTGTTTTCATATTGTTTTGAGTGTTCCGGAGATTGGAACAAAATTGAATTATGTTATGGGATATGTTCATTGGTTTGGTTGAGGTCCTGGGGGCTTCGGGTGTGTTTCGGATGCTCAACTGATCATTTTTAGAACTTGTTGAATTGCTGAACTGATGGTATCTGGTTTCCTTCGATGTGATCACAGCCCTTCCTCCGCGTTCGAGTAGAGTAATTCCGGAGGGTGATCATTTTGTTCTCGCGATCGTATTCTTTTGCTCACGATCACGAATGTCTATTTTCACCTTCTTCCCGTTCGCATCCTATTCCTCTCGTTCGCATAGTACAAACTGAGTCGGTGGCTTAGTGGCCATTTTCCTCTTGGCGTTCGCATGGATTAGACCGCCAATATGTAAGTCACTTTTCTCCTCTTCTGTGATCGCATGCTTCATGTCGCAATCGTGTGGGACATTTCAGGAGCTTTTCACTTTTACTCTTTGCAATCATAAATGATTATTTGCGATCGCAATGAACAACATCTGGGCAAAGAATTTAATATCCAAAATCGAGGGTTTAGACCGTAACTCATATTTTGGACTTGGAAGTTCAGGAGATCACGATTTTTGAAGGAATTTTCACCTGGACAACTTGATAAGTAATTCTTACTTGATTTAGATTTATTTCGATGAATATTCACTTAAATTCATCCTTTAATTTCGGGATTTTGGTAGAAACTTGGGAAAAAATTCTTAGACCAAGAGATTTGGTTTTGATTGGGTGTTTGACATCGAATTTGGATAATTTTAGTATTGTTGGACACGTGAGAGTATGATGTTTCTGATAATATAAATTTTATCCAATTCCGAGATGTGGGCTCGAGGTATGTTTTGATCATTTTACGTAATTTCGTGTATTATCTTATAATTTACTTGTAGAATCAGTTACTTGGGTAGGGGTAAGGTCTGCGTACATACTACCCTCCCCAGACCCTACTAAGTGGGATTATGCTGGGTTGTTGTTGTAATCAGTTACTTGGGGTGTTATTTACAATATGCAATTGAATTGAATAGACTTGGGCCACTTGGAGTTGGATACTCGTGGCAAAAGCGTGGTTTTCGAGTTGATTTTGAGACAGTTCGAGGTAAGTGGCTTGTCTAACCTTGTTTGGAGTACCTCCCCCTTAGGATTGATATATTTGGTAATGGAAATGCTTTGTACGTGAGGTGACGAGTGTGTACTTGTGCAAATTGTTGGAAATCCGGTTTTCTTTAAGAACTTTTTTGTATATTCCTTCTTCTGCTTTTATTACTTGTACTTTTTAAACCCGGGCCAAAGTACTCAACCTTTGGAAAGGGTCTTTAATGTGATTTGCGAACAACCCACAAATGTGTTAGCTTAGGAAAGCATGACTAAGCGATTTAATTAACTTAATTGTTCAATCTGTTTACCTGAACTCTGTGCAGCATGCTAGGCTAGAATTATTTTTTGTCTTAATATGAAAATTTCCTTCTCCAAATATTTTATTGTTGTTGCTGTGTATTCATATTGGGACTACAGATGTAGGATTCCAGTAGCTTCCCCTTATCTGTTTACTTTGGAATTGCGGGTTAGATTCTCGATAGATCCCCCTGCACATTTACTTTGGGACTGCAGGTTAGATTCCCGATAGATCCCCTGTACATTTACATTGGGACTATGTGTTAGATTCCCGATAGATCCCCCTGTACAGTTATATAGAAATACGGGAATACACCCGGTAGATTCCCCCAGCACAGGGTATTTATATTTGGGACTACGGATCAAGATTTTTTGTATATCCCCCGCGCATTGATTGTTGGACTATGGGACAGGATCCCGGAAGATCCTTCAGACATATGTATGATGGACTATGGGACGGTATCCTCGGAGATCCACTGGATAGTTGTGATTGGGACTACAAGACGTTATCCTGAATGTTGCCCCGGTTTTTATATTTGTGCTGAGCTGTATTTCTTTCGGTTGTTTGTTTGTCTCAGTTCTAGACTGTTTTGTCGATTCTATGTTATTTCTTACAGTTGCACCTATTTATACTGCTATACTCACATTGTTAACGCTCATATCTTATTTGATATAAGTAGGGCCATGACCTTACTCTTCACTACTCGACCGAGATTAGGATTGGCACTTACTAAGTATTGCGGTGGTGTACTCATGCCTCTTATGCGCATGTTTTTCATGTGCAGATCTAGGTACTACTTCTTAGGACTACCATACATGAGGGAGACGACTACTTAGAGACTTCAAGATACATATGATGTGTCCGCAGAACGAGGAGTCCCTTTATATTCCTACTTTTGGTATTTTAGCCCTTCTGTACTTTTTGTTTTTATTAGACAAATTCTGGAGTTAGAGTTATGTAGTATTTCTTTATCTTAGCTTGTGATTCGTGGGTTTACGGGTCTCGAATTTAGATATTAGTATTGAGTTTTATATATGGTGAGTGCCGAGCGGCCATTCAAACACTATTAATGCTTTATTTCTGTTTTTAAATTGTTTTACTTCAGCAAGCTTAGTTACTTTCCGCAAATTTAGGCTTACCTAGTCGTAAAGACTAGGTGCCGTCACGACGGTTCACGGAGGGCGAACAGGAGTCGTGACACAATCACTATTGAAGCATTCTTAAGTTCTGATGGAGTTAACGGTGCTTTATGAGCTGCTAACGACACTTTACAAACCTCTAATTGTTCTTTGTGAACCGCTTCAATATTTTGTGAACCACTAACAATATGAACCACTAACAAAGCTAACAACACTTTGAAGCTGCTAACAGTGCTCTGTGAGCCGCTAAAGCCACTTCAAGAATTGCTAAAAATAAAAATAATCTTTAAGGCGCGTTGAGTACGTAAAATATGTCTTTATGACGAGTTAGGATGTAAAAATTATTTTTAAGAGGCGTTAAGTAAAAACTATACTAAAACATATTAAGTACATAAAATTGCCTTTAAGACATATTAAGTGCGTAAAAACTTCCTTTAGGACATGTTAAGTACATAAAACATGCATTTAAGACGCGTTATGTATGTAAAACTGCCTTTATGACATATTAAGTATGTAAAAACTACCTTTAAGACACATTAAGTAGGTGAAAATTGGATTTAATACGCGCTAAAGTACATCAAAACTACTTTTAAGATGTGTTATAAGTACGTAGAAACTACTTTTAATACGCGTTAAGTACGTAAAAATTGCATTTAAGACGTGTTAAAGTACATAAAAATTACCTTTTAAGAAGCGTTCGTACGTGAAACTGCCTTTAAGATACGTTAAATATGTAAAAATTGCATTTAAGACGCGTTAAGTACCTAAAATTCCCTTTATGACATGTTAAGTACGTAAAATTTTGCTTTAAGACGCATTAAGTACGTAAAGTTCCTTCAAGATGCGTTAACAACGTATAAATTGCCTTTAAGACGCTTTAAGTATTTAAAATTGCCTTCAAGATGCATTAAGAACGTATAAATTACCTTTAAAACGCGTTAAGTATGTAAACAATTGCCTTTAAGACGCGTTAAGTACATAAACTTTGGCCCTAAGATGCGTAAAGTACGTAAACTCTGGCCCTAAGATGCTTTAAGTAGGTAAAATCCCTTAAAGATGCATTGCGAACGTATAAATTACCTTTAAGATTTAAAATTGCCTTTAATTCATTATGCCACAAATCCATTTAGCAAGATAGTGCGTGTTTAAATTCCTTAAAGACGGAGATTACTTTATCAAAGTCGATTTTTCTTGTTCCCAAATCTATATTTTCTAACAAATTGAAAGTAAAATCTATTGTGCTAGTAACAAATTCAAAAAATTAAACCATTTCCAATGTCAAAATGAAAAAATTAGGGACTTTTATTGATCATTCTTAATTGACCCCAAAAAAAAGAACATAAATCTTTCTGGTTCATTGGGAGTTGGTGGATGTGAAGGAATTTTGCAGTAGCACCGATGTGTTTTAACCTAACATGTGGGAGCGTCAGTTCCATCTACGCATTTCAATTGTCGAAAACGCAATCAGCGTCCGTATTGCATATGAACTGTCCATTGCTTGCTTGTCCTAACACCATTTGACGTTGTTGAATAAGTTATTGAAAATAAATAATAAATAACAAGAATTACCATAGTTCATTAAATAAAAAGAGGTTAAAAAATGCTAAATTTTTCATAGTACAACTTGCTAGATAAGAAAATATTATTTATCGCTTTCTTTTTGCATATGCTAGTGTGATATTCAGAATCAATATTTTTTTTTAAATCATTACAAAAACCAACTATCTCTATTTAAAAAAATTGACAAAAGGGCCATATAATGCACGAATATGAAAAGATCAAATTATGTAAAGGAAAAGATGCTATATACATAGCAGGGGTTTCCAACCGGACAAAGGAGGAAATCATGAAACAAATGAACTTCCCTGAAGGCTCTCTCCCTTTCAAGTATCTCGGCGTTCCAATGGAGTCCAAGAAATTATCAGTAATGCAATGCTGGCCAATAGTGGAGAAGATAACACAGAAAATAAATTGCTGGACATCACGATTCCTTTCTTATGCTGGTAGGCTACAGCTGATTAGGACAGTTCTATTGGAATGCAATCGTACTGGTCCCAAATTTTCCTACTTCCTAAAAAGGTGATGAAGATGATTGAGGCAATCTGCATATCCTTTTTATGGACGGGGGTGGCAAACGTGTCCAAAAAGGCATTAGTTGCGTGGGAAACTATATGCCTACCATACAGTGCAGGGGGCCTAAATGTTTTAAACCTACAAATCTGGAACAAGGCAGCAGTGGCAAAGCATCTGTGGGCAGTAACAATGAAAAAAGACAGCATGTGGATCAAATTGATGCACACGTACTACATTAAGAACAAAACCGTGGATGATGTACCTACCCCTAAAACAGTAGCCTGGGCTGTGGGAATGATCTTTGAAACAAGATTAATGATATTAAATACCAAAGGTATACAGGGGGACCTGAATAGTAGACTGATCCAACTACAGAAGGGAAACGATTCAACATAAACAAACTCTACAGACTCCAGTTCCCCCAAGCCCCATAAGTACAATGGAAAAGTATAGTACTTCAGCCAAAACTACACCCGAGATTCAAATTTATCGTTTGGCTAGCACTGCGCAGAAGACTGGCAACGGCGGAGAGGCTAATGCTCTTTGGGATACAGATTCCTCAACAATGTGTATTCTGCAAGCAAGTAGATGAATCCTTTGACCATTTTTTTTTGCTTGCTCGGTATCTTGGGAAATATGTGATAGAATGCTCGTATGGCTAAAGTACAAGAGAACCATAGGTGTTTGGAACAGCAAAGTCGACTGGATTAGCTACATTGCAAAAAGGAAAAACGGGCGTGCTGAAATAATGACCAATATGTTTGGAATGGTAGTGTACTGTCTGTGGCGGGAAGGAATAAGATTAGATTCCAAGACAGGATGTCGGCTGTAAAGGATACATGTAAAGAGATAGCGATTCTTGTGCACATTCAGGGGAACTATCTTAAACACTGGAAGGAAGCTTTGCGAAGACTGGATCATTACCCGTAGAAGTAAGAAGAGAAACTCAACATGTTTTTTATGATTTAATGTATTAGAACATAAAAGAGTTTTTCCTTCTAGACTGTTTGTAACAGTAGCTAGTCAAACGGCTACTGAAAACTTTGTAATATTTGATCTATTAATAAAATGGAAATATTATTTAAAAATAAAAAAGATGCATACCCCACCCCACCCCACCCCCAAACTATTTTTGTCAGTAAAGTGTGATTATAACCTGAATACGAACTATTACATAGTTGATATTTCGAGAGTTAATAAAGTATAAGGGGAGATCTAACTTAAATAACAACCATCAAAGATTGTTGTAGAGCCCTTCATTCTTAATTAGAGATTTTGAATTCGAACGTGAGAATAGAATCTCTTTCGATTAGGAATACTTTATTTCTCAAAGTGAGACTTTTCGATATGAATCCAAATTAATTGGGACCTAAAGCAGATATCAAATACTGAGTGAAAAACTTTTTTTAAAAGAAAAAACTTTAATAACAACGAACAGGTAATGATTAAAAAGTCTGTGACATTACATCTCTATCCGTGACCTTATCAAAATTCGAAATACTTAGTTGATTTACTCTTTCGTTTTTCAAAATTTAAAGGCAATAATACGAGATCTATTTGGGTGAATGATGATAATTCTACTTACTCAGTTTGATTATGTATAAAATATGTATATTATATATTAATATGCAAAAAATATACTTTTTTGCTTATTATTTTTTTAGAGCGACTATACATTGTAATTTTCTCAAATGTTAACACTACTATTCAAATTGTGGTCTAAGGCTATAGATTACTTACTTAACGAAATAAGCAAAAAGCACACTTAGCCCCTTTCTTGCCATACATTTTCCCAAATTTAATTTGAAATTTATATTCAAATTTCATGTTTGGCCATAAATTTGACCCACATTTTGGCCAAAACTCAAATTATATATTTGAAATCTCAAATTCAGCTAATAAGCTGAATTTGGACTAAATTATGACCGTTGTATTTTTTCCAAATTTTTAATATTACTCCAAACTTTTTTATTTTATAATAAAAACCCTCCACATTAATTAAGGTCCAACTACACCATATCCGCTCACTTACCTTCATTAAACTCACCCATCTCTCATAAACTTACGCTGCTTTCCCTCTATAAACAGAAGAGAACTCCACCACAAATTCTCTGTGTCAATCGATTGCAATCCACAACAAACAAGAAATTTAAAGGTAAATTGCTAATATATGCTAATACTTATTTGAATTTTCTGCATATTTTTATGAATTTTCTTCTGATTTGTTTCTTTAGGTTTGTTTGAATTTTCTTCAAGTTTGTTTTGCTTGATTTGTATGAGATTTTCTTCAATTTTGTGAAGCCTCTCATCTCTTCTAGTGACTAATCTTTTGTTGTGATGATAGATTTCCCTCTCTCTCTCTATTTTTTCGGTTTTGTTTTGTTGAAATTGGGATCTTGGATTGGCTGGAAAAGTTACTCTTTTCAGCCCAGATGCTTATATCTCTATGCAATTTAATTTTTTGGTATCATTTGGCTGATGCAACTAACGTTTTGGCCTTGATTTTAATGTTTTGTAATGCTCATAATACCTAAACATGGTTTTGAGCTTTTCGATGAGAATTCTGTGACTCTGTCTCTACCGGTTAATAGGGTAACATACTTTAAATTTTAATCCTTCTGCTTGTGCTAGTATGCCTCACATATAGTTTAAGGCATGCTTTTAGATTTTACGCACTAATTAAATGAAGTTAGGCATGTGATATCTTGTCCTATTATGTATTGTAGAAACGTAAAAGAATGAAAATTCGGGTGGTTCAATTGATAAACCACGTGGTGGTGGTGCTGATAAATGGACAGATGATGAAACTTCGATCCTCATAACTGTCCTACATGATAATGCGAGGAAGCACGGGTTTAATGGTTCAACCTTCAGCAGTCCGCGTTAGACAGAAATTAAGGATGAATTTTGATGAAAATTGAAAATGTGGATGTTTGACGATGAGCAAATTAACAGGCATACTAGGCAACTGGCATACCGCAACCGTAAAGGAAATACTTCGCAAAATATTTGTGTGCATGTGATTTTGATATGAGGTTCACATTTGTTGCAGGCTGCTGGGAGGGTACTGCACATCATAGTAAAGTGCATGAGAATGCAATTCTTGACCCATTGGCAAAATTTTCATTTCCACCATAAGGTATTTAAGTACAACATTCAAATAACGTAGTAAATTGTTTATTTATTACTATTTTGTTGAATTATATTTATTTCATTTTGATAGATAAATATTATGTTGTCGACGCTGGTCTTCGGAACACGATAGGATTCCTAGCTCCATACAAAGGAACACTCTATCATTTGCAGGACTATAGAGGGAGTGAAAGAAAGCCTAAGAACGGCAAAGAGCTATTTAACTATATACATGCCCCTCTGCATAATGTAATTGAAAGAACATTTGGAGTATTGAAAAGTAGATTCAGAATACTACGACAAGGCATGAACAACTATGACTTTGGCACGCAGGTCAAAATAGTAGTTCCTTGTGCTGTATTATATAACTTTTTGCGTGAACATCAAAGCATATTCACCGAATATGAACATGATGAAATGGATGTTGATGAAACTGAACGACAATCGACTCGAAGTAATAATATCGCTTCGTCTTCTTGGTCATCTGACAGGGAAATGCATGCTCGTCGTGAGGAGATTTTTCGTATAATGTGGAATGATTATATTACAGAATATCTAGTTACAATCATTTTTTATGGACCGAATGAATCTTGTATTATTATTGTAATTTGATGAATTGTAATAGCTAGTAATTGTGTTAGTTATTAAAAAAGATAATTTTGCACCAAACTTATTTATGTTCTGCAATATGGTTTGTGATAATGATAATGAATGTTATTGATGAAGGTTATGTATATACAAGATAGCAAGTTTATTTGTATGGTACTGTTGGGTACTTTTTATAGTTTTTAGAACATGTGGGTATAAGTTATCCCCCATGATTTTTCAAATAAAAAGTGAAATATGTTCTGAGATAAGGACGCAAGCATTTCACGTATAACATGATACAAGTCCTAAACTACCCGAACCATTAGCATAATAGTAGCTATGTATGGACTCTCATCACCACGTATGTACGTATCCCTCACAGATAGTTACATACATTTACTTAATTCACCTATGAGGTTAATTCCCTCTCCAAGGTTAGAAAGGAGACTTACCTTGCCCCAAAGCTTACTTCCAAATTCAAAAATGTGCTCAAACCCTCAAATCGGAGCGAAACGATCTAAAACTATTTAATGGGATAGGAACTAATCAATATATGCTCAAGATTTTATATCCTAACTATTGGAATAATTCCTCAACCCTAAATGCAAGGTTCCTAAAATTCATCCTCGGGTCCACGTGCCCGAACTCCTAAAATTTTCAAAGAAAGTTATTACCCATAACCTAAGGATCAAGAATATATGATTTTTACTTCATTCCATAATGAATTTCATGACTAAATCTTGTTTTAGTCAAAAACTTAGGTTTTACTCTAATCACATGATGTTCACTAATCTTTACATGTTAATCTACCTAGAATCCAAGTATTTAACTCACATATAGTAGGAATTACTTACTTCTAAAAGCATAGCGAAAAACCCCTCTTAAGAAGCTCAAGTATCGTCAAATAATAGTGTAAAATAATTCAAAAATGTCTAAGCCCGAATTAAATGAAGGTTACTACCATCAATGATTTCCACATCTGCGGTCCTGCATGCACTTGTGCCTCCCGCATCTGCAGAAAACATTCCGCTTCTACAGAACTTCACTAGGCTAGCTGGGCCGCTTATGCTGAGAAAGGGCTGCATCTGCGGTTTCTGAGTTGGCCACCCTTAGCCGCATTTGCGAGTCAAGGCCGTACCTGTGAGCTCGCATCTGCGGCTGACCAACCGCAGATGCGGTTATGACAGAAGTTAGGCATTCAGTTCTTCTCCAATAATTTTAACTTGGCCTGAGCCTCGTCCGATTGACGCGAGGGCCCCTCGGGGCCTCGCCCGAACACACCCACAAGTCTGAAATGATAAAATGGACTCGCTCGAACTCTGGGAGAAAACACTGAAAATAACAATAAAACTAGGAATCACACCCTAAAACTAATTGATTCAAACTTATGAACTTCAAGTTCCTCAATTCACTTCCAATGTTTCAAATTGATACCAAATATTGCGTGTAAGTCTTAAATGACATTGGGGAACTATTTCCAGTTGCGAAATCACATTTGGACCTTAATATATAAAAAAATCCACTCCAAACCAAATTTAAAGAACTTCAAAATCCTTATGGAATCAACTTTCATTATTAGGTGCCAAAACGCTCCCGGGTCATCCAAAATCCAATCTGGACATACGCCCAAGTCTGAAATCATCATAGGAACCTGTTGGAAATTTCAAATACAAACTCCGAGGTCGTTTACTCGAAATATCGACTGGAGTAAAACTTAGCCTTTTAAGCCAACCTTAAGGAACTAAGTGTTCCGATTTCAACCCAAACTCTTTCAAATTCCGAACCAACCATCCCCACTAGTTATAAATCCGTAAACGCTAGTATGAAAAAATTGATTTGGAGGAACGGAATTCTAAAAAGCAAAACGACCCGTCGGGTCGTTATAGATGAAATATTCACATGGGTGCTGTTGTAAACGTTGATTTATGTACAAGAGTTTGTCAATGTGAATTCGACTCTGATTTTTGTTTATGTTTCTTTTTCGTAATCAAGAATGATCTATAGAAGTTTCTTGTTAGAAAAGGAACTTGAAATCAGATTACTTCCCAAACACCAAATTAGGCAAATTAAGTCACTAACTTTTCCAAATAGATTATAAGTAATCTTGGTTACTATATTTCCATCAACTGAAAGTTCATTGCAAGTCTTTTGCTTCCCTATAAATACATTGCTAAAAACAACAGTTAAATTGCAAGAGATATCACAATACTTGAAAGTAAGGCTGTATTGTGTGGCGGTTCCGGGTCTATTTGTGCCTGGCGTGTCGGGTCTCACGGTTTCGGTATTGGCGTAACGGGTCTGACGGTTCTGGCAGTTCTGGCAGTTCCGGGTCTGGCGGTTCTCCAGGTTGGGACCGGCCCGTGACGGGTCTAAGTACCATGCGGTCCTAGGTCTGGCGGTTCCGGGTCTGACGGGTTCCTTTTTTTTTTAAGTCAATATCTTGTATGGTAGTCATTAGTATAGTGTAGAATATATTTTATATGGTGTACTAAGTTATTAGTATAGTATATATTGTGTTGTAGTAATTAGTATATATTGTATATTATGTATGCATTGTGTTGTAGTAATTAGTATATATTGTATGTTATGTATATATGGATATATGTTATGTATATAATGTGTTGTAGTAAATTAGTAATTAGTATATATTGTATGTTATGTATAATATTGTGTTGTAGTAATTAGTATATATTGTATATTATGTATATAGTGTGTTGTAGTAAGTAGTATATATTGTATATAATGTATATAAAAGAATGTTGTAATTAGTATATTGTGTTGTATGTTATATAAATATTCAAGGATTGATATCGAAGTAAAGACAAAGAAATATTGAGAAAAAAGATATTCAAGGATATGATAAAGAGCATATTTATTGACCAAAATGGCATATCTTTCTTAGCCTTCCTTCCCCCAATGGAATGAGCACAACAAGGTACTAATACCACCATTAAAAGGGAAAAAACTAAAAGAAGACGTGCCAATGTACAAGTTACATCATAATTTATGTTGTATTTCTAACAAATCTCATAAATCCATCAAGGTTGGGAGGAGGTTGTGTTGGCGGTGGTGGAAATGAAGCTTGTTCATCACCACTTCCAGGTGAAGTCGCTTCCTCAGCAAGTTCTGCTATCATTTCTTCATATGCCTCATCTATTGCCGGTAGTGATTCTGCTATGCCAAAGTTCCTTCTTTTTGCGCGGATCCAATTTCCAAAAAGCACTGATTTTTCCAAGCTCTCCCGCATCGACGCTCTGTGGTCACCGATTTGTAGTCTTGCTTGACTGAAAGCGCTCTCCGATGCAACAGTTGACGCTTGAATTAACAGAACATCCCGAGCCATCCTTGCAAGAATGGGAAAATGTTTTTTCCTTGACTTCCACCATTTCAAAAGGTCGAAAGAGCCGTCTGGATTCTCCTTTTCTAGTCCCTGTGACAAGTAAACTTGAAGCTCATTTAGATGGGAAATTTCATCAAAATTATCACCTTGTGAACCCCTGAACTCCATCCACGATTTAAGAGCTGTTAAGCCAGCAGCTCTTTTAGACGATTGTGATATAGACGAAGTAGGGGTTGGAATATTTGTCCTAGCATGCTCTAACGCCTGTTTATAAGCATTATAAACAGTTTGAGCATTAATTTTAATTGATGCTTTCGCATCAGCTAGTGTAGAAATTTCATCTTCTGAAAGATCTAAAGCTCTATAAATATTAGAATATCAAAAGTGAGGACCTCCTAATTTTATTGTTGGATTTAACATAGCAGCTATACCAAAAATAGGAGGGATTGGAAAAAATATTTTTAAAACTTTTGTTTCATTTAATTTATTGCAAGTTTATAAATATCCCCACCCTCGCTAAAATCAACAAACAAATTAGCAAGTGCGGCAATATAAACTAAACAGTTAGAAATAGTCGGATAATATTGTCCCGAAAAAGCATTTGTAGCCACTTGAAAATGTTCTATAATTAAACGTAGTATTAATTGGGTTTCTATATTCATACGCTACTACTAAACTTCCGTACATGTAATTCCACCTAGTCGGGTAAGGTTTAGGAACCTTTCTTTCTCTAAGGTCATATTCGTCACATTTTTTAAAATATTCTCTATGTCTAGTTCTACGGTTTGAATAAAATAGCCAATTAAGAGTCATTCTCACCTTTTCAATTTCTATGTTTAATATTCGCATACCATCACCAACAATTAAATGATAAATATGACAAATACATCTAACATGGAAAATACTACTAATTGCAGGATTAAGGGTTTGTGTTAGCATGCCTATTGCACTAGTGTTGCTAGAAGCATTATCCATAGAAATTGCCATTATTTTATCACTAAAGCAAAAATATATACATATATCTGAAACACTATTAGCTATAAACCTACCCGTGTGCCGTGAATTAATTATTCTATATGCAATTATGGGTTTTTGCATTGTCCAGTCTTCATCTATCCAATGACTTGTTACAGTTAGATAATCACAGTCATTTCCACTTCTACCAATATCAGTTGTAATAGAAATACGATTAGGTATATGAGTAAATAAATAGCACAAATATTGTTCATATTCATGTTTGAATATATAAATATCGGCCTTAACTGTTGCGCGAGGCCAACCTTTATAAGTAGGATTAATGACTCTTCTAATATAATGAATCCAATTAGGATTAGAAGCAAAAATATAAGGCAAGCACATAACAGTAATCATTTTCGCTAATTCTTCACGATCCTTATTTGGATCGTAATATAAAATACCTCCAGTGACAATGTTTATTCCTGGTTGAACTAGATTTGAACCAGTACTTGGGTTAACTTGAGAATCTACACTTGTCCCCCCCTCTTGTTGCGCTTTCATTTGCAAACATCTAGCCTTATCTCTAGGGTGTAATTTTATATGCTTAGTCAAACTACCCGTACCGCTACGATCTCCAGTATACCTTATGAACAAGTAATTTCCCACAAGTTTTACACTTAGCCTTATTTTTTTCTCTTACTTGAGTAAAAAAATACCAAACTAATGATGTTTCTGTATGTTTAGGAGGTTGTCTACTAAAAGTGGGAGTTTGTACAGGTGGGTGTGCCGGTTCATTACCTAAGTTATGAGCAGGACTAGTAGATATATCATCTAAATCTGGTGCTTGGGTTTCATCATCATCATCATCATCATCATCCTCATTTTCCTCTAAGATAGGTACATTAGGATAAAGAGCATTCATAATATCATCATCTAATCTATCACCTACTGCAACATCATATAGAAATTCACTATCGGTAAATTGAAAACATGGGTGATCACTATCAAGGAGTACTAAGGGCGGATTAGGACATTTAGGTTGGCTACTACTTTCAACTTGCTTATCTTTTTTAGGTCGGGGAGCCGGGGGAAGGGTATTATTTTGGCCACTACTTTCACCCGTTTTACCTTTTCCTTTACCGAACATTTTTTTCAACGAAAATGCCATACTAATTAGAATTATGCAAACTAAAAACACAAAAATATACTATTAGCACATAAGAGTTGAAACAAGTTTACCGGATTGCCGAACAATGTCTTGAAAATTGGAAATCGTTGAACTTGAACACTTGAAAACTTCAATTCAACAACTTCACAATTTTTCACGAATTTTCAACAATATATTAAGCACTTATACTAGAAAGATTGAAAGAGAGCTTGAGAGAGATTGATGAATAAAAATGAAAGAATGAGGGGGTATTTATAGTTGAGAAATGGGAAAAAGTGTAATTATATAAAGTTTGGGCTTAAAGTTTGGGAGCCAAATGGCTATTTTTCAAACTTCCAAACGGCTACTCTTTGCAAAGAGCCGTTACTGAAATTATAAAAAAAAAAATTTAAAAAAATATCCGTTGGACCCGCCAGAACAGGACTGGAACCGCCAGAACCGGTCCAGAACCATCAGCCGGTTCCGGGTCTGGCGGTTCCGGAGAAGGAACCGACCTGTCACGGATCTCTAGAACCGGTAGAACTGGAACCGCCGGAACCGGCCCATCAGAACCGGTAGAACCGGCAGGGACGCGGTCCCGGTCCGGTTCCAGTTCGGAACCGCCACACAATACAGCCTTACTTAAAAGACAATGGTGAAGCCACGGGCCAAACATGGGATTTGAAAATAAATTTCAAATTAAATTTAGGAAAATGTATGGCCAAACAAGGATAAGTCATGCTGAAAGTTGATAAAACAAATATAGACGACTACACTCACTTACTTGAGAATTTGTATGGATTATTTGACTATAAATGGACAATGTGTGATTTCTTGATAATAAATTGTTATTTATGGATCCGGCAAAGCGCCTCGGTAGCAAATAGATGCATATATGGCTCGCATCACTTGACCCTCTAGCAATGTACAGTTTAATATTATATTGGACCGACCCATATAACTGTGACGACCCAAAGAGTCATCACCGGATTTTTCCCTTTTGTCGTACTCCGAGGCCTTGAAAATTTTACTTTTAGTTGCCTCGATTTGCGTACACAGTCCCAGATGCGTAGACGGAAAGCTTATGTGTAAAAATATGTGAAAAATTCTAAAATGTGGCTTTGAAATGATTAAAGTTGACTTTGGCCAATATTTTGGGTAAACGGACCCGGACCTATGATGTGCGGTCTCGGAGGGTCAATAGAAAAATATGGGACTCGGGCATATTTCCGGAATCAAAAATCGAGGTCCCGATCCCAAGAAATGAATTTTTGTGTAAAATTATTATTTGGAATTTATATGAAATTTTAAAATGAAAAATTGATCAAAAGACTATTATATCAGGCTCGTATTTTGGTTCTGACACCCGGTACAAATCTTATATATATATATATATATATATATATATATATATATATATATATATATATGTTAAGAGTTTTATGTTACGTTTGGTCGAAATCGGACGTCGTTTGATGTGTTTCGGACCTAAATATCTAAAGATGGACGTTTATGAAGTTAGAATGCAAAATAATGATTTTGGGATTTGATTCATTAATTTTGATGTTGTTTTGGTGATTTGATCGCTCGGTTAAGTTCATAGGATGTTGTTGAGTTAGTGCGTGTGTTTGGTTAGGAGCCCCGAGGGCTCAGGAGTTAATTGGAGATGGTTCCGGGTGTTTTAAAACTTAGGAAAAGGATCAAATTTTGCTGCAATTTTACTCAGGCATTTTTTTCTTCATGAACGCGTCTTCAGGCTTGCGATCGCAATGCTTTGGTATCCCCCTATTTCGCGTTCGCGGACCCCTTCCCGCATTCGCATAGTTCTTTTAATCCCTTCACTGTGTTCACGTCAACCTCATCGCGTTCGCATAGACCAACTCCAGGACCCCCACCAGCTTCTTCTTCGCGTTCGTATCACACCATCGCGAACGCGATGCCTCCAGCTTCCTCTTCATCGCGAATGCGTCCTCCGTGTCGTTATCGCGTAGGGTAAAAACTCTTTGGTGATTTTTTAATAAAACATAACCTTAGAGACGGGATTTTCATCACTTCTTCAAACCCATCTTCTTCCCCACACCCCATAGACGAATTTTGAAGAAATCTTCCTCCATAGCATCATAGGTAAGTCTTCCTAACCTCGTTTTCTCTTAATTTCTTTAACTAATGAATAACTTCTAAGCCTAAAAATATGACATCAAAGTAGAAATTTGGGGTTTTGAGCAGAGTTAGGTTTTTGGAAATTTTTGGTGATTCAACCTAAATTTGGGTTTGAATCTTAAAATAAATTATATATTTAAACTCGTAAGGTTATGGGTGATCGGGTTTTGGTTCGAGCCTCGTGTTTGGACCATACGGGCCTGAGGTCAAATTTTGGTATCTTTGGAAGAATTCTAGGAACTTCATATCTAGGCTATGGCCTCATGTTTTTGAGTCCTTATTGATATTATTGAATTAATTATGCCTAGATATCATTGTTTCGAAGTCGTATTATAGAGAAAAGGCGGTATTAGAGAGTTGATTGCTATTCTTGGACCAAGGTAAGTGTTTGTTCTAACTTTGTCTTGAGGGAATAACATTAGAGTATTGTTTGTTATTTGCTAATTGTTGAGTACGGTGTATAGGCATGGTGACGAGTATCTATACACTGGAGTCTAGCATGACCGTGAGTCTTATTTGTGTTTATTCGAATTCTATGTCTTCCTTGTTAAATTGATAAATGTCATATAATATGAATAGTCTGAAAAATAATTATGAATTGTAAACCTTCGGGTGCGTTGGCTCGAACTATTAGAGAACTAATGAGTAAGAAATGAAAGAAATAGAAAGAGATATGAATAATCCCTTGCCAGGATATTTTGAGTACATCGATTAACTCCCTTGCCGGGATTTAATTGTGTAGTTATATTCCCTTGCCAGGATTTCTTCACTGGTTAATCTTCTCTTGCTCCATAGTTGTGACTATTGTTTGAATGAAAAAGTATGATATTAGTGGGTCGGTTTTCACGCCGTAACAGTGTTAAATGACACGCATCGAGTTTCCCGTCGCAACGAAGATAAATAATATCCACATGGATCTGGTTGCTCGCCGCAACAAGGAACACACGGATCAGGTTACTCGCTGCGACAAGGATAATCAATATCCACATGGATCTGGTTGCACGCAACAATATCATGAATATGTGGATTGGGTTGCTCGCCGCAACAGTGTTATTGAGTGATTGGATCGGGTTGCTTGCCTCAACAATATACGGGTTAAATGTGTTATTTGCATATTCAAGCTTTGTTGGCTCATCAACCTTTAATTAGACTCCTAGTTTATAGTTGTTGTCTCCCCAACATGTTTCCCCCTCCTTGTATAAACTACTTATCTCTTGTTTATTTTTCGCAAAGTATATTACATATATGTACTGGTTTATCTAGTAGTCTGGTCTAGCCTCGTCACTACTTCGTCGGGGTTAGGCTAGACACCTACCAGCACATGGGGTCGGTTGTGTTGATGCTACACTCTGTGCATATTTCTCCACAGATTCAGGAGCAAATTATGGACCACAGCAGCAGTACTGATCGGGAGTTGTCTTCAGTCCAGAGACTTGCGAGGTAGCCTAGCCGACGTCCGTAGGCCGGAGTCCATTTCTCTGTTATTAGTTTGTTTTCCTTGTATCGAGACAAACATTGATGTGTTTCTATTCGAACTTGTTTTTAGCACTCTATAATAGTTCGTGAGTTAGTGACACCAAATTCTAGGTAAAGGTGTATTTAGACTTCCGCATTTGGTTCCAGTTATCAAGATTTAAGACTTCTACTATTGTTTAATTGTCTCGCTTTTATTTGTATTGTTGAAGATGTTATCTAGAATGTTTAAATATATAGCTTGCCTAGCTCCGACAGTAGGCTCCATCATGATTCCCGAAGGTGAGAAATTTGGATCGTGACGAGTTGGTTTCAGAGCACTAGGTTACATAGGTCTCACAACTCACAGACAAACTCGGTAGAGTCTAAGGTATCGGTATGGATACGTCAATATTTATCCATTAGAGGATGCAGAGTAAAGAAAAACTTCACTTTTCTTCTTTCTTATCGTGCGATTCTGTTTCTCAAATATCGATTGCCTTTCTACAATGTTCTTTCGCAGATGGCGAGAACACGAGCTTCCTCTTCTACCGTGTAGCAGCCCGAGCCCATAGAAGCAGCTCCGTCAAAGCGGCAGAGGGCGAGGTCGAGGTCGTGCCAGAGGCCGAGGCAGGGGCAGAGCTCAGCCCCGAGCAGCAGTCCCAGAGGTGGAACCTCATGTTGATTATGATGAGGAGGTTCCAACTCCAGCAGCTCCGGTGGGCCCAGCTCAGGTCCCAGAGAGATTCATAACCACTCCAGTTCTTCAGGATGCTTTGGTCCGATTGGTAGGCTTTATAGAGAGCTTCTCTCAAGCGGGTTTGCTTCCAGTTCTCTCAGGCTAGAGGATGAGTTCAGACTCCCGCTACACGTACTCCAGAGCATGTATCTCTTCAGGACCAGGTTTTACGGTTAAGCCAGATATGGCAGCTCAGCCGGGTATTGCGGCTCAGACCGGCGATCGTGGGGTGATGTCTATGTATGACTTGCGGAGGCTTGGTAGGTTGACCAAGCTCTTCACCACCACTTTTGGAGGTGCTCCTATAGAGGACCCCAAGGGCTTATTATTTAGCTGCCATGAGGTTCTCCGGACTATTGGTTTTATGGAGACCAATGGGGTCGACTTCATCACCTTTCGACTTGCAGGATCCGCCAAGACTTGGTGGAGGGACTTTTGTTTATTCGGGCCAGTAAGATCGCCATCATTGACTTAGGATCAATTTGCAGGGTTCATTGACTTGGGATTAATTTGCATGGTTGGTTTTGGAGAAGTTTCTCCCACTTATTCAGCGAGAGGCTCTTCGCAGGAAGTTTGAGTGACTCCATCAGGGAACTATGACAGTGCAGTATGAGACTCGGTTCATTGATCTGGCATGACATGCTATTGTTTTACTCCCTACCAATAGAGAGAGGGTGCGGATATTTATTGATGGATTGATTTAGCAGATCCGTCTCCAGTTGGCTATGGGAGCCGGGGGTAAGATTTCCTTTCAGGAGTTGGACAACGCGACCCGCAGGATAGATATGGCACTTGCACGGGGAGGTGGTCATGGGTTAGAGAAGAGGCCCCGCTATGCAGGTAGGTTCAGTGCTACCTCGTCTCGAGGTAGGGATTCATATGGTAAAGGCCATCCACCAGGGCCCTTTTAGTTAGCACTCCAGGTCTCTCATGGTACTTCGGGTGGTGGTGGTTCTCAACAGCGCTACTCTGATCAGCAACCTATTAGTGCACCACCGCTTCAGAGCTTTCGAGGTGGTCATTCAGGTCGACATGGTCAGTCTCAGCCCTCTCGGGTGCAGTATTCAGGAGATCTTGCCTGAGGTTGGGGGATACCAGTCACAACAACAGAGTTCTCGAGCTATGATTCAGGCGCTAGAGGCTCCACAGGCCGCCCAGCCAGCTAGAGGCAGGGATAAAGGTCATAGAGGTGGAGGTAAAGGGCATAGAGGTAGAGCTCAGACCACCAGAGGTAGGAGTCATCCAGTAGCCGATCATCCTAGAGACATGGTTTAGAGAGGTGGGGCCCAGCCCCGGTGTTATGCTTTTCCAGCTAGGCCAGAGGCTGAGCCTTTCGATTTTGTTATTATAGGTACTATTCTTGAATGTCATAGATGTGCTTCAGTGCTATTTGACCCTGGGTCAATGTATTCATATGTGTCATCCTATTTTGCACTATACTTGGTTACGCCTAGCGATGTATTGAGTGTTCTTGTTTATGTATCTACACCGATGGGTGATTCTATAGTGGTTGATCTAGTGCATCATTTTTGAGTGGTATTATTTGAGGGTCTTGAGACCCGTGGTTATTTATTGCTTTTACAAATGGTGGACTTTGACGTTATATTGGGGATGGATTGGTTGTTCATATATCATGCTATCTTGGATTGTCACGCCAACCATGACCTTGGCTTTGCCAGATTTGCCCCGACTAGAGTGGAAATGGACCTCAGGAGTGTTATACCATATGTGAAAGCTCGACGCACGGTCGAGAAGGGGTGTCTAGCTTACTTGGCATATGTTCGTGACTCCATCATAGAGGTCGCATCTATTGATTATGTTACTATTGTTCGGGAGTTCCCCGAGGTTTTCCCTTCAGACCTGCCGGGTATGCTGCCCGACAGGGATATTGATTTTTGTATTGATCTGGCTCCGGGCATTTAACCCATTTCCATTCTGTTGCATCGCATGGCCCCGTAAGAGTTGAAAGCATTAGATGAGCATTTGCAGGATTTGCTTGATAAGGGTTTCATTAGACCTAGTGTATCACCTTGGCGTGCGTCGGTTTTATCCATGAATAAAAAGGATGGGTCGATGAGGATGTGCATTGATTATCGGCAACTGAAAAAAAGTGACGATAAAGATCAAGTATCCACTACCGAGGATCGATGATTTATTCGACTAGCTTTAGGGTGCAAAGGTGTATTCAAATATATATTTGAAATCTGGTTACCATCAGCTGAGGATTAGGGTGTCTGATGTCCCTAAGACAGCATTCCGCACTCGATATGGGAATTATGAGTTTTTGGTCATGTTGTTTGGGTTGAACAATGCCCCAGTAGCATTTATGGAATTGATAAATCGAGTGTTCAGGCCCTATTTGGATTTGTTTGTGATTCTGATATACTCTCGCAGTCAGGAGGAGCACGAGCAGCAGCTTAGAGTGGTTCTTCAGACTCTGAAGGATAGTTAGTTATATGCCAAGTTTTCTAAGTGCTAGTTCTGGTAGAGTTCGGTTGCATTTTTGGGTCATGTTGTTTCAGCAGAGGGTATTCAGGTGGACCCGAAGAAGATTGAGGCAGTCAAGAACTGGCCTCGACCAGCATCAGCTACAGAGATTCGAAGTTTTTTGGGGTTAGCAGGTTACTACCATCGGTTCTTGGAGGGGTATTCATCTATTAGAGCTCAGATGACCAGATTGACCCAGACCCAGTTCAGATAGTTGGATGAGTGTGAGGCGAGCTTTTAGAAGCTCAAGAAAGCTCTGATTATGACACCGGTATTAGTTTTGCCCACTGGTTAAGGAACTTATATAGTTTATTGTGATGCTTCTCGTATTGGTCTTGGTGCAATATATATGCAGGATGGCAGAGTTATTACCTATGCTTCGAGGTAGTTGAAGATCCATAAGAAGAATTATTCGGTTCAAGATCTAGAGTTGGGCAGCCATTGTTCACGCTTTAAAGATTTGGAGGCATTATCTATATGGTGTGACGTGTGAGTTGTACACGGATCATAAGAGACTTCAGTACTTTTTCAAGCAAAAAGAGTTGAATTTGAGGTAGAGGAGGTGGTTGGAGTTGTTGGAATACTATAATGTTACTATCTTATACCACCCGGGGAAGGCCAATGTGGTGGCCGATGCATTGAGTAGGAAGTCTGCCAGCATGGGTAGTCTTGCTTGTATTCCGGTCAACCAGAGACCACTTGCCCGGGATGTTCAGGCCTTGGCCAATTGATTTGTGAGGTTGGATATTTCTGAGCCTAGCAAGGTGTTAGCTTGCATGGTCGCTCGTTCGTCGTTGTTGGAGCGTATCCCTTAGCGGCAATATGATGATCCCCATTTGTGTGTCCTGAGAGACAGGGTGTAGCATGGAGGTGCCAAGAAGGTTACCTTAGATGGTGATGGTGTTTTGAGATTTCAGGGGCGGGTATGTGTGCCCAATGTTGATGGGATTCGAGAGTTGAACCTAGCGGAGGCCCATAGTTCTCGGTATTCTATTCATCGGGGTGCTGCAAAGATGTATCAGGATTCGAGGCAGCACTATTGGTGGCATAGAATGAAGAAAGATATTGTTGCATATGTGGCTCGATGTTTGAATTATCAGCAGGTTAAGTATTAGCATCAGAGGCTTGGTGGTTTATTTCATAAGATTGAGCTTCCCGAGTGGAAGTGGGAAAGGATTACTATGGATTTTGTTACTGGACTTTTGATGACCCGGAAGAAGTTTGATGCGATTTGGGTCACTCTAGATAGGCTTACCAAGGCAGCGCATTTTATTCCTGTTGCAGCCACTTATTCAACAGAGAGGTTAGATGAGCTCTACATCCGAAAGATTATTTGCCTTCATGGGGTGCCGGTATCTATCATTTTGGACCGGGATACACAATTTACCTCGCGCTTATGGGGGCAGTTCGGCAGGAGTTGGGCACCCAGGTGGCATTAGGCACAACATTTCATCCTCAGACAGACGGATAGTCCGAGCGGACGATTCAGATATTGGAAGATATGCTCCGAGCCTGTGTCATTGATTTTGGAGGCTCGTGGGACCAGTTTTTGCCTTTAGTAGAGTTTGCCAACAACAATAGATACTAGTTCAGCATTCATATGGATCCATATGAGGCGTTGTATGGTAGGAATGTCGATCTCCAGTTGGATGGTTTAAGCCGGGAGAGCCTCGGTTATTGGGTACAGACCTAGTTCAGGAGGCCTTGGATAAGGTCAAGATCATTCAGGACAGACTTCGGACAGCTCAATCTAGGCAGAAGAATTATCCAGATCGAAAGGTTTGAGATGTGGCTTTCACGGTTGGTGAGCGAGTATTGATCCGTGTGTCGCCTATGAAGGGCATGATGCGATTTAGAATAAGGGAAAGCTTTGCCCTAGGTTCATTGGTCCATTTGAGATTCTCGATTGTGCGGGAGAGGTGGCTTATAGACTTGCCTTGCCGCCTAGCTTGTCAACCGTGCATCCAGCTTTTCACGTATCCATACTTCAGAGGTATCATGGCGATCTAGCCTACGTGTTAGATTTCAAAACTATCCAATTGGACAAGGATCTGTCTTATGAAGAGGAGCAGGTGTATTAGACCAGCAAGTTCGACAGTTGAGGTCGAAGAGATTTCCTTCTGTGAGTGTTCAGTGGAGAGGTCAACCTCCTAAGGCATCGACTTGGGAGTCCGAGTCTGATATGTGGAGCCATTATCCTCAGCTATTTCCCGACTCAGGTTCTTCTTTCTTTTGTCCGTTCGAGGACGAATGGTTGTTTTAGAGGTGGAAAATGTGACGACCCAAAGGGTCATCATTGGATTTCTCAATTTTTTTGTGCTCCGAGGACTTGAAAACCTCACTTTTTGTTGCCTCGATTTGCGTGCGCAGTCCAGGTGCGTAGCCGGAAAGATTATGTGTAAAAATATATGAAAAAATATAAAATGTGGCTTTAAAATAATTAAAGTTGACTTTGGTCAATATTTTTGGGTAAACAGACCTTGACCCCTGATGTGACGGTCCTAGAGGGTTCGTAGAAAAATATGGGACTCAGTCGTATTTCCGGAATGGAAATCCGAGGTCCCGAGCACGAGAAATGAATTTTTATGTAAAATTATTTTTCTGGAATTCATATGGAATTTTGAATCGAAACATTGATCAAAAGACTATGGTATCGGGCTCGTATTTTGGTTCCGACACCCGGTACAAGTCTTATATATATGTTAAGTGCTTTCTGTAAAGTTTGGACGAAATCAAACGTAATTTGATGTGTTTCGGACCTAAATATCTAAAGTTGGAAGTTTATGATATTAGAATGAAAAATAATGATTTTGAGGTTTGATTCATTGATGTTGGTGTTGTTTTGGCGATTTGATCGCTCGGTTAAGTTGGTAGGATGTTGTTGAGTTAGTGTATGTGTTTGGTTTGGAGCTCTGAGGGCTCGGGAGTGACTTAGAGGTGGTTCGGGGTATTTTAAAACTTAGGAAAAGGATCAGATTTTGCTGCAATTTTAGTTAGGCATTTTTTTCTTCGCGAACGCGGCCTCGGGCTCTTGTTCACAGTGCTTTGGTATCCCCCTCTTTCGCGTTCGCGGCCCCCTTTCCCGCATTTGCGTAGACTTTTTGAGTCCTTCACCGCGTTCGTGTCTACCTCATCGCGTTCACGTAGACCAGCTCCCAGGACCCCTACCAGCTTCCTCTTCATGTTCGCATCACACCATCGCGATCTTGATGCCTCCAACTTCCTCTTCTTCGCGAATGTGTACTGCGTGTCACGATCATGTAGGGTAAAAACCCTCCGGTAATGTTTTTTAAACAGAACCTTAGAGACGGGATTTTCATCACTTTTTCAAAAACACCTTCTTCCCTGTAGACGAATTTGAAGAAATCTTCCTCCATAGCTTCATAGGTAAGTGTTCTTAACCTCGTGTTTTCTTAATTTCTTCAACTAATCACTAACTTCTAAGCCTAAAAACATGAAATCAAAGTAAAATTAGGGGTTTTGGGTAGAGTTAGGTTTTTGTAAATTTTGGGTGATTCAACCTAAATTTGGGGTAGAATCTTAAAATAAATTATATATTTGAAATCATGGGGTTATGGGTGATCGGATTTTGGTCCGAGCCTCGTATTTGGACCATGTGAGTCAGAGGTCAAATTTTGGTATCTTTGAAAGAATGCTAGTAACTTCATATCTAGGCTATGGGATTAAGTTTTTGAGTCCTTATTGATATTATTGAATTAATTATGCCTAGATATCATTATTTTGGAGTAGGATTGTAGAGAAAAGGCGATATTAGAGAGTTGATTGCTATTCTTTAGACCGAGGTAAGTGTTTGTTCTAACTTTGGTTTGAGGGAATAAGATTAGAGTATTATTTGCTATTTGATAATTGTTGAGTACGGTGTATAGGCATGATAACGAGTGTCTATACACCGGAATCTAGCATGACCATGAGTCTTGTTCGTGTTTATTCAGATTCATGATACCTCTTCCTTGTTAAATTGATAAATGTCATATAATGTGAAGAGTTTGAGAAATAATTATGAATTGTAAACCCTTAGGCGCGTTGGCTTGAACGATAAGAGAACTAATGAGTATGAAATGAAAGAAATAGAAAGCGATGAATAATCCCTTGCCGGGATGTTTTGAGTATATCGATTAACTCCCTTGTCGGGAATTAGTTGTGTTGTTACATTCCCTTGCAGGGATTTCTTCACTGGTTAATCTTCTATTGCTCTATAGTTTTGACTGTCGTTTGGATGAAAAGGTATGATATTAGTGGGTAGGTTTGCACCCTAGTAAGTGTCAAGGCAACCCTTCGTCACTACTTCTTCGAGGTTGGACTAGGTACTTACTGGGTACATATTGTTTATGTGCTCATACTATGCTTTTGTACTTAATTGTACATGATCCGAAGCAGGTGCATCTAGCTACCCGTCCGGCTCTCATCTCTGATACTTGATCAAGATTTCACAGTGAGCTGCCCTTCTGAGTTGTTCAGCAGCATGCCGAAATCTCTCATTTTGTTATTACTGTCTATTCTATTTCAGGCAGTATGAAAGTTCTGTTTCTTTGTACATTCTACTAGTTGCCCTCATGCTTGTGATAGTAGATCCTGGCACACACATTAGTAGACTATTATTTTTGGGTTGTATTCCTAAAATTATGATTTCCTTTAGTCATTTTCGTTTCAATTGCTTTACAAATTCGCTATTTATCGACTATTTGATTGTTTTAAATTTATGTTAAGTAAATTTTGGGATTATTTAATAAAATAAATGAGAACTCACTAATTGGGTAGGATTGGCTTGCCTAACAACGATGTTGTACGTCATCACGATCCATAATGGAATTTGGGTCGTGATATCATCAAACAAGAGGGCTAACCGATTTAATCATTCCTGAGATGTTATTGATCTTATATAAATTTTACTTATTTTGATTTTGAATTTTTTTTCGTTGAAGCAATTGTTAGGCCTTTGAAAAAGAATCAAGTTTTTTTTTATGTAATTAACTATCAATTAGAGTATTATCTGCTACTTGTACAATTTTTCTAAACACTTTTAATTTGAAATATAAGTCTAAGACATCAATATTAGAATGACTATTATGCTTTAGTGGTTATAATATATGAAATGCAAACTGAAGGTTATATCAAGTTTAAGGAAATTATAAAGATATGTTTACTTTACTCGAGAGGATTTTTTTCATATGTCAACAGTCACATCAACTTCATAATGATAAATTTTAACCATAAAATACTTAAACTTTTTGCTTAAAAATATTTAACACATAATATGTTCCTTTCAAAATTGGGCCCCCGAAAGCCTAAGGCATATGCAAATATCATGGTATAGTCAGTTTTTACATTAGTTAATTAAAAATCGTCAGTATTTATCAAGTTAATGAAAAATAGTCACTATTTTGCTGCAGCAGAAAATGGTCCAGTATAATATACGGGAATTCCGGTGCATTTGTGTACGAACTCCAGCATATTATGCTGGACCGGTATACTTTGCTGACTCCTGTAAAATTTACGGGAGACAGGAGCACTAGTTCTCCAAACTCCAGTATATTATACTGGACATTTATACTTGCTGGAACTCCGTAAAATATGCGGGAGTTCCAGGATAATTATGTTTGAACTCCCGTAAAATTTGCGGGAGTTCCAGCATAGTTATTCTAGAACTCCCGTAAAATTTGCGGGAGTTCAAGCATACTTATGTTAGAACTCCCGTAAAATTTGCGGGCATATTTTTCGGATTTTGCATAGTGGTTTCGCTCAGATTTATGTTTACATAAAAAGTGGCTAAATTTTAAAACTTGGCTATTTTTCAACGACCAGTGATAAATCTGACTATTTTTAAATTCCTCGCGGTCCTTGCCTAGCCCTTCAGACAGCCTTGTCGACATTGTCATCATACTTAAATTGCACATGTTTTTTTGTCCTAACATCTATATTGTTGAATACAGGAAAATTTTTAGTTTGTATCTCATACAACTGACACTAGTTATATGAAGCAATTTTTTTGTCTCACAGTTTTCTGGACCCAGAAGTGTAAGATTGGGGTCAATAACTTTGTGAGACAAAAACGAACCTCATATAGCTAGTGTAAGTTGTATGACACAAAAAATAAAACCTCTCCGAATACGATAATTGATAAAATAAAATCAACATCTTTGCATAAATAGCCTATCGATATTAATTTTTCACTTCTTCTAACCGGTATATATAATTATACGATAAATAATAGATATATTAATTGAATTGCTTACCGTAGATCGTTAGATAAAAAGAGATTACATTTTTTTAAAAAAAAACTGAAAATTAAAATGTATTTAATATTTAGCCGTTCCGGAGTCAACTACAAATCCACAGGACAAACGTTTCAGACTTTAGAAGTTCTTAGGGTCTAAAGTTGCTATTAACAAAATTTGAATGGCAGTTTGAACAAAAGTCTGAAGTTAGGCCTGACTAGTTTATAATTTTAGTCCTTTGAGCAGGTTTGAAGTTGGGAACTAGCCCTCCCTAAATATAACCATTCCGATTTATTTTATCCATTTCAATTTATGTAAACTTATTTAATTGGTCACTAAATTATAAAAAAGATAAAATTTTGAATTTATGGTATAAAATGAGATACATACATTTAGTGTGGCTATAAATCATTGCATAAAGTTAAATTATTTCCAAATAAAGTAAATTATTTCCAAATAAGAAAATAAGTCATTTTTTATCGGAATTAAAAGAAGATAAGTTCAAATAAATTAAAACGGGAGAGTATTCAGTTTCTGGTCTAAAACAATAAAAGGAAAAGAGATCCAATTTCCTTACGTTGACATGATTGAAGATAAAATGCATAGTGCAAAGAACAAAGTTAAAGGGAGCTCGCAAATCCAATTTCCAACATCAAGTTTTGAAAGTAAGGGATCTTTATTGAACAACTCAATTTGCAGAATAATACTCTCTCTGTTCTAATTTACGTGAACATGTTTGACTGGATACAAAATTTAAGAAAAAATAAAAAGTTTTAAAATTTGTGATCCTAAACAAGCTAAATTGTTTCCAAATTTAAAAAGGGTACATTCTTTTTAAAACGGACCAAAAAGAAAATAGGTTCACATAAATTAGAACATAATAAACATCGGTCAGAACCGGATTGTCTTACGAACTCTTTTTGCTCCTTTATTATTAGCTGCTGGAGGGATATTTCGACGACACTGGCATATATGTGTAGTCAAGTCACATTTAACATCTGCGTCTATGCATTTGATTGGGCAATCGGCATCCTTAGAGCATGTGAACGCAGCATTGCTTGATTGTCCTACCAACATGTATAAACGTTGTTGGATAATTTATTGAAAAAAAAAATTAACTGCATAATATAGGCAGAATAAATCTAAATTACTTACCCAACAAAATAAGCAAAAAAGAGACCAAGAAAATCTTAAGAAATGTTGTTTTCACCATTCTATTCCAAATTTTGTGATGGTATTACAATAACAATATGATTGTTATTTTTATGTTTTTTAAGTGTTGGTTTTAGCAATGTATTTATAGGGAAGAAATACACCTGTACCAAAATTTCAATTGATAGAGAAATATTAATCAAGATAAACACTTTATTTCTTTCCCATAAATTAAACAAATTAGATCTAAGACTAAGGTAACACAATCTTGTATGTAGGAACTACTTTGGCAAGTGAGTTATTTTTTTGACAAGTAATCTAAATCCACACTCGTTTCTAATAGACTCATTAAAATAGTCAAACAAATTTATGTCCTTCCCATTCCTGTAAAGGGTAGCTAATATAAAAATTTAATTCTAAAACTATTTTGGCTAAATCTAGTCTCTTTGACCTAAGCTTTCAACTGGGCCAAGTTAACCATATTTGGTATGGTTTGGCCTGGTTAAAATACAGACGAGAACTGTCTGATTGGACCTGGATGGGGGCTTGGAGGGGAATATACCAAGGAGGGAGGTTGGGCCGAACAAGGTACTAGGTTCGGTACACTAGCCTAGGTCTCAGCCCATATGGGGCACCGACCCGATTGGTGGAAATTTTTTTATTTGTCTTATAATATTGGTATCCTAATGTTATTTAATTCAAAGTTTTAAATCATAAGTCAATAAGATAGTAAACTAGCAATAGGAATAAAACTAGTCCCAAACATGTGAATTCATGCCTTAAAAATCCATTTGAATTGACTTCGGTCAATGTATTAAGAAAATAGATCCGGATTTATATTTTGACGCTCCCAGTAGGTCCGTATCGTAATTTGAAACTTGGGCGTATGCCCAATATCAAATTCGAAAGACGCTAGCTTGAGTAATCGCATTTTGTCGAAAATTTTAAGTTTAAAGGTTTAAAAATTTTAGAAATTTGACCAATATTTGATTTTATTGATAGCGGGTCCAGTGTTTTGTTATGAAACTTGGTATAGCTCCAGTACAATATTTATGACTTAATTGCAAAATTTGGTGCAAAACGAAAGTGATTTGACGTGATTCGGACATCGAGCTGCAAAAATAGAAGTTCTTAAGTTTTATTGAAATTTTATTTGATTTGATGTGCGATTCGTAGTTCTAGGTGTTATTTTGGTATTTTGATCATCCGAGGGAGTTCGTATAAGGTTTTTGGACTTGTGTGCATAATTGGTTTGGAGCTCCGAAGGCTCGGGTGAGTTTCAGATAAGAACAGATGGTTTGAACTTAGATATTTCTAGTTTCTTTAACTGTTGCCCGTGGCTGTCATCTAATATTTCCTTCTTGACGGTCGCAAAGGAACTCACACGATCGCGAAGAGTGATCTGGGATGGGGAGGAAATAACCCTACGCGAACGCGAGGAATAGGATGCGAATGTGGGGCAGTGGGGTGACTACCCTTCGCTAACCAATCCTCCATGTGAAGGCGTATCTTTGAGAGGAGGTGTCACGACCCAAACCCCGCTCTAATCGTGATGGCGCCTCTCATGAAGATAAGGCCAGCCAACTAACCCATATCACCTTTTAAAAAATAGTTAAACATGAATAACAGCTTAAATATGATTTAATAATATCAATTAGCGGAAGTACAACCCAACATAGCCCTAATCAGGGTGTCACAAGTCACGAGCATCTATTAGAGTGTGATTACAGTTCTACAAGGTCTAAAAAATACGCAGAACGGGAATAATGAACAAAAGAGAGAGAGAGAAGCGGTGCTGCAAACGCTCGTAGTCACCTCGCTAAACTCCGATAGCTCTGCATCCAATCAGCCAAGACCCACTACCGGGTGAATAAATACATACATCTGCACACGAGGTGCAGGATGTAAAGTGAGTACTCCAACTCAGAGAGTAATAAAGGCAAATAACAACTGAGCAATAAGAAATCACGTATAACAAATCATCATGCTGTATAGAGTAGTGTAAAACCTTTTTTGAGAAAACAGTAAAGCTTTGAATTCGTTAGAGAAACATCTTAGCTCAATTTAAACCTCTTTTGGAAATGACTTTTTCAATGGTTACGCAAATGAATGCAAAACAAATAGTGCAGATAAGCACAGAAATTCGCCCCTCGGGCACAACACTCATTTATGAGATAATGCTAGGAAATCAGGTAGATATTGCATGAATTAGCACATACAAAGACAAATGAAATAACGTAAACACATAAAACAGTACTAGTAGACAAATGAATGACGTGAAATTTTGCACACACATCCCAAATCATATAACTAACCTACACCAACTCTCAAAATTCTATTCCAACCCTCGGATCAAAATCTCACCTATCAACCAAAATTCGCCAAAATCTCAACTTCGCCAATTCATGCCTAGGTAAACTCCGGACCTCCAAAACCACTTCCGATCACGCTCCTAAGTCATAGATCACCCAACGGAGATAAAAACTCATAAAATTTCCATTCCGTAGATCATATACAAATAAATTAACTCTTGGTGAAACCTTTCTAATTCAAAGTTTTCCACTGAGTTTGTTCTTTCAAATTCATTTCGATTTCCTGAAAACCAAAACCAACGATCTACATCAGTCATAATACATTACGGAGGGCAAGTCATGCCCGAGAACTAGCGGTCAAAGTGCAAAATCTCAAAACGACCGGTTGGGTTGTCATATGAGGAGGCTAGGATTTGAAGTTACTCTACGCGAACATAAGCCCAGTCTCGCGAACGCAGAGGTGAGGCGGGCTAAACCTTTGCGAGTGTGTTGAGTATCTCACAATTGCTTAAACCAGTGAGGCAATGCTCCTTGCGAATGCATCAAGTTTCACGTGAACGTGATGAACACCTGACACTAGTGATTTAAAATAGTCCCAAAATGGTATTTCTCCCATTTTTCATAAACCTTCCATTAGAGCTCAGCATAGAGGCGATTTTAAAGATAAAACTCAACATCAATTTATAGGTTTGTATAATCTAACTCATTTTGTTCCATTTCTAATATCATCCATTAATTTCTAGCCCTAATCTTAGTTTTTACATGGTAGAAAACTAGGGATTTAGGAAGAAATAGGGATTTTTGCAAATTAGGTATTTAGACCTTAATTTGAGGTTGGATTCCGACCAAGCGGGCGCGGGGTAGACTTTTATTTGACTTTTTCCAAAAAGTATGAAAATCCTAAATTTATGCATTGTAATTGATTCCTTTAGCAATATTTAACGTTATCGAGTCAATTGTTGTTAGATACGAGTAGTTTGGAGATAGATTCTAGAGAAAAAGCCTAGTAAAGCTTTGGCTTGACTGCGGAGTGAGGTAAGTATCGTGGTTAACTTTGACTTGAGGGATTGGGACTTGTTTGCCTATTTGCTACATATATATATATATATATATATATATATATATATATATATATATATATATATATATATATATATATATATATATATATATATATATATATATATATATATATAAGATGACGAGTTTCTATGCGTTGTTATTGGGTTAAAGCATGCGGGTGGGACTTGTTTCTTGTAATTTACTACCTTATTCGAGTATGATATCCATGCTTAGACTAGTTTATTACTGAACTGATTGTTATTTCTGCATTTATGGGCTATATTTAATAGTTGAGTATTGCTTTTGAATTTGAGGTTGATATTGTGGAATCGTTGTTTACATAATGTTTGTTCTTGATTATTCTATCTCCCAAATTGTATATGTTCATTGTAACATGGTAACGGAGACTGGGTGATGTCGTGCCGATTGTTATTACAATTATTGATAAATACCTAAGGAGGAAGAGAGTTAAAGCACGAAGGGTGATGTAGTGTCGTATTTATTGTTTCATGATGAAATTGAGAGCAAAAGCACGAAGGATGATGTCGTGCCGTATTTATCATCTTATGGAGATATTGAGAGTAAAATCACAAAGGGTTATTTCGTGCCATTATTATTTTTCATGATGAGGTTAAGAGTAAAAGTACGAAGGGTGATGTCGTGTAGTTTTTATTCATTATGTTTATCGGTTTCATTGGTTGAAAGTTTATTGACTATTTCATGTTGTCATTCCCTGTTATAGTTACCGTATCTTGTACACTTTTCGCATGTATCCTCCCAATAGTACATGTTAAATTCTTATTTATTGTTATATTATACATATAATTTTGTCTTTATAGGTTAAATTACGTCGGTGTCCTGTCATAGCCCCGTCACTACCTCGTCGAGGTTAGGCTCGATACTATATTGGGTTGGTTGTACTCATATTGTACTCTGCACTTTCTGTGCAGATTTTGGTACTGGTCCTAGCTATACGTGAGGTACATCAACTCGGATAAGCATTTTTGACTCGAGGTAGATCTGCTGGCATCCTAAGACCTTGAAGTCCCCTTCCTCTTACCTTAATATACTATTTATCTCATTTTCAGAGTCCTTATGTAGAACCTCTAGAAGCTCGTGTACTTATAACTCCTAATTCAGGTTGTACTATATATTGGATTGTTGTGCGATTTCGTACTACATTTTAGCTTCATTACTATTTGATTGGTTAAATTCTATAAAGTATTTGTAAGAGAATTACTCTAACGTTGGCTTGCCTAGCAAGTGAAATGTTAGGCGTCGTCTCAATCCTGAAGATGGGAATTCTAGGTCATGATAAGTTGGTGTCAGAGCACTAGGTTGCCTAGGTCTCATGAGTCACGAGAAGGCTTACTAAAGTCTGGATGATCAGTACGAATACGTCCATATTTATCTTCTAGAGCCTATGGAGTTTAGGAGCAATTTCACTTCTATTCTTCTCTGTCATGCGATTTTATTCTATAATTGATTATTGAACTCTACTATTCTTATTCTCTCGCAGATGGTGAAAATACGTACTGCAACTGTAGCTGGGAAGCAGTCGGATCCCCTAGTGGAAAATCCTACTAGGGGTAGAGGACAAGGCAGAGGTCGCGCTAGAGACCGAGGAAGAGACAAAACTCATCCTAGAGCTCAAGAAGCAGCACCAATAGTGGAGACTCGGGTGGATATTGATGAGGAGGTTCCAGCTCAAACTGTACCTGTTGGAGTAGATCAGGTCTTGTAGGGGTTCACCGCCACCCCAGTGCTTCAGGACACTCTAGTCGGTTTGGTGGGCCTTATGAAGAGTGTGTCCTAGGCCAGCACATTTTCTATGGCACCAGCCGTCTCTCAGGCTGAGGGAGGAGCACAGACTCCCGCTACTCACACTCCGAAGCAGATGGCTCCCTAGTTTCAAACTCCAGTAGCCACACCAGCTGAGGTAGTTCATCCGGTTGGTGTAGCACAGGCCAATGATAGGCCCTCCATATCTTCTGAGGGATTATTGAGATTGGACAAGTTCACAAAGTCCAATTCACTTATATGGTGCACCTTTTGAGGACCCACAGGATTAACTTGATCGTTTCATGAGGTGTTGCGGACATGGGGATATTTGAGAGTAATAGTGTCAATTTTTTTGTATTTCAGATGACGGGTTTTGCCAAAAGGTGGTGGAAGGATTATATCTCACCAGACCAGCTAGGTTGCCTGCTCTTACTTGGGACCAGTTCTCTCAGATATTTTTAGAGAAGTTCCTCCTAATCACACTGAGAGAGGAGTATCGTAGGCAATTTGAGCATCTCCAATGCAGTATGACTGTTACTCAATAAAAGGCCTATTTTGTGGATCTAGCCCGTCGTGTTATTCTTTTGCTTTATACCCAGAGAGATAAAGAGAGCGTGAGGAGGTTAATTAATTGACTCACTCAACCTATAAGGCTACAGTTGGCCAAAGATATTAGGGGTGAGATTTTCTCTCAGATGGATGCTAATGTTGCTAGGGAGATAGAGATGGTTCATGCATGGGAGAGGGGGCATGGGTATGATAATAGGCCTCATCATTTCGGTAGGTTCAGTGGTGCCTCCTCAAGAGGCAGTGATAGTTTTAGTAGAGGACATCCTCCCAGGCCATTTCACGTAGCACCCCAAGCATCTCACAATACTTCAGGTGGTCGTAACCCTCATATGTCTCATCCTATCCAACTAGCTTATAGTGCACCACCAGCTCCTATTAGTGTGCTTTTGCACTAGAGTTTTCAGAGTGGTTACTCAGGTCGATAGGGTCAATTTCAGGGTCAGCAGCCACAATGGACGAGGTCATGTTATACTTGTAATTATCCAAGGCACATTGCTAGATTTTTTCCCTCGGGCACTAGGGAGCCCACACCAGTAGGGTTCTCGCGCCATGGTTCCAATACTAGTTGTTTCACCACCTGATCAACAACCTAGAGGTAGGTGTTAGGAAGCCAGAGGTGGAGGTCAGGCAATTAGAGATGTAGGTCAGTCCGTTAGAGGTAAAGGTCAACCAGCTAGGGCCCGTCACAGATACATAGTTTAGAGTGTAGGGACTCCACCTCGATTTTATGCTTTTCCAGCTAGGCTTGAGGCTGAGTTATCTAACATTGTCAGCATAGGTATTGTTCCAATTTTCCTTAGAGATGTTTCAATTTTGTTTGATCTGGATCTACTTATTCCTACGTGTTATCCTATTCTGCTTCATATCTGGTTGTTCCTTGTGATTCTATGAGTGATCATATGTATGTGTCCATGCATGCGGGAGATTTTATTGTTGTAGATTGTATCTATCGTTCATGTGTGATTACCATTGAGAGTCTTGAGACTAGCATAGATCTCTTACTTCTCGATATGGTTAATTTTGATGTCATCTTGGGTATGGATTGGATATCACCTTATCATACTATATTGGATTATCACACCAAGACAGTGACCTTAGCCTTTCCAGGGCTGCCTCGATTAGAGTGGAGAGGGACTCCAGGCTATTCTACTAGCAAGTTTATTTCATATGTGAAGGCTCGGCATATGGTCGAGAAAGGGTGTCTGCTTATTTGTCTTATGATTCTAGAGTGGAGGTTCCGCCCTCGGATTCAGTACCAGATGTTCGTGAGTTTCCAGAGGTATATCCTACGGATCTATCGGGGATGCCACCCGATAGAGATATCGACTTCTGTGTTGATTTAGCTCCGGGCGCTCAACCCATTTATATTCATACATACCGTATGGCCCCACTAGAGTTAAAATAATTGAAAGAGCAGTATTGATGCAGGATGGCTGGGTGATAGCATATGTGTCACGACAGTTGAAGGTCTATGAGATATATTACCATATATATGACTTAGAGTTGGCAGCCATTGTTCATGTGCTGAAGATTTGGAGGCACTATCTTTATAGCATGTCGTTCAAGGTATTTATCAATCACCGAAGTCTATAGTATTTGTTCAAATAAAAGGATCTCAATTTGAGGTACGGGAGGTGCTTGGAGTTGTTGAAAGATTATGATATCACCATTTTGTATCATCCTAGTAAGGCCAATGTGGTGGCCAATGCCTTGAGTCAAAAAATAGTGAGTATGGGCAGCCTTCCGTACTTTCTAGTTAGTGAGAGACTGCTTGCATCAGATGTTCAATATTTTGACAATGAGTTCGTGAGGTTAGATATTTCGGAGCACATTCATGTTCTAGATTACAGAGTCAATCGGTCTTCCTTTATGAGCGCATCAGACAGTGGCAGTATGATGACCCTCATTTTCTTGTCCTTAGGGACACAATGCGGAACGACGATGCCAAGTAGGTTATTGTTAGGGATGATGGGGTTTAGAGGATGCAGGGTTGTATTTATAGGCCCACTATTCCTGATATTCTGTTCATCCGGGTGCCAAGATGTATCAGGACTTGTGGCAACATTATTAGTGAAGAAGGATGAAGAAGGAATATAGTTGCATATGTAGCTCGGTGTCTAAATTATCATCAAATAAATACGAGCATCGGAGGCCAAGCTGTTTGCTTCAAAAGTTAGAGATTCATAAGTGGAAGTGGGAGCGTATCGCTATAGGTTTTGTTGTTGGACTCCATGGACTCAAAGGAAGTTCGATACAGTATGGGTCATTGTGGACGTGTTGACCAAGTCAGCACATTTCATTCATGTGTCAGTAACCTATTCTTTAGAGCGGTTGGCTGAGATTTACATTTAGGAGAGCGTCCATCTTCACGGCGTACCCGTGCCTATCATTTCTCATCAAGGTACACAGTTCACCTCGCATTTCTAGAGGTCAGTACAACGTGAGTTAGGCACGCAAGTTGAGTTGAGTAGAGCATTTCGTCGCCAGATGGATGGGCAGTCTGAGTGCACTATTCATATATTAGCGGATATGCTCCACGCTTGTGTTATAGACTTTTGAGGTTCGTGTTATCAGTTCTTGCTGATATACAACAATAGTTATCAGTCAAGCATTCAGATGGCTCCCTATGAGGCATTATACGGGACGCGGTACCATTCGCCAGTTGGATGGTTCGAGCTGGTAAAGGCTCGGTTATTTGGTACAGATTTTGTACATGATGCTTTAGATAACATAAAGATCATTCAAGATCAACTTCGCATAACTTAGACAAGGTAGAAGAGTTATGCCTACCATAGAGTTTGGGATATTTCATTCATGGTTGAAGAGAGGGTGTTACTCAAAATTTCACCCATGAAACGCGTGATGAAGTTCGAAAACAAGGGCAAGTTGAGCCCTAGGTATATCAGACCCTTTGAGATTCTTTAAAGAGTGAGTGAGGTGGCCTACAAGTTCGTTTTTACACCTAGTTTGTTAGGAGTTCATCCAGTGTTCCATGTGTCCATGCTCCGGAGGTATCATGGCGATCCATCCCATATGGTAGATTTCAGGTCAGTCCAATTGGACAAGGACTTGACTTATGATGAGGAGACGGTGGCTATTCTAGCCCGACAGGTCCTATAGTTCAGGTATAAGAGTTATCCTTTTGTTCGAGTGTAGTGGAAAAGTCAGCAGATCGACGAAACCCCTTGGGAGTTTGAGTCGGACATGCAGAGTAGACATCCCCACCTTCTCACTAGTCCAGGTCTTTCCTATATCTATTCTAGGACGAACGGTTGTTTTATAGGTGGAGAATGTGATTCCCGATAGGTCATCAAGAGTTTTAAACCTAAATTCTATATTTTGAAACCTCAATCGCTTCTATTAGCCTTCCTCGATTTGCTTGCGCAGTCCTTGACTTTCTTTGAAAAGCTTTTATATGAAAAATTAACCAAAGTGTGAATTCGTGCCCTAAAGATATGACGACCCGACTAGTTGTCTCACGGGTTACTGTGCTGCTCCCCCATTTCTGCTTCTTTATGATTCTTTATTCGTGTTCTATGGCATCGGTTTGGTAGGATCAAATTCGGAATGATTTTGTAAAGGTTTGATACACTTAATCTCTTTTGAGGAAGTTCAAGTTGGAAAAGTTAACCGGATATTGACTTATATGTTAGAGGTCTCGGATGTGAGTTTCAATGGTTCGATTTGATTATGGAGGTGATTTATGACTTAGGATTGTGATCGGAATGAGTTTTGGAGGTTCGGAATAGAATTAGGCTTGAATTGGGAAAGTCGATATTTTGGCAATTTTCGGTTAGTAGGTGAGATTTTGATATAAGGGTCGAAATGGGATTTCTAGAGTTGCAATAGCTCCTTCATGTCATTTGGGATGTTAGTGTCAAATTTTAGGTCGTTTGGACGTGGTTTGGTTGGGTTTTTTTTATCAAAAGCAGAATTTGGAAGATTTTAGAAACTTAGGCTTGAATCTGATGTGTTTTGGTAGATTTGATGTTGTTTGAGGTTTGATGCTTGGAACAAGTTTGAATAAGGTATTGTGTTATGTTTGTGCTTAAGGTTGAGGTCCCAGGGGCCTCGGGGTAATTTCGGATGGTTAACGAATGAGTTGAGATGTTATTGTATTGCTGAAGTTTTGCTGCTTCTAGTGTTTTCGCACCTACAGTTTGGGGACCACAGGTGCGGTGCTACAGGTGTGATGAGGGAGGTTGCAAAAGCATAAAGGCTGAGGTAGTCAAGGACCGCAGAAGCGGTGAGTCGGATCGCATCTGCGATGTCGCAAATGCGGAAGTATGATCGCAGAAGCGGTCTTGACTGGTTAAGTGATTTCCGCAAAGCGGAGGTATGACAGTAAATACGGTACCGCAAAAGCGGTTGGAGAGTCGCAAATGCGAAAATGTCTGGGCAGAACATATAAGTTATTTCAATTCGCGAGTTTGAGTTAATCCACCTTATTTGGACTTCGGCTTGGAGCTTTTTGGGTGATTTGAAAGAGGGGTTTTAGGGAAACTTTATTGAGGTAAGGGATTTGGACTTGAAACTCATTCCTATGCTATTATTCCATGGATTGAAGCTAGAAATTATAGAAACTAAGGGTGAAATTTGGGAAAACTAGGGCTTATAAATTGGAACTTTTGATTGGGAAATTGGAGGACCATTTGGGGCCGGATTTGAGAAATTTTGATATGTATGGACTCGTGGGAAGATAAGGAACCTACTGGTGTAAATATTTCTGAATTTCGAGGCGTGGGCCTGGGGGTCGGGAATTGGTAATTTTAGAATTTGTGATCTTTATTGATTGTTTTGGCTTGGGTTTTGATCCCTTAGCATATTTTGACGTCCTCATTCTGATTTTGGATAGATTCGACGCGATAGGAGGCCTATTCGAGGGGAAAAGGTGTTGCGAGGTAGTGATTTAGCCGGTTCGATGGGAGTAATGATTGAAAATGATGTTCTGAGGGTTTGAAACCCTGAATTGCATATCGTAGTGCTATGCTGAGGTGAGACGCATGCTTGATGACCAGCGTGGGAACGTGCATTATTGAGGATTGTAACTTGGTCCATCCTGGTGGATGATTTTACCGCGTATTTGACTTAAACGTATTTGCTATCATCATAATTTGGGTTGAATATCATATTTGGCCTTCGTGACAACTATTTGAACCCTTCGGGGATTCATTACTATTTCCTTACTGTTTTGACTTATTTCTTGAACTCGGTCATGTTAATTTTCACTGTTTTACTACTAACCCGTGTTTACTTAGTTTTAAGACTTAAATATTATTTTAAGTAATGTTTGGGCTGAGAAACATTGTTTACTAGTTCTCGAGAGGCTTGTGATGATTTTTGACTGAGTAAGGCCGAGAGCCTACATTGTGAGTAAACACTAATACTGAATGGAGGTCGAGGGCCTGAGATATGTACGCCACGAGGTGACCTGATTGATACGAGGCCGAGGGTCTAGATTTGATGCCACGAGATGGCTTGTTTATTGCACTTGGGCCGTAAGGGGCCCCTTCAGGAGTCTGCATACCCCCAATGAGCGCGGATACCCATTGTGATGTGAGATTCTGCCTGAGGGGCTGGTACTGTTCTTAGATATTGCCCGAGGGGTGAATATGTTGATATTATGCCTGAGGGGCGAACATCTATTTGTTTACTTTAGATTAATTACTTGTCAATTACTTGTTTATTTTTTGAAAGGGGATTTTACTTTATTTTTCACTGATTTACTGTTTTTAAATGATTTTACTGCTTCATTACAGAATGCCTTGTACCTAACGTGTTTTCTTACTTTCAGTCGTTATTTACATTTGTTACTTACTGAGTTGGAGTACTCACTTTACTCCCTACACCCTGTGTGCAGATTCAGGCGTAGCTGGTCTGGCTCTAGAGTGCTTATTCATTCCAGCTTCAGGCGGATCTTCGAAGAGTCTTTAGGTAGCTGTTGGCGTTTTGCAGCATGCATATCCTCTCTATCTATTCCCTTTATGTTCTTAGTTCATCATTTAAAACTCTGTAGTTACATTTGAGGATTCGGTATTGTTAGATGCTCGTGACTAGACTTACCTCGGTTAGGGCTGGGTCGAGTTGTATATTCACTACATATTATCATTAAATCATTATTTTAAATTGTTTTTATGTTGTCTAGATGCTTTAACAAGTGAATTGGATTTAGTTGGCTGGCTTTTTCTTCATGAGAGGTGCCATCACAACCGTATTCGGGGTTAGGGTCGTGACAAAAAACCTATTATAGTTGAACTTGATCAAGGTTTTAAGAATGGACCCGAATCTGTATAGTGACGGTACTAGTGGGTCCATATCATGATTTGGGACTTAGGCAGATGCTCTGAATTGAATTCGAAAGTCCCTAGCTCGAGTTGTCACATTTTGTCAAAAAATTAATGTTTAAAGCTTTAATGACTACATAAATTTTACGAATATTTGATTTTGTTGATTTCGAGTCCAGATTTTGGTTCTGGAACTTGGTATAGGTCTATTACCATATTTATGACTTGTCTTCAAAATTTAGTGCAAAACGGAAGTGATATGACGTGATTCAGACATCCGATTGTTAAATTAGAAGTTCTTTAGTTTTATTGAAAATTTCATTTGATTTGGTATCTGATTCGTAGTTCTAAGTGTTATTTTGGTATTTTGATCTCGTGAGCAAGTTCGTATGAGATTTTTGGACTTGTGTGCGTATTTGGTTTGGAGCACCGAAGTCTCGAGTACGTTTCGTATAGGCTATGGATTGTTTGAACTTAGAAATTTTTGGTTTCTTTAGCAGCTGGTGTCATATGATATTTCCATCTTCGCAATCCCGAAGGAACACACATGATTGCGAAGAGTGATCTGGGCTGGGAAGGAAATAACCCTCGCGAATGGGAGGACTAGAACGCTAACACAGGGCAGTGGGGGGGAATACCCTTTGCGAATGCGTAGATTTGATAGGAGGGGGTTGGGATTTGAAGTGACTCTATGCGAATGCGAGCCAGTCTCGCAAATGCGGAGGTGGGGTATTTCTTCTATTTTCATAAACCTTCCATTAGAGCTCGGCCTAGAGGTGATTTTGGAGAGAAAACTCAACATCAATTCATAGGTTTATACACTCTAACTTATTTTCTTCCATTTCTAATATCACCCATTAATTTCTAGCCCTAATTTATTTTCTTCCATGGCGGAACTAGGGATTTAGGAAGAATTAAGGGTTTCATCAAATTAGGTATTTAAACCTCAATTTGAACCTCGGTCTCAGGGTGAATAGACAAATGGATATTGGTCTTATCCTCAGGTTTTGACCAAACAGGCTCAAGGTTGTCTTTTTTTGACTTTTTGGAAAAAGCATGGAAATCCTAATAATGAATTTTAATTGATGCCTTTAGCAATATTTGATGTTATCGAGTCAATTGTGGTTAGATAAGAATAGTTTGGAGACAGATTCTAGAGAAAAGGCCCTGGTAGAGCTTTGAGTTGACTTTAGAGTGAGGTAAGTGTAGTGGTTAACCTTGACTTGAGGGATTAGGACTTGTTTGCCTATTTTCTACATGTTTAAATATTGGATACAATGTATATGTGAGATGACGAGTACTTATGCATTGTTGTTGGGTTAAATCATGCGGGTGGGACTTGTTTCTTGTTATTTACTCCATTATCTGATTATGATATTCATGCTTAGACTAGTTTATTACTATATTTTTCGTACTTTCCGCATTTATGGGCTATTTGTGATAATTGAGTATTGCTTTTGAAGTCGAGGTTGGTATATTGGAGTGATTGTTGACGTAAGGTTTATTCTTGCTTATTCCATCTCCCAAATTGTTATATGTTCATTGTTACATGGTAAGGGAGACTGTCAAAGCATGAAGGGTAATACCGTGTCGATTGTTGTTGCAATTATTAATTAATACATAGGGAGCAAGAGAGTTAAAACACGAAGGGTGATGTTGTGCAATTGTTATTCATTATGTTTATCTGTTTCATTGGCTAAAGGTTTATTGACCTTTTTATGTTGCCATTCCCTGTTATAGCTACCGTATCATGTATCCCTTTCGCATGTCCCCTTCCATTAGTACATCTTAAATCCTTATTTGTTGTTATGTTTAACGTATATTTTTGTATGTTTAGGTTAAATTGCATGGGTGTCCTATCATAGCCTTGTCACTACCTAATCGAGGTTTGGTTCGACACTTACAGAGTACATTGGGTCGGTTGTACTCATACTACACTCTGTACTTTCTGTGCAAATTTTGGTATTGGTCCCAACTGTACGTGAGGTGCATCAACTTGGATTAGCACTTGGAGACTTGAGGTAGATCTGCTGGCATACGCAGATCTTGAAGTCCCCTTTCTCTTTCTTTATTATATTGTTCATCTCATTCGAAACAGATGTATTTATTTCAGAATCTATATGTAGAACCTCTAGAAGCTCGTGTACTTGTGACTCTAGATGTGGGTTCTACTAGATAATGGATTTTTATGTTATTTCATACTTCATTTATGTTTGATTGATTAAATTGTTAAAAGTATTTAAAATTTGTAAAACAATTACTCTAATATTGGCATGCCTAGCAAGTGAAATGTTAGGTACCATCACGGTCCTGAAAGTGGGAATTCCATATCTTGACAAGTTGGTATCACAGCACAAGGTTTCCTAGGTCTCATGAGTCATGATCAGGCTTAGTAGAGTCTAGAGGATCGGTACGGAGATGTCTGTACTTATCTTCTAGACTTTATGGAGTTTAGGAACGATTTCACTGATATTTTTCTCTGTCGTGTGATTTTATTATATCATTGCTGATTGAACACTTCTATTCTTTTTCTCTCGTAGATGGTGAAATTACGTACTGCATTTGTAGCTAGGCAGCAGCCAGAGCCCCCAATGAAAGCTCCTACTAGGGGCAGAGGATGAGGTCGATGTCGCACTAATGGTTGAGATAGAGGTAGAGCTCAGCCTAGAGCTCGAGCAGTAGCACCAGTAGTGGATCCTCAGGTGGATTTTGATAAGGAGGTTCCAAATTAGACTGTACCGGTTGGACCATATCCTGGAGGGGTTCATCGGAACCCCTGGCTTCAAGACACTCTAGTTAATTTAGTGGGCCTTATAGAGAGTAACGTATAACGATTTTGAGTTTCCAACTTAGAATGTATCGTATGGTTATTTCGGACTTATAAGTGTGCCCAGATATTTATTTTGAGGTCAGTAACGAAGTTTAACTTGAAATGGCAAAAATAGGAAATTGAAAGTTTGGAAGTTTGACGGGTAGTTGAGTTTTTGATATCATATCAAAATCCAATTCTGGAAATTTGAATAGCTCGGTTATTTCATTTATGACTTGTGTGTAAAATTTGAGTTCAATCGCACTTAATTTATTAGATTTCGGCATTGAATGTAGAAGTTAGAACTTCTTAGTTTCATTAGGCTTGAATTAGGGTGTGATTTGCGTTATTAGTGTTGTTTAATGTGATTTGAGGCCTCAACTAAGATTCGTATGATATTTTAGGACTTGTTGGTATAATTGGTTGAGGTCCCGAGGGCCTCGGGTGGATTTCGGATGCTTAATGGATCAAATTTAGATTTAAAATAACTTATGGAAATTTCCAGTTCTGGTGCAATCGCACCTGCGGTGAAATGGTCGCAGGTGCGGTTGGCTACGCCCAGAAGAGAAAAATGGGGCTAGCCTAGGTTGCAACACATGTGCATGAGGATCTTTGTAGATTTGAGCCCGGAGGTGCGAGCCAGGCACCGCAGATGCAGAGTGAAGGAAGGGCAGTCAGTGTCTCAAAAGCGGATAACTTCTTCGTAGAAGGAGACTTCTTGTCCGAAGAAGCGATGAAGTCGTAGAAGCGAAGAGAGTTCTCGCACTTGCGAGAGCGCAGATGCGGCCAAGTAAGTTGTAGATGCGGAAACACTGGTTTGTGTACAAAAACACAGGGGTTTCGAGATTTTCTCATTTTTAGACATTTCAAGAATGGATCGGGGCAATTCTTGAGCGCAAATTCATAGGAAATCTTAAGGTAAGTTGCTCGTGATTATTTTTAATCAATAATATTGAAATATCATCGATTATCCAATTAGATTACTTGTTTTTGAGGTGTAATTTGTGAATTTGGGATTAGGAATTTGAAAATAAGAGTTGAGGATTTGGAGGTCGAGTTAACATCGGAATTTGGTAAAATTTATATGGTCGGACTCGTGGTTGAACGGGCATTTATTTTTTTTAATTTTTGTTGAGTTCTGATACATGAGACCACTGTTGATTCTTCAGTTGAAGTTTGGATTTTTATTGAAAAGTGTAGTATTTTCACATGTATCTAATTCCGATAATTTGTGTTGATTATATGGAATTATTTGTGAATAGATTCGAGGAGTTCAGAGGCTGAATTGTGGGGAAACGACTTATTGGAATAAAGAATTTTACGGTTGAGGTATGTAACACTTCTAAACTTGGTTCTCGGAGTATAAATCTCTGAATTTTGTATCATATGAATTATGTGGAGGTAATGCACATGCTATATGACGGGCGTGTGGGCATGCACCATAGAAATTGTAACTTAATGGATTCTGTGGAGTTGCTTAATCAAATAATCATGTCATTATCCACTATCCTCTACGTGTTAGAGAAATTGAGCTGAGGCTCATATTAAATATCATGTTTAAGCTACGTGTCGGTATTTTTGGGACCCACAGAGATCGTGTTGTCATTGAATGAATTATTAAAAATGTAATTTGTACTCAATCACATCTATTATTTGCATCATATTTCAGTCTATATTACCATTCATTGATACATCATATCATTATGTAGGGCTAATTCTTTATGAGATTGTGAGCCTGAGAGATTGGAGAGGTTAATGGTTGAGTGAAACTGAGGGCCTGATTATGAGTTATATTTATGGGATCGGGCTACAGCCCGCAACATATTTTGTTGATTTATGCATGGACCTGGCTTATTATAGCGCTTGGGTTGAAGGAGCTCCTTCGGAGTCTACAACTCACACAGTGAATGCAGTGGACAGTATATTTGGGATAGAGTTCTCTAGGCATGAAGTTGCCATATAAATTCATATTTGGGATGGAATTTTCAGGGCATGGAGTTGCCTTATTTATTTGTATTTCTGATGGACATCCCAGGGCATGAAGTTTCCTTTATTATTTACATTTGGGATGGAGTTCCTAGGGGCCTATTGGTTTATATCTGGGCTTGATTGGTCATATATAGTACTGAGTGATTGAGGTGTATCACATACAGTACGTACATTGATATGTAGATATAGAGATGTCATATTCCTCATATCATTCAGAATTAATCTATTTTTACTTGTACTGAGTTAACTGTTGAACTTCAAATCATGCATATATTTCTGTACTGTTATTTTTATACTAGACCGTACGTGTTGAGCTCCTCACTACTTTCAGTCTAAAGGTTAGTCTTGTTACTTATTGAGTACATGGGGGAGGTTGTATTCATACTACACTCTGCACTTCGTGTGCAGATCCAGATACTTCCGGATACGGCGACTGCGAGATTTCGGAGATCTATTTGTTTGAGACTATCGAGGTAGTTGTGGCGTCCGCAGATCTTGACTCATTTTACTTTCAACTATTTGTATTGTTCTATATTTTCAAATAGTGTTCTATCAGTCAGACTATGCTATCATTTAAATGCTCATGTACTTAGTGACACCTTGTTTTTGGAGTATATTTGTATCAGTATTTTTAGGATTTTTTATTAATTCTAATTATTATATTTTCAAACTTAAATGAATTTGTGATTTATTGAGGTTATCGGCTTGCCTAGTATTGAGATAAGCACTATCACAAAATGTGAGATTTTAGATTGTGAAAATAATTTATCCGTATTTATATTACCCTTTTATGACTTACTGATATTTGACCCGATCCATCCGTTTACCACCCTAATGTTATTTGATGGTTCAGTTATCTGGATTTACTTCAATAAGCTTATGTGGTTCAAGTTGTATGCTTTATTATAATTCTTTAAGGCAGTTGATTCATGAGTCAAGCTTTGTTCCCAGTGTCTCGATAAGACCCTCTTTTTACTATAAAATCATGTTTTTTTCCTTTATAAATCATATTTTGCAAGTATTGCAACTTAGAAGGAATATTTTTTTTCTTTTTAGTCTAAAACACCTTTGTTTCGAATTTAAGAGGTGTAATTTAATTTGCAAAAGATTCAAAATGTTTTTAATTTGTTTTTTTTTTAAATTATATAGTTATTATAAAGATAAAAGGAGTTTTATTAGTTTCATTTGGTAAATTATTGGGAAAACAACTTAAATTTGATAAGAGTACGAAGGATTGGACTACGACTCATTGATTAGCCCATCTTGAATCAGCTAATCCCAGCCCAGGTAGTATTTTGGCATGTCAATATTCATTTTGACCCATTCAAATTCAACTCAACACCCTTGTTTGATACCTCTATAGCGATCTATACATTTTTTAAGGATTTAACCTTTGGACATTAAGTGCAGTTTTCTATAGGAGTATTATCACTTCTAACTCACACCAAAAATTATTTATATTTAGTAACCCAAAAAGTGATAATATTTGTATAATTTTTGTATATAACATATAAAATATGTGTGTACGTATATATATACACATATATTTTTTCGGCTATTATTTTGAAAGCGGGTATACGATGTCACTTTTCCTTTTTTTTATACACTGTTCTTATTTTCTTATTTTCGTATCACTAATTCTATTTCATATAAATAATTATCTGAAATTATTTTTTGGTGAAATGATAATATAAAATACAATATTTGCCACCAACAAATTCCAAAAGAGTGAAGCACATTCCAACATCAAAATGAAGATAAATGACTTTTATTAATCATTGTAAAGATGAAAGAAAAACATAAATCAGTCTTGATCGTTCTCGAGATCCTCTGGTTCATTATAAGTAGGTGGATATGAAGGAATTTTACAGTAGCACTTGTGTGTTTTCACGTAACATGCTGGAGTTCCATATATGCAATACATTTGTTCATTGCAGTCATCATCCTTATTGCACACATGTCCATTGCTTGCTTGTCCTAATTAACACCAATTGACATTATTGAATAAGTTATTGGGAAAAAGAAGTAGCCAGAGCTGCCATAATTAATTAAATATAAAAAAGACCTCAAATTGCACAATTCTTTTTCAAAAGTTAAAGGCGAAAATATATAAGAAATTTAATTGGGTCAATAGTATGCTACTTTACTGAATTTGAAAATTTTAAAATTATTGTTGAAATTGTGGCCTATAAAAATGAATATAGAGAAAGAGAGCTAGATTATTATTTACCTAGCGAAATAAGCAAAAAGGACACCAAGAAAACCTTTAGGAAGAATGTTGTCTTCTCCATTCTTTTCCAAGTATTTTAATAACACTACAATAAATCTATGGTTTTTGTTACTACTGATATATCTTGGAGTTTAATTGTTGATTTTAGCAATGTATTTATAGGAAAGCAGAAGACTTGCAATGAATTTTCAGATGATGGAAAATACTAACCAAGATTACTTATAATCTATTTGGAAAAATTAGTAACTTAATTTGCCTAATTTGGTGTTTGGAAGGTAATCTAATTTCAAGTTCATTTTTTGACAAGATAATGAGAACCCCTTTTATTATTAGAGTAAGTATGCAATTATAAACCACTTATAGTAAATATTAAGTTAGATCAAAACTCAACACGATTAATATTTTTTAATATTGCTCGCACATCGTATACTAGTTTGTTAAAAAGAAAAATAATGTTGAACCAACTAAAGTCTAAAGCGGACATCTCAATAGCGTAGGTTATTGATTTTTCTAAAGGACACTAACATTCTATAGTATGTGAATTCCCAAAAATGAAATTGTGAAATTGGTTCTTCGAGTTTTCGTACTGTTTGGCTCAAAAGTTATTGATATACTTTGTAAGCTTAAAAACAATCAAAAATAAATGAAGGTAAATCGTAATCAAATATAATATGACCTAGAGATTAGAAGGACGCTACTGTCATTATAGATCTGAAAGATAAAAAGATAATATGAACTTAAGAGAGAAGTAAACGTTTGAGATAGAGACAGAGGTAGAGAGAGAAGAGTTATATTATTTGAGAATCATAATGACGCCCCTTTACAGTGTGAAGATCTCCTTTATATAATAGGAGACCTTCCTCGAAATAATAAAAAAATACAAAAGTAGGTAGCGTCTTCTTAGTAAAGACGTTGAGTATTAAACGATGTCGCCTTTGTCACCTCGTCCAGATCATGCCCTTGCTCTAGTCGACATATGCTTAAAGGCGTGCCCATCAGCGTAGAGACTTCTAGGATCAAATTTGACCTTATACAGTTAGTCCCTCCGTTTGTTGGAGGCGCATTCGATAGGCGTCTCCAATGGACGGAGTTTCAAACCTCGTCTTTGGAGAATTTGACCTCATACACAGGCGGCAACAGGAACGATGTGAAATCTAAACGTTGTTGAGTCGTTGACGTATGGTTTCCTTTTTGGGATGATGTCACCGCCCACATGCATCATTATTACACTTATTCCCGAGGCGATTCAGGAGGTGATGTGATGTTTTGGTTTCCCGCACCAATTTTGAGTCATGCCTTTTCGATTTTCGCGTAACTTAACCCTATAAATAGGGGAAAGGTTCAATCTAATTCACCTTTCGAACCCTTGGAAAATATTTTTCGACTTTCTTCATTGTCTTTCTCTCTAATTACTGCTATTTTGTGTGAGACTCTTCCACCTCTTAGAAGCCCTATTTCTCGTCATTAGCACTTTATTTCTTAGATGGAACATCATGGTAAAGCGCCATCAAAGTAGTAAAAAGAACAAGGACACTGCCCCATCTAGGGTTCCGCCTTCCCCTAGCTGCGAAGAGGAAGAGGTAGAAAAGACCCCCGTTCCCCTCTCAGTGGAAAATGTGCTTCCCAAAGAAATGCACATTCGAAGGGATTTTCAAACGAGAAACTCAGCTCTTCCCTGGGAGCATAGTAAATTATTACAGCCCCATTTGTACAATCTCCGAGCGGCGCATAACATTCCGGACCACGTGGAAATGGCTCCGGCTGGAACAGATTACGCTAATGTGCATAGACCTGAATATTGCACCTTTTACGAATATTCATACTTGATCGATTATACCCTTTCGATTTATCCTCTAGCGGAGGAGCTCTTCCACTTTTTCAACATATGCCCAGCTCAACTTACTCCTTGCACCTTGAAGGTGTGTTGGATTCTAAACACGTACGCGGCTCGGGCTGAGTGCAAAATCTCAATTCACTATCTTCTACAGTTATTCAGCACTGGTTACCTAAGGGGTATCATGTTGCAACTGAAGATCCACGGTGGGAAGGGCTTGGTGGCTAAGGCTAACGACAAGGCCAATTGTGGCATCTGATGCAGGTACTTCTATATCAAAACGGAGCACTTGGTGTCGAACCCTAGTGGGTTCCCTAAAAGGTGGAATTCTGAAGGTAAGTATCTTTGTATGTGGAATTCCTGATTGTATATTGTTTTGGCCGCTTGGCAATTGTGAATTCTTCTTCTTCTTCTTTTGTTTTTGTAGTGAGGGCTTCTCCACCCCAACCCATAGATGACATTAAATCATAGGTGGAGAAATTGATACCTTATGCAGAGGAGTGTCGTACCTAGGCCGCATTTCATCAACAGTACGGCCCATTAGGTAACTCTTCGGCTTTGATTTGGATATTTCCTCATGTTTTGTTACTTGATTCACACGTGTTGGCAGGTCGTAGTGTCCCCAAGAAGAGAATAGCCATTGTTACCTCGCCTAGGGCGGAGATTGATTCTGAGGGTGAAGACATACCCTTCGGCTCGTTCAATGGCGGCGTTCCCGTGGTCCCTCAGCTGGAGGCTACGCATGTGGCGGCGTCCTTAAGTGAAGCACTTCCTTCGCTACCGCCCCTGCAGCCTGTGAAGGATACTTCACAGAGTGAGGACCCATTGGAGAGAAAGAGACGGTGGTTGATAATGGGTAACAGGGTAGCTACTAAAGATAAGAGGATTAGCGAGCCTCGTCAAGAGCCGAGGCTAATGTTTATGGCCGAGGACATCCGTTCAGGGAAGTTTGATCCTCAAAGGAGAACTGCCACCGATACCAGCTCAATCCGTGCTCCGGAGGGCAGCTCGTCGTTCGCAATTGGATAAGTGGGCGTTGATGTTGAGAGGGCAGGCCCTTAGGCCATTCCTGAAGATGTAACAAGGGATCCAACCTGCGTGGGATAATGGCGGATAAGTCTAATAGCCGAATCCAGATCCCGGGAGAGTATAATTTATTAGAGAGCAGTGAGCACACCGCAGCAGATATGACCCTATTGTGCGAGGATGCGGAGCATGAAATGCTGAAGGGCGTTAATGGCACGGATCTTCCTCGAAGGGTCGTTGGCACAACCTTACAGGTATCTTTCAGTTTTTCTTTGTGGGTCGTGAGGGCGACTTTGATACTATTGAATTTTCTTTCCTCTTTTTCCTTTCCTCTTTAGACTCTCATTTTGGAGGTGGATAGGAGGCGACGTGAGAAAAAGAAGGTGACCGCCTTCAACAAAATAGCATAAAAGTAAAAACAATGTCGTGCCAAGCAACAGGTGTTGGAAGATATGCTCAAACAAGACCCTCAGTTTCGAGTGTTTTGGTGAGGGCCTTGAACAATCGAAGGATCAGCTAAAATGCAGGGTGGACGAGTTGGAGGAGGTCGATGAGCAACTGATGGCTACTTTGTCTCGGAACATCGAGCTAGAGACTCTTCTTCAGTCAAAGGAAGAGGAGTTGGAGATTAGCCGTGGGGTAGCGGTGGAGGCAGCTCAATTGAATACCAGAGTCGCTGCCCTGATCGCCGAACTTGACGCCAAGGCGGATGAGATTGAGTTCATCAAGCGGACCTCTTCGTCAAAGCCTGAAGATGATGCGCATCGTAAGGCACATGAGATGCGGGTGTACGCTGAAGACATATTGGTCGTACTCGAGGAGTACTTATCTGCTAGTCGAGCCATTGAGGCGGAGGTTTAAGAACAATGCCACGTAGCCCGTGTTGCTCGTGAGTGGGTATAGCTTTCACTCTCCATATCGGACGGGATATAACTCCGAAGACATCAACTGTCTAGAATCCGGCTCTTGGATTTCTGCAGATTACCATCCCGAGGGTGGTGACGGACAAGATAATGTCCTAGTGGGGGATAATAAGCAGAATGGCGGTCATACATGAGGTGACTGGCGAAGCGGTGAAGCCCCTTAGGACCTGTATATATTTTTGTTTCCCTGTATTTTGGAATGTAATAAAGACCTTTTGTAAGGTTGGATGTACATGCATTTTGGATGATAATGACTAAAGTCAGACTCTTACTGCCATTCCATTATTTTTGTGTCTTTTAATTTTCGGTATCTCATCTCTATAGAGCGGGTGCTTGCTTTATTTATCATGGTCGAAGGGTCGACAATCAACGACGGTGGCCTTGGCCAAAATAATGTCGATGGCCATAGCCATGAAGTGTCGATGGCCTTAGCCATATGTGTGACTTCTATTGTTGTTGAATCACTTGCTTGCCGTAGTCGAACTGGTTCGACGATTGAAGGCGATGGCCTTGGCCAAAATATTGTCGATGGCCTTAGACATTTCGTGTTGATGTTCATAGCTACATAGTGTCCATGGCCTTAGCCATATGTGTGACTTTGACTATCATCGAATCAGTTGCCTATCATAGTCCAACATGGTTAACGGTTGACGGCGATGGCCTTGGCCATAATATTTTTGATGGCCTTAGCTATTTTGCGTTGATGGTCGTAGCTACATACTGTCGATGGCCTTATCCATATGTGTGACTTTGACTGTTGTCGAATCACTTGCTTGACATAGTCGAACTCGGTCGATGGTTGATGGCGATGGCCTTGGCCATAATATTGTCGATGACCTTAGCCATTTCACGTTGATGGCAGTAGCCACGTAGTGTCGATGGCCTTAGCCATATGTGTGACTTTGACTGTCGTCAAATCACTTGCTTGCCGTAATCGAACTGGGTCAACGGTTGACGATGACGGCCTTATCCATTATATTGTCGATGGCCTTAGCCATTTCACATTGATGGTCGTAGCCACGTAGTTTTTATGGCCTTGGCAATTTGATACATGGAGATGGCCTTAGCCGCTTACACGTTGGAGATGTCTGTAGCCGTTTGCACGTTGGAGATGGCCTTAGGCATTTATACACTGAAGATGGCCTTATTCGTTTGATATATTGAAGATAGCCTTAGTCGTTGAATACATTGGAGATGGCCTTAGCCGTTTACACATTGGAGATGGCCATATCCGTTTATATACTGAAGATGACCTTAGCCGTTTGATATATTGAAGATGGCCTTAGCCATTTGATACATTGGAAATCATGCTAGTCCAGTCCCTTAATCATGTCAGTTTGAACAGTGGATGGAGAGGCTGGTATAATAAACTCGTTCTTCAAATATCTCCAGGTGTCCCCTTCACTGCCTCATTAAAAACCTCCCCGAGAAAACCCAATTGGGACAGAACTCGGGTAAGGGAAAAAGAATACGACTCCGGAGACGCCTTTTAGAAATGGAAATATTTGAGGTGGGCGACGTTCCAATTATTTTGGATCATTTTGCCTTCCATTGTTTCTAATTGGAATTCTCCTTTACTTGTTGCTGCTGTGATTTTGTAGGGTCCGTACCAGTTGGAGCCCAATTTTCCTTCGCTTAGGTCTTTTGATGCCAATGTTTTGGCTTTGAGTATGTAATCTCCCACTTTGAGTGGTCTTATTTTAGCTCTTTTGTTGTAGTATCTTTCGACCTGTTGTTTCTAAGCCACCATTCTTATGTGGGCCATTTCTCTTCTTTTCTCGGCCTCATCGAGGTCGTGAAGTTTGTTCATGTCATTATCTTCTCCGCTGGTATATCAATACCTCAAGCTTATCTTGCCTACTTCGATCAGTATGACCGCATCGGTTCCGTAGACCAGTGAATACGATGTTTCTCCTGTGCTGGATTTGGTTGTGGTCTGGTGTGCCCAAAATACTTCTGGTAGTAGCTCTGGCCATATCCCTTTGGCTTCCTCAAGTTTCTTTTTCAGTATGTTCAGTATTGTTTTGTTGGAATATTCCGCCTGGCCTTTGGCGACGGGATGATATGGCATGGAGAGTATCCGCTTAATATGCCATTTGTCAAAGAGCTCTATCGCCTTCTAACCGATGAATTGTCGCTCGTTGTCGCAGCTGATCTTTGGGAATGCCGAATCGACAGATGATACTCTTCCATATGAAGGCGATGACTTCATGTTCATGTATTTTGATGTACGCACCTGCTTCCACCCACTTGGAGAAATAGTCAGTTAAAACTAGCAGAAATCATACCTTTCCTCATCTCGTCGGTAGGGGGCCGACTATGTCCATCCACCATTTAATGAAAGACCATGGGGAAGTGACTGAGTGGAGGGGTTCTCCTGGTTGATGTATCATGGGGGGATACTTTTGGCATTGTTCGCATCGGTGAATGTATTTTGTAGCCTCTTTCTTCAAAGTGGGCCAGTAATAGCCGGTTACCTATATGGGCACCACACTGACCTTCGTATACCTCTTAGAGTACTGGTCTTGTTTGGTGCGGACCTAGGCATTTAGCCAGGGGTCCTCCAAACGTTCTTTTATAGAGCTCGTGATTTATTCTTTGCTTCTTTTTGTCGAGTAGAAGTGTCCCGTCCTGCAAATAGGATACAAATTGGTTGCGCCAGTCCCAAGTCAAATTAAAAGAGAGTACCTCAGTGTGATCAATGGCTGAATGAAGAGTGTGACCACGTTTTCTTTGTTGAAGTTTTTAGTGGCTACGGCCAGTTTTGCTAAACAGTTTGCTTTGACGTTTCCTGCCCTCGAATTTTGTTCGAAGCGGCGCTCATCGAATTTAGCCATTAATTTGTGGATTTCCGACTGTATTTTTGCAATCTCTGCTCCTTGATTTGGTAAGTCCCAATGACCTGGTTCACTAAGAGTTGGGAGTCGCAGTGGAGAACGATGTCGAGCCCTATATTTGATGGCTAGCTTTATGCCTGAAATAACAGCCTCATACTCGGCTTCGTTGTTAGTCATTTCGGGATATAATATGGACTAGCGAATAGTTTCGGCCATGGGGTCCTCAAGAACGAGTTTCAATCCCGATCCCGAAGCATTAGCGGCACCATCAATGTAGAGAGCCCATAGGTCGGTGTTGGATGGGGCATGATATGCCTCTAGTTTTGCATCTGGTTGTATCTCTACGCTGAAATCAACTACAAAGTCGACAAGTACTTGCGACTTGATGTCGTTTCTCGGGTGATATGAAATATCGTCCTGGCTGACCTCTATGGCCCATCTGGTGAGCCTGCCTGATAATTCAGGCGTATGTAGGATGCTTCTCAGAGGGAAGGTCATTACTACTTTTATGGGATGGCAAATGAAAGTAGGGCCGGAGCTTTCGTGAAGCTACTACCAAAGCTGAAGCTAACTTTTCAAGGTGTGGATACCGTGTTTCGGCATCCACTAGGGTTCTGCTAATATAGTAAATAGGAGATTTCGTACCTTCATTTACGCAAACCAAGACTGTGCTGATGGTGACCTCGGATACGGCCAGATACACCAGCAAGGGCTCATCTAGATTTTCTTTGGCTTGCAGTGGTGGCGAAGATAGGTATGCTTTCAATTTTCTCTAGGCTTCGAAGCATTCTTCGTTCCGTTGTAACCCATTTTACTTTTTCAACACATTGAAACATTTATGGCACCTGTCGGAGGATCGTGAGATGCACCTAGATAGGGCGGCTATTCGTCCCGTCAGCATTTGTATCTATTTTTTGCTGTTCAAAATCCCAGGTATTGCATCTATCGGCTTGATGTGATCCGGGTTGACCTCTATGCCTCTTTGCAATACGAGAAATCCTAAGAATTTTCCTGCTACGGCAAAGGCGCATTTCTCGGGGTTCAACTTCATTTCATACCTTCTCAATATCCCGAAGGCTTCTTTCAGATGGTCGATGTGGTCCTCTTTCCTTGTCGACTTCACCAGCATATCGTCGATATCAACTTCCATGGTTTAACTGAGCTGTTCTTTAAACATTTCAGTGACCAGCCTTTGGTACCTAGCCCATGCATTTTTTAGCCAGAAGAGCATTACTTTGTAGCAATATATTCCCTGGTGTATGATGAAAGTCGTGTTCTCCTGGTCTTCATCGGCCATCATGATTTGATTGTAGCCGGAGTAGGCATCTAGGAAGCTCAACAGTTCATGTCTCCCAGTGGTGTCGATCAACTAGTCGTTTTGGGGCAGTGGGATCGAATCTTTAGGGCATACCTTGTTCAGATCAGTAAATCCACACACATTCTCCACTTTCCATATTTTCTTTTTGACCATGATGACATTGGCAACCCATTGGGGGTACTTGGATTCTTTAATGGAACCATTGGCCAGTAACTTATGTACTTCCTTGCTGACCGCTTTATTGATAGTGGCGTTGAACTTCCTTCTCATCTATCGCACAGAGAGGTGTAATGGATCGACATTTAGCATGTGGGTTGCGATGTTTCGCGGGATTCCTGCATGTCTATATGGGAAAAAGCAAATAAATCTGCATGGTTAGTTAGGAATTCACGATACTTACTTGGGTTGTGAGGCCGTGCCAGAATTAGGCTTTCTTTGTAAGGCTGGTGTCATCCAATTGGACTGGGTCGAGATCTTCGACCGTATATCTACAGGCCTCCACGATGTCCGGATCTCTAATGGCGTCCATTGTCGGATTGACCTTAGTCCCTGACAGGGCTGATTTCTATGCCTCTGCATTCGCCCTCTTTAGATGTTTGGTGTGGGCGCAGTCTTGAGCTATTTTTTTATCATTCCGGTGCGTGGCTCGCCTCGAATGCTGAATACTCCCCATGGGGTAGTGAATTTGATTACTTGGTAAAAGCTTGAGGGGATCGCTCGTATGGCATGTATCCATGTGCGTCCTATGATGGCGTTGTACGACGTTTCCTCGTTCATCGGGTGGAAAGTTATTTCTCCGGATGTCCGTTCCACTGCATTGTTAAAACTAGTTAGTGTTATGCAGCGCGGTATTACCTTATCCTCGAGTCGCATTTTTACGAGGACCCTCGGATGGATATTACAGGCACCACTTCCGTCGTCAACCATGATTCTTTTAACATCTATATCGCCAATACGTCAAGTGATAACTAAAGCTTCGTAACGAAGGAAAGACAAAATGTCGGCATCGGACTTATCGAAGGTGATACTTTCTTCGAAGTTTTCATAACGTTCATGGCGATGGTCCGTTTTAGCCTGTGCGTGGTGGTGAACTTGACGTGATTGATCGCCAAGTCGTCGCCACCTCCAATGATCACATTTATCATGTGTGCTGGGGAAGGCGGCTTCGGCGGCCCGTGGGACTATTCTCGTCCGCGTGAAAAGTTGGTTTTCCCTTTATCACTGAGTAACTCCCTCAGGTATCCCTGGTTTAGCATTCTGACTACCTCTTGCTGTAGGCCTATGCAGTCTTCGATCTTATGTCCCCGTTCCTGATGGAACTCATATAGGACGTTTTATTTCCTTGTGGTAGGGTCTGATTTCATCTTCTGCGGCCACTGCACTTTGGTGCCCAGCTTCTCAAGTGCGTACACTATTCTGAATGAGACATACAAAAGTTATGGGCGAATAATAAAGGAGGCGTACCTCTTTCATTTCGGAGTGGGGCGACGTGTTGTTATAGTGCGTACGTATGCTTGGGTAGAGGCGGATGGGAGGATCTGATGTAAGGCTGGTGTCGATCTTTATTGAACCGTGGGAGTTGTTCTCGCCGACCCTCATTGTGTCGGTCCCTCCTTATTTTCGAGTGTATTATTGTAAGCCGTTGGTTCGGCTCGTTAAGATCATCCTCATCCGCTCGTACCTCAGCACAGTAGGAGTTGGGGATTTCATCCCATGTGGTAGGGGGATATTTCATAAGGCGGCTCAGCAGTTTCTTAGTTTTCCTCGAACCATCCCTGTTTAGCCCGTTCTGGAAAGCAGCGACTGCCATACCTTCCGAAACGTTTGGCAGACTCATCCTTACCCTGTTAAACCTGGCTAGGAAGTCCCTATCCCTCTCCTGTGGTTTGCCTGACGGCGAAGATGTCGTTGACCCTTGCTTTCGCTTTCTTTGCACCTGCATAGGCGGGGACGAACTTATCCGCCATTTCTTTGAACGTTGATATTGCCTTAGCTGGTAGCAGAGAGTACCACATTAGGGCCTCTCCTGTCAATGTCTCGCCAAACGTGTTCAGCAGCACCGATGGTACCTGCTCATTTGATAAGTTGTTGCCCTTCATGTTGGTGACATAGTGGACCAAATGGTCCTCGGGATCTCTAGTTCCATCGTATACCCTCAAGTAGGGCGGCATTTTGAAGGTTTTTGGGATGGAGTGAGGGGAAGCTTCTTCGGTATACGGTTGTTCAACTAACCTCCCCACGTCGCGTTTTGGTAGAAACTTGGGAGCATCGGGGATCTTGTCTACCATCTCCTAATGTTCCTTCATTTGATGGCGGAGTGCTTTGTTTTCATTTCCATTTCCTCCATTTTCTTACGGATGGTTGTGAGCGTGCCATCATTGGTTTGCATATTAACGAGCCCGTTATTTGCTCGTACAACTTTGGGCTCACCCATGGCAGCAGTAATGCCTACCGTTGGTGTACACCTGAGGTTACTTTGAGGTGACTTCTCAACCAAGCCACTTAGGGTACTTGTTAGCCATTCTTCCAGTAGCTTCTTATCACCGAGGTTGCTTCCTTAGCAGCAGATGTTGAAGCTCATTTTTCATGGAAGATCGTTAGATCCGGGTGAGGAAGCGAGATCTCTGTGCCTGATGTGGTGCTAAGGGTTGCATCAAAGATTCCTTTGTCATCGGCCTCGTTGAGACGACCCAAGAGATTGGCTGTAACACCCACTATTGTTTTCATTCTTGTGATATTTTTGGCCATCTTTTATTTTTTGTGTGGTAGAGAATGGTTGTCGGTTGTTCTTTAGGTGCAAACTATGGTTTTGATTCTCAAAATCCCCACAGACGGCGCCAAATTGTTTGGCTCAAAAGTTATTGATATACTTTGTAAGCTTAAAAACAATAAAAAATAAATGAGCGTAACTCGCAATTAAATATAATATGACCTATAGATTAGAAGGGCGATATTGTTATTATAGATCTGAAAGATAAAAATATGATATGAACTTAAGAGAGAAGTAATCATTAGAGATAGAGACAGAGGTAGAGAGAGAGAGAGTGGGAGAGAGAGAAGAGCTGTATTATTCGAGAATCATAATGATGCCCCGTTGCAGTGTGAATGTCTCTTTTATATAATGGGAGACCTTCCTCGAAATAATCCAAAAAAGTACAAAAGTAGGTAGCGTCTTCTTAGTGAGACACTGAGTATTAAACGATGTCGCCTTTGTCAACTCATCCAGGTCATGCCCTTGCTCTAGTTGACGTATGCTCAAAGGCGTGCCCATTATCGTAGAGACATCTAGGATCAAATTTGACCCTATATACGTACCTTGGTCTCTTTATTTTCTTCTCATTGTTCGTTTTTACCGTCTTCTTCCTTCTACTTTTTCCCAGTTCATGAGAACCTTATTTTGGAGATTGAGTGCGCCAGCTGAAAAAAGAAGAAGAGGGCTATTTTCAAAAGGATGGAGTGGAAGTATAAAGAATATCGTGCTAAGCGTCGATAGATATGCCTCCGATTTGTTGTGGACGGTAACTTCCAGTCTCTCAGGGAGAAGCTAAAGCAGAAGGACGATGAGATCGTGAGGGTCATTAGCATATGTAGCAAGCTCGAGGGAGCGCTTAGAGCCAAGGGGGACGATCTTGAGGTGAGAAGGAGGGTCGCAGATGAGTGCGCCAATCTTCAGGCTTAAGTCGCATCCCTGCGGGTTGAACATGAGTAGAGTTCGACTAGGTCTAATGGCTTGAGTGATGAGTTGATTTAAAAGACGGCAGAGTTGGGAAAGGCCGAGGAGTCCAGGATAGCGGCTTTGGCAAGGGTGGCGGTATTGGAGGAGGTCATCCGCGTCCTCAGGTCTGAACGGCAACCAAAGCGGAGGCGGCCATGCTCAGGGAGGTAAGGCTTGATGAGCGGATTGGCGAGCTTGAGGGAATGATTTTGTACTTAAATGATCAGGTCTCCGCTCTTGGGGCCGGAAGGGTACAACTATTAGCTGACCATTTCCCTCTCACACTTTTTCTTATCCTGACGTTGTGAGGGATTCGTCCTATGAGTGGATCCATTCTGAGGCCCATCTAGAAATATTTATGGACTTGTGTAGCACTAGTATAATTTCTACATAATTATACTTCTGTAGTATTTGGCTAAACTAAATTTTATATAACTTATGTAGAGTTAATATAAAAAATTAAGCGTATATTAGTAATATCGCATAACTTATATCAAAATTAATATATGTAAAATTTATGCATGTCAAAATGCGGAATAAAAATACTTATATATGTCAGTATCCTGATAAAACTATTTAGAGAGACCCTAGAATAAGCAATCCTTGCATAATATGAACATATTATTAATTCTTGCATAACCACCCCTACATTAATTATAAAAGTAATATTGTTAATAGGCGTTTGGTATGGTGGGATATCTCATGGGTTTAGTTATCCTATCTTCTATATGAGAGAGTTAATCCCATTATTTTAGTGTAAAAATTATTCCAAAATTAGCTAATATCCCAAATCAAATACGTGATAAAGTTAATACCAAATTTTATCTCAATTATTATTCTTATCTTATGCACAAAACGACCCCTTACGGGCCGTTTGGTTTGTGGGATAAAGGTATATAATTCTGGAATGAGATGGGGGATTATTTTATTCCGCGTTGGGTAGAATTTTCGAATTCAGAACTAATAATCACAAGATTAATTAATCCCATAATGTGATATTATTCTATCCCATATTATACTGAAATAACAATCTCATGATTAGAAAATTCCAGGAAAAATACTAAAATGACAAAGATGCCCTTCTCCAAGGCTCTTCCCCAAAGATATTTTAAACAATCCAAGGTTAAAACTGAAAATAAAAGACGAAATGGCTTCGTGGCCACTTAAACTTGTACTGAATTATAAAGCCGATATATAAAATTTTGATTTTCCCATTTTAGCACCTCAACTCAACCAATTGAGTATAAATAAACCCCTTCGTCAGAGCGCGTAGCTCAATTTCCTGACAAGAAGAATACGTCAAATTCTAAGACCATTTATTGTTTTACATGTGTCATTCCCTTTTCCTTAAACTAATTTATCAAAATTTCTTTCTTATTTTACTTCTTTCACTATTTCTTATACAACTTTTAGCGATGTAGCACCGAGAAAAAATTCTCAGCCATAACTTGAACACATGCCTCAATCAGCCATGAACTTCCATAAAATCCATTCCATTTTTAAATTTTAATAAAGTCCATAGAATTCATACCCCAAGTCAAAGAGTCGATGGAGAACTTGTTAAATTTCGTCAAGGCATCAAGAGAGTTAGCGAGGCTATGTCCAAGAAGGACATGAATGGTAAAATCAGAAAGAGAGAAGAATTCGGACTCCGTAAGTGGAATTTTCTGGCTAAAACTTGACAATTTTCCGATGGTCTTTCTCTTTTCTCTATCTATCTTCTAGTCTGAGATGGATACAAAAAAGAGAGAGGGAGTTAATGTGAGAGAAAAGATTGACATAATTTTGTTGACAAAAGTCATTGCTTTTCTTTGTTTTTCACTACACTGGGTCTAGTGGCGGGGAAAGATTAGAGATGGAGAGAAAGAAAATAATGGAGAGGTGTGGAGCAGACGACAATGGGGAAATGGGGAAAGGGGAAAAGAAACAGGAAGAGGTTAGGAGAATAATGGTGTATTGGGCAAATTTGGTCCCCCTTCCTACAATATCTACGTACGTCCTCAGTAAAGAGACTGACCTAATTATGGTCGACTCGAGTAAGGCCGGCCTTAGTTAGTAGATGGACCTAGTGACATGACTCACTGTAATGTCATTTCAAGCTCAGACATTCGTACACTGAGGCCGCTAACCCTTGTACTTTTCTTTGATTATTTCGAGGAAGGTCCCTTAGTATATAAAGGGGACCTTCCCTTTGTAAAGACTCATGTATATTTTGCTATTGGAAATATACAACTCTCTCACTCTCTCTATCTTTCTCTCTTGTGTAAATCTCATCACTTATCTTATTGTCCTTATATCTCGAATTATTTACACTATAATCACATATCTCGATCATACTATACTCTCTAGTTGATATTACTCTTGATTCCGATTAACACATATTATTTTTGATTGTCTTAGAGCTATTTAAGTATTTGTATAACTTTTTAGCCAAATAATTTGGCGCCGTCTGTGGGGATTTCGAGAATCAAAATTGTAGTTTGCTTCTAGAGATCCTTCATAAAATCACTCTATACGACATAAAATGGCCGAGAACAACGCAAGAATGAAAGCTATCTTGGATGTTAGAACAGATATCACCAGCCCTCTCAATGCGGCTGCTGAAGGAGATGCCCTGCATGCAACCCCCAGTACCTTTATAAGCATGGAAAACCTACATTCCCCATCGGAAGATCTGGTGGTTCCACGAGAAAGAGAGGCTTCGACATCTACAACTAAAGAAGCACCCCAAGAAGTAAAAACATTACTGGAAGAATGTCTGATAAACACTCTGAATAGTCTAGCCAAAAAGCCTCCTCAAAATGATAGATGCACCCCAGCAACAGATCATGTTGCGGCCAAAGATGAACTCGAGGTCACGAGAACGAACAGCGTGCCCGTCGATTCTCAAGCTAACGGCGGCACACTCACAACCATCCTAAAAAAGATGAAAGAAATGGAAAACGAGAATAGATCGCTTCGCGACCAGATGAAGGAGCACCAAGAAAGGGTGGATAAAATCTCAGGTGCGCCTAAGTTGCTCCCAAAGAGAGACGTGGGGAGGTTCGTTAAACAACCCTACACGGAAGGAGATGCGCCATACCCCATCCTGAAGACCTTCAAAATGCCCCCATACTTGAAGGTATATGACGGGACCACAAATCCCGAGGACCGCTGATTCACTATGTTAGAGCCGTCAAAGGCAATGATCTATCAAAAGAGCAGGTACCATCCGTACTTCTGAAGAAGTTCGGAAAAAGGATAAGAGGAGGGACCCTGACGTGGTACTTACAGCTACCTGCCAAAAGCATCTCCACATTCGAGGAAATGGCGTGATAAATTTGCCATCGTCCACGTAGGAGCAAGGAAGGCGGAAGCATGGGTCAATGACATTTTTGCTGTACGACAGACCCCAGGAGAAGGACTCAGAGAGTTCTTAGCTAGGCACAACAGAGTCAGAATGAGCCTACCAAACGTGTCCGAAGGCATGATAGTCGTAGCCTTTCAAAACGGACTCAGCAGAGACGGCTCGAGGGAAACCAAGAAACTACTCAGTCGTCTCCTGAAATATCCCCCACCACCTGGGAAGAAATACACAATTCCTATAGCGCCGAGGTACGTGGAGATGTCGACGACCTTAACGGCCCACCACGGCGATTGACGACAGTGCACCCAAACATCCGAAGGGACCGACGCAGCGAGGGACGAAAGGAACAAGTCCCATGCCACAACAGGGAAAGACACCAACCATACATCAGATCCTCGCATCTGCCACCGCCAAGGCACGCGAATGCCTTACAATGACACGTCACCCCATTGAGGAATGACAGAGGTATTCCCCCTTCATTATCTTCGCATAACTTTTGTGTATCTCCTTCAGAAGTAGTGTACGCCCTAGAAAAGATGGGCAATAAAGTATAATAGCCAGCGAAGATGAAGTCTGACCCTGCCACCAGAAAATCAAACGCCCTATGCGAGTTCCACCAGGAACGGGGGAGCAGAATAGAAGTTTGTATAGGTCTCCGACAGGAGGTGATCTGGATGCCGAACCAAAGGTTCCTGAAAGAACTGCTCGGCGACAAAGGGAAACTCAACTTCGCACGCGGGCGGGAACAACCTCACGGCCCACCAAGGCTGCCCTCACCAACACGCACCATCAACATGATCATTGGGGACGGAAATGACTCAGCAATCAATCATGTCAAATTAACAACCACTCACAAGTTAAAGCGAACCATCGCTCACGGACGGTATAACGACTTCGAAGATAGTATCACCTTCGATAAATCTGATACTGACGGTTTGGGTTTTTTCATTATGATGCCTTAGTTATTACTTTAAGCATAGTAGATACCGATGTTAAAAGGATCATGGTCGACGATGGCAGTGTTGCATGTATCATTCACCCAAGAGTACTTGCACTTATGGGACTCGATGATAAGATAATTCCACATTGTGTAACACTAACCAGTTCTAATAATACAGTGGAAAGAACCCCTAGCGAGGCGACGCTGCCCGTACTGGCAGGAGGAGTTACGATGGAAACCACTTTCCACGTAATGAACCAAGAAACGGCATACAACGCCATTATTGGATGCCTTCCACGAGGGTCGTCCCCTCCAGTTTCTATCAAGTGATCAAATTCCCAACCCCATGGGAGTATACAGCATACTGGGTGAGCCGTGCACCGCCTAAGAGTGCTATGAAATAGCTCAGGATTACACGCACACCAAGCAACTATAGGGAGCAAGTGCTGAAGCATAGCAATCAGCCCTGTGGGGGACTAAGGTCTGCCCGACAGAGAACGCCATCAAAGATCCCGACGACATCGAGGCTAGCAAGGCTATGGTCGAATACCTAGACCCCGTCCTATTAAGCAACAGCGACCCCGCAAAGAAAGCTTACATAGTCCACGGCCTATCAAATCCAGGTAAGTACCGTGAATTTTCATCTAACCACGCGGACCTATTCATTTTTTCCCATGCAGATATGCTAGGAATTCAACAAGACATTTCCTCTCATAAACTGAACGTCGACCCATTACACCCGCCCGTGTGGCAGGCAAGAAGAAAATTCAACGCCGCCATCAATGAAGCAGTGAGTGATGAAGTAGACAAATTGTTGACTAATGGTTCCATCAGGGAGTCCAAGTACCCATAATGGGTCACCAATGTCGTAATGGTCAAAAATAAAAAAGGGAAGTGGCGGATATGTGTACACTTCACCGATCTAAACAAAGCAAGTCCAAAAGACTCATTCCCGCTACCCCACATTGACAAGCTGATACACGTAGCGACCGGACATGAGCTGTTGAGCTTCCTTGATGCATATTCTGGCTATAATCAGATCATGATGGCCGAGGAAGATCAGGAGAAAATAACTTTCATCACTCACCATGAGACATACTGCTATAAGGTAATGCCCTCCGAGCTTAAGAACGCAGGGGCCACTTACCAAAGGCTAGTGACTACGATGTTTAAAGAACAACTCGGCACGACGATGGAGGTCTACATCCATGACATTCTGGTCAAGTCATCAAAAAAGGGAGACTACCTCACCCACCTGAAAGAAGCCTTCGAAATATTAAGGTGGTATGGTATGAAACTGAACCCCGAAAAATGCGCTTTTGGCGTAGCCTCGGGAAAGTTCCTGGGATTTATGGTATCACAAAAGGGCATCAAAGTCAAACCTGACAAAATCAAGTCAATATAAGCCATCCCAGAAATGTTAAACAGCAAAAAGCAAGTGCAGAAGTTGACGGGTCGGACAGCCGCCCTCCCCAGGTTCATCTCACGCTCCTCCGACAGGTGCCACAAATTCTTCGGTGTATTGAAGAAAGACCAGGGACTACAGTGGAAAGAAGAATGTGTAGAGGCCCTGAAAAACTTGAAAGAATATTTGTCATCACCACCCCTACTAGTGAAAGCCAATCCAGGCGAGTCGTTGTTGGTATATTTGGTCGTATCAGAAGTCGCAGTCAGCGCCGTCCTAGTGCGCGAATATAAAGGTACACAATCTTCTATTTATTATATTAGCAAAACTTTGGTGGATGCTGAAACCCGGTACCCCCACCTCGAGAGGCTAGCATTGGCACTCGTAGTAGCTTCACGAAAGCTATGACCCTAGTTCCAATGCCATCTCATAAGGGTAGTAATGACCTTCCCTGTAAGGAGCGTCCTACACAAACCCGAACTCTCAAGGTGACTCGCCGGATGGGCTGTTGAGCTCAGCGAGAATGATATCACGTACCTTCCAAGGACCGCCATCAAGTGGCAGGTCCTAGCTGACTTTATCACCGACTTCAGCACGGAAGTCCTGCCAAAGATAGAACTCGAGGCACAATGCGCATCCTCCGAAAATGACCTATGGGTCCTTTATAAGGAGGCGCCGCCAATGCATCGGGACTGGGACTCATTCTTGAGGTCCCCACGGGCAAAACAATTCGCAGTCCATACGATGCCCGGAAATGACTAACAACGAGGCCGAGTACGAGGCCATTATTGCAGGCATCAAACTAGCCGCCAAGTATGGGGCTCGCCGAATACTCCTCCACTGCGACTCCCAACTCGTGGTAAACCAAGTCACTGGGACTTACCAAATCAAATAGCAGAGGCTGCAAAAGTATCAGACAGAAATACGCAAAATAATGGCCACATTCGACAAATGTCGTTGCGAATAAATTCCCAGAGCATGGAACATCAAAGCTAACGGCCTGGCAAAGTTTGCCACCGCCACCAAAAACATCAACAGAGAAAGTATGGTCACACTCCTCCACTCAGCCATTGATCACACCGGGGTACTTTCCTTGAACCTGACTTGGGATCTTATTTGCAGGATGGGACACTACCCCCCGATAAAAAAGAGATGAAAAAGTTTCGCATACAGGCCGCCCGATATTGCATGGTCAACAACGACCTTTATAAAAGGACGTACGGTGGCCCCTTAGACAAGTGCTTAACGCCGCAATAAACGAGGCCGGTACTCGAAGAAGTACACGAAGAAAGAGGCAGCAGAATATGTCCGCCGATGCAAGCAATGCCAAAAAACGCCCCAATGATACACCAACCAGGAGAAACCCTCCATTCTGTCACCTCCCCAGCCCATTCATCAAGTGGGGAATGGATATAGTCGGCCTGCTACCCGCAGGACGAGGAAATGTACGATTTTTACTTATTTTAACTGACTATTTCTCCAAGTGGGTGGAAGCAGGTGCGTACGCGCAAACACGCGAACAAGGGGTCATCACCTTCATATGGAGGAACATCATATGCCACTTCGGCATCCCCAAAGAAATTAGCTACGACAATAGGCGCCAGTTCATCGGTCAGAAAACGACCGAGTTCTTCGAGAAATGGCGCATCAAAAGGATACAATCCACGACATACCACCCCGCCGCCAACGGCCAAGCGGAGTCCTCCAACAAAACAATTTTAAACATGTTAAAAAAGAAGCTCGAATATGCCAACAGGCTATGGCCCGAAGTACTAACCGAAGTCTTGTGGGCGCACAGAACCACACCCAAGTCCAGCACCGGGGAAACCCCATACTCACTGGCTTATGGAACCGATGCGGTCATACCCGTTGAAGTGAGTGAACCCAGCCTAAGGTATTCACACACCAGCGGAACAGAAAACGACATCAGCAGACTCCAAGATCTTGATGAAGCCGGAGAAAAAAGAGAAATGTCCCACATCAGGATGGTAGCCCAAAAACAAAAAGTCAAAAGATAGTATAATAAGAGGGAAAAAATAAGGCCACTCAAAGTAGGGGACTACTTCCTCAAATCCAAGACTTTGGCCTCAAAAGGCCCAAGTGAAGGAAAGTTGGGCACAAACTGGGACGGACCCTACAAAATCACGGCGGTGGCCAATAAAGGAGCATTCAAGCTAGAGACAATGGAAGGAAAGACACTCCAGAACAACTAGAACGTAGCTCACCTCAAACATTTCCACTTCTAAAAAGGTGTCACCTGAGTCGTACTCTTTTTCCCTTACCCGGGTTTTGTCCCAATTGGGTTTTCTCGGGAAGGCTTTTAACGTGGTGGCAAAGGGGTCACCTGGAGATGTTTGCAGCACAAGTGCAGCATGCCCGCCTCTCCGTGTACTCTTCAATCCCGACATGATACAGGGACTGGATTAGTGTCATCTCCAGATATATAGAAAGGCTACGGCCATCTCCAGATGTAGAAAGGTTACGACCATCTCCATATGTATAGAAAGGCTACGGCCATCTCCAGATGTATAAAAAGGCTACGGCCATCTCCAGATGAATGAAAAGGCTACTATCATCTCCTAATGAATGAAAAGGCTACGGCCATCTCCAAATGAATGAAAAGGCTACGCCATCTCCAAAAGAATGAAAAAGCTACGGCCATCTCCAAATGAATGAAAATGCTAAGGCCATCATTTTTACATGACTAAGGCCATCAGGCTACAGCCATCGTTTTTTTACGGCTACGGCCATCATTTTTACATGGCTAAGGCCATCATTTTTATACGACTACGGCCATCATTTTTACATGGCTAAGGCCACCAGGCTACAGCCATCATTTTTTGTATGGATAAGACCAGCGTTTTTATACGACTACGGCCATCATTTTTACATGGCTAAAGCCATTAGGTTACGTCCATCATTTTTACATGGCTAAGGCCATCGATTTTATATGGCTACAGCCATCATTTTTACATGACTAAGGCCATCAGGCTACGGCCGCCATTTTTTCATGGCTAAGGCCATCAAATTTTATAAGGCTAAGGCCATCATTTTTACATGGCTAGGACCATCATGTTTAAATGACTAAGGTCGTCAAATTTTATAAAGCTAAGGCAGTCATTTCTACACGGCTAAGGCCGTTGAATTTTATAAGGTTACGGTCGTTATTTTACACGGCTATGACCATCGTTTCTACACGGCTAAAGTTGTCGAGTTTTACACAGCAAATGGTAAAAAATACAACAACGTGCCAAAAAGAATAGAAAAGATTACTTACAACAAAATTCATATGCCATTATCAAAAGGGTCAACACCCATGATACAAAAATCTGTAGTAATAGACATATTTACAAGGATCCTAAAGTCATCTACTTATCCTGCCTAGTATGGCCTTCATGTGGCCCGTCCTCATTTCCAGGAGGGTACGCCTTGGAAATCCAAGAGCTGGACTCCAAACGATTAACGTCTGCAAAATTGCGCCCCTCCCGGGCCGGCGATTCAGGATTGTAGCCGGCCGCTTCACGAGCAACCCTAACCAACTGGTGCTGGCTCTCAACCTCTCCTCAAACGCTCGACCAGCCGCAAAAAACTCTTCAAGCACGACCAGTCTGGCCTCTGCATACACCTACATCTCGTGTGCCTCACGAGACGCATCGACATGAGCAAGTGCTTGCTTGAGGTCCTCAAATTCGGCCTTTTTGGCATCAAGTTCTGTCGTTAAGGCCGCAACACGGGTGCATAATTCCGCCGCCGCCGCCGCCACTACGCGGCCATGCTGCAATTCTTCATCCTTAGCTTGAAGGAGGACCTCCATTTTCGTAGTCCGAGCAACAGCTTCAATGAGTTGTTCATCGACTTTCTCCAGCTCAGCCACTCGCTTCTTCATCTGCCCCTCGGATTGCACGAGGCCCTCATGGACCACCCTGAAGTTAGTGTCATGTTTATAAATATCGGCCAAGGTCTGGTGTGCCTCACGTGTTCTATTGTACTTCTACACCAGCCTGTTGTACTTGGCCACCTTATCCTTCTGGCGTCGACCCCTCTCCACCTCTAAGATGGGAGTCTGAAAAAGAAACCAAAAAGTACGAGGAAAATCACCCTCCACTAATGAAAAAGAAAGATCATCGATCAAGATAGTGGCATACCTGTAAGGCCGCACCCGCCACCCTTCGGGCCAAGACCTTGTCGCTGAGTTCTGCCAGGGCCGTGTGCTCAGCACCGGCACACAAAAGTTTCATACTGGTGGTCGCCTCCTAGCAATTCTCCAGCAAGTTGTAGTGGCTTGGAATCACTATGCAACGGGAAGACTGGTCGGCTACCATCTCTACTTGGCCCAAAGACCCGCCTTCTCTGCCCACGCCCTCTGTGGCGACCCCCGGGCCCTCCACGTCTACGCTTTCGCTCCTCCTTTCCGTGACCTCCGTTCTATGGGCAGACCTCCCCAAGCGGATGGCCTCGGCCATAAAGACCAGCCTAGATTTAGGACGGGACAGCTTAACCATCCTTGTCAGAGTGGCCACAGCCTTGCCGGTAAGAATTCGACGCTTCCTCATCTCCAATGTCTCCTCCTCTTCATGGTCCCCCTCTGTAGGATGTATGACGGGCTCAGATGGAGTCGTTTTGGCAGTGATCACCCCTATGATAGCAACCCCAGGAACAGTCTCAGGAACAACCACTGGTATCTCCATAGGCGTCGTTTCAATGACGGCCCCCAGCATTGCCTCAGACGCTAGATCTGGAGTCACCTCTAAGGCGGCCTCTTGTCTCGAGGGGGTGAAACGCTGCCCCTAAACGTGCCAACAAGGATCATATCCTCCTCGAGGTTAGATATCGCCCTAGAAGGGCCGGCCACAATTTTCTTCTTTTTCTTCTTCTTCTGCGCCTTCTTAGAGGCGCCCTGACCTACCAAAGCATGTATGAGACGGGCGAGAAAATTATGGGGAACCCCCAAACCATAACAGAAGGAAAAATTGGGCAAGTCTGTTACCTGTCGAGCCATAGATCCTAAGGAATTAAGGCCAGGAACAGCATTCTTATGCAAACGGTATCAACGCTTGCACCCACGACCTAATGTCATCAACCCTTCGGGGAGGGCGCGCTGTCACTGCATGAAAGCAACGGGAAACTTATACGGTGAAAACCATCAAGGTAAGGTTGCCGTAGTAATAGTTACGCACAGTAATACTTATACGCATCATTCTACACCTCTGGAAACCCTTCAGGGTTGGACATAAGGTGCTCGGTACGCACATAGAAAACTTTCTTCCAAAATTTGCCATTGGCTTTGTCGTCCACTTGCAACACAAAGCTCTTCTTGCTCCGACACCTTAACTGGAGCATCGAGCCTCTCATAAAGCTCGCACCGAACAGTTGTAGGAGGTGATGAACGGTGAGCTCTTCCTTAGCCTTCGCTGCATAGGTGGTAAGGACCCTACACATCTTCAACGGGTATGGAGTAAGTTGGGCCGGACAAGCCCCATACCAGCGATAGAGCTCTTCTGCCAAAGGGTAAATTGGGAGGCAATACCTAATTCAGAACGCGTATTCATAAAATGCACAGTACCCGGTCTTGTGCACGTTGGCATAGTTCATCCCGGTGGGGTCCATCTCAACATAGTCAGGAATATTATACGACTTCCTGAGAGCAGCCAAGTGAGACGGCATCAGATCACTGTGTTCCCAAGGAGGGAGTTTACACTTGTTTTTAAAGTCCTTCCTTGTATCCATATCCAATGGGAGAAAGTTAGCCGTTGATAAAGGAACGAGAACTTTCTCGGCATCCCCATCATCTGAGGACGACGAAGCCCTAGAAGGAGCATCGTCCTTGGTCCTGGTATCATCATGATGACGTTTAGCCATAACAGAAGTGATGAGAAAAAGGCACTTCTGGTCGCAGGTTCGATTCCTAAGAATGAGAGTTTCAGAAAAGAAAGAGCAACGAGCACCAGAAAAAGTTAAGGAAAAGATTGAGGAAATACTCTCAGAAAAAGTTTGAAAGATGGATCAAGTTCAACTTTCCCTCTATTTCTAAGAAAGGGTACACGGAAAACGAAAAGGCATGACTCGAAAACAGGCGCAGGAAACCCAAACGTCACGTCATGGCCTGAACCGTCTTGAGAGCAGAGGTAATGATCACGTAGGTGATCGACGACGTAGTCTTAAAAAGGAGCCCCTAAGGGGGGCAATATGTCAACGGCACAACATCTTCATAGGTGGGCACGCTCTTTCAGGCAGTATTCACAGGAACGGCCAAATTTCGAGAAATGTTGAGCATATATGTCCGTTCGTTGAAGACGTCTCTCGACTACGTCCCCAACGAACAGAGGGACTATCCATATTGGGCAAATTTTGTCCCCTACGTTCCTATGATATCTACGTACGTCCTCAGTAAAGAGAGTGACCTAATTATGGTCGACTCGAATAAGGCCGGACCTTAGTTAGTAGATGGACCTAGTGACATGACTCAATGCGAAGTCCTTTCAAGCTCTGACACTCGTACACTGAGGCTACCAACCCTTGTACTTTTCTTTGATTATTTCGAGGAAGGTCCCTTAGTATATAAAGGGGACCTTCCCTTCGTAAAGACTCATGTGTATTTTTCTATTGGAAATATACAACTCTCTCTCTATCTTTCTCTCTTGTGTAAAGCTCATCACTTGTCTTATTGTCCTTATATCTCGAATTATTTACACTATAATCACACATCTCGATCATATTATACTCTCTAGTTCATATTACTCTTGATTCCGATTAACCCATATTATTTTTTATTATTTTAGAGCTATTTGAGTATTTGTATAACTTTTTAGCCAAATAAATGGTATTACCGATTTGGGATGAGGGTAAGGTAGGGTGGGGGCTTATTTTCTTTCTTTTTCATTTGCAATTTTTTTTTTTTTTTGCTTTTAATTCAAAATCAAAATAATTGTTGTTACGCGCCTAAGTTACATGACTTGTATACTCTTTGTCTACATCACCTCTGCCACTGTCACATGTGTATGGTCAACAGTCAAATAGATTTATTAGTTATCAAATACGTGAGTTTGAATGTTCAAATGAGAACGATGTAAGTTTGTGTATCGGCATTATAAATGAGAGAAAGTTTAAGTTGTCAGAATGTCATTTCGCCAAAATAAAAGTTTATCTCAACTTATCTAGTATACACAACACACATATTTATTTTATACCCAGTATATTTAATTTTTAGAACAATAAATCAATTATTTACCAATAAAAATATATTTATTAAATAATTCTGTCATTATTTAATTCTTGTATTATAATCTTATCATTATAATTCCGAGATAACTCATCCCCACGAAACGTGTCCTTAATTGACTGTATAAGCAAAGTGAAAATTGGAGTATATATAAGAAGGTAAACAATAAGAATAAGAGCCAAAAAAATATAAGCCACCATAATATATAGCCTTATCCACGCATGGCTGTTACCATTCAAAATATGGATAAACTTAGTAGAGATTGCAGCAGACTAAACAATAAGCAGGAAACAAAAATATTGACTCAGTAAACATGGCGGATTCAGTAACAATTTCACTACTCTCCACTCTTCCAGTTCCAAATCATGTACTGTCAACAAAATCTGGAGAATCTCAACTAAAATATAATGTTCTTTTTCGACGAAACCAATGTTCTATTTCTCCGAAAATTGGTACAAAATGTAGTGGAATGAGGTCATCAACAAGATTGTATGCAGGGTTGACGGACATAGAACCAGACATTAATGAAGACCCTGTTGATAGATGGAGAACTAATGGCATTGAAATTGTAATGTTTCTCTATTCCTCTTTGATATATTTATTTACAGTTATAAGACAGTCCGATACACAAAACATCATGCATTTACGTAGAGTTTGGAAAGGGCTGCAGCCCACGTAGATAGCCTACCCTAACTCAAGCATTATTAGCTGCTTCCACAGCTCGAACTTGTGAAATGTTCATAATTGTTCTATCATGTCATAAAGAATTGGTATTTTCAATTGTTGCAGGAAGATTTTGTGTTTGGAAAGTACGATGATCATCACACCTATTTTGAGAGTGAAGATAAAGGTACATAATCCCATTTATATGGCACTGTCATTATTTTGAGGATCATCAAAGGATGTGGTGTAGTGGATGGGACTCTTCTTTCCTTAACTAGAAGTCTTGGATTCGAGTCATGCGTATGGAAAAATCCTTGGTAGGGAGCGCTTCCCCTCAAATGGGTCTTATGCGGTGCGGATCCGTATATAATCGAGCCCCAATGCGGGTACCGAACACAGAGTGGAAAACCAAAAAAAGTTATTATTTTGAGAAATAAACAATTTTTTACTATAAGAGTTGAATGAATAACTTTGTTGGATTATAGAACCTTCCGAATAATTTGTAAACATGTAAATATTGCAGAAAAATTGAAAAATTTATGTCCAAACTTAGTTAGGGGAGAAGCAAGATGATTATTCACGTACGGGTTCGGCCAAACCTAATAACTTTAGTCTAAACCCTGGATATGTATTAAAAAATCTACTAATTATGTGTGGAAATTAAATTGAGAACCAGTTACTAACACCTAATGTCACTATCTTATACTTTGGATTCTATAAAATTCTAATTCTGGCTAAGCCGCTGCTAGTAGTTAACTTGATCCCAACTTTTAGAAACTTCTCTGTATCAATTGTAAGTTCAGACCAGACTTCCAGATGATGTAACTTAAATTTGATCTCTTAAAGTGAATTGTATCCCATACTTAGAAATGTAGGAAATACTTCCTTTACTTGTTAAGTTCTCTGTCGGCATCTTTATGTTCAATATGATCTCAGCTATCTGATAACTTAGTCTTATCATCTGTGGAATCAATTCATGATTTGAACTTACATTGCAGCAACATTTTGGGAATCCATAAAAGAAGATTATGCTGCTGTTGCACCCCCAACAGGATTTCAAGGTATATAACAACATTACCAACCATATGATCGTTAACAATCCGTTTATTTAGTCATGCATTTCGCATAATTGTTTCTGCTTCTTTTTATTTTTACTTGTGTCGAGGGGTCTATCGAAACAGTCTCTCTACCTTCTTAAGGTAGGGGCCGGTAAGACTAGTGGTGTTCAAAACCGATCCGAAACCGAAAACCGATCCAAACCGAAGCTTAACGGCTTATTGGTAATGGCTTAACGGCTTAACGGACGGGGAACGGATTGAATTTTTTTAATTAACGGCTTATCAGTTTGGGGATGGATTATTCAATTTTCTTAACGGCTAATCCGTTAACCCGTTAAGAATATAAATATATTATATATTTTTTTATTTATATATTAAATTTAAAAAACTAAAACCCTTGAAAATGATTAACAAAAGTTTATTTCTACTTCTAAACATTTTTATTCTCGGGATCTAAAAATTTGATGGTTCTATTTTTAATTTATTTTTGGTTGTAATCCTCTTGTTTGACAACATGCCGGAGATGGTAAAGCTAATTTCCTAATCACGGAAATCAAATTGAGTGGCTCTGGAAAAGAAAATTGAATGCATCATATTGCCTCTAAAATATTATTTTATATGGCAATTCATTATTTCTAAGACGAGGAGAATAAGAGATATTTAGTGAACATGTATGTTAGGCCGACAAACCGCCCATTAACCGCCCTATAAGAGCTAACCCGATACCAATCCGCCCGATATCTTATCGGGTGGCTAACGGATAATACATTTAAAAGCTGATAATCGTTAAGCCAAATCTTTAAGAGTAAAAAGCCGCCCAATTCGCCTGATAAGCACCCCTAGGTAAGACTGTGTGCACCCTACCCTTTCCAGTTTGTTGCTGTTGCTATTATCGCATTTCACATAATAAAGTTCACCTTGTTTTCTGGTGTTTCCAATATAGGTATTATTTCATGGTTATTCCTTCCAGCAATTGCTGCTGGAATGTACTTCAATGTTCCAGTAAGTCGACGAAATTTGACACTCAAAAACACCCTTTTCTAGTAAACTAAAGTCAGGTGTTTTCACTCTTTGACATACAGGGGGAGTATTTATACATTGGAGCAGCTGTGTTTACTATTGTGTTTTGCATTATTGAGATGGACAAACCAAGTGAAGCTCACAATTTTGAGCCTCAGATATATAACATGGAACGAGGAGCTCGAGACAAGTTGATATCTGATTATAATACCATGGACATATGGGAATTCAATGAGAAATATGGTGATATCTGGGATTTCACTGTTAAGATTCAGAAGGACGATATCATGAAAAGATAAAAGTAAAATGGAAGATATTGTGATGTGGAATCATCGACCTTGTTGTATAATTAAGATATATGCCCTTTTGTGCCGGTGATATTGATTTCATACATAGTTAATGTCGTATACTAGTTTTTGCTGGCAGATCAGAGGAACTAGAGCAACGACAAAATTGGTTATGGATCGTTTAATTTCCTTAGCTACTCAGAGTTCCCTAGTATTTGTGTCGGTGGGCAGAAGTAAATATAAGGTAAAATAGTCTAGGTACATGCAAGCAGATCTATACAGCAGAACAAGTTGCTTATGGGAGGCAATGTACCATTATGCCCTTATTGTAGTCAAAAGGGGTCACCGTGAGAGTCTGTAACCCTTGAAAAGAACTCTATTCTTTTTACTTTTAAATAAGAATAATTATCCGATCAAGAGCGTGCCCTTCTTGTGTAAGCACTAGGAAAGTTAGATTCCTACGGAGTAACAAAGATGATTGTGGTAAATGAGGATTGTGAAAAATTTCTATTATTATTGCTATATCATATTTAAATTTTTTAAAGAACTAGGAGAATAGTTTACCTAGTTTTCACCCATTATCGCGGAAAAGTATTCGCATTCACTAACTTAAAATTTCGAAACTATCTTTGCTGAAGAGTAACTATCACCTCTGTTTCACCACATATTGGACCAAATATGTCTAATGAAGACTTACAAGTCAAGAAGAATTATTAGCAGAGCTTTCTACTTGTAGGAATAGGTCCATTAACTATGATAAAAGTAACATGATCATAAGCTCCCAAAGGATTCGATATGAGAAAAACTACCGTCACTACAACATTATACATCTATAGTTACGAATTTTCAATTACACATATAAAAGTCGTGGTTAATACCTAACAATTGCTACGGAAATTTAAATTCATAGTTATTTACAATTTTATAAAATTTATTAGCTACAAAACTAAATTGGCAAAGCTAATTCTTTATTTTTTCTATAGTTGCTAATTACCGTGGCTATAATGATCTGAATATCTACAAATTTATTGCTACAACAAAACGTCGTAGCTAATGGTATATTTTTCTCTAAGTGTTAACCACTCTGGACCACCTTCAAAACACACCCGAGCCCTCGGGACTCCAAACCAAACATGTACCCTGACTCGAAAATATTATACAAACTTACTCGTGCGATCAAATTGCTGAAATAACACCATTTACATAGAATTAAGCCTCAAAATCATAATTTTGCTCTTTAACACTTGAAACTCACAGTTTCCATTTTCAAGTACGAAACACGTCAAACAACGTCCGATTCAAATGGAACTTCACAGGTAGCGCTTTACAATTATTTATTACTTGTACCGGGCGTCGGAACCAAATATGAACCGATACCATTATCTTTTGCTCATTTTTTTCTAATTCATCTTCCTTAAATATTAACAGAAATCAATTAAACTGAAAACAAATTGTTTCCTCGAGCCTGGGACCTCGAATTTCGATTCCGGGAATACGCCCGGGTCTCAAATCTAATTACAGACCCTCCGGGACCATCACATCATGTGTCCGGTTTCGTTTACCCAAAACGTTGACCAAAGTCAACCATAGCAATATTGGTATCAAAATTCATAGTTTTTAACACAGAGTTCAAATACTTTCACATAAAAATCTTCCGGCTTTGCGCCTGGAAGCACACAAATCGAGGCAACCAAATAAGAGATTTTCAAGGCCTCGGAAGTGCACAAGAATTTAAATAACTATAAGCTCATTGTATAACTAATTATACATATTTAACTAGACAATAAATATATTTATAATAGTTTGGTCCTTTATTAAATAAAGTATTACTATCTTTTTGGCTATGTCAAAGTAATTATCACATTACGTTTAACGAGATTAGTAAATCACGAGGTATTTTATTGAATTCAATTTTTTTATCTAATATATCACTTTTAAACAACTATTATCTTGTATCTAATTATATTGATTATGTTATAAACTAAAGCAAAAGACAAGAACAATAGAACAAGAACAATAGCAATAGAGAGAAGAGTAGAGAGAGTTCTTCTTATTGAGTTGAGAGAGGTCTCAAGGGATGATTTACAATGGTAGGGGGCACCTCTATTTATAGGGGAGAGGAAGATTTAGCTACCACTAATAGAACTCTAAAATCTCTCTAATTAGATACATTAAAAACATTCACCTTAAATAGAAGTGTAAGAATCTTCTATTTCATAACACTCCCCCTTGAATGTCTATTCAATGATGTGCCTCATAAAACCTTAAAACCAAAACCCAATGGGAAAAATTAAAGTAAGGAAAAAGAGTACACATGTTTGAATATGCGCCTATTGGTTGCCTCGTTAAAAACCTTGCAAGGAAAACCCAGTGGGACAAAACCTTGTAAGGGAAAAAGAGTGCAACGCGCATTGACTCCCCCTAATGAGTACATTGATTTATATCCTTGAGCATTTGCATTCCAATCTTGTGCATCATCTTGAAATCATCATTCTTGATAGATATGAACATCTTCATATAATGTCGTGGAATAGCTCTTCAATATCTCCATAGATGCATTCTCAAATCCATCATGCTTATAGTTATGGCAAGATTCATATGTACACAAATTGTACTTAGGATGTGGTACTTCAGGACCAAGAATTGCATATGCTTCAAGCAACTTAAATCTTTCAAATTAAGTCATATAAGTCGCATAATAGACTTTAGCTGCATATCAAGTTTTCATGTCATGTTAAACAAATAAGATATCGAAAATTGATTATACATACCTTTGCCTTTATACTTTCAAGCATATGAACTATAGGTTCAAAGCTACATGTCTTTCATATGGAATCAATTCTTCTTGAATTGTATCTCTTCCATTTAGTTGCTTTCTTTGAGTCAGCAAATGCGTATAGCATGCTTTGCAATATGTTGCAATTGCATTTCCTTTTTATGAACTTCAGGTTCATATCATGATATTCGGGGATTTACATATACAAATGATAATTCATCCCATGTAACCTTTTCTCAAGTGTTTATCATGTCTCCCCCTCATGTTAGTAAAGCTAACATGTTTCCTCAACTTTGGAAAATCATCTTTGTGCATTATGTCAATATACACAGCACCTTAATAATAAGATGAAATTATTTGGTTCCTGACCTTGAACCACTTGTGAGGGGAGAATATACTCTCGTATACAACTTATATCAAACTGATATATACAACTTCGTTCTCATAAGGAACAGTTTAGCTATTAAGTGGAAGCACTCAATAATTATCTTGCTAAACCAACTTTGATATAAACCAACTTATCAAGATGAACTGTCTTGAGTAGAGAATCTGGAAACTATGCTCGAAGTTAGATTACTGAGCGATTTACCTCGCAAGCACTGCCAGGCTGCGGGTTAATAACAATGGCGCATGTAACCATATCATAGATGCATCATATGTGGTATACATGGCAGGTGAATGGGCCCATATTCACCTTTGATATTTCCAGAATCAAGGGGCTTCAACCCGAACTCTTTAGTTGGTCAGTTCATTACTGAGAACAAGAACTTCTAGTTCTTTGATATTCACCTATGTGAATTTGCACATCATACTTCAAATGAGATGGCTAACACGGATGTCAACTGAATAAATTATCAATATTGGTAAATTTCAAATTTACACCATGACATGTGCACTTATCAATAAACTTCGGGTTTATTATGACATGGGTTTTATACCAATAGATATCCACTTTATTGTGGCATTCTTTCGTTTGTGTAGTACAAACTGGAGAACAAAGCGGGTAGCTTTTCATATACAAATTACCTCGCTACAAGTTGTAGTAATAGGAGAATCAAAGCCTTCCTTTATTTATAGTCTCAATATCATCAATCGCCTTCGCGTGTACTTTTGGAAACTGGATAAGTTTCTTTGAGACTTACTACAGCACAATACTCAATTGTATTTCTCCAACATAGTAACAATTGGCTCTTCGAGAGCTCTCAATTAATTTTGTACTACCACAGACTGAGGTTCGAGATCCTCACATTCTTGCATTCCGTATTTTCAAGAGTCTCAGGCTCAATAGATTCTTCGTGAATCTCGGAATTAATCAAATCATGAGCGTCCTCATGTGATTCTTTCATAGTGTCATTTAGATCGTTCTTTTTCCTCTTTCTAGGATTTCGATCTTTGGAACCTAATGGTCTGCCACGCTTCTGGCGTGCATTTGACTCATTGGATATGACACTAGATATTTGTCCAATAGGGACTTCAATACGGATCGGAACATTTTCCCGCGTGAATGTGTGATTTCGTTATCCTCTTCAAGTCCGTAAATGCGTCAGGCATTTGATTTGCTATTCTTTGCAAATGGATAATCTTTTGTACCTCTTTCTTTCAAATAGAGGTATGTGGATCAAGATGAGATAATGATGCATTTTTCCACAAAATTTCCCGTTTGGTTTCACCAACTTCTCCCCCTAATTTTGGGAAAAGTGTCTCATCCAATTGACAGTCTGTAAATAGTGCAGTGAACTAATCTCCTGTCAATGTTTCGAGGTAGCGAATAATGGAGGACGATTCATACTCAACATATATTCCTAACCTTCTTTGCAAACCCATTTTGGTGCGGGATGGCGGTGCTACAGGCACCTATACTGCGCATCCAAAGCTTCTTAAATGGGATATATTGGGTTCATGACCCAAAACCAATTGCAATAGGGAATATTTGTGTCAATTCGTCAGTCAGAGACGAACTAGCATTGCTGCATGCAACATGGCGTGACCCCAAACCGAAGTGGGCAGCCGACGAACTAGCATTGCTTCATGCAAAATGGCATGACCCCAAACCGAAGTGGGCAGCCGACAAACTAGTATTGTTGCATTCAAAATGGCGTGAACCCAAGTCGAAGCGGCCAGCCTCGTTTTCATGAAGAATTCAAGATTATTCTCATCTATTGTCTCAATATGATATCCATTTTGAATGATATCTTTAAAACTCAACAAGTTTCTTTTAGACTTGGAGGAGAACACTTTGATTGATATCATTAAAACTCAACAAGTCCTTCTTAGACTTGGAGGAGAACATTGCATTCTCTATGATTAACGTCATGCCTTTGGGCAGAGTTACAATTGCTCTTCCGGAGCCTTCAATCAATTTACTACTTCCATAGATTGTAGTAATGTTTGCCTTACACAATTACTCTTCTTTTCTTTGAGTATTATATGTGTAGTACATGAATCAACTAGGCAAATACTTTTACAATTGGACGTTGGTCCAAGTTCGCTTTGTGAGATATCCATATTTGCTATCCCATAGTTTAACATACAAAGGAAATACACGAACATAAGAATAAACAAGTTCAATTCTTTTGTGTCACATAATATTTTCAAAATCTGCTACTAACAGTTGGCTAACAAAATCAGATATGTTATCCATAATCAATTCCTTTGCAGTTTGAAAATTTCAGCGTTTTTCATAAGACAATCGATTATTAAACACACACAATCGATTGTTGGAACATAGACAATCGATTGTTATACATAGACAATCGATTGTGGATGATTTTTGAAAAATTCCAGATTACACTGCCTAACGACAATCGATTGTTAGATATAGACAATCGATTGTGGGTGATTTTTGAAAAATTCCAGACCTCACTGTTTCAAGACAATCGATTGTTAGTCAACGACAATCGATTGTTGATCAATTGTTTTTCAACTTTAATGCGAAAATAGTTGATAATCGACTAGTTTTTCAGGCTAGTCGATTACCCCCACTGGAAAATAAAAGTTTTATTGATATTTGAGCATATTGAAGAACTAATACAAATATCATATCATGAACTAGCTAATACGAGCTAATACTAATGACTATTAGTTTATTCATTAACTAATACAAATAAATCAAACAGCTCCATCTTCTTTCATCACCGATCCATCATCGATTAGGTGGTCTATCTTCCCATCGGGTTGCTTAAAGAAGTCTGCCACATCCAGGTGGGTGAAGTCAAAGTTGTCGTCAGAGACAAAATTCGTTTCAGGGCGTTTACTCTTTCGAGATGCTTAATAAAGGTCAACCAAATTTTATGGTATACGGCAAGACTTAGACCAGTGCCCGTTTTCACCGCAACGATAATATATAGTTTATAAACTATTTGCTTTTGGATTCTTATCGTATCGTGCTTGTGGCAGAGTGACCAACTTCAGGTTTGTCATCTCTCTTCTTTAAGCCTTTCCACAAGATGGGTGAATCCTTGATGTTGAGATGTTCAATCTTCAAACTTTCATCAAGGTGATGGCGCAAGTAAATCAAGGCCTTCGTATAGTTTTGGGTGGATGCATTATTTCTGTCTTTAATGGCGTCTCCAAGACCCATAGCATCTAAGTGGATTTCATCATCCAACACCCATGTCATATAGTTCTTGCCCGAAATTTCGAGGGCAACGAACTTTCTTTTCATATGACACAATTACATCAAGAGCGTGTTCATACTTACGGGCTCTATTACAATTATCACATTCACTTCAGGGAATGGATCAAAATCATGTGCTTTACACAAGCTGCTACCACATTCTCTAAAGGGAATGGAGCAAATTCAATTGGACGGAATTCTTTATCACGTCCACAATCATACATGAATTTAATCATGGCAGGACATAGAGATTTTACCACTTCGTGTGGTTATAATTTCTCACAAACTTCATTAGAGTTATAATCAAACTTTGTATATAAAATTTATAGAATTCCAAGAATTTGAAAGGGAAAAGTAAATTACTTACCTTTAAGGTATACCAAATATATTTTCTATGTTTCTTTCTTTCTTCCTTTCCTTTCTTTCTTTCCTTTTTCTTTTCAACTTTTTCGTTCTTTTTTTTTTTCTTCTTGCCTTCCAGTGTCTTGCTTTCTGTTTCTTTTCTTTTTTTTTTTCGTTTGTCCCTTTTTTTTTTTCTTTTCCTTCTTTGAAGCAAAACCCTACACAAACAAAAGTTAAGACAATCGAAAATTTCAATTGGTTAGAGACTCGTGCTGATAACGTGTTATAAACTAAAGCAAAAGACAAGAACAATAGAACAAGAACAATAGCAATAGAGAGAAGAGTAGAGAGAGTTCTTCTTATTGAGTTGAGAGAGGTCTCAAGGGATGATTTACAATGGTAGGGGGCACCTCTATTTATAGGGGAGAGGAAGATTTAGCTACCACTAATAGAACTCTAAAATCTCTCTAATTAGATACATTAAAGACATTCACCTTAAATAGAAGTGTAAGAATCTTCTATTTCATAACAGATTACCAATTATATTCTCTTTGAATAATAATAAATTTATTCATGAAAATTTTTAATTAATTATAATTAAATATTTATCTACATTTATAATATTTGTACATAAAAAAGTTTAAAATAGTAGTAAAAGATAAGGATATAAAGGAAGAATGAGATCCCCAAAACCTAGCTCCTCACCTTGTTTTATCTCTTCATCCGCCAAAGTCCAAACCCTCTCCAATTTCCCAACTCCTTCATCATCCATCAGAGAAGGTATGTTTCTATCTCCTTGTTTTATCTTCATTTTTACTTTATTTCTTCCTTTCGATAATTTTCAATGTGTACATCAAACTTTATTTGTCACTATATGCTAGAGCATCTTTATTCTTCTTAGTTAATTGGGGAAAAACACTGGAAGGAAAAATATTTTAATCTTTATGTTCATTATTAGATTAGTATATCAGTAATAACAATTTATCATTTATGGTTGAAGTTTCTGAAATATGATTCAGGAAATGATTTTAATCTCTTTTTTTTTTGTGAAACTAATTTTATCTTTTTCCTATGTGGTTTCAGGTGATTACGAATTTTTAACCAATATCCTGCTTTGATCGACGTAAGTTCTATTGGTATTTCCTACGCCTATTATTGCCCTATTGTTGCTCAAGTTAATATATCTAGGGGTTTCTTTCCTATAATTCTTCAATGAAATAATAATATCCTCGGAATGTTTACGAGATACCATAAGGGCTCAATATCTCAATAGCACATTTGTCTAAAGCATCGAAGGAGACTTCATATCCGAAACGCAGGAACGATCTGACTAGAAAGTCATTCAAAACTTGATCGAAAAAATAATTGTTCCTTGACGAGCTAAAACTTTATTAAAAGGAACTTCTAGGGCAAAAGATTAAATTGTATTCTGAAGTATTTTGATCTTTACTATCCATTTTAAGATTATTGAGAGTTTCATTATCTCATATTGGTCATATAAGGATATTAAGGTGATATTGGTAAATTAAAGCTAGTACTAATTTTAATTTTTTTTTAAATGATCACTCTGAACCTATTAATAATATATATATATATATATATATATATATATATATATATATATATATATATATATATATATATATATATATGATCAATTATGTTTTGTTTCCTATTATTAATTTAATTTATCAGAACTGACAGGTAGATTGTGGAATCTCAAGCTAAGACCAATATTGATCAGATTAAGATGCAGTTGAAGCAATTACAGGTGAGAAAGGAAAAGGTTGTGCTGCTTTTGGTCTCGAGCAAAATATTGTTAGGTCTCAAGCAAAATAATATTAGAACGATCCAATTCATAGAGAATTATGTATAGCTAATGTTTTAAAATTTTGAATATATAATTATGTCCAACTTGAATCCTACTTTGGAATCTGAAAAGATATGGAATCTTAGCTTTAAAATTCTTGTGCCAAACAATGCTTATGGCAAATTCTTCAATTTGTAGCAATAGAATTATTGATGCGTAGCTAAATATATATAATTGCCACGTAACAAGAATATGAATATATATTTCTACTTTTTTGTAGCAAATGCAAAAAAACAATTATTTATAAATCTCTACATATCATGGCAAAAGAATGGATTCATAGCTATAAAAAAAATTTAACTCAGTAGCTAAATATAAGTGCTATTGCCACGAGATTAAACTATATAAAATAGCCAAAAAAGTTGAATTTCGTAGAAAATAAATTAAACTTTCTACACTTTGGAGGAAAAACTGGTAATAGACACAAAACCATCCATTCTGGCTCTATATTTGTTCAAATAAAATGCTTAGCCAATTCCACGCGTCTAACCAAAAAGTCCTTTCTTCTTCCATCTTTTCGATCTTCCCATTCATTCCATGCGTGCCCTTCTTCCCCCAATTCTTCCCATTCTACCAACGAATTCTCTATAATAATTCGTAAATCTAGATCGGCTAATTGTTCTCGGATAGCACCCGCGCCAGTAGAGATTTCTCGATTGCGAAATGTATCGAAACCCTGGGTAGTAAAAAAAAGTGGGATGTTGTATTTCCAAGATTGGATTTCATATTCGAATAAACCTCGTAATCGTAAGAAAGTGGACTTTTTAGTTATGGGCCTAGCAAAAGAAAAATTGGGATAGGATTCTACAGGATCCCCCCCCCCCCCACCCCCCCTCAAAATCAGACGTGAAAGTTTCCTTCATCCGGCTCAAGTAGGTACACCAAATAAGGAAAGGAGTTCTCGTTTTCAAACTCTAGAAAATCCCAAAATAAAAAGGTCTACTCCTTATTCAAGTTCCCAGTGAAGACGAAACAAGATTTCAGTGATTCCATCTTCTATTAATTCTTTATTCAAATTCAATTCCAACAAATAAAATAGAAAATTCTTGAGTAGTCTACTTCCCTTTGAATGATAAATCCCTTAACTCTTAATAATTAAAGGAATAGCTTGGAACCTATAAGGGATTTACTTGTCTATATATTGTTCCGTTCGATCTTTTAGGTCCCGACTTCACCTCGATGGTTAGGCCACCACGCCCTTAAAGTCTATACGCGATAGATAGATCCTAGAACCATGTCATATTCGCTTACTTGAACATAATTTCTTTCCACAAAAAGAAAGGAAATGTTTCATTCTACAAAATAAAAAGCTTTTTTACGAGGTACAAATAGAAATTCCTCTTTATTTGATTTGTTACGAAATCGACCATAGATCAATTCCCTTTTTATTTGGGAGTATTGACTACACCCCAATTCTGAGGTTCATGTTACTTTTTCCAAGTGACATGTCAGGTCCAGGGAATCCCAATTGGATTGACTGGGATGACAGTTTCTCCTTCCGAGTCTGTAAAATCAGAATTTCGATCAAATCACACATCGCAGTATACTAGGCCTTCTAATTCTTTAAGAGGTTTATCTAAAAGATTCGCAATATAACTGGGAAGACGTTTTAAATACCACACATGGGTTACTGGGCATGCGAGTTTGATATAGCCCATTTGATACCTTTGTATCCGAGAATCAACAAATTTGACCCCGCATTGTTCACAAAATTTCGAGTCTTCTTTTTCGTCTCCGATTACTCGATAATTTCCACAAGCACAAATTCTGCTTTTTATAGGACCAAAAATTCTTTCACAAAATAATCCATCTTTTTCCGGTTTGTTAGTTTTGTAATGAAAAGTATAGGGTTTTGTTACCTCTCCAACTATCTCTCCATTAGGCAGGATTTTAGTGGCCCAAGCACTTATTTGTTGAGGAGAAACTGATCCAATTCGGAGCTGTTGATGTTTATATCGATCAATCATAGAAGAAAAACTATTATTCACTCCGATTAAGCTTCCTTCCTATTAATCTGGAAGTTCTTCTCATATACAAGGAAATGATTCAGTTCCAGAGCTAAAGATCGTAGTTCTCGAACGAGCAATTGAAAAGACTCTGGAGGATCTTCGGGATTAGGTATTGTTCCCCCAATGATCGTAGTACCAAGTACTTCCTGGTGAGCTCTAATATGATCCGATTTATAAGTAAGCATCTATTGTAAAATATGAGCAACCCCAAACCCTTCTAGAGCCCAAACCTCCATTTCTCCTACCCGTTATCCCCCCTGTTTGGCTCTTCCTCTAAGGGGTTTTTGTGTAACAAGCGCATAATGTCCACTGGAGCGCCCATGAATTTTATCATCAACTTGATGAATTAATTTCAAGATATAAGTCTTTCCTATTATAACGGGTTATTCAAAAGGATTTCCCGTCCTTCCATCAAATACTCTGCTTTTTCCTGGATATTCGGGTTCAAATACCCATGGATTCGTTGTTTGCTTACTGGCTTCATATAATTCAGAAAACACAAGTTTTCTCGAAGCTTCTTGTTCATATCTCTCATCAAAAGGTGCTATTCGTTAATGTCTGTCTAGCAGACTCCCTGCTAACCCTAGTGAACATTCAAATATCTGTCCTACATTCATTCGTGAAGGTACTCCTAAAGGGTTAAAAACCATATCAATGGATCTTCCATCTTGTAAATAAGGCATATCTTGTCTAGGCAAAATTTTGGAAATGATACCTTTATTTCCGTGTCTTCCAGCTACTTTATCGCCTACTTTGATTTCACGTTTCTGTAAAATATATATACGAATAGTTTCGGGATTATAAGTAGAACCACCCCTCTTCTGGATCCACCTCACATCAATAACCCGACCCCTACCACCTATAGGTAGTTTTAGACAAGTTTCTTTTGAAGTAGATACCTGAATACCAAGTATAGATCGTAACAATCTATCTTCCGAGGCATACGATGATTCTTTCACGACCTGGGGTGTTAATTTACCTACTAAAATATCACCCGTCTCTACCCAAGATCCCAGCATCACAATTCTATTTTTTATCTAAATTGCGGAGTAAATGGGCTTCTAAATGCGGTATTTCATTAGTTACTTTTTCAGGGCCTTGGCTTGTCACATGAGTCTGAATTTCATATTTCCGTATGTGAAAAGAAGTATAAATATCTTCATATACAAAAGGCTCGCTAATAAGTACTGCATCTTCAGAATTGTAAACCTCCCACGGCATATAAGCTACTAATACGTTTTTCCCCAAAATCAAGTTCGCCACCAACCGTAGCAGCACCATCCGCTAAAATTTGTCCCTTTTTAATGCATTTACCCCGAGGAACCTAGAGTTTTTGATGCATACAAGTATTTTTATTGGAACGTTGATATATAACTAATGGAATGCTTAGAATATCTCCATTACCTGCTAAAAGAATCTTGTCAGTATTGGTATAAACGACCCTTCCCTCGCGTTCTAGAGTTGTTTGTCGTTCCAACCCATTTCCAACAATGCATTTCTCGGAGCGAGAAAGAGGAACTACTTGACGTTGCATATTACAACTCATTAAAGCTCGATTCGCATCATTATGTTCGATAAAAGGAATGAGGGAAGCTCCAATAGAAAAATATTGAAAATGAAAAATACTTCGAAGATGACCCTGTTCCCATGCAATAGTCAAAAATTCTTGACGGTATCGAGCTGGAACACACTGTTCTTCCTGCATATCCTGATTTAAGGCTAAAGAATTTCCTGCCGCTACCATATAGTATTCATCTCTACCTGGTGATAAATACAGCATCCGAACCCCGGTTGACCTCTCAGAAATTTTATAAAAAGGGCTTTCTAGAGATCCCCAATGACCAATCCTCGCATGAATTGCTAAGGATCCAATAAGTCCAACATTGACTCCTTCAGATATGTCAATTGGGCAAATATGTCCATAATGACTAAGATGGATATCTCGTATCCGAAAACTAGCAGTACGCTTTGTCAGTCCTCCATGGCCCAAATAACTTAATTTTCTCCCATGAACTATTTGTGTCAATGGATTAGTTCGATCCAAAACTTGAGATAATGGGTGTAAACCGAAAAAGGATTCATAAGTAGTTGTTAATGGAGTTGAGGTTACAAAATTCTGAGGTGTCGGTATCAATTTATACTGAATTGCTCCACATATAGTCCCCCAAACCACATTTTCTAAACGAACCAGAGCCAATCCGAATTGATCTTGTAAAAGATCAGGTACAGAACGAATACGTTTATTTTTCAAATGATTCATAACGTCAAGTGCACCCATTCCAAATTTCAGCCCAATCAAATGATCGGCGGCTGCCAATATATCTCGTGGTAACAAAAATGTATTTTTCTGGGGTATATCAAGGTTCAGTCTTCGGTTCATATTTCGTCGACCAATCCTTCCTAATTCACATCTTTGTTGAAAGAATTTCTTTTGTAATTCCTTACATAAGGATTCAGAAAATACCGGATCGCCACCTACACAAGAAAATTGTTGATAAAACTCCAAAATGGCATTTTCTTTTGACCCAATTTTTTTCTCTCCTTATCACTCAGAAAAGACAAAAAAAATTCAGGATAGCAAACATTCTTTAGAATTTCCATCCCCGAGCATTTTTAATTTCCCATTTATCAAAAAATACCACTATTGGTCCATTCTTCATCTAATTAGATAGATTAGATAAATGATCTAGCAATGATGGCATTTCTATTTTGTTTACCTAATAACATGAAGTTTTACCCAAATGAATTGGAATTTATTGGAATTTTCAACATATACAAATGGAATGAAATTGATAAAATATCCTAGAAAAAGACTTTAAATACTTAGACTTATTAATTAAGTTACAGGATTTTGTATAGAATATCAAAACAAAAAATGATTCCATCTCTACCATTATTATGATAATACACATTCCAACTTGCTTGAATACCAGAAAAATAAATGGATTAGACATTTGATCTTTTCGCTGAGATAAAGGCATAAAAAAAGAATATATAGAATTAGAATCGGTTTTTTAGCATTTAACCCCCTTTTCTGTTATGGATTTCGTTGTTCAAAAAATGATTTGTAGAGAAGAGAGAGATTTTGTTTACGGATTTTTTAGTAGAATACGATTGTGAAGTGTATAAGAAAAGAAGGTTTGTATGGCTTAACCACGTATGGGGATATCTATAATATTCGCCTTTCTTCTCTTTTAATGTTTTATTGTCGTTCTCTGATCTATTCGGGGCAACACGGGTTGTGCTCTATGAAAACGGAATTTTAATTTTCTATTCAATTCAAAAATCAAATTAAAGTATGATACTTTTCTGATATCTGATAATTCTCTATCGGGAACATATATAAATAATATATATCCGTCTAACAATTTCTCTTGGGGGGTTTACATATACTCATAATTGTTGTTATAATTAAAATTGAGAAGGATTTTTTGATAGAAAAACTCATACTGATTAGTTATATATCAATTTGTATTTTCTTATGTCATTAGGAAAACAGAATTTGGAGATTCAAATCCAAGAATCATTCATGCATTCTAAGTCAACAGTTAAGGGTTCCAATTTTCAGAAATTTGAATTTTGGATTTTGCGACTGAAAATCCACATTTGATTTTCCAATAGAAAGGTAAGAGAAAGCTTTGAATAATATGAATTTAGAGATAGACTCAATCGAAATTAAAAGGATGAATCAAACCCAATCAAAAGGGAAGAAGGATTAGGATTTCTTTGACTTTTAGGAAAAATTAAGGAAAACAGAACTCAAGGTGCAAGTAAAATAAAAAAGTAGTTCAGTAATCCTGGAAAGTTTTCATCTATTTTGTATTTGTAGCATTTTGGCGACATGGCCGAGTGGTAAGGCAGAGGACTGCAAATCATTTTTTCCTCAGTTCAAATCTGGGCGTCGCCTGATCAACAAAAAACTCGAAATCTCTTTTTTTTCTTCTGTTTTGTTGATATAACCCGCCGAATGATTCTCCAGCATAAGCAGAGAAAGCAGACTATTGATACTTGTTTGATTCTAAACATCTGGTCTGGGGTTTTTCTAAAAAATTGTAAATATCTTTGCATTGCGTATTTAGGCTTCAAGGAAATATTCGAATGCTAGAGGGGCTATCAAGACTTCGCAATTACCTTCTACTACAAATCAAAATTTTCTATTATTAATGCATTTTATAATGAATGGACATTGAATTAGATTGGAGAGCCCGCTAGGAAATCTAAATAGTTGTGGAAGGGGGCGGAAGATACTTTATTATATACGAGGAACTCACGAAAATCTCTGAGTGCTCAAGCATCCAATCAATTGAAATGACGGTCAACAAAACAAATAATAGGACCTATTATTACTACATGTAACATTAGTAACATTCCCTTGAGATGTTATTGCAGATTTTGCTTGTGCTTAATCTTTCCTGATTAGAGATCATATAGGAATTTCTTATAAAATGAGCGAATTTGTTGGATTGGTTTATTAATAGTCTTCGTTCTTTTTTACTCTGCGCCACTGATTCCACTATTATTAGTGAGGAATAACGGAACAATTCCTTTATATTATAGAGATATGGGACATAATTCATATGAATATAGTAAGTCTTGCTTGGGCTGCTTTAATGGTAGTCTTAAATTTTTCCCTTTTACTCGTAGTGTATATGGACTCATTTGGCTCTTTTTATTCTTGCTCGAGCTGGATGATTAAAAATTATCATGTCCAGTTCCCTCGGGGATGGATCTATAAGAATTCACCTATCCCAATAACAAAAAAGCATGACTTGAATGATCCTTTATTAAGAGCTAAATTGGCTAAAGTTATGGGTCATAATTATCATGGAGAGCCCGCATGGCCTAATGATCTTTTATATATTTTTCCAGTAGTAATTCTAGGTACTATTGAATTTAATGTAGGCTTAGCCGTTTTAGAACCATCAATGATTGGTGAACCGGCAGATCCATTTGCAACCCCTTTGGAAATATTACTTGAATGGTATTTCTTTCATGTATTTCAAATACTTCGTACAGTGCCCAATAAATTATTGGGGGTTCTTTTAATGGTTTCAGTACCTGCGAATCTATCAAATTTGATCAACCATTAACGAGTAATCCTAATGTAGGCGGATTTGGTCAGGGAGATGCAGAAATAGTACTTCAAGATCCATTACGTGTCCAAGGACTTTTGTTCTTCTTGGCATCTGTTATTTTGGCACAAATCTTTTTGGTTCTTAAAAAGAAACAGTTCGAGAAGGTTCAATCGGCCGAAATGAATTCTAGATTCGCAGATTTGTCGACATCAAGTTCGTAAAAGAACCAAATTCTTGTTGGCGATTATTTATGATCAAAAAAATGAAATTATGAAAACTTCTTTGTCTTATTTATACTATTCTTCAAAATATACATACTATGTGGTACAAGGGATTCCCGGCATCTTGAAGAAAAAGAGTATGTAATGTAGAATTTGAAGAGGAGTATTTGACTTTCATTATTTTTATTTTGTTTTTTAAAATTGGAGTAGTGTGACTATGTTACTATTGACAGATTTCAATGCCATAACACGTATCAATAGTTATCTATTCTAAATAGAAAGAAAGTCAAATTTGTCTAAATACTAGACATAAGGAAGCAGGGGATAAATGCGGGAAACAAAAAATTCTAGGAGGGATTATTTGTCTTCCTAGTCTTCGACACAAGAAAGGGGTGTAGAAAAATTATTTTTTCTTGTGTCGAAACGAAAGAGTAATGATTCTTGATCCTGTTTGTTAAAAATTCCTAGTCTTGGTTTAGATTTTTGCAGATGTATCAGAAACCCTTTACGTATAATATACTAAGTGGTGGACAAACAAAACAAAAAAAGAGAGGAAATTTTATTAATTAAATAAAACTTCTTCAATCAACTTATCTTATACAAAATTTGGTGATGAAATATGAAAACAATAAAAAATAAATAGAGTAATGTAACAGAGAGAATAAGGTTCTACATTAGATTAGAATAGAAAGGATTTGCACGATATCTAATATATAATAACAGCCAAGAAATTGAGTGATTCCTTCTTTCTTCCAACTTTGAAAGTACCGATCAATACTATCATACAAAAGAAGAGGTGGTCAGAATAGTGAATTTTTTGAAAAATATGATCAGCAAAATGAGAAAAATGGAGTTTTTGAACAGAAAAAGAAATCCATTTTATCATTTAGACTAAAAAAATATTATGATTCTTAAGGACTCAATGGGCCCTTCCCCTTCGAATCAAACAAACAAAGAAGGGAATCCCGTTGAGTTCATACGCTTTCATGTTGACGACTAAATTCATTCGATTACTATAGGGATGAACCCAATCCGGAATATGAACCATAAAATAAAATACCTATTAAACCTATTACAAGAATACCAGCTACAGTACCTATTATCCAAAGAGGAATCCTTCCAGTAGTATCGGCCATTTACCCGACTTCCCTCCAGATTTTATCAAGTGGTCATGCTAGAGACATAAACAGTCATGGATAATTAAATTATGAGATCCTTCCGAATGAGCTAAGAGAATCTTATTTATTCTCTTTCGTTTTTTTAATCGAAGAAATAATTGGAAAATAAAACATCAAGTACAAAAATGAGTAATAACCCCCAGTAGAGACTGGTATGATTCAATTCAACATTTTGTTTGTTCGGGTTTGATTGTGTCATTAGCTCTATAATTCGGATTACGTTTATCGTTGGATGAAATGCATTGCTGACATTGATCCCAAAAAAAGACGGTAGGTACAGCTAGGCTGTGAACAGCCAACCATCGTACTGTAAAAATTGGATAGGTTCGATCTATAGTCATTAGGGCCTCCTAAAACGATCTATTAAATTCATCGAGTTGTTCCAAAGGATCAAAACGGCCAGTTATTAATGAAATTCCTTGTCGGCTCTCTGTAAAATACTTGTTTGGCCGAGGGGTTCCAAACACATCGTAAGCTAAACCGGTGCTGACAAATAACCAACCTGCAATGAATAGGGAAGGTATAGTAATACTATGAATGACCCAGTATCGAATACCGGTAATAATATCAGCAAACGAACGTTCTCCTGTGCTTCCAGACATGCTGAGCTCCACATATTCTTGTACAGTCAAAGAAGATCGATTCCGTAAAAGATGAGATCACTAAATGACAATTCACTGAAATTTCATCTTTGTAAGATCATCAATATTGTACCGAGGGCGTCTTTAGAGTATACCGAATCAGTATAGCTACCCTTCTTCTGACACATCAACGCAATTTGAAATAGTATCAAAAGTAAGTACTAAATAATTCCTTTTTCCTTTACTTGTTGATGTAAAATCATCTTCCATTCAATAGAAAATTCTTTCAATTCAATGAATGAGATTCTCATATTCACACAATTTAAGTAGATGCAAGATATAGAAATTTACTTTTCGTAGTTGTGGAAGCAGTTTTGTTGTTGGAATCCTTTTTTTTAAAGAAGAAGTTAATGGTCCAGTAAGAAATAAGAGTAGTAGATCATATTCGATGAAAGAAAAAATCGAACAATTGGAATCCATAGTTGTGATGCATTATTGTGGATCTCGATCCAAAAGTTCTTTCTTGATCTAGCTACAAGGATGGGGCAGTAAGGAAAGATAAAATGCGGAACCTAATAGAAATTACTAGTTTTAGAATCTAGTTGGACCAAAAAAAAGATCTTTTCAAGCGATTGTGTGATAACTTTTTCTTCTTCTTCATCATTCAAGATATTATGTGAAAATATATTACTAAATCTAATGAGTTAAACTTAAATTAAAGTAAAAAGAAAAAGTTTTATGTAACTATTCACTTTAAAATAGAAAATGGAGTCGATACAATTTAACAGAATCTAAGAAATGATCAAATTCGAAAATCATTTCTATTTTTATTCTATAATAATTCAAGTTTCATTTTTGAATGCAGTTAGACGATACAGCTCTTATTAGTTTAATAGTTTACTCAAGAGTTACTCAATGAATCGGTTGATTGGAATTGCGGGATGGATAGATGTTACAGATGATGAATCAATTTCTTTTATATGTCTGTCACTTTATCTTTGTTAGTATTGTCTGCCTATAATGATAGATAAATCAAAAACTTTTCATTCAACTTATTCTTTCAACTGAAATTGAGATTTTTGTTTATCCTCCTATTTTATTTTGAAAATTTTGAAACTTAGGTAAGTGCTTTTTAAACATATGTATAAAAAGAACATATTTTATTTAATTTAGTCCATTCATGCTTACTATAACTAGTTATTTTGGTTTTCTATTAGCGGCGTTAACTATAACCTCAACTCTATTTATTGGTTTGAGCAAGATACGACTTATTTAAACTGAATATTTAAAATGAACAATTCATAAAAAGAAATCCTTCAGTGGGATAACGCGTATTCTATATTTACTTACGTTACCAATTATCAATTCTTGTTCATTGTCATTGAGATTCATGTCAATTCGGATTAATATTTAGGTATCGATATTACCTCTCTTTTTTTCTCCTTTCAAACAAAATAAAAATGATTGAAGTTTTTCTATTTGGAATCGTGTTAGGTCTAATTCCTATTACTTTGGCTGGATTATTCGTAACTGCATATATACAGTATATGCGTGATGATCAGTTGGACCTTTGATTAATTAACATCTCTTTTTGATTGACCTCCTCCTTTCTTTAATTCACAGGAACAGGAGGTCAAATTCCGATTGTTGTGAAAGTTATTGAATAAATCTATTTTATTCTAATTCGATCTAAGAAGAAAAATATCACGCTCTGTAGGATTTGAACCTACGACATCAGGTTTTGGAGACCCACGTTCTACCGAACTGAACTAAGAGCGGTTTCTTATCGGAATAGATAAGACTGTAAACAAAAGGATTCTTTTCATAACCCCAATACATTTTGTATGCATATACTAGACTAGCATGATAAAAATGAAAGATTATGTCCAATTTGAGGCGATCTCAATTGATCCCTCGTTACTGCTCCTTTGAGCAGTAATAGGTAGGGATGACGGGATTTGAACCGGTGACGTTTTGTACCCAAAACAAACGTGCTACCAAGCTGCGCCACATCCCTTTAATTGTTCCACAATGTAATTATAGAGAATTTTTGTCTTTTTTTCGTATTTTCACTTTTTGTCTGAAAAAAACAGAAAGAATCGGATGTGAAAGAATTTTTGGAATTGTATATTCAATGATGTACTAATACTAATAAACTAAATTTGATTTAATGAATACATTAAAAAAATTAGAATAAATAGATATAGAGCGGGTAGTGGGAATAGAACCTGCATTGTTAGCTTGGAAGGCTAGGGGTTATAGTCGACGTAGATTCATTATTTTTAACGTATCTAAGTCAAAACCGAACATGAAACTTTGGTTTCATTCGGCTCCTTTATGGAGATGAGTCAATTTATAGATCTAAGATGTAAACAAAATTCGGAAAAAGAAAAAGAATTCAACCCATAACATCTATGTTAGCTTTTGGTATCTACGGATAAAACAAATAGCTTTGTAGATTATCCTTCTAGAAGAAGGGGATTCTAACAACCTTTCTAGTTATTTTGTTCAATATTTCTATTTAATAGGATCCTGAGGTAAAGGATTTTGTTTCCACCGAGCTAAAACAATATGTTGATGTCTCTAGTAAACCAAAGTCATCGTTTAATAGCTATTTTGCTTCAATTTATTCATTACAAATAAGAAATTGAAGATTTAGTTACGATTAGAAATCAACTTTCTATCTTCATCCATGGATCCTTTATTCATACTTATTCAATTGGAAGTATTGATTCAATTCCAAAATTATGTTTCGCAATTTCATAATCCAATTTTTCAATGTCTAAGTAACCCTTGGATACAAATCACGAGAATGTGTATTTTTTCTCGAATCTGTCATTGAGAGGAAAAGGATTAAATCCTTTAAAGAAATAAAGTTTTTTATCCGAATACGAATCAAACCGAAGGACCCTTTAACTATTTAAGGGATAATAGAACGAATCACACTTTTACCACTAAACTATACCCGCTACAATCCAATTATTGTATACAAATGCAACTTTTGTCGAACATGTAAATTGTGGTAATCAAGATAGGATAAGATAGGGTTGTCACAGAATCATCCAAATTAGAGTGTTGATCTTTTTTCCTGGGGGGATCCCAATTTGATAAGATTCGGAAATGAGGGTTCATTTAAATAACTAAATTACAGAATTAAGTTCTATCTTTTCTTTTGCTAGAGGAGTTTTGATAGATATACGGCTCGTCAAAACCACTAAAATCATAACACAAAAATGCATTGTGAAATACTCGAAAGCTTCTTTTTTTTAGTCCAGTAAGGTGGTAAATATAAAATAAAAAATCAGAAAAAGGAATGAGACTTTTATTTTGATCGAATTTTCTATTTTATATATTTTATTTTACTTTTACAAAAAATTTACAAAAAATGGAAATTTTTTCTTGTAGCTTGAATATTAACTATTAAATTAAAATGAAATATTACAACTATAACAGACTTTTTAGTTTTCAAATTCAAATTCGTCGGAACAAAAGAGGCCCGGCTGGGTACTGACCAGACCAAGCCATGAGAATAAGAGGGTCCTTTCGAACAAAATCAAGACAAAGAAAAGAGGTCTTCTTTATTTTTCTTGATATTCTTGGCTCTTCTGAGCCCTTCCTTTACTTTAGATAAAGAAATAAAGGAAATTGATGATAAAAATTGTACATACCTATATAATATAGAAAAAAGAAAAGAGAGAAAGAAAGATTTTTTCATTTATCTTATGTGTTATCTCATGTAGTAATTATCTTTTTCAGTTGGGAGAGATGACTGAGTGGACTAAAGCGGCGGACTGTTGATCCGTTGTACGAGTTAATCGTGCCGAGGGTTCGAAATACTTTGTTCTTATTCTTAGATAAATGTGTGGAATAGACCAAATCATAAGAAAATTTGAAAATCAAACCCTTTTTATTTTATTCTTCACGTCCAGGATTACGTCCGGGATTATTAGATAGGAATCCAAAGATGAAGAGAGAAACAAAAATATCACTACTCTGTAAATGAAGAGTTTGAGAGTAAGCATTACACAATCTCCAAGATGATTTTTTTTGAAAAAAAAGAAGAATATATCATCCATTTTTCTACCGCATATCTTAGTTTGACACCAAGCAATGAAGCTCTTTCTCTAAAAGAATTTTCCAAAATTCTTTTCTACTAAGAGTTTGTCATTAACCAAATTTTTTTATATACATAATTAGGTATTGTGAGGAGCCTAATAAGGTATTTCACTGGAAAGGAAAGCGTCAAAAATAGGGAAATAAGTTCAGCCGAATTTCTCGTGACTATCCAAGAATTTCAATCTTTTAATCGAGGTTTCAAACGGTAAAGCTTATTTGATTTTATTTATTTTAGAATTTTTCTCGAATAAATCATGAATTTTCTAAGATATTATTAAGGATCTCATCAAAAACTTACAGCAGCTTGCCAAACAAAGGCTAAGAGAAAAAAACAGAGGTATGACTGGCATAATATCTACGATTGGATCCAAAAAAGCATAGGCCTCGGGAAATTTGCCGAAGAAAAATTACTCGAAAAAAGGGTCGAATTAAGACAGATACCAATCAAACTAAAGGTATTAAGCATAACAGACTTTTTTTTCTTGGATATAATTGCATTTTGATTGAATTATTGATATAAGGAAAGGGAAAGTAAGTAAGGTAAACAAAAAATACTTCTTTTTCTTTGACCCCACCCAATCAAAAATCCTCCTTTTCTCAAAGGAGAAACGAAAAAAATCATATTTTCATACAATATCTTAATTGAATTATATGTAATGATCAATAAATTAAGTTGAATTCTATATCTACACATACCAAAAAAATCGCAAAATCCTAGTACCAATCTAATCTATTCTATAGATATTTGGACTAGAGTTGACAAACAAACAAAACAAGCAATATACTTTCTTAGTATCGAATAGAAATCTAAATGGGGCGTGGCCAAGTGGTAAGGCAACGGGTTTTGGTCCCGCTATTTGGAAGCTCTAATCCTTCCGTCCCAGAACATATATATATTCTATGAGAATATAGATTACTTTTTTAACAATGTTCTGTTTAAAATCGAAATGTTAGCTGCAATGTGATTGTTGTTTTTGATTTTTTTCTTCGATGAATCATTTTTTTTTCAAAAACGGATCGAAATGCGAAAGAATCTATATTCCCTATCTCGTATTCTCTATTCCCTAAATTAGCCTAATTAGATTCAATTTTCTTTTTTGTGGATTTCTTGACTTTTCGCCAAGAGGGGGTTTTTGGTACTAATTAAATTCGCTAAGTCTCTTAATTCTTAATCAATGAGTTAGGCTAAAATATCAAATAGGAGCAAAAACTTTACTTAATCTGGAATTGTTTGGTTTTGTGCCTAGACAGCTCGCATTTCGTAAAAATAAAAAAGACTAGGATACCTCCCTCTTTTCTTTTGATTTAGGTTGCATCAGTCCCATAGAATGGGGTAGATAACATCAGTAATGGGAAGACATTCATTTTAATATCTATAAACGGTGACAATTGCTCAGTCTATTTGATCGAATTGATAGATACGAAACCCTCCTCATTCTTTGGCTTTTATCAATCAGATGAAAAAAAAAAGAATAAGAATTAAAATCTTACCTATATTAATCTTTTTTATCCATCTCATAAAAAAATTGGATTTGTTGTTTGGTGTATTTATCTATTTTAGATTATTGAAATCGTTGATGATTCAATTAGAAAAGAAAGACTTATCTTTTTTCTTTCCTAAGATGATCAAAAGTGATCTTTAACTATCAAATTTTCTTTAAATAATGATGTCGAAAAGGGAACTTTCTAAATTTACTAAATTTAGAAATATAAATAGTTTTAATCATTCCTTTTATGTTGAATCTTTGCTATTTGAAGAAGTATGAAATAGGTCAATCTCTCTTACTGAGCCACGTGAAGAAGTAGAATAAAAAAGAAATCTTTTATTCGTCTTATTTATTATTATTTATATAAATATATATAAATAAATTATTTATATATTAAATATTAATTAATATGTTAGATAAATTAATATTAGCGTTGGGGTTTTACTAAAGAAAAATATTTTCCACCTATCTATAGTAACCTATATCTATAGTATATAGATATAGAACAAAGTATAGATTATGGTGTTTATACATTAGCCCAACCAATGACTATTCATGATTTCATAATTGAATCAATTCCATACCGGTTCTTAGAGGTATGTTATGGTAAAACTTTGTTTGAAACGATGTGGTAGAAAGCAACGTGCGACTTGAAGGACAGGATCCGTTGTGGATTTGTACATCCACCATTTTATGTAGGAATGAAGGTGCTCTTGGCTCGACATCATTAGTTCTGTTTCATTAGAACCCCTCTTTTTTGTTGTCATGGAACCATGATGGAGCTCGAGTAGAAAGTATTAATTTATTTCTCGGGGCAAGAGTCTAGGGTTAATGCCAATCAATAAAAAAATTGGAACAACTTCGCAAATATATTTTCGGTATGGAAATCGAAAGAATCCAATTCGAGCAAGTTTCCAATTCAAAAATTTCTTGGAATTTATAAAACTTTTTTGATCCAAAGTGTTTCACGCGGGAATCCATCGTCTGTAGGATTCTTTCATAGAAATCGCAAAAAGGGTATGTTGCTGCCATTTTGAAAGGATTAAAAAGCACCGAAGTAATGTCTAAACCCAATGATTTAAAATAAAACAAAGATAAAGGATCTCAGAACAAGGAAACACCTTTTTTATTGTCTTAATAACTGGATCGAACTGAAGAATCCAAATCCATTTTAAATAAGACAAACATAAAAGGAGAAAAGACCGCTCAATAAATGACATTGCCGAAAAATTTTCCTTTGAACTGTTTGAAAGTTATCCAACTTGAGTTATGAGAGTACGAATGGTTTCTTTTTCATTTTCAGGAAGAAAGAAGAAAAAAAGACTTACATCTTTAATTGATTTAATCATTTTATAGACTCAGTTGTCATTTCTTAGATAGAATTCCATACAGAGATAATACCTCGAATCAATCATTTTTCTCGAGTCGTACGAGAAGAAAGCTTCCTATACATTTCTAGGGGGGTGGTGTTCATCTACATCTATCCCAATGAGCCATCTATCGAATCGTTGCAATTGATGTTCAATCCCAAAGAGAAGGAAAAGATATTCGGAAAGTGGGTTTTTATGATCCGATAAAGAATCAAACTTATTTAAATGTTCCTGCAATTTTATATTTCCTTGAAAAAGGGGCTCAACCTACAGGAACTGTTCAGGATATTTTAAAGAAGGCGGAGGTTTTTAAGGAATTTCGTCCTAATAATCCTAATCAACCGAAATTCAATTAAGAAAATACAAAAAGGGGGGTAGTCATTTGTATATAACTTTGTATGACTTTTCTCTTCTATTTTTTGTATTTCCTCCCTTTCCTTTTCTATTTGTATTTTTTTATCATTGTTTCATTGAATTCCATGTTCTATAACGACAAAACCTCTTATTTTATTGATCCTCGAAATAGAAAATTCGGGCATTTTCTTCAATTGAGTGGTTTTCCGTTTTTCATTGGAACTCTACTAAAACTAAATAAGAAATCAAGTTTGCTTATCTCACTTAACTTGATTGAATCCATTATGGATTAAATAAATCTAAATAAATTGTAGTTTTGTTTTCCACTTTATTTATTCTCTCTCTGTACTTTTTGTATCTATTTTATTTGGATTAAATTTTTAGTGCCAATCTAACACAAGTCTTTTTAAAAAAAATATTTTTTATTGTTGTCAATTGAAATTTCTTTTTTTTTTTACTATTCAATATTTATATTGATAACAGTGTATCGAACAAATATAATTCATTGTGATAAATGAAGTGGATCTATTTAGTTTTATTTTATGTTTTAAATTAATTCAAAAATGTGAATGTATTTTTTTTTTGATTTATTCCTTCAATGGTTTTTGGTTGTCTTGTCTAATCTCTTTATTTATTTTTCTTCGATATTTTCTTTGAGCTGCTAACTCAACGGTAGAGTACTCGGCTTTTAAATGCGGCTAGTCTCTTTTACACATATGGATGAAGTGAGGGATCCGTCCATACCCTCGGTAAAGTTTGGAAGACCACGACTGATCCTGAAAGGGAATTAATGGTAAAAATAGCATGTCATATCAACGGAAAGTTCTGAGAATATTTCATTATTCCTAAATGGGTATAAAACCGTATTAGAATTCTTGGAACAGAACAAAATAAAGTTGGGGCGAATGAATAAATGGATAGGGTTGCGGCTTCAATTAAATTATAGGCAAAGAAAATGCAACGAGCTTTTGTTCTTAATTTGAATGATTCCCAATCTAATTAGACGTTAAAAATTTATTAGTGCCTGATGCGGGAAGGGATTCTTGTCCCATGAGTGGATTCTCAGTTTTTTTAATGAATCCTAACTATTACCATTTTCTATTATGGAGATGTATGTGTAGAAGAAACAGTATATTGATAAAGAAAGTTTTTTCCGAAGTTAAACGAGTGATTAGGTTGAAAAAATAAAGGATTTCTAACCATATTATTATCCTATAACACTATAACATACACCAACTAAACGAAACGAAAAAAAAGAGATGATAGAGAATCCGTTGAGAAGTTTACCTGTATCCAAGGTATCTATTCTTACAAAAATACTTTGTTTTAACTGTATCGCACTATGTATCATTTGATAACCCTCAAAATCTTCCATCTTTGGTTCAAATCGAATTTCAAATGGAAGAAATCCAAAAATATTTACAGCCAGATAGATCGCAACAACACAACTTCCTATATCCACTTATCTTTCATGAGTATATTTATGCACTTGCTCATGATCATGGTTTAAATAGAAATAGGTCGATTTTGTTGGAAAATCCAGGTTATAAAAATAAATTAAGTTTCCTAATTGTGAAACGTTTAATTATCCGAATGTATCAACAGAATCATTTTCTTATTTCTACTATTGATTCTAAGAGTTTGTATTCTCAAATGATATCAGAGGGATTTGCGTTTATTGTGGAAATTCCGTTTTCTCTACGATTAATATCTTCTTTATCTTCTTTTTGTTAAGGAGCTCACAGACAAGAGATTAAAAGATGGAACATATAAAAGAGAATTCAAGGGTAAGGACAAGATGGTTTTCTTTCATAGTATCTAGGGGTGTGCATTCGAATCGGTTTATCGATAAATCGAATCGATTATTTGTTATCGAAATCGAAAAAATCAAAATCGAAAAAATCGAAATCTTATTGAAACGATAACGATAAGCATATGTACACATCGATAATCGATAAGTAATTATCGATAAGGGTCAAAATCGAATCGATAAATCGAATGCACACCCCTAGACGGTAGACATTTGTAAAATAAGTAATTATCTATTTGTGTAGATTAATATAACATATAAAATGTATATATATTCTGCTACTATTTTGAAAGCGGCTATACAATATCATTTTCCCTAATCTATACCCTTTCCTTTACCCTAAGTCCCTTACCCTACTATTTCCTCTACCACATTTAAGGAATGATAAAGATCAAGGGAATGAAGTTCAAATTAAGAAAAAAAAATTAGCCGTGATGATGTATTTTGTTTTGTTTTATTTTCTTATACTGTTGGAGTATTGGTGGCATACATTTGATCCCTTACTTTAGTTTTGTTGCATGTGCTTGTTGATACAATTTTTATGTTATAAATGATGTTCGTCTTATTTTAGCTTCTTTTTGTCCATATAAATTAGGCGCGTTTATAGCGGAATACTTTCCGTGGAATCCCGCAAATTTTCTTATTGGTGTAATCAATAACCGAATCGATAAGCCCCCAAAATCGATAAATCGAAATCGAAAAAATCGAAACCTTATTGAAACGATAACGATAAGCATATGTACAAATCGATAATCGATAAGTAATTATCGATAAGGGTCAAAATCGAATCGATAAATCGAATGCACACCCCTAATAGTATCACTCCCAACAATGGGAGTAGTAGCCATCAGCAAGCTTTAGCTTACCCAATGATGTTGATGGGTTAAGTGAAGAGAAAATGGTACTCATACCAGAGTAGTGATCAATAGCACCGCTATCAATGATACACTGTCCACTACTCGAGGCTAGAAGGGCGGAATCATTTATACCTCTTTGCACAAAAAGAGACTGAGATGACGAAGTGGATGCGCCTTGATTTCCTCAATATAAAGATTGCTACATACTTTATTTGTCAAGGCAAAAGAAAAAAAATTATTTGCTACAACTATATATTCCGTGGCAAAATATTTTACCAATAAAGCCACAATACAAAGAAAATCGTAGCAATATGTATTAGTCTTTAGCCACAATCATCTAAAGTTTGTAGCTAATATTTAGTTACATTAGTTTTTGCTACGAATGCTATAAAATTTATTTTTATAACTAAAGTGTTTAGCCACGAAATTTTTCATATTTAGTTATGATGTATTTTGTAGCTATAAATGCATAATGTTGTAAGAATTACTGATGAATTCGGAAGTAAGTGAAAAGGTGAAACCAGAAAGTTTGGTAAGGCTGCAGTAGCAATGTCGACATGCTCACTGATTTAAGTACTTAATTACCAATTAGCAAAAAGGTAACAAATGCGCGAGGTGAAGCTTGATTGGAGCAAAGATTGTACAATATTCAACTATCCTATGCACTTTCTTTCATCATGTGGCAACTTTCTTGTTTAGAGCTTTCATATTTCTAACTCTACTAGTGAGACGATATAGCATGACTTTTTGCTTGGACAAAAACTAAGTACTAATTTTTAATATCTATCTAAGTTTTGACGGACAGAATATGTTACTTGATAGTTTAGATTGATAAGAGACAATATGAATTATTTTTTCATCGGGTACGCAAAGTATCTTCTATTTTGGGGAAAGCCTGCATCTCAAAGGATATGATGTAGACAATCTAATTTAATACAAGCATTAGTTATTGGTTTTACGTCTTCAACTCGTAATACCTGCCATCTAATCTGACATCCCTGTTACAGAAGAAAAATAAAGCGAGGGGGGTTGATTTGTTAAAATGGACTTAGTCAAAAGACTTCACAGTAAGTGAAGTGATTTAGAAACAGACACTTAGTTTTGATGACAAGTCCTTTTGATGACCTCTCCAATACGCCAAGGCACCATTGTCAAGTTTAAAAGTCTTGGTCTTCCAATACATATCCAAGTCATCCACAAATCAAATTGGAACACGACAATTCATTAAACTGAGGTTTCCTACTGTTTCTCTCGGGGTCCTTTAAAGCAATGGAATTTGGTATTATAGGATTCTTGACTAAAGTTGGCTTTTGATTTTCGAAAATAATTTTATCTTAATACTGCTTTTATAATAATATGATATTTTTTTAATGTTAGTAAATTGAGTTTCTAGTCCAATAAATAACAACAATAATAACAAATCCAGTTTAATCCTATAAGTGGGGGTTGGGAAGGATAATGTGTATGCAGACCTTAACTACCTTCAAGAAGACATAGATGTTGTATAGGTAAAAAGAAGGGCAACAACAAGCACATTAATCAAAAAACGAAGCGAAAAAATAAAACTAACACTAGCTACTGCAATCAGAAAACCTTAATCAAAGCAACAACCAGTAATAACAGAAGTCAAGAAATACGAAAATACACAAATGACACTAAGCCGTGTACTGAAGCTACTGCTACGAACAAGGACAACGCTCGGCAATCTAACCATGGTCATGTTGTAACGACCCAGCCCGTTTTCACGTGAGTTACCGCCCCGTTTCCATTCAATTATGTTTTTTTATGTTCCTATATCAGTATTTGTGTTGATCGGGTGGATTTGGATTGATTTTTTATGGAAATGAGACACCTAGTCTCTTAAAGGGGAGCTTGTTTTGGAAAAGTAAAGTGGAAGTTGACTATTGGGTTAGAGGGCTCGGATGTGGATTCCAATGACTCGGTTAGCTTCGGGGGATGATTTGTCACTTAGGAGTGAATTAAAATTTAATTTGGAGGCTCGGGGTAGAACTAGGCTTGAATTGGGTAAGTTTGAATTTTGGCGGATTTTTGTTGATAGGTGAGATTTTGATCCGAGGGTCGGAATGTGATTCTGAGAATTTCAGCAGCTCCATTAGGTGATTTTTGATATGGTTGCAAAGTTTCAGGTCATCCGAAAGTGTTTAGGTCGGGTTTTTGATCGAATATGCAAATCAAACGTTATTAAGAAATTTAGGCTTTGATTTGATCATTATTGTGGATTTTGATGTTAACGTTAGCGTTGTGATGATTCGAGCGAGTTTGGATAAAGTAATAGGATTGGTATGTGCTTTTGGTTGGGGCCCCGAGGGCCTCGAGGTGATTTCGGGAGGTTGAACGGAGGTTTTTGGAGATGTTACATGAAAATGGATTTTTGGCTTCTGGTATATCCGCATCTGCGGAAGAGGAGCCACAAAAGCGGTTCTGCAGATGCGGCTTGTTCCATCGCAAAAGCGGCCAAGAGGGGCCGGAGATCTTTCCGCAAAAGCGGTTTTGGAGTCGCTTCTGCGGGTCCGCAGAAGCGGAATGAGAGTCGCAGAAGCGGAGAAAAGAGGTCTGCAGAAGCGGAAGTTAGATCGCAAAAGCGAATGGTCGAGATTTAATGAAAAACCACAGAAGCGAGCGTAAGGGCGCAAAAGCGGACCCGCAAAAGCGGTTACGGGACCGCAGGAGTGAAAATGACTGAGGGTTTAAGACATTAAATTATTCCGCGAGTTCATTCATAACTTCCTCCATTTTTTACCATCTTGCGAGCATTTTGGTAGAGATTGAAGAGGGTTTCAACGGGAATTGAATTGGGGTAAGTCTCGTGACCTATTAACGTCATTTTTGTTAAGAATCAACCTTAAATTCATGGAAAAATTTGGGAAAAACTTGAAGAACGAGGGCTTGAGTTTTTGGCACAGGCCGTCCTTAGCTACTGAGATTCGGAGTTTCCTCGGTTTGGCAGGTTATTACCGCAGGTTCGTTCAGGGTTTTTCATTTATTGCTTCGCCTTAGACGAAGTTGACATAGAAGAATGCTCCATTTGTGTAGTCGAATGAATGTGAAGAGAGCTTCCAAAAGCTCAAGTCAGCTTTAACCACAGCTCTGGTACTAGTATTGCCATCAGCTTCAGGCTCTTACTCAGTGTATTGTGATGCTTCGAGAGTTAGGATCGGATGAGTATTTTTGCAGGAGGGTGGAGTTATTTCGTATGCTTCGCTTCAGTTAAAGCCCCATGAGAAGAACTGCCATGTTCATGACTTAGAGTTGGCTGCTATAGTTCATGCTCTGAAGATTTGGAGGCACTATCTATATGGCGTATCCTGTGAGGTGTTCACGGACAGTCGCAGTCTTCAACACTTGCTTAAGCAGAAGGATCTCAATTTGAGATAGCGAAGATGGCTTGAGTTACTCAAAGATTATGATATTACCATTTTGTATCATCCGGGGAAAGCCAATGTAGTGGTCGATGCTTTGAGCCGGAAGGCGGTTAGTATGGGTAGCTTGGCATACATTCCAGTTGGGGAGAGACCCCTTGCAGTTGATGTTCAGGCCTTGGCTAATCGGATGGTAAGGTTAGATATTTCTTTGCCCAGTCGGGTTTTGGCTTGTCTGGTTTCCCGGTCTTCTTTATATGGTCGCATAGGGGGCGATAGTATGATGGCCCGCATTTGATTGTCCTAAAAGACAGGGGCCAGCATGATGATGCCAGAGATGTGACTATTGGTGATGATGGTGTGTTACGGATGCATGGCCAGATTTGTGTGCCCAATATGGATGGGCTCCGAGAGTTGATATTAGAGGAGGCCCACAGCTCACGGTATTCCATTCATCCGGGTGCCGCTAAAATGTACCAGGATTTGAGACAGCATTACTAGTGGAGGAGAATGAAAAGGATATTGTGAGTTATGTGGCTTGGTGTCTCAACTGTCAGCAGGTCAATTATGAACATTAAAGACCCGGTGGTGTGCTACAGCAGATGGATATTCCGGAGTGGAAATGGGAGAGGATTATTATGGACTTTGTGACTGGTCTCCCTCGTACCTCGAAGAACTTTGATTATATCTGAGTGATTGTGGATAGGCTGACCAAGTCCGCGCACTTCATTCCGGTGTGTACTACCTATTCCTCGGAGCGGTTATGGGGGATTTTCATCCGGGAGATGTGTGGTTGCATGGGGTCCCAGTTTCTATTATCTCAGATAAGGGTACTCAGTTTACTTCCCAGTTCTGGAGGACCTTTCATCAGGAGTTGGGCACACAACTACAGATGAGCACGGATTTTCATCCTTAGACGGACGGGCAGTCCGAACGTACTATCCTGATATTGGAGGACATGTTGCGCGCCTGTGTTATTGATTTTAGAGGTTCTTGGGCTGAGTTATTGCCACTTGCAGAGTTTGCTATTACAACAGCTATCAGTCCAGCATTCAGATGGCGCCGTATGAGGCTTTATATGGGAGACTGTGTAGATCTCCGATTGGCTGGTTTGAGCCCAGCGAGGCTAGACTTTTAGGGACGGAGTTAGTTGAGGATGCCTTAGAGAAGGTGAAAGTGATTCAAGAGAGACTTCGCATAGCTCAGTCGAATCAGAAGAGTTATGCGGACCAGAAGGTTCGAGATGTATCTTATATGGTGGGCGAGAAGGTCTTGTTGAAGGTTTCGCCTATGAAAGGCGTTATGAGGTTTGGGAAGAAAGAGAAGCTAAGTCCGCGATTCATTGGACCTTTTGAGATACATAAAAGGATTGGGGAGGTGGCTTATATGCTTGCTTTGCCACCCAGCTTGTCGGGAGTTCACCCGGTGTTTCATGTTTCTATGCTCAGGAAGTATGTTGGGGTCCCGTCTCATGTATTAGACTTCAGCACGATTCAGTTGGATGATAAATTGACCTACGATGTGGAGCCAGTGGCTATTTTGGGTCATCACGTTCGAAAGTTGAGATCAAAGGACATAGCTTCGGTGAAGGTGCAGTGGAGAGGTCGGCCCGTGGAGGAGGCCACTTGGGAGACCGAGAAGGAGATACGGAGCAGATATTCTCGCTTGTTTGAGACTCCATGTATGTTTCTTGACCCGCTCGGGGACGAGCGTTTATTTTAGTTGGGCAGGATGTGACGACACGGCCTGTCGTCACGTGAGTTACCGCCCATTTCCCTCCAATTATGTTTCTTTATGTTCCTATATTAGTATTTGTGTTGATCGGGTGGGTTTGTATTGGTTTTTTATGAAAATGAGACACTTAGTCTCTTAAAGGGGAGCTTGTTTTAGAAAAGTCAACTGAAAGTTGACTATTGGGTTAGAGGGCTCGGATGTAGATTTTGATGACTCGATTAGCCTCGAGGGATGATGTGTGACTTAGGAGTGAAATCAGTATTTAATTTGGATGCCCGGAGTAGAACTAGACTTGAATTGGTAAGTTTGAATTTTGGCGGATTCCGGTTGATAGGTGAGGTTTTGATCCGAGGGTCGGAATGGGATTCCGAGAGTTTCAGCATCTCCTTAGGTGATTTTTGATATACGTGCAAAGTTTCAGGTCATCCCGAGGTATTTAGGTCGGGTTTTTGATAGAATATGCAAATCAGAAGCTATTAAGAAATTTAGGCTTTGATTTGATCATTATTGAGGATTTTGATGTTAACGTTAACGTTTTGATGATTCGAACGAGTTTGATGAAGTATTATGACTGGTCTGTGCTTTTGGTTGGGGCCCTAGGGGCCTCGAGGTGATATCGGGAGGTTGAACGGAGGCTTTTGGAGATGTTGCGTGAAAATGGATTTTTGGCTTCTGGTATATCCGCATCTGCGGAAGAGGAGCCGCAAAAGCGGTTCCGCAAATGCGGTTTGTTCCATCGCAAAAGCGGCCAAGAGGGGCCGGAGAGCTTTCCGTAAAAGCGGTCTTGGAGTCGCTTCAGCGGGTCCGCAGAAGCGGAATGAGAGCCGCAGAAGCGGAGAAAGGAGGTCCGCAGAAGCGGAAGTTAGATCGCAAAAGCGGATGGTAGTGATTTAATGAAAAACTGCATAAGCGGTCGTAAGGGCGCAAAAGCGGTTCCGCAAAAGCGGTTACGGGACTGCAGTAGCAAAATGACTGAGGGTTTAAGACATTAATTTATTCCGCGAGTTCATTCATAACTTCCTCCCTTTTTTACCATATTGGGAGCTTTTTGGTAGAGATTGAAGAGGATTTCAACGAGAATTGATTGGGGGTAAGTCTCGTGACCTAGAACTATCATTTTTGTTAAAAATCAACCTTGAATTCATGGAAAATTTTGGGAAAAACTTGAAGAACTAGGGCTTGAGTTTTTGAATTCTAAATTGGGATTTGATGGCTCATTTGAGCTCCGATTTTGGTAAATTTTATATGTACGGACTCGTGGCGAGACGAGAAATTCGGTGATGTGACTTTCGTAATTTTTCAAGAAGTGAGCCCGGGGCTCGGATTTTGCCAACTCGTATTTTTGGGTGTTTTTCGAGTTCTTTCAATTGGTTTAAATCCCATTAGCTTATTATAACTTATTCCTTGTGGTTTTGATCAGATTCTGCACTCGAGGAGGTCGATTTGCGAGGAAAACGCAAGGCGAGCTAGGATTTGGCCGGTTTGAGGTGAGTAATGGTTGTAAATAATATACTGAGGGTTTGAAACCCCGTATTTGCACTATAAGGTGCTATGTTGAGATGAAACACGCGCCGAGTGATGAGCATGGTGATGTTACTGCTGGGAATTCGTACTTAGTCCATCCCGATTGCTGACCTACTATACTTTTTGATTGAGACTGAGCTTATGTCTTTATATTTTAGGGTAGTTGCCACGTTTGGGGCCTTGTGTCGATCTGTAGAACACTTAGGGAGCATGTTGAACTGATTGACCTCATTTTTACCTATTGGACTCATACTCTCAGTCATGTCCTTAATTGTGAATCATGAAATAAATCAGACTTAGTAATTTGCACCCTAAATGAGTAATACCTAGGGTTGAGTACCCTTTCTTAGCTGAGTGGGCCCGAGAGGCCAAGTCTATAGTAACTGAGAGGGGTCAATGACCCTATAGTGATGGTATCTGATATATACCGAATCGGGCTGCACGTCGCAGCAGTATATACATATACATGTATTGGATCGTACTGCACGCTGTAGTAGTATATTATATATGGATCGGACTGCACGCCGTAGTTATATATTATATGGATCGGACTGCAGCTGCAGTGATATATTATGTTGATCGGATTGCACGCCGCAGTATTATAACGCTTGGGCTGAAGGAGCCTCCGGAGTCTGCACACACCTCCAGTGAGTGCAATCGACTATATTTATTGGATCGGGCTGCACGCTACAGTATTATAGCGCTTGGGCTGCGCGCCGCAACAGTGTTATAGCAATCTAATATATATATATATATATATATATATATATATATATATATATATATATATATATATATATATATATATATATATATATATATATATATATATATATATATATATTAGATCGGACTGCGCGCTGCATTACTATATATTATATTGGATCGGGCTGCGCGCCGCAGCAGTGTTAGTAAATTATCAGACAGAATAGAGGATTTTTATCAGTTTCTTTTCCCTGTTTAGCACATATTTACTGCCTTCACTGCTGATTTTAGAACTGTATGGTGTTCCTACATGATTCCTTATTTTCAGTCATTATTTATTGTTATCACTAAGCTGGAGTACTCACTCTATTCCCTGCACCTTGTGTGCAGATACAGGGATCCCGGAGGCTTAGCTGTGATTATTTGTTGTTGCCCAGTTTAGTACCTATCGAGGTAGTTGCTGGCGTCCGCAGGACCCGATTTATCCTCTTATCTATCTTTTACATCCGCATTTAGATTTTCATTATATAGGATATTGATAGTTGTATCTAGAGGCTCTGACTTGCGACGCTAGATCTTTTGGGCTGTTATTACTTTGTTATGGTTTCTGCATTGTTCCTATTAATATTAAACTAAGAATTTTATGTTAAACTTGGTAATTTCAAATTAATAATTCGGCTGGGAATGTTCGAATGGTTGGGCTTGCCTAACAAGGTGTTGGGCGCTATCACGATCGGGATTTGGGTCGTGAGACATGTTCTCAGTAAGCTGGAGCAATGTCAAATCTTACCTAATAACCCCACTCAATACTTCTTCAGTTTGCCTCTATCGCTCCTCAGGCCCTCTAACATCAACCTCTTATATTTCCTCACCGGTGCATATGTGCATCACCTCTAGTCCAATAAATAATCCAATCATAAAGAAGCCAAACCTTTTAATTTTCTAATAGTCCCACTGTTGTGATAGTTTTATATATGCTATATACTTTATTAGAAAAAGATGTGTCTAAAGGCTGATGACTAGTCCAAACATGTGAAAACAGTTTGCAGTCTAATAATTTGCAGAAAACAACAAAGATAAAGATAAATAAGAGTATTTTCTACAATAAGGTTGACCAAAAAGTCTTCTGTGTGGGACCGTCAAATTGGAAAACCTACCATCTTCCATCAATTCTCAGGACAAGACCCTATGAGAAATTAAACAACAGGAACCAATCAAATGAAAAAAAACATCTGCCATTAATGGTCAAAAACTAAGACTATAAGAAAAACAACAAGAATTTCTGTATATATAAACTTCTTATCTTTTTTAACACATCTTTCTTCACAAAACCAAAACAAACCAAGAAAATGAGAATCAAGCCTATGTATGGTACTTTTTCAGTTCTTTTCTTCTTCATCTTCCTCTTTTATAACCAAAATTCATGTTATGCACAAGATGCACCAAGTACAACAGGTTATAGGTGTAATCCAAGCCAATTCTATCCATGTCAAACTTATGTCTTTTACAGAGCAACAGGACCAGAATTTCTTGATTTAGCCTCAATTGGTGACCTTTTCTCAGTAAGTAGGCTTATGATTGCAAAACCTAGTAATATTTCTACCCCAAACACAACCCTAGTTAATGACCAATCCCTCTTAGTACCAATCACATGTTCTTGTAAAAACATCAACACCACTCTTGGTAACATCTCATATGCTGGCCTTAACTATAGTTTCAACTCAGGTGATACTATGTACAGGATCTCAAGTAGCAAGTTCCAAAACCTTACTAATTATCAATATGTTGAGGCTCTTAATCCAACTGTTGTACCAGAAAATATTCAAATAGGTCAAGCTATAGAATTCCCAATTTTTTGTAAGTGTCCAAACAGAACACAAACACAACCCCAAAACCAAACCCAACCAAGATATCTTATTAGTTATGTATTTCAACCTTTTGACAACATTTCTTCAATTGCTTCAAGGTTTGGAACAACCCCACAATCCATAAGGGAAATTAATGGAAATAATCCCAAGAATTTTGATACCCTTTTCATTCCACTGTCTAAACTTCCTAATATTACACAGCCAACAGCTACAAATGCAACCCCACCTCCTCCACCAACAAATACAACAACAGTGCAAGAAAATGACAGAAAAGGAACAGTCATAGGATTAGCTATTGCTTTAGGAATTTGTGGGCTGTTACTGATTTTGGTTATTTGTTTATGGGGTTATAGAGAGAAGTCAACAAAGAGAGAAAAGTTTAGTGATGTAGAAAGGCAGAAAAGTTTATATTTTGGATCAAAAAAGGAGTCTTTAAATAAAGATGTTGAAGTGAATTTAATGGCTGATGTTTCAGATTGTTTGGATAAGTATAAAATGTATACAATTGAACAACTTTGGGAAGCAACAGATGGATTTGATGAAGGGTGTTTGATTCAAGGGTCTGTGTATAAAGGTATAATTGATAGAGAAGTATTTGCAGTCAAGAAGATGAAGTGGAATGCCCGTGAGGAGCTCAAAATCCTGCAAAAGGTAACTTTTTTTACTCCAATTTTATACTTTAATTAAGTTTTTTTGTATTCATCCCAATATGACACCAGTAGAAAATTAGGTTTTTAAGAAAAAATATTGTGGAGTCCGAGTTAGTCTGCACGTACCTCGATTAGTCTGTGAATTATTTGTTATGAACTATTTTATCGACTAGCTGCTGTGTGACACTATTGGTATTAAGTTAGATTTTTTTGGGTAAATATCATGAGTCTGAGTTAGTTTATGTATACTTTGATTAATTCAGATATTATTGTTGTGAATTGTTCTATTGGCTATCTGCTATCTTTTATAAGCACTACTTAGACAAGTAGGGAAAACAATTACCTAATAATTTTTTGTTTTTGCTAAAATTTGAACATTAGCTTCGATATTTACACATACTTTATCGACAATTAGATCCCACCCTTAGGGATCGTTTGGTACAACAGTAAATATTCGGTGATATCTCGTGGGGTGGGTTATCCCATGAATTAGCTATTTCACCTTGTATATAAGATAGCTAATCGAATTATTTTATTGTAAAATTTATTTGGGGATTAATTAAAACTTATAATCAAACATAGGATAAATATAATCTTATATTCTATTCTGAAATTATTATCCTTATCCCAAAACCACTTAATACACAATTTAAACCTTCACTTTAGAATTGCTTTTGCATAATTGACAATTTACTAATGTTAGAATTCCACTGCAGAATAGCTTTTCCACCAAAGTATTAGATTAAGTATTTAATTAAATATTGATTAGGTTTGGTGACCTATCGTATTCTTAAGTCATTAGGACTATAATATTCAAGTGGATTATTATGCCCGTTTGGATTTAATTAAGCTAATCAACATCATTCTGTCTTCAAAACTTATTTGTCCTCTGCAATATATCTCTTCATTAAAAACTTTTTCTCTCTTTTCCTCAATTATTCACCTTTTGTTCTTCTTTTTCATTGGTGTTTGTGAGGAGACCCGACCAATTACTTAATGAAACGGAAGAAGAATTATCAAGTCTCTAAGGTTAAATTTTAGCGGAGAAAAAACAAATATTAAGTGATTCTTCTATGTGCTTGTACGTAGGTAGGAGGTACTCGATAGAATAGTCGAGATACACTAAACTAAAAGACAGAAACTTTGCCATTGAAAAGTGTATAAAAAAGGGTAGCCCGATGCACTAAACTTCCGCTATGCGTTGGGTCCGAAAACTAACGGAACTACAAGGGTCTATAATATAGAGTCTTATCAGTTACGCCAAGATTTCTCTTTTATTAAATAAAACAAAAACTCAAACCAAATTAAATAAATTTTCTTGTCTATGACCTCAAGTTTGTTAGTTGCAATTGATTGTGGCCTCCTACATCTAATACTCCACTGCTTTTCTTCTGCCTGCTTTCTCTCATCAATGCGTCATCCTTTAGCTGGCTTGGCTGTACTACTTTGAAATTTGATTGATTTTATTAGCTGCTGTCCTTTTTTAATAAAGAAACGTCATCATGTCTTTTTTTGCAACCTCTCTTGCAGTATTGTTGCAAGAGAGGTTTAGTAATTATAGTAATTTTTATGTCCAAACGCCTATTTAATGATTTTCCCTTTTTTGTTTTTGGTAGGTGAACCATGGGAATTTAGTGAAGCTAGAGGGTTTTTGCATAGACCCTAAAGAAGCAAATTGCTATTTAGTTTATGAATACGTTGAGAATGGTTCACTACATTCATTGCTTCACGAGGACAAAAAAGAAAATTTGAGTTGGAAAACAAGGTTAAAAATTGCCATTGATGTTGCAAATGGTCTTTTATATATCCATGAACACACAAGGCCAAGGGTTGTACACAAAGATATCAAGAGTAGCAACATTCTCTTAGACTCAAACATGAGGGCCAAAGTTGCCAATTTTGGACTTGCTAAATCAGGCTGCAATGCGATAACGATGCACATTGTAGGAACTCAGGGTTACATTGCTCCCGAGTATCTCACAGATGGTATCGTATCGACTAAAATGGATGTTTTCTCATTCGGGGTGGTGTTGCTCGAGCTTATGTCAGGGAGAGAAGCCATCGACGATGAAGGGAAAGTTTTATGGGCGAAAGTTGGCGAAATTTTGGAAGGGAGTGAAGAGAGAAAAGTGAAGAAATTGCAAGAATGGATGGATGATAGTCTTCTCAGGGAGGAATGTACAATGGAGAATGTTATGAATGTGATGTCTGTGGCCATTTCTTGTTTGAATAAAGATCCTTCAAAAAGGCCTAGCATGGTGGAAATTGTCTATGCTTTGTCCAAAAGTATTGATCTGTTTTCTGATGTATCAGAGGAGGGATTCTCTCCAAGGCAGCAAGTGACAGCAAGATAGACTACAAATTTTCGTACTGTGGACTCTCCAAAATATTGTCTTACTCGTGTTGGATCCATCCGACACACATCCAAAAGCTATTTTGGAAAGTCCGAGCAACACAATTTGGTACTTCAAAGTATGGTATTCAAACATTAGCTCGAGGCATTTTTCCTAGTAATGCAGAGTCTATATAAGTAGAGTATATTATGTAAATTAGGTTTGAAGTAGACTACGTAGCATTTTGTAGTGTTGAGGTTTTTACATTACTTTGAGGTTTTCTTCTATGTATAATAACTCTTACTATATTAGGAGTATTTTTCTTTTATCTTTCTAGCCGTAGTTGAAAATCCTGTTGAAATATGTATTAAGAGGTGCTGATATCTTCGAGTGTGAGAATAAATAAGATCCTCGTTGAGCTTGTTTGTTATTTCAACTAATTTAAGTTGTTCGGACTCTACTTTCGGTGTTGCATAACTGTCGGCACGATACAGGTGCCGGATTCGTATCGGATTTAATCAATCAAATTTGAATACTTTAGTGAAAATCTAGGGAGATATTCTAGACAGATATTGATCATCTGAAATCAAATAAAATTTAGGGTGAAGTTGAAGAAAATGGAATACCTTGTACGTAAAAAAATTTATGTCAATCCATTTCATTTTATCTCCTTATTTGATTCAGGCACCATTTAAGTTTTTCACATAATGTCTCATAATTTAAGCATACTTTTATAACTCGATTTTTAGATATTTAAATTATTGTTAGCGAATCTTCGAACTCGTATATGTACCCTGTATCTTAAAATTTAGACCATGAAAAATGCAACCTCTAAATTTATACCCGTATCAAATACCTAGACCCGAGTCCGAACAACACGAGTTCTAATATAAGATCTTATCTACCTTTACCTTATGTTTATCATGTGCAAGATATAAAATAAAAGACAAATGTAGTTCCTCCGCTTATTGAGGTCGTGCCTTGGCCGAGCTTGATGAGCGGACTTCGTCGAATGTAGTTCGAGAAACTCTGATAGGGAGATTAACTGTTGCTTTGGTCGGGACCGAATTCTCTTCGGCGATGATCTTTAACCTTCATATTGTCGACGTCCTCAGTCGTTTGCATATTGAAAATGGCCTTAGCTTTATTACTGTCGACAACCTTAGCCATTTACATATTGGAGATGACCTTAGCCTTAATACTGTCGACGGCCTTAGCCATTTAGACATTAGAGATGGCCTTAGCCTTAATACTGTCGACAGCCTTAGCCATTTACACATTGGAGATGGCCTTAGCCTTAATACTGTCGACGGCCTTAGCTGTTTACACATTGGAGATGGCCTTGTAGGGTGTTAGTGTTTTGTTATTGTGTGTGCTCGTCGTTCGATCGAGGTTGAACTCTCCTCTTTTTGGTAAAGGTATTTAGCCTTTGGCGAAGGCATTTAGCCTTTTGTATTAATTCGAGTGAAGATGTGCTTTATTGCGCATTGAAGCTTACGTCGATTGGGGGCGTAGCCGTCGATAACGGCAGACGGTTAGTATGTTGCACGACCGAGGAGGGCGAAGATACGCTCGATACGTTATGGCGACGTCCGAAATTTCCAGGGCGTACGGAACATTCCCTCATTGTCCACAGGTTGTTAAGACCGCTTCGACACTAGGTGGCGGTTGGTAACTAAAAAGTCGCTTCATGGAGCATTCATAATGACACACGTTTCTGTAAAAACGAGCCATTTTGCGGTTGGTCATATAGTTAATGATGGCTATTGAGGTTCGTGAAAGCCACTGTGTGTTTATAAATAAAGGGTTGAGACATTTATTTCTCACATTCACATTGTTGGTCTGAGAGAGATTTTGAAGAAACTCTTCTTCTTGCTAATTTATCTTCCTCTTTGTTCTTCGATTGTTACAACATCCATCCTGCCCATCAAATACGATCTTGTTCTTCTCAGTAAATCAGTGATGGCAGGCAGTTCTTCTCAAAATGTTCTTTCGACGAACTTTCCGGTTAGTTTTTCGGTGGTCGAGTGACCATCTCCGATAATGGGAGGTGCATGACCGGCGGAGATCGAAGCAGCTCCACCGATTGATGAGATATTATCTCTGCCATGAGGCCTGATGATTGACTTCACCAACGATGATGGAGAGGATCGGGTAGATGAAGCCCCATTAATGGTGGAAGTTGGATGGCCCAACTACGGGAAAAGTGGGGAATCCCTAGCTATGCCGACATTGTTCTCGCTAGGAGCGTAAAGAGGGTATACACCAACCGTAGGGTGTACTGCTTCTTCTACGCCTATCCCTTTAAGTTGGGATTTAAGCTTCCGCACCCCATGTTGGTAGTTGATTTTTGCCGCTATTACGAGGTGTGCCTGAGTCAGCTTGCTCCTTCTCTTTACAAATTGATGGCGATTTTCAACAAGTATGCGGAACTAGCCAGTAGGGAGGTCACGCTGCAGCACGTGCTTAGTCTTTACGCTCCCCAGAGGGTCCGCGGTACCATGATTCGAGCACGCACTCGTGGACTAAGGGGCCTTACCGTAGAACTGGATGACGAGGCCGGGCTTTGCCTTTTTTAGCATTTCTTCTATATCAAAACCAATCATTTAGTGACGCCTGGGTTCCTAGAGGCTTGGAAACATGCACGTAAGTTTTTTAATTGTTGAATTCTCTCTTTCGCCCCTCTTTACGCCTTGCGCCCATGAGTGTTAATTTTGGTGAACTTTGTAGCTGAAAGGTCTCCGCCAGCTCCGCTAATTGGGATAAATGAGTGGGTAGAGGCAGTTCCTCAGCGGCTGCATTGTTGGTGAATCAAGCGCCCCTTCAGCGTCGGAAGGTGGAAGGGAGATATAGATGAGTATGGGTCCAAATCCGACTTGGAACCCGATGACGTCCGTACGTTCCGAGAAGGCGTCACCAATTCGACAGTGCATGCAGAGGGGCGATCTCACTTCATTGAGGTTCCCACAGAGTTGAACTTATTGCTCCAAGGGAATAACTTGGTGCCGTTGTTTGAGGTGCTATGTTTTGAGGTCGAGAACGCGTCATTGAGGGACGTCACGGATATCGGACTAATGAATGAGGTTGTCGTGATGGGCCTAAGGGTATGTATTATGACCTTGATCCATTTTTTCTTGCCTTAGTTTATTCTTTATCTTACTTGTTGTTTTTGCTTTGCAGTCTTATTTGTTGGAGGTGGACGGCATCCGTCGAGCCAACGTCCGCTCGGAGATATTTTTGCGGGTATTGGATAACTACGGCCGTTACCGAGATCGGTGCCGAGAGTTACGTAAGCGCTTGAGGGCTAACCCCCGTAAACGGGCCTTGGTCAAGGAGATGACGAGGCGAGAGCTTCAGTTGTAGCAATTACTTGGTAGAATGCGCGCCCTCAAGGAGCAGCTTCATCAGAAGGACGAGGAACTCGAGGTGGGAAGGAGGGTTGCCGCTGAGAGCTAGCGCCGAGGCCAGGATAAGGAGGCGGAGGTTGTTGCGGCGTGGAGCGGGAAAGTGGCTTCTTTGGAGAGTGAGGCTGCGACTCTAAGACTTCAGGCGAGTGCTGCCTCGTCGAGAGTCGCAGGGTTGGAGGAGGAAATCCGCGTGCATGAATCTCAGCGTAGGTCGGAGAGGACTACGGTGGCTGATAGGGAAGCAAGATTTGAGGAGCTGATCGACCTTCTTGAGCAGGAGGCCCAAGTTGTGGCGGATCAGGTCGCAGCCTTAGAAAGTAGAATCAGCGGCTACAGGACCAAGCCACCGCTTCCATCCAGGCTCGTGAGCTTTGGGTCTTTACCGAGGCCCAACGTGATGTATATAAGAATTTGTGGGAGGCCGGTATCATGACTGAAGCTGCTTTCAATAAAGCGCATCAAAAGTCACGTGAGGCCCGTACCGACTGTGGTTTTGAAGTGACGACGCCAGAGGTTGATGATGGTGTAGGTGGTGGCGCTGACGGTGCCGAATAAAAGCGTTTTTGTGTTTGTTTTTTTTATTCGCCGCTTGGCATTTAGGTGCTTCTTGTTTTTCTTCTTCTTTTTCCTTATACCGACCGGCCTTGGCGGGTATAAGTTGGGATGACCCGCAATTGACTTTGTAGATAAATGAAATTCCTTTTCCGTTATTTGCTTCGCATTTATTTATGTACCTTCCCTTCTTCCCCCTTAAACCTTTCTTTGCATGCGTTCGAAGGGGTGACTTACCTTTGAGTTTGACTCTGGTGGGTATGTTTATTTTTTATTGTTAGCGACATTTTTGTTCGACTCTGTGTGAGCGAGTCGGAGCTGTTACTTGGCTATAACGGCACATAGCCCTAGTCCTAGTTTGGGAGTGGTCGAACTACCAGCCGTGATGATAAAAAGCGTGGCCTGGTATTTTGACCAGGGCCGAACTTTACGTGGCCCGAATTTTAGTTCGAGTTGGGAGTACTTTCTTGACTGGCGAGGGAGCCTAGTCTGCGCCCCAATTCGTCGGAGGTCGGGTTTTGTTGAGTTCTATGATGAAGGCGCTTGGCCTGGGTCCTGGTTCAACTGTGGTTGAGCTTGTTAGATTTGAGGACAGAGGCGTCTATAATTGTAATTCGAATGGGGTCGAATTTGTTAGATTTAATGGCGAGGGCGCATAGCTTGAGTCCCAGTTCAACTGTTGTTGAACTTTATCGATTTTGAAGGCGAAGGCGCATAGCTGAGTCTTGGTTCAACCGTAATTGAACTTTGATATATTTGATGGCGAAGGCGCATGGCTTGAGTCCCAGTCCAATCTATTGTTGAACTTTGACATATTTGATGGCGAAAGCGCATAGCCTGAGTCCTATTTCAACTGTTGTTGAACTTTATCGATTTTGAAGGCTAAGGCGCATAGACTGAGTCTTGGTTCAACCGTAGTTGAACTTTGATAAATTTGATGGCGAACGCGCATAGCCTGAGTCTTGGTTCAACTGTAGTTGAACTTTGATAAATTTGATGGCGAAAATGCATAGCCTGAGTCCCAATTCAACTGTTGTTGAACTTTATCAATTTTGAAGGCGAAGACACATAGCTTGAGTCTTTGTTCAACCGTAGTTGAACTTTGATAAAGTTGATGGCGAAGGCACATAGTCTGAGTCCCGGTTTGACCGTAGTTAAACTTTGATAACTTTGATGGCAAAGGCGCATAGCCTGAGTCCCAATTCAACCATAGTTGAACTTTGATAAATTTGATGGCAAAGGCGCATAGCCTGAGTCTTGGTTCTACCGTTAGTTGAACGTACTGGCGAAGGCACATAGCCTGAATCTCGCTATGTCTGTGTTTGAGGGCTGAGGCTCGGTCTTGATTCAAGATCTTGAGCAGCTTAAAGCTTCTTCCCAATCGGGGTATGTAAGCTGGCTTGAGGCGACTCTCGGTTCGAGATATTTTCATGCCGGTTTCCGGCTGGAGCCCGTATCAGGGATGCGGGAGATGCCTTACAGAGATCCTCCCTTAGAGTGTATTTCTTCTTCTTTCTTGATTATCCAAGGGAGGAGAGACAGAGGTGTTGGATCTCGTTTCGAGATCTTCGAGTTCCGTCTGTCCGATATGCCGTTTTGGCTTGTTTGAGCTGGATTGTTTTTTGGTGTTTCTTTCCTTTGGGTCCAAGGCAGAATTATGCGTTTTTGCTATGAAATTCCCACAGACTGCGCTAAATTGTTTGCTCAAAAGTTATATTATACTTTATGAGTGTGAAACAATACAAATAAATCAAGGAAAAATCGTTGCAAACCATAATAAACCTTAGGACCAAACAAAAGAAGCGAAAATAAGTACTCAGAATTAGGAGAGAAAACATTAAAAGTTTTTATTGATAATATTGATTTGGTTTGGCTCTCCACGGAGAGGTTCAAGAGCCTTTATGATGGTGAATAGGTTGTGGCCTTATTGGTCAAATCAGATAGAGTTAAATACCATTGGCTTTGAGCGATCATACACCTTATTAATTATGACTTAGCTTAAATCGAAATTAATATCGTTAATTACCATGGGGTCGGATTCCGACCCATACACTAATCCTATTATATTTCGTTACCAAATAACAATAACGATATTCATCAAGCTCTCTTCTACATATTATAAAATAGAAGGTGTAATCTACAAAAGCGACAAAAAGACCTCCCCCACCCAATCTAATCCTTAAAACTCAGCAGACAAGCAACAAAAAGGACGCCCCCCTCCTTTTTTTGTATCGTTTTTATTTTTGAAAAAATATGAAACATGATTTGTGCCTATAAGTTTTAAAAATTATCATTTATTAATAATATTTATTATATTATTACAAAATATAATCCTGAACATAAATAAATTTGATACAAATAATTTTTATAATGAATTACATAATATACTATCAGATAACCGAGAAGACGAAGCAACATTGCGACAAAATAATAAATGGTGGGCTCTTTTATAAACTTCAAAAATTTGGGATAATTTTTTAAAAATGTAATAGTGCTGGTTTTGGGATTTAGGTTTTGAATTTTAAGAATTTGCCAAAATGTAGATCAAATCTATGTCTTAATATGTATTGGCCAAAAAAACAAACAAATATATTTTGGTAAAATCCATAGCCAAGCTGATCCGAAAAGTTACTCTTGAATTAATGTATTAATAGGCTCACCATTTTAGAGAACATAGAGAGACTCTCAATTAGAATTTGGATCCTCAAATAAAATAGAATAAGAAGTTGAATTACATCATTTCAAGGAAAGCCAAAAAATTAGTTTGAATTAATAAATAGATGCTGAAATAAATTTCTCATAAATTGTGGATGGAATTAAGTATACGTTTAACCATTAAGTCAAAAAACTAAAGAAGAAGTACCTTAATATCTGCTAAGTTATAGGAAAATCCAATAACAAACACGAATTATATATAATAACAATAATTACACATAATCTCTCATCATCAACTAATTCAACATTTGTCTCATGAAATTTAATCTATACTATAAGACGAACAGCGTAAACCATATACACAACTACACACTTTGTAACAAATAGTCAATATTTATTACTTAATTTTCTAACACCTGTCAAAGTTAGTACTCCCTCTGCTCTATTTAATATGACTCTTTTCTTTTTGTTTTGTTAAAAAACATATTTTTACATTTTAAAATTTTCATTTTATCCTTAATACAACTTTTACTTTCATAAATTTTATGATATATTTAAGATTATAAAAGTACTGGCCATAACAATTTAATCTTATTTTAAAATTGTATGCTTAGTCAAAATATACTAGTCTGTAACAGCTTGTTTGGAAGATTATCATTTATTGTATTGTATCGTATTGTTACTTTAATACAATATTTGTATTACTTAAGTTTTATTGTATCCTATCGTTGAATCTGTCGTACAAAATGATGGAAAGTGTTACTTTATGGAACTATCGATTTGGCGTGATGGCATCGTTACCTTATTTTTTTGGCAAATTACCTTACCACCCTCTAAGCTTGTTACGGATTATTAGTTACACTCTTACACTATTTTTGGTCTTAGTTACCCCCTCAACTAGGCCTCTCGAGAGTCATTACCCCCTAGACACTTATGTGGCAAATTGTGTGGCTGCACTCGTCTACCACGTGGACTTTTTGTATATGTGATATTTTTTTGAAAAAATATATTTTTATCTTTTTAAGTATGTTACTTTTTTAGATAATTTTTTTCGAATACAATTTATAATAAAACTTAGACAGAACTATGTTAAGGCTAACATTTTTTATTTGGCTAAAAATAATAAAGTTTTAGTTAATCTTTTTTCTGAATTTGATCTGAAAATAAAGATTTATACAATCAAAATAAATAGTGAAGGCATCTAAAGTTATATAAATACATGGTTTGAAATTAATTATTTTGGCTATAATTTTTTATATAATTCTAAATCATGGTGCTCTAAATATTTTTTTAAATACATTTTACATGAAAAAAATTAAAAAGATACAGTTAAAATAAATAGTCATTGTATTAAAAGAAGAGATAAAAAAAAGTGTACAGTTATAAAAAATAACTTGCTCTATGGATATATTTTTTGAGCAATAAAAAAGGGCAGCCTGGTGTATTAAGCTCCGCTATGCGCTGGGTCCGGGGAAGGGACGTACCATAAGGATCTATCGTACGCAGCCTTACCCTGTATTTCTGCAATAAGTATTTTTAGAGCAATGAGTATGTTAGAAATAATAAGCTATTTCTTGCAATTATTCATTCTTTTTATTTCTTCTTTTGATGCAATGACTATTTATTTCAACTGTGTATTTTTACTTTTTCAGAAAAAATATGTAAAAAGTATATTTTTAGAGCACCATAATTTAGAGCTATGTAAAAAATTATAGAAAAAATAATTAATTTCAAACTATGTATTTTTATAACTTTTTAGATGCCTTGACTATTTTTAATTATATAATTCTTTATTTTCAAGTTAAATTCAGAAAAAGATTAATTAAAACTTTATTATTTTTGGCCAAATAATATAGTTCTATCCAAGCTTTATTATAAATTGTATTCGAAAAAATTAACTAAAAATAACATACTTAAAAAGATAAAAATATGTTTTATTTTTCAAAAGAAAATGCCACATATAAAGAAAAATTCACATGAGAGGCGAGTGCATCCACACAATTTGCCACATCAACGTTCAGGTGGTAATTAAGACCGCAAATAGTATAAGACTGTAACTAATAATTCGTAACAAGTTTAGGGATAATGTTGTATTTTGTCCAGGCCCGGGCCTAAACGGGCTTCGCGGGCCGGGCTTCGTGGGCCTGGGCTCTGGCGGTCTCGGGCCTGGCGGTCTCGGGCTTCGTGGTCTCAATGGGTAGGACCAACCCATGACGGGCCTAATCCCATGTGGTCATGGGCTTAGCGGGCCGGGCTTCGTGGGCCTGGCGGGCTTTTTTTGTAATTTTTTTGTTTAAGGCAATATCTTGTATAGTAGTTATTAGTATAGTATATAATATACTAGTATAGAATATATTTATAGTATACTAGTTACTAGTATAGTATATATAATATATATTTCATTGTATATTGTATTGTAGTAATTAGTATATATTGTATGTTATGTATATATATATATTCCCTTATATATTTTCTTGTAGTATATATTGTATGTTATGTATATATATTCTTTTATATATTTTCTTGTAGTATATATTGTGTCTTATGTATATATATTATAACTTATATAGTTATATATTTTGTTGTAGTATATATATATTGTATCTCTTATATATATTGTATCTTATGTATATATGTTATTACTTATATATTTTCTTGTAGTTTAAGTTGTATGTTATGTATATATATTCTCGTATATATTTTTTTGTAGTATATATTGTATGTTATATATATATATATATATATATATATATATATATATATATATATATATATATATATATATATATATATATATATATATATATATATTGTAGCTTATAAATAATTCGAAGCAAAGACAAAGAAATATTGAGAAAAAAGATATCCAAGGGTATGTCTTATAATTTTTATTACCAAAATGGCATATCTTTCTTAGTCTTCCTTCCCCCAATGGAATGAGCACAACAAAGTACTAATACCACCATTAAAGGAAAAAAATCTTAAAGAATATGTGCCAAAGTACAAGTTACATCATAATCTACATTGTATCCCTAACAAATCTCATAAATCCGTCAAGGTTGGGAGGAGGTTGTGTTGGTGGTGGTGGAAAAGAAGCTTGTTCATCACCACTTCCGGGCGAAGCCGAATCCTCCGCAAGTTCCGCTATCATTTCTTCATAAGCTTCATCTATCGCCGTTTGTGATTCTGCAATTCAAAGTTTCTTCTTTCCGCGCGGATCCAATCTTCAAAAAGTACTGATTTTTCCAAGTTATCCCTCATCGACGCTCTATGATCACCTATTTGCAGTCTTGCTTGACTGAAAGCGCTCTCCGATGCAACAGTTGAAGCTTGAATTGATAAAATATCCCGGGTCATACTTGCAAGAACCGGAAAATATTTTTCTCTTGACTTCCACCATTCCAAAAGATCAAAAGAGCCGTCTGGATTCTCTTTTTCAAGTCCCTGAGACAAATAAACTTGAAGCTCATTTAGCTGTGAAGTTTCATCATAATTATCACCTTGAGAACCCCGGAACTCCGTCCAAGATTTAAGAGTTGTTAAGCCCGCATCTCTTTTAGACGATTGTGAGCTAGACGAAGTAAGGGTTGGAATATTTGGCTAGCATGCTCTAAGACAATTTGATAAGCATTATAAACTGTTTGAGCATTAATTTTAATTGATGCTTTTGCATCTGCAAGTGTAGCAACTTCCTCGTTTGAAAGATCTAAAGCCTTATAAATATTTGAATACCAAAAATGAGGACCTCCAAATTTAACATTGCAGCAACACAAAAAATATGAGGGATAGGAAAAAATTATTTTTTAAATTTTGTTTCATTTAATTTATAGCAAGTTCATAAATATCCCAACCCTCGCCAAATTAAACAAACAAATCAGCTAGTGCGACAATATAAACTAAACAGTTTGAAATAGTAGGATAATATTGCCCAAAAAATGCATTTGTAGCAACTTGAAAATGTTCTAAAAAATCTAAAAGAATTTTAACATTCGTCAAATCTTGGGTAGTAAGCATTTCATCATCATCCTCACCACCTACCCGAGAATTAAACGTTGCATTAATTGGGTTTCTATATTCATATGCAACTACTAAACTTTCGTACATATAATTCCATATAGTCGGGCAAGGTTTAGGAACTCTTCTTCTCTAAGGCCATATTCATCACATTTTTTAAAATACTCTCTAAGTCTAGTTCTACGGTTGGAATAAAAAAGCCAGTTAAGAGCCATTCGAACCTTTTCAATTTCTATGTTTAAAATTCGCATACCATCACCGACAATTAAATGATAAATATGACAAATACATCTAACATGAAAAATATTAGTAAATGCAGGATTTAGTGTTTTTGTAAGCATGCCTATAGCACTAGTGTTAGTAGAAGCATTATCCATATAAATTGCCATTATTTTATCGCTAAAGCAAAAATATCTACAAATACCTGAAACAGTGTTAGCTATAAATTTACCTGTGTGTGTGAATTAATTATTCTATATGCAATTATACGTTTTTGCATTGTCCAGTCCTCATCTATTCAATGAATTGTAACAGTTAGATAATCACAATCATTATCACTTCTACCAATATCAGTAGTAATAGAAATCCGATTAGGTATATGAGTAAATAAATAGCGCAAATATTGTTCATATTCATGTTTGAATTTATAAATATCGGCCTTAACTGTTGCGCGAGGCCAACCTTTATAAGTAGGAATAAAAAATCTTCTAATATAGTGAACCCAATTAGGATTAGAAGCAAAAGTAAAAGGTAAGCACATAACAGTAATCATCTTTGCTAATTCTTCACGATCTCTATTTGGATCATAATATAAAATACATCCGGTGACAGTGTTAATTCCTGGTTGAACTAGATTAGAACCTGTACTAGGGTTAACCGCAGAATCTACACTTGTCCCCTCTTACTGCACTTACATTTGCAAAAATCTAGCCTTATCTCTAGGGTCTGTTTTTATGTGCCTAGTCAAACTACCTGTGCCGCTACGGTCTCCAGTAAATTTATGAACCAGTAATTTCCCAGAAGTTTTACACTTAGCCTTATTTAGTTCTCTTACTTGAGTAAAACAATTCCAAACTAACTTAGCCTTATTTAGTTCTCTTACTTGAGTAAAACAATTCCAAACTAATGATGTTTCTTGACGTTTAGCAGGTTGTTTATTAAAAGTTGGAGTTTCTACAGGTGGATCGGCCGGTGCATTACTGAGTTATTAACAGGACTAGTAGGTGTATCATCTAAATCTGGTGCTTGGATTTCATCATCATCATCATCCTCATTTTCCGCTAAGATAGGTTCATTAGGATAAAGAGCATTCATATTTCATCATATAATCTATCACCTACTGCAACATCATGTAGAAATTCACTATAGGTAAATCGAAAACAAGGATGATCACTATCAAGAATTGGAGAAGGAGGAGGAGGACGTCTAGGTTGGCGACTACTTTCAACTTGCTTATCTTTTCTAGGTCGGGGAGCCGGGGGAAGGGTAGTATTATGGCCACTACTTTCACCAGTTTTACCTTTTCCTTTACCAAATAATTTTTTCAAATAAAAAGCCATATTGATTATAATTATGCAAACTAAACCACACAAGAATATATTCTTAAAACGTAAGAGTTGAAACGAGCTTATCGGATTGCCGAACAACTTCTTGAAAATTAAAAATCGTTGAACACTTGAAAACTTCAATTCAACAACTTCATAATTTTTCCCGAGTTTTCAACAATAAATTAAGCAATTGTAGTAGAAATATTGAGGGAGATTGAGAGATATTGATGAATTGGTTAGTTGAGAAATGAGTAAGTGTAATTATATAAAGTTTGGGGTTAAATTAAAGTTTGGGAGCCAAATGGCCATTTTTAAACGTTCAAACGGTCAAATTCTAGCCCAAACGGCTACTTTGAGAAATCTGCCTCTTCGTTTTTTTTAATTTTCTTTTAAAAATTTAACCGTTGGGCCCGCCAGGCCCGGCTGACGGTCCCGGGCCAAACGGTCCCGGGCTTCCGATCTAATTCAGAGGGACCGGCCCGTCCTGGGCTTCACAGTAACATCAGGCCCAGGACCACCAGGACCGACCCACCAGGCCCGTTAGGCCCGCCAGGATCGCGGCCCGGTTCAGACCCGGGCCAGGATACAACACTATTTATGGATATGATAAGGTATTTTGCATATTTTTTTTTTCATAATCTTGCCCTTGTATATTTTATCATTTGTTACTGTGTGCATTTTCTAATAGAGGTTTCATGAATTTGTCATTACCTGTTGTAAATAATGAGCAATTTGCCCATTTACAAAACTATAGAGGCAAATATAAATACTACAATAAAATCCAGGGGTCACCAGCAAAAAAAACAAACTCGTCCAAAAAAATCATCACACTTTTTAAAACGCATGCCCACAAAAGCACGAAAAGCCAAAACAGAGTCATTCCATTCCATTTCCGTTCCTCAAAACCCTTTATTAACTTCTTCTCGCCGGGAAAAATCTTTTTCTCGCCGGAGATATAATCTCCGGCATGGCGACGAACCAACCGGAGGGTTATGCCGACGATTTCATCGAGCAAATTCTCGCGATTCCTTCCTACGCTGGCTTGCCTCCGGTAGCTGACGTTGGAACTTCATCAGAAACGACATCGTTCACTTCGGCATCTGCTGCTGCTGCTGGTATACAGCAATCGCTTTTCCCTTTGGGACTTAGCTTGGATAATGGCCGTGATGACGTCAGCGATGCTGGTGCTTATGCAGTGAAGCATGTAAGTATTTTTTTTCGCGATTTGGCATCTTCCAAATTTTAGAATATTTAACTTAATTTTTTTTGGTTTATTTTTTGCAGGAAAGAGAAGGAATAAATATCGGGAATTTATATGCAGGTCTAGAACATTTGCAATCTCATGCAGTTCGTCACGCTGTGCCTCCTGTTCACCATATCCAGGTTACTTGTGTGTGTGTATTTCTTTTATCAAAGCTAAAAAAATTTCTCGTCTGCGAATTATTCGCACTGGTAGGTGAAAAGATTAGGAAGCTACATATAAGGTGTAGGAATACTCTTAATCGTGCTAGACTTTTTGGGAAAAATTGTGCTATTTTGCCATTAATATACACCGCGTTAAAAGTATCTGTGGCCCTCAATTTTGTCTTTAGAATTGCCCATTATTACTCTCTAATACGGATTATGTTTCGATATATTAGATGGAAATGTAAAATTTAAGTTCATTTCATGTGTTGATTCATTTTTTTTTTGAGATTATGATGGGTTTTGAGGTTTTGGTATGTTATGTGTACTATGATTTTATAGTGACTTGAAGGGGGGGTCCCTATGAAGAGTTGATATTGATTCTGGTGAAAATGGAGGAATCAGTGTGTTTTGAAGAATGTTAAAATTGGAAAACATTTTAAGTCGCATGGTTACTAGATATTGTCTTTTAAAAAGTGCTTGTTATAAATATGGCTTGTTATTTGCCAACATCGTCGATCCATAGTTTTGTTTCCTTGTTGACTTTGTGCATATTGCAATCTCCGGTAACAGTTAAGGATTTTGGTTTTTGATGTTTTATGAGAAATAACTTTGTCCTCGAGCCCTTCGTACACTATGCTTAAATGATTGAAGTTTCATATGGTGAAATCTAAATGCATGTCCAAATTTGTAGCCAGTAAGTTGTCTGAAGCGCTAAGTCCATAATCTTTATCTATGCAATGTTAATACTCCTTGACTATGAGTTAAGCATATTGGCGTGAACAAATAACTGTTTTCTAGCCGAAGCATATCATTTGATTATAAGACAGTAAAACACTGTTGAAGGATGGAATTGCATGCAGTATTCCGTTTGATTTCTCTTTACTTTGAAGTCTAATCAGTTGCATGACTCAGACTTGGTAACTTTGATTTGAATTATGTTTCTTTAAGAAGAACATGGTCTCTTGTCAATGAGGGGTGTGACGTTTACTGCATTTATTGAGCTAATAATTTCTCTTGGTTTCTTTCAGCCTTTCCAAGGCCAACCAACAACAAGCACAACAGTAACTGTACCGCACCCACCAGCAATTCGTCCTAGGGTTCGAGCTCGGAGGGGACAAGCCACAGATCCACATAGCATAGCTGAGAGGGTAATAAGATTGATATACCATGTTATGTAGATAAGCTTTATAAGGACAAGCGCGATTTGCGTAGCATGATACAAGGTGTTATTAGAGTCCTCTAGAAACAAATGCTGAGTAATGATTTGTCTCCCTTGCAGTTGAGACGAGAGAGGATATCAGAAAGAATAAAGGCTTTGCAAGAACTTGTCCCCAGCTGCAATAAGGTGTGTCTCACTCTCTTAGCGGCAACAAGTTCTTATTTTAGTGGCGAGTATGTTTCGTTACTCATGGCACTGTCATACTGAGGCTCATTAAAACACGAAGTCTTATGTTTACAGATAACGGCAATTTTACTTTCTGGTGCACATCATGACCATAAAATACCAGTGCTTGAAAGAAAAAGCAGGAAAAAGATGATTCACATCTTGTAACTTATCAAAAAAGGACCATTCAAACTCTGTAGGCAAATTTTTACTTGCAGTGGAGTGCTGTCTGATGGTTCAATTTACTATTCTCCATTAGTTGGACTTGTTGGATTCAGTTAATTGCTAGTTTTCACTTTGAATAGAACTTCGGAATTGGACTTTATCTTTGTCTTTTCAGCATCTAATATGAACAGTCCCCTCCATGAAAAGTGAAATTAGAAAGATGTGGCTGCTTTAGGTATTGAGATTTTATTTCTTTTTTCTCTTACCAGACCGATAGGGCAGCCATGCTTGATGAGATTCTGGACTATGTGAAGTTCTTAAGGCTTCAAGTTAAGGTAACGTGCAATTTTTAACATTCATCTTAATTGCTTATTTAGTCAATTACCCTTCCTACCATGTTCCAGAGCAAATTAAGTTATTGGCTTCTGATTTCTCTACAACGAAAGAGTTGTTTACAAATTATCAAATTGTTGGAGGCAATATAATTTATAGAATTTCACAATCTGTGTGCGACTACTCCTGTGGTGCTATCCATTCCATTTGAGTATTTTGAGTTTATGTTGATCAGCTTGTTCTTCTGTGATAGCTTATTCAACTAGATCATCATGTTCTGCTAGAAACCTTCTTTTTGAGGGGTTAAGTGGTTTGAATATCATTTGATTTCTGATGTCTCTAAAGGAGATTGAGTTACATCATCTGATAGTCTCCAGGCAATGGTTGCGGTACCTTGAGCCATTTTTGAGCTTGATTTCATAAGGAATATCGAGAGATAATGCCCTTGCTTAAAAGAACTTTCTTCAAGAGATAATACAGGTTAACAATTTCGCGTGTGGCTAATTTCAGTTTGCAAATAAGCAATTATCACCTTTTTAAAAAAAAAAAAAAAACTGTCTTCTGGATAACTTGAAAGTAATTCTCAATCTGGCTTTTTCTACCACCTACTCGCTTACTATTTTGGGTTTGACATCTTTCTGCTAATTATATATTTTAGACAAGCTTTTCAAATCATTTTAACTAATCAGATTTGAACTTTGAGGTAATGTTTTTTTCAATTGAACTAACTTTCAACTATTCTTTTAATAGGCTCTATTACTAGTATACTATGTTAGTCAGACTAAACTATTTGGTTCTGTTTTAAGTAGTTCCATAAAATGGGGAGGAAGAGAATGTTAGATGTGTACAAGAAAATAGCAAAAGGAGGAATCTCATACAACAGTTGAAAGTGTGCATTTTTACTATATATAAATAACCTCATGAGCGATGGTTGCTGCTTCAGTGAGAAACTTATATCTCGTCTGGCTGTGATCCTGCATAACAGAATCCCAAGTGATTGCTTTACTTCAACAACCTAGTAGCCTTTAGTGTCATGTTCTAGTACGTCATTTGCTGCATCATATGGAAATTTTTGGCTATAATGGAGGACGGAGGGTTTTGATGCATGCCATAGCTTCCTTATTGGATCTATAGTTTCCCACTTTCTGTTCTTTGTAAGTTCAATGTATTTGGGATTTCTTGGCCATCATAGTCTCGTACTGGTTTTTGATTGCCAGTTTTCATTATTGTATCTGTCCTGTAAATTGATGTGCATTAAAATTGCCTAAAGGTACTGAGCATGAGTAGGCTGGGAGGAGCCAGTGCAGTGGCACAACTTGTTGCTGACATTCCGTTGCAATCTATGGAGGTAATTAATCCTGCTTCTACTGAGATCCTAAAAACAGGGTTAGCTCGAACTCAAGATTTGCTTCATTTGCTTCAAAATCCTTTTGTTTTCTTATATTTTAGGGGGACAGTGCTGAAAGTAGATCCAACCAGCATATCTGGGAAAAGTGGTCCAATGTCGACACAGAACAAGAGGTCGCTAAGCTCATGGAGGAAGATGTTGGAGCAGCCATGCAATACCTTCAGTCCAAATCACTCTGCATCATGCCCATATCACTTGCTGCACTTATCTATCCTACTCATCAACCGGATGACCCGTCCATGGTCAAGCCGGAACCGGCAGCCCCGTCATAGACCTCCAATTTGTTGCACGTGCCTCTGAGAACTCCTAATAGCCTTGTGTTCTACCCTCCTTTGTATCCTTACCTACTGTCACTTGTATTTTCCTGTGCAATTGGTGGCAATGCAATCAATGTCAGATGCCACAATTTTTGCTTTTAGCCCAACCATTGGCCCCTTTTATTACCTTTCCGGAGTTTTCGTCAAACAAGGCATGATGTCATACCTTGGACAAAGGTAAACGTCTGAAAGCACCCAATCCATTATCATCATTTTGGATGGGGTGAGCACCTTTTTCAAAGTTACCTATGATTAGCTGCTCTTCTGCCATTTTGTTTGTGGGATAGTGGGGACTCCTTTATCTTTTGCATAGTGGATTGGTGGGGCGATGTAAAAGTAATCAACTGGTTGTTGTATAGTGTAATGTAATTTAAGTATATTATTGCAATGGATAGTTGATGTGGCTCTCCCCCAAGACGTTTCTCAAAAGTCAAATTGTATTCTGGGCTACAACTAGCAAGAATATTTATGTCCTGTGCTAATGGTGTAATGCTCTACATCTCCCCAGTGTTATAGTATATTTTAAATAACTTCTCAATCATGGCAAATTAGTTTGATCCTCTTTATATTAATCACAGATAGAATGGCTTTGAGGATCAAATAACCGACTAACAAGATATTTCCAGACACTATGGAAACATAATTTAACAGCAATTTAGAAAAATACATAGCGTGTAACTTGTACAGGCTCAGTCGCACAATTGTCTTCATCTAAGTTATGTCAGCCCCCGTTGTCGTTGCATTCATGGTCCCTCCTTTGAAAAGGGACAAACTAAGTTCTTAACGAAGATTACTGCCTCTAGAAATTGAACAAAGTTAGTAATATCTAGATATCTGATCGAGTCATCCTTTGGACTTTACTTCGTAAACGTGGTCCAAACTTAAGCAAAATTTCACCTTCATTTGACGTTAAAATAGGCGGACAAAAATATCTTTCCCATGGAATCAATAGGAGACTTGACGGTAAATATCTTTGTCCAATTGCGGCTGTAATCCATGTTATTAGCAGGTAAGCTGAGATGGGTCTTGGTAAATTTAGGACTAGAGATTAAAGAAAACCAAGATTTAGAAACACACCTGAATTGCTACAGGGATTTAATGGAAGCTTTAACAAGATTTCTGCAGGAAGAGTAGGCATTGGCAAGATTGAATCTTGGTGTGAATGAACGTATACTATCAGAAATTTGAGAAAGAAACCACAATAAGAGTAATCTCGCTATAGAAAAAATATATGAAATTAATATACGAAGGACTAGTCATAAACTTATAGAGATGGCAATGGGGCAAGACGGGACCCACAAAAAATGCGCCCCGCCCCGCCCCGCCTATGTTTTTTTTCTTCTTTTTTTTTTTCTAAAGCAAACTAGTTTAATATTTTATTGTTTTATAAAATGGAGAGTTTAATATTATTCAAGCAATTATGTTTTTTTCTTTATTGTATTGTGAAACTACATGCTCATATTTGTGGAGCATATCATTTACTCCCTCTCTTCCGGTTTATGTGAACCTATTACTTTTTTGGTCCGTTCCCAAAAATATGACCACTTTCTAAATTTGATAACAATTCAGCTTAAACTTATAATTCTACCCTTCATGAGAAGCTTTTATAACCACACAAATACTCTGAGCCCCTTTTTGACTTCTTTAGGACCACAAATTCCAAAAGCCTTATTTTTTTCTTAAGGGATTTTTACATACCTATACCATATACCTGACTTTATTACCTTCATTGTTTAAGGATTGTGTTAATTATATTTAAGCATACCAAATTACCATTTATATACCATAATTCAAATTAAGAGTATAATTATTGCTTCATTTATTCTAAGCGTGATTTTAGGAGCATATATTCTCCAATTTTAGTTTACCTGCCTCTCTCTCCTCCCACCCCCCACACTCCCATGATTTACCTTCAGTTAATTCCCCCACACAATGGTGCCTACTGTGTAATGTGCTTTATTCTTTAAGGAAAGGTGGAGGTTCAAATATAAACGTAACTTCAATGACCTTTGCAAGAAAAATAACTTTATTATTTATTGATTTTAATTGTACGGAAGCTATCCTTTGTCTTGAGAAACGTTGTTTGTATAGCAAGTTTAGATTGCATCTTGAAGATATTTATTCAAAATATTTTACTGCATAGGCTACCCTGGACTACAACTCTATAAATTATATTTTCTTTCTTTAGTTATTTATGTAAAAGAAATTGTTCTCCACTTCATATAAAAGTACACTTAATGAATCAACAAAGATTGATTTTTTGAATATATTATGACATTGGATATATTTTCATTTTCTTTATAGCCGCGCGAAGCGCGGATGGGTTTACTAGTTGTAGTATAAATGTAGTAATTTTGTAGATACTCTTAAAAACAATACAACTTTATACAATACTTAAACTGATTTGTAGTTTATTTGTAGAAATTTTATCTACAAGATATCTACAAACTGAATACATTGAATTTTAATTGCCCAATTCCTATTTTAATTGTAGCATAATTGGCATTTTCGACATAATTGTAGAAGACTTGTAAAAGTTTTAGTCTTCCCAATCTACAATTTATCTATATTTCTACAATTTATCTACAATTTATCTACAACTTATCTACAATTTCTGGAAATATCTCTTCTTCTTCTTCTTCGACGAGTTTCAATGTGAAATTCAGTCAAAACCAAGTCTAATCTTCATCAAAACCCCTCAAAATTGAGATATACACTCCTAAACATGTTCTGAATTATTTAAAACATCACCCAATCCAAACAAAGAATGATTTTTGAAAACCCAAATTTGAATTCAAAGCTTTTAAGTTTTTTAATGGCTATCAATGGTGGAAAATATATGGAAGAACATATTTTTTCAACTTTGAGATCTCCTTCCGTTTCAAATTTCGTATTTAATGTTGACTGAATCACACGCAGATCTGGTGCCTTCATTTTAGCGCGTTATTTATGGCAAAATCTACCTATTTTTGGATTGGTATATAATTTGTAGAGAAAATATGGACAACACGAGTAAATAACAAACTATGAACATTTTTGGTAATAAGGTTTGATATATGGTATAAATAGGAAAAAATTCCTTTTCTTAAACCCTGTGTCCAATCAAACAAGTTCACATAAATTGAGATAGAGAGAATATCATTTTATGTTCTTGTAGAAACTTTACTTCTACAAGAAAAGCTTATCTTGTAAATATCATTTTATCATGGTGCATGTTCATTTCAAACAAAGAATAATTTTTGAAAACCCAAATTTGAATTCAAAGCTTTTAAGTTTTTTAATGACTATCAATGGTGGAAAATATATGGAAGAACATATTTTTTCAACTTTGAGATCTCCTTCCGTTTCAAATTTCGTATTTAATGTTGACTGAATCACACGCAGATCTGATGCCTTCATTTTAGCGCGTTATTTATGGAAAAATCTACCTATTTTTGGATTGGTATATAATTTGTAGAGAAAATATGGACAACACGAGTAAATAACAAACTACGACCATTTTTGGTAATAAGGTTTGATATATGGTATAAATAGGAAAAAATTCCTTTTCTTAAACCCTGTGTCCAATCAAATAAGTTCACATAAATTGAAATAGAGAGAATATCATTTTATGTTCTTGTAGAAACTTTACTTCTACAAGAAAAGCTTATCTTGTAAATATCATTTTATCATGGTGCATGTTCATTTCAAAAGATACACTCAACAAGGAAAACTGTGGATCTAAATCTGAAATTTGGATTTTCTGTGACGGGTTGTCAAATTCATAGACACCGCGCATTGAACCCAACTAAACCCGAAATCTGCTTTGTCCCACTTTGTAAGATAAAAAAATTGTTTAACCTGCCTTGCCCGCCCCCATCAAATAAAACCTGCCCCGCCCAGTCCCGCCTTGTTGCCATCCCTAAAACTCATATAAATTATTGTACATTTTAATTTGTACATCATTTATATCCCTACACGATTACACTCGGAGGCTCGACCATATGTATTTCGGGAGCCAGCTCATTCAAATCAAAATAGAGTGAATACATACGACTAAGGGAATAGAATTTCGACCACAGAGTGAGAGAATCTTATAATACGAGTGCCCCTTCCAATGTACATAAATTGAAGAAAAAAGAGAAAAAATTATCAGTTATGTTCATTTATAAGTAGGTTATTATAAAAATTGGCTAATTCGTAAAATATTAGTCAATTAGCTATTTTTAGCCAAAAAAAGTTCAATTTTTGCTTTCTTTTGAGTGAGTGTTGTAAGAATAGATTGAATACACCATAAGGAGTTTGAATCATAGTTTTGAGATGATTTGATGGACTTTGAGGTGGTTTGAATTGAAAATTCGAAGTAGAAGATGAACATGGAAAAAATAATATGCATCACATTGTGTACCATTTGTATATCATATTTGTATCAAATATATATATATATATATATATATATATATATATATATATATATATATATATATATATATATATATATATATATATATATATATATATATATATATATATATATATATATATATATATATATATATATCTGCCTGTGTGATACATGCGTGATATATGTTTGATACATGTGTCGTAAATCACCTCCAATCTTTCTCAAATTTTGTATATTGACTTATCTATACCCTCATATTTTGTATAGTGACATATCACCTTATTTGCTACCTCATCCGTAAAATTTCATTTACATCTTGCATCTAATGTTGCTGGTCACGCTTAAAAATATGAAAAGGAGATCTTTGCGCGTGATTCTCAGAGAAAAGAAATTTATTTATTTGGGTTTCTAATTTTTTGTATTTGGCTAGTTTTAGTAAATCTATGATTAATGGCTGGATGTTGATAACTTAGGACTTATTTAGAATATTTCTGTAAGATTCCAAAAAAAGAGTTTCTTTCTTTATTGTTTAGCTCAAAGTTCTCATGCACTTTATAAGCATAAATCAATTAGAATAAATGGAGCGACAATCATAGCGGATCACAATAAATCAAAAGCCCAAATGAAAAATATAAGAGACGAGTGTTATTTGTCAGGGAGATAAATGTAATGATCTTTTGTTGATGATATTGATTCGGTCTGCCTCCCCATGGAGAGGTTCAGAGCCTTACAATGATACTCTCTTCGTTGAGAAGTGGAAACATGAAGAAGAAGAAGCAGCCCCCCTTTTAGGTTCTTTCTCTTAGTATTTATAGCTGTGCACCTTGCCAGTTGGCGTTGGACGGCCGTGTTTGAGTCGAGAGGACGCCTGCCAGTAATGGATAGGCCATGGCCTTATTGATTATGCTGGAGGATCTTCGAATGTTTATTATCAAAGAATAGTTATGCCATTTGTTAGCCCAAATATGCTTAAGAGATAATTAATCTTTATTAATTATCACGAGTTAGGTTTTGACCCTTACAGTTAGTCCATCCGCTCATTGAGGTTAGGATTCGATCGGGCTCGATGAGCGGACTTTACAGAATGCGACTCGGTTCGGAAGAGGGGATTGGATGCCACTTCGGCCGTGACCTGGGGGACCATAGCTGTTCATGCATAGAAGACAGCTGTAGTCGTTAATATTTGCAGGATGACCATATCCAACTTTACATATTTGAGAACGGTCGCAGTCATTTTGTGCCTTGAAGGCGTCCGTGGTCGCCTATATTTATGAGATGGCCGTTGCTATCTGCACACATGGGGAATGGCCGTAACCATTTTACATTTGGAGAATGGCCGTAGTCGTTTGCACCTGGAGGAGGGCCGTAGCCAGTTGTACTAATGAGGCGACCATAGCCGTTTTGCTTGATGTTTTAATCCAGGGCCGTGTACTCCCGTAGGCGGCTGCTGGGGATGTGGGCAAGTCTGATGTGCATTATAGTGACGCTTGGTGTACGGAGGCATATTGGATGCCTTTCCATCATACCCAGGTCATCAACCCTGCTTCGAAGACAAAATGTCGATTGTCGGTTGCAAACAACCATTTCGTGATATCTATCATAATGACATCCACTTGTGGATTCGAACCATTTTGCGGTTGGTTGTGCAGTTAATGGTGGCTTTTGGAATTCGGAAAAGCCATTTTGGAGTATAACTAACGGGTTATGTTATCTGTTCCTCACTTTTCAGTATTTGTCTAAGTGAGATTTCTGAAGAATCAACTTCTCTTGCTCTTTTTCTTTATCAATTTGTGTTGCTCTTTATTTCTTTATACTCCATATCCATTTTTACTTCCTTTTCGGTGAGATTCGTTCAGTCATTGTTCGTTAGTCAACAATGGCAAGCAGTTCTAACACAGAGCTTTCTCCGGTGACTCTGCTGGCGGTCGGTGGGTCTTCTGCGGTGGCGGGGACAACTGAATCAGCGGTGGCCGACAGGACCCCATCGGCAGTTGATATCCTTTCTCTGCCCAGGGGTCCGGCAACCGACTTCACCGATGATGAGGAGGAGGATCAAGTTAATGAGGCCCCGTGAATGGGTGCGGTGGTCCTCGCCCAATTAAGGGAGCAGTGGGAGATTCCTCGTTCTGCTGACATTTCCCTTGCTAGGAGCGAGGAGAGGGTTCATATCGACTACCCTGGATACTATGTCTTCTACGCCTACCCCTTCAAACTAGGATTCAAGCTTCCCCTTCCGGTGCTGGTAGCAGATTTTTGCTGTTACTAAGAAGTGTTCCCTGGGTAACGCATCCCCTCTTTTTACAAGCTCTTTGCCATGCTCTCCAAGTATGCAGAATTGGCGCGAATGAAAATAACGCTGAGGCACGTGTTGACTCTATACGCCCCTTAAAGGGTCCGTGGTACCATGGTTCGGATGGTCCCTCGTGGGGCCCGAGGTTTGACTACTAAGCTAGACGACACGGTCGAACCTCATTCTTATGAGAACTTTTTCTACATCAGTACCGAGCACTTCGTAGGGAATGTTAGGGAATTCCCATAGACTTGGAACCATATACGTGAGTTTCCTATTCGTCGGTTCTGTCCCCCGTTACTTCTATTTTTTGTTCTCACGGGTGTTAACTTTTGTCTTGCATTCGTAGCTGAGCGGGCGCCCCCCACTCCTCTGTCCGGCATTAGCGAATGGTCAAGGCTAGCCACAGGTGATTCGCACATGGCCGGCCTTCTGGGAAAGGCATGGTCGTAGGCCAGCCGTAGGTGAGTGTTTGTGTTATTTCATCGTTCTTGTTTAGTCGTGCTGAATTTCTCATCTCTTAATTCTTTCTCTTTTGTTGGACAGGAGCGGTGCATCGTGTAAGGGCTCCTTAGCTTGCTTTCCGGCCGTGTGCAACTGCTCAGTTGGATATGACGCCGACACCACGCCCAATTCCGAGGGTGACTTCAGCTGAGTCGTCGATGGCCCACTCCCCAGCACGATCTTCAACTCGGGTCGAGGCGTCTTTGGGGGTTGTTCGCCCAGGGCAGTACCAAAATTGGATGAGGAGGAAGAGGAAGAAGAGGAGAGACCATTGGTAAGGCAAAGGGTCACCTTCACGCCTACTGTAGGGTGGTACATCTGGATTCTCCGCCATCGGATGCTGTGGGTGAGGAGGCGGCTGCGCCTGGCCTTGAGGGCGAAAACACAATGGGGGTTGCCCCGGTCTGCTTAGGCCGTAGCAAAACAGTCGCTTTACTAGCTACATCATCAGTCCCGGCTGCTGAGAGGGAGGTTGGTTCCTCAGCGGCTGTTTTGGTTAGGGAAACAAGTTTCAACCCCTTGGTGGGGGAGAAGCTTCGACCTTATGTCCAGTCGAGGGAGGAAGGGACTCCGCGGCTGGGGAGTTAGACTTCGAGTCCGACCTAGAGTCCGATGACGTTTGCTGAATCCTGGAAGGCTTTACGAATGCGACGACGTATACATAGGGGCTGTACCGTTATGCTGAGATTCCTACCGACCAGAACTTGCTGCTCGAGGAGGACAATTTGATACTGATGTTTGCGTCCTAGTGCTCGGAGCAGGAGAGCAGGTCGCTGAGGGACGTCTCGGACGTCGGATCGATGACCGAGGTGGCCGTGATGGGCTTCAGAGTATGTGTGACGATTTTCTTTCGTTTATTTTCTCGCCTTGGTTTGCTTCTTAACTTAAACACTGCATTTATCTTGTAGTCTTTTCTTTTGGAGGTAGCGATCATGCGGCGGGCCAACGTGCGCTCGGGACTTTTCTTGCAAGCACTTGAGAGATATCGCCGCTACTAGGATAGGTGTCGCGTGATGCGCGAGCGCCTGAGAAATGACCCTCAAAGCCGGGAGTTAGTTGAGGAGTTGGCGAGGCGGGAGCTTTTAGTGCAGCAATCCTAGAGGAGGGTTAGTGCTCTCGTGGAGCAACTTCTTCGTATGGCAGGTGGTCAGGCTGGATGAAGAGCTCACTGCTTCGAGGCGGCAAGCTGGGGATGCTTTGATGAAGGCCAAGGCGTTGGAGGCGGTTGTCCGCGTTCGGGAGAGGGAGCAGGAGCTGGAAAGGTTTGCTGCGGCTTTTAGAGTGGCGGGGCTGGAGGACAAATCGACGTTTATGAACGGGATGCCCAAGTTGCGGCGGAATAGATTGCGGTCTTGGAGGCGTAGAATGAGCGCCTGAGGGATCAGGCGGCTTCTTATGGCCCTGCTCATGACTTTTTGTCTTTTGCTGAGGCCCAGCTTGACGTGTATAGGAAATTGTGGCATGCCGGAGTCGTGCCCGAGGCTGTTTATGAAGGGGCATGCCAAAAGGCTCATGAAGCTCATCTTGGCTATGGCTTCGACCCAGCCACTCCTGTGATCGATGATGGCGTTGAGGGTGCTGATGATGGTGCGGGCGAGCGCGAGGGTGGCGCGGGTGGCACTGAGTAAAACATGGTTTTTTATAGAGTTAGGTTTTATTCTGTTTTTTTGTTGTTGTTTTTTTGTTGCCATTTGGATTTCTTCTTTTTTTTCGTTTGCCGGCCTTGGCCGTATGTAAATGGAGGCGACCTGTTGTAAATAAGGTTGTGAATATACAATTTTATGTTCTTCTCTTTTTTTTGTTTCCAATTTTTTTTACTTATTCAATGGGGGGCGTGTTGATCTCCCTACGACTTTAGTCGTGATAACGTCGGTGGCATTGTCCATGATGACGTTGATGGTCTCTCCCTACGACTTTAGTCGTGATAACGTCTGTGGCATTGTCCATGATGACGTTGTGAGGCTCATAGACGGGCAACCTTTCATTTCCGGGGTAAACCATGCTTAACTCTATGTCATAGGCATGAGTCACAAGTTCTTCAAATGTTCTAGGCTTGATACTTTGCAAGATGTATCATAGTTATTATTACATGCCTTGGATACACATATCTATGCCAGAAGCTTCACTAAGCCTGTCTTTACAGTTGAGGCTTGCATCCCTCCAATGTTTGATAAAGTCGATAAATGTTCACCCTTTTATTGATGAGTATTTGTAAGTTCTATCATACTCACAATACATTTTATGCTATAATATTAATTAAGGAACTCTTGCTCTAGTTGATCCAACTGTAAATAGATCCAGCCTCGAGGTTTGTGAACCAGTCAAAAATATTTTTTTAGCGAGCGGACAAACTGCTTAACAAGGTAATCTTAATAAGTCCCATCATTGTTGCAAGTCTCAATAAACTGTGCCACATGTTGTTTTGGATTACCTTTACAATCAAACTTTTGAAACTTTGTAGGTTGATAGCCAGCAGGCATCTTCAATATACCAATCCTTGCAATATACGACTTTGCATATGTAAGAAAAGACTTGGCAGCAACTTCATACTTATTTTTAATAGCTCCTTCAATAAACTCCTTCATATGATCATGTCTTAGGGGAGAATCATTCTTTGGAACTTCTGGGAGCTTTCCAGATACATAGGTAGATTCTTCTTCCATCAAGATTCGCACCCTATCTGTTAGCTTGTCAATTCTAGCATTTTGATTTTGCATGCACTTGGTCAAGCTAGCGATTGCTTCCGTCAAGTTTGCCAACTTCTCCTCCATAGATGAAGCATTTGTCACCATAGCTTGCATGATAGTTGTGGAAGATGGAGAGTAGTATGTATTTTCACACAGATTTATTCTCAAACAGCTCATGCTACACGGTGTAAGTGGAGAGGATCCATCGCTTGAAATATCATCAACCTCCTTCACATCAGAGTTTTTGGATCCGGATAGGTCAAGTAGAGCAAGAGTTTTCATTTTTCAACAACATTGCTTCCTCCTTAAGGTGCGTTCGTGTAGGATCTTGCTCTTTTAGAGGATGAAGATTCGAAAATAGGGGGTTGATGCAGACGCAACTTTTAGTGCTTGTTGTCCTAAAGAAATCGCTTTGCTCCTTGTAACTTGTCCAAAGCTTCCAAAAGTAACATCAAGGATTCTTTCCACATCAGCACAGAACCTGGAATTAGCATACCTTGGTAGAAGATGATCCGGAGTTAATTTTCTTTGAAGCCATTTCGGTATCTGAACTTTGGTGGTTGAAAAGTTGAGATGAGAGGTAGAGATTATCCCACTGGGCGTGCCAGTTTGTTTGCAACAAATTTTTTGTGATACAAAAAATAAACTACTATCATAAACAACAATAAAGAAAAAAAGGATTTTAATGATAAATAATGTGAGTTACAATTCTATTTATATCTTGATTATTCTCTCGATTTTTTCTATGCTATTTGAGGGCCTTAGTAATATATTTCTTGAACGTAAGACTTTGCGCAACACATATCTGACATGTTGAGTATATAATTGGTTAATTGGCTCGGCTATGGCGGTATATTGTCTAGGAGGTTTGTGGTTGAAGTTTGATCTTGGTCGAGGGAAGTTTTAGAGGGTAGGAGGTGATTGGTAGTGAGAAGGTTGGGAGTTATATGCTTGGTATATAGGTGCGGGTTGGGAATATCTGGGTGAAGTGGGTTGATACGTAGGTGGTGGAGGTGATTGGTAAGTAGGTGGTGGAATTTGGTAGGTGGGTGATGGTGCTTGGTAGTTTAGGGTAGGTTGATATGTGAGTGGAGTTGAGGGATAAGTCTGGTATTTCATGGGGGAGTTGTTTCTATAGGCAGCCATTACAGAATTTACATCCCTTTTCTTTGACGAGCCACCAGACTGTAAAGCCTTGTTGGTGGCTTGCAATGCCTCAAGGTTAGTGACCATACCGTTTTTGATGCCTTCTTCAATCCTTTCTCCCAACTTGATGATGTCGGAGAACCTTTGGCCCTTTATTAGCACCAGCCTTTCGTAGTACCGTGGATCCTGAGCACGGACAAAGAACCTATTCATTTGCTTTTCCTCCAAGGCCGGTCTAACCTTAGTAGCTTCGGAACAACTCTACCTATCCACTGGCATCCTCTGGATGAGCGAACATGTTGGACATGAATTTCATTTGCTATGGTCATCCCAATCCGTGCGTATGATTTCCTATCTGTAGTCACCTTTTTGAAGGTGTTCTATGAGCCATAGTTGAAGTAACAAATTACAACCCTCGAAATGTGGAGCCCCTTGTTGACATTTTCCCATTGCTCGATAGATTTCAGTGAGGATCATAGGTACTATGCTGAAGGACTGCCCGTCGATCCCTTCCATTAAAGCCTTGGTAACCATGGCTAGTTTGGTATGGATCCTAGCCTTCTTCATAGGGAAAATTACCATGCCAAGAAACAAAACATGAACACAAACACCATTCTATGTATATATCCCAAAGAGGTGAGGGTGAATTCGTCCATGTAGGTGCGATAGGACTTACTGTGGCCATATCTATTGTATAAGATGTCGAACGGTATGTAGGAGTCCTTCAAGCAAGAAAGGTCGGGATTTTTATTTAGTCCCATCATTTTAAGGAAACCTCTACTTTTGCGATTCTCCGGCATGAGCAAACCCGGAGTCTCTCAAGGGATGCCAGCTAGGCCCCCTATTTCTTCTAGCAAAGGGGTCATTTCCAAATCCCCAAAATGGAATACTGATCGAGCACCATCCCAAAACAAAGTGGCAAACTTACTGATTTTGTTGTTGGGTTGTATTTCCAGAAGTGAGGGCAAATTCCCCAAGTACTTGCAAACGAGGATTTGATCACTGCCATGAAGATCTTCCCACCAGCTTAGAAACCTTGGGTGGATGTTGGATACCATAACGAATCTAAGGATCTCGTGCCTCATTTTCTACAAAACAAAGTGTTAGGCCCTTAACCCCACCAGACTCGACTGTTTAAATCAATAATTAGCAAAAGGCATTTACTTCTCCAAATAAACGCACATAACGTGAAGGTGTCTGTTTGGGCTTCAGGAAACCCGATGGACTTTGGTTTAGGCTGTCTTAATGAGACATCATGCGGACAACATAAATGACTCGTCTAGGCTTGACCATGATGCATGAACAGTTTAAAGGAATAAAGTTTCTGCTTTTGAAGTGCTAGACAGGGTATTCCTTGAGTGGATAACTCAAGAGGGAAAGGCGCGGAACCATCGACTAGTTTTGCCACAAATATACCTTTGCCACATTTAAGGGGTTTATAATATCGGAAGGACGCAACCACTCATTATAAGAGTTGCGATAGGATTTGTTTTGGCACGAGTGAAATATGATGTTGAGAGATGCAATTACAATAATGAAACAAATTACATGTATTTTCACGTTCATATGATAAATGATTACAATGATTGCTCGAATTTACAACGGTATTGAAATAATAAAGCAGTAAAGAAAGCAGTTAAAGGAAATAAAAGACATCAAGAGGCAAGTTTGTAATTGTGATGAAATAATCAAGGACAGGAAATAAATGCGATTAAGTAAGCAATAAAGTCACAAAAGCAAGTAATGGTAAAAGCCTAATAGTATCCTCAGTAGAGTCGCCATGCTGTCGGCGCCCCCCTTTTTATCTTGAGGGAATCAAATTGGGTTTACGACATTATGTGTGGAATGACTCTTTTATCCCCTTTTGGGGGAATTTGGGCTATGGAGTTGGAAGAGTCGGCACCTAATAATTATAGTACATTAGGACACTTTTTGAGAAAAGAAGAAGGATTCAAAGGAAAACCAGGGTTTGGATAAGGGCTTGAGATTATCTCGAGAGGAATGTGTTAGGAACCCCTCAAGATCCACTAGTATGGTTCCCGACCTTGCTTAGTTGTGACTATAAGAAGAATAGAAATATACAAGCGAAGTTTGCACATAAGAAAATATAAACAAGTTGACAATTTTGAAAGAAGAAAGACACAAGTGAATAGAGAGCTTAGTTTGAAGAAATATTAATTTAAATAAAGGAAAAGTAAAGAGGGTCCTAGGTTTAACTATAATATGGATCGTCCGATGCAATATCCAACAATAATTCTCACACGAGATATTAGTCTAGTTTACTTATTGCATGCTAGTACCCGTCCCGACCTATCAGTCCCGGGGTATTTGGGCTTCTAATCCTAGAAGAGGAGAAAGGGGATAATGGCATATATGAAGTTTAAAAGGTAAAAATGCTAAGGCATCAATCAAAACAAATAGCACATAAGGGGAATAAACAAACATACAAAGGCTGCACATAAACCCCTTAGGCCATACAACAATTAGTTTAGCATGACTTGAAATTACTAATTTGGTCTTAAGATTAAAACTGATAGTGGACAGATTAGTTTAACATAGAGAGTTTGATAATAAGTCTACTCTTCGCCCCTCGGGTCCGATTTGTTAGAAATCAAAGTATTTTAGACGAATAATTTAGAAATACTGATTTCAGAAAGGTAGTCACACATAGAAGAATTTTGAAATTATAGATTGCAGTAAGTCCATAAACAGATTTTTGAAAAGCATCAGACTGTTTGAGTGAAGATGCAGAAGAGCCATGCAAGAGTTTCGAAGGCAGGAGTATTTTTGAGAAAAGAGTTAGTTGCAGGATTGTTTTCAAGGCAGTTTCAGAGACTGATTAAAACGCTTAAGTAGAATATTTTTCAAAAAACCCGTTCATGGAAAAGAATGCAGATTTGTAGAGTTTGAAAGCACACATGGTTTATAAAAAGGTTTGTTGAAAACATTACTTAAAAAAATTTGTTAAGAACCAATTGACAAACTACTGTTACTTAAACGGATTAGGCGAGTTTCAATTAATCCTATAGGCATGAAATCTACGTCTCGATTTTTGAAGGGCGGTGGTTAAAGCATTGATAAAAAATAACCGTAATTATCCCATAGTTTGCCTAACACATATGCAGTTTCTATAGACATGATCTCTATTATTCTTGCAATACAAAATCCTATAAGCATGATTTCTGAATGGTATGCAATATTAACGCCCTATAGGCATGACTTGTAAGTGATTTGCAATGTTAATGTCCTATAGGCATGATTTCTAAGTGATTTGCAATGTTAAAGTCCTATAGGTATGATTACTAAGTGATTTGCAATGTTAAAATCCTATAGGCATGATTTCTACCCTTTTTGACTTATACAGGAAAGTAAATCCCCTCCTACACCCTTTTACAAATATTCCCAAGGTCATTTTTACAAAGTTATTACAAAAAGTGGAAGGGAAAAACTAAAAATAAATACATCAAAACTAAAACGGACCCGAGGAAGCCCAAAGCAAATTTAATGTCCAACACAGGTATTTTACCAAATTTGGGCTCCAGATTCCAAGGCCTTCTCTTAGAGTGTTTCAAAGTTCCATGGGCTTTCAGTAAGCCCAGTTAATGCTTTCACCCTAAAGATTGAATAAAGTAGTGCAATATGTTGAAGTACCATCCCTTAGGCATCCAAGTTCAGAGGGAAATCTGGGGTCCCTAAGAATGGCTTACCATAGGGGAATAGGAGTTAAAGAACTAAGAATAAGTGTAAAGTGAGGGGATTAGAGGAAAACCAAAGCAAAGGGTGGTCATACCCTGCCATGTGTAAGACTGACACACCCATGACCCTTTACTTGATTTAAGCAAATAAAAGAGCAGAATTTCAGAACTTAGACAGGGGTCTGAGTGGCGATTAGGACACTACCGGACCCTAGTCCAAGCTCAAAACATAAAAAGGGGTTAAGGAAATGGGATTGATTGGAGTGGAGGTTCAAAAGAAACTGATCGTAAATAAGGTATAGCAATGAGATACGTCCTAAATTTTGGACATACTCACATACATGGGGATTAAATGGAAAGGGGATCACATGAAGACAAACATCAAGGAAAGATAAGAATAACATAACAGAAACAGCATGCAGAAAGGTATAACAGACTTGTGTATAGTCATTTAGTACCAGAAAACATGTAGTTGAAGGGTCATGTAGAAAGGAGAAATAAACACATAGTTTTAGAGAACAATATTTAAATGGTGGAGATCTACTAGTTTCAAGTGTCAAACATCAGCACAAGCAAATAGAGTTCTATAGTTGAGCTTTGGCTTTCAACCGGCTAAACACAAACAACAACACAAGTAGCAGAAAAGAGAAGAGAGAGTTTAGTGTGTGTGTGTGTGTGTTGAACTGAATTGTTCGTTTATTTAAAGAAGACGAGTAGGGTATTTATAATTTGAAAGCAGGTAGGGAATAAGGCAAGGAAACAAGTTAAGGAAATGAATATCAATTGAGAATAAATAACAAAAGACTTACTTTAATTAAGGAATTCAGATTCAATCGGTGGCAGTTATTTAAGGGGAAAAAAATCAAACAAGCAGTTTGTGCAAAGTAGGAAATTAGGGGTAAATACATAGAAGTTTTAATTAAGGGAGAAAATTTTGAAATATACGGTTAAACAAATAAGGTAAGTACCAGTCAATACAAAATAAATCAAGAAATAAGAGATTTGCAACTATTGGTTGATGAATAAGAAAGTCGGAAGGGATAAAGAAAAGATTTTACCTAAGGAGACCAATATCAATCAATCAACCCCAAAACAAAAGGGACTCTAATTCAAACGTAAATTGAAAAACCTTTTAAAGAAAGATTAACACATATAAAAGGGGTTGTCATGCTAATCAGAGGGGTCTTGTATAGTTAAAATCATACACAAAAAGGATTCGAACACAGTAGATGGGTTCATAGTAAGTTTGAGAGAGTCCAGGGCACAAATAGAACCCTAGTCCAAACACACAAGACAAAACTCGCGAAAACCCCCCAATTTTTATGGTTTTCGACTTGAGTCAAATGCAAAGAAGAGGAAACAAGCAGATACAGTAGGAGTTTTAATGCAAACAGAGTAAAATACAACGCGATTTGAAGAAACATTAGAGGAAAACACGCCTAAGTAGGCACAGCAAAAACACTTAATGAACATGGCTGAAAAATGTAATAGACGAATCAAATCAGGTCATAGTGGAAAGCAAATTGCAGAACATAGGATAGAGACATGACATAGAAACATAGCGTATGAGAACATCGAAGAAAGAAGAACAAAAGCTACAGAAAACATGGAATAGGAACCATATACGAATAAAAATACAGAAGAAGAAGAGTCGTAAAACATTTAAGCATTTCCCAAAAAACCCTAATCCATGAAGAGGCGATTTTGAAAGAAAAAGAATTTTATAAAGGAAAAATTGGGGAAACCCTTTAAAATCTCAAAGTAAAGCATGAATATACATAGATATGAAGAGAATCGGAGAAAAACCTCAAGCATCTAGGGTTTCAGACGAACCTTAGAATGAGAAAGGCCTCGAAAATATCTGATTTAAGTCAGATAAGGCTGGAAACAGGCTCAGGAGGCTAAGATGTGCCGGAGCCAAGCCAGAGATGGCTGGAAATCATAAGTCGATGGAGGTCTGGGTGGAGACCTTTGAGTTATAGCCTCAAGCCTTCGAGCACCCGGCACATATGAGCAATAGGAGATAAGCATAGATCATCCATGGTCTGAGAGGCCACGAATTCCTGTGAGTTAGAGGTCGAAAATGAGGAGAAGGTGATTAGGGTTTCAAGAACACTCGAGAGTGTTTGATAGGGGGAGGGTATACAGAGGTGGATGATGAAATGAAAATGAGAGGGATTAGGGTTGGCTATTGGTTTAATTAAGGAAAGGCAATTGTGGAATGTTGGTTAAAACAATCAACGATCACGATTAAAATGGGGGTCCGGGTGGGTTAGTCCGATTAGGTCTGGGTCCGGTGACTTTGAAATAGGGTAGTGTAATTGAGGGGTTATACTGGGGGCTGAAATTTGGGCTTAAATTTAAATTAAAAGGGCTATAATTTAAATAGCCAATTTTCCCTATTTTGATTTTTATAAAATAGTAAATGATGTTCAAAATCAAATTAAAAATAGTGAGTTAATAAAAAATGTACTAGTACTAATTTAAAAATATTAGAAATGATTTTGTAATTACAAATGCTATTAAATCGAGAACTAGGCTAAAATTGCGATTTCATGCAATTTTAGTTTAAATATACCAACTGGGCTTGTAAAAAATATTAAAAAATCATGTGAATTATATTTTTATGTATATGGGAGAATGAAATAAATTATTCACCAAAATGACAAGTTCTGAGAACTATAATTGGATTTTATAGTGCAAAATAGGCTATAAGTTGGTTTTAAAAATCCTTACAAAATGTGGAAAAAAACCAAAACCTTTGTGGATACTTACATATGCATATACATGCTATTTTGAAAGTATTTTGAGTATAAAAGTACAATGTAAAAAATTGGGTATCAACAATCGTTGCTATTCTTCTTTTGCTCCTTTGATTTTTATTGTGTTTCTGATTGTCACCTTCGTGCTTTCTGCCGTAGTTGAGTTAGGTTGGCACTTTGTGGCGATGTCCTTGGCCGGATAAGATTGATTTCCTTAGCCATATAGGTGACTTCGACTGTCGTTGAATCACTTGTTTGCCGTAATCGAAACTAGGTCGACTATTGGCGGTGTTGGCCTTGGCCAAAAATGTAGTTGATGGCCCTAGCCACGATAAATTTGATGGCCTTAGTCATGTAGGCGACTTCGACTATCATCGAATCACTTGTTTGCTGTCGAAACTATGTCGACTATTAGCGGCGATGACCTTGGCCATAATAGAATCGATGGCATTAGCCATGATAAATTTGATGGCCATAGGCATGTAGGTGACTTTGACTGTCGTTGAATCACTTGTTTGCTGTAGTCAAAACTAGGTCGACTACTGGTGGTGATGGCCTTGGCCAAAAATGGAGTCGATGGCCTTAGCCATGATAAAGTTGATGGATTTAGCCTTTTATGTACTTGAGATATGGCCGTAGCCTTTTATATATAGGAGATGGCCTTAGACTTTTATGTACTTGAGACATGGCCGTAGCATTTTATATATTGGAGATGGCCTTAGCCTTTTATGTAATTGAGATATGGATGTAGCCTTTTATATATCGGAGATGGGCTTAGCCTTTTATGTACTTGAAATATGGCAATAGCCTTTTTTTTATATCGGAGATGGACTTAGCTTTTTATGTACTTGAGATATGGCCGTAGCCCTTTATACATTGGAGATGGCCATAGCCCTTTATACATTGGAGATGGCCATAACCCTATATACATTGGAGATGACCGTAGCCATTTATACATTGGAGATGGCCGTAGCCCTTTATACTTTGGAGATGGCCGTAGCCCTTTATACATTGGAGATGGCCGTAGCCCTTTATACATTGGAGATCAAGCTAGTTCAGTCCCTTTATCATGTCGACCTAGAGAGCGTTTGGAGAGCATGACATGGTAAACTTGTTCCGCAAATATTTCCAGGTGCCCCCTCTACCGCCTCGTTAAAAACCTCCCCAAGAAAACTCAATTGGGACAAACTCAGGTAGGGGAAAAAAGACCATGACTCGAGAGACGCCTTTCATAAGTGGAAATACTTGAGGTGGGTGACGTTCCAATTGTTTTGGAGTGCTTTGCCTTCATTGTTTCTAACCGAAATGTTCCTTTGCTGGCTGATGCTGTGATTTTGTAGGGTCCTTCCCAATAGGTGCCTAATTTCCCTTAATTTGGGTCTTTGGATGACAATGTCTTGGCTTTGGGGACGTAGTCTCCCACTTTGAGTGGTCTTATCTTTGCCCTCTTGTTATAGTATCTTTCGACTTGCTGTTTTTGGGCTGCCATTCTTATGTGGGCCATTTCTCTACTTTCTTCGACTTCATTGAGGTCTTGGAGCTTGTTTGTGTCATTTTCTGTTCCACTGGTGTGTGAATACCTTTGGCTTGGTTCGTGGACCTTGACGGGAATGACCACGTCGGTTCCATACACCAGTGAGTATGGTGTTTCCCATATGCGGGATTTGGGTGTGGTGCTGTGCGTCCACAATATTTCAGGTAACAGCTCGGGCCATAGCCCTTTGGCGTCTTCAAGCTTCTTCTTCAGTATGTTTAATATTGTTTTGTGGATGATTCTGCCTGGCTGTTAGTGGCGGGGTGATATGGCATGGAGAGTATACTCATAATACGCCATTTCTCGAAGAATTCGGTCATTTTTTGACCGATGAACTATCATCCATTGTCACAACTAATTTCTTTGGGGATACCGAAGCGGCATATGATATTTTTCCACATGAAGGCGATGACCTCCTATTCGTGTATTTGTGCGTACGCACCTGCTTCCACCCACTTAGAGAAATAGTCAGTTAAAACTAGCAAATATCGTACCTTTCCCCGCCCTGTGGGTAGTGGGCCGACTGTCTATTCCCCATTTGATGAAAGGCCATGGGGAGTGAGTGAATGGAGGGGTTCTCCTGGTTGGTGTATCATGGGGTCATACTTTTGGCATTATTCGCACCAGCGAACGTATTCCACCACCTCTTTCTTCATGGCGGGCCAGTAGTAGCCGACCTATATGATGCATCGTACGAGGGCATAGTTGCCTATATGCACACTGCAGTGGCCCTCGTGCTCTTTTTAGAGTACTGTACTCATTTGATGCGGCCCTAGGCACTTGGCCAAGGGTCTGCTAAACATCTTTTTGTAGAGGTCGTTATTTAGCAAGCAATACCCGACGACTTGCACGCAGAGTTTCTTTGCCTCTTTCTTATCGAGTGGTAGCGTTCTGTCCTGCAGATAGGAGACAAATTGGTTGTTCCAGTCCCAAGTCAAGTTTAAAGAGGATACCTCAGTGTGATCAATGGCTGAATGGAGGAGGGTGACTATGCTTTCTTTGTTAAGGTTTTTAGTGGCTGCGACCAGCTTTGCTAGGCCGTCTGCTTCGATATTCTGTGCTCTTGGAATTTTCTCGAAGAAGAATTCGTCAAACACAACCATTAATCTATGGATTTTTGATTGGTATTTTTGCAACATTTGTTCTTTGAACTGGTAAGTCCCAATGACTTGGTTTACCACGAGTTGAAAGTCGCATTGGAGGACGATTTGACGAGCCCCATATTTGATGGCTAGTTTCATACTTGCAATAACAGCCTCATACTTGGCCTCGTTGTTAGTCAATTCAGGGCATCATATGGACTGGCAAATTACTTCGCCCATGAGGACCTCAAAGATGAGTCCTAGTACCGATCCCGATGCATTGGCAGCGCCATCGGTATAGAGAACCCATAGGCTATTTTTGGAGGAAGCATGCTATGCCTCAAGTTCTACCTTCGGTAGGATTTCTGCTTTGAAGTCGGCTATAAAATCGGCCAGAACTTGCGACTTGATGGCGGTCCTTGGAAGGTATGAAATGTCGTGCTCACTAAGCTCAATGGCTCATCTGGCAAGCAGGCACGATAATTTAGGCTTGTGTAAGACGCTCCTAAATGGGAAGGCCGTTACCACTTTTATGGGGTGGCATTGAAAATAGGGTCGTGCTTTCGTGAAGATACTACCAGTCCATTGCCAATCTCTCGAGGTGTGGGTACTATCTTTTGGCGTCCACTAAGTTTTTGCTAATGTAATAGATAGGAGATTGTGTACCTTTGTTTTTGCGGACGAGGACGGAGCTAATGGCGACCTCAGATACGACCAGATACACCAATAGGGGTTTTCCTGGGCTCGCTTTGACCAGCAGAGGCAGGGAGGATAGGTACGACTTCAGCTTCCTCAAGGCTTCGACGCACCCCTCGTTCCACTATAGCCCTTGGTCTTTTTTCAACACATGAAAAACTTATGACACCTGTCGGAGGACCGTGAAATGAATCTAGATAGGGCGACTATACGGGGCGTCAGCTTCTGCACTTGTTTTTTCCTGCTTAACACAAGGGATTGCGTCTATTGCCTTGATCTGGTCTTGGTTGACCTCAATACCTCATTATGATACGAGGAATCGTAAGAACTTTCCTGAGGCCATACCGAAGGCACATTTCTCGAGGTTTAACTTCATCCCGTACCTCCTTAATATTTCGAAAGCTTCATTCAGGTGGTCGATGTGGTCTTCTTTCTTTTACGACCTTACTAGCATATCATCGATATAGACTTCCATAGTCTTGCCGAGTTGTTCTTTGAACATCTTGGTGACCAACCTCTGGTACGTGGCTCCCGCATTTTTTAGCCCGAAGGGCATTACCTTGTAATAGTATGTTCCTTGGTGAGTGATGAAAGTCATTTTCTCTTGGTCCTCCTGGGCCATCATGATCTGATTGTAGCTGGAGTAAGCGTCTAAGAAGCTTAGCATCTCGAGCCCTACGATTGCGCCTATCAGTTGGCCGATATGGGGCAGTGGGAGCGAGTCTTTTGGGCCCGCCTTGTTCAAGTCGGTGAAGTCTACACATATTCTCCACTTCCCATTTTTCTTTTTGACCATGACGATATTGGTGACCCATTGAGGGTACTTTGATTCCATGATGGAGCCGCTGGCAGAAGTTATTCTACTTCTTCGGTGACCGCTTCGTTGATAGCAGCGTTGAATCTTCTTCTCATTTGTCGTACATGCAGGTGTAATTGGTCAACATTCATCTTGTGAGTGGCGATGTCTCGAGGGATTCCTGGCATGTCTGAATGGGAAAAAGCAAAAAGATCCGCATGGTTAGTAAGAAATTCACGGTACTTACTTGGATTAGAAAGGCCGTGCCATATGTAGGCTTTCTTTGTAGGATCGACATTGTCTATTTGGACGAGGTCGAGATCCTCAACCGTGGCCTTTCATACCTCCACGATGTCGGGGTCTACTATGGCGTCTGTTGTTGGGTCGACCTTAGTCCCCGACATAGCTGATTGCTATGCTTCCGCGCTAGCCCCTTTGAGTTGTTTGGTGTGGGCACGGTGCAAGGATCGCCTTGAATGATGAATACTCCCCATAGGGTGGGAATTTAATTATTTGATAGAAGCTTGACGGGACTAATCTAATGGCGTGCATTCATGGGCGTCCGATAATGGCATTGTATGCCATTTCCTAGTTCATCACGTAGAAAGTCATTTCCAGCGTGACCCCTCCTTGTAGGACGGGCAGTGTTATCTCCCCAGAGGTTTGTTCTACTGCATTGTTGAACCAGTTAGTGTCATGCAGCGCGATATTATTTTATCCTCAAGTCCCATTAATACGAGGACCCTTGGGTGGATAATACAGGCGCTACTACCATCATCAACCATGATTCTTTTAAAATATGTATCTGCGATGTGCAAAGTAATAACTAAAGTATCGTTACAAGGGAAAGACAAACCATCAGAGTTATCGAAGGTGATACTATCTTCGAGGTCGTCATACCGTTCGTGGGTGATGGTTTGCTTCAGTTTATGCGTAGTGGTGAATTTGACATGATTAATCTCCGAGTCGTCGCCATCACCGATGATCATGTTGATGGTACGTGTTGGTGAAGGTGGCTTTGGTGACTCGTGGGGTTGTTCCCCTCCACGCGCAAAGTTGATTTTTCGTTTGTCACTGAGTAGTTCCCTCAGGAATCCTTGGTTCAACATCATGACCAACTCTTGCTGTAGGCCTATGCAGTCCTCGGTTTTGTGCCCTCGTTCCGGGTGAAACTCGCACAGGGCATTTGATTTTCTAGTGGCGGGATCTGATTTCATCTTCTCGAGCCACTGTACTTTGGTCCCCAGCTTCTCCAGTGCGTATTCTATCTCTGAAGGGGACACACAAAAGTTATGTGCAGATAATAAAGGAGGCATACCTCTGCCATTTAGTAGTGGGGCGACATGTCTCTGTAGTGCGTCTACGTGCCTTGGTGGCGTTGGATGAGAAGATTTGATTTAGGGTTGGTTCCTCTCCCTATTGGGACGTGGGACTTGTTCCCGTCGTGCTTCATTGCTTTGGTCCCTCCTGATTTCTAGGTGTATTATTGTTAAACATTGGGTCGTCCCGCTGAGGTCGTCCTCATCCGCACGTACCTCAGCGCAGTAGGAATTGTGGATTTCTTCCCACGTGGTGGGAGGATAGTTCATGAGACGACTTAGTAGTTTTTTGGTTGCCCTTTAACCGTCCTTCTTAACCCATTCTGAAAAGCAGCGACCACCATGCCTTCCGACACGTTTGGTAGGCTCATCATTACTCTGTTAAATCTGGCTAGGAAGTCCCTGAGTCCTTCTCCTGTGGTTTGCCGAACAGCGAAGATGTCATTGACTCTTGCTTCTTCTTTCTTTGCTCTTGCATGGGCGGTAACAAACTTGTCCGCCATTTCCTCTAACGTATAAATGATCTTAGCCAGTAGCTAGGAGTACCAGGTTAGTGCTCCTCCTATCAGTGTTTCGCCAAACTTCTTTAGCAACATGGATAGTACCTATTCTTTTGACAGGTTGTTACCTTTTACAGTCTTGACTTAGTGGATCAGGTGGACCTCGGGATCTGTAGTTCCGACGTACACTCTTAAATAAGGAGTCATTTTGAAGGTTTTTGGATGGATTATGGTGCGACCTCTTTCGTGAAAGGTTGTTCAACAAACCTCCCCACGTCACGCTTTGGCAGCAGCTTGGGAACACCGTGGATATTATCTACCCTCTCCTGGTGTTCCTTCATCTGGTCACGAAGTGACTTGTTTTTGTTTTTCATTTCCTCCATCTTCTTGAGGATGGCTGTGAGCGTACAACCATTGGCCTGAGTATCGATGAGCACATTGTTTTCTCGTACGATCTCGGATTCGCCTTCAGCTGCCGCAAGGTCCACTATTGGCATGCATCTGACGTTGTTTTGGTTGACTTTTCAACCAAGTCACTTAGAGTACTCATTAACCGTTCTTCCAGTAAATTCTTGACCTTTGAGGGTGCTTCTTTTGTTGCAGATGTAGAACCCTCCTTTTATCATGAGATCCCCAGATCTTCAGGTGTGGGAGGTGGGATATCCCCATTCAATATGGTGTTAGGGGTTGCATTCAAGACATCCTCCACACCGGCTTCGTCGAGAGGACCCATGATGTCGGTTCTGACATTTGCTATCACTTTCATTCTTGCATTGTTGTGAGCTATCTTTTGTTTGTGTGTTGTAGATGAGGGTTTTCGATAGTTCTTTAGGTGCAAACTACGGTTTTGATTCTTGAAATTCCAATAGAAGATGCCGAATTGTTTGGCTCAAAAGTTATTTATGTACTTTACAAGCTTAAAAGCAATAAAAAATTTACAAGGGTAAATCGTAATCAAGTGTAATGAGACTTAGAGATGGTTATAGTGAGATTAACTTCGTAGATCTGATAATGTAAAGAAATAACAAGAGCTTGAGAGCTAGAGAGAGAAAGAGAGAGTAAGAGAGTTGTACTCTTTAGAATAACACACATGTCCTCATTACAATATGAATGTCTCCTTTATATAGTAGGAGACCTTCCTCGAAATAATTAAAGGAAAAGTACAAAGGTAGGTGGTTTCTTCTTACTGAAGAAGTAAGACCCTAAACGACGTCGCCTTTGTTTTATTGGCTGGGCGATGCCCTCACTCAGGTCGACCTTACCGTAATAGACGTACCCACTTGGTGTAGGGATGTTAGAGCTAAATTTTACCCAATACAAAAATGATAAAAATTTTATTTGCAGGCAATCACCTAATATCTAAATTTAATATAATTAGATATTCTTTTAAATTATTTTTTTTGATGAAGCTTTTTTCTTATCTTCAGAAATGACAAGACAAAATAATTGCTTACTAGTACTTTTTTCTGAAATGTGAGAGCCACCATTAAATATTTACTATTTCTAATCAATTTCCTATCATGTGGCTGTTAGTTTTGAATAGATCCCTTTATCTTCTTTATCTCCCTTCTTTCTAGTCTTGATATACCTTACTTAGAATGCAATATATGGCTTATATACATCCAATATACAAAATGGTTGTATCTCGCACACAAAAAGTTAAGGAAAATTTCCCACAAAACTACGATAAAAACAGTGAACTTAAAGCCTTTGATGACACAAAAGTCGGTGTTAAAGGCCTCGTTGATGCTGGAATTACTGAAGCACCTCAGATATTCATCCATCCAGAGGGTTCGGGGAAGTACCCGAGCCTTGAGGATAAACAATTTATTTTTCTGTTGATAGACCTTGAAAACATGAACAATGATCCTGTCAAGCACAAAGACATGGTTAATCAAATTAGAGATGCATCAGAAACATGTGTGTTTTTCCAAGTGATCATTCACGGTATTCCTGTGTCCGTCCTGGACGAAATGTTGCACGGAGCACGTCGTTTCTTCAAGCAAGATATCGAAATTAAAAAGCAATATTACCATAGAGATTATGCATAGAGGGTGGTTTATAATAGCAATTTTGATCTGTATAGTCCTAAAGCTATATTAGTAAATTGGAGAAACTCACTTTATTCCACAATGGGTCCTGATCCTCTTAACCCTAAGGAGTTGCCTGAGGCATGCAAGTATACATTTTTTTGTCAGAAGGGAAATGACTAGTTGTTTCAGTCCATAAGTAAGAAAGTACAAAAATTAGTCATTTCATTAAAGTATTATCAACATTAGAAAATTAGCTATTTGTAGCAAAAAAATGTCATCTCTCGCGCAGCCTTAGCCCTCGTCACTGGCCAAGTTGAAGCGTTCAACATCGGCCTACCACCTCTTTTTTTCAAGGTTGGGCTTGTTCAATTGAAGCTAATGCTATGCTGCCCTTTGCAACTTTTTTCTTTCTTTTGGGTGAGTGTTGTTGGATACTAAGGAGTTTAAATTTCAATTTTTGTATAATTTGGCAGAGTTTTGAGGTGGTTTGACTAAAAAATTCGAAATATATGATTGATACATTTGTGGCTGAAGAATTTTGAAACTTGATTTTGACAACGAATTTCGATACTAAATAGTCCAAATAACCTCCAATCTTCCTCAAACTTTGTATATCGCCCCAATAACCGAGGTATGGCTATGCGAAAGGTTACACTTGAAGTACCTGCTACCCATAGCCTATTAAGGAAGACTGGTGGAGCTAATGTTTGGCTCGAGCCTCTCATTGGGGATGTGGAGAGAATGAAGATGCAGAGCCACATCTGTTATATCTTAATGAATGACATAGTTCACTCAACACTGAAGGTAACTTACTTAAACTTGAGTGTTTGCTTTTCCTTGATTTTGAGTTCTTATTTCTGTTCCTTATGTTTGTAGGAAAACATGATTGGAACTGAGTTAATGGGGAGGATCCCTATTTTGGAGAAAAATGCACGTGAGTCTGCTAAGGCTGTTGCTGATGCTAAGAGAATATCTGAAGAAGCACAGCTTGAGGCTCAAAATTGGAAGGAACAATTCGAAGGTGCTTTAGGGAGCACTGAAGAGTTGAAGTCTACTAAATTTCAATTGGAACAGCAGAATCGAGCTTTATCCTCGAAGTTAGGGATTGACACGGTTTCCACGAGCCAAGTAAGAAAGGATAAAGAGATTTTGAAGGATTCTTTGTCAAAGGCTAATGAATAAATCAAAGAACTCAAAGAACTAATGGAGAAAAAAGAAGAACATGCCAAGGAATTAGTGCAGACTTTGAACCAGACTCGGGCTAATTTGAAGATTTCTTCATATAAGGTTCATGTATTGGATAGTTCCTGTGCCAACCTTTAAACTTCCCTTGATTCCCACCTAGCTAAGCAAGAAACAATGAAGAACACCCTTGCTACGTGGGGAAGGAATTATGAAAACCTGGAGAAGGATTACAATTCTTTAGCAGAGAATTTCAATTATGAGGTTAATTGGGCTTTCTTGAAATCTCGTCGTGATGCTTTGATGGAGGCTTCTCAAGAAAATTTTGACTTGCAATCTGAGTTGGCCAAAGTTTTAGACATGATTGAGAAGAATGATCAACCTATTGAAATTCCTTCTCCTGACCAAGTAATTGACATTTCCTCTCAGACAATTGGAACTCACGGGGTTGAAGAGCCTTTGAACTTAGAGTCAAACTACTGAAGTTGTTGAAGTTACGATTCCAGCGACCGGGGGGTAATTTATCTATAGCACAATCCTTGGGAATGAAAATCCCCGTGAGTATTGCTTCCCTCGAGAATGTTGATACTTCAAATTCAGCTGAGACTGCTTCTGTTGCTGCTCCTTTAGAAGTTTCTACCGAGCCTAGTGAGGCTGCGACTTCTAATGTTCCAACTTCCTTAGTGACCAGTGAAAATGTTTAACCTTGCATCTTTTTTTTTGTTTGTTTTTGACGATGTAAATTCTTTTATGAAGTCCCCAGTTTCTATAATGGGGCATTTGTTTTGAAAAACAAATGTATTGTAATAGCTAAGTTTTTCCCTTTGCTTTTTATGTTAAAAAGTTTGTATAATACTTCTTTATTTTATCCTTGTCTATTAACTTTATTCTAGACTTTTACAGAATAATTTTCTATTTACCCTATTCTTTCCTATTTTTCTTTTTAGGACTTATAGAATAAGTTAGCATTTTTATCTTTTCAGAAAATGCGTTCATGATTCTTCTCATGCTTATCATCATGAGGAAAATAAAAGAGGGCCCTTTTATTTATCGAAACTTAATGAAGAAGACATTTCAACTTCATAATGGTGTTACCATACGATGAAAGAAATAGGAACATACATGTTTTGTATAAAATAACTTTTGACAAGTTTTTATTCATGAACTTTGATAAGTTTCTTGAGTATTACATGTATTGAAGTACATCTACTACCTTCTCGTAACTATTTTCTTTTAACAGATTTATAAAATAGACAAGGTTTTCCATAACCTATTTTTAATACATAGTCATGACCCTATATTTTCATACTAGAAAGGGTTTGAGAGGTGACTCCATTGTTCTTATGGGAAAGAACACTACAATGAGTGCTTTTGTCCTTTACTTCGTGATTTTTGCTTGCCACTTGACCTTTTGCAGCTTGATTTTTCTTTTTAAATCTTGCTCACATCTTGCTCACTTGTATTTGTTTTTCTGCACTCATATTCATTCTTCTGCACAGACTCTTGTGTACATACTATAGTCCTCCAAGTGTTTGAGTGGTGAAGTATATAGCCTCGAACAGGACTCGGGGATGCGATTATAGATGAAGATTGCCTAACTTGTGTGTATTTCCATCAAAGTAATGTAACCATGGGCTAGAAATTTAAGAGTATTCCATTTTAACGTGCAGGTCGTGACTCATCATTTGGCACGAGTTAGGGTTTTTTCCTAGCATCTAAAACCGTTAGTATAATTTTAACAAAACAAAATAAAAAATTTAACATGGTGATTCCTGACTGTTGGTACTTCCTTAGAAGTATTACCTCTTAAATGGACGTCATTCCAATGTGAAGGTAAACTTTGCCATCCATTGTCTCTAGCTCGTACGCTCCTTTCCTCACGAACTCTATAAGATCCTTCCCACGTTGGACTTAGATTTCCTAAATTAGCTGATTTCGTAGACTGGAACACTTTTTTCAACACGAAGTTCCCAATTTTAAAAAACTTGAGGCGTGCTTTCCTATTAATATCGCTCAACTACTTGCTTTTGAGCTGCCATCCTTATCAATGCGGCTTCTCTTCTCCTTTCAAGTAAATCAAGATTTACACGTAACTATTCGTTGTTCGAGTTTTCCTATGCTTGAACATGTCCTGTACTAGGTTCAGCTATCTCAACTGGAATCAAAGCTTCCGCACCATAAACCATTGAAAATGGTGTTTCTCCTGTACTTGTTTTTGCCGTTGTTCGATATGCCCATAATACCGCTGGTAATACTTCAGGCCAATTGCCTTTTGACTCTTGTAACCTTTTCTATAGGTTGTTTATATTACTTTGTTTGTAGACTCTGCTTGCCCATTACCTATTGGATGATACGATGTCGATGTAATTCTTTTGATTTGCCAACTTTGAAAGAATTCTATAACTTGAGCTCCTATAAATTGTGGTCCACTATCACACACGATCTCTTTTGGAACACCAAAGCGGAAAATTATAGTTCTTCAAATAAAGTCCTTAACTTCTTTCTCTCGTACCTTTTTAAACGCTCCTGCTTCTACCCATTTAGTGAAATAAATAGTAAGTACGGGTAGAAACTTTACCTGACCTTTTTCCTCGGGTAATGGTCCTACGATGTCCATTCTCCATTTCATGAAGGGCCACAGAGCTATGACATGATGTAATAACTTAGCTGGTCTGTGCATCTTATTCCCATACCTTTGAAATTTGTCACACTTAGATATGAATAGTAGTATCCTGCTCGAATCAATGTCTTTACAATTGATCTGCCTCTCGCATGATTTCCACAATGTCCCTCGTGTATTTCTCTCATCAGGTATTCTGTTTGAGAAGGTCCGAGAAACCTGGCTAATGGTCCACCAAACATTTTACGGTAAAGGTTCCCTTGATATAGGCAATAACGAGCGGCTTTCTTTCTTAGTGCATGAGCCTTCACCTTGTCTTCAGGTACGATTCCGTGCTGCAAAAAAATACGATTTCGTTTCACCAATCCCAAGTTAAATGACTAAAGTTTACCTCATTTCTATCAGATTCAAGAACGGAGTGGAACAAATGTATGATTGAAGCATTCACATCTTTCTCTATATCTGCTACAGATGCGAGTTGGCCAAAGCATCCTCTTCAAAATTCTCTTCTCTTGGGATTTGAATCACTTTCCAAGTTTGGAAATGTCTTATTAATTCCCGTACCTTTTCGAGATACCCTTGCATTCGAGTTTCTCTAGCCACGTAAGTCACCAACATTTGAATTACTACGAGTTGTGAGTTGCTTTTGCTTACGATTTGCATGATACTAAGTTATAATGCTAACTCTAAACCTGCAATCACAACTTCTTACTCTGCTTCATTATTAGTTACAGGGTGACATTTCATAGCTTGTCTAATTGTTTCACCCATAGGTGGTATAAGAACAATTACTAAGCTTGGACACTTTACATGAGATGAAACATCAGTAAATAATAGCCAAGTCCCCGGATTAGCACCATTAAAAACTTGTAATTCTCTCTCTGCTTCTAAATGCATGCCTTAACTAAAATCAGCTACAAAATCGGCGAGTACTTGTGATTTAATAGCAGTTCGAGGTTGGTAAATTATTTCTTATTCACTTAGTTATATAGCCCATTTTCTAATCTTCCTGATAGTTCATGTTTATGCAAGATATTTCGTAATGGAAAAGCTGTAACAACAACAATATGATGGCATTGGAAATAAGGTCGTAGTTTTCTAGATGCCATGATAAGAACTAATGCTTATTTTTCTAGTTGTGGATACCTTGTATTTGCATCTAATAGAGTTTTACTCACATAATAAATTGGAGATTGCTTACCTTGGTCCTCACGAACTAAGAAGGCACTTACCGCTACTTCTGAAACTGCTAAATAGATGAGAAGATTTTCACCTTCCTTAGGTTTTGCCAGTAAAGGAGGATTTGATAAATAAACTTTCAAATCTTTTAATGCTTGTTGACAATCTTCATTCCACTCGAAATGATCTTTCTTTTTGAGCGCAGAGAAAAATTTGAAGCATTTTTCTGAAGATTTTGAAATAAATCTTCCTAGGGCCGCTAACCTCCAGTTAATCTCTAAACTTCCTTTTTACTAGTAAGGACATCAGGTATTTCTTCAATTTCTTTAATCCGGGAAGTATTTACTTCAATGCCACTGTTAGAAACAAGAAAACCTGAAGCAACTCTGAATGGACATTTTGCAGGATTGAGTTTCATATTGAATTTTTGCAAGATTTCAAAAGTTACAGTTAAATGGGAAATATGGTCATGGGAATGCTGGGTTTTGACAAGCATATCGTCTATATATACCTCCATAGTTTTTCCCAAATGTTCTTGAAACATTTTGGTGACTAACCTTTGAGAGGTTGCTCCAGCATTTTTTAGACCGAAGGGAATTACTTTGTAACAATAAGTCCTTCGGTCAGTGATAAAAGAAGTTTTTCCCTCATCACTGTGGTCCATTTTAATTTGATTGTACCCCGAGTATGCATCTAAAAAACCTAAAAGTTCATGACCAGCGGTTGCATCAATCAACTGATCTATATGGGCTTTGTTTAAATCAGTATAATCTACACAAACCCACCACTTACCGTTCAGGTACGACCACCGTGTTATCTAACCAATCAGGATATTTTATCTCACGAATTGACTCAATTTTCAACAACTTTTTGACCTCATCCTGGATTACTTGATTTTGAAAGCTCCTTACTTTCTTTTTTTTTTCTTCTTAATTGGAGTAAAAGATGGGTCTTCATTAAGCTTATGAGTTATCACATCCGGTGGAATACCTGTCATATCAGCATGGGACCAGGCAAAACATTCTACATTAGTTTTTAAAAATTCAACTAACATACCTCGCATGTCGAGATTTAGATTGGTCCTACGTAAACGTTTTTCTCTAGCTATTGTTCAAATAACACCACATCCTCGAGTTCTTCTATTGTCGTTTTGATGTTCTCATTTTCTTCAGGTTCTTGAATTACATCGGGCCTTGAATCTAAATCTGTCTTTTCAATTGATGTTTGGTTGCTGACGCCTTCAACTGTTTCCAGTAATTGTTATTTCTCTTTACTCGCGATGCTCGTATCTGTTATTGTATTGATACTCTTGGCTATTTGTTGATTCTCTCGAATTTGACATATTCCCCAGGGTGATAGAAATTTAATGGCTTGATGTAAGGTTGATAGAACAACATTCATATCATGGACCCATGGTCTCCCCATAATTATATTGTATGCCATTTCCATGTCAACTACCTGAAACTTAGTTTCTTTAATAACACCTGTAGCATAAGTCGTCAGAGTTACCTCACCTTTTGTTACCACACTTGAATTGTCGAAGCCTGACAAAGCATGCACCTTTGGTATCATTTTATCTTCAGCTTGCATTTCCCGCAACACTCATAGTAGAATGATGTTTATAGAACTTCCTGGATCTATCAAAACTCTTTTTACATTAGTGTCATGTATAATTAAAGATATTTCCAGAGCGTCGTTATGATGTGGTCACTCCTTCTGTATCTGCATCATCGAAGCTTATACTCTCATGTTCTATGGTTTGCCGTACTCGCTTGCCGTGTGTGATCGACATTTTGGAAACTTTGTTTGAAGTCGTGTACGTTAATCCGCATATATCATCCCCTCCATTGATGAAATTTACTGTTCTCTTAGGTGAAGGTGGTTTCAGTGGCTCCTGCCTATTTTTCATGTAGGCTTGCTTTCCCTTTTCACTAAATAGCTCCGTGAGATATCCTTGCTCCAATAAATGATCTACTTCATTCTGTAGAAATCTGCATTCTGATGTTCTATGTCCGTGATTGTTGTGAAATTCGCACCAATGCTCTGGGGTTACGTCTATTTGGATTTGACCGCATCTCTTTCGGGCACCGTACCTCATCTCCCATACTCCTTAGAACAACGATGAGCTCGGAGTTAGTTACATTGAAACTATGACCAGCAAATCGTGCCATTAAATTCCGATCATCATCTCGTGACTCTTGGTTGTTTCGATCGCCTTTGAACCTGGATGAAGATCCGGTTCCCCCGTCTCTCGACCTTTGATCATAATGTTGATTGTTTTGCCTAGAACGTGGGTATTTTCCTGCAGGCTCCATATATGGATCGTACCTGTTCTTACCTGAACTTTTTTCGGCTTCAGATCTTCTGTACCCGCTCCTTTCTTCTCGTTGATGTTGAGATAGAGTATCTTCTTCAATTCTGAGCTTCGTACTGTACCTGTTATAAACATCGTTCCAAGTAGTTGCGGGAAATTCACGAAGGTTTTCTTTAAGTCTTCTCGTGGCTTATGAACTTTTGTCATTCAAATTACTTGCAAAAGCTATTGCTACCCAATTATCCGGTATACGAGGTAACATCATTCTTTCACGTTGGAATCTATCAACGAAATCTCTGAGCAATTCAGAGTTCCCTTGCTTGAATTTGAAGTTATCATCCATTCTTTTTTCAATTTTCTGAGCTCCCGAGTGTGCTTTTATAAAAGAATCTGCAAGCTCAGCAAAAGAATTTATAGAATTTTCAGGTAACCGAGAATACCAGGTTAATGCACCCTTGGTGAGCGTCTCCCCAAACTTTTAAGCCAACACTGACTCAATTTCTTGTTTGGTCAAATCGTTCCCTTTCACTCATGTTGTAAATGCAATTACATGGACACGTGGGTCTGTTGTACCATCATATTTTGGGATATCAGGCATTTTGATTTTTTTGGAATTGGTAGTGGAGCAGCGCTTGGTTTCCAAGGTTGTTTCGAGTATTTATCCACATCCACTTCTTTTATCACAGGTAAAACTCCAGGGATTTGCTCGATACGCTCGTTCTGCTCCTTGAGTTGTTTCTGCAAGGTTAGTACCAAATTTTGAAGATGGGAATTACCTGCATTACCTGGTTCTCCTTCTTGAGAATCACTGGGAGTTGCTCCATTGCCTGAAGTAACTAGACCTGAGCGAGGGTTTTCCAACGTATTGTTGTTTGGCGGTACTGGCGCAGCAGGCAATCGATTAACTAAAACTTGCAAGGCTTTGTCAATTCTTGAGTCGATTATTTTCTTTAAAAGTTCATCTCTTGTTTCAACTCCTCCGTCAACATGTTCAGACATATCATTTGGAGTTCCTTCACGAGATCCGCGTGGAGAAGCTTGAGGGTTAACATTGTTGAATTCATCATCATCCACTTGGTGAATCTGATTTTCTTGGTTATTGTTGTCGTTGTTGTTCGACATATTGGCAATATGTTAATGTTATTTTAGCAAGAATGCATTATCAGATTCCCGGTAACGGAACCAATTTGTTTAACCAAAAAATATGATTTGGTCAAAGCTCAAATTTAGAGAAAAGAAATCGGGTTACTAATAATCTAGAGACCAAAATAATAGGCTTTCAGAGAGTAAATATAAAGCAGTAAGAGTTTGATATTTCAGTATGATGTCAAGAATATTTTATGTGTTTACAAATGATGAAACTTCCTCCTTTTATAACTGATAAGGAGTAACGTATTGATCTAAATAATAAAGAGCATTTAATTAGATGTCATATAATCATTGCTATTAAATACTGATTAATTGACGTATCAGGTATTTAATGATGAACGTAGACTACTTTTTGTCATCAGATTCTTGTCTTCAGTGCCCTTTTTATCCGTTGATATTAAATGACTTGAATAGACACGAGACTCGTATCTAAGATTCTCTCTCGTGTCTGTTTTCTTTTCTTCTCCCGTGCCTGTTGTCTTTCGTGTATTTTAATCATTTTTTACTCTTTGACTGATTGACCAGTCCACGTGTCACGACACGTTATCTTTAATTCAAATCCAGTTTTTCCCAATACATCATCGAACTAATGAACGGACTGCAATGCAAGTACTAGTTGAAAACAATGGGATCAGTTGAATACACCGATGCCATGCACCCTAAATCTTCCTCTACTTCTTAACCTTTTCTTTTCCATACAAGTCTCTTTAATCAATTTTAATGGATCATAATCAACTTAAAATTTTGTTTAAACTTTGAATTTTCAGCTCATAACAAACGACAAGTACAAAAGTGTAGAGCATAGAGCATTGTCAAAGAAAGTTGGCCCAAAAATATCTGTAGCAAGCTTCTTCAGTTCAGGGGCCATTGCCATGTTCCAGATTGTACGGTCCAATTGAGGAGTTGTTATCAGAAGATAATCCTCCAAAATATCGCGCAACTACATTGAAGGAATTCTATGATTTTTTCAGCAAGAAAGGGCTTGATGGAACTTCCAATCTCAGAATCTAAACTTGGTTATGGAGTTGAAAACTTAGGGGTCCTTTGGTTCACATTATAGTTATGCTGGGGTTGTAATGCAAGAATGGTTTTTACAATTAATAATAAAAAATGATTGTGTTGCGATGAATAATAAAGTAAAATTGTTATGCAATGAATAATAATGATAAAAGGTATGCATATATTACTTATTTAGTCATTCAAATGGTAATTTTTCTTAATCCCTCAAACTAATCACTGTATTATTTTTTTGGGTTGGGGGGTGTTGGTAACTCTTTTTGATTTGACTATTGAGGAAATAGCCTATATGTGAACTTTAAGTAGAAAAGATGGGATATTAATGTTATAGACAGCAACAGTCCGAAACTTAAATGATGCTTTTTCTGGATAAAAAGCATATATTTAGTGTTAAAAAACGTTATACAAATAGGTAATTCACATTACTATATAGTACTACGAATTACCTTAAAGAAAATTTTGTCATTAAAACAATTTGCAGTATAGACTATAAATTATTAAAAAAAAAAGATAAAATTTAACTTAATTGCAGTACTGTACTGCGATTTCTATCCAGCCATGTTTATACTATATTCCCACCTTTTTCACGGTGCTCTAGATTTAAGTTGACCTATTTTTTGACCTACCATTTATTTTATGATTGAAGGTAGTCTTTCGTTTCTCTCGTTTTTGAATGATTTTTTATTCTTTTTACTTGGACGGATTACCTATAATTAAATATATTTTATTATATTATAATAATTTTAGTTCATTAAGATTATAAATGGAATAATTCTTTTATGTTTGTAACAAAATATAATGTTATTTTTTATGATTATTATTTTAAGTATGTTCTCAAGTCTCACATACTGTAATTATCATTTTCTGAGTTATGATCTAAGCTAAATATAAAATTTATTGAAAGTATAAATATATATATATATATATATATATATATATATATATATATATATATATGTATATATCGTGGCATCTCTCAAATGTCAGGTTTGTAATTATATCTTTTCTTAGAGCTTTCCCCTTTTTATCAAAGAAAAAATAGTTCCCTGATGAAAATTAAACAGTCTCGTCTTTTTCCTATATTCCATCAGTAACACCCATCTGTCAAAATGGAAAAACCCCAACAGTCGCTTCTCCTTAAATTCCTTCCATAACATCACTCACTCTCCCCACTTAATTGCCATAAGTGTCTTTCTATTCAATCCTTGGTGTTTTAGTACTCTTTTTTTCCAATCGCTACAGAGGAGTTGTTTCTCTCAATTCTCAACGTAAATATGTTCTTTATGATTTTGGAACATAGTTATTCTCTTTCATGTTTGGTTTGTTTTCTCTGTGTTATACCTGTAAGATGAAGGTATCTCTATTTATCTATTCTCAATTTTTAATATTTAAGATTTTATCTATTTGTTATTCAACTTCTGAAATATTTCTCTAAATTATTAATTGTTGCTTATCGCAAGTTTTATTCTATGAAAAAAATAATATTAACAAAGCATGTTTATGTTGATGCCTATAAAGTGCTCGACAAAAAGCCCTATAGAGGTACAATTCAAACAGTTGCAGGAACAACCACTCAACAAATACAGGCCGGTAATTCTTTTGCACCTTGAGTAGCTGTGAGAATAAATGGAACAATGACCTTGAATAATTGTGATCGTTCAATTATACACTGTCTTTAAATGTTCATTACAGTTTAGTCATATGGAGTTTCAACTATTAGATTTTCAACTTCCTGTTAGTTCATAAATTCTTTTGATTATAAAAAATTCTTGTATATTTCTATTACTATTATATTTCCCTTTCTCTCGTATTATTTCCCGCTCCACTCTTTCATGCTTTGATTTACGAGCGACTAATTATGCATTTAACATACAAGCAACATTTTAATAATCAGAATACGGCTTTTTTGCAGCAGCATTGCATTGCTTAGGAAATCTATTTTTTTAATTTTCTCATATTCTTGCCTTTTTATCCAAGTATTCCTTCTCTTAATTATCATGTTGTTTATTCCTTTTTTGTGGTGCTTGACATTGAATTGTAGCATAAAATTAACTTATACTCTGATCAGTTTTTATACGGTTGAGGGAAATAGCGGAAATACCTCTCTATCGGCTATTGAAACGGTTAAAACTATTAAAATAAAGGTGACAATTAAAGTTGCAAAGCCAATAGTTTCTTTTCACACCCCACTTTAACCTTTGCTTTCAATCAACCCATCATAATTTCCCTCCACGATCCGGCAATATCAATCTAACTGGAAAAACCCTTGAATTTTTATGCTGTTAATTAACAGAATAAAGCTTGTGAAGAGAGCACTCAATGGCACGATGATATAAATTACATGCACTTACACTTGCAAAAGATGCAGTACCAGTATTTGGCAAATTTGAAGCAACAACTTGCTCTTCCTACCTTCAGTATCAATATTTGGCAAATTTGGAGATTTCTTCTAATCTTTTATCATTCAAGATTTGACCATACTAGTCTTTTTCTTCATCCTCTATTTTTAGGTTGTAACGACCTGACCCGTCGTCCCGTGAATTATCATCACATTTCTCCCGTTTTATGCTTTCATATGTTTCAATATATATAGTTGGAGAGTTTGAAGTAATTCAGATAGAGTTTGGATAGAAATGAGACAATTGGTCTTTTTATGAGAAGGTTAGTTTGGAAAAGTCAACCGAATGTTGACTTATGAGTTAGAGGGCTCGGAATGGATTTTCGATGATTCAACTAGTTTCGGATGGTGATTTTTGACTTGGAGCGAATCAGAATTGAATTTGGAGGTCCGGTATAGAATTAGGCTTGAATTGACTAAGTTAGAATTTTGGCGAAGTCTGGTTGATAGGTGAGATTTTGATCGGAGAGTTGGAATGAAATTCCGATAATTGTAGTAGTGTCCTTTGGTGATTTTGGATATGTGTGAAAATTTTCAGATTATTTGGAGGTGTTTAAATCAGGTTTTGGATCAAATGTAAGTTTCGAAAGTTTTAGTTTAACTTAGGCTTGAATCTGTAGAAATTAGATGATTTTGATGTTTATAATAGTGTTTTTATGTTGCGATCAAGTTTGAATGAAGTAATGGAACATATATGTACTTTTGGTTGAGGTCCCAAGGGCCTTGGGGTGATTTCAGATGACTAATGGAAATTTTTGAAGTTAAAAAGTACATCAGAAAATTGCAGTAGACTTTTGTTCTATGCGATCGCATGAACATCATTGCGATCACATAGAGGAATGAATGGGGGCTCAAAATTTGGTCTATGCGATCGCGTAAAGAGTGATGGGATTGCATAGGTTGGGAAGGCTGTTCTATGCGATCATATAGGCTTGAGTGCGATCGCATAAGAGAAAATTTAGGCTGTCAGAAATTGTTCATGCGATCGCAATAGTGGTGATGCGATCACATAGAGGAAATCACTGGGTGGACATAATGTTTTAAGGGTTATTTCACCCGCAACTTAAATATATTTTCCTCCATTGATAAGCAACTTGAGAAGCTTTTTGAGCGATTTGAAGCGTGTTTTCAGCGAGTATTGATTGGAGGTAAGTCTCTTAACTTAAAAGCACAATTTTTACGAAGATTCAACCCTTAATCTCATGAAATTGGGTAGAAATAGTGAAGAACTAGGGCTTGTTTTTTAGAAGCAATTTTTGGGGATTTGAAAGGTCCAACGGACTCCATTTTTGGTGAACTTTATATGTATAGACCCGTGGCGAGACGAGGAATCCAAAGAAGTGATTTTCAGAATTATTAGAGAAGAGGGCCCGGGGCTCGGGTTTTACCAACTTCATGAGTTTTTGCGTTTTTTGAATTATTTCGATTGAGCTATGTGTATTTGGCCTATAATATTTTTTTGTTGTGGTTTTGACAAGATTCGATTCTCGTAGAGGGAGATTCAAAGAAAAGGCATTGCAGACCAGTCTACGACTGGTTAGTGGTGAGTAGTTTGTATGGATGATGGCCTGAGGGTTTGAAACCCGGGTTTTGTCACATCTTGACGCTATGTTAGGGCGTGAATCGCACCCAATGGGAGGTGCAGGGTTGTAAATGATTAGGGATTGTGACGTGGTCTATCCCAAGAGCTGAATATAACTTATTGGCGTCTGATACGCACATTGTGTTATTGATAATTGAGCTAAATGTCATGTTTGGGAACTTGTGCCGATCTGTAGCATCCGTCTAGGATGAATATCATTGTGATAGTATGATTTGCAAAATCATTGATCTCAGTGCTGTGTTTAATCACTGTTATTAAATGCTAAGTCACCTTATTTCTGAAATTGACTAATTAAATTATATTAACCTAAATAATATAAAACTGGCAAGAATCAGATTGAATCTGTCATGTGACTTACATGCATACTGTGGACTGAGTATTGGGTCGGGCTGCACGCCGCACCGGTTATATATTGATATTGCGCTTGAGTTGTAAGAGCGCCTCCGGAGTCCGTACGCACCCCTAGTGAGCGCTGTCAACGATAAATAAATATGGATGGCATGCCGCAGCGTATTCATATGCATTGCATTGCATTTGTATTTGATATTTGAATGTTATATTTGATATTGTTTTTATGTTAGTTCGTAGCTAAGGAATAGGACTGCTAGATTTATCTTTGCTTTGTGGCATTTCGTAGATTTCTTACTTTCAGACCTTTTTCTATGTTTATTATTCACTAAGTCAGTAGTACTCACCCCTACTCCCTGCACCTTGTGTGCAGATTCAGGTACATTGGAGGCTTAGCTGACACTCATAGTCTCCAGAGATTCCCAGAGTCGTTGAGGTAGTTCATGATATTCGCAAGACCTGTCTGCTCTTCATTTTTCTAGTTTATTATTATTACATACATTCCATATTTTATTATTTCCATTAAGATATTATTATCCAGTTTTGTTTAGAGGCTCTAGAATCGTGATCCCAGATCTTATGGGAGTTTATCGGTTTCCATATTTGCCGTTATTACTCTATTATTATTATTTTTGGAGTATTATTCTAAAATTACTATAATATTCTTAAATTGTCGGTTTTGAGACTTAAATGTTAAGTTGGAAGTGATTATTGATTAGGCTTACCTAGCTTTAGGGCTGAGTATCATCACGACCGAGTTTGGGTCCTGACAAGTTGGTATCAGAGACTAGGTTACTAGGCCTCATAAGTCATGAGCCGGTTTAGTAGAGTCTTATTTATAGGTGTGTCGTACACCACACATATAACTAGGAGGCTACAAAACTTTTAGGAAACACCTCACTTTCTTGAAATACATATCGTGTGGTTTTATAACGTGAAGACTAAATTTTGGTATTCTACTCCCTCGCAGATGGCGGGGACCCGTGCAAATGAACATTGAGGACGACCACCAGTACCACCCACTAGAGGCCGTGGGAGTGGTAGTGGTGCTAGACAAGGCGGACCAACAGTGGCAGAACCTGCAGATCCACCAACTGCCCATGTCCAGGATCAGCCTCCAGCTGTAGATGCTCCAGCAGCACCTATTCAGGTACTGGCAGTGCCCATCTTGATTCCTGGTCTCCAATAGGCTTTGGCTCAGATTTTTTCCGTCTGTATTGGCCTAGCTCTGGCGGTTTCAGCCACTAAGCAGCTTCTACTTCTCATACCAGAGGTGGTCCTCAGACCCCCGATGCTCGCACTCCCGAGCAGGTTGTTCAGGGCTTACAGAAACCCGAGGTAGATCAAGTTCAGCCAGTTCTGCCAGTTCCTCCAGTTCAACAAGTTGCACCAGTTGTTCCAGTTGCGGCTATTGTACCTGCTCCGAATCATGTGGTTCCTGCTATGCCGGATGATGAGCAGCGTCGTTTGGAGAGGTTCGGTAGGCTCCAGCCTCCGACATTCAGTGGTGCTAAGGGCGAGGATGCCCAGGGTTTTTTGGATAAATGCCAGTATATGCTTCGTACTGCGGGTATTCTGGAGTCTAATGGTGTGGCTATTACCACCTTCCAGTTCACAAGAGCTGCATTTACTTGGTGGTAAGAGTTCGAGAGGTGTAGGCCTATTGGGGCACCGGCCCTCACTTGGCAGCAGTTCTCCACGGTATTTTTGGAGAAGTATGTGCCCCAGTCTCATAGAGAGGAGATGCGTCGTCAGTTCGAGTGGTTATCTCAAGGATATATGTCAGTGACTTAGTATGAGTTGCGGTTTACACAGCTGGCTAGGTATGCTATATGGATGATCCCGACAGATAGAGAGAGGATCAGGAGGTTTATAGATGGCCTCAATTAACCGATCCGTATATTGATGACTAGAGAGAGGGCTACAACAACTACATTTGAGGAGGTTGTTGATGCATCTCAACTGATTGAGATAAATCACCGTCGGGAGAGTGTGGAGAGGCAGGCCAAGAGGCCTTGAGGTTCAGGTAATTTCAGCGGCGCTCCGTCTAGGGGCCATTTCCAAAAGGGTAGAGGTCGTTCCTTCAGACCTCTTCAGTCCGGATGCATAGAGTCCAGTGGAGCCTCTTCAAGCGGGGGCCATCAGCAGAGTCAGCCTGCACTGAGAGATCTTCCAGCTCAGAGCAGGGTTCATCAGCAGCGAGGGGTTCTTATTAGTCCCCTTCTCCAGCTTCAGTTTGTTGCTATGATTGTAGTGAGTTAGGTCACATGAAGAGACAATGTCCTCGACCCCGCAGTAGGCAGTCTCAGCAGAGGGATGATCCCTCGTCTTCTGCATAGGTTTCTTCAGCTCCCACCCAGTCAGCTAGGTGTGGAGGCCAAATATTCAGATGTCGCCCCAGGGGTGAGGACTGTACTGGCATGGCTAGGCTCGTTTCTATGCCCCTCCAGATAGGAGAGACGCTATTGCCTCAGATGCAGTTATCACATGCATTATCTTAGTTTGCCATAGGAATGCTTCTATTTTATTCGATCCCGGATCCACCTATTCATATGTATCATCATATTTTTCTCATTATTTGGGTAAGACCCGTGGTTGTTTTGCCTTGCCCGTGCACGTATCTACCCCCGGTGGGTGATATTATTATTATTGTGGATCATGTGTACCAATCGTGTCTGGTGACTATTGGGGGTCTGGAGACCTAATTTGAAATGTTATTGTTAGGCATGGTAGATTTCTATGTGATTCTGGGTATGGATTGGCTATCTCCGTACCATGCTATTCTAGACTGTTATGCTAAGATAGTTACTTTAGCTATTTCGGGTATTCCGAGGATCGAGTGGCGAGGTGTGACTGATTATGTACCCAGGAGGGTGATTTCCTTCCTAAAAGCCCAACGAATGGTTGAAAATGGGTGTCTATCGTATTTAGCTTTAGTGAGGGATGTGGAAGCTGAGGCTCCTAGCCTTGATTCGGTTCCCGTGGTTAGGGATTTTTCCCTGAAGTGTTTCCAGGGGACTTGCCGGGCATGCCGCCGGAAAGGGACGTTGATTTTGGTATTGATCTGGTGCCGGGAACTTAGCCTATATCTATTCCTCCCTATTGTATGGCACCAACGGAGCTAAAGGAGTTGAAAGAATAGCTTCAGGAACTCCTAGATAAGGGATTCATTCACTCGAGTGTGTCACCTTAGGTGTACCAGTATTATTGGTAAAGAAGAAAGATGGCACAATGAGAATGTGCATTGACTACTTGCAGTTTAATAAGGTGACAGTGAAAAACAAGTACCCACTACCCCGTATTAAGGATTTATTTGATCAGCTTCAGGGAGCAAGGGTATTCTCTAAGATTGACCTTCGATCAGGCTATCACCAGTTGAAGATTAGGGATTCAGACATTATGAAGATGACTTTCAGGATGAGATATGGGCACTACAAGTTTCTAGTGATGTCTTTCGGGTTGACTAATGCCCCAACCGCGTTCATGCACTTGATGAATAGTGTATTTCGGCCTTATCTGGATTCTTTTTTGATCGTGTTTATTGATGATATTCTAGTGTATTCGCATAGTCAGGAGGAGTACACACGACATTTGAGGGTGGTCCTGCAGAGATTGAGAGAGGAGAAGCTTTATGCAAAGTTCTCAAAATATGAATTCTGGTTTTGTACTGTAGCTTTTCTAGGACATGTGGTGTCCAGTGATGGCATTCAGGTTGACCCAAAGAAGATTTAGCCGGTGCAGAGTTGGCCCAGACCATCCTCAGCTACTGAGGTTCGGAGTTTCTTTGGTTTGGCGGGTTATTACCGCAGGTTCATTCAGGGCTTTTCATCTATTGCCTCGCCATTGACGAAGTTGACTCAGAACAATGCTCCATTTGTGTGGTCAGATGAATACGAGGAGAGCTTCCAGAATGTCAAGTCAGTTTTGGGTTCTTACACGGTGTATTATGATTCTTGGAGAGTTGGGATTGGTTGTGTGTTGATGTAGGAGGGTAGAGTTATTGCGTATGCTTCTCGTCAGCCAAAGTCCCATGAGAAGAACTATCTTGTTCATGACTTAGAGTTAGCTGCACTTGTGCATGCCTTGAAGATTTGGAGGCATTATCTTTATGGTGTATCTTTTGAGGTATATATGGACCATCGCAGTCTTCAGCACTTGTTTAAACAGAAGGATCTTAATCTTAGATAGCGGAGATGGCTTGAGTTACTCAAAGACTATGATATTACCATTCTGTATCATCCCTGGAAGGCCAATATAGTGGCCGATGCTTTGATCCGGAAGGCTACATCATGAGTAGCATGGCGTACATTCAATTTGGGGAGAGCCCCTTGCGGTTGATGTTCAGGCCTTAGCCAATCAAATGGTGAGGTTAGACATTTCCGAGCCCAATCGGGTGTTGGCTAGTGTGGTTTCCTGATCTTCTTTGTATGACCGCAATAGAGAGCGGCACTATGATTACCGCACTTGTTTGTCCTAAAGAACATTGTTCAGCATGGTGATGCCATAGATGTGACCATTGGTGATGATGGTCTGTTGCGGATGCAGGGCCGGATGCCAAATAAGGATGGTCTCCGGGAGTTGATATTAGAGAAGGCTCACAGCTCGTAGTATTCGATTCATCCGGGTGCTGCGAAGATGTATCAGAATTTGAGACATCACTACTGGTGGAGGAGAATGAAAAAGGATAATGTGAATTATGTGGCTCGGTGTCTCAACTGTCAGCAAGTCAAATACAATCACCAGAGACCCGATGGTGCACTCCAGCGGATGCACATTCCAAAATGGAAATGGGAGAATATTACTATTGATTTTGTGAGTGGTCTTCCTCGTACCTCAAAGAAGTTTGATTCGGTTTGGGTGATTATGGATAGGCTGACCAAGTCTGTGCACTTCATCCTAGTATGTATTACCTATTCTGCGGAGAAGTTAGCAGATATTTTCATTTGGGAGATTGTACGGTTGCATGGGGTCCCGGTTTCCATTGTATCAGATAGGGGTACCATGTTCACTTCCCAGTTCTGAAGGACTTTTCATTAGTAGTTGGGCACACAAGTGCAGTTGATCACCGCATTTCATCCACAGACCGACGAGCATTCCGAGCGTACTATCCAAATATTGGAGGACATGTTGCGTGCCTATGCTATTGATTTTGGAGGTTCTTTGGTTGAATTCTTGCCACTCGCGAACTTTGCATATAGTAACACCTATTAATCCAGCATCCAGATGGCGCCGTATGAGGCCTTATATGGGAGATGGTGTAGATCTCTGGTTGGTTGGTTTGAGCCCGGTGAGGCTAGATTATTGGGGATAGAGTTAGTTCAAGATGCCTTAGAGAAGGTGAAAGTAATCCAGGAGAGACTTCATACAGCTCAGTCGCGTCAGAAGAGTTATGCAGACCGGAAGGCTCAAGATGTATCTTATGCTGTGGGCGAGAAGTTCTTGTAGAAGGTTTCTCCTATGAAAGGCGTTATGAGGTTTGGAAAGAAAGGGAAGCTGAGCCCAAGGTTAATTGGACCTTTTGAAATACTTAGGAGGATTGGGGAGGTGGCATATATGCTTGCATTGCCACCTAGCTTGTCGGGAGTTCACCCGGTGTTCCATGTTTCTATGCTCCGAAAGTATGTTGGGTATCCGTCTCATGTGTTAGACTTCAACACAATCCAGTTAGATGAAGACTTAACCTATGATGTGGAACCGGTGGCTATTTTGGGTTATCAGGTTCGAAAGTTGAGATCAAAGGACATAGCTTCAGTGAAGGTGCAGTAGAGAGGTCGGCCCGTGGAGGAAGCCACTTGGGAGACTGAGCAAGAGATGCACAACAAATATCCTCACTTGTTTGATACTCCAGGTATGTTTCCTGACCTACTCGAGGATGAGCATTTGTTTAAGTTAGGGAGGATGTAACGACCTGACTAGTTGTCCCGTGAACTATCGCCCCATTTTCCCCGTTTTATGCTTTCATATGTTTCAATATATGTATTTGGAGAGTTTGAAGTAATTCAGATGGAGTTTAGTAGAAATGAGATAATTGGTCTCTTTTTGAGAAGGTTAGTTTGGAAAAGTCAACCAAACTTTGACTTATGAATTTGAGGGCTTGGAATGGATTTCCGATGATTCGACCATTTCGGATGATGATTTGTGACTTAGGAGTGAAATCAGAACTTCATTTAGAGGTCCGGTGTAGAATTAGGCTTGAATTGGCTAAGTTAGAATTTTGGCGAAGACCGGTTGATAGGTGAGATTTTGATCCGAGGGTCGGAATGGAATTCCGATAATTGCAGTAGCTCTGTTAGGTGATTTTGGATATGTGTGCAAACTTCAGATCATTTGGAGGTGTTTAGGTGGGTTTTTGATCAAATGCAAGTTTCGGAAGTTTTCGTTTAACTTAGGCTTGAATCCGGGGAAATTGAATGATTTTTGATGTTTATGATAGTGTTTTTATGTTGTGAGCAAGTTTGAATGAAGTAATGGAACATATCTGTGCTCTTGGTTGAGATCACGAGGTCCTCGGGGTGATTTCGAATGGCTAACGAGAATTTTTGAAGTTAAAAAGTGCAACATACTTTTGTTCTATGCGATCGCATAGAGGATTCAAGGGGGGCTTAGAATTTGGTCTATGCGATCGCGTAAAGGGTGATGCAATCGCATAGGTTGGGAAGAATATTCTATGCGATCGCCTAGGCTACAATGCGATCGTATATGTGAAAATTTAGGCTGTCAGAAATTGTTATATGCGATCACAATAGTGGTGATGCGACCACATAGAGGAAATCACTGGGGGGGGGGGGGGACAGAATGTTTTAAGGGTTATTTCACCCGTGACTTAAACGTATTTTCCTCCATTGTTAAGCAACCTAAGAAGCGTTTTGAGCGATTGAAGCATGTTTTCAGCGGGTATTGATTGGAGGTAAGTCTCTTAACTTAAAAACACCATTTTCAGGTGGAATCAACCCTTTATTCAATGAAATTGGGTAGAAATTGTGAAGAACTAGGGCTTGGTTTTTAGAAACAAATTTTGGGGATTTGAAAGGTCAAACGAACTCCGTTTTTGGTGAAATTTATATGTACAGACTCGTGGCAAGACAAGGAATCCAAAGATGTGAGTTTGAGATTTTCAAGAAGTGGGCCCAGGGCTTGGGTTTTACCAACTTCGCAATTTTTCGCATTTTTCGAATTATTTAGATTGGGTTATTTGTATTTAGCCTATAATAACCTATTCGTTGTAGTTTTGACTAGATTCGACGCTCGTAGAGGGAGAGTCGAATGGAAAAGGCATTGCAGACCAGTTTACGACCAGTTAGAGGTGAGTAGTTTGTATAGATGATGGCCTGAGGGTTTGAAACCCCGGTTTATCATATCGTGACGTTATGTTAGGGCGTGGCTCGTACCGCATGGCAGGTGCAGGGTTGTAAATGATTGGGAATTTTGACTTGGTCCATCCCGAGAGCTGAATATAACTTATTGGCGTCTGATACACACATTGTGTTGTTGATAATTGGGCTTAATGCCATGTTTGGGGCCTTGTGTCGATCTGTAGCATCCTTCTAGGAAGAATATCATTGTGATAGTATGATTTGCAAAATCATTAATCTCGGTCATGTGTTTAATCACTGTTATTAAATGCTTAGTCACCTTATTTCTAAAATTGACTAATTAAATTATATTCACCTTAATAATTGGACTGACAAAGAATCAGATTGAATCTGTCATGTGACTTACATGCATACTGTGGATTGAGTATTGGGTCGGCTTGCACGCCGCAACAGTTATATATTGATATTGCACTTGGGCTGAAAGAGCCCCTTCGGAGTCTGTACACACCCCCAGTCAGCACCGTCGACGATAAATAAATATGGATGGCCCGGGCTGCACGCCGCAACATATTCATGTGCATTGCATTGCATTTTTATTTGATACTTGACTGTTATATTTGATATTGTTTTGCTGTTAGTTGGTAGCTAAGGAATAAGACTGTTAGATTTAGCTTTGCTTTGTGACATTTTGTGGATTTCTTACTTTCAGACATTTTTCTATGCTTATAATTCACTGAGTCGGTAGTACTCACCTCTACTCCCTGCACCTTGTATGCAGATTCAGGTACGCTGGAGGCTTAGCTGACACTCATAGTCTCCAGATATTCCCAGAGTCGTTGGGGTAGCTGCATGACGTTCGCAGTACCTAGCTGCTCTTCATTTTTTCAGTTTATTATTATTACTTACATTCCATATTTTATTATTTCCATTCAGATATTATTATCCAGTTTTGTTTAGAGGCTCTAGACTCGTGATCCAGATCTTATGCATGTTTATCGATTTCCGTATTTGTCCTTATTACTATGTTATTATTATTTTTGGAGTATTATTCTAAAATTACTATAATATTCTTAAGTTGTCGATTTTGAGACTTAAATGTTAAATTGAAATCGATTATTGGTAAGGATTACCTAGCTTTAAGGCTGAGTGCCATCACGACCGGGTTTGGTTCGTGAAATAGGTACTCTTCTTTTTTTTTTCAATTGCCACAGAGGAGTTGTTTCTCTGAATTCTCAAGGTAAATCTTTTTTTGTCATTCTCAAGGTAAATATCTTTTTTTTTGATTTTGGAACAAAGTTATTCTCTTTCGTGTTTTGTTTGTTCTGTCAGCGTTCTACCTACAAGACTGAAGGTATCTCTATTGTTGTCTATTTTCAATTTTAATATTTATGATTTTCTCATTTTGTTATTCAACTTCTAGAATATTTCCCAAAAATTTTATCTGTTGCTTTTTGTTCTTTTTGGGTGTTGGACTTTTTAGTTTCCATTGTCTCCAACATTCTTTTTCAACATAAACTTGGTGGTGGTTGATAAGTTTATTATTTAATTAGTGCTAATTGGCGTTTGGATCTTTTATATTAGTTGTGATGCCATATTTGATTGTTCCTACTATTTTTTACATTCTATTTCGCGAAGATGTAATTTTTTGGTTTCTTTTTTAATTTTGTTTTGTTGGAAAAATAAATTTACTGTGAACTTGGAGTTCTAAGATGTCAGAGACAAGCGTAAGACCTTAAAGCTAGTCTTTGTGGTTCCGAGTATTATTCAAATAGTATAAATTTTCTTAATTTGTCACCAATTAAGAATGTGAATAATTTAGTTGTTGCGTAATCATTATCACTAATAATTTAATATTCAAATTCTTCAGATATCCCCATTTAGCTATCCTTGGAGCATTTTTTGTCAAGTATGCATCTAACAGATCATATATCGTCTATATTTTATTAACCTGCAGTAGAGTCAACCTGGAGCATTGATTGAGTCCATGGTATATTTCACTCCCTTTATACTTTGTTAATCGTACATTTATAGAATGTTATGTGAAATTGAAGTCACTATTTATTAGTATTATGTGAAACTAAAGTCATAGTTAGTCTTCTACCTGGGGGCATCAGAGTTTTGTAGAATTGAGTTGCCCGAAGAGAAGTGGAGAATCAACAATATATACTTTTTCTTTGAGTTTGTTTTCATTCTTAAGTTTATTTTTCCCGTGGTCTATAACAGCTCCATCTAGAGTATTTGTCATTCTTCTCAACTTGACATTTTAGCTTTCATCACTTTCAGTGACCATATTTACTAATAATTTATTATTCAAATTCTCCAGCTGTACCCATTTAGCTATCCTTGGAGCATTTTTTGTCAGGTACGCATCTAACCTATCGTATATCGTCTATTTTGTTAACCTGCAGTAGAGTCAATCTGGAGCATTGATTGATTCCATGGTATAATTTATCTCTTTATAATTTGATAATCAATCATTATTTGATAGTATTATGTGAAACTGAAGTCACAATTAGTTTTGTATATCGGGACAAAAGGGTTTTGTAGAATTGAGTCCCCGAAGAGAAGTAGAGAATAAAAAATATGTACTTTTTCTTTGAGTTTGTCTTCATTCTTAAGTTTATTTTTCTTGTGGTCTATAACCGCTCTATCTAGAGTATTTGTCATTCTTCTCAACTTGACATTTTAGCTTTCATCACTTTTAGTAACCACATTTAGAGATTAATACTAGAATAAATGAAGTTGGAAGCAATTGTGTGGAAATGCTTTGCTAAAGAGGTTGATTTTGAGAATAGGAATAGATTTTTAAGGATCAACTATCGTTAGTTGACGCGTGATTAGTTTTCTACATGTTACATGTATTCATAATCATTGAGGTATATCATAATCTAACAGCTTTGTGTTTGTATCTACCAAAATCTTTCAGTAAGGATATGTTTGGCAGAATTCAGTTTGCCAATTAATTGAAAAACGCCAAGAAGATAGAAGCGCATATCTTTTATACATAAAAGAACTAGGTAAGCTTGGCAATGAAGGAGCAAGTTTGTCATAATTGTGTCTTAGTAGTACAAGTTTGTTTCCTTCTCTTCTTTAAAGTAACCTGATAGGACTATCTTTTAAGAATTGGTTAAGTTCATGATTATCATTTTTTTTTAGTTTTATGATTTTCACAAACTCATTACTTTAGTTTCTATTCCTTAATTTAACTTGAGCGTGATTATCTTTAATGCAATTGAATGTGTGGATCATCAAAACAATATTTTAAATACTAGTGTAATACATGAAATAACATTCCAGCTGCAAAGGGTGTTATAAACAGAGGGAAAATGATAGTAATTTGAGTTTTTAATCAAACCAATAGGACCGCGTGTTGGGTAAATTCTTACCAAGGAGGTAATTACACTGTTGATTCTTAGGAATTAGGTAATATGATAAAAGCTACTCCTTTATATCCTTGGTTTTGTTTCACTAAAAAATAAGTATCAATCAACAATCATATATATATATGTGTGTGTGATATTGTTTTACTCTATTATAGTATCTTGCTTTTGTTTATCTCAAATACTAAGTATTTACCTTCCACGAACAAGATTTCAATACCAAATTTTTATTTTTGTTGACGTTGGTCTTTATGAACGATTCTTTGTTGCTAATTGAAAAGTTTGTATGTCATTTATATAAATCTGATCTTCTAATAATACTTTATTTATTTGTTTCATTAGTAGTCTCAAGATTAATTTTCTGTAACTTTAAGGAGTATTAGATAAATCTTAAAATGCTTCAGAGTTATAACTTATATGGAAGTCTATGTTTTAACTTCCAACTAAACTTAAGTTACGAACTACGTATGAATTAAGCAAAATATGTGTTGCTTAGCGCGCCAAATTCAGTAGTTAAGTTATAAAAATAATAATTTTCATAGATGTTCCAACAAAGATTCTGAAAAATCAAAATAAGACATCTGACTGTTATCGTGGGCATAATTTCTTCCTATGTTGAGGTACTTGAATAAATCAACATTATCTTTTTAGGAACTTATTTTAAACTTTAATTTTTATTTTATAACGCAAACACATTATTTATAATACATATATATAAAATTAAAAACTTGTATACATTAGTATAGAATTCAAGCACAAAAAGCGTATCATGAGACTAGTACTATTAAACACAAATACATTTATTTTAACATATCGGCCACATGGCAACACCAAACTCATCCGGTTAGTTTAAATATAGATCCGACCCACGCAACCCGACCCTTAAATACTAGATCCTTCACCGTTATTAATGTGTGACATTTGAGTGATTTTTTTTAGTTTGAACTGATAGTTTGAAGGTTTTCCGGCAAATAGGCTATAGGTTAAAACTTGTAAGTTTGTCAAAATATAGGCATAGATCTCATATGCTTTTAATAGTAAATTATAGGGTTAATTACGTAATCCAAAATAATGCCCATGCATATATTTTCAAATTCAATTGCTCCAAGAAAGAAAAAGAAAAACGAGAGAAACGAAACACTACCTTCAAGCATAAAATAAATAGTAGGTCAAAAAATAGGTCAACTTAAATCTAGAGCACAGTGAAAAAGTTTGGAAATGTAGTATAAATATGGCTGGATAGAAATCGCAGTACGATACTGCGATTAAGTTAAAAGTTTTTTTAATAATTTGGAGTACTGTACTGTGAATTAGTAAAAAAATTATTTTAATAATTCGCACTACTGTACTGCGAATTAGTAATTTTGTTTTAATAATTTACAATATTGTACTGCAAATTAGTTATTTTTTTTAATAATTCGCAATACTATACTTCAAATTGCTTTAACGGCAAAATTTTCATTAAGGTAATTTGCAGTATAGTACATCGAATTACCTATTTGTATAACTTTTTTTTTAACATTAAATATGTACTTTTTGTCCAAAAAAAACATCATTTAAGTTTCGATCTCTAACCAGTAGTGACGTTTTGTAGTGAATACTGGAATAACTTCTGCAGTTATCAGAAGGCAGAACATGATATCTTCATATCTCATTATTGTATATAAAGCTAAAATAATTTCGAGGGGTATCTCAACTCGTAAAGGTGTGAGGACAAAGTCCTTCATGTCGCTAGTTCGAATTCTCGCAGGGCCATTGGAAGCATTACAAACCAACCGCATCTTCAAGGTCACGTGAAACTAACCGTAATGCACGCATTAAAACAATGGGTTCGCAAAGCGATACTCGAAAATTATGATTAAAAAAATAAAATATAAAGTTAAAATCAAGCTGTGAATAACAGACATACTAAATCAAGAGAATAACAATTCATATCAGCCAAGAATGATATTTCGACACCTATAATATAAAGGTAGTCCTAGTGAAAGCTGGCATCTTTACTACCTTTCTCCTATCCAACTTTGTGTGGTCCAGGAGATAGTGGTGCCTTTTTCTTTTTTATTTATAAACATACATTCTTATATTTCTAAAGTTTATTTTGCTTTCTTGTGGTATTCCAAGGAATTTTTTCTCTTCACTATCTACTTTTTTTAATAATCGAGAAATTCGTCTAGGTTCAATTTTTGAATTAACTGCAGTCTTGAAAATTTGGTGGATAATGGACCTATCCCTTTACCTCACCTCTTTATCTTACCCCTTTATCTTTCTCTATTTAAATACTAGTTCTTGCTAAGTATGGTGTGAGGTCTTGAACCTGTAATCTAAGACACAAATTCACTACCCTTTGCCACTTGAGCTAGGCCCCGAGGGCTTTTCTCCTCACTATCTTCTAGGGATGTAATTATGACATTCAAATATTTGTTCCCCAAACTTCACTTGTGGGACGCCATTAAATTTGTTGTATTGTTGTTGTATACAATTTCAAAGTAACTTGTATTTAGAATTTCACCGAAAGCACGGAAAAATAAGAAACAAAGATGGTTTTCTCCAGGGATGAAGAAGTTCAGGCTACATTCCAACAAAATTATGATAGACAGAGTGAATTAAAAGAATTTGATGACACAAAGGCTGGTGTCAAAGGGTTTGTTGATGCTGGAATTACTAAAGTACCCCGGATGTTCATTCATCCACAACAAAGCATACATAGCTCCTCAAACTCCATTGAGATAAATTTCATGTTTCCAGTAATTGATCTTGAAGGCATTGATCATCCAATCAAGCATAAAGAAATTGTCGATAAAGTTCGAGATGCATCAGAGACATGGGGATTTTTTCAAGTGGTTAATCATGGAATTCCATTACCTGTCCTTGAAGAAATGTTACAAGGAGCTCGGCGATTTTTCGAGCAAGATATCGAGATTAAGAGACAATATTATACTCGAGATAATACAAAAAAAGTGGCACATGTTAGCAATTTTGATTTGTATAGCAAATCTGTTCCAGCAGCAAGCTGGAGAGACTCGCTTTATTGTGTTATGGCTCCTAATCCTCCTGATCCAGAAGAACTGCCAGTAGCATGCAGGTATGTTCTAGAAGCAGATTCTGGATTTAAACTTTATGTGTTCTGGTTTCGAATTTATTACAGTCCATTTGATTTACTAGGTTTCAAGTCTATTATTTGTACTAATTTGGTGGGTATGAACAAAAATTACTTAGTTGGCTGGAACCATAGAAGGTGTATCGGTCCACCCTTGATATTCAGCCCGCTGCTCTAACTTCCGCTATGCACGGGGTTAAGGAAAGGGCTGGACCACAAAGGTATGCAGCCTTATCCTGTACTTATGTAGGAGTTTATTTCCATGGCTCGAACCCGTGACCTCTTGTTTTCACCCCTAAGGTTCAATGTAACAAAAATCAAGAATACATCATGACAAAGTATTAATATGATAGTATCTGATAAGCTGTTATTGCAGCTGCTTTATGTTAAAATGTGAATATTGGTGGACCATATAGAAAATAACTAACTTTCAAGAAACCATTTAACATTATTCGAAGATAATTTTTTATATTTTATATTTCAACATTAATTTCAGCTAGTCGCTGGGAATGTCGAGAATTTGAGCAGGGAGGGCCATGGCTTCTCGATATACACCGGTAGAAAGTGATCTAGCGGACCATGGAATGCTAAGTTGGTATTTGGAAACAACTCGAGAATTTCTAAATCTCATTAGCAATAGTCCAGGAAAGACATAGCCCAACGGGTGTCTTAACGAACTAAGTAAGTGGTTTTTTCTAAAGCGGCATTCTCTCTTCATATCTTTAATTGGATTACGGAACTTTCTCCCCGAGCTGTGAAACTAACACGTCTATTAGAAAGTTGGATCGAGAAAGTCATAAAGGGACATTAAACACAATTCTTGAAGGTCCTTCTCTCAAAAAAACCGGAAGTCAAGTTGCTGAAAACTAATTGAGTTGACTAATTTGATCTGCAACTTTATCAATGTTTTATAACTTTTTTGCAGGGAGATTTTAATGGATTTCTCTAAGCATATGATGAAATTAGGCTACTCATTACTCGAATTATTGTCCGAGGGTCTCGGTCTCAATTCTTGGCATCTTAAATATATGAACATTGCTGAGGGGCTATCTATCGGCCACCATTACTATCCAGCATGTCCTCAGCCGGAACTCACAATAGGCATCAGAAAGCATTCGGACTGTGTTTTTATGACAGTTCTTCTGCAAGATGATATAGGAGGTCTACAAGTTCTTCACCAAAACCAGTGGATTGATGTTCCTCCTATGGCCGGTGCTCTAGTGGTGAATATTGGCGATATGCTGCAGGTTAGAAGTTTTTTGCTAATACGGTCAAACCTCTCTATAACAGTCTCGTTTGTTCTAAATTTGGTTGTTACAACAAAGTGCTGTTATATAGAATATATAATATAACATAGCTTGAAAATTGGTTTCAAAAGAAACTTAGCTTTTATAGTGAATGATTGTTATATAGCGATATTGTTATAGAGAGATCTGACTGTAATACTTAAGCTTTTAGATGAAACGAGTGACTTAATCATAATACATTGTCTTGGTACTGAGACAAAATGTGCTTAACTTTTGATGTTTTTTTCAGCTCATATCAAATGACAAGTATATAAGCGTTGAGCATAGAGTATTGTCAAATAAAGTAGGTCCAAGAATATCAGTCCCAAGCTTCTTCAGCACAGGTGCATTTCCCTCTTCCAGGATTTATGGACCAATTAAGGAATTGTTATCAGAATGTAATCCGCCAAAGTATCGTGCAACCACAGTGAAGGAATATACAGACTTCTTCCGCAGTAAAGGCTTTGATGGAACTTCTGCATTGCAGCATTACAAGATCCTATCCTAGAAAAGGAGAAATCTAGCTTGTCGAATACATATCACAGCTCAGAATCGAACTTATATGTACAATTAGCGGATGAACTATACTGTAACTAAATTTCCATATATGTTGCCAAATGCCTTGCTAATTTTCTGTTTTAATAAATCACTGATCTACTCAAGGTTTACATGCAGTATAACGCTTGAAAATATCATGAAATTTAGAAACATTTCTTATTACACATCCCTATTTTTTTTTTCTAGTTATGCTAGCTTATTGCCTATATACTTTCAGCTTTTAAACAAATTCATTTCTCAGCTTTAATAAATTCATTTATTTCTTTTCAAGATCCAGTTTAGCATGTCTATCAGCCTTCTTCCATCTTCTTTAACCTGAGTGTTTATCGGAAATAGTCTTTCTGCCCTCTCAGGATAGGAGTAAGGCTACGTACATCCTACCCTCCTAGAATTTTCATTGGGTTGTCGTGTCACCATTTGGATATTTTCGGTGTTAATCATGGAGATGAAAGTGCAAGTAGCCCTTAACGGTCAAATTAAATTGGACATTTTATTTTTTGGACAAAACAAACTCAAATATGCTGTATTCTTAATTTTTTGGGTGATTCATAGTCATTTATTTGTTGTGCCTACTATCAATGAAAACTAGCTCCATGACTGCAATAAGATTGATGATTTTTTTTTTGTCTTGTTCTGCTTATCTACCTTCCGTGGAGAAACATGAACAATGGAATTCATATAACGACCCTAACTTATTTGGGACTGAGGCGTAATTGTTGTTGTTATCGTCTTCTTATCTATGTTTCATAAGCTATCACTATATTTCAACTCCATCCGTTCACTTTTACTTGGCAGGTTTACTAAAAATAAATTTTTATTTTACTTGTCGCTTCACGCATATCAAGAGAAGACAAATTTATTTTTTTCTATTATACCCACAATATTTATTACTCATTTAAAATTATTTTTTTAAATTCAATAAAATATGCATAAATTAATATGAGTATCATAGTAAATTATGCACTTCATTTATGATTTCTTAAGGGGCGTGAGAAGTCAAAATGTGCCAAGTAAAAGTGAACAGAGGGAGTAATATCCTCTTCTATTTTTCGGGGTTGGGTGGTTGGGGTTGGAGGAGTTCGAAACTTTTGTAATGTTTTTTTCAGGTAAGAAGTACGTTTTTACTACTAATAAAAAGTTACCTAAATAACTAAAATGCAGTACTGTACTATGAACTATTTAACAAAAATTTAGCCGTTAAAGTAGTTTGCAGTATATTACTGCATATTTTTTTAAAGGAATTCGTAGTACTATACTGCGTTTCATTTATTAATTTGGGCCTAATTCTGCAAAACTGCAGATAACTTTAGTTTTTTTTGTAAAATGCAGTAATATACAATGTTTTACACTGAAACGTATTATTATACTGCCTTTTCTATGCTTTTTGGCCCCAACAATAATTAACTGACATAATAATTCAAATACATAAAACGTAGTACTGTACTGGATTTTACATAGAAAATTCTACACCCTAAGCCCGGACTTGCCTTATTTAAAGGCGTTTCAATTTTATGAAAATCCATTCAATACTTTACTTTAAACTTATGTTCATACTTCTCTCTTATTCTTATCGATCATTTTTTTACAATGTCTGAAGTGCCAAAAATAAGGATTTCACTATATTGACCGGGGGGGGGGGGGGAGGGGAGATTGTGCTAGAGAATAACTCTGTGAGGTATAGCTCACCTCTACGGTGTCATGTTAAATTGCCGCTTACTATAGAGTACGATAAATTAGTATTGTTGTTACGTGAAAAAATGAGTGAGAGGAGGCGTTCGATTAACCTTAAAGTAACCGGTAGATTTCCTTATTCAGTGACTCCGCAGGGGTTTGCTTATTATTCTGAGTTTAACATCGATGATAACGAAACTCTTAGAGATTTTTTGCAGATTCCGGATGAATAAAGGGAATTTATTGTAATAAAATTATTGGAAACGTACGTCAAGGTGGAAGACGTTCTCAATAATTAGGGCGTGCATAGCAGGGATAACCCCAGTCATCGGCTGGTTAACTTTTGCCGGACAGATTGCTGATGAAAGAGTTTGGCTTGATTTAAACTTTTCACCAGCGACTAATGAGCAGCCACAAAATAATTTTTCGACTTTATATAATCAACAAGACGATTGGAAAACTTCAATTTTACTATGCTTTAGCGATGTTTATTTTATTTTTAATTGAATTGTATTAACACTCATATTTTTCATAGGAGGTACCGTCCGAATATAAATTTTACAAGTTATGATCCCGACCCTAGTTGGAATATACGGAGTTCTGTAGTATTGGACCATGGTGGTCTGTTCAGGAATCATCAACAACAAAAAAATATCCATCATGAAACGTCAAGACAGTACGACAAAAAAATATTAAGCTTTTAATTGCAGTCGCAGTAGATGCCAACAGACAAATATTTCCACTAGCTTTTGCCATATGTGCCAACGAAAGCAAAGAGGCGTGGACACTTTTTTTTGAACCACTTGAAGCAGCTCATTATCACACAATGTTCAAGTATTTGTCTAATATCTTATCGGCATGGTGATATTTTAAGTTTTGTATGTCACTTGCGGGAGGTAAGGGTGGGAAGAGGGTAGCGTACGCTCATAGATTAAGGATTGGGTCATAGAACATAGGCACTCTGACAGGTAAGTCCATTGAGTTGGCGAAGGTTCTTCAGAAGAAGAGGGTTAACATAGCATGTGTCCAGGAGACTAGGTGGAAAGGGTCGAAGGCGAGGAATGTGACGGGTTTAAGCTGTGGTATTCTGGGATCGTGAGAGGCAAGAATGGAGTGGGCATCTTGGTAGATAGGGATCTAAGGGAGTCCGTGGTCGAGGTTAGGCGAATGAATGATAGGTTAATGTCTATTAAGTTGGTTATTGGGGGTTGCATCCTCAACGTCATCAGCGCTTATGCGCCGCAAGTGGGCCTAGACGAGGAGGCTAAGAGGCGCTTTTGGGAGGACTTGGATGATCTGGTGAGTAGTATTCCCCAATCTGAGAAGTTAGTTATTGGAGGGGACTTTAATGGTCATATTGGGGCTGATGCTGGTGGTTATGGTGAGGTGCACGGTGGCTTCGGCTTTGGGGTTAGGAATGGAGTAGGCACTTGACTGCTTTATTTCGCCAGGGCTTCCGAGCTTCTGATTGCGAACTTGACATTTCAGAAGAGGGAGGAGCATTTGGTCACCTTCAAGAGTTCGGCGACGAGGACTCAGATTGATTACATCCTCCTCAGAAGGAGCGATAGGGGTATGTGCAAGGACTGCAAGGTTATTCCGGAGAGTCCCTTTCGACTCTTCATAGACTCCTAGTGATGGATGTCGGTCTCTGGGTGAAGAGGAAGAGGAGGGGTGCTCGGGGACAACTGCGGATTAGATGGAGTGTGTTGACTAAGGAGAAAGCACAGGAGTTGGAGAGGAGGTTAGCTGAGGGCGGAGCTTGGAGAAGTTCTGGGGAAGCGGACGCTTTGTGGTCAGAGATGGCAAACTTGGTTAGGGAGGTAGCACGGGACGTGCTCGGGGTAGCCAAGGGCTATTCAGGCAGACATCAGGGTAACTGGTGGTGGAACGATGTAGTCGAAGGAAATGTGGAGGTGAAGAAGGCGGCGTTTGCTAAGTTGGCAGCGAGCATAAGCGAGGAAGAACAGAGAGCGAACATGGAGATCTACAAGGTGGCGAGGAAAGAAGAAAAGCTGGCGGTTACGGAAGCTAAAAACGCGGCGTTTGGTCGCATGTACCAGGAACTAGGGGAGAGAGGAGGGGAAAGGAAGTTATTCCGGTTAGCTAAAGCAAGGGAAAGGAAGGCACGTGATCTTGACCAAGTTAGGTGCATCAAGGGCGAGGACGATAGAGTTCTGATGGGGGAGTCTCAAGTCATGCAGAGGTGGCAGGCGTACTTTCGAGACTTACTTAACGAGGAGGGGGATCGTAACATAGAGCTAGGGGAGTTGGGGCATTCAGAGCAACATAGAGACCTTGGGTACTGCAGGCGCATTAGGGCAGAGGAGGTCATGGGGGCTTTGCGTAGGTTGAGTAGGGGTCGAGCGATCGGGCATGACGAGATCTCGGTGGAGTTCTGGAAGTGCATGGGTAGGTCAGAAGTGAAGTGGCTCTCCAGGTTTTTCAATGCGATCTTCAGGACCAAAAGGATGCCGGATGATTGGAGGTGGAGTACAGTGGTGCCCTTGTACAAGAACAAAGGGGACATCCAGTGCTGCAACAACTATAGGGGTATCAAATTAATAAGTCACACCATGAAGGTTTGGGAGCGGGTGATCGAGGCGAGGGTGAGGGAGGTGACATCTATATCTGGTAACAAGTTCGGTTTCATGCCGGGTCGCTCCACTACAGAAGCTATCCACCTTGTCAGGCGGCTGGTGGAGCAGTTTAGAGATAAGAAGAAGGATCTACACATGGTGCTTATCGACCTGGAGAAGGCGTATGACAATGTCCCAAGGGAGGTGCTATGGAGGTGCTTGGAGGCGATGAGCGTGCCGAAAGCCTACATCAGAGTAATCAAGGACATGTATGATGGAGCTAAGACTAGGGTTAGGACGGTAGGTGGAGAATCAGACCATTTTCCAGTGATTTTTAGTTCTATTGTTTGTTCTTGTGTTATGTTTGCAATGTTTGTGATTCTGTTGTACTATTTAAGTATTGCTGTTCAAACATAATTAAAATAAAATTATTGTCAAAAGATAATTGTTACCATTACTTACATAATGCATTATTTATAGAAAGTAAAAACATAAGTAAATTAGTAAGTCCCACAGCTTGTGTGCTTCAGTGCTGCTGCTGGCCTAAGTCGCATCCCATGTAGCTCGGGCACACTATCTGGATCATCGTCATCAAGCTGGCTCTTTATGTGAGGATGTGCAGCAGCATCGACACCATAGCTGGCAAGATCAAAATAATATGCTGTCGAATCGTCAGCAACCTTCAAAACAAGTAGTAATCTTAGCATGTGAAAAAGTATATTTGTATTGTATGTGTCGAGTCAAAAACCATTTTCTCTCCGTGGTCTCGTTGGCTGCCTGAGTATATGTATCCATGGTGTCCTCATCAAAGCATTAGTGTCCTTAAAGATGGTTGGGACAAAACCTTTATAACAAAGTTAAAAATTAATCAATGTCTGCTCATTAAGGAAAGAAAATAAATTGAAATTTGAAAGTAATACAAACATACCCACGCCCGTGGTAGATCCGCATTAACCGCTGGGGATGAGGCGTAACTCAACCTGGGCCTGCCATCCATGTTCCGGGTCGTCCGATCTTCAGCTGCGGTACATGGGCATGCAAAGTATTGGTCTACATCCCCATCGAATGTAGCCGTGATCGACAAAGCCCCTGACGGGGTGACCTGCGATGGTGGTAGAGATAGTTAAAGGTTGTACGACGACATACTGCTGGAAGGCTCATCTACCCCAGGTATATAATCCGGCTGGTCATCTCAAAGCTCCTCAACTCCAAATTCATCATCATGTCCCTCAACAGGTGGGCCAACAGGTGCCTCAACGCCCCTTTGTTGGGGATCACCTCCTCACCGTCCCCTGCGACCCCGTGGGGCGCCCCTCCCTTATGCCCTACCCCTACCTCGTAGGTCACCCCTACCCCGTAGGTCACCCCTACCCCGATGGTATTCCTCTGGCACCACATACTGAGCCTCGTGGTCTAACGTCGCAGCATCTATCGCCTATATCACAATTATAATATATTAATAAGCCACAAAACATACAAGTGCCTCGTGTCTCCCGGCGTATGGTTTGTAGCGCTCACCAAGTACATGAATGGGGTTCTCGATCATCAGTCGTGTATGACGTCGGTACCATGACGTATACAGATCAATCATGGGCTCCTAGGTAAATATAGGTAGGTGGTGGTGGAATACAGTCACCTTGCTCCTCCTAATGATGGACCTCTGGCACCGCATACTGAGCCTCGTGGTCTAACCTCGCAGCATCTGTCGCCTATATCACAATTATAATATATTAATAAGCCACAAAACATTCGAGTGCTTCGTGCCTCCCGGCGTATGGTCTGTAGCGCTCACCAAGTACATGAATGGGGTTCTCGATCATCAGTCGGGTATGACGTCGGTACCATGACGTATACAGATCAATCATGGGCTCCTAGGTAAATATAGGTAGGTGGTGGTGGAATACAGTCACCTCGCTCCTCCTAAAGATGGACCTACTGCTATAGCCATCTCGTATATATATATATATATATATACATATATGTATGTATATATATGTATATATATATATATGAATATATGTATATATATGTATATATATATATATATACATATATATATATATATACACACACACACATATATATATATATACACACACACACATATATATATACACACACACACACACACACACGCACACACACATATATATATATACACACACACACACACACTATATATATATATATATATATATATATATATACATACATATATATCGTCTACCCTGACACGATCGTCCCACTGATAGTGTGTAGCCACCCATCTAGGTTCCCCTGGTATAGGCTGGCGACGGTGAAACTGGCGAAGCACAAAATACGTGGTATGATACTAAACGATATCGAAGAAGATCATCGGGACAGAGGTGCTTTAAAGCAGCCGGTTGACTAAGAAATATTCGAGTAGCTGAGCTAGAAACAGATCGCTGTATGGCATCCAGATGAACTACCAAATAATAACATTAAAGTGAGTATGCGCAACACAACTCAGTTTAAAACAAGCCAGTGTAGGTACATATTTACCTATCCGTCCACTAGCATATCTAACACATCTCTCACAAGGGGGAGACTATGATGAGCATCGGTCCTTCGGTAGTTCCCAAGCGGAAGAATCCACCTAGAAGCTAGAGGGAGAAACAAATAAGCCTCACCGAGCGCAAGTGGTGGTAGAGGTGGCTGCAACGGCATGATCCTCTGCCAAGCCCAAACCTAAGAGAAAAAGTTGATGTAAAATTTATGAGTCATTTCGACCATATAGAATTCATAGTAATGAACAGAGTATTCGAAAATGTTGTCACCTGTAGGAGGGGCAGAAAATCACATATATCCCCCACTGGGCCCATACTCGCCCGTCACATGCTCTTATATAGGTACAAGAGAACAGCAGCACCCCAGCTGTACTAGGGTAAATCATCCAGCTGCTGAAGATGATGAAGAAAGTGCATACTCACTTTACTCCCCGAAGTGTTCCAGAATAAGACACACCCAAAAAGCAGGAGTAGGGCCAACCGCGTGCACCTATCAATATGGAGATCCTCCGTCTCGCCGGTAGTATCCGGGGTACAAAAATGGCATATGATCTCTGATGGCTGACAAAGTAACGCAACTCCCCCAACGCCACCCTGAGCTCTATAACCAGTAAACTTCCTCATCATATCCAAAAACTGTGCACACGTCATGGATCTAATATACTGGGGCAGTGCCACGGCCCGTCCATCTACGCGCAACCTGTAGAAAATTTGACCATCCTCCAGAGTGATGGTGGCCTCTCCAGTGGGCAAGTGAAAAGCATGCGTCTCCGGTCGCCACCGCTCTACCAAGGCCGTGATGAGAGACCAATCAAGCTGCATCTGTCCAAGCTCAAAAATCATATAGAAGCCCGTAGCATGTAGGCGCACGACTACGCGGGCATGGAAATGATGCTCCATGATGAACTCCCACAAATCACCAGGTCTCCTGGGGCGGAGAGCCTGCCTCGATAGCTTTCGCTCCCATACAAAGGAGGACCTATGGTCGCACTGCAACACTAGTAGCTGATCCTCGACACGTCCAGGATGCGCACGCGGAGGAAAGGCCATGTCGTCTACTATAATTTAAATAAAATTAATTGTATTTTAGTTTAATAAATTAAATAATTATGTTTAATATTGTACTGAATAATTATGTATGAGTTCCAAGCTTGATTTTTGAGGCCCGGTAGCACAAATCTATCCTTAATTATTATGTGTGTCAGTTTCAATATTCTTAAAATTTTATTAGTTTAATAAATTAAATTAAAATTCTTGAATTGGACTTAATAATTATGTATGGCTTCCAGTTTCGATATTCGAGGCCCGGTAGCACCAAACTATACTTAATCATTATGTGTGTCATTTTCAATATTTTAAATTTTTTTTAGTTTAATAAATTAAATTAAAAATATTTGAATTGGGCTTAATAAATATGTATGGATTCCAGGCTCGATATTTGAGGCCCGATAGCACCAAGCTATACATAACTATTATGTATGCCAATTTTAATATTTTTAGAATTTTGTTAGCTTAATAAATTAAATAATTAATCAAATTTAATATTGGACTGGATAATTATGTATGGGGTCCGACTCGATATTTAAGGTCCGGTAGTACCGAATTATCTTTAATTATTATGCGTATCAATTTCAGTTACCGATGAAATTTTGTTAGTTTAAAGAATTAAATTAAAAATTATTGAATTGACCTAAATAATTATGTATGAGTTCTAGGCTCAATATTTGACGGCCGATAGAACCAAGTTATCCTTAATTATTATGCGTGTCAATTTCAGTATTTTTATACTTTTATTAATTTAATAAATTAAATAATTAATTACTGAATTAGACTGAGTAATAATCTATGAGTTCCGGGCTCGATATTTGAGTTTATTTGACAACATTTATTAATTTGTTACTTTTGTAAGTTTATTTTCATAAATTAAATAATTAACTTTGTAAAGTGTACTTGGATAGAGTTTATAGTTACTACATACTTAAACTACAGAGACTCTACACTAAAAGGCTCAACATTTTACTATGCTAAAATGCTCTATATTTACTACGCTAAAGGCTATATATTTTACTAGGCTAAAAGGCTATTTATTTTACTATGCTAAAAGGTCATTATTACATATAAAAACAACAAATATAACAAACAAATATGAGCAAAAAATAAAATAAATATTTATTATTTAACCAAATAAATATAACATTAACAATACAAATTATTTATCAAATTTTAATAATTTTTTATCCTAAAGCTAATAAATCAATCCGGGTATAAAAAAGATACACATTTAATGTCACGACCCAAGTTTCCCACCATCGGGGTCGTAATGGGCGCCTACTGTCGGAGCTAGACAAGTCAACTATTTAAACGTTTCACAAGGTTTTTACCTAAACTAATATAATATACTGAAATAAATACATAAATACAGAAATACAGAAATCTGCTAACAAGATTGAAAACCGAGTGGATAACAATTGATAAAGAATTTTCGGAAAGCTTAACACACAGAAACCATACACTCAGTTCATATTTCCGTTGCGGCGCGCAACCCGACCCTCAACATTTTTTATACCATTGCGGCATGCAACCCGGTCCTCGACAGTTAAGATCGTTGCGGCGTGCAACCCGATCCTTAATATCTAGTAACATTGCGATGTGTTACCCGATCCTCGATATTTAGCAACAAAACTCACCCAAAATCATTCGCAACTCAAGTGAGAGGGGAGTAGCATCAAAATACCAAGTTTCTTGATAAGGGAATGCAATTAACAATCGAAATATCCCGGCAAGGGAGAATTCAATATATATCTTAAGTCTCGGCAAGGGAAATGATCACAAAACTTCCACTTCTAAACACGTTAGCTACCAAGAAGTTCTTAGTCGAGCCAATGCTCCAAAATTATACGTAATCATTGTTTACCATCAACCATTCATATAATGTGAACTAAATCAATTCGAACCAGAAGTTATATCATATTATTCGAAATAACGCAATTTAAGACCCACAGTCATGCTAGACTAGGGTGCATAGATAACCGTCACCACACCTATATACCGACTCCACATAAAACATAGCAAATAATGTCCTAATCTTATTCTCTCAAGACAAAGTTAGATCAAACACTTACCTCGAAGGCTCCAAACTCAACTCACGCCGGCGAATCCAAATATATAATTGGCTTAGAAATTGTACCTTCAATATGGGTCCAACTTCCCAAATTTTGAAAGACTTAGATTCCACCCAAAACCCCAAATTCCCATTTGTGAAAACCTGATTAAAGTTGAAATCATGTTAAATGATGTTAAGGAGCAAGGAAATTAAGTTCGGAAGCACTTACCAATCGTTTAGAAGGAGAAAAATCATTTGGAAAAAGGCCTATTAGGTTTTGGGTTTTTGAAAAGTGGGAAAAATGGCTGAAATATTCGAACCTTTTATACCTTTCTGAGGACCTGGCGCGGACCGCACAGAAATGTGATGGGGCCACACCGAGTGGGGGAAAAATTAGGGCTCCTCTGAACCGTCCTAGCGTGGACCGCAATGTTTTGGTGCGCGGTCATGCTGGTTAACCTGAAATCCCTAGCTTAGACTCAGCCACGCGGACCGCACAGAAAAGCATCGTGGCCGCGCGGCTCTAGCGTGGACCGCGCGGAAACGATCGTGGCCGTGCTGGTGTCTCCATCCCTGAACATGCTTTTTTCTCTAAGTTGAAACCACCTTCGAATCACTCCCAAGCCCTCGAGGCTCCCCACCAATCACACACACTAACTCAATAACATCCTACAGACATAGTGGAGCAATCAAATCACCAAAATAACATCATAAACATAGAATCAAACCTCAAACTCATCAATTTTTCTTCTAAGTTTCATAAACCTTCAAACTTGTAACTCATAGTCCGAAACACGTCATACCACGTCCGTATTCAACCAAACTTTACAGAAAGTGCTCAACGCTCATTTACGACCTGTATCGGGCGTCAAAACCAAAATACGAGCCCAATGCCTATATTTTCTAGCTCATTTCCATTTCAATTCTTCATATCCTTTTCATATAAATAATTTTTTCAAAAATTCCGTACTCAGGCCTGGAACCTCGGATTTCGATTCCGGGAATACGCCTGGGTCCCACATTTTTCTAAGGACCCTTCAGGACGGTCACATCACGAGTCCGAGTCCGTTTACCCAAAATATTGACCAAAGTCAACTATATAAATATTATCATTAAAATTCATAGTTTTTGACAAAAAATTCATATATTTCCATATAAAACTTTCTGGCTTCATGCCCGGACTGCGCATGTAAATTGAGACAACCAAATAAAAGCTTTTCAAGGCCTCGGAAGCACAGAGAAAGGAAGAATTACAGTGATGATCCTTTGCGTTGTCACATCCTCCACCTGTAAAATAGCCGTTCGTCCTCGAACGGACAAAAGAAAGAAGTTCCTTAGTTGGGAAATAAAATGGGATAATGGCTCCGCATATCAAACTCGGACTCCCAGGTCGATGCCTGAGGAGGTTGACCTCTCCACTGAACATGCACTGAAGGAAAACTCCTTGACCTCGACTGTCGAACTTGCCTGTCTAAAATAGCCATCGGCTCCTCCTCATAGTACAGATCCTTGTCCAACTGGACAGTGCTGAAATCTAACATGTGGGCGGGATCGCCGTGATACCTCCGAAGCATAGATACATGAAAATCGGATGCACGGGTGACAAGCTAGGCGGCAAGGAAAGTCTGTAAGCCACCTTTCCCACACGATCGAGAATCTAAAATGGGCCAATATATGTAGGGTTAAGCTTTCCCTTCTTCTCGAATCTCATCACGCCCTTCATAGGTGATACACAGAGCAATACTCGCTCACACACCATGAAAGCAACATCCCTGAGCTTGCGACCTGCATAACTCTTCTGCCTGGACTGAGCTGGCCGAAGTTTGTCCTGAATGATCTTGACCTTATCCAAGGACTCCTGTACTATATCTGTACCTAATAACTAAGCCTCTCGTGGCTCAAACCATCTGACTTTGTAACGACACCGTCTACCACACAATTCCTCATACGGAGCCATTTGAATACTGGACTGGTAGCTGTTGTTGTAGGCAAACTCTGCTAAAGGCAAAAACTGGTTCAACGAGCCTCCAAAATCAATCACGCAGACTGGGAGCATATCCTCAAGAATCTGAATGGTCCTCTCGGATTGACCATCCGTCTAGGGGTGAAATGTTGTACTCAACTGAACCTGGGTGCCAACCTCCTGCTGTACCGCTCTCCAGAAATGTGAGGTAAACTGTGGACCCCGGTATGAAATAATAGATATAGGCACCCCATGAAGGCGAACAATCTCTCTGATATAAATATCAACATATCTCTCGGATGAATAGATGGTGGCAACTGGAATAAAATGCGCTGACTTGGTTAGCCTATCAACAATAACCCATATAACATCAAACTTTTTCCTAGTCATCGGAAGGTCAATAACAAAATCCATGGTAATTCTCTCCCACTTCCACTCGGGAAGCTCAATCCTCTGAAACAACCCACCGGGCCTCTGATGCTCGTACTTAACCTGCTGAAAATTCAGATAACGAGCCACACATGCAACAATGTCTTTCTTCATTGTACGCCAGCAATAATGCTGCCTCAAATCCTGATACATCTTCGTGGTGCCCGGATGAATAGAATACCGAGAACTGTGGGCTCCTCTGAGATCAACTCCCAAATATCATCGACATTGGGCACACAAAGGCTTCCCTGCAACTTCAATGCACCATCATCTCCCAAGGTCATTTTCCTGGCACCTCCCGCTGTATCGTGTCCCTCAGGACACACAAATGGGGATCATCAAACTGCCGCTCTCGTATGCGCTCCATCAATGACGAACGAGCTACCGTGCAAGCTAACACCTTGCTAGGCTCAGAAATATCCAATCTTACCAATCGATTGGCCAAGGCCTGAAAATCGAAGGCAAGCAGTCTCTGGCTGACCAGAATATAGGCAAGGCTACCCATGCTGGCGGACTTCCTACTCAATGCATCGCCCGCTACATTGGCCTTCCCCGGGTGGTATAAGATAGAAACATCATAGTTTTTCAACAACTCTAACCACCTCCGCTATCTCAAATTCAACTCCTTCTATTTGAACAGGTACTGAAGACTCTTGTGATCCATGTACACCTCACACGTCACACCATATAAGCAATGCCTCAAGATATTCAAGGCATGAACAATGGCTGCCAACTCTAGGTCATGAACTGGATAATGCTTCTCATGGATGTTCAATTGCCTCGAAGCATATGCTATGATCCTGCCATTCTGCATCAACACTGTGCCAAGACCGATACATGAGGCATCATAATAAACAGTATAAGGCCCTGATCTCGTGGGCAAAACCAATACCGGTGCCGTAGTGTGAGCTATGTTGAGCTTCTGGAAGCTCGCCTCGCACTCATCTGACAACATGAACTGGGAACCCTTCTAGGTCAATCTAGTCATTGGGCTACAATGGATGAAAACCCCTCCATGAAATGTCGGTACTAACCAGCTAACCCCAAGAAGCTCCGGATCTCTGTAGCTGAAGCTGGTCGAGGCTATTTCTTGACTGCCTCTATCTTCTTCGGGTCCACCTGAATACCCTCCGCTGATACGACATGACCCAGGAATGCGACTAAACTCAACCAAAACTCTCACTTCGAGTAAATGCGTGAATGCAATGCAGTGCACATGACCTCTATGGCGTGTAGCCCGATCCATGGGTACCCTGCGCTCACTGGGGGTGTGTATAGACTCCGGAGGGGCTCTTTCAGCCCAAACACAAAAATGCTACAGCGTGCAGCCCGATCCAATATGTATAATGCTGCGGCATGCAGCTCGATCCAATATAATATATAATGATGCGGTGTGCAGCCCGATCCATGCAATATGCTACTGCGGTGTGCAATCCAATCCATGCAATATGCTACTGCGGCGTGCAGTCCGATCCATGCATGTATATGCTACTGCGGCGTGCAGTCCGATCCATGCATGTATATGCACATGCTCACATAACACTCGAGGGCCTGAAAGCCTCCTTACAGCATCTTCATACCCTCACATATGGCCCTCAACCTCAATCAGTCCAAAATAGTCAAAAGCCTCTCGGGCATCTGTAAACAATTATACTCAGCTCAAATGATAGTTCAAAATCGTTTAAATCTCCAAGTTTGAGTAAAAAATATAGTTGAGTTCAATAAACAGTGTAAATCACATGGACTGAGTTCAATGATATTTCAAATAGTGAGGAAAAACAGTGATGATAGTTCAACAAGGGTTCAAATAATCGACAATAAACCCCAAGTATGGCGATGAGACCAAGTCATAATGATAACAACTAAACATTTACAATTTAGCGGTAAAAACCAACAACAGGGACAGACCAAGTCACAATCCAAACGGTGCTCTACCCCACGCGCGGGTCCAACGTGCAAGTCACAACTATACAACACTAAGATGTGCAAATCCGGGTTCCAAACCCTCAAGATATCATTCCCAAGTATTACTCACCTCGAACCGGTGAAATCTCAAGCTCGTGAAGCCTTTGCCTCGAGAGTCAACCTCCGCGGATGCCAAATCTCTAATCAGTCCTTTTTGAATCCCTCTTCAATTTGGTCCAAAAGCTCCCCAAGATGTCCAATAATTGAGGAAATAAGGCCTTGCTCGCAGATGAAATGTCACTTAACGAAGCTACTGCAACTCTCGGAATTCCATTTCGACCCTCGGATCAAGTTCTCGCATACCAACCGAATTTCACAGAAATTCTAACTTTGCCAAAATAGGCTAACTTTCACTCCAAACCTCCAAATTCACTTCCTTTTTCACTCCTTAGTCATAAATCATCCCCGGAAACTAGTAGAAGCATCGAAAATCCATTCCGAGTCCTCTAACTCACAAGTCAATGTCTGGTTGACTTTTCTAACTTAAGCTTTCCTTAAAGAGACTATTTGTCTCATTTCTATCCAAATTAACCCTGAAACACTTCAAACTCGCCAAACACATATAATAACACATGAAGAAGCATAAAATAGGAAAAACATGGCGGTAAGTCATGCAACGACGGGTTGGGTCGTCATATCCTCCCCAACTTAAACAAATGCTCGTCCTCAAGCGTACCCAGAGTTGTACTAGAAGCAACCCAATAGCTGAATGACCTTACCAAGCATATACTCGGGGTGATCCCATGTCACCCTATCTCACATAGGTCCGCTAACACAACATAGACAGAAATTCACAGTCCATCTTAACCATGAACCATAGGACTGCTTCGCACTTCCGAAATCATGCACCAGATCAAAACCTCACATCTATATTCAGAATTATCTCGAACAAGCTATAATAATCCATACTTGCAATATCGGATGCAATCATATGATATCCCACATAACTCAAACACATGCAGCGATAACCTCTATTCACAAACAATTGCCCACGATAGCTGGATACCGATAGAAAACCTTTTTGTTAGCTAAAGTCTTATTCCAACACTTTCATATACTGCCAACGGTAACTGAAACACGCGATAAACAAAACCCATCTCTCAGATAACCTATTTATGAGTCCATTTCCTTTATGACTGATACTACAACAGATTTCGGAGCCAAATCTCGATATTACCTTTCTAACAGGATGATATCAAATATGCTCGTACTTAGTAATGGCACCAACGATAATTTCTAGTACAACACGCTACTCTAGTGATATGACACCTCAACACCGGCCTAAGCCACATCGTGCTCAACACAGACACTAATAAGAAACGATCTGAACACACTCAAATCATGACAACTGACTCAAATGAAAGATTTGTACTTCAAATTCCTCCCCACGAACACAACACACAACTAAGACACCATCTCACATCACAGAAATACAGTACCTGAATCATCCTCGAAAGATCATAACATCACGTGGCCTTGCCACAACGCGCGATTCTATCCAAGCACTAATACCCATGAAGCACCTTAAGTTACCATGCTCAACATAGACAGACGCGCACATATTAAGATCTCAACCAATCCATTCATCAGAACCACGGTGAATTAAGTATTATACACTATTCAATCCTGAAAGGAAATAACCGATGCGGTGTTCGCCGAGCAACACCCAACACAGATTTTCCTCAAACACTAAGAAACAAGGCATACAAAATAACATACAGGAAACTATTATCCACATTACACTATTGTGGCACACAACCCGGTCCAAATAACATACCTGTGGTGGCGTGCCACCCGATCCAGATACCATACCCATGGAGGCGTGCCACCCGATCCAAATAACATACCCGTGGCGGCGTGCCACCGGATCCAAATAACATACCCGTGGCGGCATGCCGCCCGATCCACATAATATCTCACAAAAGAAGATGCACACCGGGTTAAATTTGCTCACTACAATAAATACATATAGCCTCATTCCCTGCCGCAAGAAACACATCCGAAAAGTCCCTCAATACCGAAACTGAATCAATGGTACTAACCTCTGCACTGACATCCCCCATGAAGGCCCAATCAATAAGCAATGCTTGCCAGCCGTCCGCTAGTCTCTGGAATACAAGCTACCCTGCTAGATCATAATCTGATGTACCTTGCCACGCAGCCTGGGGCATTCCTAACATAGCCCATAACACATTATTCTAGACAATTTGACCCTGGAACAACCAGTCTGCCATCAACTATCGTAACCCAAATTAAACATACCAAGCAAAGAAAGATCCACTTGGGCCTCCAGTTTCCAATAACTTCTAGACGATGCCGATACACACGACCCACAACCACCAATTGGTCGGATCACGAGAACTTCTAGTCTCCTACACATATAATGCATGAATCACTATGCATGATCCCACACTCTGCCTTATGAATACATAACACACCTCAAGTATCCATTCATACCAGGAAAGATATTCAAAATTCCCTGCACCATCAACAACCTCAAATATCCGCAGTCGATCCAACAAGAAAATGTCACAATGCTACTGACGTATCATCAATTTACATCACCTTAATAATCTGAAGATCGGCTCTTTACTCACCCGTAGCTGTCCGTGCTACTCAAGAATTAATGCTTTCCCATTATGTACCGAACCAAACCTTGAACATGCAAATCTCAATTCTCCATATCTTGACATATAGACCATGCCACACTAGGATAATATGAGGAATTTTATCTCCCTCATGTGTCGCAAACATCGATGCACTCAACTAGTCAAGAACTTTCAGGATCCCATATAGGAGAAAACATTATTACACACTCCATGCTTCACATGCCCATAGGAAATATACCCATCTTCGAAACACGGTAAAACACATCAAGAACTCTTTCTCCCAATTCCATTGAACGAGCTAAACTACCAGGACTGAATCCTTCTACCCAAACCAAGCTAAGCAACTGCCAACACGCAAGAGCTTTGCTGCACAATTCCTGTAAGGCTCATTTCCTCAAACACATACAAGAATTAATTATACTCTTATCATACCTATTCGGTTTATTATCAAGCTATTCCATTTATCAAATTCCCTTCATGATTCATCATTAATTGGATATTCTCCTTTGCTGTAGCACCACAATACCTCAACTCGGGTCACCATACGAGACTCGCTCATAAGACCACACTATCTAAGACCCATAGGCCACTGAATACTCTCTCGACGCTTCCCAGAAGCACCACATTCCAGAATGCTTTACTCCGGAGGACTTCCTGCTAATCTGAATTAATTACCATTACTTTCCAGATATTGATACATAGAATCCCATAATTAACATAACGTACCACAAGGCTTGATCTTTTTCTAATGAAAACACAGTCTCTATCCACATACACAAATTTAAGACACCTGATTATTACATACAAAATCTTGAACATAATAAAACCATTCTCGAGAGTCGTTCACTCTTATTCAGCTTCAATTCACCCGCTCTACACAAACGCAACCACTCGTGCCTCATTAGCACCCTGTCACCGAAGAACATGATTTCATAAATATACAAACAACCATTTTTCTTCTCTATGCACCGAGCATTCTTTATCAACAACAACTCAAAACATCCTAGTATTTTCTCACATTTACGAAAGCACCATATAACCTTTGTAGAAATTTCCTTCACATGTGCCATCCTCGGCTCAATTTCTGAAAGCAGAAATGATCTGCCATCATACGTCAAAACGGAACCAACATAGCACATAACCATGCAATCAGCTGACCAACAGTAACCTCCCCAAATTGGATCGAAGCCATATATTAAGGCACTCTTAAAAACTCATATCACTTTTACTCTAATGATGCCACAATGAGATCAAACTCAAATCATTTACAAATTTGTGAATGCATAGGTCATCTAGTCTTCCTGAATATGAACTCATACCGCCACCTGCATTGCACCTCACTTTCCAGCTAGGGGATACGAAAATATTCTTCACGCGCCCATGCCTCGGGCTACACAACAAACCGCAATAGGAAACAAGCACCTAACAGCTCATCTATTATCCATCAGACTTCTCCGTCACTACCAAAATTATATAGATACACCTCGCAGTATTAACATACCCATCAGATTGATATCTGGCCGCCATTCCGGTTAATAAGAACAACACTGAACAAACAAGTTCAAAACACTTGCTCGCACAATTGGCACCTCGATGCTCAAGCCGTAAGCAAATACCCGGCCTCAAGTCCTCTAGAATGGCCCAACCGGAACTCACGGATATTGCCTCTCGCCCATCGATCTGGGACTTACAAGCCATCAAGGCACATATACTAATGAGCGCTCACGTGCGCATATAGATGTGCGGAAGTAATTTTAAGAATTATATCTCAAGCTGAATCAAGTACGCACGAAAAGAATTTCAATAATGGGAAGTTTTCCTAAAGGTTCTGCAGCCTCTCGAGGATAAATACACACGTCTCCGTACCGATCCGCGAGACTCTACTAACCCTGCTCGTGACTCGTGAGACCTAGTAACCTGGCTCTGATACCAACTTGTAACGACCCCAATTTCCATACCCGGTCGTGATGGCGCCTCTTGTGAAGTAAAGACCAGCCAACAACCCTAAATACTCTTTAGACAGCTATTAAACATAAATGAATAAGAATATTACTTAGTGGCATTTAACTATGAAATTTTATTTCATTATAACCCGACCGGGGTGTCACAAGTCGCGATCATCTAATGAGTAACGACACTACTATTGGGCCAACAAAATATATATTCATGGTAAAACTGGAACTCAAAGTCGGAATACGGTGCCATGAACACTGGCGGTCACCTTGCCCAACTATCAAAATATGGCCTTTGATCCTGCTAATAACCCACAACCGGGTGAACAATACCTGCAACTGCACGCAAGGTGCAGGGAGAAAAGTGAGTACTTCCAACTCAGTGTAAATAAAAGTGAATAATATCTGAGCGATAAGAAAACACGTATGACCACACCAAACTGCTATAAAAGATAGAAAAACCCTCTTTTTGAGAAAATCGAAGTACGGGTGAAAATCCAAAGTTCAGTTCAAAAATCTCTTTTCAAAATATGCTTTTTCAACAATTGCAAATGTAATTTCGACAAGTAGGAAATAATCAGAAACCTGCCCTCCGGCTCAGCATCAACCTATCAGTCCAGTATCAGCCCTGCAAGCTCACTCCCGACTCATAACATATAACATCAACCTCTAGGGATCAATACTCCTTAACATATATCACCGGGTTATTTGGTCAACAAGGAAAGTAATAGTATGTATACCAATGATATATGAGTGCTAAATGTCGTGCCCCGTAGTACAAACAAGAGTAAATGTGTGAATGCAATGCAATGCACATGACTGCTACGGCGCGTAGCCCGATCCATGGGTACCCTGCGCTCACTGGGGGTGTGGACAGACTCTGGAGGGGCTCCTTCAGCCCAAACGCAAAAATGTTGCGGCATGCAGCCCTATCCAATATGTATAATGCTGCAGCGTGCATCCCGATCCAATATAATATATATAATGCTGAGGCGTGCATCCCAATCCATGCAATATGCTACTGCGGCGTGCAGTCCGATCCATGCAATATGTTACTGCGGCGTGCAGTCCTATCCATGCATGTATATGCTAGTACGACATGCATTCCGATCCATGCTTTCATTTGCACATGCTCACACAACACTCGAGGCCTGAAAGCCTCCTTACAGCATCTTCATACCCTTACATATGGCCCTCAGCCTCAATCAGTCCAAAATAGTCAAAAGTCTCTCGGGCATCCGTAAACAATTATACTCTGCTCAAATGATAGTTCAAATATTGTTTAAATCTCCAAGTTTGAGTAAAAAATACAGATGAGCTCAATAATGAGTGTAAATCACATGGACTGAGTTCAATGGTATTTCAAATAGTGAGGAAAAACAGTGGTGATAGTTAAAACAAGGGTTCAAATAATCGGCAATAAACCCCAACTATAGCAATGAGACCAAGTCATAATGATAACAACAAAAAATTTAAAATTTAGCGGTAAAAACCAACAACCGGGACGGACCAAGTCACAATCCAAACAGTCCAGCATGGAAGTCACCACAATACATCACTAAGATGTGCAAATCCCGATTTCAAACCCTCATGATATCATTCCCAAGTATTACTCGCTTCGAACTGGCAAAATCTCAAGATCGTGATGCCTTGCCTCGAGAATCAACTTCACGGATGCCAAATCTCTAATCAGTCCTCTTCGAATCCCTCTTCAATTTCCAAAAGCTCTCCAGGATTTCCAATAATGGAGAAAATAAGGCCTTGCTCGCGGATGAAATGTCACTTAAAAACTCTCTGCCGAGATGACACCCCTTTCTTCACGAACGCGGAGCCTACCCGCGAACGCGTAGGTCAACTGTCTCCTTCTACTACACGAACGCGACATCCGGTCGCGAACGCGAGGCACAAGCACAGGGCCCTCAAGCTTCCCCTTCGCAAACGCATCACCTCTTTGCGAACGTGAAGTGCAAAATATACTGGCCCTCCAAATCCTTCTACGCGAACGCGACCCAGCTATGCAAACACGAAGACCAAATTCCAGGCCTCCCAAATTTCCTCTATGCTTCGCGACTCACCCATGCGAACGCGAAGAGTATTTCTCTACAACACCAACAACTGTGCACCAGCATTCTTCCAAGTCCAAATATAGCCCGGTTTACTCTCCGAAATCACCCCGAGGCCCCAGGGACCTCAACCAAAATCACCAACATGACTAATTACCTTATTCAAAATTGCTCGGGCCATAAAAATACCAACATTAATATCACAAAATCACCAAATTCCTCAAATTCAAGCCTAAGTCAAACTACAACTTTTCCAAATTCACATTCGATGCTGAACCCAACCAAATGATGTCCGAATGACCTGAAAATTTTCAAACATATCCAAATTCACCTAACGAACTGCAACTATCGGAATTCCATTCCGACCCTCCTATCAGATACCACCGAATTTCTCCGAAATTCTAAATTCGCCAAAATAGGCTAACTTTCACTCCGGAACACCAAATTCACTTCTGTTTTCACTCCTAAGTCATATATCATCCCCCGAAACTAGTTGAACCATAGAAAATACATTCCGAGCCCTCTAACTCAATTGTCAATGTTTTGGTTTACTTTTCCAACTCAAACTTTCCTTATAGAGACTATTTGTCTCATTTATATCCAAATTCAATCCGAAACACTTCAAACTCGCCAAACACATTTAATAATACATGAAGAAGCATAAAACGGGAAAAACGGAGAGGTAACTCACATCACTTCAGGTCGGGCCGTGATAATCCATTTTGACCCGCTCAAAATCAGCCAAACACCTTTCTGTTACTTTTCCCATAATCAATGTTATTTATTTAGTTAAATAACTATCTTTTTTGATAATTAAAAAAAAAAGAAACTCAGTATCTTAAGGGGTGCCTGCCAAATCTAAAAGTCATATCACATTTATACTACCTCTTAACTCTCACTAAAGAGCAGTCGTAGCTTGCCTTTGAATTTATAGGCACATAATTAAATCTTTTAATTGATTAGCCCTTTTTTTTTTTAGGTTTTACGCAATTTCTTTTTCTTTGTATTTTTTACTTCTTGAATCAACTCAAACTCTTTGTTCATTTGTCTTTTTTTTTTTAATATTCAAGTTTACTGATAAAAGCTGAAGTAGATAAATTTTGGAATATTGTTCCTTCATATTCTGCTTCATATGGTATCAGAGTTGTTGCCATCTTGTAAGAGAATCGAGTAAATTTTGTTGTTGTTGGGTGGCGCTAGCCAATATATGTTGCCCATCTGGCCGTTGAGTATGTTGGCAACGTTGGGACAATGAAACTAGCCTTTATGATAATTAAAGAAAAGAAACTCAGTATTTTAAGGGGTGCCAAATGGCCAAATCTAAAAAGGCATACCTCATTTATAGTACTTCTTAACTCTCACTAAAGAGCAGTCGTAACTTCCCTTTAAATTCACGCTCACGTAATTAAATCTTTAAGCTGCTTAGCCCTTTATTTTTATCTTTTTAGGATTTACACAATTTATTTTTCTTTATATTTTTTAATTATCGAATCAACTCAAATTCTTTGTTCATTTGTCTTTTTTATATATTCAAGTTTACTGATAAAAGCTTAAACAGATAAACTTTGGAATCAATATACAAAAGGTCCATCACGTGTTGAAGTCTAAATGAAAAATATTTGAAAACTAATTTAAAGTTGTAGTACAAAATCTTAATCTTTTAGTATTTGATATTTGATTTTTTATTTAATTCATGCCTAAATTGGATTTGTAGTCTGAACTAATATAAGAATTTTTTTTATTACAAGTTAAAATAGGTTTTATACTTATAAATATGAGTATTGATGTGTGGAGATTTTAGCGAATTGTAGAGAGAATTTTGAGATTTATAATAAAATATTTTTTCTTTATATTCTGCTTCATATTGGTACCAAATATTTTACGATCATGAGAGAATCAAGTAGCTTTAGCTGTCGGTAGGCGGCGCTAGCTAATGTGTACCGTCTGTCTGGCCATTGAGTTTGTTGACAAATGTCGGGCTAATGATATATGTATGGAAAACAATCATGGTGATAACGATTGAGCAAAAGAAAATTACAAACTAAAGAGATGCAACCAAATATGGCACAAGAGGAATAGGATCTTCCCTAAATCTTCGAGAAGCGATCAAGGAAAAAAAAAGAGCCGGTGACAAGTTGTACATCAACAATTGGGTGTTGGTAAGAAAGTGCATCAACGATAGTTGAAGGCATATGTTTCAACAAAATTGGGTGTTGGTGACAAAGTGCATCAATGGTAGTTGAAGATAAATGCTTCAATAAAATTAGATGTTTTAACAAAATACATTAACGGGAGTTAAAGACATATGCTTCAATAAAATTTCGTATAGATGAAAAAATGCATCAATGAGAGTTGAAGACAGGTTCTTCAATAAAATTGGGTGTTGGTGACAAAGTACATCTACGGAAATTGAAGGCGGGTGTGTGACTATCCGACCAATTATTTTCAGTTTTAGCACTTTTTTCACCAGTTCTTGAGCATGGATAGCCCCATATGATGTATTATGACTCAAGTAAATTGTCGGTTTCAATTTTCAATGTAATCAAAGTGAATTTGGAAGAACAATTCTCAATTTAAAGCTTGAAATTTGAAAGATTTGACCAATATTTGACTTATTGATATATAATCTTGAATTGGAATTTTTATGACTTAGTTAGATAAATTAGGTGATTTTTCATTTAGGAGTGTGATCATAATGCATTTTGGAAGTCCGTTGAAAGTTTATGCTTGAATTGGCTAAATTGAGATTTTTGCGTTTTCCGATTGATAGGTGAGATTTTCATGTATGGGCCAAAATGTAATTTTGGAAGTTGCAGTAGCCCCATTGTGCCCTTTTTGACGTGTGTACAAAATTCAAGTCATTCGGACGTGGTTTGGTAGGGTTTTTGATCAAAAGAGTAATTTGGAAATTCTTGGAATTCTTAGGCTTGAATCTGATGAAAATTTGGAGTTTGGATGTTTCTTTAAGCATTTAGAAGGTTGAACAAGTTTGAATGAGGTTATGGTATATAATGACATGTTTTGTTGAGGTCCTGAGGGCCTCGGGTGAGTTTCAGATGGTTAAACGGATCAATTTTGGACTTTGGACTTAGCAGTTTTTGCTGGTTCTGTTGTAGACGAATTGTTCTTTGCGTTCAAGGTCAGGGACTCACGTTCGCGAAGGGTGCTTTTGTGTGATGATATTTTTTTTCGACACATTCTCGAGGTAGAGGACGTGAACACAAAGGTGGAGGCTTCATGTTCACTGCGGACGCAAGACTGGGGTCAGGTTCGCGAAGAGGAGTAAGATCGTTGAGCACCCCATGGTCACGTGCTATGCGTTCGCGAGAGTTGTATCACGTTCATGAAAGGCTGGCACGACGAAGCATCGTATTCACGTGGAATCGTCTGCGTTCGCCGAGGAAAAAATGGAAAGGCAGTGACTTTGGTATACACGAACGCGAGGGCAGTCACATTCGCGATGAAGAAATGGCTGGACAGTCAGATTATATTTTGAAAACTAGGGTTTAAGTCCAATTTCATAAAAATCATTGGAGAGCTCAAGAGAAGGTGGAATTTGAGGAGATTTTCACTGGAGCTATTGGGGTAAGTATTCTTCACTCATATTTGGTTTAATTCTATGACTTGGTCTTGAATTTCATCATTTAATTTGAGGAATTAGAGCGAAAATAGGGGATAATTGAAGAAAGCTTTGAGATTTCTTTTAGGGATATGAATGGGAGATTAAGGTCGGATCTCATGAATTTGATATGGGTAGACTCGTGAGTGAATAAGGGTAATATTGATATGATTTTATCGGATTCCAGGACATGGGACCGGGGCCGGGTTTGAGCAATTTCAGGATTTTTGATGTGAATTGAATATTTTCGAGGGGACTTTGTTCCCTTAGAATATTTTAATGGTTATCTGATTATGGCTAGATTAGAGCATTCGGAGGTCGATCCGTGAGGGCAAAGGCATCGCTAGCTAGAGTTTGGATCTGATCGAGGTAAGTAATGATGGCAAAATATTGTCCTGAGGGTACGAAACCCCGGATTGCACATTGTTGTGCTATATTGAGGTGATACACACGCTATATGACCAGTGTGGGATCGTGCACTATTAGGAATTGTGACTTAGTCAGCCCCGAATGATTATTTTACCGCGTATTTGACTGAAAACTATTTGCTATCATCATATTTTGGGATCAATACCATATTTGGGCCTCCTGCCAACTATTTGAACCCTTAAGGAATTTTTATTGATATTTCCTTACTGTTTTGACCTTATACTTGAACTCAGTCATTCTATATTCTATTTATTTTTTATAACACAACCATGTTTACTCTACTTTAACAGTTAAGATGATATTTTAAATGATATTTTGGGATGAGTAACATATTTTACTTTTGTCCGAGTGGCTTGAGAGATCGTGAATGAGTAAGTGATCGAGGCCGACCCTGCACTACTATTGAGTAGCGAGAGAGGTCGAAGCAACATTTACCCGATTAAGGCCGGGATTGATTTTCACAAGGAGATAGATATTGGAGTCGGGTGTCTATCTAAAGTGGAGTTATGTATTTGCTCTTAATTGCACTTCTACACATTTTTGGTTCTGATTATAATCTGAATTTTGATAAAACTACAATACTTAATTAAACTAAATAAGGTGAAGATTAAACTATTACGAGTTGTTCAAACGATTAAAAGGCACTAGGGTAGAGACTTTTACCTAGGTGGTCAATGGACAAATTCTTGAGTCTAAAGCTAGATTGGCATATTTGGGGAGTATGATATAACCATTGCACGATTTTACTCAATCTATACCCCTCGGTAGTTCAGGTGATTTTGCTTGAATTGACTTTCTCAAGACCAATTGGGTATGAAAATTTAAACAAGCAATTAAGTTTCAAGTCGGGTCTTACTATCTCTAGGTTTAACCAATTGGGGATATCAGTCTCTTAAGTATGCCCCATTCATTGTTGATCTAATTTCATGGATTTAGGCTGTCTTTCTCAAGAATAGCCAAAGTCTACTAGGCATAAACTAGTATTTGCAATAAGTAATTAACAATTAAAATCCTAAATTAGCCTAAATATCAAACACCCATAGACAATCAACCATTGGAACACAAGACCCATTATTTACCCACACTAGGGTTGAGCCACAACCCTAGCTAATGGGTCTAGCTACTCATAATTAGACACAAAAATAAAGAAATAGATGAAGAAAAAACTTATAATAATTAATTACTAAATTAAACTTGAAGGTTCAATGTTAAAATCAAGCTAAAATTACTCAAAATAGGTAAAAGGATCGAAGTCACTAGCACAACTCTCAGTACAAAACTATCTGATAACCTGAAAATCAGAAAAGAATCTATTTATACTAGGCTAAAAAATCAGGACAAAAATACCCCTATGGGGCTTGTGCGGACCGCACAAATCAAGTGCGTCCGCACTAAGGCTCTAGTCTTGAATAATCAGCTCTCTAAACTTGGGAAATACGGACCGCACGAAATTGAGTGCGGCCGCATGGCTTCCATTGTGGTCCGCACAAAAAGTATCGCGGACTGCATTGAGCTTCAACCTCCAAAAAACCACCTTTCTGAACCTTGGCTTCGCGAACCGCACTAAATCGAGTGCGGCCGCAATGAACCCAGTGCAGACCGCACAAAACTCCTTACGGTTGCATTGCTTGTTGGCCTGAAAAGCACCCTCTCTGAACTTCACTTCTGTGAACCGCACATAATGGTGTTCGACTGCACTGGCCCTGTTTGACTGAGCTTTGTCTTGTCTTGGTACTTGTGCAAGTTTCATTCTTTTTTGAGCTGATTTTTGACATCTTGTCACCTTGTTAATCAAACTTGCAATCATGCACAACTTGTGAGCCTTTAGGACTATTTTTTACACATTTCTAATCAAAACTTGAGCACAAAGGAGTGTAAAATTCATCATAATTACTAGTTATCAACTCCCCTAAACATAAGATTTTGCTTATCCTCAAGCAAACAAAATAAGACACACCCCCTAAGAGAAAATTCGGATGTCTTAAAGTGACCTCATCTAGCATCAATTGGGACTAATAGTTGCCTTTAATACAAATGAATCATTCACAATATTTACTATTTTAAACACCATGGATTAAGTGCGAAACAAGAGCCTCAAGAGTTGACTCAACATATCAAAGAAACCCTTTCTATTACTTTGGTCATTGTGGAATCCAAACTCACACATCCTTAACTCTCTCTAAGCAAACCTCACATTTAAAATAGTGGCACCCAGAATGAGGTTAATGAAAATATGCTCATCTCTGTCAAGGAAAAGTCACAATTTCAGCTCTAAGTACCATATGCTTTCCCCTTATGTGAGTCACGACTAATGTAAGCTTCATTCAACTAGAGATCATATAGGGTTTTTGTGGAGACATGGTGAAGGATTTTGGTTCAGGGTAGGCAATTTTTGGTCTAAGTAGGTTCTATCTTCCCTTAAGCACTTCTTTTGTTCCATTTTGGCACACATTCATTTGACTTTTTGGGTCAATTCATTTCTTTCTAAGAGGTTATAAAGACACACTGTCACTCTTTTTTGTTTATTTCAAATCTTTTGTCCTTTCCCAACTTTCCACACCATTCATTCTTTGTTTTTTCTTGAATCTCTTTATTTATTTACACATTGAGCATTCTTTTTGTCTTTTTTGCTTTTCTTTATTTTTCATTACTTTTCCTTTTCTTCATTTTGTACCTTTTTACCACTTTGTTTACATCCTCTTCTCTCCCCCCAAACTTATACTTTTTCCATGTGCTAAGGAAAGATCGGGTGCCAAGAAAGGGTATCTTTTAGAACGGGTAAAGGCTTGTATTATGGTTCTTGGAGGAAAAAGGTCTAAGGCTCAAAAGGGTTGATTAGGGATTTTATCATTTGTTGGTTATGGAAGTGTTCAAGCTATCATTTGGATCAATTAGAGTATATAATTATATTTCAAGTCAAAACTCACTTACTATTTCGTCTCGACAAATATTTAGGGCAAGTTCTAGACCAATGGCTTGGGAATTGGACTTGCAATGCAATTTCTCACCACACAAGCTATGGGATCGCTAAAGACGTAGAGTTGGGGGCCCATAACGAACTTAGATAAGATTTGAGTACACAATGGTCCCAAAAAACCACTTGATGATTATCAGGCAACACAAGGGTCTCAAAGTCACGACTTTCGCCATCCTATACGCAACAATTTGTTTTTGACCATGAGATCACATGCAAATGTGCTAGGCCCAAGTGAAGCGTTTCTTGGGACACCCTTAACCACCAATTACTAAAAACCAAAAAAAAAAGAAGAAAGAAAAACAGACTCAAACCCTTAAGAAGGTACTCATGCCATCCATCATCAGGAAGAGCCACCAGGTTCATACAAACTCCACCTTTGGAAAGAACCGTGGCATTAAGAAAACCAAAGGATTATTGCAAAAATAAAAAACAACAAGCTATGAATCACAAATAAGAAGATAAGAAAGAAAAACTGCGGAAAGTAAAATGAATATTTAAAAGAGGAGATTTAATCGAATATACAATAGGGGAATAAATATATACAATGTAATATAACTTTTATATATATACCCAAGATAAAACGTACGAAAAATGTAATGAAGTGCTGAAATTATATACATACCAAAGATGAAAAATAAAGAAATCATAAAATTTGTCAAATATATACCGTCATCCAAATAAAATCAAGGTAGGGAATACCCCCTCAAATGAAAGTTGTCATTATCCTTAATGCCAACTAAGAAAAATAAGCACCAAAAATAAAAGGGAAGAGGATAACAAAACTCCCTATGGCCCGTCTGTCTGCATGGAATCCTGAGTGGTCCCTGGGTCCTCAAGAAGCTCGCGAACCTGAGACTGGCTCCCTATGACCTGTGGCTCTACTGGGACCTGTGCGTCGACTTGTACTGAGACCTGGGCTAACTCCTGGGGCTGGCTAGAGGAATCTCCTTACGGGTCCTCCAACTGTATGAATGCGTCATCTATACTTGGAATCACCCTCCGCCTCTTGAGAGGCCTTTCCGAATGCTCAGGATTAGGATGGGCTGCTGGTATAGGGTCATGTAGCAACAAATACAAAGGTAGGTGATCTACCATTAACCTCTCAACCTCGACCCTTTACTCCTTCACATACGTTTTGGAAGCCCTAGTCTTCCTCATCTTCTTGGCCTCCCTAGCAAGCTCCTTGAGAGCCTTTCCATGAGAATATACAACATTCCTAAGCAACTTATAATTCTCTAGGATCTTCTTCTAGTTATCCATAAGATCCTTGAGAGCATCCTCAATAGACTATGGGGCCTATAGAGACAGAGGTGCTGACTGAGATGCCACTGTAATAGTAAGGACAGACAACTTAGAGGAAGCTGTCTCCATCCAGTTGTTGATGCTGGGAAGGGCCTGGCTCAGACTGTAGGCAATCAATGGGTAGATCGGGTGGAGGGTATGTCTGGAACTGCCGAAGTGGATGGACCAAGACGCATGTTCACGGAGGTGGAAGAAGGCTAAGTAGGAGCCATTACCATTACTGGCTCTTTAGACTGGCCAGTTTAAGCAATGACTATTCCCCTGTAGTTCTTGTCATTAGGGTTGTCATCACCCTACATGCTGTACCATGAGAATGGTGCGTCTGCTTTCACTTTGACATCAAATTTCCGCTTCTCTACCTTTAGGTCCCTAAAGTACATGGTTAAGAAGCTGAGGAAGGGGTAGTTTCTGTCACCTTTACTTACTACCTGCGTAATCACCCGAGACATCATACTCCCAATGGTAATCGGGTACCCTAACATAATTGATTCTACCAGTTACTCCCGATGAAGAGGGAGTGAGTTTTCTGGTTAATGGGGTCCCGTCTGCTGCAAACGAGTGTCTCCCACCCCTTATCCTCGAAATTCAAACTTCTCCATAATATCTTCACTCCCATATTAAACTAATCGGGGGTGGTACCTGGGATTTCCAAGCACTATGCCAACCAAGAGTGGGTCTTCTCACCTAATGCCATCTTCTCTAGATACAACGATTCATCCTCCTCATTGAAGCCCAAGTAGTCATTTATGGATTTCCCATCAAATACCTCGTTCAAATTCCGCACCTTGGTAATTTTGGTTCCCTTCTTGATGAGGGCAGCACTGGTGTAGAATTCCTTGTCCAGGTGTTCGTTTGCATCCACACAGTGGCTTGAGAAGTACTCCCAGCCCACTCACTCTTTAAACTGTCTTCTCACATTGGGGTTGTGAGGCAAGAGGTCTCTATCCACAAAACTTTGTTCCGGAATTAATTTTCTCACATGATACCATTCTCTGAACTTATGGTAGGCCACCTCACTCAGAAAATGGTCTTGCCACACCTCCAGGTTTTTAGTTCTCGCTACTCCTCCCACATGAGGTTCACCATTTTCTCCTACTGGCTCTTCTCCGGATAATGAAGTTGTGGGAGAGGTGGAGTACTCATCTCCACTGCCTTCAGCTGAGCCCTTAGACGACCTAGAAGATACATGCACTGAAGCCTGAAGAGTGGAAGATGCTGGAGGTATGTCACTCAGTCTCTTTCTCTCCGTCCAGTCAGGAATGGACTCTGGGATTGAATCTGATGATGCCTCCCATGAGGGCTCGTACTCACACTCCGACTTATCAATAGCCCTATCAGCATCTCAAATAATCTTCCTTGTGCTTTTTATGTTTTGTCGGGCTTGGGGGTCAGTCTTATAATCTTCTTTTTCCCTCCCTGGACGATTCTCCTCGTCCTGGATGTTTAGCACCCTTGGCTCTAGATTTAACATTGTCAGCAAACAAATTCAACCATGATTTGTTTGTATCAATATAGTCAATGTAATTCAGAGTTGCAGGAAAAATAGTTGTAGACAGTAAAAAATTGCAGAATGCGGTCCGCACAAAATGTAGGGCTGCCGTAGAGATGCCAATGCAGACCGCACAAAATGGCACCGTGGTCTGGACAGAGGTGGGTCAGACTACGCACCTTTTGAACAAATGCACCGCGAACTGCACAAAGTGGCAATGCAGTCTGCATTGAGGCACCACAGACAGCACAAAATTCAATGTGGTCGCGGCCCTCAATGGTCACGTTGTAGAACTTCTTCAATGTGGCCAGCACAAAATGCAATTGCGGACTGCACAGGGGCACCGCAGATCACACAAAATCCATCGCGGTCTTCACTGAGTGCTTAGTAGCAGCACTAACGTCATGTTTTAATCGCTTTTAGTCAAATTGTTCACTAATTAAAGAGTATATAAGTGTTTGCCCAATATTTTAACTACCTAATCCTGATTTAAACAAAACATTAACTAGCCTAAGCTACAAAATTGAAAGAAATACGGGAAAGTCAAGAAGAAAACACAAGAAAAACAAAAATAAAAGAAAATAAATAAATTAAACAACTTAAAAGAAGTTAAAGTTTCCATATGTGAGACGTACTGAACTTAGACGATTCTTGGCAGTTAATTACGAGCAAGAAGGAAAATGAACAGTGAAATTTTGAGTTCTGAGAGTTAAAGGATCAAAAATTTCAAACGATGGGACTCAAGTGCTCTTTATAGAAATAGTTCTGGGGCCCGTCTTACCTACCCACTGCATACCGCACAAAATGCAGTGCGGTCCGCACCACACTAAACTATACAAGTTTGAGAAGGCAACCACTGTGGTCCGTACAAATGCTTCGCGACTGCAGTGGTCCACCGCGAACCTCACAAACTGTAATACGCCTGCTGTTGCTAACTACATAGGGTTGATTTTTACATTAATCATCAGTGCGGTCCGTACTGATTTTGTTCCCCTGCACTAAGTTCTTTGCGGCCTTAAAAATGTAGTGCATTCCGCATTGCAAAACTTTATAGACTTAAATTTTTTTTATCCACTTTGTCATGCACTTCATCAACACAATCCTGTAGCATCTCACAACAAGTTAGTCCAAAAATAAATCTTGCACAACAATGAATATCAAAGAAAAACAAGAAAAAAATATGCATGGGCCGCCTCCCAAGAAGCACCTGATTTAACGTCGTGGCACGACAAAGGTTACCATCAAATTATTTGAGATGAAGAAGTGCCACCATGTGGCTGTCATCAATTTTTCCCAAGTAGTTCTCTACCCTATGTTCAATTACTCTGAAAACTTTTCCATTTTTGTTCTTTAAATCATGTGCACCAAACGGGGTCACACATACAACTTCAGAAGGTCCACTCCATTTTGACTTGAGCTTTCCCGGAAATAGACGTAAGCGAGAGTTCAACAAGAGAACCAAATCACTCACTTTGAACTCGTTTCTACGAAAATATTTATCATGAAGGTTCTTCATCTTGTCCTTGTACCAGGAAGAACTAGAGTAGACATTGAATCGGAATTCATCAAGTTCATTAAGCTTCTTAACACGATGATTGGCTGCAACATCCCATTCAAGATTTAGCTTTCTCAAAGCCCACATGGCCTTGTGATCTAAGTTAACCAGTAGATGGCAAGCTTTCCCAAACACCAACCGATATGGAGACATACCAATCAGAGTCTTATAGGCAGTCATATAAGCCCACAAAGCACCATCCAACTTGTTCAGCCAATCAGTCCTATTAGCATTGACCGTCTTTGACAGTATACTCTTGATTTCCCTATTTAAGACTTCCACTTCGCCACTCTTTTGAGGATGATAGGGAGTAGAAACTTTGTGATTGACACCCTACTTTGCAAGAAAAGTGTCAAAATCTCTATTGCAAAAATAAGACCCCCCATAACTTATGATTGCTCGAGGAGCACCAAACCTTATAAATATGCTCTTCCTGAGAAATGCAACAACACTCTGGGCTTCATTGTTGGGCAATACCACAGCTTCAACCCACATTGAAACATGGTCCACCGGCACAAGAATGTATGTGTTCCCACACGAGCTAATATACGGGCCCACAAAATCAGTGCCTCATACATAAAAAATATCAACCTTAAGAATGGTATCAAGAGGCATCTCATCTTTCTTCGAAATTCCACCCGCTCTTTGAAATTAATCACACCTCTTCACTAGTTCACTTGTATCTTCGTACAAAGTTGGACAATAAAACCCATAACTAAGAACTTTGGAAGCCGTCCTCACCCTGTCATGATGGAAACCATTGGGAGAGGAATGACAAGTCTCCAAGATACTCAATTTCTCTTCCTTTGGGACACACTTTCGGATCACACCATCCGTCCAAATCTTGAAAAAGTATGGCTCGTCCCAATAGAAATCCAAACTATCTCGCTTGAGCTTCTTCCTTTCGTTAGAAGAGAGCTCACACAGGATTATACCAGTCATATGGAAATTAGCAATGTCTGCAAACCATTGCAACCATTCACCGACACCGAAGGGAGTTTTTTATAGGGAAATGAATCATTGATCTCTAGGCCATCAAGAGTCCTCCCCTCCTCCTCTAAGCGGTACAAGTGGTCCGCCACTTAGTTTTCACTACCCTTCCAGTCCACAATCTCCAAATCAAACTATTGAAGTAATAAGACCCATCAAATCAGTCTAGACTTGGAATCCTTCTTCGTCATCAAGTACCGGAGTGCGGCATGACCAGTATGAATTATGACCTTGGCACCCATAAGATATGACCTAAATTTCTCCATTGAAAACACAATAGCCAAAAGTTCTTTCTCGGTCACCGTGTAGTACACATAAGCATCATTCATTGTCTTGCTCACATAATACACTAGATGAAGCAATTTGTTCACTCTTTGACCCAAAACCACCCCAACCGCAACATCGCTTGCATCACACATGAGATCAAAGGGCAAGCTCCAATTAGGTGTGGTAATGATAGAAGTGGTAGTCAACTTGTGCTTAAAAAGTTCAAGGCTTTCATCATTTTTCATCAAACACCAACTTGCCAATAACTTGCATAAGGGATTCACTACCTTCGAAAAGTCTTTGATAAATCTCTGGTAGAACCCTACATGCCCAATAAAACTTCTAACTCCCTTGCTAGAGGTAGGGGGAGGGATACTTGAATCACATCAATTTTGCTTTGTCTACCTCTATACCATGCTTTGAAATTTTATACCAAGAACTATGCCCTCTTCCACCATAAAGTGGCATTTCTCCCTATTGAGAACAATATTGGTTTCTTCACAACGGGCCAAAATTCTATCAAGATTATTCAAGCACTCATCAAATGAATCACCCACAACACTAAAGTCGTCCATGAACACCTCCAAAATGTCTTCAACAATATCGACGAAAAATGGCCATCATACACAGCTGGAATGTAGCCGGTGCATTACACAACCCAAAAAGCATCCGAGAAAAGGCAAAGGTGCCATATTGACAAGTGAATGCGGTCTTCTCCTGATCTTCCAGAGCAATAAAGATTTTGTTGTACCCAGAATACTCATCCAAGAAACAGTACAAGGCACGCGCAGATAGTCGGTCTAACATCTGATCAAGAAAAGGTAGTGGAAAGTGATCCGTGCAGGTAACTTTAATCAACTTACGGTAGTCCATGCATACCCTCCAACCAGTGATGATTCTTATAGAAATCAAATCATTTTTTAATTTTTAACCACGGTGATGCCACCCTTCTTCGGTACACATTGCACCGGCGAAGTTCAAGAGCTATCAGAGATAGGGTACACAACCCCACCATCCAACCACTTTATCACATCCTTTTTCACAACTTCTTGCATTGCCTCGTTCAACCTCCTTTGATGCTCCAATGAGGGCTTTGCATCATCTTCCAAAATAATCTTGTGCATGAAAAAATTGAGGCTTATCCCCCGACTATCAGCTAAAGTCCATCCAATTGCCTTTTTTCACTTTTGAAGCACCGCTAATGGGGCATCAACCTGCATATTTGAAATACAAGAGGAAAGAATAACTGGTAAAGTAGAACTAGGGACTAAGAACTCATACCTAAGGTGTGGAGCCACTGGTTTTAACTCCAACACCGGAGGCTCCTCAATTGAAGGTTTTTTTTGCGGTGTCTTCCTATTTTCAAGGTCCAAAGAGAGTTTCCTAGACTCATAAGAGTAAGAGCCTATTCCATGCAAAGCATTCACACACTCCACCCGGCTCGCATCCTAATTGACATCAAGATTCAACAAACAGCCTCAAGAGGGTCCTCCATATTGATCATTTCAATTGTATCATCAACTATCACTGTTGTGACAAGGTCCATAGAGGAGCACACCTCGGAACTATTGGGCTACTTCATTCACTTGCACACATGAAAGACCACTTTTTCATCAGCCACCCGAAAGGTGAGTTCCCTGCCTCCACATCAACTAAGGCCTTCCCTGTGGCAAGGAAAGGTCTCCCCAATGTGAGAGGAACTTTATAATCCACCTCACAATCCAAGATCACAAAGTCAGCTGGCAAGATAAATTTTTCCACCCGGACAAGCACATCATCAATAATACCCAATGGTCTCTTCATCGTTCTATCCACCATTTGCAATCTCATGGAAGTTGGCCTAGGTTGCCCAATACCCAATGTTTTGAAAACTGAGAAGGGCATCAAATTGATACTAGCCCCCAAATCACATAGAACCTTAGCAAAATACGCACTCCCAATTGTGCAAGGAATGGCAAAACCACCGGGATCGTCCAGCTTTGGGGCCATTGAATGCACTATTGCACTAACTTTTTGAGTCATCTTTATAGTTTCACAATCCATAGACCGTTTCATTGTCACCAAGTCCTTCATGAATTTAGTATAGCCCGACATTTGTTCAAGAGCCTCCACCAAAGGCACATTAATGGATAATATCTTCATCATGTCAATGAACTTTTAAGCTAATTCTTATTTTTCTACTTCGTGAGCCTTTGAGGATAAGGTGAAGGTGGACTTGGAAAAGGGTCCTTGGCATTAGGCACAACCGGCTCCAACATGTCTATTACGTATTCCCTAGAAGGGTTCACATCATTTTGAGTTTCCACCATTTCATCTTGAATATCAATCCTCACTTCTTCATTCATATTCTTATCAATCACATTTTCAACTACCAACGGAACTTCATCTTCTTGCAAATCAACATCATCACTCAAAATTTTCTTTTGTTTGGAAGCATTCACATCACTGCCTCATCCACTCCCTGTAGTTACCACCATAACATGATTGTTTCCATCCTTCGAGTTCACTACTGTATCACTTGGTATAGCACCCTTAGGGCGAGTATTCAAGGACTGTGAGATTTTGCCTAGCTGCACCTCCAAATTTCTAATGGAAGTATTGTGGTAAGACAATTGAGCATCCGAATCCGCATTATTCTTCATCATTTATTGGAACATCATTTCAATTCTACCCATATCATTGCTAGAAGAACTAGGAGCTTTAGATGGAAATAAGGGTGGATTGCTTGGTTGTTGGTACATTGGGGGTCTTTGAAAGCCTTGCCAGCGGTTTCCTTGGTTTCTATTGTTCCATCCACCTTGATTGATGTTACCACCCCAATTGTTGTTGTTACCATTCCAATTTCCTTGATTGTTTTGATTATTGTTCTGATTAACCCCAATTGTTGTTTTAATTGTTGTTCCCCCAATTACCATTGCCTTGTTGTTGTTGATTTTCCCAATTGCCTTGGGTTCTGCATTGTTGTTGGTTGGAAGAATTTCCCCTTTGGCCTTGATAATTGTTCACGTATTGCAACTCTTCATTTTGACCATCATAACTATCATCTTGAAATCCACTACAATCATTGTCAAATTGCTCTGAAATCCCTTGATTTCCACGACCCGGATTGTCCGCCCTTTGGAGTCGTGATGGCTCCTACTCGTGGATGATAGGCAAGCCAAAATCCTTGAAAGCAAATAACCTATTTGGTTTTTGTACATAATTAAACAATTAACCTATAGATGAATAAGAAATTAAAAGACAATGAAAAATAGAATTTTTGTGAAAGTCTGAACTTAATATGAAAATAGCGTCTAAAGCATCAATATAATCTCTACCCAGTACCTGGTGTCACAACGCTTCATGGACCATCTAAAAATGCTAAATATATGGTTTGAAACAACATAAATAAACTCTATCTCGATATAAGGGAAACAGGGCAGAAAAGATAAAAGAGACGTCGGGCCTGCGGACGTCTGCAGGACTACCTTCGAAATCTCGTGGACTGAAGCACTACTCCCCGCCTACTGTTGCGCACCGCAAGCTGCCCCGACACCTGGATTTGTGCAAAAGAGCACGGAGTGTAGCATCAGCACAACCAACCCCATGTGCTGGTAAGTGTCTGGCCTGATCCTAGGGAGGTAGTGACAAGGCTAGGGACAAACTCAAGGTAAACCTATGCAAATACATACATATACAAAAATATATAGAGAAAAAACATTAATGAACAACTAAAACTGGGGAAAGGAACATGCTTTGGGGCAACAGATAGAAATAAAATATCAGAGATAACAAGATAAATATCTAGAGTTAAGCTTCTAACACGAAATAAGGAAATAAGATAACTTTCATATTCAGCTCATCTTGTTGCAAGCGTGCAACCCGATCCCATTTTTCATATCTCGTGGTGGGCGTACAACCCGCTCCCATTTCATAATATCATGTGGTAGGAGTACCAACCGCTCCCATTTTATCAATTTTGTTGTAGGCGTACCACCCACTCCCATTTCAATATCACTTGTGGTAGGCGTACCACCCGCTCCCATTTCAATATCTCTTGTGGTTAGTGTACCACCCGCTCCCATTTCTGTCAATACAATACACAATATAATCCCGACAAGGGAGCAAGACAATGTAATAACTTCCCGGCAAGGGAAACAATAGCAACAAAGCAAAATTACCGGCAAGGGAGCAAGACAATGTAATAACTTCCCGGCAAGGGAAACAATAGAAAGAAAGCAAACATCCAGGCAACGGAGAGTCAGCTATAACCGATCCTATTAAATTTCTACTTGGCACAATTAAAACCAATACTCGGTATCAAGGATCATCAATCAAGGATTTCATAAAATCAATAAAGAACACACGAATATCAAATTAATACCCATGGTCATGCTCGACACCAATATATGGATAATCGTCACCATGCCCATGCGCCGTACTCAACACAAAACAAGTAGCAAATATGACTCAACTCCTAATCCCTCAAGCTAAGGTTAGACTGAATACATACCTCAACTTCAACAGCCAAATCAAACCACAACAATCGTTTTCTCTCTCGAATTAGGCCCCAACTAAATCAAATCTGTACAATAATGACTTTATAGTGTCAATATATGCCAAACAAATCAAACCCAATGCCTAGTTCTAGATTTCCGAGCTTTCTTCCCAAAATACCAAAAATTGACCACGGGCCTGCTTGACCAAAACACAAGGTTTCGACTAAATTCATGTTACCCATTCCCCCACGAGCTCAAATATATAATTTATATTTAAATTCGACCCCGAAAAGAGGTCTAAATCAAGAAAAAGTAAAAATCCATAACTCTACCATTTTCCCCCAATTTCTACCCTAAATTACATGATTTAAGCTTAGGAATTCAATGGATATTGATGAAAAATGAATGAAACTAGTTAAGATTTACTATCCCACGAATTCTTGGTGAAAGAGAGCTTCAATGGACACTTAAGAACCTTGGAGAAGAAGAAGTTCAGGTATTTTTATGAAAGAATCCGTGAATACACTGTTTTGAATTAAATTATAGCTGCGCAAAAATTTCCCTTCCCATTCGCATAGAGGAGGTCGCGTTCGCGAGGGTAGAATCTGTCAAGCCATCACGTTCGCGAGCGGAGAAGTGCGAACGCGAAGAAAGAAATGTTGGGGTCCAAAATTTGGCCTACGCGAATGCGTGAGGCCTTACGCGAACGTGATGAAGGAGGACTGCGAGCTTACGCGATCGCGAGAACTGGTACACGAATGCGAAGAAGGGGGAATTAAAGCATCACGAGCACGGAGAAAGGGCGCGAACGTGAAGAATGAATGGCATGTGCACCTGTTGCAGATTTTATGCAATTTTTTCTAAGTTAGAAACCACCCTAGAACACCTCTGAAACACTCCCGAGCCCTCGGGGCTACTAACCAAATACACACACTAACTCAACAAAATCCTACGAACTTAACCGTGAAATCAAATCACCAAAATAACATCACAAACAAGGAATCAACCCTCAAAAGCACTAGCTTTTCTCCAATCTTCATAAACTTTCAATTTTAGAGTTTTAGGCCCAAAACACGTCAAGCGACGTCCGATTTCAACCAAACTTCAAAAGAATATTTTAAAACATATATGACCTGTACCGGCTGCTGGAACCAAAATATAGGCCCGATACCAATACATTCTAATAAATTTTCATTTCCCTTTTCCTTAACAATTTCAAAAAAATAATTTCTTTTAATAATTTTTTCTCGGACTCGGGATCTAAAATTTTGATTCCGAACATTCACCCGAGTCCCAAATTTTTTATGGACCCTTCTGGGCCGTCAAATCATGTGTCCAGGTCCATTTCCCAAAATATTGACCGAAGTCAAATTTATTTATTTTAATACCAAATTATAGAATTTTTCATAGAATTTCACATTTAAGCTTTTCGGCTATGCGCTCGGACTGCGCATGCAAATTAAGGTGAATTAAAATTAGGGTTTTAAGGCCTCGGAAGCACATAATGAATAAGAGAACAGGTGATGACCCCTTTGGGTCGTCACATTCTCCACCTCTAAAAAACCTGTTCGTCCTCGAATGGACAGAAGAAAGAAGTACCTGAGTCGGAAAACAGATGGAGATAACGGCTCCGCATATCATACTCAAACTCCCAGGTCAATGCCTCAGGAGGCTGACCTCTCGACTGAACAAGAACAAGAAGGAAACTCTTGGACCTCAACTAACGAACATGCCAACCTAGAATAGCTACCGGCTCCTCCTCATAAGATAAGTCCTTGTCCAACTGGATAGTGCTGAAATCTAACACGTGGGTTGGATCGTCATGATACCTCTAAAGCATGGACACATGAAAAACTGGATGCATGGCGGATAAGCTAGGCAGAAATGCAAGTCTATAAGCCATTTCGCCCACTCGATCAGGAATCTCAAACGGACCAATGAATCTAAGGCAAAGCTTGACCTTCTTTCCAAATCTCATCACGCCCTTTATAGGCAATAGTCGGAGCAATACTCGCTCACCAACCATGAAAGCCACATCTCGAACCTTGCGATCTGCATAATTCTCTTGCCTAGACTGAGCCGTACGAAGCCTATCCTAAATGATCTCGACCTTGTCCAAGGCCTCCTGAACCAAATCTGTAACCAATAACCGATCCTCCCTCGTCTCAAACCATCCAACTGAAGATCGACATCGCCTACCATGCAACGCCTTATAAGGAGCCATCTGAATGCTGGACTGGTAGCTGTTATTGCAAGCAAACTATGCTAAAGGAAAAAACTGATCCCACGAACCTCCAAAGTCAATAACACAAGCTTGGAGCATATCCTCTAATAACTTAATAGTCGCTCGGACTGTGTGTTCGTCTGAGGATGAAATGATGTATTCAACTCCACCTTGGTGCCTAACTCTTGTTGAACTGCCCCCAGAAGCGTGAGGTAAACAGTGTGCCCCGGTCCAAAATGATAGATACCGGCACACCATGAAGGCGAACAATCTCCCGGATATAGATCTCAGTTAACCTCTCAGATGAATAGGAGATTGCCAGATGAATGAAATGCACTGACTTGGTCAGCCTATCAACAATGACTCAAACTGCATCGAACTTCTTCCGGTTCAATGGAAGTCCAATAACAAAGTCCATAGTGATCCTCACCCACTTCCACTCGGGAAGCTCAATCCTCTTAAACAAACCACCAAGCCTCTGATGCTCATACTTAACCTGCTGAAAATTCAAACACCGTGCCACATATGCCACAATATCCTTTTTCATTCTACGCCACCAATAATGCTGCCGCAAATCCTGATACATCTTCGCGTTGCCTGATTGAATAGAATACCAGGAACTATGTCCCTCCGCTAAGATCAACTCTCGAATCCCATCATTATTGGGAACACAAACTCGCCCCTGAAATCTCAAATCACCATCATTATCTAAGGTCAACTACTTGGCACCTCCACACTGCACTGTGTCTCCCATGACATGCAAATGGGGATCATCAAACTACCGATCATGGATATTCTCCAATAAAGAAGAACGAGTGACTGTGCAAGCCAACACTCGACTAGGCTCAGAAATATCCAACCTCACAAATCAATTGGCCAAGGCCCGAAAATCCAAAGTAAGCAGTCTCTGGCTGACCGGAATATAAGCAAGATTGTCCATGCTGGCTGATTTCCTACTCTAAGCATCGGCCACCACATTGGCCTTTCTCGGGTGATACAAGATAGTGACATCATAATCCTTTTGCAACTCCAACCACATCCTCTGCCTCAAATTCAACTCCTTTTGCTTGAACAACTACTGAAGGCTCATGTGATCAGTGTACACCTCACAATCATGTCGTATAGATAATGCCTCCAAATCTTCAATGCATGAACAATGGCTGCCAACTCTCGATCATGAACCGGATAATTCTTCTCGTGAATCTTCAACTGCCTCAAAGCATAGGCAATGAATCTGCCATCCTGCATCAATACTGCACACAGCCCAATATGAGAAGCATCACAATAGACTATATAAGGCCCTGAACCTGTGCGCAAAACCAGTACATGTGCCGTAGTTAGAGTTGTCTTGAGCTTTTGAAAGCTCGCCTTACACTCATCCGACCATCTTAATTGGGACCCCTTGTGGGTCAACCTGGTCATCGGGGCTGGAATAGATGAGAACCCCTCCATGAACCAAGATAGTAGCCTACCAATCCCAATAAACAACGTATCTCTGTAGTTGATGCCGATCTAAGCCACCACTTGACTTCCTCTAACTTATTCAGGTCAACCTCTATACCCTCGACTGATACACATGACCCAGGAATGCAACCGAACTCAACCATAACTCACACTTCAAGAGCTTAGCATATAACTGAATATCCTTCAAAGTCTGAAGAACCAGTCAGAGGTTATGGTAGTGATCCTCCTAGATGCGGGAGTATATAAGAATATCATCAATAAAGACTATCATGAACAAGTCAAAATAAGGGCTGAACACTCAATTCATCAACTCCATAAATGCTGCTGGGGAATTGGTCAATCCAAACGACATGACCAAGAGCTCATAATGCCCATATCGAGTGGGGAAGGCTGTCTTAGGGATATCGGATGCCATAATCCTCAACTCATCTTAGCCATATCTTAAGTCTATATTTGAAAATGCCTTGGCACCCTGAAGCTGGTCGAACAAATTTTCAATCCTCGGCAATGGATACTTATCCTTGATCGTAACTTTGTTGAATTGACAGTAGTGAATGCACATCCTCATCAAATCATCCTTATAATTAAAAAATAACACCATTGCACCCCAAGGTGAAACATTGGGTCTAATGAAACCCTTCTCAAGAAAATCATGCAACTGATCCTTTAACTCTTCCAACTCTGATAGGGCCATACGATACGAAGGGATAGAATTGGTTGGGTGCCTGGAGCCAGATCAATCCAAAAATCAATATCCCTGTCGGGTGGGATACCTGGCAGGTCTGAAGGGAAAACCTTAGGAAACTCCTAAACCATGGGTACAGAATAAATAGAAGGGACCTCAACATTGGAATCGCCAACATATGCCAAATAAGCTAAACACCCCTTCTCGACCATACGTCGAGCCATTACTATGAAATAACAGTACGGATAGAGTGATCTGGAGTCCCTCTCCACTCCAAACAGGGCAAATCTAGTAAGCTAAGGTCACAATCTTGGCATGGCAATCCAAGATAGCATGATACGGGGAAAATCAATCCATCTCCAATATAACGTTGAAGTAAACCATGTCTAAAAGCAACAAATCAACACGGGTCTCAAGATCCCCAATCACCACAACACAAGAACAATGAACTCGATCAAACACTATAGAATCCCCCACCGGTGTAGACACATAAACAGGAATACTCAATGCATCACTAGGCATGACCAGGTACGGTGCACAATAAGATGACTCATACGAATATGTATACGCTGGATCAAATAGCACTGAAGCATCTCTATTACAGACCAGAATACTACCTATAATAACTGCATCTAAAGACTCAGCCTCTGGCCTGGCTGGACAAACATAATATCAAGGATGGGCCCTACCTCTCTGAACCACATCTCTACGATGACCGGTTGGCTGGCCTCTACCCCTGGTGGCTTGAGCTCCACCTCTATGACCTCTACCTCTACCTTTAGCACCTCTACCCCCACTTCTAAATGGCTGGACAGGCTGTAGACCATCGGGGTGCTTGTTCCATAGCACGAGAACTCTGCTGTGAAGAATTGCTCGAAGCTATATGACAATACCTAGTGATGTGCCTCATGTCTCCACAAGTAAAACAAGCCCTCGACGGACGGCTCTTGAAGCCTAAAGCGATAGCGCACTGGTAGATGCTATGATGTACTGTAAGGCTGCTGATTAGAATAATGCTGCTGAGAACCACGACCACCTTAAGTACCATGAGAGACCTGGAAAGCTGACTGAAACGGCCTAGGAGGATGGCCTCTACCATAAGAATCTATACCTTTAGATGAGGTACCACAGAATCTTCCTAAATGATGGGGCCTACTATCCGACCCGTGGTCTCCTCCCTATGATAAAACCATCTCAACTCTGTGGGCCACATTAGCCGCCTCCTGAAAATAATCTCACTCGCAGTCTCTGTAACCATCTAGAAACAAATCGGTTGAATCAAACAATCAATAAACCTCCTCACCCTCTCTCTCTCTCTCTCTCTCTCTTTCTCTCGGTGGGGAGTATGATAAGAGCATGGTTAGCTAGATCAATGAACTAAGTCTCATACTGAGTGACCGTCATAGAACCTTGTTGGGGGTGCACGAACTGCTCCGTAGAGCCTCTCTCTAAGTAACAGGGAGAAAATTCTCTAGAAATAAGTTTGAAAACTGCTCCCAAGTCAAAGACAGCGACATTGCTGGTCTAGCTAAGCAATAATCCCTCCACCAAGTCTTGGAAGATCCAGACAGTCAAACGGCAGCAAAATCAACTCCATTGGTCTCAACAATACCCATGTTCCGAAGAACCTCGTGGCAGCTATATAAGAAATCTTGGGGGTCTTCAAAAGAAGAACCGTTGAATGCGGTAGTGAAGAGCTTGGTGAACCTATCCAGCCTTTACAAAGCATCTGCGAACACAACCGCACCATCGTCAGTTTGAACCACTACACCTGGCTTAACTTCCATAAATGTCTACACCACTAGAACTTGAACCCAAGGAGGTATCTGCTCTGAAGTGCATGTAGCTGGAGTCTAAGCCCCTCCTCCAGCCTGAGAAGTGGTTGGTGCTACTGAAAGAAAACCCGCTCTGGTGACACTCTCCATGAGCCCTACCAACCTGACCAAAGCATCCTGACGAACTGGGGTGTCAATGAACCCCTCTGGAACCTGAGCTAGGCCCACTGGAACTGCTGGGGCCGGAACCTCCTCCTCAAAATTCCACCACCGGTGCTGCTGCTCGGGGCTGAGCTCTGTCCCTACCTCGGTCTCTGGCACAGCCTCGGACTCGCCCTCTGCCCCTAGTGGGAGCTACTGCTGGGGACTCGAGCTGCTGAGCGGTAGATGAGGAAACGCATGTTCTCGCCATATGCGAGAACAAAGTAGAAAGGCAATCAATATTTGAAAAACAAAACTGCAAGACAAGAAAGGACAGATGAGTTTTCCTAACTCTCTAACCTCTAGGGGATATATAAAGATGTCTCCGTATCGAACCCTTAGACTCTACTAAGTTTATCCATAAGTTGTGAGACCTATGTAACCTAGTGATCTGATGCCAATTTGTCACGATCCGGATTTTTCGTCCTCGGAAGTCGTGATGGCGCCTACTCGTGGAAGCTAGGCAAGCCAAAATCCTTGCAATTACTAAACCATTTCATTTTGATACATAATTAAACAATTAACTTATCGATGAATAAGCATTTAAAAGGAAGTGAAAAATAGAATTTTCGCAGAAGTATGAAATTAATATGAAAACAGTGTCTAAAGCATCAATACAATCTCTACACAGCACCTGGTATCACAACATTTCACAGACTATCTAAAAGTGCTAAATACAAGGTCTGAAACAACATAAATAAACTTAGTCTCGGTACGAAGTAAACAAGGTAGAAAAAAGATATAAGAGATGTCGGGCATGCGGACGTCTGCCGGACTACATCAAAAATCTCGTGGATTGAAGGACTACTCCCCGGCTACTGTTGCGCACCGCAAGCTTCTCGGACACCTGGATATATGCAAAATAGCAGAAGGTGTAGCATTAGCACAATCGACCCCATGTGCTGGTAAGTGTCTGGCCTAACCCCGGCAAGGAAATGATGAGGCTAGGACCAAACTCTAGATAAACCTGTGCAGATACATATATATACAAATATACGGAGAAACAACATAAATAAACAACTAAAAATGGGGAAAGGAACATGCGTTAGGGGCAACAGATAGAAACAAAATATCAGAGATAACATGATAAATATCTACACTTAAGCTTCTAACACTGAATAAGGAAATAAGACAACTTTCGCATTCAGCTCATCTTGTTGCAGGCGTGCAGCCCAATCCCATTTCTCATATCTAACACTGAATATCATAGATAACATGATAAATATCTACACTTAAGCTTCTAATACTGAATAAGGAAATAAGACAACTTTCGTATTCAATTCATCTTGTTGTGGGCGTGCAGCCCAATCCCATTTTTCATATCTCGTGCTAGGCGTACCACCCACTTCCTTTTCATAATATCATGTGGTACGCATACCACCCACTTCCATTTCATCAATCTTGTGGTAAGTGTACCACCCACTCCCATTCAATATCTCTTGTGGTAGGCGTACCAGCCGCTGCTATTTCTTTCAATATAATACACAATATAATCTTGGAAAGGGAGCCAGATAATGTAATAACTTCCTGGCAAGGGAAACAATACCAACCAATCAAACGTCCGGACAAGGGAGAGTCCGCCACAATCAATCCTATTCAATTTCTCTTTGGCAAAATTAAAACCAATACTTGGTATCAAGTATCATCAATCAAGGCTTTCATAAAATCAGTTAAGAATATACAAAGATAAAATTAAGACCCACGGTTATGCTCGACACCAACATATGGATACTCGTCACCATGCCCATACCCCGTACTCAACACAAAACAAGTAGCACATATGACTCAACTCCTAATCCCTTAAACTAAGTTTAGAACGAACACTTACCTCAACTTCCACGGCCAAATCAATACACAACAACCACTTTCTCTCTCCAATTAGGCTCCAACTCAATTAAATCTGTACAATAATAACTTAATAGTATCAATATATGCCAAACAAATCAAACACAGTGCCTAATTATAGATTTCCAAGCTTTCTTCCCAAAATTCCAAAAATTGACCCGGGCCCGCTTGGTCAAAACACGAGGTTTGGGACAAATTCGTGTCACTCATTCCCCCACGAGACCGAATATATATTTTGTTTTCAAATTTAACCCCAAAACAAGGTCTAAATCAAGAAAAAGTAAAAAGCTCTAACTCTACCCAATTCCCCCAATTTACGCCATAAATTACTTGATTTAAGTTTAGCAATTCAATGGATATTGACAAAAAATTAAGGAAACTAGTTAAGATTTACTAACCCACGAAGTCTTGTTGAAATGGAGCTTTAATGGACGCTTAAACACCTTGGAGAAGAAGAAGTTTGGGTGTTTTTATGAAAGAATCCACGGCTACACTGTTCTGGAATTAAATTATAACTGGGCAAAAACTTACCTTCGCGTTCACGGAGAGGAGGTTGCATTCGCGGAGGGTAGAAGATGACAAGCCATCGCGTTTGCGAGCGGAGGAGTGCGAACGCAAAGAGAAAAATGATGGGGGTCCCAAATTTGGCCTACGCGAATGCATGAGGCCTTACGCAAACGTGATGAAGAAGGACTGCAAGCTTACGTGATCGCGAGAACTGGCATGCGAACGCAAAGAAGGGGGAACTAAGGCATCACGAATGCATGAGAAAGGAAGCGAACATGAAGAAGGAATGGCATGTGCACCTGTTGCAAATTTTCTGCAATTTTTTCTAAGTCCTAATCCACCCCGGAACACCTCCGTAACACTCCCGAGCCCTCGGGGCTCCTAATCAACACACACACTAACACAACAACATCCTACGTACTCAACCATGCGATCAAATTGCCAAAATAATATGAAAAACAAGGAATCAACCCTCAAAATCACTAGCTTTTCTCCAATCTTCATAAACTTTCAATTTTAGAGTGTTCGGACAGAAACACATCGAACGACGTCTGATTTCAGCAAAACTTCACAAACATATCATAAAACATATTTAAGAACTATACCGGGTGCCAAAACCAAAATATGGGCCCGATAGCAACACATTCTAATCAAATTTAATTTCCTTTTTCCTTAACAATTTCAGAAAAACAATTTTTTTTAAAAATTCATTTCTCAAGTTCGGGACCTTGGATTTTGATTCCGAGCATATGCCCAAATCCCATATTTTTCTACTAATTCTCCAGGACGGTCAAATGTTTGATCCGTGTCCGTTTACCCAAAATATTCACCGAAGTCAAATTTATTCATTTTAATACCAAATTTTAGGACTTTCTACAGAATTTTACATTTAAGCTTCCGGTTACGCGCCCGGACTGTGCACACAAATCAAGGAAACTAAAAATAAGGATTTAAGGCCTCGAAAGCATAAAATGAATAAGAAAACAGGTTATGACCCCTTTGGGTCGTCACATTGATTCTATTGACCTCTTTGTCTTGTTTTGTTGACAAGCATGTTGACACCCTCCATGGCATTCACTTGGAGAGGATTTTGAACTTGTTGCAACTGTGCCTTTTCTAGTTGGCTCATTGTAGTTGTCAACTCAGCAATAGCATGCCCATGGACATGTAAGTCTTTATGAAAATGAGTGACTATGGGGCCACCCTGGAGCACATTGGCTCTACTTTGCCAAGCAAAATAAGCGTCATCCATCTCGTCAAGAATGTCACAAGCCTCATCATAAGACAACTTCATGAAGTTTCCCCTAGCAAGTTGGTTCACTATGTACTGGTTGGTTCTGTTATTGCCCTCGTAGAATGTCTCTTGGATCATCTCCTCAGTCATATCATTGTTGGGGAATTCCTTCATAATTGTTCTATAATGCTCCCAAATCTAATGCAAAAGTTCTGTAGGCTCTTGATTGAAAGACAATATCTCATCTCTCAGTGATGCCATATGCCCTGGTGAGAAACATTTTGCAATAAACTTGTCTGCCAGCTCATCCCAAGTAGTGATGGAATGGTTGGGAAGTCGCTCAATCCAATCCAGTGCCTTCCCTCTAAGTGATAATGAGAAGAGCCTCAGCGGAAGAGCATCCTCGAATACATTTGTTTGCTTGCTCCCCCAACATGTATCTACGAACCCCTTGAGATGTTTGTAAGAATTTTGATTTACAACACCCATTAAATACCCACGCTGCTCCAGCAACGTCAACATCACATTTGTTATTTGAAAATAGCCCACCCAGATCCAGGGTGGGACAATAGTACTTGCATAGACTTGGTTTATAAGCACTCAAGGAGTCACTCTTGGAGGTGGCGGAGAAGGGTCTGGACTATTGACATTGGCATTAGCATTGGCCTAGCGGCGTCTACATTCTCCTTAAGGTACAAGAGGCACCTCATCATCTCCAACGTCATCTACCTCCTCCCCTACAATCTCCAAGAGGGTCATTAACATTGGCTATCATTTCATACCTGAAGTTGTGATACAAACAAATTAGTAACACGGAAGGAAAGAAGAACAATACACAAAACTATTTTGATAGATAGCCAAAATCATTAACTGCCCGACAACAATGCCAAAAAGTGATCGAGGCCAACCCTGCAGTACTATTAATTAGGGAGAGAGGTCGAAGAAGCTTTTACCCGATTAAGGTCGGGATCGATTTCCACAAGGAGCTAGATACTTGAGTCGGGTGTCTATCTAAAGTGGAGTTGTGTATTTGCTCTTAATTGAACTTCTACACATTTTTAGTTTTGATTTTAATCCTAATTTTTATAAAATTACAATACTCAATTAAACTAAATAAGGCTAAGGTTAAACTATTGTGAGTTGTTGAAATGATTGAAAGACACTAAGGTAGTAACTTTCACCTAGATGGTCAATTGACGGATTCTTGAGTCTAAAGCTAGATTGTCACAATTTGGGAGTATGATATAACCATTTCATGATTCTACTCACTCCATACCTCCCGGTAGTTCGAGTGATTTTGCCAGAATTGACTTTCTCAAGACCAATTGGGTGTGCAGATTTGCACAAGCAATCAAGGTTTAAGTCAGGTATTACTATCTCTAGGTTTAACCCTTTAATTGGGGCTATCAATCTTTTGAGTATGCTCCAATTCCTTGTTGGACTACTTTCATGGACTTAGGTTGTCTTTCTCAATAAGAGCCAAAGTCTACTAGGCATAAACTATTGTTTGTAACTACTAATTCATAATTAAAACCCTAAATTATCCCAAATACCAAACACCCATAGACAATCAAGTCTCAAAACACAAGACCCATCAAATACACATACTAGGGTTAGAGACAAAACCCTAGTTAATTGGTTAGTTACTCATAATTAGAGATGAAAACAAAGAAATAGATGAAGAAAAACTCATAATAATTAATTGCTAAATTGAATGTCAAGGTTCAATGTTGAAATCAAGCTAAAATTACTCAAAATTGGTAAAAGGATTAGAGTCACGAGCGCATCTCTCAGTATAAAACAATCTGATTACCTAAAAATGGGAAAATAATATATTTATACTAGGCTACAAAATCTAAACAAAGCTTCACATGCGGGGCTAGTGCGGACCGCACAAAATCGAATGGGGTCGCACTAAGGCTCTGGGCTTGAATAATCAGCTCATGAACATGGGCAATGTGGACCGCACTAAATCGATTGCGACTGCGGTGGCTTCCATTGTGATCCGTATAAAAAGGATCATGGTGGAATCCATTGTTGTCCATTAAAAAAGGACCGCACTGAGCTTCAACCTTTAAAACCACACTGAGCATCAACCTTTAAAACATCACCTCTTTAAACCTTGGCTCTGCAGACCGAACTAATTGGAGTGCGGCCGCAATGAACCCGATGCGGACCGCACAAAACCCTTTGCGGCGGCATTGCCTGTTGGCCAAAAAAGTACCCTCTATGAATTTCACTTGTGCATACCGCAGAGAATGGTGTGCGGCCGCACTGGCCCTCTTTGACTGAGCTTTATCTTGTCTTGGTACTTGTACAAGTTTCATTCCTTTTGAGTTGGTTTTTGACATCTTGTCACCTTGTTGATCAAACTTACAATGAAGCACAACTTGTTAGCCTTTGGGACTATTTTGTACACATTTATAATCAAAATTTAAGCATGAAGGAGTGTAAAATGCATCATAATTCCTAGTTATCAGTAAGGATGAGGGCCTATGTTGAGAGGAAACACAAAATGTGAATACTAGGCCGAGGGCCTAAGATTTGTATGCAACGAGGTTGCTTGATGATATGAGGATGAGAGCCTATTTGATTATTCCACGAGATGACTTGATATTGCGCTAGGGCTATAAGGGGCCCCCTCCAGGAGTCTGCACACCCTCAGTGAGTGCGGGTATCCATTGTGATGTGAGATATAGCCCGAGGGGCTGGTATTATTCTGAGATATTGCCCGACAGGCAGATTTGTTGACATTGTGCCCAAGGGGTGATCCTCTATGTGTTTATCTTTCCTATTTTCCTATCATTTGCTTGCTTGATTATTAGAAGGGTGTTTTATGAACTTTAAACTGAACTCGTTAATTTTACACATCTTTACTAGTTTACTGTTTTACTGCCTCTTACTGTTTCCATATAGACTATAATGTGCCTTACGTTATTTCTTGCTTTCAGTCTTTATTTATGATTATTATTCACTGAGTTGGAGTACTCACTTTACTCCCTGCACTGCGCGTGCTGATTCAGGTGCTGCTGATCCTGCTTGAGAGGGTTGAGAACTCCTGGCTGATTTCAGAGTTCATGAGGTAGTTGCTCGGCATCCGTAGCCCCGTGCTTCTCCCTCTTTATCTCATTTCTTTCTCTGTCAGTTATTTTGTAATAGCTTTGTAGACATTCCAGAATAGTAGTGCACTGTGGGTTGGGCTTGAACCTGACCGGATCGGGCCTGCAGTCCTAACGCGCCTAACGAGCCTAGTGGGCCTGTCCTGGCGGGCCAGTCATAATGGTTCTCCTAAGCTCATGCCAGACCGGTTCTTTATAGGAAGCCCGGGATCACTAAGGCCGGGACCGGCTGGCAGGCCTGGGCCGATCCTAACGGGCTTAACGACTAGTTTTTCAAAAAAATGTATTCAAATATTCCAACTGTCAAAATTTAAAAAGTAGCCGTTTGGGCTGAAATTTTGACTGTTTGAATGTTTAGAAAATAGCCATTTGGCCCCTTAACTTTATTTTAACCCCAAACGTTTTATATAATTACACTTTTTCCCAATTTTCAACTATAAATACCCCATCATTCTTTCATTTTTACTCACCAATTCATCAATCTCTCTCAATCTCTCTACTAGAATTGCTTATTGTACTGTTGAAATTTCATGAAAATTTGTGAAGTTGGTGAATTGAAGTCTTCAAGTCTTCAACGACTTTCAGTTTTTAAGAAGTTGTTCGGCAATTCGGTAAACTCGTTTCAACTCTTATGTTTTAAGAATATGATTTTATGTATTTTAGTTTGCATAATTATAATTAATATGGCATTTTCATTGAAAAAGATGCTTGGTGGTAAGGGAAAGATAAAATCGGTGAAAGTAGTGGCCAATCAACTACCTTTCCCCTGGCTCCCCGAACTAGAAAATATAAGCAAGTTGAAAGTAGACGCCAACCTAGACGTCCTCCTCCGAACCTTATTCTTGATAGTGATCACCCTTGTTTTCAATTTACCAATAGTGAATTTTGCCATAATGGTACACCAGGTGAAAGATTAGATGATGAAATTATGAATGCTCTTTATTGTAATGAAACTATCTTAGAAAATAATGAGGAAAATGAAGATAATGATGAAACCCTGGCACCGGATTTAGATGATACACCTACTAGTCCTGATAATAACCCAACTGATGCACCAGCCGACCCACCATTAGAAACTCCTACCTTTAATAGAGAACCTGCTAAACACCTAGAAACATCATTAGTTTGGAATTTGTTTACTCAAATAAGAGAACAAAGTAAGGCTAAGTGTAAAACTTGTGGGAAGTTACTGGCGCATAAATATACTGGAGACCGTAGCGGCACAAGTAGTTTGACTAGGAACATAAAAACACACCCTAGAGATTAACCTAGATTTTTACAAATGAAAGCACAGCTAGAGGGGACAAGTGTAGATTCTGCGGTTAACCCTAGTACATGTTCAAATCTTGTTCAACCAGGAATTAACACTGTGACCGGAGGTATTTTATATTATGATCCAAAAAGAGATCGTGATTAGCAAAGATGATTACTGTTATGTGCTAACTTATATTTTTTATTCTAATCCTAATTGGATTCATTATATTAGAAGAGTTTTTAATCCTACTTATAAAGGTTGTCCTCACACAACAGCTAAGAGCAGTATTTATAAATATAAAGATGAATATGAACAATATTTGTGGTATTTTTTTACTCATATACCCAATCGGATTTCTATTACTACTGATAATGGTAGAAGTGGTAATGATTGTGATTATCTAACTGTTACAAGTCATTGGATAGATAAGGAGTGGACAATGCAAAAACACATAATTGCATTAATTCATGTCACACATGTAAGTTTATACCTAACACTGTTGCAGATATTTGTAGATATTTTTACTTTAGAGATAAAATAATGGCAATTTCTATGAATAATGCTTCTAGTAACACTAGTGCTATAGGCATACTTACAACAACACTAAATCATGTATTTAGTAATATTTTCCATATTAGATATATTTGTCATATTTATCATTTAATTGTCGGTGATGGTATTCGAATTTTAAATTTAGAAATTGAAAACGTTAGAATGACTCTTAATTGGCTTTTTTATTCAAACCATAGAAATAGACATAGATAGTATTTTAAAAAATGTGATGAATATGGCATTAGAGAAAGAAAGGTTCCTAAACCTTGCCCGACTAGATGGAATTGTATGTACAAAATTTTAGTAGTTGCATATGAATATAGAAACCCAATTAATGCAACGTTTAATGCTCGGGTAGATAGTGACGATGATGATGAAATGCTTACTACTCAAGATCGGACGAATGTTAAAACTCTTTTAGATTTTTTAGAACATTTTCAAATTGCTACAAATGCATTTTCTGGGCAATATTATCCTACTATTTCAATCTGTTTAGTTTATATTGCAGCACTACCTGATTTGTTTGTTGAATTTTCGGAGGGTGGGGAAATTTATCAACTTGGTATAAATGAAATGAGACAAAAGTTTAAAAAATATTTTTTTCCTATCCCTCCTATTTATGGTATTACTACAATGCTAAATCCTACAATGAAATTGGGAGGTCCTCAGTTTTTGTATTCAAATATTTATAAGGCTTTAGATCTTTCAAATGAGGAACTTGCTACACTTGCAGATGCAAAAGCCTCAATTTAAATTAATGCTCAAACAGTTTATGATGCTTATCAACTTGCCTTAAAGCATGCTAGGCCAAATATTCCAACCCCTACTTTGTCTAGTTCATAATCATCTAAAAGAGTTGCGGGCTTAAAAGCACTTAAATCTTGGACGGAATTCAGGGGGTTCTCAAGGTGATAACTTTGATGAAACTTCACATCAAAATGAGCTTCAAGTTTATTTGTCACAGGAAATTGAAAAGGAGAATCCAGATGGCTCTTTTGATCTTTTGGAATGGTCGAAGGCAAGGGAAAAATATTTTCCTTTTCTAGCAATGATGGCTCGGGATATTTTATTTATTCAAGCTTCAAAAGTTGCATCAGAGAGCGCTTTCAGTCAAGAAAGACTTCAAAATAGGTGATAATAGAGCCTCTATGAGGGAGAGCTTAGAAAAATCAGTATCGTTATGAGATTGGATCCGCTCGGAAAGAAGAAACTTTGGAATTGCAGATTCACAACCGGTGATAGATGAAGCTTATGAAGAAATGATGACGGAACTTGCGGAGGATTCTGCTTCGCCCAGAAGTGGTGATGAATAAGCTTCTTTTCCACCACCACCAACGCAACCTCCTCCGAACCTTGAAGGATTTATGAGATTTGTTAGAGATACAATGTAGATTATGGTGTAACTTGTACTTTGGCACATCTTCTTTTAGTTTTTTATTCTTTTAGTGGTGGTATTAATACCTTGTTGTGCTCATTCCATTGGAGGGGAAGGAAGACTAAAAAAGATATACCATTTTTGGTAATAAAAATTATAAGACATGCCCTTGAATATCTTTTTGTAATATTTTTTTGTCTTTTACTTGGAACTATTTATAAGCTATAATATGTATACATAAGATACAATATATACTATAAGAAAATATATAAGCTATATTATATATATTCAAAACATACAATATATATACTACACAAAAACTATAAAAGGGAATATATATACATAACATACAATATATACTACAAGAAAATATATAAGGGAATATATATGCATAATATACAGCATATACAACAAGAAAATATAAAATGAAATACATATACATAAAATTCTATACTAGTATACTATATATAAACATAACATTATATACTAGTATACTGTATATATATATATATATATATATATATATATATATATATATATATATATATATATATATATATATATATATATATATATATATATATATATTACTTTTTCATCAAGCACTTTTAAGAATTAGATTTCTACTATTTTATATAGCCATGATATGATTTACAAGATATTGCCTTAAAAAAAAGCCCGCTAGACCCGCTAAGATCACAGGCCCCGCCCGTTAAGCCCAGGACTATACGTGCTTAGGCCCGTCACGGGCTGGTCTCACCCATTGAGCCCACGAAGCCCGGAACCACCAAAGCCCAAGCCCGGGCCCACTAAGCCCAGGCGTATTAAAGCCCATTTAGGCTTGACCCAGAATGCAGCATTATGCAGAACCTTTACGAAAAACTTTACATTCTTAGATTCTTATCGTGCGTCCTTGATTCTGCTTGAAATGTAACTCTTTGAATTCCTTACATGCATTCATATGCGCGCATGAACTCGGTATCATATGTGCCTCCATGGGTTTTGATTCCCTTTTTGAGGGGCGGGATGCGATCTCGTGTGTTGATGTTGGGCTGGTCTGGAAGACTTGAGGTAAGAGTTTTTCCTATAGCTTGAGCTCTGAGCTGTTGATTGCGTGAGCGCATGCCTCTGTGTCCCTATTAAGGTGAGTAATGACTAGATAGTTACGTGATCAGTATGTTATGACTGCAAGGTGTATTCATATGATTTAGAAACTACGAGAAGGGTCTGGGGCAGCTAGAACTATTTAGTGCTTGATTTCCATCTTGATTTGATGCATAGCCCCGAGTTATGGGTAGTGTGAAGAATCTTTTCATGTTTTCTAGTTGGGGAATGAAGTGTATTCCATGTTGTGATACGAGTTTAGACTCAAGAAGATCAAGTGATTGTGTAATGTCTAGGATGGTGGAAGGGTATAAAGAGATGCTAGTTTGAGGCGAAGCATGTGGGTTATCTCCTGCGGAGTGTTCTGAAGTGGTGTGATCCTTTTGTTGTCTGTTAGAAGATCTCATTTACAACTAAAATATAGGTGTTGCAATTTAAATTTGGATCGTTCAAGAGAGTGTATTTAATTGTTACGAGGGTGAATGCGAGATTTGCAGAAGATTTAAAGTATTATATGGTCTGTGTTTCACGAGCTTATGAATGGTTTAGTTTAGTCTCTCTACAGTAATAGAGTATATACATTATATATTATTGTATGTGTTTTGATCTATGGCTTTGAGCCAAGTGGGGGAGTATGCTATCGACTAGTTGGCGGCACGATTATGTGCTATGTTGGTTCCAGTTTGAGGTGTATGGGTGAATCTGTTATGGCTTACAGAAATTGAGACCGATGATGGATCGAGTAAAGAAAATTTTTGACAAAGGTTATGTTATGTTTCATAGGTGTATGAGAATCGCGGAGTGTCTTGAGTGGTTGTTAAATTCTACGGTGCCGAAGTGCCAATGAGGCACAGGCAGTTCGGTTCATCTTATCAGGCTTATTGCACTTTGAATAAAGTGGATGACTCTAAACAATGGTACTAATATGTTCAAGATTTTACATATAATAATTGGAGATTTTCAAGTTGTACTTTTGGCTACTGAGGTTTGCATTTGGAAGGCGTCAAGATTTGTGGTATCTCTATATCGATTATGGGTTTGTATATACCAGTATCATAAAAGTGAAGGTAATGGCTCTGGATTCGTAGGAAGTCTCTTCAGGGTAAGTATTTTTAACATGCTGCATTTGGGAATATCTAAGAGAGTATTCAACGGCTTATGGATCGTAGGACAGTGTGGCTTTATGCTTGGGTCTCGTGTGGTAAGTCTGGGTTGAGGAATTGTGGTGCTATAGCAAGAGGGAATATCAAGATGAAGGTAAATCAGAAGGAAACTCGGATAGATGGGGTAGCTTGGTTGTAGGTCAATCACTATGGTACAGATATGATTAGCTCTTTGGATTTTTATGAGGTAATGTGTTTATACATGTGTTTTGTGGCAATGCTCTTGGGTTTTAGTGGCCTACATATCTTGGTTGAGTTAGAAGGATTCAGTCCTGACGGTTTAGTTTTGTACACATGGAAATTCGGAGAGTTCTTGAGGGTTTCTACCACAGTTACAGATGTATATTTTCTATGATCAAGAGGAGCTTGGGATGTGTAATGGTTTTTTTCTAGATGGGATCAATGGAAAGTTCTTGGCTAGTTGAGTACATAGTTGCTTGTGTCTTGGAAGGGATATAAGGTTCTCGTGGTTATCCTAGGATGGTATAGTTTATGCGGTTATCCTAGGATGGTATAGTTTATGCGGTATATTATGTAGGACTCAGATTTGCATGTGTAAGGTCATGTTTCAGTTCTGAAAGGAAGGTCATAAAATTCTTAAGCAGCACGAGCAACTTCAGGTGATTAGGGAAATGACCTTCAGATGATTAAGGAAAAATGATATTTCTAACTGGTGTGGCTTGATGGGGATATACGTTTTAGAAAAAAGGTAATGTGATTGAGTTAATGATACTTTATTAGTAGTGTGGCACCCTCTTATTGGATCGACTGTTGATATTCGAGTTTGCTTGGTGACACAAACCTCCCGTGGAAATGAATGAGTATTAGAGGTGTGTTGTATATTTGGATGGTGGAATTGGGATTGAATTTAGTGATTTGCATGCTTTATGGATTGGGAGACTAGGAGTTCTCATAAACAGGTTAGGCTTCCTAAAGAAGGAAAAAAAATGAACTAAAGTGAGGAGTACATTAGCCATATATAGTTAAGAAGGATGGGGTCAACCTCTTTCATGACCCATGGACCTAGTGTGTCACTTGGTTGGCATTTGTACAACAAAATAAGTAGGCCTGGTTTTTCAATAGGGAAAGAGACAGGGGAGGGGGAGTTGGCTATAATGAGACACATTTTTCGAATGGACGATATGGATTTTTTTTGTAACTATTGGAGGTTTGGATACCTAAGTGGATCTTTTACTGCTTGGTATGTTAGATTTTGAAGTAATATTGAGTATAGACTGCTTGTCTCTGTGTCGTTTTATTCTAGATTATTGCACAAAGGTGGCGATGTTGGCTATGTCGGGAATGCCACGAATTGAGTGGTGAGGTTCGACAGATTGTTTTCTAGTAGGGTGGTTTTATATTTTGAAGACCCAGCGGATGGCTAGGAAGGATTGTCTTTCTTATTTAGGTTTTCATGATGAATGTCAGTGCAGAGACTCCTACCAGTAATTCAGGTCTAGTGGTGCAGGACTTTTGGGTGTATTTCTTGTGGCCGGGCATGTCATCGAGCAAGGTTGTTGAATTCTGTATCGATTTGATGTCGAACACCATATTGTATGGAATCAGCAAAGTTAAAGTAGTTAAAGGAGCAGCTTCAGGGTTTCGTTGATAAAGGGTTCGCTGGCAGGCCAATATTGATGTATGTGTTCTAACTTGAGTCGCCTTGGTTGGCTCCGTGTTGTATTGCTGAGGAATGTGTTGATTCTATTGTTATTGGGCCTATTAGTGTTTTGAGGAGATCTATGAGTTACCTTTCTGTTTTGTGGGGCACTGGGATTTGTAGGTTATAGGCACATGTAGTGCGAAACTATTGGGGACTCTCAGTGGAATTCGAGCGGGAGGAGTATTAGATATTGCTTTGTGAATGGCGCATCGGTTATGTCCTTTCGGGTTGTGTGATTGTTATGTAAATTATTTCTCCGTGATTATGATGATTTTCTTTGGTTCTAGACATCAAATTTCCCGTCGTTGTTGATTTTGAGCATAGTGACTTGAGGTATTTCATGTGGACCAGTACTTGGGTAGGGTCACGCATTGCAACAAAGTTGTGTGGAGGTATGACCCTTCGGGTTGGATTCGTGCATTCTGTTTCTATGATGTGTAAAGAGTTCTTAGCATTGTGTGTGGCGGTTCTAGTGAGCTTGCGGTATAGCTCTTTCATTTGAGTCATTTTCATGATTTGGGTGTGATCGGATTGTTGCTTAATAGTGTGCATATTGCACAAGTTGTGGCTTTACCTTGTATTGATATGTCATGTCACCAGTGTAGTTGGGTTGGACTAGATGTGGTCGTTGAGATCTAGAATGAATAGAAACGGATTCGATTTCAGTGTTGTAAGGATAATATCGAGGTTCGGCTTAGAAATTTGCTATTGTCTTTGCCAAAGGAGATGTGGCTTCATGAATGGTTGGTCTGAGGAATTGTTATGGCTTACTGCGTGTTTCATTTATCATTAGATATATATGAAAGTGTTGGAATGAGACTTTAGTTGATAAGAGGTTTTCTGTCGATATTCGGGTGTAGTGTGCAACTGCTATGATTAGAAGTTATCACTACAAGTGTTTGAGTTATGTATTATATCATGTAATTGCACCTGAGGTTGTAGGTATGGTTTATTATAGCTTATTCGGGCTTATTCAGGGTGTAGATGTGAGATTTTGATCATGTGGATGATTTTAGAAGTGGAAATGTGGTTTTAAGGTTTATGGGCGAGGTTAGATTGTGAATTTTTAGTTACAGTATGTTATCGGACCTATATGAGATAGGATGACGTCAGATCATCCCCGAATATGTGCATGTTAAGGTTATTCAGTGATTGGTTGCCTTCGGAAAAACTCTAGGCATGTTCGAGGACGAACGTATGTTTAAGTTGGGGAGGATGTAACGACCCGACCATTCGTTTTGAGCTTTTACACTTTGCTCGCCAGTTCTCAAGCATGGCTAACCTCGTGTGATGTATTATGACTTCTATAAATTGCCGGTTTCGGTTTTTAGGGTAACCAGAGTGAACTTGGAAGAACAATTCCTAGTTTGAAGCTTGATATTTGAAAGGTTTGACCAAGATTTGACTTGTTTGTATCTGATCTCGTATCGGAATTTTTATGACTTGGTTGGCTCCGTTAGGTGATTTGGGACTTAGGAGTGTGATCGTAATGCAGTTTGAAAGTCTGTGGAAGGTTTATGCTTGAATTGGCAAAATTGAGATTTTGGCATTTTTGGTTTATATGTAAAATTTTGATATAGGGGTCGGAATGGAATGTAGGAAGTTGCATTAGCTCCGTTGTGTAATTTTTGACGTGTGTGCAAGATTTCAGGTCATTCGAACGTAGTTTGGTTGGGATTCTGATCAATAGCGTAACTTGGAAGTTCTTGGAATTCTTAGGCTTGAATCTAATAAAATTTGGTATTTTGATGTTGCTTTGAGCGTTTCGAAGGTTGAAACAAGTTTGGATGAGGTTATGCGATATTTTGGCATATTTGGTTGAGGTCCCGAGAGCCTCAGGTAGTTAAACAAATCAATTTTGGACTTTGGACTTGGCAGTTCTCGTTGTAGACGAATTCTTCTTCGCGTTCGCGGTCATGGACTTGCGTTCGTGAAGGGCGTTTTTATGTGATGATGTTTTTGTTTTACTCATTCGCAAGGAAGAAGACGCGAATGTGAAGGTGGAGGCTTTGTGTTCATCACGGACGCGAGACTACAGTTGCGTTCGCGAAGAGGAGTAAGGTCGTTGGGCACCCCAGGCCCATGTGTTATGCGTTCGCGAGAGTTGTATCACGTTCACGAAAGGCTGGTATGGTGAATCATCATGTTCATATGGAATTGTCCGCGTCCGCGAAGGAAATATAAGAGAGGCAGTGAATTTGGCCTACACGAACGCAAGAGGGCGGTCGCGTTCGCGATGAAGAAATTCCTGGGCAATCATATTATATTTTGAAAATGAGGGTTTAAGTCCAATTTCATAAAAACCATGGAGAGCTCCGAAGAAGGTGGAATTTTAGGAGATTTTCAGTGGAGCTATTGGGGTAAATATTCTTCACTCATATTTGATTTAATTCCATGGTTTGGTCTTGAATTTTATCATTTAATTTGAGGAATTAGAGTGAAAATTGGGGTAAAATGGAAGAAAATTTTGAGATTTCTTTTGGGAATTTGAATGGGCAATTAAGGTCGGATTTTGATGAATTTGATATGAGTATACTCGTGAGTGAATGAGGGTAATATTGATATACTTTTTATCGGATTCCGATATGTGGGCCCGGGGGCCAAGTTTGAGCAATTTCGGGATTTCTGATGTGAATTGAATATTTTCGAGTGCGCTTTGTTCCCTTAACATATTTTAATGGTTATTTAATGATTGTGGCTATATTTGGAGCATTCAGAGTTCTATACGTGAGGTCAGAGTTATCTCGGGCTATAGTTTGGACCGGATCAAGATGAGCAATGATTGTAAATATTGTCATGAGGGTATGAAACCTCGTATTGCATATCGTTGTGCTATATTGAGGTGATTCACACGCTAGATGACGATCGTGGGATCGTGAACTACTGGGGATTCTGATTTAGTTTGTCCCGAATGACTATTTTACTGCGCATTTAACTGAAAATTTTTTGTTATCATCATGTTTTGGGCTGAAGGCCATATTTGGACCTCGTACCAACTATTCGAACCCTTAGGGAATTTATATTAATATTTCCTCACTATTTTGACCTTATACTTGAACTCAGTTATGCTTTATTCTACTATTAATTATAACCCAACCATGATTACTCTGCTTTAACACTTAAGATGATATTTAAATGATATTGTGGGGTGAGCATCATATTTTACTATTGCCCGAGTGGCTTGTGAGATCCTGATTGAGTAAGGCTGAGGGCCTATGTTGTGAGGAAACACTAATTGTGATTATGAAGCCGAGGGCTTGGGATTTGAACACCACGAGGTCACTTGATGATATGAGGCCGATAGCCTATGTGATTATGCCACGAGATTGCTTGATATTACGCTTGGGCCGTAAGGAGCCCCTCCAGGAGTCCATATACCCCCAGTGAGCGCGGGTACTCATTGTGATGTGAGATATAGCCTGAGGGGCTATTATTGTTCTCGGATATTGCTCGAGGGGCGGATTTGTTGACATGTGCCCGAGGGGCGATCCTCTATGTGTTTATCGTTCCTATTTTCTTATCATTTTGCTTGGTTAATTGTTAAAAGGGCATTTTATAAAGTTTAATCTTAACTCAATAATTTTACACATCTTTGCTACTTCAATTTTACTGGCTCTTACTGCTTTCTTATAGCCTATAATGTGCCTTACGTGATTTATTGCTTTCAGTCTTTATTTATGATTATTACTCACTGAGTTAGAGTACTCACTTTATTCCTTGCACTCCGTGTGCAGATTCAGGCGCTGCTGATCCTGCTTGAGAAGGTTGAGAGCTCCTGGCAGATTTCGGAGTTCACGGGGTAGCTTCTCGGCGTCCACATCCCTGTGCTTCTCCTTCTTTATCTCATTTATTTCTCTTTCAGTTATTCTATAATAGCTTTGTAGACATTCCAAATTTGTAGTATATTGATAGATGTTCATGACTATTGACACTCCGGTATCGTGCTGTGTTAGGTTAGTTTTCCGCAAATTATACTGTTAACAGCTTATTTTGGGATTTTAATACTTATTATTTTAATGGCTCAAAATTGAAATGGGAATGTGCCGGCTGACCTTGTCTTCACGAGAGGCGCCATCACGATCGAGTCTAGGTTTAAGGTCGTGACAAGGTGCTTTAGCATAATTGGATGTTGGTGACAAAGTGCATCAACGGGAGTTGGAGACAAGTGCTTTAGCAAAATTGGGCGTCAGTGACAAGGTGTATTAACAGAAGTTGGTGACAGGCATTTCAACAAAATTGGGTGTTGGTAATAAAGTACATCAACAAGGGTTGAAGACATGCGCTTAAATAAAAGTGAAAGTTGGATAGAAATTCTCCATGCAATAACAAAAGTCAGATGTATACAACTTTTAATTTACGAAAAAATATTGAAAAACTAATTAAAAATTGTAGTAGAAAACTTTAATCCTTTTGGATTTGCTATTTGTTAGTTTCTTTAATTCGTGTGTTAATAGGATTTGTAATCACAATTAATATATGAATAACTTTCCTATTTTTAGTTAAAATAAATTTCGTACTATTATAAATAGGAGTTGATGTGTGGAGATCTGAAGAGAATTATAAAGATCATTCAGAAATTCTAATAAAATAAGTTTTTCCTTCACAAAAACTCTCTAAAGTTGTTTACTTGATTGATATTCAGTATGCCTTTTTGGTTGTTGTAATATTTCATTAATATTTGATTTTGCACATTTTTTTGTTGTTGTTGTAAATGTAAGTAGGATTTGATATTTGATGTTTTTTCTAACACTATAAAAACATTAGAAACTCCCTTACTATCCGGTACTGTCATATTTTCGTTTTTCGTAGGGTTGATTTCTTATTGTTTATGATTTAATTTGTCGACAATCTCCTTTTATTATTTTTAACAATTGATTTTTCATAGGTTTTGTAAGTTTAAAAAATATTTGATATTTTTTAAAGACTATTGAAGGTTTAGCTGTCATTTATTCTCCGTTTTAACCACTTAAATCGTTCTTTTATTTGTTTTTTTTTTCTTCTTCTAACTCTTTCAATTTTGCCTTTATCTCCACAAGTTCCTATTTATATTTTTCATTACGTTTCTTGTGTGCTTCACAATTTTATTCTGCTTTTCATTTTTTATCTCCCACTTCCTTCAGTTTCTCCCTCATTTCTGTAATAATACTATCGCTTTGGTGTTGTATTCGTAGTTGGCCTAACCACATATTATGAAGAGACTGCAGTTGTTCTCTGTAGCATTCCTCATAATATGGTTCATCAACCCATTCATCAAATTCATACATAGGTTCCCCGGGAACCTTGTAGAACTAGTTTATACAGGACCAGTAGCGGCATCCAGCATCGAGACCTTCTCAACAACTATCCATGAAACATGTTTTTCTACAGTAACACATTGGTGGACGAAAAGGTTGAGCCATTTGTGAAAATATTTTCTTTTAGTAAAAAATTTTTTTTAAATAAAATATTTGCTTTTAGTAAATTTTGAGCACATAAAATGACTATAATGGGCCCGTTATTTATAGGCGAGACAACACACACATAGCGTCATATGTAATAACGCTATATTTTGTGCATTAATTATCATGATGTTGACAAGACAACTTTAAGTCAACCGGTCAGCTTTTTCAGTTAGACAAGACAACACAGGCATAGCGTCATATATAATGGCGCTATATTTTTTGGCAGGATAACTTTATGTCTGCTGGTCAGCTTTTTCAGTTCGACAAGACAACACAGACATAGCGTCATATTTAATGGTGCTATATTTTGCATATTAAATATCACGATGTTGACAGGACAACTTTATGTCAGCTGGTCAGCTTTTTTAGTTCGACAAGACAACACACACATAATAAATATACAGATAATTATATTAAATTATTATTTAAATCGGTAAAATGGGAAAGTACAAGTCATAATTAACAAACAAAAAAATTTTATTTCATAAATCATGCAACAGATACATAACAACTAATTATTAAAACATCAACTCATGGGTAGTTAGGTACTATAGAAGAACATCCGCCCCAAGCATGATTACTGTTGCCACCCAAAGGATATTTTCTACGGTCGTGTCTTGTTTGCGAGCATATACCACATTTGTGTATATATATGGTATCACTAACATTCATTTGATTTCATATACACATTCTTTTCTGCACCTGTCTTTTACACAAATAAGACTTGTGCACCATTTTAAATGGTTCTGAGGGCCAATGATACTCAGCACCCACTGACTGCAAATGACCAATATATGTGTTTAGGTACTTGGAAACACTATATTGTTGATAAATATAGTTGGTCTCTGTATAACCAACACGTTGAGAACACTTGATGGCATGTGAGCAAGACATGTGGTAGATTGACCATTTCACACACAAGCACAACCTTGTAGATTCATTTACAGTATTAACATTATTACCCCGATTATTATGGATAGCGGTGCGAACTTCAAAAATACCTCTTTCGTTATCATGTTGCAAAAAGAAATTCCAATTTGCTCGCCGTTTGTAGTTCACAAGTCTCGCATAGGCACTGGCATAAACTCTTTTTTTTTTTAGATCAAACTGTCATTTCATTGATTTCAAAAAGTATGTACAATGCATTTCTATAGTAGTAGTATGGACATTCTACTACTCATTTACATTTAGTTCTAACTAAACAATCTCATATAGGCTAATCTAACATATAGCTATTCATCTAAGCTAAAGGATAGCAATTGAGTTGACGTAGCCCCTCATGCCATTTTTTAAACATTTCCTGCTTCTTGTATGAATCAGTAATGCCACCTCTTTGCAGAACTGATCTTCAGCAAAAAACTTGTTCTCAAATCGAATAGAGTTTCTGGTTCTCCATATCAATGCAACAATAGTGACAAAAGCAGTAGCAGTGATTGCTTTATGCCAGTTTCTGCTTCGAGCCTTACTGCATATCCACTTTAATTCATCCTCCCAAGTACTAACAACTCGCTGGTATCCCATCTAATAGAATATTCTGAGCCATAATCTATTTGTGACTGGGCATGCAAAGAAAATATGTTCAAACCTTTCTTCCTGCTGCTTACAGAATGCACAATCAACAGGTATATCAACTCCAAATTTCTGCAGTCTATCAATGGTAGGTAGCCTATGTTGGGCTGCTAACCACACTGTAAATTTGTATCTTGGTTGTACATTAACAACCAGCATCACATTCCTCCAATCAATCTTACTGTAGTTAGGCAGCATAGTAAGGTATAACTTTTGGACTTGAAACTTGTCCAGTTTGCATAGTGACTTCAGTATGTTATAGAGATTGCCTTGCTGCTGTTGGTTCTCCATAACATCAGTCCTGCAATCCAATATCTTCCTAACAATCCAAGAGGCAGTTTTTGGCAGAGGTACAGTGCTAACATCATTCTGTTTTATGTAATAGCATTGAAGCCATTTTATCCAGAGGCAGTCTTTTTTTATGGATAGATCCCAAAGAAGTTTGGTAATGGCTGCCTTATTCCAGATAGCCATATCAATGATGTTAAGACCCCCAGCAGAAACAGGTTTACAAATTTTCTAACCATGCAACCAAAGCTCTTTTAGATACAGAAGCACTACCTGTCCATAGGAAGGACCTGCAGATTGCCTCAATAACCTTCTGAACCTTCTTTGGCATTATAAAAACCTGTGCCCAATATGTCTGGATGCCAAATATAACAGCTTTTATAAATTGGCATCTCCCTGCATAAGAAAGCATTTTGGCAGACCAACATGTGATTCTAGCAGTTATCTTCTCAATCAGTGGAGAGTATTGATGTATAGCAAGTTTCTTTGAGCTGAGAGGGATCCCAAGATACTTAAAAGGAAGCTGTCCCTCACTGAACCCCAACTGCTCCATGATTTCATCTCTAACAGATTGTTGTACACCAGCCAAATAAACAACACTCTTGTTGATGTTTGCTTTCAAGCCAGAAGCTTCAGAAAACTTATGGAATGCCTCTTGTAAAATCTGAATAGAAGTCCTATCAGCTCGACAAAACATGAGAAGATCATCAGCAAAGCAAATATGCACACAGTTTAGTTTTCTGCATTTAGGATGGAAAGCACTGGCATAAATTTAACACCCCTTTTTATCAATTTCATTGCAGTTGCGGACCGTTGAACGAACCTCTCCATCATCTGCTTGAACGATATCTGCACCATGGCTGTGACGGGTAATCCTTTTGCCGACTTCAATAACCCGTTGAAGGACTCTGACACGTTTGTAGTAAGAATTCCCCATCGTCTGCCACCATCTACATGCAACGTCCACTTTTCAGGGTCATGTCGCATTAACCATCGATAGGATGCCTCGTCTTCTTGTTATTAATTAAGAAATAGACTTTGAACATCCTTGCCATAATGCACTGAAAAAGTGTCCCTTATTGCATTTCTTGGCTTCCGCTGTTCAATTGGTGTTAGCGAGACTTGAAACCTTTAAATGATGTTGTACCATATTGAATTGTGTCTGATCGCATCTTTAAAAGATTATGCTGTTAATTAAGATTAGGAATCTTTTTATTAATCTAAAAATATCATAAAAATCTCAAAGATATGAATTGAGAGGCTGCCACATTTGCCATTACTATTCAACAGCATTGCTCTCAACCCGAGCTCACCATAAGCACCAACAAGTCTCTGTTTTTGCTTTAGAAGTCTAACTGACATTAATCACAATTTCTTATACATCCCGATTTGTTTATAAATACTTAATGTGCTTAAAGTTTATTCCAAAGTATCATGACTGCCCAGAAATGGCGCTAAGATGCCATTCTTGATTCGTCAGTGATTCACTGTTTATTGATCTGTGGTTTTTTTTTCTGAAGAAATTGATTTATTGCAACTATATGGAAAAATTACATCATCTGTTCTTTTAGACTCTAGAACAGATTTCATATGTACAAACATTTTGAAAACTCTACAGCTGTTGTTGTTAAGCTATTGTCCTATTACATAAATTACTACAATTGTGGAAGCTTTCATACGGGGTAGCTATTTATGTTCTATAACATGAGTGACCATTTAGGTATCTTTCCACCAGTGAAGTGCACTTGAATTGTGATCTCCTTTGCTCGGTCTTTGGCGTCTCTGTTTGTCTGTTGAAACCTTCTAGTATTCCTTTCCATCCATATGTTGTATACTACCGCTGCAAACACCACTCCTAGGATGGATTTTCTGGGGTTTCTGCTGTTTACATTTTCTATCAGCCATTGGATGTCTGTTTCCCTCGAGCCTGTTACTCTTTGATATTTCATCCATTGTAACATAACTTGTCACAATGTTTTGGAGTATACACATTCAAAGAATAAATGGTCGTGTGTTTCTTCAGTATCTCTATCACACAAACTGCAGGATTGATTAGTGTGAATTCCCCATTTAGCTAATCTGTCAACCGTCGCCAAGCGTCTATGAAACGCCATCCATAAGATGTATTTCTGTTTCGAGAGTATGCCAGTTACCATTAATATCTTTTTCCATGCAACCTTGGGATATTGAGGAGTGGTTTGGATGCTTTCTGATGCTAAATTGCCCATTTTTTGTACATGTGTGCGTTCCTGTACCATCAGTTATCCACCATTCTCTCGCGCCAAACAATTTCCTAACGAGCCAGCTAGCTTATTTAGAATTGTCCATGGTTTCAATATCTTTTTTCTTTATGTAGTGACAATGTATCCATTTGATCTAGAGTTTGTCTTTTTTTCCATTAAGGCCCAGAGTAGTTTTGAGAGGGCTGCTTTATTCCATCTTTCATAGGATATAATGTTCAGTCCTCCTGCCGCCATTGGTGTACACAATGTTTCCCATGCAATTGGATTCATATGGCTCGTTTCATGACTACCAGTCCAAAGGTAATTCTTACATATTCCATTTACCAGCTTTATAATTTTTTTTTGGAATGAGGAGAACCTGGGCCCAATAGGTTTGCATTTCAAAGAGGACATTTTTGATGAGTTGGATTCTGCCAGCATAAGAGAGAAGTTTTGATGTCCAACTTCTAATTTTGTCCACTATTTTCTCCACTAGGGGCATACATTGAGATATTGTGACCTTTTTTGTGGATAAGGGAACTCCTAGATATTTGAATGGCATGGCCCTCTGTGAGGTGAAGATCAGAGCATATTTTCCCCTTAAAGTTAGTTGATACACCTGCTATATATAATGAGTTTTTATCCATATTGGCTTGGAGTCCTGAGGCCTTAGAGAACTGTTCAAATTCATTCATCATGAGTTTCATGGAAGTTTCATCAGCCCGACAACACAACAAAAGATCGTCTGCAAAGCATATATGTGTGATTTGTAGTTTGGAGCATTTGGGATGGAAGTTAAAGTCTGGATTTCTATGTAGCTTTTTTAAGGATCTAGTTAGTATTCCATGGCTAGAACAAATAAATAGGGGGACATTGGATCTCCCCGCCTTAGCCCTTTTCTTGCGTCAAAACTCTTGGTGAGTCCTCCATTTATCAAAAGGGAGTAACTGACGGTGAAGACACATTTCATTATTAATACTACTATTTTATAAGTAATTCCAAATTCAAGTAGTACTGCTTTGAGGAAGTCCCATTCAACCGAGTTGTAGGCCTTCCTAATGTCAACTTTTATCAGGCATCTAGGGGATATTTTCTTGCGATTATAGCCTTTGATTAGCTCATGAGCCGTAATAACATTATCCAGTATGTTTCTTCCCTCTATGAAAGCCGATTGAGAGTTCCCGACTAAATAATCGACAACCAGTTTAAGCTTGTTTGTTAGTATCTTATATATGATTTTATAGAGCGTTGAACAACAAGCAATGGGTCGATATTCTTTGACATAGCTGGGATTTTGCACTTTTTGAATCAAAGTGACAGTTGTGCAGTTAATCATTTTCAGCAGTTTTCCAGTGTAGAAAAACTACTCTACTCCCTGGGTAACATCCCCCCCCCCCCCCACACTAGGCCAAAATTCTTCAAAGAATTCAGCAAGATAGCCATCAATACCTGGAGTTTTATCTTGTGGTAGCTTCTGCACAATCTGGTGGATTTCATGTTCTATTATTGGAGCCATTAGTTGTTGTTGATGGTGCAGAGTGAGGCAGGGTAGGCCATTGTGATGTCAATACCTGGCAGCTGTGTTGCTGCTGTGCCCAGAAGCTCTTGCAAGAACTGGGCCAAGTGTTGTTGTATCTCTTGTGGATCAGTGAGTTTTTGCTTGTCTTCAGTAAGGATACACCTCACTTTGTTTCTTGCTTGTCTGGCTTTCATGTAGGCATGGAAATATTTTGTATTGTGATCCCCTAGTTTGATTCAATTGGCTTTTGATTTCTGCCTCATTATTTGTTCTTGGATAGCTTCCCATTTTTCAATCATCTGCAGTAACTGTTTTTCTTTATGGATTTCCTGCTGGCTGAAATGGTCTTCATTCAATCTGTTCTGTGTAACATTCAGTTGGTCTCTTATTTGTTGCAGTTTCTGCTCCACGGAGTTGTGATCCTTCTGGATATGTCTTGTAGTTTGTTGTAGCTGTTGCAATTTATTCCAGATAGCATACATAGTGAATCATGTGTGGTGTTGTCTCCAGATTTGTTGAACTGCTTCTCTATACTCCTCTTGTTTCATAACAGTATTGAGTAGTCTATAATGCCTGTTCAATCTGGATTTAGTAACTTCAGTGTTCAACATTATGGGTGTATGATCTGAGCATTCTGGTAGCATATAAACTGCTTCCACTCCAGTGTATGTGTTGAACCAGTCAGGGTTGCCAAAAGCCCAATCAATGTGGCTGTAGATTCTGTTTTCACTGTCCCTTTTATTGCTCCAGGAGTACCTGTTCCCTCTCTTGGTAATCTGTCCTACTCCTATATCATCAATACAGTTTTGGAAATCAGTCATTTCTGAGTGGTGTACTGGTTGTCCATTGATTCTGTCTTCCACTCCTAGCACACTATTTCACCTAATATAAGCCATGGACCATTGTAGTTGACAGTTCTCAGGGTATCCCACAGAGAAACCCTTTGCTGTATGGAATGCAATCCATAAACAAATGTGATATAGCTAGAGAAGTTGGAATTCTTGTCTGTCACCCAACAGTGGATCAGTTGGTGAGTGGTTTGTACAGGTACAACATGGACATTTGACCATTTTCATATTATCCATATCCTCTCATTTGGTGCATGATCATAGTTATGTGCCATGTTCCATTCATCCCCAAGCTTTCTGTACATTGTCTGTGAGTGTGGTTGTTTGACTTTGGTTTCTAGACAAGCTAGAAGACCAACTTTATTAGTCCTCAAGAATTTTTTTAACTCTGTGTGCTTATGGGTCTTATTCAGTCCTCTAATGTTCCAGGAGACAATTATCATGGATGGTATTAGTTACTTGAGCTTCCCCTTCACCCTTACTAGATGTTTCTATTCCACTACGTCCCTGCTGTTGGATCTTTTCTTCTGGTTCCCTAAGAATCATTGCAGTAGACATAGGCTTGGCATTCAATTCAGTATGTTTGATCACCCCTTTAGCAGTAGTTTCAGCAGCTGTGAGTATAGTTACTACCTGTTTGTCTTGACTATTCCTTGAGAGTTCCACTTGAGGTTGAACTGTTTGCTCCTCATGCTGTTGGTTGACTGTAGTCTCATTTCTTACAGGTTTTGGTTGCCATTGCTTTGTTATGTTGTGCTTGATTCCTTTTCTCTGCTCCTGTGGCTTTTTGGCTATTTTTCCTTGCTTTTGACAGTCTCCTGTTTTGTGCCCAAAGGAATTGCAATCCTGGCAGAATATAGGTTTCCATTCAAATTCCACAGTTTGCATCCAACTTCTCCCATCAGGTATTTTAATATGCACTTCATTTGGTAGGGATTGGGTTATATCCATTTCCACTAGTATTCTAGCATAGGAAATCCTTTCACAATCAGTTGTAAGCCTATCAGTGCATAAAGGCTTTCCTATTAAACTAGCCATTCTACTTAGGTTCTCCTCTGCCTAACATTGGATCGGTAAACCTGGGAAGTTAACCCACATTGGTACAATTCTCATTGACTCATTCCGGATTTGAAAATTGGATCCCAATCCTTTAAAATCAGAGGCTTGCCTTTGAAGGTGTGAGGACCAGTTAGCATTATCAATTTTTTTCTTCCATACAATCGAATTTAAAAATGAAATAATCATCATCATGTAACAGCACTGTCGGTGTTGTTACATTATTCCAAACTCCATATACATATTTGAGCATTTCTTTAAACGACGGGTTACCTTCTATGACATATCCGATTGCAGCACTTTTCCATTTTTGATTCTGTATGTCTATCTCCTTGGGGTTTAGTTGTGCAATTTTTCTTCCATCCTTCACCATCGGAGGGTAGTATTTGAGTTGCATGCCTTGGTTTGGGGTTCGATTACCTTGGACAGCTTCAGTAAATGTTTGCTTCTTCGATTCCACTGAGAAATTGAGCTTCCTCACTATTGTTGTTGTTGTTGTTGTTGTTGTTGTTGTTGTTGTTGTTGTTGTTGTTGTTGTATCTGGTTCCTTTAATGGTCTTTTGGATTCCTCCTTCTCCGATACTGGTTGCATCATCGTCGGTGCGCTGCCCATTCCGGGAAACCATTGTAGCAGTGGCATTGGTGTGGGATTCCACTTTCTGGAGTTACGATTCGAGCCATAGATAGTGTTGGGGAGTGATTTGCAGTGGTTGTTGAGTTTGGTGGCCGGCGGCGTTGAGCAAACTCGCTTTCATTCGCCGGATTCTTTGTTTCTCTCTCTACCGACACTTTTTAAAAGTTTTATGCCTAATGGTGAGTACAATGTCTTTCTAACATAATTAATCTGCGGTTTTTCACTTCCGAAAATTAGTCACAAGCCACCAAAATATCTTATCAATGTTTTCTTTTTTTGTTCTTTTTCTCTATTCTGCAAGTGACGCTCGTTAATGTCATGCGATAAATACTGCTGGCGAGCATTGTGGCCAATTTATCCAAGAGAAACTTGTTTGACTCATTGCACATTTTTGTTGTAGAACCCACTTTGTGGTGACAAAAATTATTCATATATAACTCCTGGCTCCTGCTAGAGGCGCAGTCAGGATTTTAAGCATATGGGTTCGGGAGTTGAATTCTTTTAAGTTATCCGGTTTTGGATTAATAATTTATATATGTTCAATGAATTAACTTCTATGATAAATACATGGTTTTAATCGAAATTATTGGGTTCTGCTGAACTATAGTCGGCACTCTGACTCCGCCCCTGACTCCTATCTTGCACAGTAGTTAATACCTGAAAAAAATGATATAGTACCTAACCTCCTTGTATCTTATTATATTACTAAGGCTGCAAGTGCTCAGCTCTTTACAGTTTTGAGCTTTAATAAAAATAATTACTCTTCCGTTGCATGTGATTGTACAGAGAAAGTCTTAAACTATGATAAAAGTGTTTATATATATGTGATTGTGCCTAAACTATATTAAGGAGGATGCCTCGTGTTTACAAAAATAAAACTTAACAAAGGCGTAACTTAGAAACTATTCTTTTGACCAATGGAGTATCAAATCTACCTGTATCGTCTTTTCTTTCCTCCATTTGAGATATATACCCTCTCAACCTTTGAAATATTTTTTTATCAAACTAAGAACTTGAGCAAATAGATGGCAGTCTCTAGCACAAATGATTTTCAGGACAGAGTTGAGGAAAGTTATGACAGAATGAGCGAGTTAAAATCTTTTGATGATACTAAGGCCGGTGTCAAAGGTCTTGTTGATGCTGGAATTACTAAGGTGCCTCGAATATTCATCCAGCCAACACAAATCCAGGAATTCTTAAATAGCTGCGCGACAAAGTTCATTTTTCCAGTGATAGATCTTGAAGGCTTTGATAAAGATCCCATCAAGCATAAAGAGATTGTGGAAAAAGTTCGAGATGCATCGGAGACATGGGGTTTCTTCCAAATGGACAAGTGGTTAATCATGGTATTCCATTACCTGTCCTTGAAGAAATGTTGCAAGGAACACGACGATTCTTTGAGCAAGATAAAGTCGTTCATGTTAGCAATTTTGACTTGTATAGGCCTTCTGTTCCAGCTGCAAATTGGAGAGACTCAATTTTCTGTTTGATAGCTCCTAGTCATCCTAGTCCAGAGGAATTGCCCACAGCATGCAGGTATTTTCCGAACATGAATTAGAAAGAACCCATAAACTTCGTTTACTTTTGCACTAACTAAATATGTATTATGTTGTGAAAATTCAAGAACAAACCATGACAATGTCAGTATGCTTAATATGAATTTTGGCGGATATTGTAGGAAAATAGGAGATCTAATATCTCTGCCCCTGAGGTCAATTCAGCGGATTTAACTTATATATCTTCTTTAAGTTATTTCTAAGTACTGTTTGATGAAGTTATTTGAATTGATGCAGGGAAATACTAACAGAGTTCTCTAAGCATGTCATGAAATTGGGCATATCCTTGTTTGAATTATTGTCGGAGGGTCTTGGTCTCAATCCATCTCATCTTACAAATATGGATTGTGCTGAGGGGCTACGCGTTTTGGGTCACTACTATCCAGCATGCCCTCAACCCGAACTCACAATGGGCACTAGTAAACATTTTGACAACGATTTTATCACAGTGCTTCTGCGAGATGATATAGGAGGACTACAAGTTCTTCACCTGAATCAGTGGGTCGATGTCCCTCCTACGCCTGGTGCACTTGTGGTGAATATTGGAGATCTTATGCAGGCTAGTAACTTTTTCTTTCTTTAAACATAGAGCTGCACGACAAAAATATGAAAGGAAAGGGGTCAAATATATCCTTCTACTATTTAATTTCTTAATTTTATTCACCATTGCGTCCACAAATCGTTCTGTATTTGCCGCTCTTAATCCTGACGGAGTTCCAACTTAGAGTATAGCAGAGGGTAATTATAAACCATAAGCAAAAGCAGGAGGGGTAAATTTGTATCTTTCCCTATGTATTTTGACATGCAGAATCCACGGATCCCTGCTGGAGCTTTGATAAAGCCAAGGGGCATTTTGCTAATAGCAACGCTATTGATAGCCCCAAAGTATAACGGAAGGTAACATTGAAGGTATTTCATATTCTAGAGGAGTAAATTTGGACCTTATCCCGAGAATAGAGTATAAAACTTTTTTGCTACTAAAACGGTTAATTCTTATTCTGATATTTTCCAGCTGATATCAAATGACAAGTACATAAGTGTTGAGCACAGAGTATTGTCAAATAAAGTTGGGCCACGAATATCAGTTGCATGCTTCTTCTACACTTGCTCATTGCCAACTTCCAAGGTTTATGGGCCAATTAAGGAATTGTTATCACATGGTAAGTAATCCCCATTTCCAGCCGAGAGGTTGTGAGTTCGAGTCTCCCCAAGAGCAAGGTGGAAAATTCTTGGAGGGAAGGATGCCGGAGGTCTATTTGGAAACAGGCTCTCTACCCAAGGTAGTTGTAAGGTCTGCGTACATACTACCCTCCTCAGACCCCACTAAGTGCGATTATACTGGGTTGTTGTTGTTGTTGTTATCAGAAGATAATCCTCCAAAATATCGCGCAAGCACAGTGAAAGACTATGCTGATTACTTCCGCGATAAAGGTCTAGATGGAACTTCTGCCTTAATGCACTACAAGATCCAGCCATAGTAATGTAATAGTGGAAAGTAGGATAGGAGAATCTAATTTTCATGTTCTAAAGTACGATAATTCTTATGCTTAAGCTTCACAGATGGTGAAAAGAATCACTTTTATTATCTTTATGGATGATTATATTTTTGACTAATCTATTTGAAAATTGAGCGTGATATATAAGTGTTACAAGCTCGACCATTCAAATCTCTAGTTTCCATTTTGTATGGTAATCACAAATGACAAGTTCAAAAGCATTTATCACAAAGTACATGCTAACAGAAATAGATAGTGATATGATTTGCAGAAATGTTTTATCAACTTTCAGTGTTATACTCTTTGGCTATTTTAGTGCAGAAAAAAAAAAAAAAACTCTTTGGCTATTGTTTTCCTCTTGTAAGTTCAATCAAGAATAAAAATGTTTCATGCTTTAGTATTTTCAGTTCGAGGGCACTCAGCTTAAACCTGATCATCATCTTTGCTTAATATTTTATGTGTTAGTAAAGAAAACACTGATAAAGCAAATGTCATTTGCACTAGAAAAGTAAAAGAATAGTTTATTCATCATTTTCCAAATATTATACCTATGAAGGATTTGATGGTCTAATTTGAAATTTTGAACAAATGATTCCACTTTTTGCTGTGTTCATTTGAATGTTGTAACTTGTCAAATTGATCAGTTTAATAGTGCTCATTATTTTTACGCAAGAAGTGACATTAAACTGCTCCACTTGACTTCTGAAATAAACAAATGAGCATCAAAAGTTGCTTTGTGAAAGCAACTGAACCTGAAGATTTTTTATTTTATTATTATTGTTTCCTTCTTTTAATATTGTGGTGCTATCCTTCGACATAAATACGACGTTTTCCACTTTGATGTGCTCTTTCTATTGGGAAGACTTGTGAAAAAGACAAGACAAGAACTGAACTATTTAATCCATAACTTTCAGCATAAATTGAAGTATAAAAATTTCACTAAAATTGTAAAATATAATGAGTTCTATGCTAAAAACGTTAAATATTAAACCCATAAAGCTTAAATCCGCCTCGTCCCCTGCAATTCGATAACAAGTACTAATCATCCTCAATGTATGATACAATATGGTTCAGACAGTTCCAAAATCATGTAATCATCCTCATAATTGCACCCCCATGATATCCTCCAGGTTTCATTAGAAATCTTGCTTCAATATATTGTCAAAAGTTGAGCTTTCCTCTAAAGAAAGGAAGATGTTTGGCTCAAATAATGGTAGAAATGATCATAATGAGTGTTCTGAATATGATAGGAAAAGTGAAGTTCAAGCCTTTGATGATTCAAAACTTGGTGTAAAGGGACTTCTAGATTCTGGTATAACAAAGTTACTGCGTATATTCTTGCACAACCAACCTGTGATTGAAATGAAATCCGATTCCGATGCAGCTACTAAGTTTACCCTTCCAGTCATAGATTTAGGAGGCTCGGGCAAAAGTGCAGCTCAACGAGCTGATGTTGTTCGAGAAATAAAGGATGCTTGTGAAAAATGGGGATTTTTCGACTATGATATCCCATCAAGTGTTATGGAGAAAGTGCTAGAAGGCGTTCGCCATTTTCACGAGAAGGATTCTGAAGTGAAGAAAGAGTTCTATTCTCGTGATGTCACGAGGAAGTTCACCTATAATAACAATTTTGATCTACACAAAACAAAAACAGCTAACTGGAGAGACACCTTTTACGGTGTCATGGCTCCTAATCCTCCTCATCCCGAAGAAATTCCAGAGGTTTGCAGGTATATATTATGCTTATTATTTTTTTTCTTTAGCCAAGGGTCTATCGGAAACAATCTCTTCGCCCTTCCACGTTAGGGGTAAGGTTGCGGACATCATATCCTCTCCAGATTCCACTTATGGGATTACACTGGGCTGTTGTTGTATTAGTATGGCCCTTGAGGCCAAGTGAGCAGATCAATTTAACTTATTCCAGTTCTTGATATGTACTGTTTCGTCGATTCATTGAAATTGCTGCAGGGATATACTAATGGAGTTCTCTAAGCATATCATGAAGTTGGGCATCTCCTTGTTTGAATATGGATTGTGCTGAGGGGCTACGCTTTTTTGGTCATTACTATCCAGCATGCCCTCAACCAGAACTCACAATGGGCACTAGTAAACATTCTGATAGTGATTTTATCACTGTCCTTTTGCAAGATGACCTCGGAGGTCTCCAAGTGCTTCACCAGAATCAGTGGGTTGATGTTCCTGCTACACCTGGTGCACTTGTGGTGAATATCGGAGATCTTATGCAGGCTAGTATCTTTTTCTTTTTCTTAACTTAGATCTACACAATAAAAATATGAAGGGAAAATGGTCGAATATATTCTTCTACTATATAATTTCTTAATTTTTTTCGCGAGTATACTTTGGAGTCATTCGTTTCCTTAGCTTCAACAATTCGTTCTGTATTTGCCCTTAACCCTAATGGAGTTCAAACTTGAAGTATAGCAGAAGGTAATTTTAATACATAAGTCACAGTATATTTCGACGTTTTCCCCATGTATTTTGACACGCAGAATCCACCGATCCATACTGGAGCTCCATTAAAGTCAAGGGTAAATATGAGATAATTTGCTAATAGCAATGACGGGATCTTGACATGACTGGTAAAGTTGCTGCCATGTGACAAGGAGGTCACGGATTCGAGCCGTGAAAACAGCCTCTTATAGAAATACAGGGTAAGGTTGTGTACAATAAGCCCTTGCGGTCTGGCCTTTCCCCGCACTTCGTGCACAGCTGGAGCTTGGTGCACCGGGCTGCCTTTGCTAATAGCAATGATATTAATATCCCCGATGTTAAACGGAAGATAAAATTAAGGTATTTCATATTGTAGAGGAGTAAATTTGGACCTTTCCCGAGAATAGAATATAAGAACTTTGTTTGCTACTAAAACCGATAATTTTTCTTCTGGTGTTTTTCAACTCATATCAAATGATAAGTACATAGGTGCTGAGCACAGAGTATTGTCAAATAAAGTTGGACCGCGAATGTCAATTGCATGCTTCTTCTACACTTGTTCATTGCCAACTTCCAAGATTTATGGGCCAATTAAGGAATTGTTATCAGAAGACAATCCTCCAAGATACCGCGCAACCACTGTGAAAGGCTATTCTGAATACTTTTGCGATAAATGTCTAGATGGAACTTCTGCATTGTCGCACTACAACATCCAGCCATAGTAATGTAATCATGGAAAGTAGGATAGTAGAATCTAATTTGCATGTTCTAAAGTAAGATAATTCTTATGCTTATACTTAAGCTTCACAGATGGTGAAAAGAATCACTTTTATTATCTTTATGGAAGATCATATTTTTGACTAACATATTTGGCCAAAGTTTTTTCTGTTATAGCTAGGTTTTTATTTATTTATTTATTTTTTTCTTTTTTTATTTTTTTTATTTTTTTTTATTTTTTGCAATATTAAACCTTTGCACTATAAGAGCGTGCCGGAAGCCTATATCAGAGTAATCAAGGACATGTATAATGGAGCTAAGACTAGGGTTAGGACGGTGGGTGGCGAATCAGACCATTTTCCTGTGGTAATGGGGCTCCATCAAGGATCGGCGCTGAGCCCCCTCTTGTTTGCCTTAGTGGTAGATGCTCTAACCCGACATATCCAAGGGGATGTGCCTTGGTGTATGCTTTTTGCTGATGATATAGTATTGATAGACGAGACGGGGGTCGGTGTTAGTGAAAGGTTAGAGGTATGGAGACAGACCCTCGAGTCTAAAGGTTTCAAAATAAGCAGATCTAAGACAGAATACCTGGAGTGCAAGTTTGGCTACGAGCCGAGTGGGGTAGTCAGGGACGTGATGCTTGGTTCTCAGGCCATCGCCAAGAGGGACAGTGTCCGATATCTTGGGTCTGTGATTCAGGGGGACGGAGAGATTGACGGGGACGTCACCCTTTGAATAGGAGCGGGGTGGTCAAAGTGGAGGCTTGCTTCAGGGGTCCTGTGTGACAAGAAAATTCCACACAAACTCAAGGGGAAATTCTACAGAGCCGTGGTTAGACCTGCGATGCTTTATGGGGCGGAGTGCTGGCCCGTGAAGAACTCTCATGTTCAGAGAATGAAGGTTGCGGAGATGAGGATGCTTAGGTGGATGTGTGGGCACACCAAGCTAGATAAGATTAAGAATGAAGTTATTCGACAGAAGGTAGGGGTGGCCCCGGTGGATGAGAAGATGCGGGAAGCGAGGCTGAGGTGGTTCGGGCATGTTCGGAGGAGGGGTCCCGATGCCCCGGTGAGGAGCTGTGAGCGGTTGGAGATTGTTGGCGGTCGGCGAGGAAGAGGGAGGCCTAAGAAGCATTGGGGAGAGGTGATTAGGCAGGACATGACTAGAATGCAGGTTTCCGAGGACATGACCCTTGATAGGGGAGTTTGGAGGTCTAGAATCAGGGTTGTAGGCTAGGGGCTCATAGAGTTCTTCGCTCATAGAGTTCTTCGTTCGCCTCATCCGGGGTTGGGTGTGGGACAGCAGGGTTACCCATAGAGGATTCGTGTTTTAGCTTATGTCCCCCTTATGGTTGTTAGTGGGGTAGTTACTGATTGTTATTATTGCATGCGATGGTATTTATGTTTCCTATGTTTACATAATTATTTACGTTATTTCTGCGGGATTTACTAATGCTTTATTGTTTTGTTTTGTCTTGTTTTTGTTTCTAATTTTGTCTTTGTTTTTGTTTTTGTTTTTGTTTTTGTTCTAATGCTGCTTTTCATTTTATCCTATGCGCCGAGGGTCGATTGGAAACAGCCTCTCTGCCCTTTTGGGTAGGGGTAAGATTCGTCTACATATTACCCTCCCCAGACCCCACATAGTGGGAATAGTAGTTGTTGTTGTTGCTGCACTATAAGGTAAATGTCCATAGATACAACATGACAGTAAGGTAGGAAGAGGACATTTTCCCTTTACAGAGCTATACAGTGCGTCAGCTGCAAACAGAAACACCCTTGCTGACACACCCCCTAACCCCCCCTCCCCCCAGTGAGAAAGAAAAGCTCAAGCCAAGAAAAGCTGCACTGTATGTTATCCCATAAGGAGACAGATTGCGAGGATGTGATTCACCAAGCTTCTCCTATATACATGTGTCTGGCCGAGAAATGTATTATGTCCGTCTGTACACTTGATCTTCGACAAAAGGCCCAGAAATGCATTATGTACATGTATATACATCTCGGGGTTCTCGCAGGAATCATTTGTTATATAAGCAACCTATTCCCTCGACTGTTGCATAAGCTCAAACCACTGTCTTAACAAATCAGCAAGCGTCCTAGGAAGTGCTTCAATGTTTTTGAGCACAACATAGTATGGGAATGGGAACAAATCCAAATACTTTGTAAGCTTAACTTCTCCACTCTGAAAGGTAGCTTCTTCAAGGTCCAATATGGATTTCTGTAGGCTATCCACCACAAGAAATGCGACCATTATAAAGCACTTATAAAGCACTTACACATTTGGGGTTGTCCAGCTAAGGCAAGGCCTTACAGGCCAAATGAAAAGAAATTGGATTCTAAAACGGTTAGTAGCTATTTTGTTGGATACTCTGAAAAATCCAGGGGGTATAAGTTCTATGATCCCACTTCTAGAACTATTTTTGAGACGGGTAATGCTCGGTTCTTTGAGGATATTGAGTTTGGGGGGTGGGGAGATAAAGTTAGAGATTTTGTCTTTGAGGAAGAACATGTGTCTTTGCCTCCAGTTGTTGATCTTGATCAGGGTGTTCTCATTCCTGATACGGATCACACAACTCCAGTTCAAGACAATCTTGATAATCTCCCTAATCAAGTTCCTGATATTATTAATGAAAATCAAACTCAACAACCTCAAGAATCTGAATTGCCATTAAGGAGATCCACTAGATAGAGGAGAAGTGCAATTCCGGACGATTATGTTGTATTTCTCCAAGAACAAGAAAGTGACATTGGACTTGAGGAAGATGATCCAATCAACTTCCGTCAAGCCATGAAAGGTTCTAACTCTCAAAAGTGGATTGATGCAATGAATGATGAGATGAAGTCTATGAGCGATAACGACGTTTGGGAGCTTGTTACATTGCCTGAAGGTGTTAATCCAATTGGTTGTAAATGGATATTCAAAACCAAGAGGGATTCAGAGGGCAATGTCATTAAGTATAAAGCTCGCCTTGTCGCAAAGGGCTACACTCAAAAGGAAGGCATTGATTATAACGAGACTTTCTCTCCGGTTTCACCGAAAGACTCTTTTAGGACAATAATGGCACTATTAGCACATTTTGATCTTGAACTTCATCAGATGGATGTTAAGACAGCGTTTCTCAATGGTGACACTGAGGAATCAATTTATATGGTGCAACCTGAAAACTTTGTTTCGGGAGACTCAAAGAAAAGGATTTGCAAATTAAGGAAATCCATCTATAGGCTCAAGCAAGCTTCCCGTCAATGGTATCACAAGTTTCATGAGGTCATTACATCTTTTGGTTATGAACCAAATATTGCTGATGACTGTATATACCATAAGTTCAGTGGGAGCACACATATTTTTCTGGTTTTATATGTCGATGACGTACTGCTTGCCAGTAATTTGTGCGAAACTAAGAAATTTCTTTCAAAGAAATTTGAAATGAAAGATCTTGGTGATGCCTCTTTTGAATTAGGAATTCAGATACATCGAGATCGCTCCAAAGGTGTTCTTGGTCTGTCACAAAAGTGCTATATCAATAAGGTTCATAAGAGATTTGGCATGCAGGATCGTAAATCAGGCGACACCCCTGTTGCTAAGGGAGACAAGTTTAGTCTCAAACAGTGCCCAAAGAATAGTTTTGAAACCATGAAAATGGAGAAGACACCTTATGCTTCGGCTGTAGGTAGTATGATGTATGCTCAGGTACGCACACGACCTGATATCGAATACATTGTTGGGATGCTGGGCAGATATCTCAGGGAATGGACAATTGGAAGGCAGCCAAAAGGGTCATGCGGTACTTACAGAGAACTAAGGATTACATGCTCACATATCGGAGATCGGACCAGCTTGAGATCATCGGGTACACACACTCTGATTTTGCTAGATGTCAGGATAGTCTGAAGTCTTCATCAGGCTATATCTACATGCTTGCTGGCGGTGCTATCTCTTGGAGAAGCATCAAGCAAACTCTTACGGCCACTTCCACCATGGAAGCGGAATTCATGGCATGTTATGAGGCATCCAATGAGGGATTATAGCTGCGAAATTTTGTTAGTGGACTGCGCATAGCAGACAGTATTAAAAAGCCACTCAGGCTATTATGCGACAACAGATCAGCAGTCCTTTATGCTAACAATAACAGTAGCTTGACGAAGGCAAAGCATATGGACGTCAAGTTTCAGGTTATTAAAGAAAAAGTACAAAATGGACAATTGTGCATAGAGCACATCAGTACAAACTCCATGATTGCGGATCCGCTTACTAAGGGATTGCCACCCAAAGTATTTCATGAGCATATTGCTCGCATGGGTGTCAAATCAGTTGAGGATTATGAGTTTAGTGGAAGTTTGTATTATACAATTATGTATTGTCCAGTACATTCGGTAATTCAGTCTTTAAGGTTTTATCTGCAGATATTCAGTCTTAAAGTTTTATGTACTCTTATGGTTTATGATTGATCTCAATAAGGTGAACCAGTTGGAAATAGACATTCTATTTCAGACCACACTTTATGTTATTTTCATGCTACACACCTATACTTGATCCATGTCGTTGGTTATATTGATATACGTGATCAATGTTGGGTCTAGTTACGCGAGAGTAACTAAGATCTCTTAGGTCCTATGTTGATATGATTGATGGACCGGATTGTTCATGACAATTTTATTTTGATAGCAATACTGAGCTCATAAAGTTATAATGTAACATATAATACTAAGGTTTGTACATATGCATGAGTATATCGTCCAAGTGGGAGATTGTTAGATATATGGACTTATACTACATACATATGGACAATATATGGATGAATTATATGTTATGTGCTATCTTTTGGTTTGGCCTAAATTAGTGGTCTTTTGGACATTATTATTAAGGAGGCCAATACATTGTCATATAAAGTAGGGTATGATTTCTTGTGTAGATACCCATAAAGAGTAACCTTAGTTAATGATGGGCTAACTAATGTTACATACATGTAACTAAGGTTACATTCTTGTGACCTTTGAGTTTTCTTAAGTTACATTATAATAAGGGGGTTATGGTTCCCACAAGAGTGAAAGACTATTCTCTTCTTCTTCCCATTGAAATTAGAGAGCAAACCATTGTCTTGCACATCAAGTGGAAAGCCAAACCTTGGACAATCTTCAAGCCGGATCAAGGAGCTTCCACCTATGGATTCAGGTACGCTTCCGCTTATGTTATAGTTCCAAATACTTCGATATGAAGGCTAATAAAACCGGATTTATTCCAACATGTTCCACTTTGATCTTGAACTAAATCCTGACTGGCATCATTTGTGTCCTCTTCTTTTGTACCAAAGCCTTTAGCAAATAGCGAAGTAAAAACATTTGCCAGCACATGGGTCATCACAGATAGCAATCTATGCATGATAAGAAAATCACGCAGATGACCATCGCCAAAGGGAATGATCACATCCAACAATGAATACAGATTTTCTATGCGTGCCCTGACAACCGAATAGAAACTCGCATTTCCGGTGCTGTAATAGTTCAATAACTCTCCCCCAAGATGAATAGTCTTGTCAATTTGATCACTAAGGTCTGATTGTAGATGCCTTGTTGCTGACTCAAGGAGAATTTTCCATGCATTGATATTCTCTTCATCAGGAGGAACACAACCATTCGTCAAAGGCACAAGACCATTCAAAGTGTTCATGATAGCTCTATAGGTATTCTCCAAGGTGTTATAAAATTCAGCTTGAAGTCTAGTGATATCTCCCTTATATTGGATGGAATCTTGGGCCCTATCTTCAAATGTGTTTCTTGCTTTAAATTGAATATGTATGAAGTTGGTCTTGTCAAATATCTCCTCAAAGTGCCCAAGCAGGATATCCTTAACAGCTCCTCCAGCTCCATCTCGCCTATGGAAAGCACGATAGTCAACCTCAAATTCTTTGACTAAATCAAAATTCTTATATACCAACTGCTTCATGTGCTTCGTGATGGCAATAGGATGCAATGCATTTTCTTCCGTTTTTCTAACTCTATGAAAGCCAATAAGATGACCATCCAACAAAACCTTAGATTCCTTAACAGCGGGCAAGTGTTTCTCAATGAAAAGGCGAATCTGCATTGTGCTGTCTTTAACACTTGAACAAGTATTCAAATGGATATCTTCAACAGTTTGTACAAACAAGCGCTCTTCATACAACATGCCATACAAATTATCAAAAAGTTGCTTCTGTTGCCATAGATTCTCATATATGCTGTACTGATTTTTGGCAAATGACCGATCGCTTCTCACATTTGTGAAAGGGATATCACCAGTAGTTAAGGTTGCTAAAGTCAATAACAATTCTTTCAAGCATTTGAGTCGCTGAGAAAAAGCATAAGCAACCTCCCGCTGCTCTTGTTGAATGCTAGTGAGGTGGTCAATGTAAGATCCTGACTTATTAACCTGCTCAAGAGTAAAATCCTTGTGGAAACTCTGGCAAATTTGCTGCAAAACATGCACTGAGTTTATGCTCTTAAAATAGTAAAGGTTGGCTGTTTTCCATTTGGTTTCCAAACTCTCATCTAGTAAACTCTGCAGCTGTCTGCTACTAACTTCAGAATCTTTAGAGGCTGGTAGACCTTGTGTTAGCAGCAGATGTTGAACATCATAAGATGGCTGGAGGAACCAGCACATTAATATATTGACTTTCCATTGCTCCTCCATAAACAAGGCTCTGTGCTTTGATAGACCACAGCTATCCAACAGCTTCAGAAGATCTGAGAATACTCTTCTCTTCCCCATTTTCTTGCTTGCATCCTCCCAAACATCTACGCAGTCAATAAAAGTTCTACATATTTTGTCAATTGTTTGCCTGAGTTGCTTCCACTCATCCAGGTATAACAGGCATGAGGACTTGAAGCACTGACCATCCTTGATTACACCTGCAACCCCTTCTATGATCCTAGACAGTTCAGTATCTCTTGATACGTCGAGGTGCAAACCTTGTACGACATTCTCTACTTTCTACCAGTCAGAAAACAATGAAGGGCTGTGCACTTCTGACTGCTTCTGATCGAAGACAATATTTAGAAGACCCCTGCTCCTTTCAAAAGAATCAACCAAGAGACTAGGATCATTACTTTGAGGGTGTATCCCACTTTCTGTTGCTTCTCGGTTGATAAAAATCATAACAGGTTGCTGAAGCAGGTCCGTGTATTTCTGCATGATCTTTCTGAGCTTCTGCCTGGTTCTCCTGGAGCTTTCTATGCTCAAGTAATCTTCAAGGCGTTCCCATCTGCATAGCTTAACAAGCTCATTGACCTCTTCCTCAATTTTCCTTCGTTTAGTTCCAATGTGCTCCAAATTCTTTGGCAAGAATTGAGCATAGAAGCCAAAGGTATTGTAGAGGATTTTAATAGTTTCCTCCAGATGAAGGCTCGAATAGGTTCCATTCCTTAAACCAGTACTAATATGCCCATGAAAAGCGAGCACGAGCTGAAGGCGCTTCTTAAACTCACCGATGCTGGACATCTCAGTAAACTCCTTCAGGCTTCTAATTGTAGATAGGTTGTATTCATCAGTCTCACCACACTGCTCACGTCGAAGGACTGAATATAGTGGGAACCACAACTTCCCAGCGTTCTTCTCAAACTGATCTTCAACTTCATCAAGCAGAGCAGGCCATGATTCGAACTCCAACTTATACCAAGAGGACACCATAGCAAATATGGGGTCCAAATGATCAGATAATGGAAATTTTGCTACAGTTTCCTGTAACATCCGAACTCTGCTAAGAAGAAACTCTATGCTGGAGAGCGCCTTAGCCAATGGGGTGCTAAGAGGCATAGCCAAGATCATTTCAATTATATCCAAGATTCTCTGAAGAGCATATTCATCGCGTTACAGCTAGGTTCTATTTTTCTGCTCTAATAATTTTTTGTTGATTTTATACGACAACAACAACAACTATCTAGTATAGCCCCACAAAGTAGGGTCTGGGGAGGGCAATATGTAGACGGGCCTTACCCCTACCCGAAAAGACAGAGAAGTTGTTCCCAATCGACCCTCGGCTCAGTGAAGGAAAGGAAAAACAAATACAAAAACGAAAGAGCATTTGTTACTCCAGCAGAAATAGCGTAAATAATTATCTAAACACAAGAACCATAAATAAAATAGCATGCAATAATATCAGACCGTAACTTCCATAAATAACTACCACAAGGGAGAAACAATCCAATACACAAATCATATGTTGATAGTCCTGCCAAGCCACACCCAACCCCGGGTGAGGAGTACGAAAACATCTAGGAGCCCCTATCCTACAACTTTGATACTAGACCTCCAGACTTTCCTATCAAGGGCCATGTCCTCGGAAACCCGCATTCTAGCCATGTCATGCCTAATCACCTCTCCCCAATACCTCTTCGGCCTCCCTTTGCCTCGTCGTACATCGACCATCTCCATCCGCTCACAACTCCGCACCGGGGCATCAGGACTTCTCCTCCGCACATGCCCGAACCACCTCAGCCTCGCTTCTGGCATCTTCTCATCCACCTGGGCCACCCCCAACTTTTCTCGAATAACTTCATTCTTAATCTTATCTAACCTGGTGAGACCGCACATCCACCTGAGCATCCTCATCTCCGCGACCTTCATTCTCTGAACATGAGAGTTCTTCATTGGTCAGCACTCCGCCCCATACAATATGGCAGGTCTAACCACAGCTCTATAAAATTTTTCCTTTAGTTTCTGTGGAAATTTCTTGTCACACATGACTCCTGATGCAAGCCTCCACTTTGACCACCCCGCTCCTATACGATGAGTGACGTCCCCGTAAATCTCTCCTTCTCCCTGAATCACCGACCCAAGATATTTGACACTGTCCCTCTTGGCGATGACCTGAGATCCAATCATCACGTCCCTGCCTACTTCGCTCGGTTTCAGCGCTGAACTTGCACTCCAGGTATTCTGTCTTAGATCTGCTTATTCTGAAACCCTTAAACTCAAGAGTATGTCTCCATACCTCTAACCTCTCAATAACACCGACCCTCGTCTCGTCTATCAAGACTATGTCATCAACAAATAACATACACCAAGGCACATCCCCTTGAACATACCAGGCTAGAGCATCCATCACCAAGTCAAACAAGAGAGGGCTAAGCGCCGATCCTTGATGGAGCCCCATAACTACTCGAAAATGGTCTGAGACACCACCCACCGTCCTAACCCTAGTCTTAGCTCCATCGTACATGTCCTTGATTACTTTGATGTAGGCTTCCGGCACGCTCTTCGCCTCCAAGCACCTCCATAGCACCTCCCTTGGGACCTTGTCATACGCCTTATCCAAGTCGATAAGCACCATGTGCAGGTCCTTCTTCTTATCCGTGAACTACTCCACCAGCCTTCTGACAAGGTGGATAGCTTATGTCGTGGAGCGAGCCGGCATGAAACCAAACTGGTTCACAGATACAGATGTCATTTCCCTCACCCTCGCCTCGATTACCCGCTCCCATACCTTCATTGCGTGACTTATTAGTTTGATACCCCTATAGTTGTTGCAGCACTGGATGTCCCCTTTGTTCTTGTACAAGGGCACCACTGTACTCCACCTCCACTCCCCCGACATCCTTTTGGTCCTGAAGATCACATTGAAAAACCTGGACAGCCACTTCACTCCTGACCTACCCATGCATTTTCAGAACTCCACCGGGATCTCGTCAGGCCCGGTCGCTCGACCCCTACTCATCCTACGCAAAGCCCCCATGACCTCCTCCGCCCTAATGCACCTGCAGTACCTAAGGTCTCTATGTTGATCTGAATGCCCCAACTCCCCTAGCTCTACGTTACGATCCCCTTCCTCGTTAAGTAAGTCTCGAGCCTGCCACCTCTGCTTGACTTGAGACTCCCCTATTAGAACTCTAACATCCTCGCCCTTGATGCACCTAACTTGGTCAAGATCACGCACCTTCCTTTCCCTTACTTTAGCTAACTGGAATAACTTTCTTTCCCCGTCTTTCTCCCCTAATTCCTCGTACATGCGACCAAACACCGCCTTTTTAGCTTCCGTAACTGCCAGCTTTGCTTCTTTCCCCTCCACCTTGTAGATCTCCTTGTTTGCTCTCTGTTCTTCCTCGTTTGTGCTCCCTGCCAACTTAGAAAACACCGCCTTCTTCACCTCCACTTTTCCTTCGACTACATCGTTCCACCACCAGTCACCCTGATGTCTGCCACTTTTTGGTTGATTTTATATTTTCTTAATATAATGTGTGAAAACTGTTTGACTCAAAAAATACTAACTACTTTATAAGTAAAAATAATCAGAATAAATTAAGGGTAAATCATAATCGAAGATAATGAGACCTAGAAATATGTAGTGAGTTTCTTGATGTTTTTTGTATATCATATATTCAAAGGAGAAGAACAGAATAGAGAGAGAAAGAGAGTGTTTTCCAATAAAATATCAGATACCCCTTTACAACATTGGGATTCTCCTTTAAATAGTAGGAGACCCTCCTCGAAATAATAAAAATAGTACAGAAGTTGGTCGCGTCCCTTCGATGGGACGACGAGACAAATGATACTCTTCACTCCCACACTTTTAGGTTATGCCCCTACTTTGGTCATCGCATATTCATTGGTCATGCTTACCGACGTGGAGACGTAATGAGCAGAATTCTACCCCATACAGTTAGTCCCTCCGTTCGCCGGTGACACGTCGAGGTGCGTCTCTGATGGACGAAACCATGAACCTTGTTTTGGGAGAATTTGACCATGCTTTATGGCAGCAAAGTGAGTGAGAATGAACAAGTGGACATTTGAGTTTATCGAAGCGCTGACACGCAATCTCCTTTGTTTCGATGAGGTTATCACACGCATGCATCATAAATATGCGTATTCCCGAGGAAACACAAAAGGTGTTCTGATGCTTGGTTTCCCACGCCTTTCGAACTCTGTCTCTTCGATTTCCATGCCACCCAACCCTATAAATAGGGAAAGGGTTTAACTCGATCTAACTTTTGATCTTTTGCAAGCGTTTCTCTTCCTTTCGTCGAGATCCCACTATCTCTCATAAAACACATTTTTCGTTGTGTCTCGCACCGCTTTCTGAATAGGAACTATGGCAAAATCTTGACGGGATGATCATTTGAGGGCTCGTGATAGTGCATCATCCAATGCACTGCCTCCCACTAGCGGTGATGAGGGAGAAGGGGAAGATGACCTCTCACCTCTTACTGTGGATAACGTGTTTCCGAAGCAACTCTTTGTTAGAAAAGATTACCAAAAGGACTCGCATGTTCCACTTTCGGAGAAATCTGAGTTAATTCACGATCACTTAGAGGCTCTTCGCACATCGTTTGGTGTTCTTGCGCATGTAGAGATGTTTCCAGCGGGAGAGGACTATGCGAATGTCCACCAACATCGATATTGCACGTTCTACAAATATCCCTTTTTAATTGGTTATGGCCTTCCCATATTTCCTTCGGCAGAGGAGCTTTGACGCTTTTACAACATATGCCCATCTCAACTGACTCTATATACTTTGAACTTCTGTAGTATAATGTCTACATACGCAGAGCTGGCCAAGTGTGAGGTCCCCTTCACCATTTTTTGCAGTTATTCGACGCAAGTTATCTAAGAGATACCATGTTGCATCTGAAGACCCGTGGATCGAAGGGGTTGGTCGTCAGGTCCGATGATCGAGCTAGTCGCGGTGATTGGCGCATGTAATTCTTTATCAAAACAGAGCACCTGGTGTCCAACTCTGTGGAGTTCCCAGAGAAGTGGAATCCGAAACGTAAGTGTTTTTATTTGTCGAATTCATTCTCATACGTGACCTTGACGGTTTTGATCGTACCATCATTATGATGAACCCCCCTTATGTTTACCTTGCATTAATAGCTCATACACCCTGGTTCATCACATATATCAAGCAATGGGTAGCCAACTTGTTTCCTTACGCGGAAGAATCCCGTACATGGTCCATTTTTCTTCAATGCTACGGCTCCGTAGGCCCTTCAGGTAATTCTTGGACTTTATTTGGCTGTTTCCACAAACTTTGTCGACTGAACTGTTTGTGTCGTCAGGACCATGTCCCCAAGAAGAAGGCTACGGTATCTTCCTCCACTCGATCAGATGTCGGCACGGAAGCTCAGGAGATACTTTGCGCGTCCGTCAGGGAGGGTGTTCCTGTAGCTCCTTTAGAAGAGGTCGTGCCTGTGGAGGCGATAGCGACTAAAATGAAACCATCGACACCCTCTCTACAGCCTGCAGGCATTCCAAGGGCGAGGAGCCCGAAGAGAGGAACAGGCGGAGGCTTGAAACAGGTAAGGCGGTGGCGACTGAAGATGAGAGGATTAACGTACCTCATCATGCACCTAGGCCCGTCTTCATGGCCGATGCCATTTGTTGAGCGAGGTTGGCTCAACAGGCAAATATTGTTGCCGGTGCCAGCTAAGTTCATGCTGATGGGGGCGACTCGACATCCATCGTTGGTGGGGATGCTGAGGGGTCAGACCCTTAGATCACCCAAGAAGATATGGATGGGCTGGCAGAGGGTCTTATGCATGTGGAGATGACGGCAGATGGGTCCGACAGCAGAATCGGGATCCCGAGGGCTTAAAATTTACTACAACATAGCGAGCAAGGGGCATTGGAGATGGCATTGCTATGTGCCGCCCCGAGCATTAAATGCTTAAATATGTCAGTGATGTTGGGTTATCTCGAAGGGTCACCGACATGACTTACAAGTAAACTTCTTCTCTTCCTCGTGTTGTGAGATTAGATTTTATATGTACTCACTCCTATTTTGTCCTTAAGCTCTTAATTTGGAGGTAGAGAGGAGGCATCACGCGCAAAAGAAGGCGACCATTTTAATAAATTGGTGAAGAAGTACAAGAGGTGCCTCTCTAAGCATCAGACGGCGGTAGACCTTTTCAAATAGGACCCCAAATTTCGGGTGTTTCAAGAAGGCCTTGAACAGAAGGAAGCGCACTCGGAGCGTAGGGTGGCCGAGTTGGAGAAAGGTGATGAGGAGTTGGTGAAGGTTGTGGCTCGTAATAGTGAGCTGGAATCGCTCCTCAAATTGAGGGAAGATGAGTTGCAATTTAGTCGTGGGGTAGCGGCAGAGGTTGCCAATTTGCACCGTAGGGTTGCGGCCCTAACTGCCGACCTTGAAGCCAAGGCGGTAGAGGTCAACGTTCTTAGGCGGACTGCCCCACAAATGTCTGAAGATGAGGCTCAGCCTTCATCTTCCCAGCTCTTGTTTGATGAGGATGCGCTTGTGAAGCGCACGAGATGTGGGTTTATGCGTAGGTTCGACCTGACGTATACAAGAAACTCCTCATTGCGGGTCATGCCACTAAGGAGGAGGTTCAGGAGTAGTGGGACACAGCTCGTTCCGCTAGAGCGGCCTGTGTCTATAGCTCCGATTCTCCTAATCAGGAGGGCTATGCTTTTGAGGATGTTAACTGGTTGGATTCCGACTCCTAGTACAATGAAGCCCACCGCCCTGATAGTGATGGTCAAGATGGTGAACAGACGGCGGGTGAAGAGCGAGATAGCGATGCTTCTTGAAATTTGTATATGCCTTGATTTTTGTAGAATGGGAACTTTTGCGGGACCAAATGTGTAGAATTTTTTCATGATATATGACTCATAATTCTTTCGTTACTTTTTCTGTGCTCTTTTTTTTAAAAAAATTTCACCTCTGCGGAATTGATATTTGTAGACACGTCAAAACCCGACCTTAGTGGGTACACAAGGCGAACTTTTAACTGTTGTTTCAATGTTGTTTGTCGTAGTCGAGCTTAACTATGCTTAATGGCGATGGATTTTTCCAAAGGGGTGTAACTTCGACTATCTTCGAAATATTATCCGTCGTAGTAGAGCAGGGTCAATGTTGCATAGCGATTGCCATAGCCAATAGGATGTAACTTTGACTGTAATCGAAGTGTTATTCGTCATCGAACTGGGTCGATGTTTAATGGTGATGGTCTTAGCCAATACTATGTAACTTTGACTGCTGTCGAAGTGTTATCTGCCGTCATCGAACTGGGTTGACGTTCAATGGCGATGGTCGCAACCTATATGATGTAACTTTTATTTTTGTCGAAGTGTTATCCGTCGTCGTCAAACTGTATCAACGTTTAATGGCGATGGCCATAGCCAATAGGTTGTAACTTCGACTGTTGTCGAAGTATTATATGTCATCGTCGTACTGGGTCGATGTTCAATGGCGATGGCCTTAGCTGTTTGCACAATGGAGAAGGTGGCCGTAGCCATTTGCACAATGGAGAAGGTGGCCTTAGCCGTTTGCACAATGGATAAGGTGGCGTTAGCTGTTAACAAAAAGGAGAAGGTGGCATTAGCTGTTTACATCATGGAGAAGGTGGCCATAGCCGTTTACACAATGGAGATTCTGTTAGAAAATACACTTAACGCTAGAGGGGGGTGAATAGCGTTATAATAAAAAATAGCGTAAACTTGCGGAATTTATAAATTGCAGGAATTAAATAAGTGCGATAAGTAAATAAATAGGAACGAACGCACCGATGTATCCTGGTTCACCATAACCCGTGGCTAGTCCAGTCCCCGAGAGACTCTCACGAGATTTCCACTAACACTGTTAAGCTTACGGGTGCTCAACAAACCTTTACAAATTGAGGACACAAGCCTCAACAACCTTTGCTCGAAGATACAACACTTCAAGACTTCAACCAAAGGAATCACAAGTTCCTTCTTACAATACAAGGGAACAACTTTCCCTTCAAGTATATAAAAACACTTTGCACTCAAAACAACTCTCCTTAAGAGTAGATATGAGTAAACTAAATACGCTCAAGAACGCAACAACTTTCGTCAACAATTTGGCTCTCAAAAACTTATGTAATGAATAGAAAATGATGAATAAGAGAGTATGCAAGCTTTAGCAATAATATTGTCAGTTGTTGTGTTTGTAAGACTGATTTGAAGATGTATTTATAGTGTCAAAACCATGCATTACCGTTGCCTAATTGCCAATTAAGAATTGCTGATTTTGTGCTGCGACAATCGATTGTCAAGATGATACAATCGATTGTTTTCCAATCGTTCCAAAAATCATTCCCAGATTTTACGCAGTACAATCGATTATTAAAGACATATAATCGATTACTGGCAACGTTCAAAAAATCCTTTCCAGATTTTACTTAAAACAATCGATTGTCAGAAACTTACAATCGATTACTTGGCAACGTTCAAAAAATCTTTTCCAGAATTTACTTAAAACAATCGATTATCAGAAATATACAATCGATTACTTGGCAACGTTCAAAATATCTTTTCCAGATTTTACTTAAAACAATCGATTATGAAAAACATTACTTGACGATGTTTGAAAATATTTTGACAACGGTCAGTTACATAATCGATTATACTATATGGACAATCGATTATTTATCAGTCTTTGAAAAATCAAATAGACACTGCCTCAATACAATCGATTGTCATAGGTTCACAATCGATTATTTTGCAGCTTTGAAAAATATGTTTGGACACTGCCTCAACACAATCGATTGTCATAAGTTCACAATCGATTATCATGCAGATTTGAAAAATCTGATGCACACTGCCTTAACACAATCGATTGTCATAAGGTTCACAATCGATTGTCATGCAGCTGACTTAACATAATCGATTATCATAAGTACATAATCGATTATCTTAGTCCAGATTTTAGAGGCACGTTTAAAAATCATTTTGCTAAAATACATATGCATGATTTAAAATCATTTTGCTCTAAATCAAATATGCATGATTTGATAAAAATGATTTTACGAGAGAAGCCAAGTCTTGAGTTAAGTTGTCGAATCAAGATCACAATTAAAGAACGACTCATGTATAACTTTTCTTAGTCTTGATCTTTGTTTGTCTTGTGCTTGAGCTTCGTTACATGACATTTGCGTGCTTGTGCTTGGACCTCGTCATATGTCAATTGCGCATAGTTTGTCATTCATCAAAACCTACAAATATGAACACACGTTTAGTATTGTGCCTTGAGAACGTGTTTCAACAATTTCCCCCTTTTTGATAATGGTAAACCTTAAGCGGGATATGCATATTAGATAATTCATAATGACGATCCAAGACAAGTATAGATATGCAACAAGTATATAGATATGCAATTGGTTCCCCCTCAACATATGAATTCCCCCTCAACATATGAATTCCCCCTCAATTTATTCCAATAAATGACGATCCAAGACAAGTATAGATATGCAACAAGTATATAGATATGCAATTGGTTCCCCCTCAACATATGAATTCCCCCTCAATTTATGCCAATAAATGTTAAGTGCATAGCCCCTTATTCTTCCTCCTTTTGACATTAGCAAAAATGGAAAAAGTAAAAGACATAATAAAGCAAATTATATCAACACAATCGATTATTGATACTAGATAATCGATTATATACTAAAGAGAAATCGATTATCCTTAGGAGAAATCGATTATTCTGCATCAATCTTTATAATTCCCCCTGCCTTTAGGGCGATACCTGCAAAAATTTGTTAGACGTCTTTGACGCTCAAGTTAGAAATCATGTGAAAGGGAAAATGTAATGCATGACTTAGATCAACGTGGAGTCAAGAATCCCGAGTTCACTACGAATTCGGAAGAAGGACTCTTTCTCTAAGGGTTTTGTAAAGATGTCGGCCAATTGATCTTTGGTTTCAACAAATTCAATTTCGACATCCCCTTTGAGAACGTGATCTCTTATAAAATGATGCCTAATCTCAATGTGTTTTGTTCTTGAATGAAGAACGGGGTTCTTCGTCAAGCATATGGCACTAGTATTATCACATCTAAGAGGGATATGATCAAGACTTAGGCCATAGTCCAAGAGTTGTTGTTTCATCCAAAGGATTTGAGCGCAACAACTCCCCGCGTCTACGTATTCAGCCTCGGTTGTGGACAACGCAACACTTACTTGTTTCTTGCTAAACCAAGAAACGAGAGAGCTACCGAGCAAATGGCAAGTGCCACTAGTGCTCTTGCGGTCCAATTTGCATCCAGCAAAATCGGAATCGAAATAGCCAACAAGTTGGCATGAAGAACCTTTGGGGTACCATAGACCCACATTTACAGTACCAACAAGATACTTCAATATCCGTTTCACCGCAGTAAGGTGAGACTCCTTCGGACATGATTGATAACGAGTGCATAAACACACGCTAAACATGATGTCCGGTCTACTAGCAGTAAGATAAAGGAGAGATCCAATCATACCTCGATACTTTTTTGTATCGACTTCCTTACCTTTCTCATCTTTGACTAGATGGTCGGATGTGCTCATGGGAGTGGCCATTGCTTTTGCATTGCGCATTTCAAATCGTTTTAGCAATTCTTTGCAAAATTTAGCTTGACAAATGAAGGTTCCTTCTTTCATTTGCTGTTGTTCAATGTCGCCAATTACTTGTTCGGGAGGATGTTCTTTGATTGTCCTCCACGAGTTAGGCATTTTCGTTTCTTTTTCCAATTGTGGCGCTTCCTCCGATAATTGATCCAAGATTTCATCTTGAGTTTCCTTCTGAGTTTCCTCTTGTACTTTGTCTTGAGGACTTAGTGAGTTTAAAATACCTGCAAGATCAAAACCAGAATCCTTTCTCGCCAAGCGAGCATTATTTTCGGAAAACACAATATGAGGGGATTCCTCCACAGTTCCGGTTCTATTATTGAATACTCTATATGCTTTGCTACGTGAAGAATAACCAATAAAAATTCCTTCATCGGATTTGGCATCAAACTTTCCCAATTGATATTTTCCATTGTTATGAATAAAGCATTTGCAACCGAATACTCTAAAATGGGAGATATTTGGTTTCCTTCCCTTATAGAGTTCATAGGGGGTCTTCATGAGTATTGTCCTTATGACTACTCTATTTAGAACGTAGCATGCGGTACTCACGGCATCCGCCCAAAAATGTTTGGGAATCTTAGCCTCATCGAGCATGGTTCTAGCCATCTCTTCGAGACACCTATTTTTCCTTTCCACAACCCCATTTTGTTGTGGTGTACGTGGAGCAGAGAAGGTGTGCTCGATACCGAGTTCGTCACAAAAGTCCGCAAAGAGATTGTGATCAAACTCTCCCCCATGATCACTTCTTATTGAAGTGACGGTTGTGTCCTTTTCATTTTGAACACGTTTAAGAAAATATTTAATATTATGAAAGCTTCACTTTTATGAGCAAGAAATAGAGTCCAAGTAAATCTAGAATAATCATCAACAATAACAAAAGCATAACGATTTCTACCAACTCTTTCAATGCGAGATGGTCCAAATAAGTCCAAGTGAAGTAGTTGCAAAGGTCTAGTAGTTGAAACAATATTTTTCGATTTAAAAGATGCTTTTGTTTGCTTCCCTTTTTGACAAGAATCACAAATAGAGTCTTTTTCAAATTTCAAATTTGGAAGACCAATAACTAAATTTTGTGAAACCAATTTGTTTAAAAGATGCATGTTGATGTGAGCTACTCTACGATGCCATAACCATGTATCATCCTCTTTGCTCATAAGAAAATTCACATATTCATATGAAGAATTTGCGAGATCAACCATATAGCTGTTATCCATTCTAAAACCATGAAGGATAATTTTAAAATCGCTACGGCGAAAAACTAAGCATTCATCCGAATCAAATAAAACATGATGTCCCTTGTCACATAATTGACTTATGCTCAAGAGATTATGTTTTAAACCTTTAACTAACAGTATATGCTTAATGGATGAAAGTTCATCCTTACCGGCCGATCCGATGCCGATAATTTTTCCTTTGTTGTTATCACCAAAAATAACGCTTCCTCCTTCCTTATGTTCTAGTTGAAGGAACTTGGATTCGTCTCCCGTCATGTGTTTGGAGCATCCACTATCAAGGTACCAAAGTATACTTGATCCCTTCAAACATACCTACAAGACAAATTAATGAGTCTTTGGTACCCAAGCTGTTTTGGGTCCTTGAGAGTTAGGTGTAACATGCTGTTGTGCTTGACATACATTTAAGTGTCTATGTCTAGTGAAACAAGCAGGAGAAATATGTCCAATTCAATTGCAATAATGACACACAACATTAGGATTATGCATTCGTCTAGGTTGATAGTAATTGGACGGACAAAAATCATTTACTCTATTCTTGACAATATGACTATTGCGCAATTCATGAAAATCATTTCTCCTACTATTTGTTCTTGGATATGCAGCATTTGTAGAATAGTTATTTCTAGGTTGAAAGCCATTTCTAGGTGTTCTAAAAGGTTCAAAGTTCCTTCTAGTGTTTGGCCTAGAATATGCGTTATTTCTAAAATGATTATTTCTAGGTTGCGATTGTTGAAAGCCATTTAGTTTTGTTATATCTAGGATGAGCATTTGTTTTATTACTCCTAGGTTGAGCCTTAGGTTGTTGGGGGTTGGTTTCAACCTTTTCTTTAGGCTCATTTTTAAAACCTATGCCATGCTTGGTCGACTTCAAATTAACAAGGACTTCATTCAAATTTTTATGAGAAGAATTAAACTTATCTAGGGTGCCCTTAAGTCTTTCTACCTCATTTTTGAGATGCATGCAAGAAGTACAACTTTTACTAGAGCTCTCGGGTTTGTCGGCGCTTCTCTTGCCGAAAAAATTGTTTTCTTCTTTCAACTTCTCATTTTCTAAAATCAGTTTTTCCAAATCTTTTTCTTTCAAAGAGAGTTGTTTTTCAAACTTTTTCTTTTAAAGAAGCATTTTCCTTTATGCTTTTAACAGTTTTGGAAGCTTTAATAAATTCACCATACAACTCATCAAAAGCATTTTGCATTTCTTCAAGAGAAAAGAAATTTTTGGAAGAAATTTGACATACCTCTTCTTGGTTGTCTTCTTGTGCCATAAGACAGATTTGCGGCTTCGTCTTCTTCTTCCTCACTCGACTCGTCTCCGGAGTCGCCTCCCCAAGATATGTATGCTCGTTGTTTCTTGAAGGGTTTCTTCTCCTTTTTGATATTTGGGCAATTTGATTTAATGTGCCCGGTTTCTCCGCACTCATAGCACTTTATTTGATCTCCTTTCTTTTTGCCTTTTCGTTCATACTCTTTTCGCATGAACTTTTGAAATCTCTTGATAACGAGTCCGAACTCGTTGTCTCCGTCCTCATCATTTTGAGGTTGGCTTGTGCTTGCCTTGAGGGCGATTCTTTGTTTCCTTTGATCATTAACAAGAGGGTTAAGTATAGTAGATTTATAAGTCTTAAGGTTACCTCTTAACCCGTCGATGGTGACATTTGAAGTGCCAATAGACTCTTGAATCGCGTCGGCCTTAGAGCGCCATTCCGGAGTGAACTTCGGAGAATCTTTCGGACAAGTTCCTTATCCGTGAAGGTCTTCTTAAGAGCATGTAAGTCATTTACGATTTTTGAAAATCGTTCGAACATCTCATCGACCTTTTCGCCTTCCTTCATGTGAAACAGTTCATATGCATGGGTTAGAAAATCAACTTTAGCCTCTCTTACCTGGTCCGTACCTTCGTACGTGATTTCCAGCTTGTCCCACATTTGCTTCGCCGTTATGCAACATGATATTTTCCTGTAATCATCAGCATTTATAGCACAATATAATAAGTTAATTGCTTTAGCGTTGTTTTGCATTTTTCGGATATCATCCGCATCGTATTCCTCTTCGGATTTTGGAACCCATTCGTTTTCAACCTTTTTGGTTGGAATTGGTTCTCCCTTCATTATAACCTTCCACAGATGACAATTATTCGATTGAATAAATATTCTCATCCTCTCCTTCCAGTATGTATAGTTTGTACCGTCGAATAGTGGTGGTCGGGTGGAGCATTGTCCTTCACCTATTCCTGCAAAAGAGTCACGAGTAGAAGCCATGGATTATTTCTCTCAAACGGTTAAGTCTTCAGAGAGTTGGGCTCTGATACCAATTGTTAGAAAATACACTTAACGCTAGAGGGGGGGGGGGTGAATAGCGTTATAATAAAAAATAGCGTAAACTTGCGGAATTTATAAATTGCAGGAATTAAATAAGCTTTACAAACTGAGGACACAAGCCTCAACAACCTTTGCTCGAAGATACAACACTTCAAGACTTCAACCAAAGGAATCACAAGTTCCTTCTTACAATTCAAGGGAACAACTTTCCCTTCAAGTGTATAAAAACACTTTGCACTCAAAACAAGACTCTCCTTAAGAGTAGATATGAGTAAACTAAATACGCTCAAGAATGCAACAACTTTCGTCAACAATTTGGCTCTCAAAAACTTATGTAATGAATAGAAAATGATGAATAAGAGAGTATGCAAGCTTTAGCAATAACATTGTCAGTTGTTGTGTTTGTAAGACTGATTTGAAGATGTATTTATAGTGTCAAAACCATGCATTACCGTTGCCTAATTGCCAATTAAGAATTGCTGATTTTGTGCTGCGACAATCGATTGTCAAGATGATACAATCGATTGTTTTCCAATCGTTCCAAAAATCATTCCCAGATTTTACGCAGCACAATCGATTATTAAAGACATATAATCGATTACTGGCGACGTTCAAAAAATCCTTTCCAGATTTTACTTAAAACAATCGATTGTCAGAAATATACAATCGATTACGGCAACGTTCAAAAAATCTTTTCCAGATTTTACTTAAAACAATCGATTATGAAAAACATTACTTGACGGTGTTTGAAAATATTTTGACAACGGTCAGTTATATAATCGATTATACTATATGGACAATCGATTATTTATCAGTCTTTGAAAAATCAAATAGACACTGCCTCAATACAATCGATTGTCATAGGTTCACAATCGATTATTTTGCAGCTTTGAAAAATATGTTTGGACACTGTCTCAACACAATCGATTGTCATAAGTTCACAATCGATTGTCATGCAGATTTGAAAAATCTGATGCACACTGCCTTAACACAATCGATTGTCATAAGGTTCACAATTGATTGTCATGCAGCTGACTTAACATAATCGATTATCATAAGTACATAATCGATTATCTTAGTCCAGATTTTAGAGGCATGTTTAAAAATCATTTTGCTAAAATACATATGCATGATTTAAAATCATTTTGCTCTAAATTAAATATGCATGATTTGATAAAAATGATTTTACGAGAGAAGCCAAGTCTTGAGTTAAGTTGTCAGATCAAGATCACAATTAAAGAACGACTCATGTATAACTTTGCTTAGTCTTGATCTTTGTTTGTCTTGTGCTTGAGCTTCGTTACATGACATTTGCGCACTTGTGCTTGGACCTCGTCATATGTCAATTGCGCATAGTTTGTCATTCATCAAAACCTACAAATATGAACACACGTTTAGTATAGTGCCTTGAGAACGTGTTTCAACAGATTCAACTAGTCTAGTCCCTTTATTATATCGGCCTGGAGAGCGTGTCGAGTGGCTGATATAATAAACTTTTTTCTCAGATACCCCCAGGTGTCCCCTCTGCCGCCTCGTTAAAAAAACTCCTCGAGAAAACCCAATTGGGACAAAACACGAGTAAGGAAAAAAGAGTACGACTCGGGAGGTGTCTTTCAGAAATGGAAGTACTTGAGGTGGGCGGCGTTCTAGTTGTTTTGGAGCATTTTTCCTTCCATTGTCTCCAATTGGAATGCTCCTTTGCTTTCTTCTGCTGTGATTTTATATGGTCTGTCCCAATTGGTGCCTAATTTTCCTTCACACGGGTCTCTTGATGCAGACGTTTTGGCTTTGAGGACGTAATCACCCACTTTGAGTGGTCTTATTTTGGATTTTTTGTTTTTATACCTTTTGACCTGGTATTTTTGAGTCGCCATTCTTAAATGGGCCATGTCCCTTTGTTCTTCAGCCTCGTCAAGGTCTTGATGTCTATTTGCGTCGTTATCTGCACTGCTGGTATATTAATACCTTAGGCTTTGTTCTCCGATTTCAACGGGTACAACCGCGACGGCTACGTAGACCAGTGAGTACGGTGTTTCTCATGTAGTGGATTTAGGTGTGGTCCGATGTGCCCACAACACTTTTGGTGGTAGTTCGGGACACATCTCTTTGGCTTCTTCGAGTTTATTTTTGTTCAATATTATTTTGTTGGAAGATCTTACTTGGCCGTTGGCGGCACGGTGATATGGCGTGGAGAGTACTCGCTTTATGTGCTATTTCTCGAAGAACTTAGTTTTCTTCTTGCCAATGAATTTGGGGCCATTATCGTAGCTGATTTCCTTGGGGATGCCGAAACAGCATATGATGTTCTTCCATATGAAGGCGATGACTTCTTGTTCGCGTATTTGGGCATATGCACCTGCTTCTACCCACTTGGAGAAATAGTTACTTAAAACTAATAGAAATCGTACCTTTCCTTGTCTCGCTATTAAGGGACCGATTATGTACGTTCCCTACTTGATAAAGGACCAAGGCGAGGTTACCGAATGGAGAGGCTCTCCCGGTTGATGTATTATGGGGGTGTACTTTTGGCACTGTTCGCACTTGTGAATGTTCTCTGTCGCCTGTATTTTCATAGTGGGCCAGTATTAACCATCGTAATGATGCAACAGATCAGGGCGCAATTACCTCTATGGGAACCATAGTGACACTCTTGCACTTCTTCGAGTACTTGCCTCGTTAGGCGCGGCCCAAGGCACTTGGCGAGGGGGACGCCAAACTGTTTTTGTAGAGGTTGTGGTTTATCAGGCAGTACCGGGCGCCTTGGACGTGGAGCATCTTGGCTTCTTTTTTGTCGGGTGGGAGTGTCACATCCAATAGATAGGATACAAACTTGTTGCGCCAGTCCCAAGTTAAATTTAAAGAGAGTACCTCAACGTGATCGGTGGTTGAATGGAGGAGGGTAAATACGCTCTCCTTGTTGATATTTTTGGTGGTTGCAGCCAGTTTTACTAAACCGTCTGCTTCCATATACTTTGCCCGAGGTATTTGCTCAAAGAGGCACTCGTCGAACTCAGACATCAACTTGTGGATTTCTGATAAGTACTTTTGTAGTCTTTGTTCCTTGATTTGGTAAGTCCCGGCGACTTGGTTCACCAAGAGTTGGGAATCGCAATGGAGGATGAGTCGTCGAGCCCTTTATTTGATGGCTAAATTCATATCTGCAATCACAGCCTCATACTTTCCCTCATTATTAGTCATCTCAGGGCATCGTATGGACTGACGAATTACTTTACCCATGGGGACTTCGAGAACGAGTCCTAGTCCTAATCCTGAGGCATTAGTGACGCCGTCAGTGTAGAGGGTCCAAAGGTCGGTACTAGGAGAGGCACGAACGGCCTCAAGTTCCGCCTATAGAAATATCTCTATGCGGAAGTCGGCGACAAAGTCATCAAGTCTATAGCCCATCTAGCGAGCCTGCCAGATAGTTTAGGCTTGTGAAGGATGATTTTCAGGGAAAAGGTCGTTATTACCTTTGTGGGGTAGCACTGAAAATAGGGTCTAAGCTTTCTTGAAGCTACGACCAGTGGTAGGGACAGCTCCTCGAGGTGGGGGTACCATGTTTCTGCATCCACTAGGGTTTTGCTGACCTAATAAATAGGAGACTACGTACCTTTATTTTTGCGAACCAAGACTGTGCTAACAGCAGCTGCGTAAACCGCCAGATATATCAGCAAAGGTTCGCCTGGGTTCACTTTGACTAGCAACGGTGGCGAAGATAAATATTCTTTTAATTTTCTAAAGGCCTCGACGCATTCCTCGTTCCACTGCAATCCGTGAACTTTTTTCAAGATGATGAAAAACTTGTGGCACCTGTCAGAGGACTGCGAGATGAACCTGGATAGGGCGGCTACTTTTCCCGTTAGCTTTTGAACCTAATTTTTTCTATTCAAAGTCAGGGTATTGCATCTATTGCCTTGATCTTGTCCGAATTGACCTAGATACCTCATTTCGATACGAGAAAACCTAAAACATTTCCTGAGGCTACGCCGAAGGCGCACTTTTGCGGGTTCAACTTCATTCCATATTGCCTTAGTATCTCGAAGGCTTCTTTCAGATGGTCGATGTGGTCTTCTTTCTTTGACGACTTTACTAGCATATCGTCGATATAGACCTCCATGTTCTTGCCAAGCTATTCCTTGAACATCGTGGTAACAAGTTGCTGATATGTTGCCCCTGCATTCTTGAGTCCGGTGGGCATTACATTGTAGCAATACGTCCCTTGGTGGGTGATAATGGTTGTCTATTCTTGGTCCTCATCGGCTATCATGATTTGGTTGTAGTCAGAGTAGGTGTCACGACCCGAATTTCCACCACCGGGGTCGTGATGACGCCTATTATCGGAGCTAGGAAATCTAACCCTTTTAAACATTTCACAAGCTTAATCTAAACAATATAATAACTAAAATAAATTATTAAAAATACACAGAAGACTTGTAACAAAAAACAATAATACACTGTGGAAGTATGGAACAAGTCTCTACCCAGTATCTGGTGCCAGCACTCATGGACTACTAAGGAATACTAAAAACATATGTCTGAAAGAAATTACACAAGAGTCTGTCTCGATAAAATAAACAAACTGAAATGAAATAGAGGAGACTCAGGGCCCGCAAATGCTAGCAAATTACCTAGGAGTCTCTGGACTGAAGGCACGCTCCCAAGCTACTACTGTGGTCTGTAAGCTGTCTCTTAACCCGTGCACAAAGGGCACATAAGTTTAGCATCAACACAACCGACCCCATGTGTTGGTAAGTTCCTGTCCTTAACCCCGCGAGGTTGTGACGAGGCTAGCCATGACCTAGAACAAGTAACCTGTACAGATATATTCAATAACAACAGAATACGCTATTCTAATCAGTTAAAAGGGGAGGGATACATGATGTGAGGTACAACAGTTTCAATACAGAGATCAGCTAAAAAAATGAAACTAAGTGGATAACAACTACTAAAGAAAATATCGAAAAATTCAACACACAGAACAATATTCCCGTTGCGGCGCGCAACCCGATTCTCAACATTTAATACCATTGCAGCACGCAACCCGATCCTCGACAATTTAATCCGTTGCGGCGTGCAACCGGATCCTCAACATTGAATAGCTTTACGGCGTGCAACCCGCTCCTCGTTATTTACCAACAGGACTCACCCAAAATAATTCTCAACTCAAGTATGAGGGGAGTAGCATCAAAATGCCAAGCGTCCTGACAAGGGAATGCAACTGACAACCCAAATATCCCGGCAAGGGAGAATTCAAAATATATTTAAGTCCTGGCAAGGGACATGATCACAGAATCTCCACTTATGAACATGTTAGCTACCATCAAGTCCTAAGTCAAGCCAATGCTCCAAAATTTATATGACATATTTATTTATCCTCAACCGTTCATATCATGTAAACTAAATCAAATCCAACACGAATTTATATCATATCATTCGAAATAACGCAGTTTAATACCCACAGTCATGCTAGACTCGGGTTCATAGATAACTGTCACCATGCATATGCACCGACTCCACATAACACGTAACAAATAACTTCCTAATACTATTCCATCAAGCCAAAGTTAGATTCAAACACTTACTTCAAAGCTCCAAACTCAACTCACGCCTCTAGAATAGTTTTAACCCTTGAATTCACCTCACAACTGGTCGAATCTAATAATAAATTACTCAAATGTATCAACAGATGCTAGTTAAATCAACCTAAATGCGTAAGAATGAATTTCTCAAATTTTTACCCAAAAATTCCTAAAAAATTCCCTCGGGCCCACGTGGTCAGTACTTGAGGTTCGTACCAAAACCAGGTTACCCATTCCCCCTCGAGTGCATATCTATGATTTGTTTTGAAATCAGACCTCAAATTGAGGTCCAAATCCCCAATTTTAAGAATACCTAGGGTTTACCCCAAATCCCCATTTTCCCATGGAAAAACCTTGAGTTTGAGATGAAAACATGATAAAAGATGTTAAAGATTTCAGAAATTGAGTAAAAGTTGACGTACAATTGATTTAGAGAAGAGAGAGTTCGTAAAAAATAGCCAATAGGTGTTTCGGTTCTGAAAATATGAAGAATGAGGTTTGGCTAAGTGTAAAATATGCAGGTGAGGATCTCGCATTTGCGAGAATGTGTTCGCAATTGCGAAGTATGCAGAAGAAGGGTGGATATAGCATTTGCGAGGAAATATTCGCAATTACGAACAAGGAAGAAATGGGCGGGACTCGCATTTGCAAGGGAATGTTCGTATTTTCGAACTCATGTCTTAGGATGGGGCAATTGCATTTGCGAGTAAATCTTCGCATTTGCGAAGACTGCTGGGGAGAGGACTCTTTCGCATTTGCAAAGAGAACCTCGCAATCTCAAATGGGCCAATAAACCTATGGCTAAGATTGCTATTTTTCCTGAATCTCATCACGCTCTTCATATGCAATACACGAAGCAATAATCGCTCACCAACCATGAAAGCAACATCCCTGACCTTACGATCTGCATAACTCTTCTGCATAGACTGAGCTGATAGAAGTCTGTCCTGAATGATCTTGACCTTCTCCAAGGCCTCATATACTAGATCTTTACCCAATAACCGAGCCTCTCAGCTCAAACGATCTGACAGGGCACCAACACCGCCTACCATACAATGCCTCATACGGAGCCATCTAAATACTGGACTAGTAGCTGTTGTTGCAGGCAAACTCTGCTAAAGGCAAGAACTGGTCCCATGAGCCTCAAAATCAATAACGTAGGCTCGAAGCATATCCTCAAGAATCTAAATACTCCTCTCAGACTGACCGTCCATCTGGGGGTGAAATGCTGTACTCAACTAAACCTGGGTGCCCAACTCATGTTGTACGCTCTCCAGAAATGCGAGGTAAACTGCGAACCCCGGTCCGAAATAATAGATATGGGCACCCCATGAAGGAGAACGATCTCTATGATCTAAATCTCAGCATATCTCTCGAACGAATAGGTGGTGGCAACTGGAATAAAATTCGCTGACTTGGTCAGCCTATCAACAATAACATATATAGCATCAAAATTCTTCCGAGTCATCGGAAGGCCAGTAATAAAATCCATGGTGATTCTTTCCCACTTCCACCCGGGAAGCTTAATTCTCTGAAGTAACCCACTTGGCCTCTGATGCTCATACTTAACCTGCTGACAAATCACACAACGCGCCACATATGCAACAATGTGTTTCTTCATTCTGCACCACCAATAGTGCTATCCCAAATCCTGATACATCTTCGCGGCGCCCGGGTGAATAGAATACCGAGAACTGTAGGCCTCCACCAAGATCAACTTCCGAATACCATCAACGTTGGGAACACAAACTCGCTCCTGCAATCTCAATACGCCATCATCTCCCAAAGTAATTTTCTTGGCACCTCCCCACTGTACCGTGTCCCTCTAGACACATAAATGGGCATCATCAAACTGCGCTCCCGAATACGCTCCATCAACGATGAACAAGAAAACGTGCAAGCTAACACCCTGCTGGCTTAGAAATATCCGATCTAATAAATATATTGGTAAAGTCCTGAACATCCAAGGCAAGCATTCTCTGGCTGACCGGAATATAGGCAAGACTACCCATGATGTCGGACTTCCTACTCAATGCATCGGCCATCACATTGGCCTTCCCCGGGTGGTATAAGATAGAAACATCATAGTCTTTCAGCAACTCCAACCACCTCCGCTATCTCAAATTCAACTCTTTCTGGTTGAACAAGTACTGAAGGCTCTTGTGATCCATGTACACCTCACACGTCACACCATATAAATAATGCCTCCAGATCCTCAAGGCTTGAACAATGGCTGCCAACTCTTGGTCATGAACTGGATAATTCTTCTCGTGGATCTTAAACTGCCTCGAAGCATATGCTATGACCTTGTCGTTTTGCATCAACATTGCGCTAAGCCCGACACAGGAGGCATGAAAATGAATAGTATATGGCCCTGATCCCGTGGGCAAAACAAATACTGGTGCCGTAGTCAAATCTGTCTTGAGCTTCTTGAAGCTCGCCTCCCACTCATCTGACCACCTCAACTGGGCACCCTTCTGGGTCAATCTAGTCATCGGGGCTGCAATGGATGAAAACCCATCCATAAACCGTGGGGGAAAATTTTGCAAGGACAAGGTCATGGTCTTGGTGTGACAATCCAAAATAGCATAATATGGGGACAACCTATCCATCCTCAATATAACATCAAATTCCACCATGTCTAAAAGAAATAAGTCGACACGGGTCTCAAGACCCTCAAGTACCACTACACAAGAACGATGCACTCGTTCGGCCATTATAGATCACCAACCGGCGTGGACACATATACAGGAATATCCAAAGCCTCACTAGGCATGATCAAATAAGGTGTAAAATAGGACGACACATAAGAATACGTAGATCCTCAATTAACACATAAGCACCCCGATCACATACCAGAATTGTACCTGTAATCACAACATCTGATGACTCGGCCTCTAGCATGGCCGACAAAGTAGAACAATGGGGCTGATCCCCTCCTCCCTGAACTGTATCTTCGGGACAATCTGCTGCGGGCTAACCCCTGCCTCTAGCGGTCTGAGCTCCACCTCTATGCTCCCTACCTCCACCTTTATGGCCTCTACCCCCGCCTCTAGCTGACTTGGCGGCTTGTGGATCCCGTGCTGCCTGAATCATAGAATGAGGACCCTACTGCCGTGACCGAGCACCCCCTACCTCAGGTAATACCTCCGGATATGGCTGAGGCCTCTACACTTATAACATCCAGCAGAATGCAGCAACTGAGAAGAATGGGGCTGACTCTGATGCCCTGAATCACCCCCTCGATGCCTCTGAAGTGGTAGTGCACTGACAGGTTGCTGATCAGAGTAGTGCTGCTGAGAACCGCTACCGCCCGCAGTACCGTGTGAAACCTGGAGTGCTTAATGAAAGGGCCTCTGAGGGTGGCCTCTGTCATATGAAAACCTACCTCTAGATGAGGTACCACTGAACCTATTAGAATGTCGAGGTCTCATATCTGACCCCTGACCACCTCCTCGAGCGAGTGCCGTCTCTACTCGGTGGGCTGCACCGGTTGCCTCCTGAGAGGAATATATCACTACCAACTCACATGGGCATCTGAAAACGGATCGGCTGAATCAATACATCAATGAATCTCCGGACCCTTTCTTGCTCTATAGAGAGTATCATCACTGCATGGCATGACAAATCAATAAATCTAGTCTCCTACTATGTAACTGTCATGGAGCCCAGATGGAGGCGCTCAAATTGTCTACAAAGTGCTTCTCGTCGAGTGACAGGGACAAAACTTCTCCAAGAATAACTCCGCAAACTGATCTCATGTCAAAGCTGTAGACCCTGCCGGTCTAGATAGGCAATAAGATCTCCACTAAGTCTTGGCGAATCCTGCAAGCCTGAAGATGCAAACATCGACCCCATTGGTCTCCACTATACCCATAGTACTGTGGATCTCATGGCAGCTGAATAGAAAATACCAAGGATTCATCGATGAAGTACCGCTAAAAGTGGTGGTGAAAAGCTTGGAGAACCGATCTAGTCTCCACAAAGCATCCAAAGACATGGCCGTCCCATCCCAGGCCTGGGGTATAACACCTATCTGAGCTGCAACTATAGGATGGACCATCGGAACCTGAGTCAAGGAAACTACCTACTCTGGAGTGTGTGTAGCAAGAGTCTGACCCCTCCTCCAGCCTGAGAGGTGGCTAGTCCTACCTGTAGTAAGCCCACTCTGGTGACACTGTACATGAAACCTACTATACGGATGAGAGCATCCTAGAGATCAAGGGAAAACATAACCCCTCCTGGGACCTGAGCTGGGACCATTGATGTTGCTGGGGCTGGAACCTCCTCATCAAAGCCAATATGAGGCTCCACCTCTGGAATTCCTGCCTGGGGCTGAGTTCTGCCCCTACCACGGCCTGAGGCATGGCCTCGGCCCCTGCCCCTTGCAGGAGATGCTGTTGGGAGCTTGGGCTACTGCATAGTAGAAGAAGACGCACGTATTCTCGCCATCTGCGAAAGAACAGAGTAGATCGACAATCAATATTGAGAAACAAAATAGCACGACAAGAATGAACAAAGTGGAACTTTCCTAACTTTGTAGCCTCTGGGAGATAAATATAGATTTGTCTGTATCAATCCCTCTGACACTACTGTCCTTGTCTATGAGTTGTGAGACCCAAGTAACCTAGTGGTTTGATACCAACTTTTCACGACCCGAATTTCCCACCACCGGGGTCGTGATGGCTCCTACTATCGGAGCTAGGCAAGCCAACCCTTTTTAAACATTTCACAAGCTTAATCTAAATAGTATAATAACTGAAATAAAGTATTAAAAATACGCGGAAGATTTTTAACGAAAAACAATAACTCATTGAGGAAGTTTGCAACAAGTCTCTACCCAGTATCTGGTGTCACCACTCACAGACTATTAAGTAATACTAAAAACATCAGTTTGAAAGAAATTACACAAGAGTCTGTCTTGATATAATAAACAAACTTAAATGAAATAAAGGAGACTCAGGTCCCGCGAACGCCAGCGAACTACCTAGGAGTCTCTGAACTGAAGGCACGCTCCCAAGCTACTGCTGCGGTCCATAAGGTGTCTCCTAGCCGGTGCACAAAGGGAATAGAAGTGTAGCATCAGCACAACCGACCGCATGTGCTGGTAAGTTCATGGCCTAACCCCGGTGAGGCAGTGACAAGGCTTGACATGACCTACCATAAGTAACCTATACATATATATGCAATAATAAGAGAATACGCCATTCTAAACAGTTGAAAGGGGAGGGAAACATGCTGTGGGGTACAAAAGATCAAATACAGAGATCAGCTAACAAAATGAAACTGAGTGGATAACAACTACTAAAGAAAATACCGAAAAGTTCAACACACAGAACAAACAATATCCACGTTCATATTCCCGTTGCAGCGTGCAACCCGATCCTCAACATTTAATACCGTTGTAGCATGCAACTCGATCCTCGACAAATTAATCTATTGCAGCGTGCAACCCGATCCTCAACATTTAATACCTTTGCAGCATGCAACCTGTTCCTCGTTATTTACCAATAGTATTTACCCAAAATCATTCGCAACTCAAGTGCGAGGGGAGTAGCATGAAAATACCAAGTGTCTCGACAAGGGAATGTAACTAACAGCCCAAATATCCCGGCAAAGGAGAATTCAAAATATATTTAAGTCCCGGCAAGGGACATGATCACAGAATTTCCACTTATGAACATGTTATCCCACTGTCATGCTAGACTCGGGTGCATAGATAACTGCTATAACCGGTCGAATCTAATCACAATTTACTCAAATATATCAACAAATACTAGTTAAATGAATTTGAATGCATAAGAATGAATTTCTCAAAGTTTTACCCAAAAATTTCAAAAATTCCCCGGGCCCACGTGGTCAAAACTCGAGGTATGGACCAAAACTGGGTTATCCATTCCCCCAAGAGTTCATACCTATGATATGTTTTGAAATTGGACCTCAAATTGAGGGTCAAATCCCTAATTTTAAGAAAACCTAGGTTCTACACCAAATCCCCATTTTTGCCCATGGAAAAACCTTGATTTTGAGATGAAAACATGATAAAAGATGTTAAAGATTTAAGAAATTGAGTAAAAGTTGACTTACAATTGATTTGGAAAATAGAGAGTTCCTGAACAATCGTCAATGGGTGTTTGGGTTTTGAAAATAAGAAGAATGAGGCTCAAAATCGGCTAAGTGTGAAATATGCAGGTGCAGATCTCGCATTTGCGAGAATGTGTTTGCAATTGCAAACTATGCAGAAGAAGGGACGATATCGCATTGGTGTGGAAAAATTTGCAATTCCGAACAAGGAAGAAATAGGCGGGACTCGCATTTGCGAGGGAATGTTCGCATTTGCGAACTCATGGCTTAGGATGGGGAAATCGCATTTGAGAGTAAGTCTTCGCATTTACGAAGACCGCTGGGGAGAGGAATCCTTCGAATTTGCAAAGATAACCTCGCAACTGCGAGTTTGGCAGGCGACTAACCGTCTTTATATTTGCGAACCAGGCTTCACACTGCAGGTATGTGACAACTGATGCATAGATCTTATATGCAAAAATGGACTCAACACCTATCCAAAACTCACCCGAGCCCTCAAGTCTCCAACCCAAATATGCACATAACCCCAAAAACATCCTACAGACTTACTCGTGCAATCAAATTGCCAAAATAACATCATTTACATATAATCAAACCTCAAAACAAATGATTTCTTCGAACTTTCCATAAAACTCTTATTTCTCATTTTTAAGTCCAAAACATGTCAAACTACGTTGGTTTTCGACCAGACTTTATAGATTGCGCTTAACGCTTATTTAAGACATGTACCGAGCGTCGGAACTAAACTACGATCCTAATACCAAAACTTTCTAACTCATTTTCAGTTTTATTTCTCATATCAATTTCAGATAAACAATGTCTTTCAAAAATTCCGTACTCGGGCCTGGGACCTCGGATTCCGAATTCAGGAATACGCCCAAGTCCCATATTTTCCTACGGACCCTCCAGGACCGTCACATCACGTGTCCAAGTCTATCTACCCAAAATGTTGACGAAAGTCAACTATATTAATATTATTATCAAAATTCATAGTTTTTTATGCAGAGTTCATATATTTCCACAGAAAAGCTTTTCGACTTCATGCCCAGACTGTCCACGCAAATTGAGGCAACCAAATAAGAGGTTTTCAAGGCCTCGAAAGCACGGTGAAAGGGATCATTATGGTGAGCACCCTTTGGGTCGTCAAAGTAGGCATTTAAGAAGCTTAGCAGTTCATGACCAATGGTTGCGTCGATCAGCTAGTCGATGTGGGGTAATTGGAATGAATCCCTTGGGAATGCCTTGTTAAGGTAAGTGAAGTCCACCGCATATTCTCCATTCCTCATTTTTTCTTTTTGACCATGACGACATTGGCGACTCACTGGGGTACTTTTATTCTATGATGGACCCGTTGGCTAGTAACTTATCTACTTCTTCACCGACCGCCTTATTGATTGTGGCATTGAACTTCCTTCTAATTTGCCACACGAACGGATATAGTGGGTCAACGTTCACCTTGTGAGTGGCAATTTCTTTCGGGATTCTCGGTATATCTGCATAAGAAAAGGCAAATAGATCTGCGTGTTTAGTTAAAAATTCACGATACTTACTTGGGTCGTAGAGGTCGTGCCCGATATAGGCTTTCTTTTCTTGGTCAGTGACGTCTAATTGGACGTGGTTGAGATCGTCGATTGTCACTTTGCAGGCTTCTACGATTTCTGTATCTTTGATGTCTTCCACCGTTGGGTCGACCTTCGTCCCCGACATGGCTAATTGCTATGCCTCTTTACTTGCTCCTTTTAACTGTTTGGTGTGGGCAGAGTCTTGGGCAATTCGGTAGCATTATTGTGTAGTGCGTGGCTCGCCCTGAATGCTAAACACCCCCATGAAGTGGAGAACTTGATTACTTGGTAGAAGTTTCAGGGGACTGCTCGCATGGCGTGTATCCAAGAGCATCACATAATGGCATTGTAGGTCGTCTCCTGCTTCATGACATGGAAAGTGGTTTCTAGTGTGACTCCCCCCGCATAAACCGGCAATAATATCTCTCTGGAAATTCGTTCCACTACATTGTTAAAACATGTATGTGTTATACAACGCGATATTATCTTATACTTGTGTCTCATTTGCACGAAGACTCCAGGATGGATAATACAAGCGCCGCTTCCGTCGTCAACCATGATTCTTTTAACATCAGTGTCGACAATACGTGAAGTTATGACCAAAGCAACATAATAAGGAAAAGAAAAACCGTCGGCATCAAATTTCCAAAAGGTGATACTATCTTCAAAGTCTTCATACAGTTTGTGAGTGATTGTTCACTTCAATTTGTGCGTAGTAGTGAACATTGCTGAGTCATCACCTCCTCCGACGATCATGTTTATGGTGCGTGCTGGAGACTGTGGTTTTGGCGCCCCTTGGGGTTGTTCCCGCCCTCGCGAGAAGTTGATCTCTCCCTTATCGTTAAGCAGCTCCCTCAGGTATCCTTGGTTTAGCATCCTGACTACCTCTTGTCGTAAACCTATGTAGTCATCGGTCCTATGTCCTCTTTCCTGATGGAACTTGCATATGACGTTTTACCTCCTTGTGGTGGGATCTGATTTCATTTTCTGCGGCCATTGCACCTTGGTTCCCCGCTTCTCCAGTGTATACTCTATTTCTGAGGAGACACGCAAAAGTTATGAGCAGATAATAAAGGGGGCATACCTTTTTCATTTCAGAGTGGATCTACATGTCATTGTAAGGGCTCTGTACGCCTCAGCGGAGGTGGATGGGGGGATCTAATGTACGACTGATGCCTTTCTTTGTTGAAATGCAGGAGTTTTTCCCGTCGACCGTCATTGCATCGATTCCTCCTTGATTCTGATTGTATTGTTGTTAGCCATTAAGTCGGTCCGTTGAAGTCGTCCTCATCCACTCGTACTTCGGCAAAGTAGGCGTTATGAATCTCTTCCTATGTGGTGGGAGATATTTCATGAGTCAACTCAGAAGCTTTTTTGTCACCCTTGAACCATCTCTGTTCAGCCCATTTTGGAAAGCTGCCACCGCAAAACCTTACGATACATTAGGTAAACTCATCCATACCCTGTTGAATCTGGCCAGGAAGTCCCTAGGTCCCCTCTCGCGGTTTGCTTGACGGCAAAGATGTCGTTGACCCTGGCTTCTGGTCACGACCCATTTTCTGAACAAGCCGGGTCTGGTACTCGATCACTAAATATGACCGAGCGAACCATCTCTCTTATCAAATCTATTATAACTCCAAACATTATATGCAACAAGGAAATACCCTAACCAAATACTTTTTATTAATTTGAACATTTAAATAAATCAACTTAAAAGCTTTATTTATAGTAACCAACTGAATTATTGCTAAGTTATTATAAGATAACATATGAATCTTAACCAACAACTATGTCTATGAAGCCTCTACTGATAAACTGATGCACTGCTCGGGGCATGAGATTTTCTGTCCAGTTCTCTAACTAAACAAAGAAATAGCTAAATAAAAATGACTCTAAGGAATACTCCACATGCAAAGTCGAGCTCACAAATAGCACTGGAAGGAAAGGAAGTCCTAATTCGTAGCCTGCTCGAGTGCAAATTTTGTTCTTACGTTGTACCGCAGACCAACGTAGGTTCCCAAAAGAGAACATCAGTACCATCTATTGTACTCAGTGAGTCTCAACAACAGGGTGAGAAACCTTAATAATAATATATATTATGAGAAAATGTTCTAACTGCATGGAAAACAAAAAGCTTATAAGAATAATTCTAAAATAATTGCATAATAACAATTTATGAATATTCTAAAAGAAATTCATTTCTTTTTCTTTCTTTAAAAAAAATACTTCACGTTATATTTTAGTAGTTCCAACTATTCTAACTTAACTCTGTCTTAATCACCGTGTGATCGGCACGGTTTTGATCCCAAAATTATCAAATAGGCCCTATCCACGAGATGCCACTCGCTTCATGGTTCTCAACACTCATTTCTCATATCTTAGCATGGCTAAGTAAATTCTCAGCAGCGAGACCCTCGGCTCGTGTGCTCTCTACTTTGGCACTAGTAATTTTAGGAAGTCAACTCCTTGGTCAGGACCCTCGGGCTGGACGATGACCCCTTCTCATAATAAAGGGTACTCCCAAAAATCTTCTTGTGAATTTTCAAGTCTAAATCTTTTCTTTATAGAATATAAAAATATTTCTAAAGATTCTTGCCTCTTCATAAATTTTCAACATGAAAGTAGCATATAATAATAAACCAAAATCTGGAAATATATGCACATATATTATAATAAATTATCTAAAATTTTGCTATAATAAATCATCTAAACTTTTGTTATAATAAAACATCTAAACTCTTGCAAGAACAATTCTAGGGTAATAGGTACTCACTCGCTCCAATTAAGTAAATATAAACGCTTTTAAGCAATTCATCAAACACCTTGTATGCGTGTTTTTTTGTGTGGCTTAAACCAATTTATTAAAGGGTTGTATCATCTCACCTCAAAACTTCTCGCGCCAACACGTAGGCCCCAGTCTAATTGACACCAGTCAAACAATCAATTTTACAACAAATAGTGCATTTTAATAAATTTTAAAATACTTACACCTAAATATGAAATTTGTTGTTGATATAGAGGAAGAAGGAAATTAACTATCCACTTCTTATCTACTATTACTTTAGGGTAATTGATAATAGGTAATTGACAATAGGTAATTTTATATACCTAAATTCAAGAATTAGTGATTCGTAATGAAACCTAGAATCCTTTATGAGTATTTTGTTGTAAAGCACTGCTGCGTTTCTCGGCAACGGAACGTGGGTTCTGTTCTCTTTGTTTTTTTTTTTTTGTTTCGAAGGCTTACGTTTTTTCTTTTGAGCCAAGAGCCCTTTTATGGTCTTGGCTTGCACGACCTTTTCTTTTTACTTTTTTGTTTTGAGTTAATTAGTAACTAATGATACCCACTTTTAATAATTAACAATATTAAAATTATTACTATTTACATAATTATATATCCAAAATTATTTAAGTATATATATTAACTATAGGCAACATTAAAATAATAATAATAATAATTTAATTCTATAATTAATGTGTCTCGAAACTTTAAAATTTTGAGGAATGTTACAATTATCCTCCTTAAAAACATTCGTTCTCGAATGTTGCTAGGGCCTTATTCATAATTTAACAATTATTTCTTAGGTCCTTGAACCTCTTATGTTTTCTTAGCACTACTCACTTTTTCAAGGGACTCAAAATTTTGGCTAACTCCCTAAATTTTTAAATTTTCGGTACAGTATCCCTTGTAAATCGGATTATCAAAAAAAGACATCCCTGTCATAATTACCACAACTACATCAACAACAACAAAATATACCATAACAGGCCATTCATAGGCACTACACACAGCTCATAAATTAATTACTCACACTCCGGCAAGGAGGTACCATAATAACTAACAACAATCTAAAGTACAAGTAAATCACTTTAATAGTATACTACGGCATAAATTAAATTACTACAACAACTAAATATGATCTAGGAAGGGCATAAACACTTGCTAACTTGTAATTAATAATAAAATATAAATGTCAAGCAAACCTAAGTTAACATACCTTTTTCCTTCAAATAAATATGGATATTTCTTTCTCATATCTTCCTCGACCTCCCACATAGCCTCTTTTGAATTATGATTACTCCACAAAATATTTACAGATCCTAAATTTTTTGTCCTCAACTTTCTTACTTGTCTATTGATAATTTCCATAGGTACCTCTTCATAAATCAAACCTTCTTTAATTTCAGTGGTATCGGCAGGTATTATATGCGACTCATCTTGAATGTACTTTCTAAGCATAGACATATGTATGACAGGATGAACAAAGGACAACTGAACGGGTAGCACTAGCTTATAAGACACATTTTCTTTCTTTTCTAAGAATTTCATAAGGTCCGATAAATCTAGGGCTAAGTTTCCCTTTCTTACTAAACCTCCTTTCATTGGTGAAACTTTATAAAACATCTTATCACCAACCATGAACTCCAACTAATGATGCCTCTTGTCAGAATAAGACTTGTCACGACTATGAGCTGATTTAAGTCTTTCTCTAATTAGCTGAACTTTTTGCAAGGCCCCAAAAACAAACTCTAGACAAATCAACGGCACCTCTGCTGTTTCAAACCAACCCACCAGCGACCTACATCTCCGCCCATACAACGCTTCATAAGGAGCCATACCAATGCTGGCCTGATAGCTTATATTGAAAGAAAATTCTATAAGTGGAAAGTGATCATCCCAATTACCTCCAATATCTATAACATAGGCACACATCATATCTTCGAGAGTCTGAATGATCCTTTCTACCTGGCAATCGATCCGTGGATGAAAAGTGCCGCTTATATTGACCTTGGTACCTAATCTTTTCTGAAATGCCTGCCAAAAATGAGTTGTGAATTTAGGGCCTCTGTATGATATGATTGAAACTGGAGTACCATGCAACCGGACAATTTCTTTGATGAACAACTGCACATACTTCTCTGCAGAATCTGTCACCTTTACTAGTAGGAAATGTGCCGACTTTTTCAATCGGTCTACAATAACCCAAATTGAATCATGCTTACAGTATGTGCGAGGTAGACCTACTACAAAATCCATATTAATAATCTCCCACTTACACTGTGGTATATCTATGTGTTGAGCTAGGCCATTAGACCTTTGATGCTCGACTTTAACTTGCAAGAAATTTAAACATTTAGCCACACGATCTGCTACTTGTTTCTTCATGCCTTTCAACCAATACAACTCTTTCAAATCTAGATACATTTTCGTAGCTCCTAGGTGGATGGAATACCTGGAACTATGAGCTTCCTCCATTATGTCCTTTCTAAGACCATCTACATCAGGCACGCATAACCGATTATTCAACTTCAAAACTACGTCACTTCCTAGAATGAAAGTACTGATTTCTTTATTTCTAACTCCTTCTTTTAATTTCACTAAATACAGATCTTCGTCTTGCTTAGATTTAACATGCGCAACAAGGGAGGATTTCACTAAGGCATAAGAAATTATTTCTCCTTCTTGAGTCTCATCTAATCTAATTCCATAATTTGCTAGTTTTTGAATTTTTCGACCCAAAGATCGTCTTTGGTCTGCAAGATAGGCCAAAACGCCCATTGACTTCCTACTAAGTGCATCTTCTACCATATTAGCTTTGCCCGGGTGATAAAGGATATTGATGTCATAATCTTTCAATAGCTCGAGCCACCTTCTCTATCTCAAATTTAGTTCTTTTTTCTTGAAAATGTACTGGAGGCTTTTGTGGTCTTTAAGCACTTCAGAATGATCACCATAAAGGTAATATCGCCATATCTTTAACGCAAATACCACTGCAGCGAGCTCCAATTCATGTGTGGGGTAGTTCTTTTCATGATTCATTAACTTCCTGGAAGCGTAAGCAATAACTTTTCCATTTTGCATAAGAACACAACCAAGGCCCACTGTGGAGGCATCACAATACATTGTGAACCTACCTAAACCTGCCGGAAAGGTTAACATAGGTGCAGTGGTCAACCTCTTCTTTAACTCTTGAAAACTCTTCTCACAAGCGTCTGACCATTGGAACATAACTGCTTTCTGAGTCAACTAAGTTAATGGAGCTGTAAGTAAGGAAAACTCCTCCACAAACCTTCTATAGTAGCCAGCTAACCCTAATAAACTCCTGATTTTGCTTGGCGTAGTCGGCGTAGGCCAGTTCTTGACTGCTTCTATCTTCTGAGGGTTTACTTTTATTCCTTCACTAGATACCACGTGGCCTAAGAATGCCACTGACTATAACCAGAACTCACATTTTAAAAACTTGGCATAAAGCTTATTTTCCTTCAAGGTGTGTAAGGCTATTTTGAGGTGTTCTGCATGATCTCCCTTGCTCTTAGAGTACACCAAAATATCATCTATAAACACAATAATAAAGGTATCTTGGAATGGCTTGAAAATTCTATTCATGAGGTCATGAATGCAGCTGAAGCATTTGTCAACCTGAAGTACATTACTAGAAATGCATAGTGCCTGTAACGAGTTCTAAAGGCTGTTTTAGATATATCCTCTTTTTTGATTCTCAACTGATGGTACCCCGACCTCAAGTCTTTTTTTGGAAAGTACTTTGCACCCTGAAGTTGATCAAATAAATCATCAATTATTCGCAATGGGTACTTGTTCTTAATGGTAACTTTATTTAGCTGCCGATAGTCAACACACATCTTGAGAGACCCATCTTTCTTCATGATAAACAGGACCATAGCATCCCACAGTGAAATACTCGGTCTGATGAAGCCCTTGTCAACAAGGTCTTTCAACTGTTCTGTCAACTCATTAAGTTCTACTGGAGCCATCCTATAAGGAGGTATAGATATGGGCTGAGTGCCTAGCATGAGGTCAATTCCGAAGTCTATGATTCTTTTGGGAGGAAGTCCGGGAAGGTCATTTGGGAAAACTTTTGGAAATTCTTTAACAACTGGCACTGATCGAAGAGCTGGTGGTTCTGATTCTGGATTAATGATGTGGGCCAAATAGATGAGACGCCCCTTACCGATCATTCGTTGTGCCTTAAGGTAAGAAATAAACTTACCTACAAGAGATGCCGAACTACCCTTCCACTCTAAGACTTCTTCATTTGGAAATTGGAACCTGAATATCTTGGCATGACAATCTAACATGGCATAGCAGGAAGACAACCAATACATACCAATGATCACATCGAAATCCACCATTTCTAATTCTATAATACTGGCCTTGGTGTTGCGACCTTGGACCGAAACTATATGTATAGACTCTTGTGACTTTCACCGACTCGCCAATTGGAGTAGATACTAGGAATGGCTCACTAAGTTTTTCAAATTCTAGACCGAGATTAATTGCAAAGTATATAGTCACATATGAAAACTTTGAACCTGTATCCATTAGGGCATAAGCATTATATGAGCAGACTAAAAGTATACCTGTAATAACTTCTGCAGATGCCTATGCACTCTGACAATCAAGTGTAGAAAACAAACAGAGTTGTCCCTCTCTCTGAGTAACTCGATCAGCACCTCTGCTTTCCCCTGCCCGACCTGATTATAAGAACCATGAGCCTAAGGTGGTGCAACTGCGGTCGCTGAGGAACTAGAAGGACGAGTTGATCCACCATTGGAATTACGTTGAAACTTTGGCCAATTGGTCTGTATATGGCCAATATCTCCACAACGGTAGCAACCATGAAACCCGAGCTTGCACTGACTTGAATGCTGACGCCTACATGTTCCACAAATACCTTGGTGGTGTGAATGTTCCTCAGCATGACTTTGGCAATGTGAGGATGATGTCCTAAAATTTTGATTCTGGCGAGACTGATTTCCATAACTCTGAGTACATCTGAAGGAAGACCCACCACCTAACTGATGACTGGACTGAGTTTGGGCTAATGACTCCTTATTAGAGGAATCCCTTCTGCCTATGTTGGATGTACCATTAAACCTGCCCGTTGTCTGGGATTTCTTGTTATGCTCTTTCTCTTCTCTCGTTTGTTGTTTTTCTTTTCTAAGCGCTTGGCGAACCCCACAACAGAGGAAAAATATGTCATTCCTACCGCTGCAGCTGATGTCGTATCCTTAATATGGTAAGTCATACCGCCCAAAAACCAGCGAATCTTTGCTTTTTCTGTCTTAACCATGTGTGGAACATGCTTAGCTAACCTTATGAATTCCATGTAGTACTCTTGCACACTTTTATTCCCTTGCTTGAGCTGTTCGAACTCTCTAGCCTCAGCTGTCGTATCCTCTTCTGGGATAAAGTTATCTATGAAAGAATCTTCAAATTCTTCCTAAGTATCAACGATGAAGTACTTTTTCACCTATGATTCACTTTTCGTCACTAAAGATTTTTTATGACAACAATTTTATTTGTCAATCTTTCGTGTCTAAAATACCGTCACTAATAACAAATAAAGGCAACATTATGTTTTGTCGCCAAATAATAGAGTATTAAATACGAAATTCTTTTTGTTCCAAAATACGTAATATTTATGACGGATTTTGTCACGACCCAGATTTACCCACCATCGGGAGTCGTGATGGAGCCTACTATCGAAGCTAGGAAAGACAACCTTTATAATCATTTTCACAACTTAAATCTAAAACAAATCAAATACTAGAATAATTAATTAAAACATGCAGAAGTCTTTTAGCAATAATAAAGATGACAAAATGCCTCTACCCAGTATCTAATGTCACTACTCACGGACAGTTAAAAAAGTACTAAAAATAATAGTCTGAAAGAAATACGTAACATGATTATTTGACACAACTAAACAAACTGGAAAAGATTGAGGAAACTCAGGGCTCGCGAACGCCAGCGAACTACCTCAGAGTCTCGGGACTGAAAGGATCGCCCCCTAACTACTGCTGAGGTCCGTAGGCTATGTCCTGACCTGTGCACAAAAGGGCACAGAATTGTAGTATCAGCACAACCGACCCCATGTGATGGTAAGTGCCCGGCCTAACCTCGGCGAGGTAGTGACGAGGCAAAATCGGACCTACCATAATCAACCTATACAGATATATGGGCAATAATAGAAAGATAACAAAATTTAAACAGATAATGGGAAGGGGCATACTGGGGGCATAACGGTCCAATTATATAATTGACAAACAAAGTAATGGAAAATGTACAACCGACATCAATAAAAGGAGACCAGTAAATCAAACGTTGCACGGCACCACCCATCGTGCTTTTCCTCTCGTCTTTACCAAGATAATAAATTAAAGTGTACATCATTACCCAGCGTAATTTATCACTCTTCCTCACCAATCAATAGCATAAAGTAGTTACACGGCATCACCCATCTTGCTTTATCACTCTTCCTCGCCCAATCATTAGCATAAATTAATTACACGGCATCACCCATCGTGCTTTATCACTCTTCCTCCCCAATCAATTACACGGCATCACCCATCGTGCTTTATCACTCAACCTCACCCAAGCAATTACACGGCATCACCCATTGTGTTTTATCACTCAACCTCACCCAAACAACACAGATACTAGGGCGAAGGTATAAATGAAACCGTAATAATAATCCCGGCAAGGGGGAAATACAAGTAGTACATAAATCCCGGCAAGGGAAAATAATTCAACAATACGTCTCGGCAAGGGAAAGGTACCAACAATTTCCTCTTTTAGTTCATTTTGCTTCTCAACTACCACTTCTTAGTTCATTTAACAAGTAATTAGCACAATTGTTCACAGTCAAAAATACGTCTCCGCAAGGGGACTGAAAGGATCGCCCCCTAACTACTGTTGAGGTCCGTAGGTTGTGTCCTGACCTGTGCACAAAAGGGCAAAGAACTGTAGTATCAGCACAACCAACCCCATGTGGTGGTAAGTGCCCGGCCTAACCTCGGCGAGGTAGTGACGAGGCTAAACCTGACCTACCATATGCAACCTATACAGATATATGGGAAATAATAAAATGATAAAAGAATTTAAAAAAATAATGGGGAGGGGACATGCTGGGGGTATAACACTCCAATTATATAATTGACAAACAAAGAAATGGAAAATGTATTACCGACATCAGTAAAAGGAGACCAATAGATCAAACGTTGCACGGCACCACCTATCGTGTTTTTACTCTCGTCTTTACCAAGATAATAAATTAAAGTGTACATCATCACCCATCGTACTTTATCACTCTTTCTCACCAATCAATAACATAAAGTAGTTACACGGCATCACCCATCGTGCTTTATCACTATTCCTCACCCAATCATTAGCATAAAGTAATTCCACGACATCACCCATCGTGCTTTATAACTCTTCCTCACCAATCAATTACACGGCATCACCCATCGTGCTTTATCACTCAACCTCACCCAAGCTATTACACGGCATCACCCATCGTGCTTTATCACTCAACCTCACCCAAACAATGATAACAGATACTAGGGAGAAGGTATAAATGAAACTACGGAGGAACCTCTGTGCTGGAGTTGCGATCGTACGCCAATTGTGCTAACACCTCTTCTTACCCATGCGTCGAGCCTTCGCATATAATATCGCACTGCGGGTTGGGTGATCTAAAATCCCTCCCACTCTAAATGTAACAAATCGGGTGAAGCCAAAGTCACGGTCCCGGTGCGACAATCCCAAAATAACATGGCACGGGGACAACTATTCCATCCCTAATATATCATCCTAGTCCACCATATCTAAGAGCAATAAGGCGACACGGGTCTCCAAACCCTCAAACACTATCACCCATGAAAGATGCGCTCGGTCAGCCATTTAGAATCACTCACCCATATAGACACCTATAAAGAAAACCCAAGGCCTCACTAGGCATAATCGAATAGGGTGCATAAGAGGACGAAACATATGAATACGCAGATCCATGGTCGAATAGCACCGAAACATCTCTAATACAAATCAGAACAACAACTGTAATGTCCGCATCTGAGGTATCAACATCCAAACTGGTCGTTGGCTGATCCCTACTGATGCGGTCTGAACTCCACCTCTAAGACCTATACCCCCGCCATTAGCTAGCTGGGTAGGCTGTGGAACCTCCGATGCCTGGAGCCAAGCACGATAACTTTGATACTAAGAGATGCTCAGAGCTCTAGGGTAAGATCTGATCATGTGCCTCGGATAGCCACAAGCATGGCAAAACCTCAACTGCTACAGACGAGCACCCCTCAGCTTCGGGCAGGCCCTCCTGAGGTTACCATACTCGCCACACTCATAAAACTTACATGCATGTTGCAACTAAGGAAACTGAGGCTGGCCCTGTCGACCCAAATGATCACCTTGATTACCATGAGTGGCACGAGAAACCGACTGAAAGGGATTGGAAGGATGGCCTCTACCATAAGAACCACTACCTCCAAAAGAGGTACCACTGAATCTTCTCGTATGACGGGGCCTCTTAACCGATCGATGACCGCCTCCATATGGCAGTACCTCCTCAACTCCATGGCCCTTATTCGCCATCTAATGAAAAGGGACCCCACTCCTAGTCGGATCCGCTGCACCCGGTCGATCTAATACTGCTGGTCGAGACCATGGAGGCAACCCCGCTCGAATACAACCCTCCACGAGGTTCACTAATCAGACCAAAGCGTCCTGAAGAATTGGGGTTGCTATAAGCCCCTCTGGGACCTGATCTGGGCCCACCAGAATTGCTGGAGCTGGAACCTCCTCATCGTAGTCAATATGTGGCCCCACCTCTAGGGCTGCTGCTCGGGGTTGAGCTCTACCCCGGCATCGGCCGCGCCCTGTGCCTCTGATAGGAGTTGCTGCTAGAGACTCGGACTGCTGTGCGATAAAAAAGGACGCACGTGTTCTCGCCATCTATGAAAAAATAGAGTGGAAATTCAATAGGTGTTTGAGGAATGGAAACGAATGACAAGAAAGAACAAAATGAAATTTTCCCAACCCTTTAGCCTATGAGGGATAAATAAATACGTCTCTGTACCGATCCCTCAGACTCTACTGAGTTTTTCCATGAGTTGTGATACTCAAGTAGCCTAGTGCTCTGATACCAGCTAGTCACGACCAAAATTTACCCACCAACGGGAGTCGTCATGGTGCCTACTATCGAAGCTAGGCAAGCCAACCTTTATAATAGTTTTTCACAAACTTAAATCTAAAATAAATCAAATACTAGAATAATTAATTAAAACATGCAGAATTTTTTTAGCAATAATAGAGATGACAAAATGCGGAAATTAACAACATGCCTCTACCAGTATCTAGTGCCATTACACACGGACAGCTAAAAGAGTACTAAAAACAACAGTCTGAAAGAAATATGTAACATGTCTGTTTGATACAACTAAACAAACTGGAAAAGATGGAGGAAACTCAGGGCCCGCGAATGCCAGCAAACTACCTCAGAGTCTTGGGACAGAAAGGATCGCCCCCTAACTACTGCTGCGGTCCGTAGGCTGTGTCCTGACCTGTGCACAAAAGGGTACAGAAGTGTAGTATCACCACAACCGACCCCATGTTGTGGTAGGTGCCCGGCCTAACCTCGGTGAGGTAGTGACGAGGCTAAACCGGACCTACCACAATCAACCTGTACAGATATATGGCCAATAATACAAAGATAACAAAATTTTAAACAGATAATGGGGATGGGACATGGTGGGGGTATAACGGTCCAATTATATAATTGACAAACAAAGAAAGGGAAAATGAATAACTGACATCAATAAAAGGAGACCAGTAAATCAAACATTGCACGTCACCACCCATCATGCTTTTACTCTCGTCCGCACCAAGATAATAAATTGAATTGTAAGGCATCACCAATCGTACTTTATCACTCTTCCTCGCCAATCAATAGCATAAAGTAGTTACACGGCATCACCCATCGTGCTTTATCACTCTTCCTCACCTAATCATTAGCATAAAGTAATTACACGGCATCACCCATCGTGCTTTATCACTCAGCCTCACCAAAGTAAATACAAGGCATCACCCATCGTGCTTTATCACTCAACCTCACCCAAAAAATAATCATAGATACTAGGGCAAAGGTATAAACGAAACCGTAATAATAATCCCTGCAAGGGTGAAATACAAGTACTACACAAATCTCGGCAAGGGAAAATAATTCAACAGTACGTCCCAGCAAGGGAAAGTTACCAACAATTTTCTCTTTTAGTTCATTTTCTTCTCAACTACCACTTCATAGTTCATTTAACAAGTAATTAGCACAATTGTTCACTTCTTTCGTAATTTAATAGAAATTATGACTCACGGTCATGCTAGACTCGGGCGCATAGGTAACAGTCACCATACCTATTCACCGACTCCACATAGCACATAGCAAATATTAACCTAATCCTTTTCCCTCAAGCCAAAGTTAGATTAAACACTTACCTCGAATCCAAAAGTAGCAACCCAAAGCTCAACAATCTCCTTTCCTCCAGAATTCAACCCCGAACCAACGATATCCAAGGAGTTGTGATGATTTAGGAGCTTGAAGTTCGTAAATGGAGGGTATAAGAGGTGAGTTTGTGTGAGAGTTTGAATGAAATCTCGTAAGGAACAGTGCTGGAATTAATAAAAATTACTGAAGCATTTTGTGCTTCGCGATCACGATACCTGGGTTGCGATGAAGGAATATGATAAGGCATCGCGTTCGCGATGGGATCTACGCGAACGCTAAGAAGGAAAGCAGGGTGGGTCCAAGGATAGCTCTACGCAAATGCGGAAACAGAAACGCGAACGCGGTGAAGGGTGAGGCCAAGCTACGCGAACGTGTGGAACTCGACGCGATCGCGAAGGGTAAGATTATTTGGGCTACGCGAACGCGAGCCAAGTGCTATGTTCGCGAAGAAGAAAAATCTCTACAACAGTTGTTGAAAAAATCTATTATTTTTCTATGTTTCAAAACACTCCAAAATACCCCGGAATCACCCCCGAGCCCTTGGGGCTCCAAACCAAACACACACACAGTAGCTCAATATCATCCTAAAAACTTTCTCGAGCGATTAAATCGCCAAAATATTATCAAAATCACAAAATCAACGCCCAAGACTCATGATTTTCATTTCTAAGTTCAAAACTTTCAAATTTTCCACTTTTAGTCTGAAACACGTCAAAAGACGTCTGTTTTCAACCAAACTTTACAGATAGCGCTTAATGTCCATTTAAGACTTGTACCGGGCGTCGGAACCAAAATACGAGCCCGATACCATTATTTTTGATCAATTTCCGTTTTCATTTTTCCTTAAGCATATTCATAAAATAATTTCACATAAAAGCTCTGAACTCGGGCCTAGGTCCTCGTATTTTGATTCCGAGAATACGCCCGGGTCCCAAATTTCCTTACGGACCCTCCGGGACCATCCTATCACGGGTTCGGGTCTGTTTACCCAAAACATTGACCAAAGTCAACTATAGCAATATTAGTATCAAAATTCATTGTTTTTAATATATATTTCAAATATTTTGACATAAAAGTTTTCCGGATTCACGCCTGGACTGCGTACGCAAATCGAGCCAACCTAATAAGAGGTTTTCATGGCCTCAAAAGCACAAGGAAAGGGAGAATTACGGTAATGAAACTTAGGATCATCACATCCTCCACCTCTAAAACATCGTTCATCGTCGAACGAACAAAAGAAAAAAGTACATGAGTTGGGGAATAGATAGGGATAACGGCTCAGCATATCAGACTCGGACTCCCAGGTCGATGCCTTAGGAGGCTGACCTTTCTAGTGGACACGCACTGAAGGAAAAATCCATGATCTCAACTGTCGAACCTGCCGATCTAAAATAGCCTCCAGCTCCTACTCATATGACAAATCCTTTTCCAATTGGACACTGCTTAAATATAACGTGTAGGTGGGATCACCGTGATACTACGAACTTGCTCGGTCGATCTAATACTGCTGGCTGAGACCATGGAGGAAAACCCGCTCGAATACAACCCTCCACGAGGTTCACTAATCGGACCAAAGCGTTCTGAAGAGTTGGGGTGGCTATAAGCCCCTCTATGACCTCATCTAGGCCCACCGGAATGGCTAGAGCTAGAACCTTCTCATCGTAGTCAACATGTAGCTCCAAGTCTAGGGGTGCTGCTCGGGGCTGAGCTCTGCCCCGGCCTCAGCCTCGCCCTCTGCCTCTGATAGGAGTTGCTGTTGGAGACTCGGACTATTGTGCGATAAAAGAGGAAGCACGTGTTCTCTCCATCTGTGAAAGAATAGAGTGGAAATTCAATAGGTATTTGAGGAATGGAAACGAATGACAAGAAAGAACAGAATGAAATTTTCCTAACCCTGTAGCCTCTGGGGGATAAATAAATATGTTTCTGTACCGATGCCTCAGACTCTAATGAGTTTGTCCGTGAGTTGTGAGACTCAAGTAGCCTAGTGCTCTGATACCAACTTGTCATGACCCGAATTTACCCACCATCGGGAGTCGTGATGGCACCTATGTCGAAGCTAGGCAAGCAAACCTTTATAATACTTTTTCACAAACTTAAATAAAAAATAAATCAAATACTATAATAATTAATTAAAACAGGCAGAAGTCTTTTAGCAATAATAGAAATGACAAAATGTGGAAATTAACAACATGGCTCTACCTAGTATCTAGTGCCATTACTAACGGACAGCTAAAAGAGTACTATAAAAACAGTCTGAAAGAAAAATGTAACATGTCTGTTTCATACAACTAAACAAACTGGAAAAGATGGAGGAAACTCAGGGGCCGCGAACGCCAGCGAACTACCTCAGAGTCTCGGGACTGAAAGGATCGCCCCCTAACTACTCCTGTGGTCCGTAGGCTATGTCCTGACCTGTGCACAAAAGGACACGGAAGCGTAGTATCAGCACAACCGACCCCATGCGGTGGTATGTGCCCGGCCTAACCTCGGCGAGGTAGTGACATGGCTAAACCGGACTTACCACAATCAACCTGTACAAATATATGGGCAATAATACAAAGATAACAAAATTTAAACAGATAATAGGGATGGGACGTGCTGGGGGTATAACGGTCAAATTATATAATTGACAAACAAAGAAATGGAAAATGTATAACTGTCACCAATAAAAGGAGACCAGTAAATCAAACGTTGCACGACACCACCCATCATGGTTTTACTCTCGTCCTCACCAAGATAATCAATTAAATTGTACGACATCACCAATCGTAATTTGTCACTCTTCCTCGCCAACCAATACCATAAAGTAGTTACACGTCATCACCCATCGTGCTTTATCACTCTTCCTCACATAATCATTAGCATAAAGTAATTACACGGCATCACCCATCGTGATTTATCACTCAACCTCACCAAAGTAAATGCACAGCATCACCCATCGTGTTTTGTCACTCAACCTCACCCAAACAATAATCATAGATACTGGGGCGAAGGTATAAACAAAACCGTAATAATAATTCCGGCAAGGGGGATATACAAGTAATACATAAATCCCAGTGAAGGAAAATAATTCTACAATACGTCCCGGCAAGGGAAAGGTACCAACAATTTCCTCTTTTAGTTCATTTGCTTCTCAACTACCACTTCATAGTTCATTTACCAAGTAATTAGCACAATTGTTCACCTCTTTCGAAATTTAATAGCAATTATGACTCACGGTCATGCTAGACTCGGGCGTATAGGTAACCGTCACCATACATATACACCGACTCCACATAGCACACAGAAATATTAACCTAATCATATTCCCTCAAGCCAAAGTTAGATCAAACACTTACCTCGAATCCGAAAGTAGCAACTCAAAGCTCAACAATTGCCTTTCCTCCATAATTCAACCCCAAACCAACGATATCCAAGGCGTTTTGATGATTAAGGAGTTTGAAGTTCGTCAATGGAGGGTGTAGGAGGTGAGTTCGTGTGAGAGTTTGAATGAAATCCTGTAATGAACAGTGCTGGAATTAATAAAAATCACTGAAGAATTTTATGCTTCGCAATTGTGACACCTGATCCGCGTCCGGATGAAGGAATCTGATTGGTCATCGCGTTCGCAATGGGATCTACGCGAATGCCAAGAAGGAAATCAGGGGGGTCCTAGCATAGCTCTACGCGAACGCGGAAACAGACATGTGACCATGGTGAAGTGTGCGGCGTCCTAGATGTGATACTAATATTTAGTTTAACTAAAGCAAGCTGACAAAGATTTAAAGAAAAGTAAAGAGATACGGAAGAAACAAGTTGCACAAAAACTTTCCCACCTCTCAATCACCAATTCATCATGACTTTGTTCACTATAAGTTACATCTCAAACCTAAAAATAATTAAATAGGCTTCAATGTTTCACGGCAGATTCCCCTTGATTCTTAGGGACCCTTTCTCATATTCCCATGGTCCAAACATTGATCTAAGTCGAATATGTAACGCCACCAAACATCCTAAACACATATCTAACTATCTAAGCTATTCGTAATACAAAAAGAGTTCAATCAAACATCTTAAATGCAGCCTATCTAGTTCATTTCATATTGTCGACAACTTAAACGAGACAAAGAAGGAAAAAGAGTAGTGATTCGAGGAAAAGCGACAAGCCCCTTTTTGCTTAAAGCGAGAAGTGAGAAGCGAAGCGCTCGCTTTACTGAAGTGAAGCGAAATTTTTAAAAGAAATTAAAAGAAATATTACATAGACAAAAAAGAATAATTGATTTGAAAAAATGGCAGTAAGTAAGCCAAAAAATGGCAGTATAACTGAAACGAAAAATGGGCAACATTTCACTACAATTTATCACTGAAACGATGTAAGAAAATGAAGAAGAAGAATAGGAGAATGAGAAAAAGAAGAATTGAAGGGGGGGAAATTTGCCACCATTTCGCTACTATTCGGACACAGAAGAAGAAGAAGAAGAAGAAGAAGAAGAAGAAGAAGAACAGGAACAAGAAGAAATCACATACCTGAGACCAAACTTGATGATCTTGAAGTTAAAAAAAGAGATCTTTTTTAATTAATTAGCGTTGGCAGCCAAGCTATAAAGATAAGTGATCGTTTATGCCGCTTCGTTGGCTTACTTGCTTCTCGCTTTTTCAGGGAAAGCAATCGCTTTTGTGTACCTAATATGCTTCAAATCAAGGAATCACCGGATGATTCACCTTGCATCGCTTCTCGCTTTATGCGGTCGGTCTTAACAACATTGATATTAGTCTAAATCACTGGATACATTAATCTTCAAATATAAAAGTATAGTTGATGGAATGTCTTATGAGAATCAAGTTTTCTACTTCTTTTTTCTTAGAAAAGATACATTTTATTGAGTATCAGCCCTAACGTTGGGGCTGCAAATTAAAAAATATGATCTAACAAGATATCAGTATCATTTACAAGTTCCAGTTTACACCAAAACATAATAATACTTAAGAGCATGAAATGCCTAATATTTAACCAAGTTATATGTCTAGTTTTAAGTGCTAAGTTATGTCATCAAAACACTCATAAATTGCATTAATTGTGACGACCCGACCTATTTTCTCTTGTAATTTTGCCCGGAATTCCATATTTCATTCTTCCCCGAGTTTCATTATATGTTTTGATGAATTTGAAGTTTTTCTGATAGAATTTAGATAGAAATGAGACAAGTAGTCTCTTTAAGGAAAATTTAAGTTGGAAAAGTCAACCGGATGTTGGATTGTGAGTTAGAGGACTCAAAATGGATTTTCGATGGTCCGACTACTTTTCGGAGATGATTTTTGACTTAGGAGAGCGATCGGAATCGAATTATGAGGTCCGATGTAGAATTAGGCTTGAATTGGCATAGTTTGAATTTTGGCGGATTCCGGTTGATAAGTGAGATTTTGATCAAGAGGTCAGAATGGAATTCGGAGAGTTGCAGTAGCTTCGTTAGGTGATTTTGGAAATGTTTGCAAATTTTCAAGTCATTCCGATGTTGTTTATTTGGGTTTTGGATCGAATGCGAATTTAGAAAGTTCTTGTTTAACTTGTAATGAAATTCAATGATTTTGGTGATTTTTTATGTTAATGATAGCGTTTTTATTGCCCGAGCAAGTTTGAATGAGGCATTAAGTCATGTTTTTGCTTTCGATTGAGGTCCTGGGGGCCTCGGGATGGTTTCAGATAGTTAAACGTGGGGTGTGAGTTTGAAGAGTGCTCAAGAGCTGCAGCAGCAATTGCAGGCAAGGAATGGCCTTCGCATTCGCGAGGTATTCCCGCGTTCGCGTAGGCCTGGACTCTGTTTGCCTTCACGATTGCAGACAGGGGGTGCGTTCGCGTAGGGGGTTGGTCAAGTGAAGGGATCCCAGGGCTATTGCCCTTCGCGTTCGCGGAAGACGAACACGTTTGTGTTGAAGAGGAAAGCAGTAAGCTTCGCGTTCGCGACTGGCCACCGCGTTCGCGAAGAAGGAAATTTTTCTCAGCTGGAAAATGGCAATCGCGAACGCGACTTGGCCACGCGTTCACGTATAAGGGAATGCCTGGTCAGTTCAGTTAAGTGTTAATATTTCACCACCGAGCAAGGTTTTATTTCCAGCATTGTTGGGCATCTTAGAGATGAGCAAATTGAAGAGGAATTCGAAGGCGATTAATAAGGTAAGTTTTAGGGACTCAAAACATCATTTAAACATTATTTGTAGCCCATAAATTTCTGGAATCAAATCTAAAGGGGGGTGAACTAGGGCTTGGAATTTGGATGTAAATTGGGGATTTGAAGGAGCAAATGGACTCTGCTTTTGACGAGTTTTATATTTGCGGACTCGTGGCGAGACGAGAATTCAGGAAATGTGAATTTTGTAATTTTTCGAGAAGTGGGACCGGGCTCGGGTTTTGCCAACTTCGTGTTTTGGGGTGTATTTCGAATTATTTCAATTGGGTTATGTTCCATTAGCCTATTTTGACGTATTCCAATTGGGTTGATTCTCGAGGAAAAAGGTATTGCGAGCAAGTTTGCGGCCGGCTTGAGGTGATTAATGGGTGTAGATGATGACCCGAGGGTTTAAAACTCCGGTATATCACATTGTGATGCTATTATGAGGCTAGCCACACACTCCATGGCTAGTGCGGGGTCGTATATGTTGGAAATTGTAGCTCAGTCCAATCCGAGGGATATATGGTACTATGTTGGTGATTGCTTCGCATATTTTATTGTTGATATTTGGGCTTGATGCCATGTTTGGCGCCTTGTTCCGACTCGTAGGATCCTTCAGGGATTGTTATCTCAGAATTTTCATGATTTTCATATTATTTGATATCAGTCCAGGCTTAAATACTATTTCTGCAAACTCACCCATATTTATACGTTTTGAAAACTCTAATGATTTTTAAATGATATTTCGGGCTGATGATTACTATCTCGCTATTTTGGACTGTATATTGTTTTTTAATGAAAAGGGTGGTAACTAAGGACATCGTGTATTTTAAATGGAAATGGTGGTAACTAAGGACACCGTGTATTTTAAATGGAAACGGTGGTACCTAAGGACACCATGCATTTTAAATGGAAATGGTGGTAACTAAGGACACCGTGTATTGTGCTGGAAACACTGGTAACTATTGGCACTATATGATATGGCGCTTGGGCTGTAAGAGCTCATCAGAGTCTGAACCCCCACAGTGAGCGCGGGTACCCATATGGATCGTGTTGCATGTTCCGCAGTGTCCAAGCATTGAATTGCATATCATGCATCTAGTTATTGTTGCTTTATTTGTATATCTCTGAGGCTTGTACTCTATAGAACTGCTAGATAGCTTCATTTTGTGTTATTTCGTGTTTTCTTATCTTCAGGTTTTTATACATGCTTATTACTCGCTGAGTTGGTAGACTCACCCCATACTCCCTGCACCTTTTGTGCAGATCCAGATGCTCCAGAGACCTAGTGTTGCCGTTGTTGATTACTCGAGCTTTTCCGAGTATTGAGGTAGCTGCTCAGCATCTACAGGACCAATTACTCTGTTTCTATCACTCATGTTCCTTTTTGAAATTTTGTCAGACTTTGTATCATTTCCGTTCAAACTTTTATCTTGTTTATTTAGAGGCTGTATACTCGTGACTCCTCGGTTTTGGGAGGATTATTGTTCTTCCTCATATGTGTTATCTTAAATTTCTTCTTTTGGCTGGATCGCCGTTGTTGGTTGTGGTTTGGTCGGGCTTGCCCACCCTCACGGCCGGGCACCATTGTGATCGGGTTTGGGGTCGTGACAAGTTGGTATCAGAGCTTAGTTTACTAGGCCTCACGAGTCATGAGCCGGTTTAGTAGAGTCTTGTTAATGGGTGTGTCATGCACCACACTTATAAGCAGGAGGCCATAGAACCTTTTGGAAACACTGCATTTTTCTTGAAATCTTATCGTGCGTCCTTGATTCAGCTTGAAAGAGTAACTCTTGAAATTCAATCCATGTATTCGCATGCACGTATGAGCGCTCGGATCGAGGGGGAGATGCAATCTTCGTGAGGATGATGTTGGGCCAGTCTGGAGGACTTGAGGCAAGATATTGTCTATAGTTGGAGCACCAAGGTGCTGACTGCGCGAGATGGCGTTAAGAGCTTATAAGTTAGGTATTGTCCATAATGGTGGTAATGGCGGCTGGATAGCTTCATGATAACTACATTGGTGTTGTGTGATGTATCTGTATGACTTGGTAGTGTCGAAGAAGGTCTGCTAGGTGATAAATGAACCATTAAGTGTTTGGTTTCCATTGCGATCGAATGTGTTTCCCCAAGTTATGGGTGCGTGAAGTGTCTTTTCGAGTCCCCTAGCTGGGAGTTTGTGTGTTGTGGTATGAGTCCAAACTCAGGAAGACCAATTGATTGCCTTAAGAGTATGACGGTGGATGATGTACCGAAATATTATATTGAAGCAAGCAGGTGGGTATCTTTTGCAGATTATTCTGAAGTGGTATGATCATTATGTGTATGTTAGAAGATCGTATGTGTAATTAAAATGTATTTTCTATATGCTATGATTCGAACAGGTGCAACACATGTTCAGGTATCAATTTTAATAATATAATACATGTATTATTGAGATTAATGTTGTTGATATACATTGTGATGCTTTGTCAAGTTGTGGACGTGTTGTTAGGATGATTTAGGTGATCCTCTAGCAGGTGGATATGCTCAAGTACAAAGGAAACTCTGCCAAATTTATTTCAAATTTGGGACTTAGTACAAATTTTGCCGCCTTAAGAGTGGGCTTAGTAGTTGTGTGAATGAATGCAAGAATTGCAGAAGAGTTAGAATTGATGATAATCCGTGTTTCCACAAGCTTATGAAGAAGTGATTTTAATCTCACCATGACATTGCGATGGCCATAAAGTATATGTGTTGTGATGTATATGGCTTCGAGCTAAGTTGAGGAGGTTGCTTTTGATAAGCTGGTGGTACAGTTGTGTACTATGTTAGTTCTGATTTGATACATGTGAGTGAAACAGTTCTGGCTGCACAAAAGTGAGTTGAGGGTGGCACAAGTGAAGAAAAACTTTTCCAAATGTTACATGGTGCTTCGTAGATATGAGAAAATAAGGGAATGTCTCGAGTTGTTGATAAAGAATGCATAGAGCAAAGAGAAGGAAGTTGTTTCATTTTATCAGAATAAGATCTCGTCCAGTGGTGTCAGAGTGCTGATAAGGCACGAGTGGTTCGATTCATTAAGTTAAGTGAATTGCAGTGTGTATAAGAGTGGTCAACTTTTGAGAATGGTTTTTGATGTGATTGAGATTCGATAGGTATCCCTCAGGTGTTTTGAGGTTGAGTAGGTGACCAACTTAGTGTTTTCATTAGCACAGGTCAAGGCTTGTGGTATTACTATGTTAATTACGGGATTCTAGGTATCAGTATTTGTGGTAACTGATTTAGAGTCACAGAAAGTTCTTCGGGTAAAGTATTTTGTAATGTGGTAATTCTGAGCACGTTTGAGGAAGTATTCAGTGGCTTATTAGTCTTAGACAGTGTGGTCTGGTGATTGGGTCTCGGATAATGAGCCTAGGTTGAGGCATCTTTGGTGCTACAGCAAGAGAGTACATCAAGTTGAAAATGAATCAGGTGGCGATCTAGACAAATAAAGTAACTTGTTAGGGGACCGAATCGGTATGGTAAGGATATGATCAATAGTTGGTATGTGTTCGAGCTAATGGGTTCTTACAAGCGTTGGGCAGTGAAGCTCCTGAGTACTGAAAGTGTGCTTAGCTTGGTTCAGGTAGAGGAATTCCGTCCTTGGCAGTTTAACTTGTGCAAGTAGAACTGGGAGAGAAGTCTTGTTGAGTTCATCATCATGGGTTAGAGATGTATGTTTTGTATAAACAAGCAGTGCATGGAGTGTATAATATTTTTTATTCTTTTAAATGGGATCAATGAAAGTTCTAGATTAGTTGAGTGCATCGATGTCTACGGTGCATAAGGGAGATGAAAGTTCTCGTGTTATCCTTTGAGGATCTGGTATATGCGGTATGTTGTAAAGGACCCAAATGGGCATGTGCAAGGTTTCGGTTGAGTTTTGAAAGGTATGGTGAATTTGGCAATGTCCTAAATAGCGAGTAGCTTCAGGTAATCAAGGAAATGGCACTTTTAGTTTGGAGTGATTTGGTGATAGCATATGTCTCGGAAAAAGGTTAATCCCACCAATGATACATCAATAGTGTTACGGAACTTTCTTATGAGATCGATTGTTAATGCGCGAGTTGTGTGATGGTACACAGGAGTTTTTGAATATCTCTAGTGGAATAATTTGATATTCGAGGTGTAATCTGTATTCGTATTTGTGTTCAGGTTCAGTGATTCGTGTGCTATGGTTAGTTGGAGACGGGGAGTTCTCCAATGCAGTCTATGTAGTGGTTATGAATCGTGCGTGTTGTGTTGGTACTATCAGCAGCTATTGGGAGTTTGGAATCCGGGTGGATCTTTCCTTGCTTAGTATATTAAATTCTGGATACGAGATTGGAATGTAGAGTTATTGTCTCAGTGTTGCATTATTCTAAAAGATTGTGCTACGAGTCATGTTGGTATATGCCGCAGGTTGCGTGGCAAAGTGTATCAGACTTTCTTCTAGCTGACAGATGTTCCAAAGACCAACGGACGGCTGGGAGGGATTGAGTTCCTTGATTGGGCCTTAGAGGCGGATATCAGTATAGAGGATTCTACCCTTGCTTCAGTTCCGGTATTGAGGGTCTTTTTAGATGTGTCCTTGTGATCGGGCATGTCGTCGGGTGAGACTATGGATTTCGATAATTATTTGGTGCTTGGAACCATATCGTGTGGCTCCGTCATGAGTCATAGTAGTGGCAGTGGAATCTTGTAGCTTACAACGCTAAATATATATCTTTATGCACCCAGTTTGCTTACGACCGATGTTGATATTTTGTTCTTATGAGCCAATGTGGCTCGATGTGCACCTCCTTATGTGAGATATTGTGTGGATCGGGTGGCACACTGCCACGAATATGTTATGTGGATCGGGTTGCGCGCCACAATAGTGTGATGTTAATAATGGCCTTCCATATGTTACTTTGTATGCCATGCTTCCTGGCTTCTGAGGGAAGTCTGTATTGAGAATTGATTGGCGGATTGTGTATCGGTTGTGTCTTTTCAGGACTTAATGGTGTATATTACTTGTTTCACCGTGAGTGTGATGGGAGATTTGGTTTCAGGCATGGATTTGTGCATGGCTGTCTACTGTGAGCATGGTAACACGAGGCGCTCCATGTGTATCTGTTTTGGGATAGGATCGTGTGTTGTGGCGAGGCCACGTGAAGTTATGACCTCTCGAGAAGGATTCAGGTACCCTATTCCTATGACGTGAGACGGGGTTTTAGCTTTGTTTCGTAATGGTATTGATGAGCTTGAGGTATAACTCTTCCGGTTGAGTCATTTGCCCTGATTCGGGTATGTGTAGACGGTTTCTTGTTGGTACGAGTATTATGCAATTGTGGCTTAGGCTTGTATTGATGGATAATATCACCAGAGGTGGTGTGTTAGATTCGAGGTGAGCATTGGGGTCATTAATGAATATGAACATATTTGATTTCAGCTGGTTAGAAGGATAATATCAAGGTGTGGCCCGAAAATCTACCGTGGTAATAGTCAACATGGAAGCGACTTTATGAATGGTTGATCTGAAGAACTGCTAAAGTTTGTTGCATGTTTTGGTTATCATTGGAAGTATACGAGTGTTGGAATGTGTGGTATGTTGTATGAATTCACCTGAGGTTCTGGTGTGGGTTATTACAGTTGGTGCGGATTGATTCTGAGTATAGATGTGAGGTTCTGATCTTGTGTATGATTTCGAAAAGTGCAGTTAGGTTCTACAGTTTTTGGGCCAGATGGATTGTGAAATTTAAGATGTGTTGTGTTATCAGTACCTATGTGAGTTAGGGTGACGTGGGATCACCCCGGGTATATTCTTGGTAAGGTCGCTCAGTTATTGGGATGCTTCTAGTACAACTCTTGGTACGCGCGAGGACGAGCGTTTGTTTAGGTTATGGGAGGATGTGATGACCCGACCCGTCATCTCTTGTAATTTTGCCCTGAATTCCCTGTTTTGTGCTGCCCCGACTTTCATTATATGTGGTTGATAAACTTGAAGTGTTTCGGATAGAATTTTATAGAAATGATACAAATAGTCTCTTTAAGGAAAGTTTAAGTTGGAAAAGTCAACCGGACGTTGACTTGTGAGTTAGAGGGCTCAAAATGGATTTCTGATTGTTCAACTAGTTTCGGGAGATGATTTGTTACTTAGGAGAGAGATCAGAATTGAATTTGGAGGTCCGGTGTAGAATTAGGCTTGAATTGGCGAAGTTTGAATTTTGGCCGATTCTGGTTGATAGGTGAGATTTTGATATGGGGATCGGAATTGAATTCTGAGCGTTGCAGTACCTTCATTAGGTGATTTTGGATATGTCTGCAAATTTTCAAGTCATTCAGATGTCGTTTGGTTGGGTATTGGATCAAATGCGAATTTGGAAAGTTCTAGTTTAACTTGGAATGAAATTCAATGATTTTGGTGATTTTTTATGTTAAAAATAGCGTTTTTATGGCCCGAGAAAGTTTGAATGAGGTATTAAGTCGTGTTGGTGCTTTTGGTTTAGGTCCCGGGGGCCTCGGGATGGTGTCAGATAGTTGAACGAGGGGCTTGGAGTTTGAAGAGTGCTGCAAAAAAGCAGCAGCAGCTGCAGGAAAGGAATGGACTTCGCATTCGCGAGGAAGTCCCGCGTTCAAGTAGGAATGGACTCAGTTGGCCTTCGCGTTCGCGGACAGGGGTGCGTTCGCATAGGGGGTTTGTCGAGTGAAGAGGTCCTAGAGCTGTTTCCCTTCGTGTTTGCAGAAGATGAATGCGTTCGCATTGACGAGGAAGGCAGTAAGCTTTGCGTTCGCGGCTGGGCACCGTGTTCGCGAAGAAGGAAATTTTTCCCAGCTAGAAAATCGCCATCGCGGACGTAACTTGTCCACGCGTTAACGTAGAAGGGTTTCACCCGTGAGCAAGGTTTTATTTCCACCATTGTTGGTCATCTTAGAGAGCTTTTTCAGCAAATTCAAGAGGAACTCGAAGGGGATTAATCAAATGTTAGTTTTGAGGGACTTAAAACATCATTTAAACACGATTTTTAGCCCTTAAATTTCTGGATCAAATCAAAAGCGGGATGAACTAGGGCATGGAAGTTTGGATGTAAATTAGGGATTTGAAGGAGCAAATGGACTCTGATTTTGACGAGTTTTATATGTACGGGCTCGTGGCGAGACGCGGATTCTGGAAATGTAAATTTCGTAATTTTTTGAGAAGTGGGCCCGGGGCTCGAGTTTTGCCAACTTCGTGTTTTTGGGTGTATTTCGAGTTATTTCGATTGGGTTATGTTGCATTAGCCTATTTTGACGTATTCCTATTGGTTTTGATCAGATTTCACATCTACTGAGATTGATTCTCGGGGGAAAGGCATTGCGAGCTAGTTTGCGGCCGGCTTGAGGTGAGTAACGGGTGTAGATGATGACCCGAGGGTTTGAAACCCTAGTATATCACATTGTGACGCTATTATGAGGCAAGAAACACACTCCATGGCTAGTGGGGGTCGTATATATTGGAAATTTTGGCTCGCTCCAATCCGAGGGATGTATGGTACTATGTTGGCGATTGCTTCGCATATTATATTGATAATATTTGGGCTTGATGCCATGTTTGGGGCCTTGTGCCGACTCGTAGGATCCTTCAGGGATCGTTATCTCAGAATTTCCATGATTTGCATATTATTTGATATCAGTCCAGGCTTAAATACTATTTTTGCAAACTCAATCATGTTTATACGTTTTGAAAACTCAAATGATTTTTAAATGATATTTCAGGCTGATGAGTACTATGTAGCAATTTTTGGACTGTATATTATTTTTAATGGAAATGGTGATAACTAAGGACACCGTGTAATTTAAATGGAAATGGTGGTAACAAAGGACATCGTCTATATTAAATGGAAACGGTGGTAACTAAGGATACCACGTATTGTAATGAAAATGGTGGTAAATAAGGACATCATGTATTGTGTGCAAATAGTGGTAACTATTGGTACTATATGACATGGCCCTTGGGCTGTAGGAGCCCCTCCGGAGTCTCAACCCCCACAGTGAGCGTGGGTACCCATATGGATCAAGCAGCACGTTCTGCAGCGTTCATGCATTGCATTGCATATCATGCATCTATTTACTATTTCTTTATTTGTATATCTTTAAGGCTTCTACTATATAGAACTGCTAGATAGTTTCATTTTGTGTTATTTCGTGTTTTCTTATCTTCGGGTTTTTGTACATGCTTGTTACTCGTTGAGTTGGTAGACTCCCCCTATACTCCATGCACCTTGTGTGCAGATCCAGGTGCTCCAGAGACCTAGTGTTGCTGCTGTTGATTACCCGAGCTATTATGAGTATTGAGGTAGCTTCTCAGCATCCGCAGGACCAATTACTCTATTTCTATCAGTCATGTTCCTTTTTTCTATTTTGTCAGACTTTGTATCATTTCCGTTCATACTTGTATCTTGTTTATTTAGAGGCTCTGTACTCGTGACTCCTCGATTTTGGGAGGATTATTGTTCTTGCTCAGCTGTGTTATCTTAAATTGCTTATTTTGGCTGGATTGTCGTTCTTCGTTGTAGTTTGGACGGGCTTGCCCAGCCTCGCGGCCAGGAGTCATCACGACCGGGTTTGGGGTCGTGACATTAACATTGAACCATGTGGTAAAAGAAGTGATTGATCCCAGTGCAAATTTGAGTTCAGAGCCAACACGGCAGATGATCCTCACAAGAGGAAACCAGATATCAACAAACCAAAAGAAGTTAACCGGTTCACGAAATGCCAAATAAGAAAACTAGAAATCCAATAACGAGTCACAAACAGAGCATCGACAACAATAAATGGGACAAACAAGCTCTAGAATACTCAGCAATTGCAATAAGAAAACTTGCACAACAGCAACAAGAAACTAACTTGATTTGAATTATGAATGAAAAATGACAATACTTAAAAGTATGTGCAAGTTCTTTTCTTTTTTTCATATTTTGAATATTGAAAATGCCCCTTGAGATTTCTGTCTTCACCTACCAAGCATAGAGATTGGAAAAGTTACAAAAAAGTAAAAATAGTATATAACTTACTATTTCAGCACAAGCAGCTACAAAAGCTCTTGACCCCATGAAATGATTAGATTTCAGCTTAATTTGGTTGACCTTGTTTATCTCGCATCGTCTCTACAAAGAATATATAATTATAAGTAAATAAAATTATAATGAAACAAATATGATGCTAAAGCTTATTATCATTTTGCACTATAAGTTCTCAGATGTTAGCATAAAAGAGTTGATAGAAACTAAAGAACCACATCAAACTCTTCTCAAAGGTTGCATTTTTCAGAGGCATTTAAAGGATCCCTTTTTATCTTTTTTACTTCAAGTTTCTTTTCTACTTTTATTTGTATCTTCTGCAAGGGTCTACTCATATCAATCTAAGCCATATCATCCATGAATGAAAGTTGCAGCTACAAAGTAAAGAAAAACAACTTACTATATTCAAACTTCTCCTGCAAAATGAGAAGTTTTGAAGACATTCATAAAACAATCAAAATTTCCTTTGCTGATAAAAGATTAAAAACTAAGATATACATAATATAATAAAATTTATCAAAATATGAAATCCTTACATGACATCTAACTAACGTTGCATCCTTATCCTCTCTTGTGAGCTCCTTCCACTTGTTTGGAAGCGAAAGAAAATTACGAGCAATAATTCCTAATCATTTGATAGCTTTGCTGATGGAATTTCCTTAACTGTCCTTCTTTTACCAACTAGAATGTCTATAACCATCTTTCTCCCTATAGACTTCTTCATTTTCTCAAGACCATTCCCATTGCCCTTCCACGACCTTTACTGATTCTAGTTGAATCATCTGATTGTAAAAAGTAAAATTCAATTCAAAATACTTGGTAAAATTCTTATATGGTAACCATATATTGTTGGAACACACTCTCAAAGACATTAAACTAAATTTGTGTTCATTTTTGTAGGTTTTGATAAATGACAAACCGACGTGGATGCAAAATTGTCAAATGCCAAATCGTCGTGAGTTATTGTTGAAACACACTTTCATTATCGTTAAACTAAAGTCGTGTTCGCTCTTGTAGGTCTTGATGAATGACAAACCGAACGTGAAAGCAAAGTTAACAAAATACCAAGTCATATCATTGAACAAGCAACGCAAGAGTGACTAACGGATCAAAGTAGAAGTCCAAGTACAAAAGAAACAAGTGCAAGATCAAGAGAAGTAATGAAGACATAAATGAGTCGTTTTACATTGTGATCTTGATCCGACAATAGATTCAAGTCTTGGCTTCTCTGTAAAATCATTTTTATCAAATCATGCATACCATAAACATTTTTTATATACTTAACACAAAATGACTCTTAACGTTTTCATTTTAGCCAAAATGGTTTTTGACATTGGCTTCCACTTCTGGACATAATTTAAACATATTCCAAATCATTATTTTCATAAAAATCACACTTGATTTATGGTCATCAACTAAACACTTGGAAAATATTTTTATAATTGATTATATTGAAAATAATCGATTATCTCCTGTATTTCCAGCCAAAACTGGAAATTACAGAAGGCCAAGATAATCGATTATCAATAGGTGATAATCGATTATCTTCATGTTCCAGCTAAAACTGGAAATTACAGAGAGGTTGAATAATCGATTAGTCTCTGAGGAATAATCGATTATCCTTAAAATAATTGATTATCTTATAGTGAATAATCGATTATGCAAGTTGTCGTTGCCATCCAACGACTAGTTTTTTGAACGTTTAACATGAGATAATCGATTATGCACCTAAGATAATCGATTATTCTATCCAGAATTCAAAAATATTGTTTAATTATTGAGCAACGGCTACTTGATTTTTGAGGGCTATAAATACACCCCAAAACCTCTCATTTCTAACAACAACTGAACACAAATCTACAATAAGCTCATATACTTTCATTACATTCATTTCATTTATATTTCATAGCTTTTGAGAGCCAAAATCTTGAAGAAGTTGTTGTGTTCTTGAGCGTATTAAGTTTACTCATATCTACTCTAGAAGAGAGTCTTGTTTTTGAGTGCTAAGTGTTTGCATACACTTGAAGGGAAGTTTAATCCCTTGTTGTTGTAAGAAGGAAAGTTTCATTCCTTCGATTGAAGTCTTGGGGTGCGGTATCTTCGAGCAAACGTTGTTGAGGCTTGTGTGACTCAAGTTCTCAGGTTGTATCGGTTTGTTGAGCACCCGTAAGCTTAACAGAGTTAGTTGAAACTCGAGAGAGTCTCTCGAGAGACTGGACGTAACCACACGTTGTGGCGAACCAGCATAAATTTGGTGTGCTCCCTCCTTACTCTTTTATTTCCGCATTTACCTTGATTTTTTATTCCTGCGATTTTTTATTAAACGCTATTCACCCCCCTCTAGCGTTGAGCATATATTCTAACAATTGGTATCAGAGCTTAACTCTATGAAATACTTAACAGTTTGAGAGAAACGATCTATGGCTTCTACTCGCAATATTTATGCAGGAATAGGTGAGGGACAATGCACCACAAGGCCACCAATCTTTGATGGCACTAATTACACCTATTGGAAGGAGCGGATGAGAATCTTCATCCAATCTAACAACTTTCTATTGTGGCAAATCATTAAGAATGGAGAACAACTACCCACCAAGAAAGTTGAGGATTAATTCATCCTAATAACGGAGGACGAGTATGATGCGGACGACATCAAGAAAGTGGAAAACAATGCCAAGGCCATCAACATGATGTAATGTGCAGTAAATCCCGACGATTATCGAAAAATTTCATGTTGCACCACGGCCAAACAAATGTGGGACAAGCTAGAGGTCACTTACGAAGGTATAGACCAAGTCCGAGAAGCTAAAATTGATTTTCTAACCCATGAATATGAATTGTTTCGTATGAAGGAAAATGAGAAAATAGATGATATGTTTGAACGATTTTCAAAAATCGTCAACGACCTTCATGCACTCAAAAAGACATACACGGACAAGGAGCTTGTACAAAAAAGTTTGCGGAGCCTCACTCCGGAGTGGCGTTCCAAAGCCGATGCTATTCAAGAATCAATTGGCATCACCAATGTCACCATAGACGGGCTTCGAGGTAATCTTAAAACATATGAATCTACTATTCTTAACCCTCCTTTGGAAGATCAAAGGAAAAGAAGGATTGCACTCAAAGCATCCACATCACAACCTCAAGACATTGAGGAAACAAGCGATGAGGATAACGAGTGTGGACTCGTTAGTAAAAAGTTCCACAAGTTTATGCGGAAAGAGTATGAACGGAAAGGAAAGCGGCAAGGAGGACAACTCAAATGCTATAGATGTGGAGAAGTTGGGCATATCAAACCCAAATGTCCAAATACCAAGACGGAAAAGAAATTCGTCAAGAAACAAAGAGCCTACATCTCTTGGGGAGGTGACTCCGGGGATGAATCAAGTGACGGAGAAGAAGATGAGACTGCCAACTTATGTCTCATGGCACATGAGGAAACTCAAGAAGAGGTATGTGAAACGTCTTCTAAGAATTCTTTTAATTATGAAGATATGCAAGATGCTTTTGATGAATTATACGGTGAATTTATTAGCGCTTCTAAAACCATAAAGGAATTAAAGAAACAACTTTCTTTAAAGGAAAAGGATTTGGAAAAATTGAGCCTAGATAATGAGAAATTAAAAGAAGAAAATAAATTTCTTGGCAAAAGAAGCGCCAATAAACCCGAAGGTTCAAACAAAGGTTGCACATCTTGTAAATTTCTCAAAGATCAAGTAGAAAATCTTAAGGGTACTTTGAACAAATTCAATTCCTCTCATAAAAATCTCAATGATGTTCTTGACAATTTAAAATCTACTAAACATGGTATAGGTTTCAAAAATAATACGAATGAAAAAGTTGAGGAAATTTCTAAACATCCTAAGGCTCAACCTAGGCAAGATAAAATCAATGTTAATAGACAACCTAGAAATAATAATAGGATCACTATACATCCTAGAATAAACACTAGGAGAAATGTTGGGCATTTTAGAACACCTAGAAAAGATTTTCAATAATTGCATCAAAATTACACTTCTAAAAATAGGGTAAATGAATTTAGACCTCCTAACTATTATCATCCTAGGATAATGCATAATCCAAATGTTATTTGCCATTATTGCAATAGAATAGGTCATATAGCTCCTGTCTGATTCACTAGGCATAGGCACCTCACAGCAAATCAATCACACTACCATTTTGCACCTAACACCCAAGGACCCAAAATGGCTTGGGTACCAAAATCTCATTAATTTGTCTTGTAGGTATGCTTGAAGGCATCAAGTGTACTTTGGTACCTTGATAGCGGATGCTCCAAGCACATGACCGGAGATGCATCCAGATTCCTACAAATAAGACCCGCCAAAGGAGGAAACATAATCTTTGGAGATAATAACAAAGGAAAAATAATCGGCATTGGTTCGGTTGGTAAGAACGAAACCTCCTCCATTGATAATGTTTTATTAGTTAAGGGTCTTAAACACAATCTCTTGAGCATAAGTCAATTGTGTGACAAGGGAAATCGTGTGTTTTTCGATTCAAAATCATTCACAGTTATACGCCTTAGTGATAATAAGGTCATTCTACATGGTAATAGAATTGACAATATTTATATGGTTAACCTTGAAAGTTCTTCATCAAACTTTGCGAAATGCCTCATGAGTAAAGAGGACGATATGTGGTTATGGCATTGTAGAGTAGCTCATGTCAATATGAATCTTTTGAATAAATTAGTTTCACAAAACTTAGTAGTTGGTCTTCCAAAACTAAAATTTGAAAAGAACACTATTTGTGATTCATGTCAATGAGGGAAACAAGTAAAAACCTCTTTTAAATCAAAAAATGTTGTTTCAACTACAAGACCTTTACAACTTTTACACATGGACCTCTTTGGACCATCAAGAACTAAAAGCTTTGGTGGAAACTACTATGAATTTGTTATTGTTGATGACTACTCTAGGTTTACATGGACATTATTTCTAACTCACAAAAATGAGGCATTTCAAGTTTTCAAAAGTTTCCTTAAACGTGTTCAAAATGAAAAGAACACAACAATTACTTCCATAAGAAGTGATCATGGTGGAGAGTTCGAACAAAATCTCTTTGCGGAGTTTTGTGACGAACTTGGCATTGAGCATACTTTCTCCGCTCCACGTACACCACAACAAAATGGATTGGTGGAACGCAAAAATCGATGTCTCGAAGAGATGGCTAGAACCATGCTCGATGAGGCAAAAATTGCCAAGTATTTTTAGGCGGATGCCACTAGTACCGCAAGCTATGTGTTAAACAGAGCCATCATAAGACCGATACTCATGAAAACACCCTATGAACTTTACAAGGGAAGAAAGCCTAACCTCTCCCATCTTCGAGTCTTTGGTTGTAAATGTTTTATTCATAATAAAGGAAAGGATAACTTAGGAAAATTTGACGCAAAATCTGATGAAGGCATCTTTCTTGGATATTCATTACGCAGTAAGGCATATAGAGTTTTTAATAAACGTACTTTAACTGTTGAGGAGTCCCCTCATGTTGTATTTTCCGAAAAAGATACTCGCTTGGCGAAAAAGGATATTTGTGATGATCTTGCAGATTCATTGGACAAGATTAATCTTCAAGACGATGTGGAAAAGGAGAGCCCAAAGGAAGTCCAAGACGAAGTCATGGAACAACCATTGGAAGAGACACAACCACAAGAGGAAGAAACGATGATACCTAAAGCTTGGAGGACGTCTAGAAATATCCTCTCGACAAGGTAATTGGCGACATCGAACAAGGGGTATGTACTCGAAACTCTCTTAAGGACACTGTAGGACTCATGGCTTTTGTATCACAAATAGAACCTACAACCATTTCCGAAGCAATTGAGGATGAGCATTGGACCTTGGCAATGCAAGATGAGCTTAACCAATTCAAACGAAATGACGTTTGGAAATTGGTGCCAAGACCCAATAATTACACCGTAATTGGTACGAAATGGGTGTTCCGTAATAAACTAGATGAAAACGGAATAATAACTAGAAACAAAGCTAGGCTCGTTGCTAAAGGATATAATCAAGAAGAAGGCATTGATTTTGAAGAAACTTATGCACCTGTTGCACGTTTAGAAGCTATTCGCTTATTACTTGCTTTTGCTTCATTTATGGATTTTAAATTATATCAAATGGATGTCAAGAGTGCCTTCCTCAATGGGTTTATTCAAGAGGAAGTGTATATTGAACAACCCCCGGGTTTTGAAGACTTTAAATCCCCCGATCATGTCTTCAAACTCAAGAAAGCACTCTATGGTCTTAAGCAAGCTCCCCGAGCTTGGTACGAACGCTTAAGCAAATTTCTTTTGGACAATGAGTTCAAAAGGGGGAAAGTTGACACTACACCTTTTATCAAGAATAAAAACAGTGATATCCTTTTAGTTCAAGTTTACGTCGATGATATTATTTTTGGTGCTACTAATGATTCTTTGTGTAAGGAATTTTCTGAAATGATGACAAATGAATTCGAGATGTCAATGATGGGTGAGCTCAATTTCTTTTTGGGATTGCAAGTAAAACAAATGAAAGAAGGAACTTTCATTTGTCAATCTAAGTATTGCAAGGAGTTGCTCAAACATTTTGTAATGAACAACGCCAAAGCAATGGCTACTCCCATGAGCACATCCAATCATCTTGACAAGGACGAAAAAGGTAAGGAAGTAGACGTAAAGGAGTATCGAGGTATGATCGGATCCCTTCTTTATCTTACTGCAAGTAGGCCGGACATTATGTTTAGCGTTTTTTTATGCGCTCGATATCAATCTTGTCCGAAGGAATCACACCTAACTGCGGTAAAACGGATAATGAAATACCTTGTTGGCACTATGAATGTAGGACTTTGGTATCCCAAAGGTTCTTCATGTCAACTTATTGGTTATTCCGACTTTGATTTTGCGGGTTGCAAATTAGACCGCAAAAGCACGAGTGGCACTTGCCACTTGCTCGGTAGTTCCTTAGTTTCATGGTTTAGCAAGAAACAAGTAAGTGTTACGTTATCCACAACCGAGGCTGAATATATAGCCGCGGGGAGTTGTTGTGCTCAAATTCTTTGGATGAAGCAACAACTCTCGGATTATGGTCTTAGTATTGATCATATCCCTCTTCGATGTGATAATACTAGCGCTATAAGCTTGATGAAGAACCCTGTTCTTCATTCAAGGACGAAACAAATTGAAATTAGGCATCATTTCATTAGAGATCACGTTCTCAAAGGTGATGTCGAAATTGAGTTTGTAGAAACAAAATATCAGTTGGCCGACATCTTCACAAAACCTTTAGAGAAAGAGTCATTTTTCCTCATTCCTAGTGAACTCGGAATACTTGACTCCACGATGATCTAAATACGTGCATTTGTGAAATATTCCGTGTTGAACTATTACTAACTTGAGCGTCGGAGTCGCCTAACTCCTTTTTGCAGGTATGGCCACAAAGTCAGGGGGATCATAGTCGAACCCCTTTGAGTCACATTGGACACTTTTTAGAACTTTAGTGGCAGATAAACGATTATCTTGGTAACATAATCGATTATCATATGTTTCTGATTTGCAGGAATTTAGTGCACACAATCAGATAATCGATTATCACAACAGAATAATCGATTATCCAGTGTTTCTGTTTTGCAGAAATTTGGTGCACAAAATCAGATAATCGATTATCCACAACAGATAATCGATTATTAATGGTACAAATTCAAATTTTCTGACCGTTTGTTGACCGTTTGAGGCCATTAAATTCAAGGTTTTAAATCACCGCCTGATCTTCAAACATTCTCACCTATAAATAAATGATCTCCCCTCATTATTTTCACATCCCAAGCATTTTCTCTCAAAATTTTCTTCATAAAATTCATAATTCTTTGCAAGTTCTTGTCTTGTTCTTAAAATGGCTGGTAAAAGCTCAAAAAGAGCACGCTCCGGAAAAAACGTTGCCTCATCTTCCGTTCCTCCTCCTCCGTCTGTCCATAACTACAAGGACGGATCATTCTTATGGTTCGAAAATGAGATCGACCTCGCTCGCTATTTAGAAAAGTTTGAGAATCGTGAAATTCTTCCTCCCCGATTCTCAACTGCTCGTTACTTTGGCAATTCCATTCCTTTGTTAACAAGAAATATACTAATTCAAAGCCAACTTCTTGAATTTATCTACCTCCAAACCTCATATATTTACCCACATCTCATCCGCTCCTTCTATTCAAATTTAAAGAAGGATGACGATGGTGAACTCATCTCATATGTAAATGGAGTTCACATTCCTTTAAGTGAGGAAAATATGCACATACTCACCAAGTTACCACGCAATGGTGACGATATTATTCACTACGCCGGGGACGAAGGAGCCCTTTTCGATGAGCAAATCCTTTTCCAACAAATTGGAATTGGAGAATTCATTCCAAGTGCGGAGCATCGTCGTCCAACCATTACTCGGATGCTCCCGGAATATCGCCTTATTTTCTATCTCATAACCCGAATCCTTAAGCCAAGAAAATTCAACCATACCACCCTCTCGCATGAGGATGCTAAACTCATGCATGCCATAATCCACGCGCTCGCATCATTGGTGCAAGATGGTAATGACCCACATGTATGATGCAATCGGGAATGATAAGCCGCTCCCCTATGCCCTTATTGTGATGTCTCTCTTCGAGAACTTAAACATCGAAACAGACGTCGGGCCAAAGAAAAACCGTACTAAGCATTGGGAAATCCAAGAGACTTCCTTCCATGCTAGCGGTGATCAACCGGCTGCGCCTCCTCCACAAAGACGTAGCTCCCGTACCCCTTCGGCTGCCACCCTCCAATCAATTTCGGAGCAAATTGCAGCCTTATCTACCTCTATCACTCGGATTGACAGGAACGTCGCCCGCACGGAAAGGAACGTGCAGAAATTGGGTCATGAGCTTCATGGGTACTTTGATCACGTTTACTACCCCTATGCTCATGCCACCGACGACTTTCCGGGAGAATCAAGTGAAGTGCCAGAAACCGAGAAGGATGATAATGTCGAAGATGACGACAGTTCCTAATTTTGAATAATTTTTAGTCTATATATTTTTTGCTTCCATTATGTATTTTATGTTCTTTCCCTTAATCAATAAGATCTTCTTTTTGCTAATGTCAAAAGGGGGAAGAAAAGGGGCTATGCAAAATTCACATTTTTTTAAGAAAATGGGCTATAACATACTTTAAGAAAAGGGCTATGCACAAACATATTTGGCATAAATTGAGGGGGAACTCATTATAACTCATTATGTAGTTGGCACAATCACTTAAATTGTTTCAATCACCTATACATCTTGGTTTGCCATTATCATTCATTTAAAATCACCTATGCATATCCCCATCTCGGTTTGCCATTATCAAAAAGGGGGAAATTGTTGGAACACACTCTCAAAGACATTAAACTAAAGTTGTGTTTATTTTTGTAGGTTTTGATAAATGACAAACCGACGTGGATGCAAAATTTTCTAATGCCAAATTGTCGTGAGTTATTGTTGAAACACACTTTCATTATCGTTAAACTAAAGTCGTGTTCGCTCTTGTAGGTCTTGATGAATGACAAACCGAACGTGAAAGCAAAGTTAACAAAATACCAAGTCATATCATTGAAAAAGCAACGCAAGAGTGACTAACGGATCAAAGTAGAAGTCCAAGTACAAAAGAAACAAGTGCAAGATCAAGAAAAGTAATGAAGACATAAATGAGTCGTTTTACATTGTGATCTTGATCCGACAATAGATTCAAGTCTTGGCTTCTCTCTAAAATCATTTTTATCAAATCATGCATACCATAAACATTTTTGATAAACTTAACACAAAATGATTCTTAACGTTTTTATTTTAGCCAAAATGGTTTTTGACATTGGTTTCCACTTCTGGACATAATTTAAACATATTCCAAATCATTATTTTCATAAAAATCACACTTGATTTATGGTCATCAACTAAACACTTGGAAAATGTTTTTATAATTGATTATATTGAAAATAATCGATTATCCATTCAAGATAATCGATTATTCTGTATTTCCAGCAAAAACTGAAATTACAGAAGGTCAAGATAATCGATTATCAATAGGTGATAATCGATTATCTTCATGTTCCAGCTAAAACTGAAAATTACAGAGAGGTTGAATGATCGATTATTCTCTGAGGAATAATCGATTATCCTTTAAATAATTGATTATCTTATAGTGAATAATCGATTAGGCAAGTTGCCGTTGCCATCCAAGGACTAGTTTTTTTAACGTTTAAAATGAGATAATCGATTATGCACCTAAGATAATCGATTATTCTGTCCAGAATTCAAAAATATTGTTTAATTATTGAGCAACGGCTACTTGATTTTTGAGGGCTATAAATACACCCCAAAACCTCTCATTTCTAACAACAACTGAACACAAATCTGCAATAAGCTCATATACTTTCATTACATTCATTTCATTTATATTTCATAGCTTTTGAGAGCCAAAATCTTGAAGAAGTTGTTGTGTTCTTGAGCGTATTAAGTTTACTCATATCTACTCTAAAAGAGAGTCTTGTTTCTGAGTGCTAAGTGTTTGCATACATTTGAAGGGAAGTTTAATCCCCTGTTGTTGTAAGAAGGAAAGTTTTATTCCTTCGATTGAAGTCTTGGAGTGCGGTATCTTCGAGCAAACGTTGTTGAGGCTTGTGTGACTCAAGTTCTCAGGTTGTATCGGTTTGTTGAGCACCCGTAAGCTTAACAGAGTTAGTTGAAACTCGAGAGAGTCTCTCGAGAGACTGGACGTAACCACACGTTGTGGCGAACCAGTATAAATTTGGTGTGCTCCCTCCTTACTCTTATTTCCGCATTTACCTTGATTTTTATTCCTGCGATTTTTTATTAAACGCTATTCACCCCCCCCCCCCCTCTAGCGTTGAGCATATATATATATATATATATATATATATATATATATATATAAATGAAAACTCTACTGTTTCAAGTTTAACATTAATGAATATTTCAAAAGCTAATATATTTGGTTCCAACTTAAATACAAAAGAATCCTAGAGGCTGAAATATAAACGTTGCTATTTCTTTCCCGTCTGGGAAAGTAATAATTTGTTGAAAGTTCTTATTGGTCGACAATTAGAAACTTTGTTTACATCCCCTCTTTTAAACATAATCCGTTTGTTCTATAAAGTTAAACTCACGAAAAGTATTGCAATAGGTGTGAAGTTCTTGGCTACCCTTAGTATTTGCTAAAACAAATAAGAAAGAATGGGTGAAATGTAATTTATGAGATAATGACTTTCACATAAATGAAAATCCCCAATATACCTTCGAATTGCAATAGAATTGATCTGACCATAAGAAATTACTTCAATTTTACTGCAAAGGTTCCAATAAAAATAGTACTACCAAAAGTCAGAATTAGAAGTGCAGGATATACTTGCTGCAAATAGAAAACAATATGGAGTGCACATAACAGGCCAAAAAAAAAGGATCCATAAGAATAAACAACAAAAAATAGTACACTGACAACAATGAGCAATAAGCATCGGAAAAAAGGAGATCAAACAATAATTAATAGATACACTCCTAGTCAATATAATAAAAGGTACGTATTACGTGTATTAGCAGTAGGATTATTATTGTTTGATGGATCATATGATCGGCTTGCTTGATTAGAAGTACCTGTAATTGTGGTTTGTCTAGAGACACGTCCGCCCGGTGCCATTGATTTGTAGAATTCTACCAAAAATACTATATGATTTTAGTATATTCATTAGATGTAAAATCTATTAGTATAACAAACCAAAAGTTAGAAATAACTAAAGAACAACTCAAAAAAAAACATAAATCATCAATCTGGAAAGCCTGATGCACATCATTTCCTAATAAGAGTTTACTGTCTTCTTCTCCTAAAATTTATTGAACTATTGGAGCATCACTAGCCGAGTTAAGCAATTAGTACAACATACCAAAGATCTATTTATGCAAAAAAATTTCTAATTTGAAGGCACATAAACTATGGTTTCAAAAAGATATACCGTATAAATGGAAGTTTTTCAACTATTTTAACAGATGCCTTCTAATTATCATTAGTGTACTGAAATCATGTTGTTCTGCATCATTGTTAGCGAGTTCATATAGTCAGTGTCTAGTCCATATGGAACAACACTAAGACACATGATTGTTTGATAGAGTAATTGCATGTGGTTTCACGTTGATGTATCTATCCAGAATTCTGGCACTATATTGATGGTGTAGAAGAAGCTGATTCTTTCAACATGAATGCAAATAAGTGGTTCCTGACAAACTTTGGCTATTCAGCTCTCTGGGTCAAGGTACAGTGCTATCTTCTGCTGTTCAAAAACTAATACCAAATATCTTATAACTTATAGCAGGGATTTTAGTGAGGGAACTGGACAAATACTATAGAAAATATAATTAGAACCAATCAAGAGATTGAGATCCAAAACACTACAATGGACCAGTTAGGAAAAGACAAGTAACATGATACTTTGGCATGCACCTAGCAGGCAATATCGATTATATTTGGGCCTACATATCAACTCAAAAATGCAGATGGACACAGCAGGAAGACAGTCACATAAGAAATGTATAAAGAATCACTAGTAGAAATGAAGGAAGAGTAGAGAGGAGAGGACAGTTACGGACAGCAATACTGAAGCAGGTGGATCATGGGTTCAATTGCAGATGGTATGCAACAAGATGGAAACAACCAAAGGCACTACAACATCAAGGAAAGGATAGCATTATCAGCAACACAATAACAGTGATATATGTGCAGGTTCACAAGGCGTACGATGGCAATCAACGGCTAATCTCTATGCAACATTGGACACACTATGTGTTACCAAAGTTGAGCTCATTGCTTAACTTTGGTAATAGGAGTAATGTACTAATCAAATTCTACGACTTTCATAGCATAAGACCTCGTGACAATGTATTTCGTTTTTTTAGTGTTTATATAAATAAAAACTAGCCGGATTGCTTAAAAAAATACATGCAGCAGAATTAAAAGAAGCTTTGACAAAGATTGAGTGTCACGGCCCAAAATCTCGGTCGTGATAGCGCCCGGCCACAAGGCTAGGCAAGCCCGACCAACCCAGCCACGAATGGCATTCCAGCCCAAGAGGAAGAAATTTCAAGATCAAATAGCAAGATTTAATATCAAACTCCCAGCCAGGGATAATTTATAACAAGTAAAACACAAATGAACAATAATCCTCCCAAAACCGAGGAGTCACGAGTACAAAGCCTCTAATGAGACCAATACACTCACTGATAGGAACTACAACGTCTGTCAAAGCAATAAGGGAAATAAACTGATAAATACATAGTAACCAGGTTCTGCAGACACTAACAGCTACCTCAATACTCTGGTACGTCTGAAATAGACAGCAGCAGCAACTCTACGCCTCTAGAGCACCTGAATCTGCACATAAGGTGCAAAGAGTATGGGGTGAGTCTACCAACTCAGCGAGTAATAAGCTTGTATAAAGACCCTCTCCCGATCTGTTGGGACCATCCAAATAGCATGTCTGGCCAACTGAGTAAACCTCAACCCGTAATGTGTCACTGATATCTCCCCCTGAACTAGCCAGTCAAACTGGCAGCGCAGCTCCTCTCAACAGGACTGTGGCACATACTTCTCTAAAAAGAGAGTGGAAAACTGCTTCCGGGTAACGGGTGCTGCTCCTGCGGGCCTACACCGCTCAAACTCCTCCCACCATGTGAATGCTGCTCCTGAGAACTGAAAAATGGTGAAACATACCCCACTAGACTCCAGAACCTCTGCGGTACGAAGCATCCTCTAACACTTATCCAAAAATCCCTGGGCGTCCTTGCCCTTAGTACCAAAATGTCAGGGGCTGAAGTCTGCCAAACCTCTCTAACCGACGCTGCTTGTCGTCAGGCATCACTGGTGCAACTTCGTGAGCGGGGGATACCTCTGGTGTCTGAAGTCCCTGAACAACCTGCTCTGGTGTGCAAGCTGCGGGGGTCTGATGACCACCCCCAGTCTGATATGTCGTTGCGGAAGCTGTAGCTGAAACAGCCTGGGCCTAACCAGTACAGACTAATAAAATCTTGGCCAATGCCTCATGAAGGCCAGGAATAACAATAGGCATTGCCGGTGCCTAAGCGGGTGCTGCTGGAGCCTAAACAACTGGGGACTGATCCTGAATAGGAGCAACAAGTGGGTCAACTGGAATAGTCCCTATTGCTCTACCACGTCCACGTCAACGGCATCTAGCTCGCGGTAATGGGGGTCATCCGCCACGTCCGGTAGCACTGGTTCTCGCAATCTACGAGAGAATAGAATATAGAAGTTTAGTTCTCGGTACAATAAAATCGCACGAAAAGCGTTCAAAAATATGAAGTGTCTCCTAAGGGTTTTGCAGCCTCCCGAGGATAGATACGGAACGTCTACTTACTGATCCGCGAGACTCTACTAAACCGTCTCATAACTCGTGAGACCTAGTAAACCTGGCTCTGATACCAACTTGTCACGACCCAAAATCCCGATCGTGATGGCGCCCGACCGCAAGGCTAGGCAAGCCCGACCAATCCATCCACGAATGGCATTCTAGCACAAGGGGAAGAAATTTCAATATCAAACAACAAGATTTAATATCAAAACTCCCAGCAAGGGATAATCTATAACAAGTAAAACACAACTGAAAAATAATCCTCCCAAAACCGAGGAGTCACGAGTACAGAGCCTCTAATGAGTACCAATACACTGACTGAAAGGAACAACAACATCTGAAAAAGCAATAACGGAAATAAACTGATAAATACAGAGTAAACAGGTTCTGCGGACGCTGGAAGCTACCTCAATACTCTGGTACATCTGAAATAGACAGCAGCAGCAACTCTACGCCTCTGGAGCACTTGAATCTGCACACAAGGTGCATGGAGTATGGGGTGAGTCTACCAACTCAGCGAGTAATAAGCATGTATAAAAACCCGGAGATAAGAAATCTCTAAATAGCATAGAATAAAGCTATCTAGCAGTTCTATGCAGTACAAACCTTAGAGATGTGCATATAAAGTAACAGTAAATGAATGCATGAGATGCAATGCAATGCATGACCACTACGGAACGTGCAGTCCGATCCATTTGGGTACCCGCGCTCACTGTGGGGGTTCAGACTCCTAAAGGACTCCTATAGCCCAAGCACAATATCATAGTAACATACGCTGCTGCGCGCAGCCCAATCCACTATCAGTCCATCTATATGCATGCAAGCCTCACAGGAAATATATCTTACCATTTTTAGTTCCATTTATCAGAAAATATAGAATTAGGTGCCAAACTTAGATAATAGCCAAATCATGTTTAAACACTGTTCTTGTGCAGGACTGATGTCATGAAAACATGCTAAAATTCAAAGAAACAGTGATGTCGATCCTCACGGGATCCAAATAACCGGCACGCAGCCCAACTGTGTTCCTAACCATCCAAGTAGGAGGTTTACCGGCTCATTTGTAGCCAACAATCACAGTATAATACCACTCGGTCAGACTAAGCCATAGTCCCCAATCATAATCGACCCCGCACTCACAGTAGAGTACGTGTCTCGCCTCAATATAGCGTCACAATGTGATATACCGGGGTTTCAAACCCTCGGGTCATCGTCTACACCCATTACTCACCTCAAGCCGGCCGCAAACTAGCTCCCAATGCCTTTCCCTCGCTAATAAATCTCCTCGGATTCCAAATCTAATCAACATCAATAGGAATACGTCAAAATAGGCTAATGAAACATAACCCATTCGAAATAACTCAAAATACACCCTAAAACATGAAGTTGGCAAAACCAGAGCCCCAGACCCACTTCTCGAAAAATTATGAAATTCACATTTTCAGAATCCTAGTCTCGCCACGAGTCCATACATATAAAATTCATCAAAATCAGAGTCCAATTGCTCCTCCAAATCCCCAAATTTACATTCAAGCCCTAGTTCTTTAACTTTTACACCCAATTTCAGAGAATTAATGGTTGACTCTTCGATAAAATGACGTATTAAGGCCACGAGACATACCTCCAATCACTTCCCGTTGAAATTCCCTTCAAAATCCATCAATGAACTCTCAAGGTATTGTAAAACTAGAGGAAATAATATAAAGCTTGCGGATGAAAAAACCCTTAAAACTTAACTGTCCAGGTGAATTTTCCTCTATGCGATCGCGAACTTCCTCCTGCGATCGCATAGAACAACTTCTCAGGCCTCCCCCAATGGCTTATGTAAACGTGACCTCAACCTTGCAATCGCACGGCTTCACCCGCTAAACCTACGCGAGCGCAAACAAGCCTCTGCAAACGCAGAGCACTACTCCCTCAACTTACGCGATCGCACCCACGAACACGCGATCGCATTGAACAACCTGAGGACCCCCATCAGGCCTTCTACGCGATCGCGGAGCCAAACCTGCAATCGCATAGAACAAATGTCTGCAATTGATTAACCTTCAAAATCTACAACTTTTCCCAATTTCAAATCCTTCCGTCAACCATCCGAAATCACCCCGAGGCCACCGGGATCTCAACCAAAAGTACCAACACGACTTAATACCTCATTCAAACTTGCTCGGACCATAAAAACACCAACATTAACATCAAGAATCTTCAAATTCCTCAAATTCAAGCCTAAGTCAAACTAGAACTTTTCCAAATTCGCATTCGATCCAAAACCCGATCTAAACACTTACGAATGATCTGAAAATTTTCAGACATATTTAAAATCACCTAACATAGCTACTGCAACTCTCAGAATTGCATTTCGACCCCATGATCAAAATCCCCACCTATCAACTGGAATTTGCCAAAATTCGAACTTAGCCAATTCAAGTCTAATTCTACACCGGACCTCCAAATTAAATTCCGATTTTTCTCCCAAGTCATAAATCACCATCTGAAACTAGTCGAATCATCGAAAATCCATTCTGAGCCTTCTAACTCACAAGTCAACGCCCGGTTGACTTTTAAACTTAAGCTTTCCTTAATAAGACTATTGGTCTCAATTCTAACCAAATTCAATCCAACACATTTCAAACTCACCAAACACATATATCAACACACGGGAAAGCATAATACGAGGATAACGGGGCTGAAATATAAATGGCAACAGGTCGAGTCGTCACATTGAGCCTAGTGAAGAAATATTTACTGGTTTCAACAAAACACTTTGGTTCAGCTCATCTAAGTTTAAAGTGCCAGTAGCCTATCAAACAAATTCCTAAGGGCCATCAAGAAGCATGATTTCACTCAAACAGAAGCTTTAATAACATATTTCCACAATCCATCCACTCTTTTCTCAAAACCAGACAGGAAACTTCAATATATACACAAAATAGATGCCTACTCTAAAAATATTATTTCCCGTTCACTACACCATGCAAAACTATAAATATAAACAATAAACTAAAAACTAATATTATTTTTTTTTTGGATCCTCTAGACAAATGCCTAGGGTTGCTTTTTATTAATAATCAAAGACAAAATGAAATTTAAATTACAATATACATTTTCTGGTGGCCTTACGCTCTGAGATAAATAAACATTGGTAGTAACATAGAACCTATTGCCAATAAGAAGACTAATTAACAGAACCATATCGTGTAGCCATTTGTATTGTAGTAATGAAGCAGGTTTGTTGTTGTTAATTTGTTGGTGATGCGCTCTCATTATTTGTGCCATTTTATTCAAAAACACACAAGTAATGTAGTAATCCGAAATCATAATAGAACTTTGTAGCAGATGACTGATTGTACGTTCAGTTGTATTATGACTCCCCTAGTTTGTGATCAATCCTGACCAATGTTCCAAAGCAGATTCACAATTTGATCCCCACATATGTGATGCCCTTTCACGTGATTTGTCTTTTTTGTTTTCTATAGGCGACATTAGCATCCATGCATGTAAGCTTATCGATTCTCTTAGACTAATTTTAAATCCTTTCCATTGGAATGAATGCAAGGCATTAATACCACCAATAGAAAATTTATTTAAAAATACGCTTAGATTACCGATACTTTTCCAGCGATATCTCCAGTCCAATTTGTTGCTTCAAAAAATTACAAATAAAGAGAAATTACCGGGAAGGTCAATGTTTGATTCCCAATGGATCCGTCTCTTGTTGTTTTTTGTAATATTGCTATTTTTAAACCTCCTAATGTTGCATCATCATGAAAACTAATAGGTAGTACCACCCTTTCCATGTGCAACAACCAGTAGAGCTTAAAAAAAGGAATTTCACCTGCAAAAGAGTAACTATGTCAGATAAAATGTGCATTGATTCCACTTCCCCAAGTAGGCGTGCAACTGGAAAATCCATGACACGTGAATTGCAAATTCCATTTAGTAGTCTAGTGTGCGAGTATTTGCTTCCAAGAATGACTTTGACTGCATGAAGTTTAGTGTTACATGTGTGTATTAAAATATTCAATGCTTCATCAAAATCTGTGTTGTTTGCTTGAATTCCCAATACAATTGTTGCTCCTCATTGGTTGCAAAGTTGTGGTTGAACATTGTGCTCAGCTGTGACGATTAACTGCACGTCAATCCTGTTAGTATTTATGTCGTTCACTAGAGGGGGGGTGAATAGTAAGGCACGAGAATATTGAAATATTGCGGAATTTAAAATTGCAGGAATAAGTAAATACGGTAATTGAAATAATCAATAAAGAACACACCGTATTTTATCCTGGTTCACCACAACCCGTGGCTAGTCCAGCCCCCGAGAGACTCTCTCGAGATTCCACTATCTTCATCAAGCTTACGGGTGCTTAACAAACCGTTACAGTTGTTTAAGGATACCACACCTTAAGACTTCACTTGCTTGAGGATACCTCACCCCAAGACTTCAACCACTAAGACTTTGGGTACTTAGCAAACCCGACAAATGAGAAGATATGTTCTTCTCAAACAACTCTCTTTTACAACAAATACTCTCTCAATAGAGTGGATAAAGAGAAACAAAATAAGCTCTATGAACAACACAAAGTTGTCTATCAAATGGCTCAACAAAAGCTCTAAAATGATGCTTGAAAATGATCAATATGTATATCAATATATGCAGTAGTTATGTGTTTAAAATCAGCTCAAAAGACCTCTTTTTATAGGTGAAAAAGTAGTGCTGACCGTTGCTTAATTGAAAAATCAAATCCCTGATTCTGTGCTCAAACAATCGATTGTTTGGAGGTGACAATCGATTGTCTGACCTACGTTCAAAAAAGATTCCTGATTTTAGGCTAAACAATCGATTGTCAAAACCTGAATAATCGATTGTCTTCAACGTTCAAAAATCAATTTAGGATTGTGGGAACGGTCAAAATATAATCGATTGTATGAAGGGACAATCGATTGTTGATAATCGATTGTGGACAAAGACAATCGATTGTTTTGATATTTAAAAACCGGTTGCAGTCTCAAAATAATCGATTGTCAAAGCAGACAATCGATTGTCAACAATCGATTGTTAAAGTATACAATCGATTATGTTGTTCCAGTGTTCAAAACGGGCAACGGTCGATTATATAAACTTGATATACACTTGATATACACTGTGTATATCAGAGTATACCAGAATTTAAAACTTACTTCAAAACCCATTTTGGTTGAAATGAAAACGTTAAAATCATTTTTTTTGAAGTATATATTAAAAATATTTATGACATATATAATTTAATAAAGTGATTTTATGCATGTTTATGATGACCTAATGTTGAGCCAAAGGATAAGATAACTTAAACGTTGTCCTTACATTGGTTCTACCAAACGACCTACGTCTTGAGTCTTCGGTCTTGAACTTCTTTAGCTTGTTCATGCAATTCCGTCATCAGTATGCTTCTCGCCATTTGATTATACACTTGACTTCATTTTTTTGTCATTCATCAAAACCTATACCTGAAAATCATCCTCATACAACCAAAGCGCACATATCAAAGGTATACATGATTTCCAACAATTTCCCCCTTTTTGATAATGACAAACAACGGAAGATATGCATATTGAATTCCCCCTAAATTCATGCTATATCTCAACATACAATTTATGCAAACAATTCATAGAAATCAATTCAATATAATTCCCCCTTAATTGAATATTCCCCCTCAATTAAGGCATGCATATCGCCCATATTCTTCCCCCTTTTGGCATTAGCAAAAAGACTATACCAAAAAAAATTTAAACCATTGACGATACCAATCGTTATAAACAAGATCATATCAATGTTAGTAAATGGCATACTAATGATAACTGTCATTTTTCTCAACAATATCAATTGTTATTTTAAACTAAGAATGTTCATCAAAACATGAATCAATCAATTATTATAAACCAAATTGATACTAATTGTTATTCAAAAAGAACTGATTAAAGCATGTGTCAACCAAATCTGATATAGATTATTTGCACATATCAACTCATTGTGTTTTTATTCAAAATACGATAACTAACCGACGTTCCCCCTTAATGCATTAAGGTTTCGTGCTTGGTGCATCCACTACAATTTTGTAGTCTTCAAGCACACCTGCAAAAGTACCTAAAAAAAAACGGGTGCAATGTGTCCTACCCGATTACAATAATGACATATAACATTGGATTGTGCATATGTCTAGGTTGAGCCAAATGCATTCTAGGTGATCTAAAGTCATTTCTAGACGCGTTGAAATTCCTAGAGTCATCTCTAGGTGGTCTAGAATAATTATTCCTAGACTCATTAGCAAAAATCCTAGAATCATTTCTAGGTTGCGCAACTCCATTTCTATCATGATTCTTATTCATTTTACGCCTATAGTTATTCCTAGGCTTTTTCTTCTTTGTTTCAGCTTTAGGAATATCAACACTACGTGTTTCTAGTGCTTTCCTAAGTTCTGTGTTCTCTAGTTTTAAAGAACTACAAGAAGAACAATTTGAACATGTATCAATAGAAGAAGCTTCATTCAATTCCTTGATTTTATTTTTAAAAACAGCAATGTCATTTTCCAAAAATTTGTTTTCTTTTTCTAAAACTTCAATTTTGTTTTTTAGAACACCATTTTCATTAGTCAATTTTTCAAAATCTATTTCTTTCAAAGAAGAGGATTTTTCAAAATCTTTTTCTTGTAAAGAAAGTGTTTTCTGAAAATCTGTTTGCAAAGAAAGTGATTTCTGCAAAGAAAGTGTTTTCTTCAATTCTTTTATCAATTTGGAAGCATTGACAAATTCACCATACAATTCATCATAGGCATTTTGTAAATCTTCAAATGAGTGAGAGTTAGATGTACTTACCTCTTCTTCTCCGTTTGCCATGAGACACAGTGCGCCGGCTTCATTGCCCGACCTGTCTGAGTCCCGTGATACGCGCCTATGGTGTTTCCTCTTTTTCTTGTCCTTCTTCAAAGACTTACAAAACTTTTCAAGTATATCAATGGAAGTATTTTCATCATCCCTTTCCGAATCACTTACCTCTTCTCTTTTAGAGGATGAGGCTTTGAAGGCAAAATTCGAATCACTTCTAAGATAAGGATTAAGAATTGTGCTATCATAAGTTTCGAGGTTACCTCTTAGTCCATCAATTGTGATATTCGTGTATTCCATCGACTCTTGGATGGCATTGGCTTTGGAACGCCATTCGGGAGTGAGACTCCGTAGGACTTATCGAACAAGATCTTTGTTCGTGTAAACTTTCCCGAGAGCATGGAGATCGTTGACGATTCTTAAAAATCGTTCAAACATAACACCAATAGGTTCCTTCTCCATTTTAAAAGTTTCATACTTATGAGTTAGAAAATCAATTTTGGATTCTCGGACTTGAGGCGTACCTTCATAAATGATCTCGAGTTTGTCCCACATCTCCTTGGCGGTTGTACAGCAAGAGATTTTCCGATAGTCATTCGGATTCACCGCACAATATAATACATGGATGGCCCTTGCATTATTTTCAACTATCTTCATGTCCTTGGCATCATATTCATCTTCCTTCTTTGGAACCGTGATTTCTCCAACTTTCTTTGTCGGCATTGGTTCACCGTTTTTGATGATTTGCCACAAACGAAAATTGTTTGCTTTGAGGAAGATACTCATCCCCCCTTTCCAATATGTATAGTTTGTTCCGTCAAATAGTGGAACGCAAGTGGTGGATTGTCCTTCATTCATCATTCCTGCTTTAAATATTCTATACACAAAAATATATATAGCTCTCAGCCGGTTAAGGCTTTCAGAGAGTTAGGCTCTGATACCAATTGTTAGTATTTATGCCGTTCACTAGAGGGGGGGTGAATAGTGAGGCACGAGAATATTGAAATATTGCGGAATTTAAAATTGCAGGAATAAGTAAATACGGTAATTGAAATAATCAAGAAAGAACACACCGTATTTTATCCTGGTTCACCACAACCCGTGGCTAGTCCAGTCCCCGAGAGACTCTCTCGAGATTCCACTATCTTCGTCAAGCTTACGGGTGCTTAACAAACCGTTACAGTTGCTAAGAATACCACACCTTAAGACTTCACTTGCTTGAGGATACCTCACCCCAAGACTTCAACCACTAAGACTTTGGGTACTTAGCAAACCCGACAAATGAGAAGATATGTTCTTCTCAAACAACTCTCTTTTACAACAAATACTCTCTCAATAGAGTGGATAAAGAGAAACAAAATAAGCTCTATGAACAACACAAAGTTGTCTATCAAATGGCTCAACAAAATCTCTAAAATGATGCTTGAAAATGATCAATATGTATATCAATATATGCAGTAGTTGTGTGTTTAAAATCAGCTCAAAAGACCTCTTTTTATAGGTGAAAAAGTAGTGCTGACCGTTGCTTAATTGACAAATCAAATCCCTGATTCTGTGCTCAAACAATCGATTGTTTGGAGGTGACAATCGATTGTCTGACCTACGTTCAAAAAAGATTCCTGATTTTAGGCTAAACAATCGATTGTTAAACCTGAATAATCGATTGTCTTCAACGTTCAAAAATAAATTTAGGATTGTGGGAACGGTCAAAATATAATCGATTGTATGAAGGGACAATCGATTGTTGATAATCGATTGTGGACAAAGACAATCGATTGTTTTGATATTTAAAAACCGGTTGCACTGTCTCAAAATAATCGATTGTCAAAGCAGACAATCGATTGTCAACAATCGATTGTTAAAGTATACAATCGATTATGTTGTTCCAGTGTTCAAAACTTTGGCAACGGTCGATTATATACACTTGATATACACTATGTATACCAGAGTATACCGGAATTGAAAACTTACTTCAAAACCCATTTTGGTTGAAATGAAAACGTTAAAATCATTTTGTTTGAAGTATATATTAAAAATATTTATGATATATATAATTTAATAAAGTTATTTTATGCATGTTTATGATGACCTAATGTTGAGCCAAAGGATAAGATAACTTAAACGTTGTCCTTACATTGGTTCTACCAAACGACCTACGTCTTGGGTCTTCGATCTTGAACTTCTTTAGCTTGTTCATGCAATTCCGTCATCAGTATGCTACTCGCCATTTGATTATACACTTGACTTCATTTTTTTGTCATTCATCAAAACCTATACCTGAAAATCATGCTCATACAACCAAAGCGCACATATCAAAGGTATACATGATTTCCAACAAATCCATGCCTATGCGTCTTCCAACCAGTTTTGTATGTGAATACATTATTGCCGGGCACAAGCACATTGTCCTAAAGCATGTGCAATTTAATGTATTGGAACATTGTGACAGTAAGTTGAAAGTTTGAATTCCAAGAGGCATGGTAGCACTACAGATTCCTACGTAAACTATATTTTTAGCTGACCTAAAGAGCATGCGTGCATTAAAAAATGTTGGTGTCCCAATGTAATTGTTGATCTGCAGCAGTTGTTGTATTTGTTTAATGTATTTTTGATCCGTCCATCTAGAAATGTAGTGATGTATTGCATTAACTGGTGGGCAAATATCACAGTAGCAGTATTCTGTAAAGATTCGTGCGAATATATTACAGATTGAACAGCAGCGTGCTTCTTGCTTGGGATTCCATCCAAACACACGCATGAACTGCCAAGAGTTGTGTCCATCTCTCGAATTGTGTTCCTACATCTAATGAATGTGTTTAGCATTAATGTGATTATGTTGCATAACCAAAATCAAGCACAACATGTTAAACAAAAGGTGTACATTTCTACTTGAACTCGCAGATGTCCCTTTGTCGCTTAATATCATTTTAATGTCTGTACAGTATATTCCAAATCTTAACCTCCATGTTTCTTCTATTCTTTTGTATACCCTTGATAAAGTAACAATGTTTCCTTGTTTATTGACGCTTCAATGGTTTGTACCACTATCCAGCTGCAAGTTACTTCCAGTGGAATGAATGCATTGCCTTAATACCACCACTTGAAATTTTGTGAAAACAAAGAATAGCAGTACAAATCTTTTACCTGCAAAAAGGAGAGAAAAGTTAGCGAAGAGGTTATATCCATGTTGCCCTTAGTGCCTTCTCTTTCCTTCCCTAATTTCTTGCAATTCTTATTCTCAGTTTTGTACATTGTAGCTTATCATCATTTACAATCCTCATGCTCAAGACATCAAGTTCGGAAAAATGAAAACACTCGATGTTACCACAGTCTAGAGCGTGATTTGCAGGGTGATCTGCTAGATTGTTTCCCTCTCTGAAAATGTGAGATACCTTGAAGTTACACCCCGTTTTGAGTATATTGATTTCCTCCACCGAATCCACAATATTCCAGGGTGGCTTCCATTGTCCATCTATGATCTTTTGAAGCATCATTGAATTATCTGAAGCCAAACATTGTTGAGGTTCATTGTTTTGCACATTCTCATTGCCTCTACTATTGTTGTTGCCTCAGGTTCGTTGTTAGAACCCTCCTTAATTTCTCTTCCTTCTACATATATCAAATCACCTATCTCACCTCTTAAACAAAAACCAACTGAACTCCTCCCTGCGTTCCCTCTGCATGTTCCATCAGTATTCACTTTGATCCATCCTCTTGGAGGAAATTCCCATAGTACTTTCTCATTCTTCAGTCTAGGTGTGTATTGCTCCATCATTGTCAGGAAGTCGAGCCATTTGTGAGGCACATGTAGTCCTGGTTTTTTCAGCTGGACTACAGCTTGCTGCGAAGATGAAACCTAGTAAATAACTCTTGTTACTGACACTGCTTCTCCATATTTCAAACTGTTTCTTCTCTTCCATAACTCCCATACAATGCATGCAGGTAAAGCTTGCAATACTGGCTTCAATCTATGTACAGGTGCTTTCGTCCAGCACTTTGTAATTGCTTGTTGTAAAGACAACCCTTCTAATGCAATTCCTACTCTCCTCAGGAAGTAACTCCAAACACTCCTAGCTGCATTGGATGTGAAGAACAAATGTACTAAAGACTCCTCCTTGGGATCTGCACAACACCAACAATTAGATGCCATGGAGTATCTTATTCTACGAAAGAAATCATCAAATGGCAGTTTGGCTTTCCACACCTTCCATAGGAAGAAAAATATCTTGAATGGTAAGCCTTTGACCCATACCATCATGTAAGCTAGCCTTGGAATTTCTCTTCTTCGCAAGTAATCCCATGCAGATTTCACTGAAAAATGTCCCTTGCTTCAAGCATCCAGAATGGTATATCTAACTCTGCACATTCTTTTGGTGGTCTAATATTCTGCACAATGTGGTTTGCCCAATCTTCAGGTAGAGTTTGAAATAATTTTTCCAAGTTTCACATACCATTTTCAACCATACCATTGACATTGTGAATGTCTTCATCAACGACAAAATGTGCAAGTAGTTGGAAATATAAGGCTCCCATCTCGGTCCAATTGTCGAACCAGAATTGAGCCGATCACATTCTTAATTTCAAGTAGATTTGATGCTCAATCAAGTCCCTACATTCAAGCATTTTTCTCAAAACGTGGGATCCACCCTTCCACGGTACAATTAGGATTTAATTTCATGTAATACTTTTGACACATAAATGGACTCCATAAGCTGGGTTTTGTCCTGAAATTCCACCACAATTTGCAGAACAGTGCCTTGGATACATCATGAAGGTATCTGAAACATATACCCCTTCCTCATAAGGCATACACATGTTAGTCCATGATGACCAATGTCTTGAGCTTCCTCCCACATTTCTGCTCCACAAATATTTGGTAAAAATGCTATGTAATTTTTTGATCACATATCTTGGTGGATTAACTGCTGACAACATATGAACTAGGATACTCTGCAGGACATTTGCGATCAATACAGCCCTGCCTCCTACAGATAGGAGTTTGCCTTTCCATGACTGCACTTTGTCCATAACCTTTGCAATTAATCCTTGGTAATAATCACTCCTTCTTCTGGCATAAAAAATAGGACATCCAAGATAGGTCATAGGGAAACGTTGTTTTCTTATACCAGTAATCCTTTCCACCTTGTTAATAACCTCATTATTGGTTAAATGATGTAGATATATGGCTGATTTGGCTTTGTTCACCAGTTGACCAGATGCTGATTCATAAGCTTGCAGAACCTCCATCACTAGTCTCAGTGAAGTTGAATCAGATGAGCAGAAAATGATTGTATCATCCGCATATGCAAGATGGTTTATTTTTGGGCTCCATTTTGGTAGTCAAAATCCATGAAAATATAGGTTAGTATGCAGTGAGTTCAAACCTCGAGACAGTGCTTCTGCTGCTAGAATGAATAGGGTTGGTGATAGAGGATCTCCCTACTTAACTCCCCTAGATGATTTGAAAAAACCATTTGGCTGACCATTTATAAGAATAGAGTACCAATTATTCCTAATCAAATCAAATATCAAGTTAATAAAATCTTCAGTAAATCCCATCTTCCTTAGCATTTTAGTCAGGAATAGCCATGATAATCTATCATAAGCTTTTGTCATGTCTAGCTTAATCACAACGTTTGGGCCTGCTTTTGTTCTTAACCTGATATCCTTAATGATTTCTTGAGTTAGCAGTACATTCTCAACGATGTTTCTTCCCTTCACTAAACCTGCCTATTCCTATGAGATTATGCTTGGTAACAATTCAACAAACCTTTCATGAATGACCCGCGAGAAAATCTTGTTAACAAAGTTTCTAAGACTGATTGTTCTCATGTCTACAAAGGTATTCACTTGTTTTTTCTTTGGTAATAAAACCAGGTTTGTGTGCGTCACACTCTTGGGCAGATGTTGACCGCAGAAGAAAGAGTTGACCATGCCGACTACATCTTCTTTAATGATTTCCCAGCATGATTGGCAAAAGGCTCACGTGAAACCATCCGGTCTGCCTGCTGAGTCCCCATTCAGCCCCATGACTGCTCTCTTCACTTCCTCATTAGAAGGAAAAGCCATCAATCTATCATGTTGATCATTATCTACCATTGAAGGTACTAAATTTATAATATCAAAAGCATTCGGAAGTGTACTCTTAGTAAATAGATCCTTGTAGAATTTTACTGCTTCTTCTACTATTAAAAGATCTTCTTCAATCCAGTTACCAAGGCTATTCTGGATCCTTGATAATTTAAGTCTCTTCATTCTCCCATTAACTTGCGCATGGAAGAATTTAGTGTTTCTATCACCATCTTTTTTTCTTCTTTTTTTTGGCAATCCACTAGGCGAAGCTTAGGGATAGTTTTTTATTAATAGAAAAAAAGAAAATTACAACAATTAGGAGAAATACAAATAAGGGAGACGATATCGCCGGAGTTGTTACCCATATAACACAACCGGTCTAACCTTACTGTATTCATCCTATTGAGGCTTCAAAACCTCTTAACAATTACACCTGCATAAAAAACACCAAGAACTACTAATGTGATGATAATACACCGAGAACTACTAATGTGATGTGAACTATTTTTTCAATATGGCTTTAAAATTCACGCTTGTTCCTCGAACGATTAGGCTTTGTAACAGATGGTTGCAAGAGTTGTTTTTGCTTTGCAATTCTCATTGGGGGTCTCTGAATGTTAGCATCTTCATAAATCCTGCTATCTCCACTTGTACCTCTTTGACGATACTTCTTATTTGTTTTGCTATGCATTGGTGATAAATCTCCATTTCTTGACGCTTCTGCTCTACAATGCGATAAGATATCTTCTTCCTCCCCTTCTTTATATATATGTCTTCCTATCTCCTCTTTGAAAAAAATTTGATTCTGGAGATTGGTTGCTCAATTAGTTAAAACAATTTGTTGCTGTCCCTTCCCCATTGATATGGTTGTCTTAATTGGCATAATATTATTCTGGACAGCTATATTTGTTGTGCTTCGATTGGCAGCTGAAGTTTCACCTGGTTTTATAGTATTTCTTGGCAAAAATATTGGAGCATTATGGTTCAAATTGGTTTTTCTGAGTGCTTCTGTTTGCATATTACCAGTACACTTGCTTGTCGCAAACTTCCTTTAAGTTATGAACTGAACCTCACTGTCCTCTCCAGCAGTGACGTCCTCAAAATCTTGATCATCGTCTGAGGATGAAAAAGCAGCAAATCCTTCTCCCCAGCTCTCATCGTCGTCATAATCTCGTTGGTCTTTCCACAATTTGGATTTAATGACCATGTCCCTCGTGCTAACAACTAGTTGTTTGTTATTTCCAATGGAATTTGATGGTGGCGAAAATTGAACATTGGCCATCTGCCCATTCTGTCCAGTGAAGTTTCCTTTCTTATTGTTGACTTTTGAAAAAGCAGTAACTCTGTTTTGCGATGTTTGCAAAACTGGACTGTTATCAACACAGCATGTTCTGGTATTGGAGTCCGAGACCTCTACCTCTGTATCAATTGCTTGACTGACCTGCATTGTATTATTGTCGGTTGTATTCTACAGAGTATATTGTTGTTCATGTAGCATATGTTGTTGAATTTTTGTGTTGCCAGCTTCTATTGCACCAGATGGATTAGATTTTGTTACTCCATTTGAACCATAACATGCATGCTTTTTGTCTCCAAAAATATTCTTCTAATGCGAGATATTTAAGCATATCAGCTTGGACCAGACGTAATCTCTGTCGGTTTATCTGTGTAGGATTAACTTCAAATTGTCTTTCATGAACCAGGACCACTTCTTCAAGACTTGCAATTTTCTAAAATATTTCCTCATATGTAGCTCTGCTCCAGGTAGATAGTGCTTGTTTAATCTTCTTTAACTTGTAGATAAAAATGCAGAGAGGTTCAGCACGAAAATCAGCATTCCAATCCTCCTTCACTACATCATGTTTCATGCTTTGTCTAGAAGTTAAGAAATCTAAACGACTTCTTAATTGGGGGAGTTTTTATATCACATTTCAGCAGCATCGGGCAATGATCAAAACCAATTTTGGACGGGTGAGTTACCTCCAATCCAGGAAAGGTCTGTTGCAATTCTTCATTGCCTAAACATATATCCAATCTTTTGAATATATAGTCCTCCTCTGATCTTCCATTCCACCAAGTAAATATGCTTCCTTTAAATCCTAAATCTATCAAAGTGCAGGTGTTTATGCAGTGTCTAAAGTCATCTACTTCAAGGAGAGAAACTAGCAGGCCTCCATACTTCTCCTCCTCGTCCCATATCACATTAAATTCACCTCCAACCAGCCATGGACTGTCATATCTGATGCCATTGAATACAAAGAATCCCATAGATCAATTCTTTCAATGCGATCACATTTGGCGTAGACTAGCGTATAGATTAGCTCAGCATGAGTTTCAGTTTGCATCAATCTCAAAGCCAGTTGTTGAGTCATGTTATACAGAAAACTAACTGCAAAAATTTCATCAACAAAATCCCAAATCTAGTTTGACACATTCATCACAGCTTGTGCCAATACCACTCCATTTTGTGAGACTGCTGCATACGCTCAATGATTCCTATGAACTGAAAGTGATGTTTTCGATGCATTTTAATTAGCCTTTGAAATGCTTGCATTGTGTTTATTGACCTCACATCCATATAATGGCATCCATTAAATGTTTTTGGGTTTGGACAGTGTACTCTTTGTTTGTACTCCACTTACATGTACATTTGAAATCTCTTTTGACTGTTTCTTTTTTCCTTTTGTTGGAGATTTTATAGGTTCAATATGCCTTGGTGACAGATCCTCATGCTTGGCAACATTAAGAAAATTTTGTGCAGTGGATTCCTCATCCATGTTTGTACCTCTAAGTTCTGTGTGGGCAGGTGGTCATGTGTTTCTAATGGTTCTTTTGCTGTGACAACATCATATGGTTGATTGGTAAGGTCATCATTATTTTCCTGATTGGAAACTTCAACAGCTTTTTCTTCATGATCATTGGTGAATGACTGTGTATTGTTCGAAAGAATAACACTTCCTGCTACACCCTTCGGATTGCTTAATGTTACATCACTTCTTGCATAGAGCTGCACTGTGTTCTCTTGGATTTTGTCTAGAATTTTCTCCTGATTCATATCTGCATTTTCTACTTCTTTCAATACATAACTCACAGCATTATGCGAAGTCCCTCCTGGATCTATGATATTGATGTTTCCCTCTGTTGTCTTTTCTGATATTGTATTTGCGCATTCATTTATGCTTTGAATAGCGATTGCATTGACATTACCATGAACACTTTGGTCCTCATTTTCCCCTTCATTTCCTCCATTTTCATCATCACTATGCATTGTATCTGGAATCTGACCATCTTCTAAGACTTCCTCTGTTTGGTTGAGCCATAATTTCCCTGCTGCCCATTTTTCTTTTTCATTGGCCCTGAATTTGTCAAAATCTGCATCTTCAACAAATTCATTTTCATTGTTGTTTGTTAATTGTTGGTCATCTATGGTGTCCTGTAAAGGATTATCTTGACATAAGCTATGGGCCTGAACTGCATTATTTTTAAAGTTGCCTGAACCCATTGGGCAGTTGAGTAATTGTGAAGATGTTGTTCTTTCCCCAACTCTTGTTGTGCACAATCTGCTGGACTCCCTATTGTGTTCAAGTTTCCCTTTTTTGTAGGATAGAATGTAGGTTTGCATGGTTCAGTTACTTTGGTTGTGTGTTGTCTGGTTGTCTCCTGGAAGAGGTAGGAGAAGTTAACTTTTGTACCATTTGTTTTGTTCAAGAATAAAATTCCTGCTCCTGTAAAACATTTTCCACAACTGTTGTGCAATTATTTTGCTGAATATCATTGTTGCTTGTGATTTGTTGAATTGGAGATTCCTCTACAAATGCCAGATTGTTACCTATATTATCCTCATCATTTTCTTTTTCTAAAACTGCAAATTGGTTGGTAGTTTGGATTTATTTTTTGACATTGATATTATTACCATGAATTATTTCTTTACCTTGTGTAGCAGAAACTTCAGTTTGTTTTCCTTTGTTAAGTACCCGATTGTCGTGTACTTTCTTCCATTGAGGGCCTATATTACCAACAACCTTGCCGCTAGTAAGAGTAATATGGGAGCATCATGTTTTGCAGGCTTGTTATTGCGTTGTTGCACATTTTCAACACTTTCTTGGTGATGGACATTTTTCATTTCCCTTAACTCCGGATTAATTCTCCAACATTCAAAGTTGTCATGTCCTTGTAACTTGCATTCTTTGCAGTATTTTGGTAGGTAATCGTATTTAATCGACACCCACTCAGTCCTCACTTCCCCCGTTGGCACATTAACAATATCCATGCGCACTGTTTTAGGTAAATCGGTTAATAAATCAACTAAATCCTTAACACGTGCACAACTTGACCTTGTCTTGCTAATAGTAGCCAAATCAAGATGTATTGGCTTTCCCACAGCATAAGCCAATGAAAACTGACATTCTTTTGCGAAATAAGTTGGTAGCAAATTTGGAAAAGATATCCAAGCCATAACTTTAGGTGTTTCCTTATCAACTTTGAATTTAGTATCATATATCAAAGTTCTCAATTGGTATTCATTCCCAGCCCTGTCTTTTACATAATAAACATTTTTAGATGAGAAAGCCACAAAATCTTGCCATAATGTCAATCTTATCAATACATGTTTGTCACGAAGGTGTCCAATAGTACACTCGCCTTTGATTCCACATTGAATCGGGATAATTCGATGTAATTCATTAAGCTCAGGCCAACCATACGAAAATATGCACACGACAGCATAATGGAGATTTTCAATCTTGTTCATTCGATCTACCTCGCCTTTAGTGAAACGTACCATAGGTTGTCCTTGTAATAAAACTGGTCGGCGCATTGGAATAGGATCGACATTAAATTGTCCTTGAACCGAAGTGTTGATTGTGGCTGGTTTTAGGATATTTGAGTAATCTAACGGCTTGGTTATTGTTGTGGTGTTGTTAGGGATTGGCGATGGCGTTAGAGATGGCTGACCAACCATTGGAGATGACTGGTCGCCGGCCATGGAGGCCATGAACGTCGTCAAAATAATCTCAAACCTGCCTGAAACTGTTTGCTGATAAAGAAGCTACCAGTTCTTCAAAACAAAACATAGTTTTTGGACAGCAACTATACAGATGTTGAAGAACTGTTTGCAATAGTGATCATCGAGGATCTTAAAATCTAAATATCGTGAACCCTCCAATGAGAAAAAATCGTTACATGACACAGTTACTGCAGATTCGCAAGAATAGCAACAACGATCTGTTTGAAAATGAAATACGACGAATCAGTTCTTCAGTAGATGAAGATCTTGACAGTTTCTCATATGAAAACGTAGCTTTTTGAGGAACAGAAGTCGATCTTTTTGAGTCCAAGCTAGTTAATGAGTAGCAGAAATATTGTATACTAAAGAAGTGCTTAGGTATTCCAGATTATGCTTAAGACGACAATGCTACAGTAATCCGAAATTTTTGAAATTAAGATCTGGATCAAAAGGTTATAGGTAAGGATGTAAAACCAGTTGGGAATTGTTTATGAGTGGAATGGCATTCTTTTGGGATTAAACTTGAAATGAAAGCACACTAGATGAAGGATTTAAGCCCATTGAAAGTAGAATTCTCCAGCTTTCTCTCTCTAGTCTAGAGAGAAGGCAGAGCGTTTTTGCAATAACACATTGGTAACTAAAAACTAATATACACAGTAAATTAAAGAGTTTTTGTTTCAAAATCTTCTAACTAATTTATTCTCATCCAGATTGATCATATCAAACAAAATAAAAGCATATCAATGTCTATGACACAAATAATTAATGAATTAATAATGGGATATATGATTGTGGCAAATTACAATCTATTGAATATTGTTCAAACATAAAGTAAGTGAAATGATACATAACTGTTCAGAATTTTGCTTCACTTTGCTATGTATTTTTTCCAGTTATTTTTCTCATATATGTAGTGGTTATCCTAAAATTCGTTTGGAGCCAAAAATCCCAAAAACCAACACCAAAAGACAGTTTCTTCCTCCATAATTTGGTGGGTATGGACGAGGTTGAAGAGTTATGCCGAGGAAGGAAGTGGAGAAGTGCTTCACCCAAATTTTCTTCTCTAACCCTAACTTTATCTCTCTCCCACTAATTCTAAAATATCAGCCAACTTATGTACAAATAGTTTATACAGAAAAATTTATACGGGGTATGTTTTTGTTTGGTCGAATATACAGCCATTTTCTTCTAATACTACAAATATACAACCAACTTCCGTAAAAAAGAAGAAAAAAGAAACTTTACCTTGTGAAAATAATACTAAAATGAAACTTTATTTTAGTATATATCCCAATTTTGGATGACTTTATGTTATTAATATGTTATATCAAATATGTACATAAGACAATATTCAAAATATTTATCTCAAAAATTGATTTAACTCTCTTGGTATAAATTAAAATTTTAATCAAAGGCTTTCACGAGTGATTGAACCAAACACAAAAGGGATCAAATTGGATTAAAAAATCAACATTCTTTATTTGATTTGATTTTGATTTTTACTTTTAAGAACAATAAAATTGAATTATTTGGTTTTAAGCAAATTTTAATAGAAAGTTCGAACAGATTGATTATATAAATACCTATTTAGAAACTATTATATAAAATTTGACATTACAAATTGGTTTTTGCGCTCTTGGTTCGTAGCCTAATTTTTGCACTTATAGTATAGTTTATATTCTATTTTGGTTTGTACAATTTATTCCATGTTAAAAATAACTTTATAAATTTAATTGAGTCCTTAAATAATTCATCATTATTCAATAATTATCAAAATATCTTGAGAATTAACAACTTTTCTTAATAAGTAATTCAATATAATTGCTATAATATGTGTTTAAAAATGTATTTTACGTCTTTTATTAATAAACTAATAGAAAAAGCAAAACAATCTATAAAATCAAACCAATAATAAACCGATTTGGTTATGTTTGATCTAATATAACTATTGTACATGCTTAAAATCCACCAATTATGTCATATTTTTCTTTTAGTATGTGAATGTCATAATTACTTAATAACAATAAATTTAATTTTAAACTTCTCATTATACCATGGTGAAATGAATAGAAACATAAATTTATATGACCTTTTTAAACCCCAATTTAATAAGTCCTTCTTCCTTTTAAATTTCGTATACAGTAAAATATCGACACATTTCTATATTAAAAGGCTTTTCTGGAACTCGTCTGGGGATCCCCCCTTGGCGGGGCTCTATCAAAACACCCATACACTTACACGTGGGGCAAAGCTTCATGGGGCTTATGTCCCAAGCGCTCGATTGTGCATATTGAACATGCCATTTAGGGGTGTGCATTCGATTTATCGATTCGATTTTGATTCTTATCGATAATTACTAATCAATTATCGATTTGTACATATGCTTATCGTTATCGTTTCAATAAGATTTCTATTTTTTCGATTTCGATTTCTCGATTTTGGGGGCTTATCGATTAAACCAATAAGAAAATTTGTGGGATTTCACGGAAAGTATATCGCTATAAACGCGCCTAACTAATAAGGACAAAAAGAAGCTAAAATAAGACGGATACCTTTTATAACATAAAAATTGTGTCAACAAGCACATGCAACAAAACTAAAGTAAGGGATCAAATGTATACAACCAACACTCCAACAGTATAAAAAAACACAACAAAATATATCACAAAGGCTAATTCTGTTTTCCATTAATTTGAACTTCATTCTCTTGATCTTAAATATGATCATTTCTTAAATGTGGTATAAAAAATAATAGGGTAAGGGACTTAGGGTAAAGGAAAGGGTATAGATTAGGGAAAATGATATTGTATAGCCTTTTTCAAAATAGTAGTGGAATATATATAAATTCTGTATGTTATACTAATAATAATAAATAGGTAATTACTTATTTTACAAGTGTCTACAGTCTAGGGGTGTATATTCAATTTATCGATTCGATTTTGACCCTTATCGATAATTACTTATCGATTAATCGCTTTGTACATATGCTTATCGTTATTGTTTTAATAAGGTTCCAATTTTTTTGATTTAGATTTCGATAACAAATAATCGATTTGATTTATCAATATATTGATTCTAATGCACATCTCTAAAGCATTTAACGCTTAACGCTTAGGGCTCGTCCAATAACTCTTACGCAAATGATGTGTTGAGTTCCCTAATAAGACCTCATAATTCTATAACAAATGAATGATAAAAGCTCAACGCATTGGTAAAATTGAGAGTAACTCAAATAACAAGCCATAGTACTGCATATTATTTAATTGGACAACGTAATAGTGAATTTTTTATTTGAACATTTTGTAGAAAATAGATAGCCCAAATTTGTATCTTCATTCCATTGGAGTTCATTAGTGGTGGGCATAATTTGAAAAATCCCGAAATCTGATATTTTTATACATTATATTTTTAGTACATTATCCATATGCCAATAGTACTATATCTATACCCCATCATTAGATTTTAATATGCTTAATATTAACTTAAAGTAACTATGTGCATATATCGGGTAAAACTAATATCCCGAACCGATATATATTTATTGAATTGTCGGTATCGGGTTATTGGGTAAAATGTCTTCAACGATTTTGGGTTAATCTACTCTTGAGTTATCGGTTTGGGTCTCGATTTGCTCAATTTTATTAACAATTTAACCGACATCCCAATTACCCAATAACAATAATAATAACATCTACCTAGTATAATCCACCAAGTGGGGTCCGGGAGGGTAGGATGTATGCAACCTACCCGTCCAGGGTAGGGAGACTATTCCCGATTAACCCTCGGCTAAAGAAGATGAAGGACAGATAACCTAATAAATTTTATCAAAATTTTATTTTTACCCAATACTATGTTTGGACTTCTTAATTTTCAAGCTGTAATTGCTACTATTGGTGTTGTTTCTACTCTTTTGGATAAGTAGACTTGGTAAAATCTCTTAATTCTTGGTAGGAAAGTAGCTGTTATAATTATGGTCCTCTAATATTCCTAGTTCTCAGTATATTCTGTTGGTTGATCCCCCAATATCCACAAAACTTTTGTTCCCTCATTAGAACATAAGTGAAAGAATCAAGTTTATAAGATTAATAGTGTTGTACGTTATACTTTTTTTCTCTAAATTAAGTCATCTTATCGGGTAAACCGCAATGATCGACAACTGATAAATCGATACCTGATAACCACTATCTTATCGGTTCGATTATCATTTTTATAAACCAATAACCGATATATTGAGTTGATAACATTAATTCACAACCGTACTGAACTGCCTGATACACACCCCTCATAAGAATACTTTCTAGTTGGACATGATTTTATTATTGCTACTTATTATCGGCCATATTAACGTCTCTGTGCATTTGGTTGATAATGATTTCATTAATTGAATAATGTATTCGAATGATTACAGTGATGTAATGATCTGATATGCGTTTTAAGAATTAACGCCCCGTTCAGCAACCTAAGGTCCCGATCAACTTTATAATATGTATTATGACTTGGTTTGCCGTCAAGTTTGATTAAGAAAGATTCAAAATTAAAATTTAAAATAAATTCCCATTTTCGAGCTTAAATTAAAAGTTGACCGGAGTGTTAAATTTTCAGCAAATGACGTCGGAATGAAATTTTGATGATGTGAACAGCTTTGTATGGTGATTTTGCGCCTTAGGCGAGTGTCCGGATTTGGATTTGGAAGTCGGTAGGATAATCAGACGCATTTTGGCAAAGGTTGGAAAATATACGAGAATAATTGATTAATTTTTATTTTTCAAACGTTGATACCATAAACTTTAATTGGAGTTCCAATCTGTTTAGGTTTCGGATTACAATTTTTCTTTTATTTTCATAAAAAAAATTCTTTTGATCACTCTTTTTGTAAAATAAGGAATATTCATTGCAAGCCCTCAAACATCTCGCCTCGTCGATCCTTTTCAGAAAAAGAATTGACGCTGCAACGTAACGCTCGCCTGACGCTGCATCTCATTGCTCTTGGTCCTCCCCTTCGTCGCTATCAAACCACTCTGGTAAATTCTCCTCTTTTATTTATGTCGGTGCCATCTCCTCTCTATTTAATTCTTAATATCTAAATACTGAGTTTCGATTAATGAATTGATTTGTCATAAGAATGAATTGAAGTTTGATTTTTTGTATGTGGATAGATAGGTACCTATTTACTTAACTTGGCTCGGATTCAGAGGAAAACAATAAATTAGGAAGTCATATGTTGCACTAAATTTTAAGAAATCGATGTACAAGCAAATATCACTGGAATGAGGGGACTGCCTTCACTAAGAAAGGCATTAGAAGGGGAAGGGGTGTTAGAGAATAGGGAGAAGAAGAGGGAATGGAACAGAGAGAAGTGAGAAATAGGATTGCGTCCATTGATTGATACTCCCAAGTGCTATACAATGGTGTATATATATATATATATATATATATATATATATATATATATATATATATATATTGGCTCAATTTATTTAGCTTACTATTTATTACTAATGCTAATCCAATGTAATTAGCTAACTAACAGTTCTAATTAGCTATTCTAGACATGTAGGAGCAGTTTGGATCATGATGTTTGTAGTTGCTTTGGTATGGTTTCTGTAATTGTTTTGTTGTGTTTTTGGAAGGTTCTATGGAGCAAGAAAGTTGTGTATAGTAGAGAGTTGAGGTTTGCATTATTCCTCGCGACTATTTCAGGATTCCATGTTGGATAGTCAAAGATTAGTGCAGTTCGTAGGAATTTGTACTTTTTGTTTTGGATTTGAGCTGAAACTGTATCATGCACGTTTGCACGAAATATGATTTTTTTCCACCAATCTAGTTTGAGTTACGCTAAGTTTGGCTGCTCTCTGTGTAAGTCCAGCTTGTGATCTCCATTTTTGTTCCTATTGCTTGCTATGCCCTAGGAAATTTCGCTTAAATCAGTGCTCACAAGTAGATTTCAATAAGTTCCTCTCAATGTCAGTGCAAATACATGTGCTAGTGTTTTAAGTATCAACCTCATTAAATATGCACAACACCTCAATTATAATCGCATGGCTAACTTAGCTTGCTTTGTCAATATGTTTGTGCAGTTGATCATAAATAAAGGTTGGATGGATGAACAGAAATTCTCTAAAAAGTATATTGAGGGTGTTCGATCTTTTATGCAACTCGTTCTGTCAAATTTTGATCGAAATTCTAATGTTCGATGTCCATGCCAAGAATGTTTAAATATAGATTTTCAAAAACAAGAAGTAGTATATGACCACTTGTTGATAAAATGAATTGCGGGAAGTTACGTGCAATGGATATACCATGGGGAACAATCGCAAAGGAGAGATAAAGATGAAGCAATATACAATGAAGACGAAGACGAAGATGAAGATGAATATAAAGAACATGACAACAATGATGGAATTAACACTATGTTAGAAGATAATAGTGGAAGGTCATTTGCCAATTTTCAGAGGAGACAACAACTGGTAATAATATATGTGGTAATATGCGTGAGAAGGAAGCCAAAACGTTTGACAAATTGTTGCAAAAAGCTGAATATGAATTATACTCGGGATGCCAAAAATTCTCAAAGCTTTCATTCCTTGTAAAGTTGTTACTCTTGAAAGTGTATAATCATTGGAGTAATAAGTCATTTTATATGTTGCTAGAGTTACTACGGGAGGCATTTCCAAATGGTGAGACACTTCTTAAGTCATATTATGATGCTAGAAACCAGTTGCAAGGCTTGGGATTAGGATACATTTCTATCATGCTTTCAAATATGATTGTGTGCTTTATTGGGGTGAGCTTAAAGATAGACAAGAGTGTCTACATTGTGGTACTTCGGGGTGGAAAATTAATAACGGAAAGAATAAAAGGATTCCTAATAAAGTCTTGCGATATTTTCCATTAAAGCCGAGACTTCAAAGGTTATTTATGTCAAGAAAAACAAGTGAGGAAATGAGGTGGCATAAAGAAAAACGTCTTGATGAGCCAAATGTATTAAGGCATCATGCTGATTCTTAAGATTGGAAAGAATTTGAAAAGAATCATCAGTGGTTTGCCCAAGAACCTCGGAATATTAAACTCAGCCTTGCAACCGATTGTTTTAATCCATTTTTGTAACATGAGCACAACTTATAGTATGTGACCTGTCATTCTAGTTCATTATAATCTTCCTCCTAGGAAATGTTTTAAGGATCCATTTATGTTAATGTCATTGCTTACTGCTGGTCCTCATGCACCGGGAAAGGATATTGATGTTTATTTGCGTCATTTGGTTGATGAATTAAATGAATTATGGAGTGAAGATGTAGATACATTTGATGCATCAATACGGGATTCCTTCAAGATGCATGCTGCTGTTATATGGACCTAAATAATTTTTCAGCTTATGGTAAGTTCTTAAACACCTTACTATCCAAGATATCAAACAAATTGTTAAATAGAAGATTTTGTATAATTTTTATTACTAGTATACTATTTATAAGTAATTTTTGTAAACCGTAATTTTTGTATGGTTTAGGAATATAAACTAATGTGTGCATATATTATTTCTTATGGATTAGGTAATTTATCTGGATGGAGTACTAAGGGATACATGGCATGTCCTACTTGCAATAAAGACGCACCTTCACACAAGTTAAGAAGTAAAATCTGTTACATGGATCATGGATGGTATCTTGACCCTAAGCACACATGGAGAAGAAGCAAAAAATTTGATGGTAAGATAGAAAAAAGATTGAAACCAAAAGAGCTCTCAGGAGATGATGTATTACAACAATTGGATTTTCTTAGTACTTATAGACCAGGAAAACACCCAAATAATAAGAAAAGAACATGTCTTCCTGAAGAGTTGAATTGGGTGAGGAGAAGTATTTTATTTGTGTTGCCATATTGGAAGAGCTTGAAGTTGCGACACAATTTAGATATCATGCACATAGAAAAGAACATTTGCGAGAATATTTTGGGGATAATTCTGAGTATTGAAGGGAAACTAAGAATATATATAAAGCAAGACAAGATCTTAAGGATATGAACATAAGAAAAGAACTATGGTTACAAGATAATGGTTCTAGTTATACAATGCCAGCTGCTTGTTATAATATGTCAAAAAGTGAAAAATAAGTTCTATAACTTTTTAAACTCAGTTAATTTCCTGATGGTTATGCTTCAAATATCTCACGACGTGTAAATGAGGATGATGAAGATAACTGGACTCAAAAGTCATGACCATCATGTTTGGTTACAACGCCTGCTGCCTATAGCTATTTCTGGATTTGTAGATAAAGATTTCTCTTCAGCATTTATTGAGTGAGGCGATTTCTTTCAACGATTATGTTGCAAGACATTGAGAAAAGATGACTTAAAACAACTAGAAAAGGATATAATTTAAACATTGTGTAAGCTTGAGATGATCATTCCACCTGCTTTCTTTGATGTTAATTGAAAGATTTTTGTGCAAGCTTAAGCGTTATGTGCGAAACAAGGCACAGCCGGAAGGTTCTATTGCAGAATGCTATCTTATTGATGAATGTTTGACACTTTGCTCTATGTATCTTACTGGCATCGAAACTAGATTTAATCGTGACGATAGAAATTATGATGGATCTAGTAAAAAAGATGAAGTTATTCTGGACATATTCTCAAAGAGTGTTAGACCATTTGGAGATGGAAACTATGATACCATACCGAAGAAAGATTTTGACGTCGCTCGGTGGTATGTATTGAATAATTGCGAAGAAGTAGAACCTTTTCTTTGGTATGTTATTTTTCTCTCTATTTTTATTTTTTCTGTTTTAAATAGTTTATATGTAATTTATTTTGCATACAGGGAGCATAAAGAAGAGCTGATGAAGCAAGTTGTTGCGAATGTAGAAGAGAAACATAGAGAACAATTTCCTTTATGGTTCAAAAGGAAAGTAAGTAAATTTTAAAGATAAGAATCATCTTAATGTTTTTAAATTCTAATTTGTTTCCTCTTTACTAATTAAAAGTAATAATTTTTTCATTGTAGATTATGCAATTATATAATAAGGAAAAGTCAGTTTCTGTCAATCAGTTATATCCTTTGGCAATAGGACCTGATGTGAGTGGAAGAACATATAATGGGTGTATTGCAAATGGTATTAGGTACCATATTCAAAGACGCGATGAACTACGTAAAAGTCAAAATTGCGGTCTAGTTGTTGAAGGCTATCACGAAAAAGAGGTGATTGATTTTTATGGTATTATAACTGACATGATTGAGTTAGAGTATCTTAATGGCAATGCAGTTCTGCTATTTAAATGCAAGTGGTTTGATCTTCGCAATGCAAAAAGATAAAAAATTTACGAGTATCAATGTTAATAGAATTTGGTATGAACATGATTCTTTTGCATCTCTGGCTTATATGATGTGCCAGAGATGCAAAATTCAGAGACAGGAAATGTCGAAAGAAATGATGAAGTATATCAAGATGTTTCACTTGAAAGTAATTCAATTGTCAATGATACGGATAATATGTTGAGTCAACTACATAGAGATGATGTTGATTCGGTTACCCTAGATGCAGCTGTAATTGAATTAGAGGATCAGACATAACATGAAGTTGGTTATGATGAAGAAAATTCCGACGAAGAGGATGACACAATGATAGAGTACATCAGTGATCATGAGGAGAATGAGGGGAATGAAGGTAATAATAGTACTAATGACGATGAAGTCGATATCGCAGATGATGATGACGACATTGGTTTTATGATGTAACCTCATTGTAGTAAGGCTGTTAACCTGCTGGGTATGCATCTTTATTTTTTAATATATTATGTTGGCGATAGGGAGAATGAGAGGTTTTAAATAATTAGGCCATTTATAGATGTCTTGAGGTAATATCCTCCTGTGTGGGTCTCTCTGTCCTCTGTTTATTTAATTTTATTAAATTTCTAAAGCAAATTCTCCTTTTGTTTTCTCTTAAATGTTAACTTTATTACCTGGTTTCTTTGTTTAGGTGCTTTGGTAAACCTCAAGAAGCTCAATCTTTTTGTTTTTCCACAGGCTTCACTCCAGAATTTGATCATATATTCTTTGAGGCTTCCCTAGTCGATTTGCTTCCATTTTCTGTATATACTAATGCCATGTCTCCGTCTTGTGTATTTTTAGATTGCATGATGATAAGGTGACAAAGAAGGACATGTGGCAGCTGGGCTTTTTTTGCATACAATTGTTTATGAATTCTTCTTCTCAAGAAGAAGCTATAAGACACTTGGAGAACGCCAAGGTCAGTCCATTTTAAGAATTTGTCCTGCTGCACATCTGCTTTATAGATGGTGTTTATGGTTATCAATGAATTATTAATTTTATAGAGATGTGCTATCTTTTCTCTGTCCTAGTTGTCAAACCAAGTTTAGATGCTTAGGGAAGCAAAAAAATACTGGCAAGGTGCACTTTTATAAGCAGCATGTGCAAGGAATTACACAAATGCTGGGTATGCATCTTTTCTTAATATATTATGTTGGTGATAGGGCAAATGAGCACCATCTTATCAGGTTCTTAAGATTTCAAAGACAAATTACCCCTGCTTTAGTTGAACCTGGCCAATGATGGAATTTTGTCCAGACCAACAGATCAATTTTCTGCTGAGCTTTCTGGTGCACATTGTTGAGTGACCACTACAACCTTCTCATGGTATCTAACACCACCTGTTCGTCTTTGGGTGCATGATGGTACATCAACTTAAATAACTAGATGATTCTATCTGCTTGAAAGTCTTCAAGCCAGTCATGATCCTAATGAGCACAGCTACATCAGTCAATATGACCTCTACCTTTGTTTTTTGCCGAAAAGGATTGTAGTTTTCTATGAGATGTTTATAAATTGATCCTTTAGTAAAACCAATTGGATATTCCTGTTTTCTGGTAATTCTCTTTAATAAAAATTACTAGGAACCTAAGACATCTTGAGCTGAGGTCTTTCGGACCAAATTCTTTGATGGCCATAAAGGTTTGCATTTGTAACAAAATTTAGATACCACTAGTAAGTAGAAATTTCCTCTGGTGGATGGTAGTAGCAATTCTGTTGAGACATAACAGAACTTCATTCATAGAAGTTTTTAGTACTGGCTCAGCTGCTTTATAAATAGCTGTTAAGCTTTTGCTCAGTTGTGCTCATTTAAACTTGTATTATCCAGCGAACACTTCGTCAAGTCAGATTTAAAACTTAAGGAATGCCTTAAAGGCCGTAGAACTTTTCTGTATGTTAAGAGTTTCTGTGAGCTAAGAGTTTCTTGACTTCATACCATTCTCTCTATATCTCTAACAAATATTACTTGCAACTGCTTTATTATGATAGTTACATAGTTCCTCCATTCTTAAAATACAAATCACAAATATATAGGATTAATTTTTTAATGCCAAAATTATTTAGCATTATGCCAAATATATAGTCTATGATATTGAGAAAATGGCCAAAACTATGGGCTAGATTAGATATATTTTCATCCTCAGCATTAACATAAAAAAATGTAATAAAAGAAACTAGGAGTACTATGTATCTATTTAGTGTCAACATAAAGTCCAGAAAAAATCATCACCAAATTGAATTTATAATAAATGGCCAAAGACAAAACATCAAATAAGAACATGCTGGGACCCCAAAGGTATGAAATATATACATAGCCCACCTTGATCATGCCATATTTATAATAGTAATCCCAATTAGTTCTCTGTCTCTCTTCTGTATTCTCTATTCACAAGGAAAAATTACCATAATTTCAATTAAACTGGAGATAAATAGCAACATCTAATGTTATCAAATGAGATTCTGGTTTAAATATTTTTGGTTTTGAAAAATATTCTAAGTTCCATTCTAATCCCGCGTATTCCTCTAGGTCTATCTTAATAGGTTTTAATAACTTTATCCCTTTATTTCCCATTACTTCAACTACATCGTCTGCTTTAATTTTGAATTTTGTATTGCTATTTGTCGCTATTTTTCCTATAAAACCTACACATATTAATAGATTATTTCCATAATTAATACCCTTTTTTCTGTTCAGAAGACGTATCTTCCCTCCTCGATTGCCTCTGGTGGCGCCGTTTGCTCTGATGACGTTGGACGCCACCAAAGGTCACAGGGTCAAAGCCTCGGAGACGGTCAGCTTCCTTTAGGATCAATGACACATTCAGATAGAGGTACATTGTATCGAGTCCGGTCATAACAGTACGAATATTGCAAGTACTTCTTTCGGAAGCTCTCCATTTTTCTTCTTTGATCAGGGGATATATCAATTTAAATGGATGCAAAATTAGGGGTTGTGTCACATTTTGGTGACAATTCAATTGGATATTACTATTCTTCTCTCCAAAATTTCGAAAAGTTAAGATCTTGAGGTTATTCTCCCTAGCTTGTCCTCAGATTGAGTATGAAGCCATACTAATACCACGGAGTAGTAATCCAACAGTATCCAGGAGTAAGAAAGACACAGATTTGGCAATGCATATCTGTCCTTCAGCTGGTATCTCTTGATATGATTGTAGTACCTTCATTAAATTTGACTGGGATTGTTCTTGTAGTATTGGTTGCTGTTGATTGTGAGCCTTGTTATAGATGTTGTACGGGACCTCTGTAAGTGCTGCTTCATTGATAGAACATGTCCAGATATCTGCCTGCAGGTGGCCAGTGTTCTGAAAGATCTTCAATGTTGTTAAAGTAGCGTCTTTGATGAGGCTGTTGTTGAGTGATAGTTCAAGCTGTCCCTGTTGTGATGTTGCATTGTTCTATTAAAGAAATGGCTTGAAATCACTGGGACAGTTTAGTTATTTTCATCAGGTTGAGCATCAACCAATGAGTGAAAACATCTAAGTTGTCCATTAGTACTCTATAGACCTGCAAAATCAGCAAACAAGTTAAGATAAAGGGCTCAATCTCCAGCTATGTGTATCAACTGGAGATGAGTGTGATTGAGAAATGGGAATCCATTTTCTATGCACAAGAGGTGGGATCAGGAGCATATATGCAGAAACACATATGACTCATGTTCTCTTGCTGGAGAAATGGAGTGCATATCTGGTGGGTAACAATGAGGAATTGGACAGATTTGCAGTCAAATATTCTTCAATTTCAGAAGGCTTTTGTCTTTTCTACTGTATTGTTCGGGAGCTATGATGATTAGATTTCAGAGGGGTGTGAAGTAGATTGGTACTATAAGGGTAATCAACATAGAACTTAGAAAGAATGACAAGAAATATCACTGAATGTACTCTTGCTGAGACAATCAGTTAGTAGATTTTCCTGAGTCTGTCCAAGGCTGGTGTGAAATTTGCATTCCACAAGATTTGGTCTTCCTCAAGGAAACTAGTAGCACTATCTGAATTCTGCAAGTACATATCATGTTCCATGCTGCAGTAAGAAAGCAACAGTTAGCAGAAAATGTTCTTAAACAGTAATTGATTCATAGGTTCATGAATATTTTCTGAGTTAATTCTTTTGGCTAATTAGAAATATAGATTTTTATACGCTCTGAGTTGTTACGCCGCGAGATGTATATTTTTGGACTAATTTTTATCTTGGTGATATTTCAATTTAGATATTCAGACTAGACTTGAGGATGTGTTTAAGTTGATCTTTGCTCTTTCAGATCAGTCTGCTCTTGTTTATCCTCCATTTGGATAGTGAAATTTCTCTGATGTTTTCTTATTTCTCTGGCATATGACGGGAGGAAAGCATACAAATGGAAAAATTGATATAAGAAATTGGCGTGTTCTCAATGTCACTGGAAACCTTGTGGCTACTTCAGTTGTTAATGGAATGCCAACCACGTTCGACCTGTTTCTCGACCTTCATATGTATTTTATATGAGTCTCGCGACAGAACTTTCCTTTCTCGAATCCTTTTTAGCTCATTTAGTGCTCAAAGAGTACTTTTGAATTTTTTGTCAATCTTCAGTGTTGCAACAACTAATTTGACATAAAAATTATCTTCTTTATAGTAATTACAGCAGCTATTGCTACAAAGCTATACATATTTTTGGTCATATCAATTAGAAAGTATAGAATTGCAACAATATAGATCTGCTCACGTTGGGCCGAGGCAAAGCCCCGACTATCCCTCCACTAGTTTAATAAGGTGTACCAACTTACGCTATGACGAGAATGTAGTCGGTTCCCAAATATTATATATTCATCACATTTTATACACATCATAGACATGTTTGCAGTGTTGGGAAAAAAGAAATGACCCTTTCCCGTAAACCCCGAGATCTCCGCCCCCTTTGTAAAGAGAAAAATTGAGAAATAAAAACAACACGAGAATTTAACGTGGAAACCCAAAACAGGTAAATAACCACAACCATTGTCAAAAGACCAACCGACCACTATGTGAAAAATTCTTACAATCACATAAACCTTAGTACTTTCTCCTAACAAAAAGTGTTAGAAATACATTTGGTTTGGTACATTTGAAAACATAACTTAAGCCTCCTTATATAGGCAAGCCTCCAAGCTACTCTTCAATATTTTTCCAACGTGGGACAATGACCATTCTCATTTTTAAGCAAAATCCCAACAAACTCCACCTTGATTAAAAATGATCATAGAAACAGTTATCCGCCATACTCCACATTGCTGAACACCTGTCATACTCCACCATAAAGTGTATCGCCACTTAGAATAAACCATTCTAAGAATTTCCACTTCGGCTCATGTCGAAAAAATACCTTGCTGATTATTATGGTGCAACCTCCACTATTGCCTCTCCTTGGAAGTCAATAAGCTATCGACATAACTGTTTCATCACACACCTTGCATTCCTGCCAAACCATGCCAATGTGTAATTCCGCTATTAATCTCACATCTTTCACCATGGCAAATAGTGGCATGCCATAAGGATGTACATGTATTTGGGTCATATAAGGTCATATGGGTCCCTATCAAAGACCATATTAGCAGCATCACTTGACTTGGAGCCTGTAGCCGAACCCGCTCCACCTGCTGGACAATCCTTCTTCATGTGTCCAGGCTCTCCACACTTCCAGCAAACAACATTCCACTTCATGGGGTTCCTCTTTTCCTTTCGTTTCCCGTAGCACATATACACGCCTTCAGAAGACGTATCCCTCCTATCTCCTTTGAGTCTTCTTTCTTCAGAGATGAGCATGCTGATAACTTCTGAAAGATCCACCTGCTCCTTCCCATGGAGCAATATTGGCTTCATGTGCGCAAAAGACGAAGGAAGAGACCAGACGAGCCTTAAGGTTTGATCCTCATCATCTATCTTCACCCCAGTAGCTTCAAGCTCAGAGACAATCGCATTGAGAACACTCAAATGATCCGAGATTTTAGTACCCTCACCCATGCGCAATGTATGAAATTGTTCCTTCAGGTAGTCCCGATTTGAGACTCCCTTTGTTTGATACAGCTTTTCCAACTTTTCCCATAGCTCCTTGGCCGTCGCAATTCCATGCACATTTGCAAGGACATTCTTTGCCAATGATAACCGTATCGCACTTGCAGCTCTCAAATCCAAATCATCCAATTCTTCATCTCTCTTGCTTGATGAATCATCTCTAGAACCTACTTCTGGTTTTCCTTTCAGGGCCTTATGTAGACCTGATTGAATCAATATATCCCTGACTTGAACTTGCCACAAGCCAAAATTGATTCTTCCATCAAATTTCTCAATATCAAACTTGATGCTTCCCATTGTAACCGTATCGCTGACCAATATCTGTGGATGAAAAACACTTGCTTAGAACCTTGTCTGTAGCTCGTGAACAGCACACCATGTAAGTTCCCAAGAAAGAGAGGTGGGTCCGGCGTGACCACTCAATTACCAAGTCTTTCCTAGTTAGAGCTTACCTAGACATGTACCTCCACAAATTTACCACAAGCCTGGATACTCCAATTGCACCAAATTCCCCTCCTACAAGCTTCTTGAACAAGAAAATCTTTTCTGATGTGGAAGATCAGCCAAAGCTGCGACCACAGAGCATACTAAGATTCCCCCCTCAAGCTAGGCGACCTCGCTCTGATACCACTTGTTGGGAAAAAAGAAATGACCCTTTCCCGTAAACCCCGAGATCTCCGCCCCTTTTGTAAAGAGAAAATTGAGAAATAAGAATAACGCAAAAATTTAACGTGGAAACCCAAAATCGGGAAAAAACCATAACCGTTGTCAAAAGACAACAACCGACTACTATGTGAAAAATTCTTACAAGCACATAAACCTTAGTACTTTCTCCTAACAAAAAGTGTTAGAAATACATTTGGTTTGGTACATTTGAAATCATAACTTAAGCCCCCTTATATAGGTAAGCTTCCAAGCTACTCTTCAACATTTTTCCAATGTGGGACAATGACCATTCTCATTTTTACGCAAAATCCCAGCATGCAGCTGGCTAAAACAAGAACGAAAGTGAAATGTTGATACTTCTTAGGTAGAAGCATTTTAAGGGGTAAAAAGGGGCAAAAATCTCGGTAGGAATATGCATTGAAAGTTGTTATTCTTTACAAGAGATTAACATGAGATAGGCAAAAATATTAGCTGTCTCATAAGCACCCTTATAATATCCTCAGTGTTTCATTAGAAATCTTGGTTCAATATATAGACAAGAGTTGAGTTTTCCTCTAATAAAGGAAGTTGTTTGACTCAAATAATGGTAGAACTGATCAAAATGAGTGTTCTGAATATGATAGGAAAAGTGAAGGTCAAGTCTTTGATGATTCAAAGGTTGGTGTAAAGGGACTTCCGGATGCTAGAGTCACAAAGTTACCGCGTATATTCTTGCACAACCAGCCTGTGATTGAAAACAAATCTGACTCTGATGTAGCTACTAAGTTTTGTTGAGATGAAGGATTATATGGATTCCAAGCCCAAGCATAAATGAGATAGAGCTCTATATTCACTGTATATTTATTATATATTCACGGTATACACTGTATATATGGGAGTTGGGCTGTGATGATTGTTGTTGGGCTGTAACTATCTGAGTCCGATTTATTTTTACTCTTGGGCCGTCTGACCCGACCCAAGAGTGTTGTATGGCTGTGTATATACTAATATTTGTATAGATATTTTGATAGTTAGTGATTCATTTTCTCTCGATTCTTCTAGAGAGTTCCTTCACCTACTCTCTTTTTCTCACTGTATTCTTCGTCATTTTGCCTTCAAATCTATACATTTTCATGGTATCAGAGTCGGATGAACTTCGAATCATTCTCGGTTGCGTGTTATTGATCCCGTTTGAAGCTTTTGCTGAAGTTTTTTAATGGTTACCGGTGAGAGATACTGTTCGTAGATGTTTCAACGAATGTTGAGCGGATAATCAGAATTTTCCTGTTATTCGAGGTTCCGATCTTGTATCAGTGGGTGTTTTGGGTCTTTTTCCGTCATCCCTGGCTTTATTCCGACGAGTTCTTCAAATTCTAGGGTTTTCCGATTTTCGGACCTAGAATTTTGATGTTATCCGATGACTTTGTCTTCGCTTGATAAACGTTTTGGGTAACTTTCCGACGTCTGTGACCTTATTCTGGTGAGTTTCAGAACCTACGGTTTCCGTTGTTGTACCTAGGGTTTTATCTGTTGATTGAAGGCCGATCTTCTCCGGTCGCGAAGAAGGAGGGTAACTCTGTCCTTATTTTGAGTATTGTATGCTTTGTATGTGAACTCTGGTTCTGTTATATTTTGCTTAGCGAAATTGTTTTCTTTTCAAACTGGTTCATTAATCATGGCTTCTAATACGAATGCTAGTACCTCCTCAGTCGACTCTACCAGCCCCCTTTTTGTTTACTCCTCTGATGTTCCTGGGGTCTCTCTTGTGCCCATTTCCTTCTCGGGCAGTGGTTATGAGGGTTGGAAGAGGAAAATGATTGTCGCGTTATCTGCTAAAAACAAAATTGGTTTTGTTGATGGCACATGTTCCCGGCCAGTCACTAATGTGACTCAACAAAGGTTATGGGACAGATGCAATAATATGGTGATTTCCTGGTTAACTGCCTCCCTCTCCCCTCAAATTGCTGAAAGTGTGCAGTATTCTGATACTGCACAGAGTATATGGTCCCAACTTCCGGCCAGATATGGCACTGCAAATAGGACCAAAATTTTTGAATTGAAAAGAGAGCTTTCTCACACCTCTCAAGGGTCCCTAGATGTAGCTTCATATTTTAATAAACTCAAAGGTATGTGGGATGAATTAGAATCAATGTGTGCCAATCATGGGCAAAGATGTGTTTGTGCTGCCAAAGATGGTATAATACAGGAAAATGATGAAAATAAGGTATTTCAGTTTCTAATGGGCCTTAATGAAGCATACATGGGGGTAAGGAGTAACCTATTGATGATGCAGCCACCTCCAACCCTTGATAGTGTCTATAATATGGTCCTCAATGATGAGAAGCAGAGACAAGTCCAGTCCCTTTCTCAGTTTAATCCAGACTCTATGTCTTTCAATGTCCACACTAATAGACATTCAGTTGGATTCAATAAGGCCACAGTGCCTAATCCTTCTCCTCTTTTCAGACAAAGAGTCAATAAGCTAGAGGGCCTTTATTCTATAGGTACTGCAAAAAATATGGGCACTTAATTGGTAAGTGTTTCAAGATTCATGGGTATCCACAAAGTACAACATTTAACAAGGGGAGGAGAACTGTTGCTGCTCATCTTACTGCGGATGTGGATTTCCCTCCTTCTGAAGGACATGTGTCTATTCCCCAAGGGAATCCTCCTGAAAGCCATCAATCTGTTACAAACATAGATGGCCAGAGTTCTGTGATACCAGGGTTGAGCAGACAACAGTATGATCAATTGATGAGCTTATTACAACAGACCCAGTTAGGGGACTCCACTGCTCAGACTCCTCCTCCCATGTATGCTACTAACTTTGCTGGTACTATGCTAACTGAGAGCCCTATTTCTGATTCCAAACTCTGCATGCTTACCCATATTAATTTTGTCACCTAGATCATAGATTCAGGTGCTTCTAATCATATGACACATGATAAACATTTACTCTCTAACATCACACCTTTAACTGTGCCCTATCTTGTGACTCTTCCTAATGGCTATAAAGTGAAAGTGACATGCACAGGTTCTTTTGCACTAACTCCATTCATTATCCTTCACAATGTGTTGCTGGTTCCTTCCTTTAAACACAACTTGATTTCTGTCCACAAGTTAGTGAAACAGTTGCATTGTGTAGTTTTGTTCACTGAAAATTCCTGCTTCCTCCACATGATACAGGATCCTTCTCTGAGGAGGCCTCTGGATCTTGGTAGAGAAGATGCTGGCTTATATAAACTGGCTTGGGTTCCACCTTCCCCTTCTTCCTCTATTAGTTGTTCATCTACTTCTGTATTTTCTGTGTCTGCTTCTTGTAATGATGATATTTTGTCTGATAACAAGGCTGTTAGCTTGCCCTCAAATGTACATGGTTCCATTTGTAATAATGTTGTTACAACTTACATGAATTACATTTGGCATTTAAGACTTGCCCATACTTCATTTACAAATATGAGACACATTTCTAGTTTGTCTTTTCCATTTGCTTCTAAACAACCTTTCCCCTGTTCTGTCTGTCCTATGGCAAGACAGACTAGACTCCCCTTTCCTGATAGTTCTATAAGCACCTCTAGACCTTTTCAACTAATTCATGTGGATACTTGGGGGCCTTATCATACTCCTACTTCTTCTGGTTATAGATATTTCCTTACAATAGTTGATGACTTCTCTAGGGCAACCTGGACACACTTAATGGGATCTAAAAGCAATGTTTTTTCTTTGCTTAAGTCATTCCTGTGTTTGGTTAAAACCCAATTTAATGTTGTGGTTCAAACTGTTAGAAGTGACAATGCTTTAGAATTGGGGTCTAGCATTGAGGGTATATCTTTCGTTAGTAGCCAAGGGATTATTCATCAAACCACCTGCCCTCATTCTCCTCAACAGAATGGTGTTGTTGAAAGAAAACATAGAACCTCCTTGAAACATGTAGAGATTTACTTTTCCAATCTGGACTACCTGTGTCTTTCTGGGGGGACTATTTGTTGACTGCCACTTACCTCCTTAACAGAATACCATCCAGATTGCTTCACAATAAGTCTCCTAATGAAATTTTGTATGGGAAATCTCCAACCTATTCTCATTTGAGAGCATTTGGGTGCCTTGCCTATGCTACTGCCCTCAAAGGGACAAGTTAAGGCCTAGAGCCATTTCTTGTGTTTTCCTGGGGTATCCCTTTGCCAAAAAGGGTTATAAATTGAATGATCTTGCTTCCAAGAAATGTTTTGTTTCCAGGGATGTTATATTCCATGAAACCTGTTTTCCCTTTAAGACTGCATCATCTTCTATTCATCCTTCTCCTTCATCCTTTCCTTCTGTTCCACCTGTAGAACTTTCCACTAATCCAGACCCTTCCATACCTATCTCCTCTCCTCTTCCTCGTACACCTGTTCCAGAACCTCTTTATATTGCTCCAGATTCTACTGATCCAGCTCCCATTCATTCTTTCAATCCTGGTATCTCTCCTCCTTCCTTGGCCTCTTCCCCATCTATTCATGCTCCCAGAAAATCTGAAAGACGGCATAATCCTCCCTCTTACCTTAAGGATTATGTCTGTCAACTTCCTGCCTTTTCTGGATCCTCTTCCTCTTCATTGGAATCTGAACCTCTATTTTACTCTCAAGCTGCATCTGTTCCAGCATGGCAGGATGCCATGAGAAAGGAGTTTGATGCTTTGGATGCAAACCATACTTGGGATGTTGTTCCTCTTCCTCCTGGTAAGAAACCCATTGGCTGCAAATGGGTTTATAAAATTAAATACAAGGCTGATGGCAGTGTTGAAAGGTATAAAGCTAGACTTGTTATCAGAGGTGATACTCAGGTTGAAGGTATTGATTTCACTGACACTTTTTCTCATGTGGTTAAAATGTGCACTGTTAAGTGTATTATTGCTGTGGCTGTCAAAAATCATTGGAATTTATTTCAACAGGATGTTAATAATACTTTCTTACATGGTGATTTGGATGAGGAGGTTTATATGAAGCTCCCTTCAGGTTTGACAGTTTCTGCTCCTGTTTCTGTTTCTGCCTCCTCTACCTCTGCTCCCCTTGTTTACAAATTGAATAAATTCCTGTACAGGCTGAGACAGGCATCCAGACAAAGGTATGCCAAATTGTCTTCTGCCCTCTATTCCAGAGGCTATAGACACTCTTTGAATGATTATTCTCTATTCATCACCAGGGTCCCTTGTGATTGTAGCAATCTATGTGGATGATATCATTCTTACTAGGGATGACAGTGATGAAATTTGTGCCCTGAAACTGTTTCTGGATGATTAGTTTAAAATTAAGGACCTAGGGTCTCTGCATTATTTTTTAGGCATAGAGATATCACTTGTTCCTGGTGGGATGATCCTTAATCAACATAAATATATCTCTGACCTGCTGCATCAGTTTGACTGTGCCAGTGTCTCTTCTGTTGTCTGTCCTTGGACATTAATGCCAAACTTCATGCTGATTCTGGTGACCTTTTATCTTGACCTGGTCAGTATAGGAGCCTTGTTGGTAAGCTCTTATTTCTGACTCAAACTAGGCCTGATATCTGTTTTGTTGTGCAACATCTGAGTCAATTTCTGAAATGTCCCAGACTTCCACATATGACTGCTGCCCTCCATGTGTTAAGGTACCTTAAAGTTACCTCCTCTATGGGTCTCTTTTATTCTGACAGCAATGATTTCTCTGTTGTTGGTTATTCTGATAGTGACTGGGCTGCCTGCCCTGATATAAGGAGATCTGTTACTAGGTTTTGTATTATTCTGGGTGGTTGGCTAATTAGTTGGAAATCTAAGAAGCAACCAGTGGTTTCTTTGTCTTCTGTTGAGGCTGAATATAGGGCCCTCAGTAAGGTTGTTGGAGAATTGTCTTGGCTGTCTCGTTAATTTCTTGATCTTGGGGTTTCTATTTCTCTTCCCTTTTCTGTGCTTTGTGATAGTCAGGCTGCTATTCACATAGCTAAGAATCCTGTGTTTCATGAACGGACTAAACACATTGAAGTGGATTGTCATTTTGTTCGAGATCAGCTCCAGAATGGCCTCATCCAGCTGTTTCATGTTCCTACTTCTCGTCAACTGGCTGACCTCCTGACCAAGCCTTTGCCTGGCACTCTGCTTCATCCTTTGCTGCTCAAGTTGCAGGTGGTTTCCCCCTCCAACTTGAGGGGGGTGTTGAGATGAAGGATTATGTAGCTTCCAAACCCAAGCATAAATGACATAGAGCTCTATATTCACTGTATATTTATTGTATATTCACGGTATACACTGTATATATGGGAGTTGGGCTGTGATGATTGTTGTTGGGCTGTAACTATCTGAGCCCGATTTATTTTTACTCTTGGTCCGTCTGACCCGACCCAAGAGTGTTGTATGACTGTATATATACTAACATTTGTACAGATATTTTGATAGTTAGTGATTCATTTTCTCTCGGTTCTTCCAGAGAGTTCCTTCACCTACTCTCTTTCTCTCACTGTGTTCTTCGTCATTTTGCCTTCAAATCTTACGTTTTCAAGTTTAGCCTTCCAGTCATAGATTTAGGAGACCCGGGCAAAAGTGCAGCTCAACGAGCTGATATTGTCAGAGAAATAAAGGATGTTTGTGAAAACTGGGGATTTTTCCAAATTGTCAACCATGAATTCCCATCAAGTGTTATGGAGAAAGTACTAGAAGGCGTTCGCCATTTTCATGAGCAGGATCTTGAGGTGAAGAAAGAGTTCTACTCTCGTGATGTAACGAGGAAGTTCACCTATAATACCAATTTTGATCTACACAGATCAAAAACAGCTAACTGGAGAGACACCTTTTACTATGTCATGGCTTCTAATCCTCCTCGCCCCGAAGAAATTCCAGAGGTTTGCAGGTATATATTATACTTACTACTAGTATATCTTTCTTTGCTTAGGCAACTTTAGCTCATACTAATTATGATATGCTTCATTATTGGCATGCTTATGTCGCAATGTTTTGACGTTACAGAGATGTTTTGATCAAATACACGGATTATGTGATGAAACTGGGGATTACTCTATATGAGCTACTCTCTGAAGCTGTAGGACTCAACCCGAATCACTGGAAAGACATAGAATGTGCGGTGGGGATACGCATAGTTGGCCATTATTATCCAACATGTCCTGAGTCAGATTTCACTTTAGGCCTTATCGGCCACACAGATAGCGGCTTCTTGACTATTATATTACAGGATCAAATTGGTGGACTCCAAGTTTCATAAAAATCAATGGGTTGATGTTGCTTTCATGCCTGGTGCTCTTATTGTGAACATTGGAGACTTAATGCAGGCAAGTTCACATTGGTAAAAAAAATCCTTTATGTAGTCATAAATGTCACAAAATTGATGAATTAATTCACTAGCTTTTGTTTTTGTTTTGCAGCTGATCACCAATGATAAGTTCAGAAGCGTTTTTCACAGAGTGCTAGTGAAAAATATGTTGGGATTCTGTTTAAAAATGAAAATGGTCATTGTCCCACATTGGAAAAATGATTAAGAGTAGCTTGGAGGCTTGCCTATATAAGGGGGCGTAAGTTATGTTTTCAAATGTACCAAACCAAATGTATTTCTAACACTTTTTGTTAGGAGAAAGTACTAAGGTTTATATGATTGTAAGAATTTTTCACATAGTGGTCGGTTGTTATCTTTTGACAACGGTTGTAGTTTTTTCCCGGTTTTGGGTTTTCACGTTAAATTCTTGCGTTGTTTTATTTCTCAATTTTTCTCTTTACAAAAGAGGCGGAGATCTCGGGGTTTACGGGAAAGGGTCAATTTCTTTTTTTCCCAGCAAGTGGTAGCAGAGCGAGGTCGCCTAGCTTGAGGGGGGAATCTTAGTATGCTATGTGGCCGCAGCTTTGGCTGATCTTCCACATCAGAAACGATTTTCTGGTTCAAGAAGCTTGTAGGAGGGGAAGTTGGTGCAATTGGAGTATCGAGTCTTGTGGTGAATTCTGGCGGTTAGAATCAAGTGTGGAGGTACATGTCTAGGTAAGCTCTGGCTAGGAAAGACTTGGTAATATAGTGGTCACGCCGGACCCACCTCTCTTTCCTGTGAACTTACCTGGTGTACTGTTCACGAGCTACATACGAGGTTCTAAGCAAGTGTTTTCCATACACGGATATTGGTCAGCGATACGGTTACAATGGGAAGCATCAAGTTTGATATTGAGAAATTTGATGGAAGAATCAATTTTGGCTTGTGGCAAGTTCAAGTCAGGGATATATTGATTCAATCAGGTCTACACAAGGCCCTGAAGAGAAAACCAGAAGCAGATTCTAGCGATGATTCATCAAGCAAGAGAGATGAAAAATGGGATGATTTGGATTTGAGAGCTGCAAGTGCGATACAGTTATCATTGTCAAAGAATGTCCTTGCAAATGTGCATGGAATTGCGACGGCCAAGGAGCTATGGGAAAAGTTGGAAAAACTGTATCAAACAAAGGGAGTCAAATCGGGTGTACCTGAAGGAACAATTTCATACATTGCGTATGAGTGAGGGTACTAAAATCTCGGATCATTTGAGTGTTCACAATGGGATTGTCTCTGAGCTTGAAGCTATTAGGGTGAAGATAGATGAGGAGGATCAAGCCTTAAGGCTCGTCTGGCCTCTTCCTTCGTCTTTTGCGCACATGAAGCCAATATTGCTCCATGGGAAGGAGCAGGTGGATCTTTCAGAAGTTATCAGCACGCTTATCTCTGAAGAAAGAAGACTCAAAGGAGATGGGAGGGATACGTCTTCTGAAGGCGTGTATATGTGCTACGGGAAACGAAAGGAAAAGAGGAACCCCATGAAACGGAATGTTGTTTGCTGGAAGTGTGGAGAGTCTGGACACATAAAGAAGAATTGTCCAGCAGGTGGAGCGGGTTCGGCCACAGGCTCCAAGTCAAGTGATGCTGTTAATATGGTCTTTGATAGGGACCCTTATGACCTTATATGACCCAAAGACATGTACATCCTTATGGCATGCCGCTATTTGCCATGGTGGCGGATGTGAGATTAATAGCGGAATTACACACGGGCATTGGTTTGGCAGGAATGCAAGGTGTGTGATGAAACAAATATGTCGATAGCTGATGGACTTCCAAGGAGAGCCAATAGTGGAGGTTGCACCATAATAATCAGCAAGGTGTTTTTCGACATGAGCCGAAGTGGAAATTCTTAGAATGGTTTATTCTAAGTGGCGATACTCTTTATGGTGGAGTATGACAGGTGTTCAGCAATGTGGAGTATGACGGATAGCTGCTGCTATGATCATTTTTAATCAAGGTGGAGTTTGTTGGAATTTTGCTTAAAAATGAGAATGGTCATTGTCCCACATTGGAAAAATGTTGAAGAGTAGCTTGGAGGCATGCCTATATATGGGGGCTTAAGTTATGTTTTCAAATGTACCAAACCAAATGTATTTCTAACACTTTTTGCTATAAGAAAGTACTAAGGTTTATGTGATTGTAAGAATTTTTCACATAGTGGTCGGTTGTTGTCTTTTGACAACGGTTGTGATTTTTTCCCGGTTTTGGGTTTCTACGTTAAATTCTTGTGTTGTTTTATTTCTCAATTTTTCTCTTTACAAAAGGGGGAAGATCTCGGGATTTATGGAAAATGGTCAATTTCTTTTTTTCCCAACAAAATATAGGACCACGAATTTCAGTGGCGAGTCTTTTCAAAATGCATTTTCAAGAAGGCAGTGAATCAAGATTATATGGTCCAATCAAGGAGTTGTTATCAGAGGAAATCCCTCCAATATACCGAGAAACAAGCAGAAAAGAGTATTTCTGTAATCTATACAGCAAAGGGCTAGATGGAGCTTCTTTACTGTCACATTTCAAATTACAAAAGGAGTGACAGTATTTGCTGCAGAAATGTTTCATCTTCTTGGTGTTTTACTCAGTGTGGATATTGTTATGTGCTCTCGAGTTCCATTAAGTATTCTTGTACCAGTTGTGACATCAGACATGCATCTTTTTAGCAATTAAATAAGTCAAAATACATAGTTTAGCCATTAAACTTATACTGAAATTCCTGTTACACTTTTTCTTTACTAACCTTTCTAAAATGTATATAAGACAAACTTATTGAGTGTTTGACCATTTTTTCCTCAGCAAGTATAGCCACACACCAATAATAATTTAACACGTCTTATTGACTTTAAAGAAAAAAGAATATTTGAATTTACAATTATATCCATCTTCTCCAAGTTGTACCACCATGGCTTCCCCCCTCCCAAGTGAGTACTTCTGCACCAGCATCAACCATGAAACATTCTTTTTTAGTTTCAATTTTTAAAATATTATGACGACATTGAATTTCTTGTTAGAAAAATAATTTGATAACTCAAAAAGAAATATTCAAATAAATATCTTGGTTCATTCTTTTAATATTATTTAAATAGATCTTTATTATACAAACCAATTGAATATATTTTAATATCTATAGCTGAATATCTAAATAGCTTTGAAGATAATAAGGGATAATACATAAAATCCTCCCCGATCTATGACCATATTACAACCTTTTTATTTTGGGGATCCTATTACCCTCGGAACTATTTTAAAGTGTAATAAACACCACCGTAAGTACTGGCGTGCCATTTTGGGGGTCTGATCCGTGTTGGAGCTCCGCTAAAGTCAAGGGTAAATTTGAGACAAGAGGGATTGCTCTTATGGTAAGCAACCCCATTTCCAACCGAGAGGTTGTGAGTTCGAGTCTCCCAAAAGCAAGGTGGGAAGTTCTTGGAGGGAAGGATGTCGTGGGTCTATTTGGAAACAGTCTCTCTAGCTCAGGGTAGAGGTAAGGTCTGCGTACATACTATCCTCCCCAGACCTCACTATGTGTGATTATACTGGGTTGTTGTTGTTGTATAAATGCTAAGTATTGTCAAATAAAGTTGGACCGCGAATGCCAATTGCATGCTTCTTCTACACTTGTTCATTGCCAACTTTCAAGATTTATGGGCCAATTAAGGAACTGTTATCAGAAGATAATCCTCCAAAATATCGCGCAACCACGGGGAAAGACTATTCTGAATACTTCTGCGATAAAGGCCTAGATGGAACTTCTGCATTGTTGCACTACAAGATCCAGTCATAGTAATGTAATAATGGAAAGTAGAATAGGAGAATCTAATTTTCATGTTTTAAAGTAAGATAATTCTTATGTTTAAGCTTCACAGATGGTGAAAAGATGCACTTTTATTATCTTCATGAAAGATTATATTTTTGACTAATCTATTTTGCCAAATTTTTTTCTGTTATAGCTAGGTTCTATTTTTTTTGACTTTGCTCTAATATTTTTTGTTGATTTTATATTTTCTTAATATAGTGTGTGAAAACTAATGTTAAAGAAGTTTCTGGGAGCGAAACGAACGACAAAGGATTATATGTGCTTCACCTACAAAAGAAAATGTTTATAATATTTTCCTTTTAAGAAAAAAATATGATGGGAAAGAGTTCAGTATATTTGTACTTGATATCACTAGTTGTTATCAAAATAAACAAACATTTCCTGAGATTACAAAGGATTTGATGATTTAATTTGAAGGAATGATTCAATTTCTTGTTAATCTCCTTTTTTATATTTCCTCCTTATCCTTTGCAATTGGAGAATAGCTACTAAGAAAATCCATTTAGTGCCAAAATTATGTGAATTAAGTCAAAGAGAAAAAGTTACATTTGTGCTGGAATTTCTTGGCTTTGCATTCTGATGGAATGATTGGAATCTGATCCCAGAATAGCTATAGAAAAATATCAACAGTCCCATATCATATATAAGCATCCTATTATATCCCTGATGTTTTATAACAAATCTTTCTTCCACAGTCAAGAGTTGGGTTTTCCCCTAAATAAGGGAAAATTAGTTGCCTAAATAATATGGTAGAACTTATCAAAATGAATGCTCTAAGTTGTCAGGACCTAATCCCATGACATATATTGTCTGCTTTGGGCCTAGTCCCGCACAGATTTGTCTTTTGTGCTACACCACATCGAATCCCATAAGCCTCCATTCCTATGTGGGATTCGGCGTAAAAATTATACGAGCCCCTATTTGGTCGCCTCATTTAACCTATACCAATTTTTTTAAAAATTTTTAACTTGTGACAACTTTTTAAATAACTTCATCCCCGTTTCTCCTTCTTCGTTTCTTTCTTCTTCTTCTTTCTTCTGCTGTTGTGAATATATATTAATACAGATATTCATAGATATTGCTGATGTGTCTGTGTGTTTTGCTAATATAAAGATAATCAGTTAATATTTTTATTTTCGCAATACATTACTTATAAGATTGCAGGTTCTATTGTAGTGTTGAAAGATCCTCAAGTCGGGGACGGTTCGGATCCACATAAATGGCTTTATTTCTTTAAAGTGAAATACTTGACTGTGGAAGGAGGAGGAACAGTTAACGGGATGGGCCAGGAAGCCTATGTAGGAAGTCATAGACTTAATGCTCAGAAAGCCTAAGAAAGGTAATTGGGAGGGAGTTGAAATTCTTAATATAAGATAAATAAAATGCATATGCACATAGATTGCCTAAATATGGCCTCATGAACTAGCACAGCTGAAATAGGTAGAGAGGGAGAATTATAAAGTTTATATAGGACAAAAACTTCAGCTTAGAGCTAAAGTTTGTCAGTTACAAAACAAAAACTTCAGCTCTAGAGCTGAAGTGGGCCAGTTACAAAATAAAAACTTCAGCTCTAGAGCTGAAGTTGGCCAATTACAAAATAAAAATTCCAGCTCTAGAGCTGAACTTCAAGCCCGTCTACTAGAATGCTGAAGTTTTGCGTGATTGCCTTTGCTACTTCAGCCCTGTATGCTGAAGTTATGCGAAAAAGCTGGTACACTTGCAATTATTTTTGTAAAACGAGCACAAGTTAAAACATAACACAAAAAGCGGGTATAGATGCAAATGCCTCGAATTCACCTAAGGTAACATGTGCACCCCTTCTTCAGAAGCTTGCCAACCTAGCAGCTTGCATGTCCTGCTTGACCCGCTCCTACGTCAAGGGACTTTTGGATTATGGTGTCACAGGGTAATTACCACATCTATTCTTGCACATCGGTATATGGCTGAAAATAAATCTGACTCCAATGTATTTACTGAGTTTAGCATTCCAATCATTGATTTTGAAGGCTTGAACAAAAACGCAGCACAACGAGCTGATACCTTCCGAGGAATAAAGGATGCTTGTGAAAACTGGGGATTCCAAATTGTCCACTATGAAATATCATCAATTTTCATGCAGAAAGTACTAGTTAGCATTCGCCATTTTCATAAGCAGGACTCTGAGGTGAAGAAGATTTCTACTCCTGTGATATTACAAGAAAGTTCACCTACACTTATAATTTCGGTCTACATAAAGCACCAACAGCTAACTGGAGGGACAATTTTTAATGTCTCATGGCTCCTAGTCCTCCTAATCCTGAAGAGATTGCAGAAGTTTGCAGGTATTTAACATGATACTGCTAGTATATCACTCTTTTCTCAGGAAGCTTTAGTTCATAAAAATTGTGATATGCTTCTTTATTGTCATGTTTATTTTAAAAAGAATATACCTTGAAACTCAAATCCAAAAGCTCGTTAATTAGGTGAGTATTTCCCAAAATCATGTAAGGAGACAACAACATTCCATCAACCAATGTAGGCCCTTCACCCCCCTCCCACCCAGCATTGGATATAATTAACTAGAATTGTCATAAGTCTGGATTTGATAGCACGTAAAGAAAATAAACCTTGGACATAATTCAACCCCAACAAGTAGCTCATGAGTTACATATTTTCCAAGGCCATACTAGGAGATAACAATCCATTGCTTCTAGCAGTGTGGTACAACACTTAACACCTATGACACACTGAGGATTAGACATTTGGAGCATGGACAATGTAACATGGGGGGAAAACATTAAACAAACCAAGAACACCGATGGATCTTCTAATCCCATGTTAACAAAATGGATCTTGGGGTTAACTCAATCTCAGAACTAGCTAATGCGGTGAGGATCATCATCGCCAAGATAATCACAATAGAAATTGTTCTTGCGGGGAGAGTAGCATCGGAGACATCTTTATCTCACAAGGAGGATTCATTGTCCTACTCCTCATAAATGATGTTAGGATCAGCCGGCTCATCTTTGAAATTCGAAAAGAAAATAAGGACAAATCGGAATCACTTTGTTTCAGTGACATATCTGAATAAGATTTGAAGAGCAATCATGATCATTCACATAAATTTTAGTGAACTATTGCAAAGTCATAAAAAGAGATAACAACTCATTATTTCAACCAATATGGGATACTTAATACACCCCCTCCCTTGCTCGGTGTATTGGTGAAAAAAAAGTCATGACATGTGGGCATCAACAAGCAGGCAGGGCATAATACATGGAACATCGATGTAAGGAAAAGTTGCATTCTTAATTAGATGAATTAAAAGGTGCAGAAAAAGTATACCTGAGAAACATCCACGAGGTTATATTGAGGAAAAACCCAGACCTCACAGCTATAAAAGGAGCAACAGGAGCTGAATAAATAAAGGAATCTTTAGTCATAAATGTTTCGGTTACAGTTAAACGTGGTAACGACAATCAATACCATTATTAAGTCCAAATTAAGCAAGGGAATCGTTATAATTGTACGCTCACATATAAGGACTGGCATTTCATTTGTAAAGGCAGGTAATGATTATTATTGAAATTCATACTGCCCATTTTTTTTGCTTTATTCTCCAAGCTTTAAGCCATAATTTTAGGAGTGATTATTAGTTCATTTCTTATTTTCTCTATTAATCATTTTTATTCTTTGATCCATTCTTCCAAAATCATTGAGAAATGAAGTAAAACTTGGTTATTAGTAACCCGATTTCTTCTACATATTGACTTTGACCGAGAAATCTATTTTTGGTTAAATAAATTGGTTTCGTTACCGAAAATTTGATAATATGTTCACTTTCCAAACTCTATTTTTAACAACCAAGTATGTCCACTGTTAACGAGAATAATCTCAAGTAACAAGGTGGAACTCCACCACACCACACACCTACAGGATCACGTCAGTAATCCCGTGAGAATTCACCTGAAAGGTTTGCTTCGCGCGCTGATGATCATCACGGAGATGATCAAACTGTGGAACAAGATGCTCTTATACAATTGATTGTAGAACACGTGAATAATGCACTTCAGGCTTTTGTCAGAGGATTACCCAATGTGGCGCAAACTCCTCCACCAGTTAACACGACAACTTTGGAGAATTCGCATTCAGGGCTTGATAACTCTTGAAGTGGAGAAATTCCTAACGAATCTCATGGTGGAGGATTAGGTACACAAAATTATTCTAATTTATAAAGTTTAGTGTTAATTTCATAGAAACAGTTGAAGGAGCAAAACGAACGTATAGAACAATACCTGGTGTACCATCTGTGATCAAAGGTGTGAATATTAAAAAGTATTCACAACAATCCTGGAAGCAAAGTGCAACACATTTATCCATTCCCTAAAAATGTAAAAGGCCCGATATTACCAAATATGATGGAACACCTGAGCCTCATGATCATGCAAGTATATTTACTACCAGTGTGAAAGACAATGATTTAACCAAGAAGAAAATCGAATCAGTTTTAGTTAAAACGTTTTGTGAAACACTCACAAAAGGGGTGTTAACATGGTATTCTATTTTACTTGAATATTCTATTGATTCTTTTGTTGATCTTGCAGATTCATTTATAAAAGCACATTCAAGAGCTCAAAAAGTTGAAGAAAGGACGGAGGACATCTTTAAAGTTAAACAAGGAAGTATAGAATTTCTTCGAGAATTCATAGATAAATTCCAACGAGAGAGGATGATGTTGCCTTGAGTACCTGAAAACTGGGAACTATGGCATTAGCGAGCAACTTGAACAAGAAAATTTTAAAAGCCACGAGGAGATTGAAGGAAAGTTTGCAAGAATTTCCTGTAACAACTTTGAACGATACTTACAATAGAGACAGTACGAAGCTGCGGATAGAAGAAGATACGGTTGCACCTCCAAGGGCTGAAGAAATATGAGGTTCAAGAAATTTAAAACGTGGAAGGAGGTCCAGTAAAAATATGATCCATACATGGGATCTGCGAGACGAGATTCTCGATTTAAGGGGGAATATTCGATCCAAGATTAAGGCAAAAAGATGCGAGCTCTTCATCTAAATTCAAAAAGGAGTGGGATGCTCGAAACAATGATTCTGATACGCAAGCATTAATAGGGAACTATAGCTTTAACGTTAGCACCTCTGAATTAGTAGTTGTTTTAAGAGGTATGGAAGATAAGGTGTGATGGCCAAAATCGATAAAGGTCAGATACGAACAAAAGAAATCCAGATTTTTGGTGCGATTTTTATAATGATCATGGCCATTGGACAACAGATTGTAGGCTTTTGCAAGGAAAGGTCGAACATTTATTAAAGCAAGGTTATCTTACTGATCTATATAATGAGAAAGGAATACAATCATACATGAAGAACAGACAGGAACCCTAAAACTTTCATCACCAAAAAGAATGGTGAACATCATAATTGGAGGATATGAGGTCAATGAAGTAACATATACAACTGCAAAAAACACGTCAAGGGTTACTGTTACTCGCAGGAAGAGAGTTTTCCAAGTCATGGATGTCAACAATATAACATTTGATGATGAAGATGCAGATGGATTGATGATTCCTCAAAACTATGTGTGGGTAATATATTTGCTTGTACATGATACTAATGCAAAGCAAATTTTGATTTATCCAAGTAGCTCAGTAAATATCATTTTTCCAGGGATGGTGAATGAAACACAAGATAATGATAAGGTAATACCAAAAGCACGAACCTTTTCTGGGTTTGACAATTCAAGCGTAGTTATAAAAGAGGAAGTTGTACTTATCACATTTGCAGAAGGGGTCATCAAGGATATGAAGTTCTAGGTGTTAGACGCGGATATGGCCTATAATATGATTCTGGGAAGGCCATGGATTCAATATATGGATGTTGTCTCATCTAGTTTGCATCAAGACATCAAATTTTCTTCATAGTGGGCAACACCATCGCGATCGCGATTCTTTGAGTCCTCCCTTCTACACGAGCGCGATCCAAGCCACGCGTTCGCGATGAGCAAAACCAGGCAGGGACCCCAAGCCCTTCTACGCGAACGTGTTACCTCCCACGCGAATGCGATGCTTTACCTACTAACACTATGCGAACGCGATTCCGCTGTACATGAACGCGATGCTTTAGGCCATTAACTCTACGCGAACGCGAGCCTTCCTTCGCGATCGCGAAGGCCAAAATAGGCTTGCACTATTGCTGCATTTTCTGCTGCACATTTTCAAGTTAAAACTCTTTGTTGGCCATCCGAATTCACCCCGAGGCCCTCAGTAATTCAACCAAAAGCATAGATGTGTCTTAATACTCCATTCAATCTTGCTCGCTGCATAAAAAACGCCACCATAAACATCAAAATCACCCAATTTTCACGGATTCAAGTCTAAGTTAAACTAAAACTTCTGAAACTTGCATTTGCTCCAAAACCCGACCTAAACACCTTCGAATGATCTAAAAATTTGCACGCATATAAAAAATCACCTAACAGAGCTACTGCAACTATCGGAATTTCATTCCAACTCCTGGATCAAAATATCACCTATTAACCGGACTTCGCCAAATTTCTAACTTAGCCAATTCAAGCCTAATTCTACACTTGACCTCCAAATTCAATTCTGATTTCGCTCCTAAGCCACAATTCACCATTCAAAACTAGTCGAATCATCGAAAATCCATTCCGAGCCCTCTAACTCATAAGTCAATGTTCAGTTGACTTTTCCAAACTAACTTTCTCTTAAAGAGACTAATTGTCTCCTTTCTATCCAAACTCTATCCGAATTACTTCAAACTCTCAAAATACATATATCAAAACATATAGCAGCATAAAACGGGGCGAAGATACCTGAGATGACGGATCGGGTCGTTAGATCCTCCCCAACTTAACAAACGCTCGTCCTCGAGCATGCCCAGAGCTGCACTAGGAGCCAACAAATCTCCCAATGACCTTACTAATCATATACCCGGGGTGATCCCACGCTGCTTTGTTTGCTCTTTCGAATCCGCTTCTGTAAAGAAAGGAGAAGAGAGAGGCTCACCCTAACTCATATATGCATGATAATACAACACAGCTAAAAATTTCACCGGCTATCTAGCCCATAGCCGTAGAACCCCATTGCACCTCTGAAACCATACACAAGATCAGAACCTCACATTTATACTCAGAATAATCCTGAACCAGATTTAATAACCCATACCTACAACCTCAGGTGCACTCACAGGATATACTGCCTAATCCTAACACTCGAAACGATAATTTTATATCCACAGTAGCTATCCACACAACCATGTACCGATACAAATCCCTTGTTAGCTGGAGTCTTATTCAAATACTGTTATACTCTATCAATGAAAATGAACACGCAATAGACCATAACCATTTCTCAGATCAACCATTCACGAAGACATTTCTTCCCCTTTGACTAATCCCACAACAGACCTCCGAGCTGAAACTCAATATTAACCTTCCGGCAAGCTGAAAGCAAATAAGTTTGTACCTATTAATGACCCCAAAGGTCTATTCTGACCAAACACACCATCCTGGTGACATGACACTTCAATACAGACTAAGCCCCAACTTACATATCACCCATACCAATTAGAGACAGTCTGAACATACTCAAGTCATGAAAATGACTCAAACGAAAGAGTTGTACCTTAAGCTCGTTAATACCATTACAACACAAGGCTGATACCTCGTCTCACATCATAGGAATAGAATACCTGAACCTTTCTCGAACGGTCTAATCTCCACATAGCCACTCTATAATGTGCGATCTATCCAATACCATTCCATATAAAGCACCTTGAGTCGCTATACTCGAACTTGAAAACCACGCACAGATTGATGTCTGAACCCAAGAAATCCATCACACCCATGGTGAAGTGAGTTATATACACCATTAAATCACGAAAGAACCCAGTCGATGCGCTATTCCCCGAGAAACACCCAATACGGAGTTTCCTCAGAAACGGAAATTGTCCTCAACGTCACACTGTTGCGGTGCGAAACCCGATCCAGATAACATATCCATGGAGGCGTGCCACCCGATCCAGATAACATACCCGTGGCGGCATGCCACCTGATCCGCTCAAATATCTTACCTAGGGAGATGCATATCGAGCCAAATTTGCTCATTATAACAGAATACCGAGTATCGATCGTAAGCACATTGAATGCATAATCATATCTACTTATGGCGGTGTAAGCTACAAATCTCAACTTCCACTATGAATCTCGATATTACCGCACCATATGTGCCCATAGTCCGTAAATCATAACGTCTCGCAACGTAGAAAATACTCATAGATCTCTCCAAATCATTGATAAACTCAGCAATGGTCGAGTCAACTTATCCCTCGACCATACAGTTCGGAGCCAATCGAGTTGACTCGGACTGTAACATGCATCCGACAAGTCCCTTAATGACGGAAATGAATCACTAGTAGAAACATCTACACTACCTCTCCCCTCAAAGGCCAAATTAAGGAAAGCAACTCCTACCAGCCGTCTGCTGGTCCTTGGAACACAACCATTCCACTAGAACATAGTCTGATGCACCTCGCCACGCAACCTATGGCATATTCCGGCATAGCACATAACACAATAGTCTAGATTAACCCAACACTGAGGCAACCAGTCTACAACGAATCTCATATCCAAAATCTATCATATCAACTGATAAAGATCCACAACCACGACATAGACTGTATCGGAGACTCCCAGTCTCCAATTCCATATGACATACAAATCACTATACCTGGTCCCACATTCCAGCGTATGAATACATATTACACATCAAATACCCATTCATTCCACAAAAGATACTCTAAAATTTCCATGTGCCATTGACAGACTCATATGCCAACAGTCGGTCCAATAGGAAACTGCCGCAATCCCACCGAATTGTCATCAGTTTACATCACCTTCCCCTCTTACTGAACGTATACTCCCGTCAAATTACTAGTATAGTAATACCATTTTCCTTAATCATCTGAGGGTCGCTTCTTAAATCACATGCAGCTGCCCGAGCTGCTTAAGAATTAATGACTTTTCATTCGGAAATGAACCGTACCTTACACACACAAATACCAATCCTCCACAACAGACCGCACATAACATACCAAACTAGGGTAACCTGAGAACACCATCTCCTTCTTCCTAATCACAAGTTATACTGTCAGGACTAAATCCTTCTATCCACAACAGCCTAAGCAAGTTGTCCGAGCTGAAAAGCTCTACCGTCCAATACCATGTAAGCTCATTGCCACGAACATAAACAGGGAATTTATCATATCTTTACCATACCGATTCAGTCCACTAACAAGCTACTTCATTTGTCTAGATTTCCTTCTGATTTATTTTCAACTTGATATAATGTCTTGCTGTTGCGACACAATGCCTCAACCCAAGCTTACAACACGAGACTCGAACGTAAGACCACACTAGACCAATAGGCCACTACACACTCTCTCAAACGTTCCCAAAGATACCACTTCTAAAATACCTTACTTTGAAGAAATTCCTGCTAATCTAGGTCCGCTACCTTTACTTCCGAGATTCTGATACATAGAATCCCATAATTGACGTAAAATACCACAAGTCTTGACATGTTCTAATGAAAACACTGACATAATCACATATCAACCTTAAAACATCTTAATGCTACATATATATTCTTCAACACTTCAAAATCATTCTCAAGAGTCATCCACTCTTAACCCACTGCAAATTACTTGACTTAACGAATCAAACCACTCGTGTCTTATCAGCACTATGACATTGTAGGACATGATCTCATTCCGACACAACCAAACAACTTCCTTCTCTTTACACTAAGCATTTCTTATCCACAACTCAAAACATCCTATTATCTTCTCACTTCTACAAAGAACCATATTTGTCAAAGTTTTCGCTTCACTTGTGCCATCCTCGGCTCAATACCGGCAACCAGAATTGATTCACCCGTAAGCATCAAATCAGAACTAACATAATACCTAATCGTACAATCGGCTAATCAACGGCAACCTCCCAAACTTAGCTCGAAGTCATATATACCACAACACATATACATCTTTTACTGTTGTAATATCATGGTGAGATTAAACTCACTCTTTCATAAGCTTGTGGAAATACGGATCATCAAAAATTTTAACCCTTCTGTGATTCTTGCATTCATTCAAACAACGGTTAAGCCCACTCTTTAGGTGACAAAATTTTTACTAAGTCCCAAAATTCTCAAAAATTTCGGCAGATTTTCCTTTGGGGCCTATCCACCTGCCATAGAGTCACCCAAAACCATCCTAACAACACGTCCGCAACTTGACAAAGCATCACAATGCATATCAATAACATTAATCTCAATACGACATGTATTATATTATCAAAAATTGATATATGAGCATGCGTTGTACCTATTTAAGTCATAACACATGGAAAATACCTTTCAATTACACATGAAATCTTCTCACAATATACATAGGAATCGCATCACTTCAGAACACTCCGCATGAGATAACCCACCTGTTTTACCTCAATATAACATCTCTGCATACCCTCCATCGTCAGACACATTACACAACTACTTAGTCTTCCTGAGTCTGAACTCATATCGTATCATGCAATTTACTCACTCCACTAGGAGACTTGAAAATATTCTTCATGCGCCTATATTCGCGATACACATCGAACAAAAATAGGAAATAAATCGATTGGTAGTTCATCCATCATCTAGCAGACTTCTTTGTCACTAGCAAGTCATATAATTGCATCTCGCAGCACTAGCATACTTATCGCACGGATACCAAACTGCCATTCCGACTAATAGCGACAATACCGAACTCTAAGTTTAAAATACTTGCTCACACGATCAGCACCTCAGTGCTCAAGCCCTAAGCAATATCCAGTCTCAAGTCCTCCAAACTGGCCCAAGATCAACCTCACGAAGATTACATCTCACCCCTCGATTGGGGAATCTCAAGCCATCGAAGTACATATAATATCGAGCGCTCATGCATGAAGGAGAACACGTGGAAGGAACTTCAAGAGTTACTCTTTAAAGCTGAATCAAGGACGCATGATAAGATTTCAAGAAAGTGAGGTATTTCCTGAAAGTTCTGTAGCCTCCTGCTTATAAGTGTGGTGCACGACACACCCATAAACAAGACTCTACTAAACCGGCTAATGACTCGTGAGGCCTAGTAACCTAGGCTCTGATACTAACTTGTCACGACCCAACTCAGTCGGGATGGCACACGGCCCTAAGGCTAGGTAACCAACAATCGCTTTTAACGTAACATTTAAGTCTCAAACCGAGAATTTAAAAAAAAAATAATCCAAGAATATTGATAATGTGATATAGGTAAAATACGAAAAAATCAAAAAACACACCCATATGATCTGGGAGTCACTAGTCTAGAGCCTCTAAACAAAACTGAGTAATAATAATAGTTTCTGAATACCAAAACCAAATCTGGGAAAGTATATAAAATAATCAAATAAAGAAACAATGAAGAGCATCCAGGTCCTGCGAGCGTCATGCAGCTACCTCAATGACTCTGAAATATCTTTGGAGACTATGAGAATCAGATAAGCCTCTGGTGTACCTGAATCTGCACACAAGGTGCAGGGAGTAGGGGTGAGTACTACCGACTCAGTGAATAATAAGTATAGAAAATAACTAAAGGTAAGAAATCCACAAAGGACCAAAACACAAAGCTATATCTAACAACCTATGACTTAGCTACAGGCTAACAACATATCAGTATCACAACAAAAACGAAGTATCAGATAAAGATGCAGTGCAATGCATATGAATTTGTTGTGGAACGTGCAGTCCGATCCATTTAATGTCGACGACGCTCACTAGGGGTGTGTACAGACTCTGGAGGGGCTCCTTCAGCCCAAGCACAATATCAATATATATCTGTTGCGGATCGTGCAGTCCGACCCATGCTCAGTCCACAATATGCATATGAGTCACATAAACAGATTCAATCTAAATTCCCATTTTTTTGATTTTTAAGGACAATATAATTTAATTATTAAATTTCAGGAAAAGTGACTTAGCATTTTGTTTCGCTGATTAAACACATGACTGAGATCAATGATTATGCAATAATTTTATCACACAGATATTCACCCTAGACGGGTATTATAGATCGGCACAAGGTCCCAAATCTGGCATTAAGCCCAATTATCAATAGCACAATGTGCGTATCAGACGCCAATAATTTGTTCAGCTCTCGGGATGGACCAAGTCACAATTCCCAATCATTTACAACCCCGCACCTGCCATGGGGTGCGAGTCATGCCCTAACATAGCGTAACGATGTGATAAACTGGGGTTTCAAACCCTCAGGCCATCATCTATACAAATTACTCACCTCTATCCGGTCATAGCCTGGTCTGCAATGCCTTTACCCTTCAAATCTTCTCCTACAAGCGTCGAATCTATTCAAAACCACAACGAAAAGGTTATCATAAGCTAAATAAATGTAACCCAATTGAAATTATTCGAAAAAAGTTAAAAATTAGGAAGTTGGTAAAACCCGAGCTCCAGGACCGCTTCTCAAAAAATTCTGAAAATTACATCTTTAGATTCCACGTCTCGCCACGAGTCTGTACATATAAAGTTCACCAAAAATGGAGTCCGTCTGACCCATCAAATCCCTAAACTTCATTTCTAAAAATTAATCCCTAGTTCTTCACAATTTCTACACAATTTCATGGAATTAGGGGTTGTTTCTTCCTAAAACTAATATTTTAAGCTAAGATACTTACCTCCAATCGATACCCGCTGAAAACCCACTTCAAATCGCTCAAAAAGCTCTCTTGGTTGCTTATGAATGGTAGAACATATGTTTGGTTCGCGGATGAAATAACATATAAAACCCTTCTATCGCCCAGATTTAACCCTACGCGAATGCGGTCCAAGCCACGTGTTAGCGATGAACAAATTCCGCTAACCCGCCAGTTGCTCTTTGCGAACGCGAATACATCATCGCGAACGCGATGCTTTGATTCCTCCCTTTTACGCCAACGCGATCCAATCCACGCATTCGCGATGAGCAAAACCAGGCAGGGACCCCAGGACCTTCTACGCAAACGCGGTACCTCCCATGTGAACGCGATGCTTCACCTATTAACTACACGAACACAATCTATTGTACGCGAACGTGATGCTTTAGGCCATTAACTCTACGCGAACGCGAGCCTTCCCTCACGATCGCAAAGGCCAAAATAGGCCTGCACTGCTGCTACATTTTATGTTGCACATTTTCAAGTTAAAACTCTCCGTTGGCTATCTGAATTCACCCCGAGGCCCTCGGAACCTCAACCAAAAGTGCAGATTTGTCTTAATACTCCATTCAATCTTGCTCGTAGCATAAAAACACCACCATAAACATCAAAATAACCCAATTTCCATGGATTCAAGCCTAAGTTAAACTAAAACTTCCGAAACTTGCATTTGTTCCAAAACCTGACCTAAACACCTCTGAATGATCTGAATATTTGCACGCATATCAAAAATTACCTAACAGAGCTACTTCAACTAACGGTATTTCATTCTGACTCCCGGATAAAATTTCACCTATCAACCGGACTTCGCCAAATTTCTAACTTAGCCAATTCAAGCCTAATTCTATATCGGACCTCCAAATTCAATTTTGATTTCGATCCTAAGTCAAAAATCACCATCTAAAACTAGTCGAATTATCGGAAATCCATTCTGATCCCTCTAACTCGTAATTCAACGTTCGGTTGACGTTTCCAAACTAACTTTCTCTTAAAGAAACTAATTGTCTCCTTTATATCCAAACTCCATCCGAATTACTTCAAACTCTCCAAATACATATATCAAAACATATATCAGCATAAAATAGGGAAAAGGGGGTGGAGATACCTGAGACGACGGGTCGGGTCATTACAATTATGGCGTGTCTCCCGTTAAATGTGGGTAACATTATGCAAAGATTGATTTCCAAACTGGGGCACGATACTCAACAAAATTACCCATTCCCCAACACACTGACCATGTACTTCAATGATATGAAAGTGAAGAAGAAGATTTATGATTGAGGTGCCTCCGGTGGGTTCCCACTCATGGTATGATCAAAAGGATCCGGACAACCCTAAGAGCACCAAGAAGGGTCAAGCCTCGACCTCTTCTGCAGCTGGCCAGTCGGAAGAGCCGGTTGCAACTGAGTAGTTGTTAGAGCCCACCATTGAGGCATTGCAGCCAGGCTCATATTCAGCCCCTCATTCTACCTCTACAGATCCGGCGATCCCAGTGTCGAAGACTCATAAATTCACAACTCATCAGCTGTCTCGGTCTCTTGTTAGTTTGAATAACTAGGTGTCGGCAGCGACATCACAGTTGTCAACATTGACTACGGTTGTTGAGGCTCGGAGGTAACCAGTGACGGTTGAGGTCCCTACTTCGATCGAGGAGACTTTGAAGAAAATCCTAGAATACTAGGTAGCTATGATGAAGAAGCAGGATCGGCTAGAGAAAGCATTCGGGGAGCACAGCAAGGCACTGAAAGAATTGGCCAAGGAGCACAGAAAGATCAGAAAAGATAGAGCCTCAAAGGAGTCACTAAAGGAGCTGCAGAAAGATGTTGACAGACTCCGTGACGATCAGATGCCCCTGGATTTGCTATTTGGGGATCCTATTGCCGAGACAGTTGCAGCACAGCCACATGTGGAGGAGAGCAGACCTAGGAAGAAGAGGAAGCTCCCGAGCATAGAGGGAGTGGTGATTGAGATAGCACCAGCTCCGGAGGGCCAATCCGGTATTGCAGAGATTGAGCCTCCTGCAGCACCAGCAGGAGATGAGCCACCCCAGGAGCATACATCTGATGTCCTAGCAGCACACCAGCAGCAGGCTGGGGACCAGCCTAAGGTCTCTGCTAGTACAGAGAATACATGAGCTATTGACCAGCAGAGACCTCCTGATGAGGCTTGAGGGGCCACTTCTATATCCTTTTACCCCTATTTTTATGCTTTAGTTGCTAGTTAGCATTGAGGACAATGCTAGATTTTATTCGAGGGGAATGTGGCCCTACTTTTTTATTTGGATGACTGTATATATACTACTTACTATTTAGTTTCAGCACATTCGTAGTTTAGATGGTTTGTATATAATTTTGGATTCTAAACTCCCTTAGTTGTATATTCTACTCCCCGTGTGTATATATTCATTTGGTGCTCATTTGAGCTTTCTTGTTATTTTTCATTTGAGATTTCTTGTTATTTTTCATTTAAGCTATCTTTTTATTTTTTGTTATTTTTGTAAATTTTTCGTTTTAGCGCAAAGTTAGGCTCGTATCCTCTTTTTGGTTTTGGTTGATGTTGCAATAAGCCCTTGGTTTTCTTAATGCCACGGTTCTTTCCAAGGGTAAAATATTGTGTGAACCGGGTAACTCTTCTCAATGATAGATCGCGTGACAACTTTCTTAAGGGTTGAGTCAGTTTTTTTTGTTTTGTGTCTTTTGATTTTCAAGATTTTTGTAGTTAAGAGTACCTCAGGCACAGGTTCACTTGCGCTTAGCACATTTTCGTTCGATCTTATGGTCAAAGACATCAAGTTGTGTTAGGAGGTGAAAGTCGTGGCCTTGAGACTCTTGTGTTGACCAAGCAATCATCATATGGTCGTGTGGGGGCATTGTGTGTTTTGATCATATCAAAGGTCGTTGTGGGCCCTCGACTCTATCTTTGGAAGTCCTTGAGAGTGTGTGTGGTGAGAACTCGATTTGTGAGCCCAAGTGTCGAGTCGATGGTCTAGAACTTGCCCCGAATGTTGTTGAGGAGAAATCATCGGTGTAACTTGATTTGAGAAATGATTGTAGGCTCTCCTTGATCCCAAAAAGATATCTTGATTAATCTAATGATCTACCAATAGAATGATTCCTAGTTCACGCTTTTGAGCCTAAATCCTTGTTTTTTCATAAAACAAGTCACAAACCTATACCTGTTCTCGATTAGACCTTCTCTTGGCATCCAAAATCTTCCCTTGGTTATTGGAAACTGCATAAGTTTGGGGGAGAGACAATAAAGGAAGCAAAGTTGTATAAGGTACAAAAGGAAAAGAAAAGGAAGGTAATGAAAAAAAGAAAAAGACAAAAAGGAAGTCATAAAGAGAATAAGAATCAAAATGGGAATCAAAGTACAACAAAAAGGTTTAAAAGGGTTGGAAAAGTAGGAAAAAAAAAGGAGAAAAAGGCTTGATTTGCAAAAGAAAGAGTGACAATGTGCCTCTCTACCCCATTTTAAGAGGTGAATTGCCTACTTGAGTCAAGAAAGTGTGCCAAAACGAAACTAAAGAAGCGCTTAAGGGAAGATTGAACTCATATAAACAAATCCATATCCTACCTTTACCCAAAAGTCTTCATAATGACTGCTCAAAAGCCCTACATGATCTTGAATTAAGGAAAACCCCACATTAGTGGATACTTACATGAAGGGTAGCCTAGGGTACTTAGAGCCGGACTTAGGGTCTCTTCTATGTGAGTGTTGAGTGAGAAAGCCTTCCACCTCGATTTGTGTGTATATATATTCAAAAACAAGGTGAGATTAACTTAGGGAGAGTCAAGGATGTACGAGTTTGGGTTCCACAATGACCAAAGTACTTGAGAAAAGCTCCATGATGAAATGTGTCAATCCTTGAGGCTCTTGTGTTTCACTTGATCCTAAAGTTTGCAAAGTTTTAAATGTGCTAATGATGTATTTGCATTAGGGACAATTTCTATTCCCAATTGAGACTTGTTGAGGTTACTTTAGGGTAAATAGGAATTACTAGGTTGCTTTCTATTAAGGGTTGTGTTTCATTTTAGTTGCTTGAGGACAAGCAAAGGTTTAAGTTTGGGGGAGTTGAAAATTGTGAATTATACATGTTTATGCCCCTTCTTACCTTAGCTTTGTGCATAATTTGCCCTTGATTAGTCCTGAATTACTTACAAGTTGCGCTTGATTGCAGGTTTTAGCGACAAGATGATGAAAATCCCAAATCGGCTCAAGAAGGAGTGAAATCTGCCAAGTGTAAAGAAGATGACATAAAATGAGGATTAAGAGTCCTGCGCGGACCACACTGTTCTGGTGTGCAGCTGCGTAGGAAGTTCAGAGACTGATCAATCACCCATGCCACCTACGCGGACCGCCTGATTGTGTGGTGCGGCCGCTCGAAAATAGTTCAGAGACATGACAACCTTGAGGGAAACCACGGGGACCGCATCCACTTCTACGCGATCCGCATTGATGAAGATTCAGAAGCGAACATATTCAAGGCACAAGACCCACACGGACGCGCACCAAAAGCAGGCAGTCTGCATGGGCACAATCGGAGAACCATCTATTTGGCAAGTCCCTCCATGCAGCCGCGCATCACTTCCATACGGACCGCCTGACTCGACCTACGCGGCCGCGGTGCATTTCCATATGGTCCGCCTGACTCGACCTAAACGGCTACGGTGCATTTCTATGCGGTCTGCACCCCTTATCCAGAGGTGACTGAAGTGAAGATACATTGCCCTAATCGGCCGTACGCCATTTCTGTGCGGACCGCACCAGACCCCAGGGGCATTTTTGTCCAATTTTTCCTATGTAGTATAAATAGAACACTTTACTTTTGTAGGTTAAGTTGGATGTTCTGAATAGTAGCTGTGCTCGTGATATTTTATATTAGCCTATTTTAGGCAACTTTCTCTTGTAATTAACGTGGATTCAAGTAGATTTAGCATATAGTTAATGATTATGTTTATTTCTTCTATTATTTTTTATTTTTCTACTTCTTCCATGTCTAGCTAAACCCGTTAGCTATGGATGTGACTTAACCCTAGTGTGGGTAATTAATGGGTGTCTTTTCCTAATACTAGGATGTTGTTGGGGGTTTGGTATTTTGGTTGATTGTATGTTTTCACTTTGATTTGGTGGTTGCAAACACTAAGTCAAGCTTAGTGGGTCTTGACTCTTCTTGAGAAAGAGAGTCTATGACCTCACATTCAACCCAACAAGGATTTTGGGATGGACCCATGAGAATGGTAGTCCCAAGTAACGGGTTAAATCTCGAGAGAGTAATTAACCCACTTGAACCTTGTGTTGCTCGGGAAAATTGGCCTACCCAATTGGTCGACAGAGAGAGTCAATTGGTCAAAATCGTTCTCTCTACCGAGAGGTGTGAGAGCGGGTACTAAAGTGCAACAGTTATCCATATTGCCCATAATTAGCATTCTTATGTTAGAATTCTATACCCGTTGATTAGACACCTAGGTGAGTGTCACGACCTTAGTGCTCTTCTTTTATCGCTTAAATCTAACATCAATCATCTTAGCATAACATTAGATCATAATAGTAGTTGATAATTGCAGTTGATAATTATATAAAAACCCAAAAATTGTAGAAGATCAATTTGAAGCTAGAACACATCTCTAGGCCATACAATTACTCATCTCCAACTTGAAGCTCCTTGAGGAATTATCAACCCCAATACACTATTGGGTTATTAGTATTCATGCCCACTCATACTTAGGTGTGTGTCTTCATAGATCAAAGAACCATGTTCTTCAACTAGAAAACAATGTCCTAGAACTCAAGCCTGAAAACTTAAAACTGAAAATAGGGATAGGAAAGAAAAGGGCTGATCAATCATTTCTCACACTGGAAGACAATTTAGGAAAAATAAAAGATGAATTGTATAAAAAAGATGGATCAATCAAGGTCCTTAAAGAAGAACTAGGAAAGGTGAATCATAAACTAGACAGAATATGCAAATGGAACAAGGCTTCTGATGCACTCTCTTTGCTGTAAGAGCACCACAACTGCAACAAGAGAGGACTTGGGTTTGGGACACAAGCTCCAAAATGGGATCCTAAAAATAAGTACCTCAATTTTCCTGAGAATAAGATCTGTACACATTGTGGTAAGACTGGCCATTACAAAAATGAATGCAATGCAAAAGAAAAGGCCAGTCAAAAGAACAAAGCATTTGTTCAAGAAACACAAGCTTCCTGGTTAGGCAAAGAAAAACTTAATTCATCCTTTTGCCCATAGAAAGGGACCCGAACTAGTTTGGGTTCCTAAGACTAACCCCTAATTTCATTTTGCAAGTCCAAGTGAAAGGAAGTAGCCAAATATGGTACAAGGACATTGGCTGCTCAAAACACATGACTGGTAACAAGGACCAATTTCTTTCACTTGAGAACCTAAAAGGAGGCAATGTCACCTTTGGAAATGGGAAAAAAGGTGAGATCATTGGGGTTGGAAAGGTATGAAAGGCAAACTCTTATTCCATTGAGAATGTCTATTTGATAGATGGCTTGAAATTTAGCCTGATAAGTGTGTCACAACTGTGTGATAGAGGTGACCTTGTGGCTTTCACTTCCATAAAATGTTTTGTGATTAACCTTACTACTGACAAGATTGTTTTGCAGGGAAGAAGAGTTAACAATATTTACATTGTAGATTTGTCGACTCTTTCTGAAAATGAACTCACTAACTTGAGTGTGTTAATTAATGACCCCCTCCTTTGGCACAAAAGACTTGGTCATGCTAGTTTAAATCAATTGAACAAAGTAGTATCCAAGGACTTGGTGATAGGGTTACCTAATATCAAGTTCAAGGAAGACAAATTTTGTGAGGCATGTGTAAGGGGGAAGCAGGTAAGGTCATCCTTCAAACCTTAAAAAATGGCAAGTTCGTCCAAGACGTTGGAACTGGTTCTATGGATCTCTTTGGTCCAATGAGAGCCATGAGCAAAGGTTGGTAAAAGATATGTTATGGTGCTTGTTGATGATTATTCTAGATTTACCTGGGTGTTATTTCTAACTTCTAAAGATGAAGCATCTGAAATGTTTACTGCTTTTGTTAGAAAAATCCAGAAACAATTAGGAAATCAACTTGCATCCATTAGGTCTGATCATGGAACTGAATTTGAAAATGCAAAGTTTGCTGAATTATGTGATGAAAATGGAATTGATCATAATTTCTCTGCCCCTAGGACTCCTCAGCAAAATGGGGTGGTTGAGAGGAAGAACAGGACCCTTGAGGATATGGCAAGGACCATGTTACTTTCCAGTAAACTACCTTATAGCTTTTGGGCACAGGCTATAAACACTGATTGCTATATAATTAATAGATGCATGACCAGACCTCTTGTAGAGAAAACTCCCTATGAGTTACTTAAAGGGAGAAAACCAAACATATCCAATCTTAGGGCTTTTGGTTGTAAATGCTATGTGCATAATAATGGCAAAGACTCCCTAGAAAAGTTTGATCCCAGAAGTGATGAGGGAGTATTCTTGGGATATTCTTCACATAGCAAATCATATAAAGTGTTTAATAAAAGAATTCTATGTGTTTAATCTAACACTCTTTTTGAGAGACATGAACATGAAGATGAAGCCATTGGACTGGTGAGACAACTTACTGAAGTTACAGCACAAGTCAAAGAGGCATCCAAGGAAGGAGCAGGTGATGAAATATGTCCTTTCACCCTGGGCCAACTGACAGGGGAACCAATCTGAGAGAAACTGTACAAAATTCTCTGAAGGATCATGTACCTGAACCTGTTCCTCTACAGCAAAATAATGAACGAGAAGCTAGTAGAAACCAACTGGTGGGAAAATCTTATTGGTACCTGAGTTCTCACCCCATTGAGAACATAATCAATGATCCCACATCTGGAGTCAAGACTAGATCACAACTGAAGAACCTGTGTGCATTTGATGCCTTTTGTCCCTGATTGAACCTAAAATGTGAGTGAAGCTCTACAAGATGCAGATTGGATCAATGCTATACAAGAAGAACTCAATCAGTTTGAAAGAAGCCAAGTCTGGCACCTGGTTCCAAGACCTAAGGACAGGGTAGTCATTAGGACAAAATGGGTCTTCAGAAACAAGCTGGATGAAGATAGAACAGTTACAAGAAACAAGGCAGGGTTGGTGGTTCAAGGTTATAGTTAAGAGGAAGGCATTGATTATGATGAGACTTTTGCTCCAGTTGCTGGACTTGGAGCAATCAGACTCCTTATAGCCTTTGCAGAACATAAGGAATTCACCCTTCATTAAATGGATGTGAAAAGTGCCTTCCTAAATGGCTATCTCAAAGAAGAAGTGTTTGTGAAGCAACCTCCTAGATTCGAAAGAAAAGAATGTCCTGACCATGTATACAAGCTGGATAAAGCTCTCTATGTTCTCAAGAATGCTCCAAGAGCTTGGTATGAAAGATTGTCAGAATTCATTCTGGAACAGGGGTACAAAAGAGGTAAAATTGACAACACCTTATTTCTAAGGGAAAAAGTTAAAGATCTTCTTGTTGTACAAATTTATGTCGATGACATAATATTTGGGGAAACTAGAGAGAAGTTGAGTAAGTGCTTTGCAAACCTAATGGGAAGTGAATTTGAAATGAGTATGATGGGAGAAGTCAAATTCTTCTTAGGTTTGCAAATCAAACAGGGTCCAAAAGGTACTATGATTTATCAACAGAAGTACACAAAAGAACTAATCAAGAAATTTAAAATGGAAGAATCCAAAGAAATAGATACTCCTATTGCAACTGCCACAAAGTTAGATGATGAGGCACCTAGTTCTTCAGTTGATCAAAAGTTGTACAGGGGTATGGTTGGTTCACTTTCGTATCTTACTGTCAGCAGAACTGACATTATTTTCAATGTAGGACTTTATGCTCGTTTCCAGGCAAAAACAAAGTAGTCACACTTCACTGTAGTCAAAATAATAATAATATACCTAAAAGGCAGAACTGATATGTGCTTGCGGTATCCCAAAGGTAGCAATTTTGACTTAATTGGATATGCTAATGCTAATTATGCAGGTTATATAGTGGATATGAAGAGCACTTCAAGTATGGCACACTTCCTAGGATCTTGTCTTGTATCATGGGCCACCAAAAAGTAGAATTCAGTGGCCCTCTCTACTGCTGAAGCTGAGTATGTTGCTGTTGTTTCATGTTGTGCTCAGTTGCTGTGGATCAAGCAACAATTGGTAGATTTTCGAATTGAAGTGGGATGCATACCTATATTTTGTGATAACACTAATGCAATCAGTATGACAAAGAACCATGTTCATCATAAAAGGACTAAGCACACAGATGTTAGACACCACTTCTGAAAGGACAACTATGAAAAGAGGCTAATCTTCATAAAATTTTGTGCCACTAATAAACAAATAGTTGACATATTCACCAAGGCACTTAGCAAAGAAAACTTTGAAAGGAACATGTTGGAATTAGGGATGATTAAGATAACCTAATGAGATCAAGTTCAGAATGCACAGTGAAAAAAAATTAAAAATTAAAAAAAATTGGTTAGGAGTTCTTCATTCTTGTAAATATTTAACTAATTCCTACTCAATCTCATATTGTAAATAGTATACTCCTGTGACATGTATTTTTGTGACTCACTCATCTCTTACAAATTCTCTATTTCTGACATTTGAGGCATAATCAAGAGAAGTTTCATTTGAAGAACCTGGTTCATCAATGCATGCTCATGAGGATGGTCAGGTATGTTTCTATACTTTGCAAAAATAGAAAAATTTAATTTTCAATCATGAGCAAGAGTCCTAGAAAACCCAATCGTCTCAAAATTCTATCCGATGAGTCTAATTGAACCAGTTTCATTGAAGTAGAATTCTAAGTGTAAATGAACTCTATCTCCTAAACCTTAGAAATTCTAATTAATCCTAATAAATAACTAGGGAGACCGAAACTATAAGATGATTAGACCTCTGCTGACACCTGAAAAGCTGCCATTCTTGGAGCTATAATGACCACTCTTTATAACCCCTATAATCATTCATAACCATTATCTCAAACCCCTGATCATCTACTCTCTTCTCCAAACCCTCAAAAGCTGTCCAAAATTTTCTCAAGCCTTCCACAAATTCTTCACCAAAAATGTCGAATCCCTAAGATAATCCTGAAACCCTACCACCAGTGTCACCTAAAAACACTTTATCATCCACACCTCCTAGTGAATCCCGAAACCCCAGATTCCGTCGCACAAAAATGATAGCAAGAAAAGCTGTTGTGACTTGTCTCTTGAGGAAAGCTCTAAACGAAAGATTGAAGGCAAGTCAAAAGAAAGAATCTCCAGCAAAAGAAACTAATTCTAGTACTGAGTCTGATGATTAAATCTCTGCCAGTGAAGGAGATGAACCTAAGCCTTCTGACAATGTCACACATAAAGAAACCCCAAAAGAGGTGAATCCAAGTGTTGTTTCTGATGATGTAGGGGAAATGGTAGAAAATATGTATGTTGTGATAGGGGCTGCAAATGATGTTTCTGTGGATGATTCTGTGAAATTGAAGAAAAATAAGAGGAAGAAGGTTCTAGCTATATGTGGTAGTGGGGAAGAAGGGGTCTCGAAGTCAGGGGGAAGTGAGTCTAGAGAGGATGTTGAAGGGTTAGTTGGTTTGAGAGCAATTTGTTAAAGGGTCTATCTATGGAGGAAACTCAATTTGAAATGATGAAGAAGGCTGGGGCTAGTTATGATCTCAAGAAACGCAAGGCTTCCTTACAAAGGACCCTTGTTGCGTCCAAACCAACCAAGAAATCCAAACCCTCAACACCCAAGTCTGCTCCTAGGGTTAGGACAACTAGAAGCAGGGTTAGGGAGAGTGAAGCTGAGTTGCAGAAAGCTTTAGAGGAGAGTAAGAGAAAAAGAAAGGAAAAGGGGAATGAGAAGATAGGTGAAAGTTCAGAAGTTATAGCTGAGGAGGAGGAAGAGGAGATGGAACTGTTCCATCAAGAAAGAAACACTATTGTGGAGGTTTCACTTGCAAAATCAAAGGAGACTAGGACTTCCTCTAAGAAGACCTCCAAACCAATTCCTGCTGAATCCTCTCTTGCCAAGAGAACAAGATCAACCTCTAAGGGAAAACAAGTGAAAGTACCCATTATTGAAGAATATGAAGAAGATGATGATGAAAGTGAGTCTGAAGAAGAACATGATAGGTATGCAAACTTTCACAAAAGAAAAATATTGAAGGGAAGATTGCTGAAAGGCCTGGAGGAGCCAGGCATGATAAGGCTTTTCACAGCATTGGAGGCACAAGGCTGGAAGGACATGGTCCTTCAGATTGATGGAAAATTGGTAAGGAAGGAACCTAGTGGAGTTCATGGCAGATGGAAAAGTGAAGTGGTCAGGTGACCAGTATAGTGAGGGGTGTCAAAGTGAAATTCAATGCTGAAAAAATTGGGAAAGATTCTGGGTATCCCTTGTGAGGAATATGATGATTATACAAGGTAGAGGTATGGTTTGCCATCTGAGCTGCAAATAACAAGGAATTTCTATGACACCAACACAGCTAAAGAGCTGCCTGAGGCAAGGGCAGTCCAAAAAAGTGAGGTGATACCAGAGCACAAAGTACTTTTTGAATTTGTCAACAAGTGCCTTCTGCCCAGACAGGAAAGAGGGCATACAGCTAATTATATGGATCTGATGCTCATGCAGTGTATTAATAAAGTGAAGCAGATCAATTGGCCTGTCTTTATGGTGAAGCTGCTTGAAAGGATCATGCCATTCTCTATGGTTTTATATTGACTATTGTGCTTGAACGACTAAATGTTCCTTTGAATAAATGGGAAATGGCATCTAGCAATGAGCACTTTGGTGTCAAGACAAGCCTGTAACTATTTGCTCAATGCCATGCCTGTTGAACCTGGTTCATCTGCTAAGACTCCTGTGAACAGCAAGGTTAGAGCTTTGGTTCAAGAGGTTGGGACAACGGATGTTGAAATTGCAAGGCTCAATGCCAGAATTGCTGATTTGGAGGGAGAAAGAAATGGTGTTGAGAGTTGAACTTGCCAAAGAAAAAGAGAAAAGGAAGGCATGCTCAAGCAAATGATAAATCTACTACAAGCCCAACCCTCTAGCACTTCCAAGCCTTAGGTGTCCTATCCTTAGTGCCCAGTCTAGTAACCCATCAGTTTTCAGTTTCCAGTCTAGGAAGTTCTTGTTCTGTTCTTATTTTGTTTTTTTTTCTCATGGTTGGATGTTTTGTTTTTCTTTTTGTGAACTGTACTGTAGAAACACCCCTTTAATCAATAAATGAAGCTTGTCTTATTCTTGTTGAATTTGTTCTAAATAGTTATTTTTAAGCTAATTTGTGATTAACTTGGCAATGTGTTCACTTGCAGTTGCCACAGTGTCTATGACTATTAATTAACTTCGAGGATTCACAATATTAATGCAACTTTTCGATGATGCCAAAAAGGGGAAGATATTGTGCTTAAAATTCTAGTGATGTTTATGACATAAATCTGACCTCCTTGATGATAAGTTAAAATTTTCTAAGTGTTGATTTTCAGCTGAGTTCACAGGTTTCCTGCTCACAATAAGTACAGAGTTTGTCATCATCAAAAAGGGGAAATTGTTGGCCCAAGTTTCAGTTGGAGTTTTGAAGATTGACAAATGAACCTATGGAAGGACCTGGTCCATCTTGTACTACACAGTCTGAAACAACCAGTGCATATGTGAAGCACGTGAGGAAGATATGCACTAAAGATCACGCGTCAATATCTTCTGAACGTAATCAAAAAGGTTGCATTTGGGATAAGGAGGACACTCTCCTTATGTAAAGAGAACTTGATCCTAAGTTAAGATAAGAGTTGGAGTTTGTCTTGGCTAAGGACTTAAATGGACTACGGGTAAGAAGTGTAGTTGTAATCAAACTCTAACTACTAATTCAATATATTATTGTGTTGGTTCTCTTTTACAGGTAACACACACAAGCAAAAGTAAAGCATATTTGAGAGTAAATAAAGCGAGTCTGTTTTGCAAGCAATATATGCGAGATACAAGTGTGTATGCCTGAAGCTACATGAACTAAGAGAAAAGAACCAGTTCCATCTGTTTGTTTAGTTTAACTGTAGTAGGTTTTCAAATTGTACCTTTCAGTTTTATTAGAAGCAATTGTATTAGGTACCTTGTGTCATCAAGTTAGAGTTAACTTGATAGTGTCGCAGCAGCTGAGGTTGTGTGCTACACTGGGATTAGAGTTTAATCCTTAGGTTTACGAAGAGTCTTTGTAAATGCTATTTTGGCTCATTGATTTTTAGTGGAGTTTAGGAAAATCCTACTGAGTAGTAGGTCGTGGTTATTTCACCTTTTGAGCCAGGTGTTTTCCACGTAAAAATCTTTGTGCACTTTGCTTTTAGTTTTTATTATTTCGCAAACTGCTGCAGTTAGAACACTTAGAAGAACGAGGTTCTTCTAACGCGAAAATTAAGGTCCACACAAATCACCCCTCCCTCTTGTGTGGTATTGACATTTATTAACATCAATATCTAAGAGCAATAAGTCAACACGGGTCTCAAGACCCTCACTACCACACATGAATTATGCACTCGGTCAACCAATATAGAATCACCCACCGATGTAGATACATAAACAGGAACACTCAAGGCATCGCTAGGCATAACCAAGTAGGGTGCAAAATAGGACGACAGATATGAATAAATAGATCCAGGGTCAAATAGCATTGAAACACCTATATTACATACCAGAATAGTACCTGTAATGATAGCAATAGAAGACTCAGCCTCTGGCTTGGATGGCAAAGCATAACACCGGGGCTGGGCCCTACCTCCCTAAGCTATGTCTCTAGATGATTGACTACTGGCTGACTCCTACCTCTAGCAGTCCGAGATCCACCTCTCTGATCCTTACCTCCACCTCTAAGGCCTTTAACCCCGCCTCTAGCTAGTTGGGCGGCATGTGGATCACCTGCTGACTAAATCATGGGACGAGGACCTTGCTGCTGAGAGTTGTCAAATACTCAAGGGCAATACCTAGCAATATGTCTCGTGTCGCCACATGTGTAACAAGACCTAGGCTACTGATAATAACGGAATGGTGGTGCGCTGATAGGTGTTGATGATGAGCTGGAAAGCGGTTGCTAAGAATACTATGGTTGGGAACCACAACTACCTGTAGTACGATGTGAAACATGAAGGGATGACTGAAAGGGCCTCGGAGGATGGCCTCTACCATATGAATCCCTACCTCAAGATGAGGTACCACTAAACCTACCAGAATGATGAGGCCTCTTATCTGACCCCTAAATACCTCATGGTGCAAGTGTCATCTCTATCTTGCGGGCCATATTGGATGCCTCTTGAAAAAAAATATAACTACCGGCTCCCAGAGCCATCTGGAGCCGGATCGGCTGAATCAAACCATCAATAAATCTCCGCACTCTCTCCCTCTCAGTGGGGAGTATAAAAATAGCATGGTGTGCTAAATTAAGTCTCATACTGCGCGACTGTCATAGTACCCTGGTGAAGACGCTCAAACTGCCTGCATAGAGCATCTCGCTCAGTCACCGGCAGAAACTTCTCCAAGAACAACTCTGCAAACTGATCCCAAGTCAATAATGGCGACCCTGGTGGATTGGATAAATAATATTCCCTCCACCAAGTCTTGGCGAATCCTGCTAGCCGAAAGGTGATGAAGTCGACCCCATTGGTCTCCACAATACCCATAGTTCTGAGAACCTCATGGCAGCTGAATAAGAAGTCATGGGGGTCCTCTGTAGAAGCACCGCTGAAGGCGGTGTAAAGAGCTTGGTGAACCTATCAAGCCTCCACAAAGCCTCTACAAATCATCCGCAGACGTTAACGTACCATTGTCGGTCTGAGCTGGAATACCCAACTGAGCTACCACAGCTGGCTGAACCGCTGGAACCTGAGCCTAAGGAGCTACTTCCTCCGGAGTAGGCGTAGCGGGAGTCTGAACTCCTCCCCCAGCCTGAGAGGTGGCTGGTGCTAAAGGAAGAAAACCCGCTCTCCATAAAGCCTACCAGTCGAACCAAAGTGTCATGGAGTACTGGATTAGCTATGAAACCCTCTGAGACCTGAGCTGAGCCCACTGGAGCTGCTGGTGCTAGAACCTCGTCATTGTAGTCAACATGAGGCTCCACCTCTTGGACTACTACTCGGGGCTGAGATCTGCCCCGGCCTCGGCCTCTGGCATGACCTCGTCCTTTCCCTTTGCCCCTGATAGGAGCTGCTGCTGGGGGCTCAGGCTGCTGCGCGGTAGAAGAGGAAGCACGTGTTCTCGCCATCTGCGAATGAACAGAGTAGAATAACAATCAGTATTTGAGAAATAGAATCGCACGACAAGAATGAACAAAGTGAAACTTTTCCTAACTCTGTAGCCTCTGGGGGTTAAATACAGACGTCTCTGTACCGATCCCTCAGACTCTACCGATTTTGTCCGTGAGTTGTGAGACCTATGTAACCTAGTGCTCTGATACCAACTTGTCATGACCTAAATCTTCCACCATCGGGAGTCGTGATGGCGCCTACTAACGGAGCTAGGCTAGAAAAACTTTAATTATTCTCAGATAATTTCTCACCAAAAAAAATATACGAAAGCAATTAAATAAAAGCAGAAGACTTTAAGTTTATAAAACTGAAAATCAAAATGCGGAAGTTTAAAACATATCTCTACCCAAAATCGAGTATCACTTGCTCACGGACTACTAAAGAGTACTACAATCAAATTTAAACAACAAAAAGAAATACATAGTGTCTGTCTCGGTACAATGAAAACAAACTAAGACATGGAAAAGGGACTACGGCATGCGAACGCCAGCTAGGCTACCTCGTAAGTCCCTGGACTGAAGTCAGCTCTCAATCAATAAGCTACTGATGCTGTCCAAAAGCTGCTCCGGCACTGAATCTGTGCAAAAAGCACAGAAGTGTAGCATCAGCACAACCGACCCCATGTACTGGTAAGTGTCTGGCTTAACCCCGGCGAAGTAGTGACGAGGCTAGACATGACTTAACTAAAATAACATGTATATATATATATATATATATATATATATATATATATATATATATATATATATATATATATATATAATTGAAATAACGACAGAGAATATCAACTAAAAAGGGGAAAGGGCATGCTCGGGGGAGATACAGTGAAAACAGATCAACGGATATAACAACGACCTACCTCAATACTATAACTCATATATAAGTGGTTGGCGCGCCACACGATCCCATTTATTAGTTCATAAGTGGACGGCCACACGATCCCATTTAGTAATTCATAGGTTGATGGTGTGCCACACGATCCCAAAATATATATGAATTAGTGGTCGGCGCCAGAAGTTCCCATTTCATAACTCACAAGTGGAAGGCGTGCCACACGATCCCAATTCATATTTCACAAGTGGACTGCGTGCCACACGATCCCATTTTTATAGTGAATAGCACAAATAATCTCTCTAAAAGAGGATCCATTAGGAAAATTCAACAACATAACGAAGAAACCCGGTAAGAGTACAACTACAGCCCAAATACCCCGGCAAGGGAGCAACAACAATAATAAACTACGTGTCCCAGTAAGGGAAGAGTCACCACGCTTTCTTTATTAATCACTTCTTTCTCAATTATCAAATTTTAGTTCGAGTCGACTCTCCAATAATATACCAATCGCAATTCTTCCCCAATCGTTCACATTATATGAAACTGAGCAATTAGACAAGAGATATATTTCACAAAGTCTGGACCAAACACATTTAAGATCCACAGTCATGCTAGACTTCGGTGTATAGATAACCCTCACCATACCTATACACCGTACACATCATTTAGCAATTAGCAAATAATATCCTAATCCTATTCTCTCTAACCAAAGTTAGAACAAACACTTACCTCGGTCCAAGAATAGCAATCAACTCTTCAATACCACCTTTCTCTATAATCCAACTCCGAAATAATGGTGTCTACGCATAATCAATTCAATATGATCAATAAGGATCCAAAAATAAAATTCCATAGCCTAGAAATGAAATCCCTAAAATTCTTCCAAAAATACCAAAATCTGACCCGAGCCCACATGGTCCAAACTCGAATCTCGGATCAAAATCTGTTCAACCCATAATCCCACGAGTTGAAATATATAATTTGTTTCAAGATTCGACCACAAATTGAGGTTGAATCACCCAAAATCCCCAAAGCCCTAGTTCTTCCCAAAACCCCCAATTTTTACTTTGAATTCATAATTTAGGGTTAGGAAATTTGCGATTAGTGGAAGAAATTAAGAGAGAACGAGGGTAAGATCACTTACCCAAGAAGCTATGGAGAAAGAGGAGCTTGAAAATCGTCTATGGAGTGTTTGAGAGAGGAGTTCGTGTGGAAAAGTGAGAAAAATCCCATGCACAATGTTATGTTTTTTTAAGAAAGTTCACTGAAGGAAATTAACCCTATGCGAACGCGGAACTAAGTCGCGTCCGCAAAGAAGACTAGCTGGGTACCCTATGTATTCGCGAAGGCATTGTGCGAACGCGCAAAAGGGAAGTTGGGGAGGGGGGCAGGCGTGGCATATGCGTTCGCGGTTGGCTTCACGCGAATGCGAAGAACAGCAAACTAAGGCTATGCAAACGCATTCAAAGGATTGCGAACGCGAAGAAGGGGGAAGGGGAAGCTACGTGAATGCGAGCGTAGGGCCGCGAATGCATTGAAGAAATGCCTACTGCAGATTTCTTCAGTTTTCTAAGTCCCAAAACCACCCGATGCCCTTCCGAATCTCACCGGAGCTCTCGGGGACCAAACCAATCACACATACTAACACAACAACATCCTACGAACCTACTCGAGCAATCAAAAATAACATCAAAATCTATGAATCAAACCCCAAGTTCATCATTTTCATTTCAAACTTCATAAACTTCTAACTTTAGATATTTAGGCCTGGAACACGCCAAAAGACGTTCGATTTCGGCCAAATTTCATAAAAAGCGCTTAACACATATTTAAGACTTGTACCAAGCGCCGGAACCAAAATACGAGCCCGATATCTATATTTTCTATCTCATTTTCATTTCAAATTTTCATATTAGATTTCAGAAAACGATTTCTCTCAAAATTCTTTACTCGGGCTCGGGACCCCAGATTTCAATTTTGTGAATACGCCCGAGTCCTATATTGTTTCTACGGACCCTCCGGGATCATCAAGTCATGGGTCCGGGTCCGTTTACCCAAAATATTGACCGAAGTCAACTTTAATAATATTAATATCAAAATTCTTCAAATCTTTCACAGAAATTACATATTTCAATATAAAAGCTTTCAGGCTACATGCTCGGACTATGCATGCAAATCGAAGCAAGTAAAAGCAAGGTTTTCAAGGCTTCGAAAGCACAGAAAAAGGAAGAATTACAGTGATGACCCTTTGGGTCGTCACAACGATCCTTGTAAATATTCTAAAACACTTTCTTTTCTTTTTTCTCTTTTCTTTTCTTGGGAGTTTCATTAATTTTGACATTCTTTCTGATTTTGATTCTGAAAATGATATGATCGTTATGGTGGACGATCCCAACCCCATAGCATAGACCTCATTCTTGTAGTACCTCACAGTTCAAGGTTCTAGCATGCTCGTTATTGTCCCTTGCCAGGATACTTCTATCATAGTGTCCGAACCAAGAGTACTCTAATCTCCTATTTCGAAATGAATAGTTTTGGGGTAACATAAATTACTAGAGGCTATGAACCCTTACTAAGGATCTAAGAAAACTTCCAAAATATTCTTCTGAGCGATTCTATATCATAAAATTTAAAACGATGATATATCTCCACAATTCTCTTCACAACAGTTCCATAAAATCATGTAAAATAAATTTCAAAAGTTTATACATTTAAGAGATATATGCAAGGCATGGATGCATGAGACATGATTTATGGAACAAAATACTATTCTTTAATTATTAACCATGATAATCATCTAAGATTTTTCTACAATTCTAATGGATAATGTGTGTCCACTCGTTCCATTCAGAACTCACGTTAACGTCCTATATAGGTCAATAAATACTTATAGCATGAACTATGTGAGAAGACAAGTACTGTAGCAAAAATATTATCTTTACTCACCCGGATTACTTGCTTTTGAACATCTTTGTTTGCTCCAATCCAATGGGTCAACTCACCAATCAAATCTATACATAGTTAATTTAAGAATCAATACTAGAAGTTCCATAATTTTTAAAATATAGGAACCCTAAGTTTGATTCTTCTCTCCTTCCAAAGTTCATCGTTAATCTAAGTTTTTTAGTAGTTTCAAATATCAACCATAAATCTCTATAACAATTTTGGTTGAAAGCGGTTACAAAACTTATCTTGAATCGCGAAACTCTAGGTTAGACAGACCTTGTTCTTGAGTTCTTATCGAGAATCTAGCAATTTTGAGATGGAATATTGTTAGAATTGATGTTTGGAAGTAATATTCTAATGTTAATCGTATTGAAAACTCACTTTAAGTCATATGACTTGAGGATGAGAGGGGAAATTTAGTCTTTAAAGAATGAGCCTATTTTCTCTTTCCCCATCCTTTTTATTTCATCTTCATGCCTTTCGCGTCATAGTCCACACCCAATGCTATACACAACGCCCAGATAAAATTATTTATGGTTTTAGTGTTCTGATTGGTGCTCAACGCACCCCTAGGCGCCCAAAAATGCGGCCATTTTTCTAACAGGATAGTTATTAGTAAAACACTGTATAACTTTTTACAAGAACATTAAAATGATAAAACGTCTTGAAGTGTTAGAAACTAGACTTCAAGGCCTTTTTTATAATATATAGCTCCAATCTCAATTCATTATGTATTAATAAATATGCTCATTGAAACCTAGTTCATGTGCGACTAAGATTTCATACCTTAAACAACTCCAATATATTCTCTTCTCTTATTGTCATACATTCATTCTTCTAAACATAAGATTTATGTATTCTACGCCTTCATAACTTTCATATATCTTTTTGTCCAACTTAGAGTTTGAAAGAAAATATAATATTTAGCAAAAGTTTTCGGGGCTTTATATAACGTGGATCGGAGAAAGTAATAACTACGTTCCAAACTAATTGGGATAAGTTATATGAATCTTCATTCAATCTTAGTCAATTTATATTATTATACTATGTAAATACAGATAAATAATATCAAAAGTCTGTATATTTAAATAAAATTTACATTAAATAAAAATTTGAGAGAATTCCAAATATTATAAACATTCTAAAGACAAACTTGAGTATGCATATTCCACAACGAAAGGAAAGAAAAAGAAATACAATGTAACAAATGATAACAAGGAAAAGTCAGAGCTTTCCTAAACCAAGTAGTAATAGTCATTAGTGGTTCCAATAAAGATTTCCCAGGGAGAGCAAGAAAAATTATGTCAAGTTGTGAACAAAGTCATATTCTTTATTCTCTTTTAATAACCTATTTGATTTGACATAAAATTTAAGAAAAAATTATACATTTTTTTGAAATATATAATCCTAGACAAATTAGTAATATTTGTATGTATATAATTCAATTGAAACTTGTAATTTTAAATATGATATGTACTTATGTGGCTCTTAATCTCTTATTAAGGTAAATAAAAAATTAAATTTAATTTTTTTTTAATTTTTTTTGAAATAGACTAAAAAAAATTGAGCCCAACAAGTTTTTTTCCCTTTTATTGTGAAGGGCCATGGAATATTTGACGTGTACTTTACATTTCCAAATTAGAAAATCTGATAATTGCACAATCCAAGCTTCCAGCTAGGTGTTTTCTCTCCTTTACTCTCTACCCCCCCCCCCCCCCCCCCAAACACCTCACCCATCTCTTACCTCATTGTACTTTTTTCCAAAATAGGCAAATTCTCATAGATTCCTGAATTTTAGCATCTGGGGTATCAAAATCTTTAACTTAACTTGGTGTTTTTTTTTTCTAGCTCAAAAGGGTACTTTTCTTTGTTTAATCTTGAAGCTGTTGTAGTAAAGTAGCTAAGATTTCTTGATTCATCAGTTTGTTGGAGAAAGGTTATAGTTTTTGGTAGTTGCTTAATCAAGAACTTAAAAATTTGTGTTTGAATTTGCTTCAGAAATGGTTAAAGAAAGGTTCTTTGAATAATTTTGTCTTAGTTGGATTTTTTTTAACCCATAAAGAAGGATAAAAGTTGATTTATAAGTTTGAGGAAATATACAAATGAGGGATTTTGCTGGTACACCTGGAACTTTGACTGGGCTATTTCTGAGGATGGCTCAGTGTTTCTTTACTGCTGGTTCAATTGCTTCAATGGTTACCTCTAAAAACTTCTTCAATGTTACTGCTTTTTGGTATTTCTTCCTTTTCCTTTTCTAAATTCTGCATTTATTTTTGCTGTGTAATTTACTTGTATTGATGAGCTATTTCAGCAAATGAATTATTTTGTTTAGCTCATCACTCCTATTTCTTTTGTTAGAATTAGTTAGTTACCTTTACTCAAACTAGCAATTAGGTGAGTTGTTTGGACCCTTTATTTGGGTTTCTTGGCGTAACTGGTAAAGTTACTGTCATATGACCAGGAAGTCACGGGTTCGAGGCGTGGAAAAAGCCTCTTGCAGAAATGCAGGATAAGGCTGCATGTAATAGACCCACAAGGGGGCGTAACTGGTAAAGTTGCTGCCATAACCAGGAAGTCACGGGTTCTGGAAACAGCCTCTTGCAGAAATGCAGGATAAGGGTGCATATAATAAACCCTTGTGGGGCTTTTTTGGAACCTTTATTTGGTGAGGAATGCATGTTTGAATCAGTATACGAATGTAGAGTCAACTAAGCCAACTCTCAGTTTCTTTTGAATCTTAATGCAGTTCTAAGTTCTTGCCATTGTTTTGCTACTTTGGTAGGTATGCAAATAGTGTTTACCTTATTAATATTTATGAAGTTCTGTGAGCAGAAGGAAGTCTAGCGCCAGTAAAAATTTGTTGAGTTTCAAATGCTTCAAGCTCGTAAAGGTCTAAAACTTTAGAAAGCTCAGTCTTCTTTCCTCAAGGACAATCAACAAAAAACTTATATATATCAATCAACTATGCCTCGAACCTAAATTAGTTGGTGCTGCCTCTTGGATCCTCTGTATTCTTTCCGCTCTATTCAAGGATTCATCCTTTATCCAAGCTTTGGACAGGCTATGCTTTGCAAATCTCATATAAGCAAAATTAATATTAATAAAGTATAGAAATAAGACGCATAATTGAAGCATTCATACAACCGCATCTTAAGAGGAAAAATTAATAAATAATAGAAATAAGAGGCGTCATGCAAACTTTTCTCGAGTTAACAAAGAGACTGATTTTATCCCGATATATGTTTTCTTCAACCTTCTCGTCTGAGTATCATTGTAAGAGTATTTTGGTCTGCCCATGAAAGTCACCTCCTCACGAGCAAGAGATCTGAGCCACAATGTACTCATCGAAACATTCCATGTTTCAATGCTTTGAGCTTTTGTGCAAATCAATGGTCAGTTTACATCCCAAAGTTATCTCAACTCTCAACCATCTTTTCTGCTCATTGCATTATTGCTGTAACACTGAAATTTTTCTCCATTTACCAGCAAGATTACAGATTGTGAACCTAGCCGAAATTCTCGGCCTACTGGTCAAATTTTCAACTTGGTTTCAACACTATTACTGCAGCTTCTCAAGGATTTAGGTCTGTCTTAGTCTAAAAATTAACTCAATGATGCAATACCAACCTAAACACTTTCATGACTCATGAGATTAAATTGAAATTTTTATTTCAAGAATTTGTCAATTATTTCCTAAGAATGATGTAGTCTTGATTTAACATAGTAATGGCTATTCAATTTCCTTATCGAAAATCCCAGAATACGAGAGGATAACTGGTTTGGCTCTCTTCTCTTGTGTGTTCAATTGAAAAGGAATGGCTAACTTTGGATAACAAAGCATCTTTGCTTAGCATAGCTCCTTTACCATTTGGTTCAGAACGTATCTTCTTTTTATTTTTTATTTTATATATTTGATGTCTTTGGTCCTTAACAGGGAAAGTATACAAATAGCATTTTCCTGGACATGTTTCATGTTTGTAGCCAGAACTGCATTATCTGTTGAAGGAGCATCATAGATAATGTAACTTAATGTATTAGGTTACTTCTTTTTGATGAAATAATTGGCTTCATTGATGTATCAGGTAGATGCAAAATATTACAAGAAGTAGAAGCTTAGAAGCTTCAAAAAGCAAAAAAAAAAAAAAAAGACCACCGCTTAGCTTACTACATATATGTTAACTTAGATCCAAAGAGCTAACAAAGTTCACAAATGTTTCGGGGGAAGATTGGGGGAAACATTTGCCCAGCTAAATAAAACAGAAGGCATTTAGCTTTTAGGGCGTGGTTAGGAGTTGAAAGTCCATCAAAGCATCTTCTATTCTTTCATTCCATATGCTCCAACAAATACAAGCAGGTATCATTTTCCAGACATTCTTGATGGTCTTATCAACTTTCCAGCTGCCCCAGCTCTGACTTGCCTCCTTCATGTTGTGAGGCATAACCTAGCTAATACCAAAAACAGAGCAAAACATGCTCCAAATATCTGCTGCAACTCTACAATGTAGAAATAGGGGGTTGTTGGTTTCTGCATCCCTTTGACACATGTAGCATCTATTAACTAACTGGAAGTTCCTTTTCACAAGGTTCTCATGAGTCAAACATGCCTCATAAAATGCAGTCCAGCTGAAGCAGATGACCTTGGTTGGTAGTCTGCTTCTCCATATTAATTTCCATGGCCAAAGATTGGTAATTCCATTTCTAGCCATTATTAGCCTGTATCCTGCCTTCACAGAATACCTTCCATCACTTGCTCCTCCCCATCTGAACTTATTTGTGATGTGCTCATTTAGAGTGATGCCATGTAGTGCCTCTAGCAGTCGCACATAATCAGAAACCTCCGAGTCCTGCTAATACCTTCTTAGAGTAACATTCCTAATGGGGCCATCTTTATTTTGAATGATTGTAGAGTCGGGATCACTTGCAATCTGGAACAGGTTAGGATAGTCAATCCTTAGGGCTGAATTCCCAAACCATTTATCCTTCCAAAATTTGATTTGTTGTCCATTCCCAAATGTAAGATGGTGGTATTAGGTTACTTCTAGAGATTCATAAGATTAATTGTTGTAACATCGTACCAATATCTTACGTGTAAGGACGATTGAACTTGTAATCCTTTTTGTCCTAATCCAGTTACGAAAGTTTGTTGTTTTGATCCTATAAGGGAGGTATAGCCTAGTGGAAAGGACCTCCCACTTCCAATCATAAGGTCAGGGTTTCAAGTCACATGGAGCAAACTGGGAAAAGTCAATGTTTGGTTCCTGATTAATGGGGTTTGGCTAGTTGGATTTTGCCATATCAAAAAACAACAACAACAACAACAACAACTACCCAGTATACTCCCACCAGGTGGGGTCTGGGGAGGGTAATATGTAGGCAGTCTTACCCCTACCCAAAAGGGCAGAGAGGCTGCTTCCATGCGACCCTCGGCGCATAGGACAGAATGAAAAGCTGCATTGGAAAACAAAGACAAAATTAGTAACCAAGGCAAGACCAAACAAAATAACAAAACAAAGCATAAGTAATCCTGCAGAAATAACGTAAATGGTTATGTAAACATAAAGAACATAAATACCGTCGCAACCAAGAGGGGACCTAGGCTAAAACACTAGGCATCGGTGGGTAACCCTACTATCCCACACCCAACCCCGGGTGAGGCGAACGAAGGACTCTAAGAGCCCCTATCCTGCAACCCTGATTCTAGACCTCCAGACTCCCCTATCGAGGGTCATGTCCTCGGTAACCTGCATTTTAGTCATGTCCTGCCTAATCACCTCTCCCCAATGCTTCTTAGGCCTCCCTCTACCCCGCCGACCACCAACAATCTCCAGCCGCTCGCAGCTCCTCACCGGGGCATCGGGACCCCTCCTCCGTACATGCCCGAACCACCTCAGCCTCGCTTCTCGCATCTTCTCGTCCACCGGGGCCACCTCTACCTTCTGTCGAATAACTTCATTCCTAATCTTATCCAGCCTGGTGTGCCCACACATCCACCTAAGCATCCTCATCTCAGCAACCTTCATTCTCTGGACATGGGAGTTCTTCACGGGCCAGCACTCTGCCCCGTACAACATCGCAGGTCTAACCACGGCTCTGTAGAATTTCCCTTTGAGTTTGTGTGGGATTTTCTTGTCACACAGGACCCCAGAAGCAAGCCTCCACTTCGACCACCCTGCTCCTATCCGATGGGTGACGTCCCCGTCAATCTCTCCGTCCCCCTGAATCACAGACCCAAGATATCGGACACTGTCCCTCTTGGCGATGGCCTGAGAACCAAGCATCACATCCCTGCCCATCCCACTCGGCTCGTCACTGAACTTGCACTCCAGATATTCAGTCTTAGATCTGCTTATCTTGAAACCTTTAGACTCGAGGGTCTGTCTCCATACCTCTAACTTCTCACTAACACCGGCCCTCGTCTCGTCTATCAATATAATATCATCAGCAAAGAGCATACACCAGGGCACATCCCCTTGGATATGACGGGTTAGAGCATCTATCACTAAGGCGAACAACATGGGACTCAGCGCCGATCCTTGATGGAGCCCCATTACCACAGGAAAATGGTCTGAATCGCCACCCACCGTCCGCACCCTAGTCTTAGCCCCATCGTACATGTCCTTGATAACTCTGATATAGGCTTCTGGCACACTCTTCGCCTCCAAGCACCTCCATAGCACCTCCCTCGGAACCTTGTCATACGCTTTCTCCAAGTCGATAAGCACCATATGCAGGTCCTTCTTCTTATCCCTGAATTGTTCCGCCAGCCGCCTGACTAGGTGAATAGCCTCAGTGGTGGAGCGGCCCGGCATGAAACCGAACTGGTTCCCCGATATATTCGTCGCCCCCCTCATTCGCGCCACAATCACCCTCTCCCAAACCTTCATCGTGTGGCTCATTAGTTTAATACCCCTATAGTTGTTGCAGCACTGGACGTCCCCCTTGTTCTTGTACAAGGGCACCACTGTACTCCACCGCCACTCATCCGGCATCCTCTTAGTCTTGAGTATCACGTTGAATAGCCTAGAGAGCCACTCCCCTCCAGGTTTACCCATGCACTTCCAAAACTCCACCGGGATCTCGTCAGGCCCGGTTGCTCGACCCCTACTCATCCTGCGCAACGCCCCTAAGACCTCCTCCACCCTAATGCGCCTGCAGTACCCAAGGTCTCTATGACGCTCTGAATGCCCCAGCTCCCCTAGCTCTATGCTCCGATCCCCCTCCTCGTTAAGAAGGTCCCGAAAGTACGCCTGCCACCTCTGTATGACTTGCGATTCCCCCATCAGAACCCTACCATCCTCGTCCTTGATACACCTGACCTGGTCTAGGTCACGGGCTTTCCTTTCCCTTGCTTTAGCCAGCCGAAATAGCTTCTTTTCCCCACCTTTCTCCCCTAGTTCCTCATACATGCGACCGAACGCCGCGTTTTTAGCTTCCGTGACTGCCATCTTAGCTTCTCTTCTCGCCTCCCTGTAGGACAACCTGTTCACTCTCCGCTCCTCCTCGCTTGTGCTCCCTGCCAACCTTGCGAACGCCGCCTTCTTCGCCTCCACTTTTCCTTTGACTACATCGTTCCACCACCAATCACCCTGATGCCTACCTGAATATCCCTTAGAAACCCCGAGCACGTCCCGTGCTACCCCCCTAACCAAGTTAGCTGTCGCTGACCACATAGCGTCTGCTTCCCCATAACTTCTCCAAGCTCCGCCCTCCTCTAACCTCCTTTCCATCTCCTGAGCTTTCTCCTTGGACAAAGTTCCCCATCTAATCCTCGGTTGACCCCGGGCGCCCCTCCTCTTCTTCTTCACCCAGAGATCAACATCCATCACTAGGAGCCTATGCAGAGTTGAAAGAGACTCTCCCGGGATAACTTTGCAATCCTTGCACAGACCCCTGTCGCTCCTTCTGATGAGGATGTAATCAATTTGAGTCTTTGCCATATCAAAAAAGTAAAAGTTTATTCTTTCGATCCAACTGACTACTAGCTGTAGGCAGTGGCGGAAGCAGGATTTCTGCTAAGAGGGTGTGGCTAGTGAGAATTGAATTGGCATTCTCACAAAGGATTTGAACCCCCTTAACCACTGAGTTATGCTTTTGGGTTGTGTCAAGGGGATTTAAATATAATATATAGAGGCACAAAACGGATTTTGCCTTATATATACCGTGAAATTTTCTGACGTAGGGGATTCGAGCCCTTTTTTGCCCCCCTAAATCTGCCCCTGGCTGTAGGTAGAACCTGGCCTTATCAAGGGCCATTGATGCCCAAACCGTTACCGGTTGTTCCCTCTAATGTGAAACTCAATCTAACAATGTTGGTCCGAGTATCAGCCTAAACAACTTTTTTGGTGTTGTGAAATAATAATTTAAATGCAAACTGTTCAGTAATTGCTTGTGTACCTAAACCTTATAAACTCTTTTAACTTTGTCTCCAGTTTGGGTTTTCAACTTGTATATCAAATAATCCTCCTTATAAAGCTGGATAAAGTAGAAATCAGCCGTATGTTAATAACGCTTTAAAGTTTAATGAAGGGATAAAAGCTTCTAAAATGACTTCTGAAAACTTGGCTTTGCATTAGCTGCCATTGTCAATATGTTGGCGGATGTCAAGAACTAGGTTGGAAGTCGTTCGTAATGTTGCATGTTTAATGAACTTAGGCATGTTCGGAACAAGGAAAGCTCAAGCTTAGACATGATGTGGAAGGCTTGTCACGGATGATTCAATCTAGTCTTTAGCCTTTACTGCTCTTTAGCCAATATCTTTTACTGAAAACACTATGCAGATTGCAGAGAGTTGCTACCATGTGACCGATCACGGGTTCAAGCTGTGGAAACAGCCTCTTGCAGAAATACAGGGTAAGACTGCATCCTTGTGGTCCAGTCCTTCATCGGACCCCTCCGCATAGAGGGAGCTTAGTGCACCGGGCTGCCCTTACTATGCAAAGAGAGTGGAAACCATAGAAACAACCAAAAGTAAGGAAAATAATCAAATGACCTTCATTAAGCACTATTGGCCATTTTATCACTTGGTGACTCATGTCTTAAAGCAAGTGGTCTTCCTTGATTTATGAAATAGTTTATCTCAATTAGTTATTGAACCTTCCTAACAGTGGCGAAGCCAAGAATTTCTCCAAGAGTGTTCATACTTGAAAAGTGAAAAAAAATCTTCGATAAAAGATGTTCAATATAGGTTATTTTATATAACTCTAAAACCTAATATTTTGCCTATATACACGGTATAACTTTTTTACGAAGTGTGGTGAATTGACCACCCTTAAGAGAATGTAGCTTCGCCCCAGCTTGCTAATTTCAGTGATTTTGTGAGTTATACATGTTAAAGACACCAGTGACCTATGCATGGTCTTGCATTCTGTTCAAGTAAAAAATCTTAAATAGTACAGGTTTTGATTGTTGATATATCAATATGGCCTATTGATCACTCCATCATTTTCCCAGACTTCTGTGTTCATATGACAATAGACTGTTGGAATTTGATGATTTTCATATGCATGTCATTTATTGCAGCTACTTAATTGCTTCAATGGCTTTGCAAGTTATCTGGAGTATCGGACTTGCCTTTTTGGATGTGTATTTCCTGGCAAAGAAGAAGGCTTTCCACAATCATGTTTTACTGAGCCTCTTCGTAGTTGGAGACTGGGTCAGTATCTGCAGAAGGACAGTACATTTTAAATACACAAGAAACATATCGTTTTACTAATCATCTGTTATCAATCTCTTTGGAATGAATGTACTTGCAGTGTACAGCAATATTAACGCTCGCTGCAGCTGCTTCTTCAGCTGGCATCACGGTGTTGTACTTTCACGACTTGGGAAGTTGCAGTTTTGGCGAGGAATGCACCAAGTACCAGTTATCGGTTGCATTTTGCTTCCTCAGTTGGATAACGATTTCCATATCTTCTCTAATTATGTTCTGGATATGGGCTGCCGGTTAGACATTTCCACAGGGTACTTGCACAATTGTTTCCATGGTATTTCATTACTATCCATTTTGAAGTGTAAATAGGAAAAAATTAGGATTGAGAGAGTGTTCATTTGTATACTTGTACTCCAGAACATATTTTTTTTCCTTTCCTCGTCGGTATAGAAGAAACTGTAATTGATCACTTGATGTTAATTGTGGAAGGCCTTTTTGTCCTGCTGACCTTAACTAAACAATGTTCATGGATCATGGTTATGTTATTTTGGTTTAGAATAAGTTATACAAGAATTGTAATATAAGGATTAGTCATGTAAGGATTAATAATGAAGAGAATAAAGACATTATATAATTTGACATAATTGTTGTCTCCAACTCCTAAAGAGAGAGTGAACACTGTAGCAAGTTAAAGGAATGCAATGGATCAAGGATTAAAAGAACATACTTTGTCTTTCCTAATGCCTATGAGTCTATAATCCAAAATATCATAACAAATTTCGATAGTAACAATGTGAAAAGTTGAAAGATAAAGAAACCAATGTTTTATATGAAATTTAAGGAACCGAATAACCTTGAAAGATAATCAAATAATGTTTTTATATAAAGATATTGTGCTCATGGTCTATATAACATATCCAAGTAATTGTATTTTTTTTAATTGTTTGGACCAATTTGCACGTGCCTCAATTATTTCATCAAATATCTATTATCTCCCACCACAATAGATACTGAACAACTCTGCCTACTAAAGCTTTGGTAGAGGGAAACGGCTTTTAAGTTTTACCCACTTTATTCAGGGAGAACGACACAAATAGCCACTAAAAACAGTGGCTTTTATTTTAAAGCTATTGTTTTCAATGTATTTAGATATTAGCCACTTTTTTAATAAACTTCTACCTAACTGGACAAAAATACCTTCTAGTAAAACTTATACCTACACTATAACCGCCAGCAACAGTTACACAAACAAAAAGAAGCGAACAGTAGCAGCAGAAACGGCGATCAACTGAGGCGATCAACTGAGGCGAGCAACCATTTCTCTTCCAACTTCAAAAATTCAGCACTCTAATAAAAAAAATGTCATAGATAAACAGTAAGTTCTACTTTATTGTGTTTCTATAGATTTTCATTTCGCTAGAGTTATACTTTTTTAGATCTGTGTTGATTTGATTATACAGTAGATAAGAATTTGCCCTTAACTTTGAATTTCCGGATTGATAAAGTTTAGGCCATCGCCTCCTATGATAATTCTGTACTCCAGACATAATGTCTTCATTTTGGAAATTGAATAAAAAAATTAAGAACACAATGTCATTAACTTTCTACTGCCCTCATTTTGCAATATCATTTAAAAACCTTAAGGACACAATGTCTTTAACATTGTTGTTGTTCTTCTGTATACAAAGTTCTGTAACTTTAGTTTCAAATTGTATGTTTTCCTTTCTGGTTCAAAAGTTAAGGACTGACAGTCCTTAACTTTTGAACCGGAAATTCAAAATTAAGGATTGTTTGTCCTTAACTTTTAAACCAGATATTAAAAGCTAAGGACTGTCTATCCTTCAACATTAAAACATGGAATTAAAAAGTTAAGGACTTTCAATCCTTAAGTTTTAATTTCTGGTTCAAAAGTTAAGGATTGGAAGTCCTTAAGTTTTAATTCCATGTTTAAATGTCAAGGACTGTTAGTCCTTAACTTTTAATTCAGTGTTTAGATGTTAAGGACTGGTAGTCCTTAACTTTTAATTTCATAAGTTAATGTCAAGGACGGGCAGTCCTTACCTTGGTCTTGCACTTACAGTACACTTGTTCTTAGAAGTTCTCTGTTTCCTATTTTCTTGACTTGCAAGATGGAAAGAATATGTATAATAGTTGCTTTTAATGGTAGATCGACTGAAGACTATAAATATCTTGATCATCAAACAAAGCTTTTCATAGCACCTGACTCAATTCGGTTTGAAGATTTCATTACACAAATTTTTAGTCTTATTGAATTGGATAGAGAAAAGTTTGAATTAGTAATATTGTTTGATATCAACCTTGGAACACTCAAAGGAATGCTTGTATCCAAAGATTTTGATCTTCGCGCATGTGTAGAGTTTCTAAAAACTCATTCACTCTTTAAGGGCTGTCGTTTCATAGTTGATATTTCGGAAAGAGTTTTTGCTTCAACAAGCAATGAACATGTTAATACAGAAACTGGAAATGACAATCAAGAGCAATCCCAATATTACCTGAGGGAGAATGGCACAAATAACCATTAAAAGTAGTGGCTTTTATTTTAAAGCCGTCGTTTTCAATGTATTAAGATATTAGCCACTACTTTAATAAATTTTTACCTGATTGGACAAAAAGACCCTTTTAGTATAACTTATACCTATGCTATAACCACCAGCAACAGTTACACAAACAAAAACAATCGAACAGCAGCAACAACAACAGAAACGGCGATCAACGGAGGCGATCAACTAAGGCGAGCAACCATTTCTCTTCCGATTTCAAAAATTCAGCACTCTAATAAAAAAAACGACATAGATAAACAGTAAGTTCTACTTTATTGTGTTTCTATAGATTTGTATTTCACTATAGTTATACTTTTTTAGATCTATGTTGATTTGATTATACAGTAGATAAGAATTTACCCTTAACTTTGAATTTCTGGATTGATAAAGTTTAGGACATCGCCTCCTATGATAATTCTGTATTCCGGACATAGTGTCTTCATTTTGGAAATTGAATTCAAAAAATAAGAACACAATGTCCTTAACTTTGTTTCTACCGCCCTCATTTTGCTATATCATTTAAAAAACATAAGGATACAATGTCCTTATCATTGTTGTTGTTCTTCTGTATACAAAGTTATGTAGCTTTAGTTTCAAATTGTATGTTTTCATTTCTGGTTCAAAAGTTAAGGACTGGCGGTCCTTAACTTTTGAACTTGAAATTCAAAATTAAGGACTTTACTAAATTAAGGACAACAAGTTCTTAACTTTGTGTTTCATGTTCAAAAGTTAAGAACATTTGATTCTTAACTTTGAATTTGAAGTTCTCTTAGACATGATCATAAAATAATACTAACAAACTCAATGGACAAGTAAAGATTCCAGAAAAAACATTGATATAACTAACAATATACCTTGATATATGCTTCTGCAATTGTAATTTTGCATAGCACTTACCAAAAAATATGCTATGCCAACAAAATATAAGTACTTTTTCACAAATTTACAAACTATTTTAAGAAGTATCCTAAACTAGCAGAATTCAGAGGGGGGTACGTAGCATTTACAGAAGTTTTATACAAAACAACACCATAATTTCAATACAATTCCTTTTCACACAAAGTTTCATTCTCACTTTCATAATCATCACCCACATTTTCTGGTGGAGTGTCATAACCAGAGTTTCTCTTCCATTCACCATGTGCCCAAATATTTGCAGCAAGTTCTTTTCGAAAGTCTTTTATGTCTTCGGGTTGGAATTGCTGCACGTCCTTTCCAATCATAAGCAACTCCAAAAATATGATCATAAATGCACCACAATCAGTCCTAAAATAAGAGAAATATATGCAATGAATTCAACAACAAAATATTAAGTTTGTATAAATACTACAACGAATAACAATACATACGATCCAGTTTGGGGTGGTGGTCTTTGTCATTGTATATCAAACTTGTTGAAGACATTCCCAAAAGACTTACGATGCTTGTCAAACTGCGCAAACCTTAGCATGTGGGGATCATGCGCGCATACATTTCCATATGGTTCATTCCAGCTTCATACGACTCACTGTATATGGAATCATATACATCAATCTTTTTCAGATTCAAGTCCAAAACTCCCAATAGAAAATATGTCACAGCTTTGTCATCTTCTGAAGGAAGGCGACATGGGAAAAGATTTTATCAACCTCAGTCCAAGCAATCCCACATCTGCGGCTGTCCCCCCACACACATGGTGTTAGAAACAACTGGTCATCAGTAGCACACCAAACTCATCACCAGCATCTTCATTAAAATCCTTATACACAAGGGCCATGTAGTTATCAAAAAGAATGTCAGTAGTTGTGCATTTAAAAGGATGATCGCGAGGGTGGTAGCATTCCTTCTTTCCCAGATAATATAGCGCAATTTCAATATGCTTCATAAATAGGCAAACAATAAACAAATCCATCAGTAATAAACTAATTAAAAAATGATAAATTAATAGTAGAAAAAATAAATACCTTGTGAATTGTCTAACCTTATCATCCAGAACAAATTTGCTATCTGAGAGCTCAAGAAAGAACATTTTGCTACTAATTTTTTGATGATACAATTTATATGGATTTTTCCTGACTATTATCATCAGCATATAAATGAGTATGTCCCCTGAAAATTTTGATCATACCAAGTTAGAATTTAATCCTGAACTTAGCCTTTCATGTTGAATATATAACGACAAGCAGTCCTTAAATTTGAATTAGAAGTTCAAAAGCTGACTGTCCTTAAGTTTGAATTCAAAATTCAAAAGCTAAGGACAGTCAGTTCTTAACTTTAAGTATGAAGTTCAAAAGCTAAGGACACTTGGTCCTTAACTTATAGATTCAAGTTTAGAACTTAAGGAGTGTCTGTCCTTAACTTGGAATTCCAAGTTCAAAACTTAAGGATATACAGTCCTTAAGTATTAAAATTGAATATATATGTTAGGGACAGTTAGTTCTAAAATTATTGTAATAACCCCAGAAGTTAAGGATGTAGTGAAATACATTAACAGACTTACTCTTTTTTGCGACCTCGCCTCTTCTCCTTGCCCAACCACACAGTGAATTTCTTCATCAATTTTTCATCTTCAGAGGTATAATGAAAAATACACCTACTAGTGTATATTGTTTTTACCCAACCTGCACTCTTTGGTGTATTTTGATTGCCCGCCTTGGAACTTACTACTTTTCTCTCCTTATCAAAGGGAGATTTCAACTGCCAGCTAAGCTTTTTGTTCCTTTTCCCTCTACCAAGTTCTTCCTCAACATTTTGTTCGATCTCCATAATCAAAGCAGCATCAACGTCCATTTGGGTACTTGGAGGAGTAGGATTTAAAAGAGAAAATCACGGACCATCGTAAACCAATATTGTCTCTCTTTCTTTTACTTGGACATTGGTTAAGATCGTCATCATTGGTGTCCTCTTTGTTCTCCTCTGTTGGCGACAATATATATATATATATATATATATATATATATATATGTGTGTGTGTGTGTGTGTGTGTGTGTGTGTGTGTGTGTGTGTGTGTGTATTAGTTTGCATCAACTCATCATTAGAAGACAATCAGTACCTGTCTTCTCCACAACAACTTCTTTTATTTTTTCAAGAGACAACTCCGCTAAGATACTGCGTGCAGCTTTTTCTTTCTCTTCCAATTGAACATTTTCTTTATCTTTCAGTTCTTCACCAAGTTCTTTATTGTTTCTTCACAAGATTCTGGAAAAATAGTGCAGAGCTTAACATGTTGATAATCTTTTATTAATAGAAAGATATATAAAATTTAAAAAGCCATATCTAACCATTTGCAATCTCCAAGATCATTCCAGCTATATCACCATCTTCATATGTTGTATCTACAAATTTGGAACCAATCTCACTTCTGTCTATCTCTTGAGATTGTATTCCAGTTTCCTCTTGATATTGCCTCCATCTTCTTTGCTCACTCCAGCTTCTTCGTTTAATGCTTGAAATATTCTGTAACATTTGCAATTAATACCCATTCTAATAATTCACTAAAACTAAAATACAATATATAATGAAAATTTTATCTAACTTTGATTAGGACAACTTTGAACACCAAATTTTTCTTTGTATGATAGCGTTGTCGAGAGATCATATGTTCCTTCAAGGCATTTACATACTATCTCACTGACACTTGTCCCCAAAGGACTTGTTAAATCGTCCTGTGATTGCAATCCACACACTCTACAAAATTTATCTGGAACTCCTTTCTCTTGTTGACTGTCCTGGTCTTCACATTCTCTTAAATCATCAACTTCTGCATGGACATCCATAGTTTATATGTATTACTCTATTGAATATACATTTCAAAGAAAAAAATACAAAATCTATATCTAACATTTCCCAATAACAATAACATTTTCAGTTTCGTCATCAAGATGCGCATCTCTGGAAAATCTTTCATATTGAACCTCTGTATGCGCATTCATATCATCATGTTCAAAACCACTTGCATCTTCATTGATTGTTGGCTCAGTGCCACGACAAACATCATCAACTCCTTCTTTCCTAATTGGAACACTAGATTGTCTATCTGTGTTCATCTGATCAGCATTCCCAAACATGTTGATCAAAAGTATCCAGCTTTGATTCCATAGTTTTCTTTAAATCCTGAGAAATAGAATACCTTAGAAAAATAAGGACAGGTTCAAAACTTAAGGACAGACAGTCCTTAAGTTTGAATTCCAAGTTCTAAACTTAAGGACACTAAGCCCTTACTTTGAAATCCAAGATCAAAACTTAAGGACATGAACTTACCTTGATTTCATTCTCAATTTTTTTCTCTTACACAGCAATTTTCTGATTCACTCTGGTAACTTCTGCTTGCAAATGTTTCTTAAAACTCTCTGATAATTTCTGAATCAAAAAACATAATATAAATAAAAAAAGGGTGTCCGTAAGCATCAAATAAAAAACTAAAACTATTCAAAGGCAGAAACACATACTCTAACGATTTCTTTAAGTACGCCTTCATCAAATTGTGACGAAGAAGACCTTGAGCTTTCATCTTGTGAAACTGGCTCCTCAACACGAAGAAGCTCTGTATCTTCTTCTTCCACATTAATAAAGGGTGACACCTCAATCAACTTAAACAACTATAATATAAGAAAAAGTAAATACAAGTATACATAACTTAAAAAAATAAACAAAAAATAGATAGTAATTACATAAACTTACTTTTTCATAATGGAAATACTTTTTGCAAAGAGGCTCAAATTGTGGAGGCTTCATATCAGAATAACATAACATTCTAGGATAACCCAATTCTGTGAATTTCACAAATTGTTCTTCTTGGAATAGAGAAAATACTTCCATAATTCACACACAAAAAGCAAAAGGAAAACCAACTAAAGTGTAGCTATCCAGATCTTTTTCATTTCTTTCTCCTTCTCAACCTCATTCTCGTTTGGCTTCAAACAACTCTTCAATGATTTTAGTAGAGTCTCATAAACAACAGAGCCCCAGTTGAAGGAAGTGCAAAGTGCATCATCGTCGATAATTTTCATTATTTCCTCCGACACATTCCTATTTTTCCTCTTGCCCATCAAACAGACTCAACAAAATACACAGTTGCCAACTTCAAAGCATCATCATCATTGCCAACAAATGATGAAGCTGTACCATATGGGCGAGTATTCATAAACTTATACAAATCAGCCAGCTCAATCTTGTCCTTTGCAGGGAAATAGACTCTTAAAAGCGTATTCTCTTTCTCATGTAAACCTTTCATCTCAGGCGATGGATAACACTTCAAACCAGTAATAATATGGAATTGATCACGAGTAAACTTAATATTACGGTCAAATACGTTGAAGGTCATCGAATCATGTTTATTGCTTACAATTTCATAAAGCAATACACAGTGCATAAGTTTACTCGAAAACTTCACACTTTGTAATTTGAAGAGGTTACCAAAAATACTTTCCCTCAATTTTGTCCATTGGATATTTGACAAAAAGCTTTTAATTGTTTCCTTAAAATGAAAATCTCCTTTCCAATATACCAGATAATTACGCCACTGTGGAAAATCAAACAGACGATCGTCTTCCATTATGACACTAGAAAATAAGGGAAAAAAATAAAGATTAGGAAATACAGTCCTTAACTTTAAGTTTTAAGTGCAAATATTAAGGAAATACAGTCCTTAACTTATACTTTCAACTTCCAAAGTTAAGGACATTTAGTCATTAACTTCAAGTTTCATGTACAAAAGTTGAATAATCAGTCCTTAACTTGGAGTTCCAACTTCAAATTTAATGACAATTCTTCCTTACACTTCACGAACACAGTTAACTAAAAATCATAAACACAGAAAATAAGGAAAAACAAACAAAGATTAGGAAATACAATCCTTAACTTTAAATTTTAACTGCAAATATTAAGGAAATATAGTCCTTAACTTATATTTTCTACTTCCAAAGTTAAGGACACTTAGTCCTAAACTTCAAATTTCATGTGCAAAAGTTAAGGACAATCAGTCCTTAAATTTGAGTTCCAACTTCAAATTTAATGACGATTCTTCCTTATACATCATGAACACAGTTAATTAAAAATTCATAAATACAGTAAGCTTATGAATTTCTACAACTATTTTATGAAATATCACTGCATAATCAAATAGATTGAACTAACCACAAATAAATTTCAACTTTCACACCCTAAAAATTTATCAAAATCAGAATTAGACTACATATACGACACTGAATCAGCATAATATGCTTATTTTTGAAATATCAAACATACTTCACACGGCATTGAACCAACTTACACATAAAGAAAAATGAAAATTCATAAAAGAAAAAAAAATTGCCAGTCACGAACAGAAGAAGACATAGAAGATGACGGAGAAGATGAAGGAGCAGAACTTTAACTGAATATCGCAGATAGCAAGCAAGGAAGATGAAGAAGCAGAGAAGAGAAAACCCTAAACCGCTCTCGTCTGAATGAAAATAAGGGTTTGGGATAATTTTGGGATTATAATCGATATAGGGAAAGGGTAATTATGTCTTTTCTGCCTTAGTAGTGGCTATATTTGATAAGCATTTTAATTAATGGATAAAAAGTAAATACAACATTAAACAGTGGCTACAAAACGCCATTTTTACCTTTATTGACCGCTAGATCACACCCTTATAGCTTTAGGGTACTCTAAATTTTACAAAATTTCTGAAGGAATTTTTAGGATGCTCAAAAAACTTAAGGAAACAGCAACAAATGCTCAAGTAATTAACCTCGTTTAATTAAGCCAATTTGTAGCTCAAATAACATCTTAAAAATATAGCAAGTATGTTATAAATAGAATCCTATTTAAGGTGAATGTCTATATTTAGAGAGATTCTAGAGTTTTACTTTGAGGCTAAGTCTTTTCTATGCCTATAAATAGAGGGGTCTTACCCCATTGTAAATCATCCCTAAGTATCAATAAGAATACTCCTCTCTCTACTTTTCTCTCTATTGTTCTTCTTCTTGTATTATTGTTCTTGTTCTTATATTATTTCATAACACGTTATCAGCACGAGACTCTACCGTCTCAAGAATCCTCTTGAGAAAATTAAGGTACTTCCCTTTTTCCGAATTTGGTTTTAATTATGTCTGATATTATGAAAAGAAAGTTCGTTGCCCTTGAAATTTCGGGCAAGAACTATATGACATGGGTGTTGGATGCTGAAATCCACTTAGATGCTATGGGTCTTGGAGACGCCATTAAAGACAGAGATAAAGCATCCACCCAAGACTGTGCTAAGGCCTTGATTTTCTTGCGCCATCACCTTGATGAAGGTTTGAAAATTGAATATCTCACAGTCAAAGATCCACTCATCTTGTGGAATGGCTTAAAGGAGAGATATGACAACCTGAAGTTGGTCACTCTGCCACAAGCACGATATGATTGGGCTCATCTGAGGCTCCAAGACTTTAAGTCTGTTTCTGAATATAATTCTGCAATGTTCAGAATTGCTTCTAAATTGAAACTCTGTGGAGATAATATCTCTGATTATGATATGCTTGAGAAAACGTTTACAACGTTTCATGCCTCCAATATGGTACTGCAACAACAGTACAGAGAGAAAGGTTTCAAAAAGTACTCTGAACTGATTTCTCTTCTCCTTGTGGCTGAGCGAAACAATGACCTGCTCATGAGAAATCACAAAAATCGACCCACTGGGTCTACACCATTGCCTGAAGCAGATAAGGTGTATTCTCATTATGCCAAGTATGAAAAAGGCCATGGATCTAGTTATGGTCGTGGTCGTAATCGGGGTCATAGCCGTGGACGTAGACAAGGAAGAAATTTCCCTGATGTCCGTCACCCCCGAAGAGAAATATCCACCAAAAGCAGAAACGGGATTATGAGAATCCAAAGGCAAATAGTTTAGAAACTATATGTTATCGTTGCGGTGGAAAAGGGCACTGGTCAAAAGCTTGCCGTGTACCAAGACATTTGGTTGACCTTTATCAAGCATCTCTAAAGAATAAAGGCCCTGAAATAAATTTTGTCTCTGACGACAATTTTGACATCACCCACCTGGATGTGGCAGACTTCTTTGAGCAACCCGAGGGGAAAATAGACCACTTAATCGGTGATGGATCTGTGATGAAGGAAGATGGAATTGTTTGATTTTATTTTACTTATTTGTATTAGTTAGTGAATAAACTAATAGTCATTAGTATCAGCTCGTATTAGTTAGTTTATGATATAATGTTAGTATTAGTTCTTTAGAATGTTTCAATATGTTTAAATTTCAAAGATAATTTTTATTTTTCAGTAGAGTTAATCGACTAACCTAACAGTTAGTCGATTATCTTATATTTCGCTTTAAAACTGCAAAACAATCGATTATGTATATTTAACAATCGATTATATTAAGACATAATCGATTATGTATGTTTAACAATCGATTATATTAAGACAGTATGATCTGAAGTTTTTTCAAAATAGCAAATAATCGATTATGTATGTTTAACAATCGATTATATTAAGACATAATCGATTATGTATGTTTAACAATCAATTATATTAAGTCATAATCGATTATGTATGTTTAACAATCGATTATATTAAGACAGTGTGATCTGAAGTTTTTCAAAATAGCAAATAATCGATTATGTATGTTTAAACAATCGATTATATTAAGACAGTGTGATCTGAAGTTTTTCAAAATAGCAAATAATCGATTATGTATGTTTAACAATCGATTATATTAAGACATAATCGATTATGTATGTTTAACAATCGATTATATTAAGACAGTGTGATCTGAAGTTTTTCAAAATTAGCAAATAATCGATTATGTATGTTTAACAATCGATTACATTGAGACAAACAGATTGAATTTGTTTATTCTCATGTTCGTGTATTTTCTTTTGTATGTCAAACCATGGGAAAGCAAATATGGATATTTCACAAAGCAATCTTGGATCAAATATTTGTTTAGTTGATTCATGTACTACACATACGATACTCAAAGAAAAGAAATATTTCTCTCAACTAAGTATGTGTAAGGCAGATGTTACTACAATCTGTGGTAGTAGTAAATTGATTGAAGGCTCCGGAAGAGCAACTATAACTCTGCCTAGAGGAACAATGTTTATCATAGAGAATGCAATGTTCTCCTCCAAGTCTAAGAGAAACTTGTTGAGTTTTAAAGATATACGCCGGAATGGCTATCATGTTGAGACAATAGATGAGAATAATCTTGAATATCTCATCATTACAAAGAATGTCTCTGGCCAAAAGAGGGTTATTGAGAAATTCCCGTCTTTATCTTGTGGCCTATATTGGACAAAAATTAGTGCAATTGAGGCACATTCAACAGTAAACCAAAAGGTTACTGATTCCAATACTTTTGTACTTTGGCATGATCGATTGGGACACCCTGGATCAATCATGATGAGACGGATTATAGAAAGCTCATATGGGCATCCGTTAAGGAATTTCAAGATTCTTTTAAATAATGAATTTTCTTGCACTTCTTGTTATCAAGGAAAGTTAATTACAAGACCATCACCAACAAAGGTTGGGACTGAGTCACCTACGTTTTTGGAACGTATACAAGGGGACATTTGTGGACCTATTCACCCACCTAGTGGGTCTTTTAGATACTTTATGGTCCTAATAGACGCATCCTGTAGATGTCTCATGTGTGCCTGTTGTTATCACGCAACCTTGCATTTGCAAAACTAATGGCACAAATAATTCGACTACGAGCACATTTTCCTGATAATCCAATCAAGTCTATTAGACTGGATAATGCTGCTGAGTTTTCATCCCAAGCATTTAATGATTATTGCTTATCAATTGGGATAAAAGTAGAACATTCTGTAGCTCATGTTCACACTCAAAACGGTCTTGCGGAATCTTTAATTAAACGCCTGCAGTTGATTGCAAGACCATTACTCATGAAAACGAGGCTGCCCACTTCGGTATGGGGTCACGCCATTTTGCATGCAGCAATGCTAATTCGTCTCAGACCGACGAATTATCACAAATATTCCCCGTTGCAATTGGTTTTGGGTCATGAACCCAATATATCCCATTTCAGAATCTTTGGATGCGCAGTATATGTGCCTATAGCACCGCCATACCGCACCAAAATGGGTCCGCAAAGAAGGTTAGGAATATATGTTGGGTTTGAATCGCCCTCCATTATTCGCTACCTCGAAACATTAACAGGGGATTTGTTCACTTCACGATTTGCAGACTGTCAATTTGATGAGACACTTTTCCCAAAATTAGGGGGAGAAGTTGGTGAAACCAAACAGGAAATTTTGTGGAAAAATGCATCATTATCTCATCTTGATCCACATACCTCTATTTGTGAAAAAGAGGTGCAAAAGATTATCCATTTGCAAAGAATAGCAAATCAAATGCCTGACGCATTTACGGACTTGAAAAGGATAACAAAATCCCACATCCCCGCAGAGAATGTTCCAATCCGTATTGATGTCCCTATTGGACAATCATCTAGTGTCATATCCAATGAGTCGAATGCACGCCTGAAGCGTGGCAGGCCATTAGGTTCCAAAGATCGAAATCCTTGAAAGAGGAAAGAAAACGACCAAAATGACACTACGAAAGAATCTCATGAGGAAATTCATGATTTAATAAATTCTGAGATTCATGAAGAATCCTTTAAGCCCGAGACTCAAGAAAATAAGGAACTATCCATAAATCCAATTGATATTGAGGCAAATTTTAATCGAGTGGATATAGTGGTGGATTATGTCTTTGCTTATAATGTCGCATCTAGCATTATGCAAGAAAGTGAGGATCTTGAACCTCAATCTGTTGGAGAATGTCGAAAAAGACATGATTGGCCAAAATGGCAAGAAGCAATTCAATTAGAATTGAATTCGCTGGCAAAACTTGAAGTTTTTGGCCCTATAGTTGAAACACCTAATGGTGTTAAGCCGGTTGGCTATAAATGGGTCTTTGTACGCAAGAGAAATGAGAAAAACGAGATACAAAGATATAAGGCACGCCTTGTTGCACAAGGATTTTCTCAAAGGCCCGGTGTCGATTATGAAGAGACATATTCGCCTGTAATGGATGCCATAACTTTTCGTTATCTCATTAGTTTTGATGTCCTTGAAAAGCTTGACATGCATTTTATGGATGTGGTTACTTCCTATCTTTATGGCTCACTTGATAATGAGATATACATGAAAATTCCCGAGGGACTCAAAATGCCAAACGCTCATAATTCAAAGTCCCGGGAAATGTTTTCAATCAAATTGCAAAGATCCTTGTATGGTCTAAAGCAATCAGGACGAATGTGGTATAATCGTCTTAGTGAGTATTTGTTAAAAGAAGGCTATATAAATGATGCCATTTGCCCGTGTGTTTTTATAAAGAAAACAACATCGGAATTTGTTGTACTTGCCGTATTTGTCGATGACATAAACCTTATTGGAACCCCCATAGAACTCCAAAAGGCAATTGATTATCTAAAGAATGAATTCGAGATGAAAGATCTCGAAAAGACAAAATTATGTCTTGGTTTGCAAATTGAATATTTGGCAAACGGAATTTTTGTTCATCAATCTACCTATATAGAAAAGGTACTGAACGGTTTTACATGGATGGAGCACATCCTTTAAGTACTCCGATGGTTGTTCGATCACTTGATGTGAATAAAGATCCATTCCGACCGCAAGAAAGGAATGAAGAGCTACTTGGTCCTGAAGTACCATATCTTAGTGCAATTGGCGCGCTAATGTACCTTGCAAATACTACAAGGCCTGACATAACCTTTTCAGTTAATGTCTTAGCAAGGTATAGCTCGGCTCCTACAAGGAGACATTGGAATGGGATCAAACATATATTGAGGTACCTAAAGGGGACTACCGATATGGGCTTATTTTATGGTAATAATTGCAGTCCTGTCTTGTTAGTTATGCTGATGCTGGATATTTATCCGACCCACACAAGGCTCGATCTCAAACCGGTTATGTATTTACCTGTGGAGGCACCGCCATATCTTGGTGATCGACTAAACAATCAATTGTGGCTACTTCATCTAATCATGCCGAGATAATCGCTATTCATGAAGCAAGTCGGGAGTGTGTGTGGTTGAGGTCTATCATACATCATATTCAAGACAAATGTGGTTTGAAGTGTAACAAACTACCCACGACTTTGTATGAAGACAATGCAGCATGTATAGCTCAATTGAATGGAGGATTCATAAAAGGAGATAGAACAAAGCATATTTCACCAAAGTTATTTTTCACACATGATCTTCAAAAGAATGGTGATATCAATGTGCAACAGATTCGTTCAAGCGATAATATTGCTGATTTGTTCACAAAATCTCTGCCAACGTCGACCTTCAAGAAGCTGGTTCACAAGATCGGAATGCGAAAACTCAAGGATATGAATTGATGCTCTTTTCGGGGGGGGGGTTAATGCGCGTTGCACTCTTTTTCACTTACAAGGTTTTGTCCCACTGGGTTTTCCTTGCAAGGTTTTTACGAGGCAACCAATAGGCGCATATTCAAACATGTGTACTCTTTTTCCTTTTCTTTAAATTTTTTTCCCATTGAGTTTTGTTTTAGTTAAGGTTTTAACGAGGCACATTATTGAATAGACATTCAAGGGGGAGTGTTATAAATAAAATCCTATTTAAGGTGAATGTCTATATTTAGAGAGATTCTAGAGTTTTACTTTGAGGCTAAGTCTTTTCTATGCCTATAAATAGAGGGGTCTTATCCCATTGTAAATCATCCCTAAGTATCAATAAGAATACTCCTCTCTCTACGTTTCTCTCTATTGTTCTTGTTCTTGTATTATTGTTCTTGTTCTTATATTATTTCATAACAAAGTGTATGATAATGCGAACTTATTTGCAGCATGAACACATTATAGTACACTCTAATCCTTGTAATTTTTCTAATCAACACCCAATTGATCAGACCGGCTTAAATGGAGCAAAATGGTCAGTGATGATTCATGTAATCGATCCCAATCTTATGATTTGTGTAATCGACCCCAACTTATTCGTGACTGCCGTACAGCTTTTCTGAACATCCTGTTATCATCACCAAAGAAAGTTCTTGGTGCTTCGAATATTATTTGTAATTGCATCAAATACGTCTTCTCCTATCAGCATCACCGCAACAATTCTTTATTTAATTATTAATTTCAAGAATAGTTAGGTACAAGAACATGTATTCCTAAAGAGCAAGTAAGAATATACCTTTCAAGTGTTGGAAAAGTTGTCAATATCAATAAGAATAATCTAACAACAAGCACTTGGTATCGAACCTCATTCCTATATATAAACTGTTTAATGTTGGAGTTTAGTTTGTTGAAGTCATAGAAGAGCATAGGGATTGATGACTATGAAGATATTCATAGGAACTTACAAGAGTTTCGAGCCTCACATCCTTGTGGTTTTGGCTCAGTTGCTTACACTTTTTTATACTTCATAACTTAAGTGAACCGAGGGTCTATCCGAAAGAGCCTCTCCACCTTCATAAGGTAGAGATAAGGTCTGCGTACACATGACTCTCTCCATATCTCATTTGTGGAATTCCACTGGGTTTTTCGTTGTTGTTGTTAACTAAAGCTTCCTTCAATCATGGAATGAATCCTCATGTCTACATAACTTATCGGCACATTGTAGCTGGTTTTGCCATTCTACCCTTTGCCTATTTTCTTGAAAGGTAAATCTAAAGTCATCTCCAACCAAATAATATGCACACAATTGTTTCATTCTTCATCAATGTAGGAATGCAGGTGCTCTTAGCTTTAGAAGGGAGACAAGGCGGGACTGGTGTCGGGGCTGGGAGAGAACTAGGATGAAATGCAGCAACCATTTTCTAATGCTTCTGTTACTTTCTGCAAAAAGACAATGCCTAAACCAACTATAGCTTTGGTGTTGCAGATATTTGTACTCTCTACTGGGGTAAGCTCAGTTAAACATATAAAAATTTCATATGCTGTTTGATGAGGAATATTTGAACAGCCTATCCTTCATTATAGTGAGTTTGACACTAAACAGGTACTTTGTGAGCTTTAACTACAACTCTCCAACTCTTCTTGCCTCAATGCTCGACATTATTGCTGCCCTAACATTTGTACTAGCAGTGATTAATCAGTTCCGAGAAAACTTGGCTTTTATTGTAAATGACCGTTATAAAGTGATGTTAGAGAGAGATCTCACTGCTACTACATAACATATAAACAAGAGATAGCTGAAATCACAGTTTAGTGTAGGTTGGAAGATGTTGACATCCGAGATCCTTGTGGAATTAGCAAAAATTCTAGGAACATTGGTTTCCTTGGCTGGGGTTATGACCATGACACTATACAAAGGACCTGTTGTGAAAAATTTAGGGTATCCTATCATCTACATCGACAGAGGGAACGGTGTTGTCCACGGGAACTGGTTGAAAGGCGACTCTCACTGCTGCTAGCTGCATTACATGGTCAGTATGGGACATCATGCAGGTAGCTATCATGAACTTGTATTCTCAACAAAAATAAAATTTTGAAACGTAAAACTTGCATGAATTATGAAAATTCCTCAAGTAAGCTATGTAGGAACTAACTACTGTTTCTGAGGAAAGATCCCCTCCTAAAACAGGCGAGCTTATACTTGGAATTTACAGGCTTACACTTTGAAAAGATATCCAGTACAACTGTCGCTGACTACATGGATGAGTTTTTAACGGTGCAACACAATCAGCTTTCTACACAGTTATTTAGAACATAAACCATTCTACACAGTAATTTTAGAACATAAACCAACAGCTTGGACCAGTTCATTCATACTTCTGCCAAGTCTTATAAGAATCCAAAAATTAAAAATCTCATAAATCAATTGTATCACATAGTTTGGATAAACAAAATTAGAATGTCTACTTATTGCAAGAGACAAACCAAAATTCAGGAGCCAAAAGGGCAAAAGTCAAGTAACAGATGTCAATCAAATCCAATTCCACCTAGATAAATTATCTGCCATACATGCACCTCCCTCAAATTAAATATCAAGATAATGGGGAGGAAAACAAAAGGAGGCAGAGATGACTAAGAGAGTAAAAATAGATTAACATGTTACCACTATTTACACGAATGAAGGGGCAAATGCCATCCATTATCTTGCAAGATTCTCATGCAGCAGGAGGCCTGAGCGCATGATCTTGCGATGTGTCCCGGGAAGATGGTGGTAGATACTGCCACATTGGCACATAACCATAACTAGGGAAAACTGCCATCTTATTTACTGCCAGCTGATATGCTGCTGGATGGGGTGGAATAAAACTTGCTGGTGTAGGCGTAGCTTTCAACTCTTGCTCCATCCTCTCTTTGTCTGCTTTCAGTGCGAGTTTCTCTTCACGAAGTTCATTCTTCTCTGCCTGTTTATAAGAAAAAAAATTGGCTGTTAGATTGTACACTAGATCAGAGGAAGGAATTCAAGTATTCAATAGTAGCAACTCAATGTTTCTTCTAATTCCGGCAGAGGGAGTGGCATAGAGTTAGTACTCAGAACTGACAGTCACAATAAATTTTACAAGCTACATTAACAATGGAAAAATCATATCTAACCTTCAACGTCTTGATCTCTTCCATAAGCTTTTGGTTCATTTCTTTGTATTCTTCAGATTCAGTCTTCAGTTCGTTTAGAACACGAATAGCATCACCAAGTATGGCCATTTTGTCTGTTTTTACAGGTCTCCCAGGTTCCAGAACAGAACATAGCTCTGAAAACCTGCATGAAGTTAAATGAGATTCAAATAAATATATTTAGAACACCTAATTGTAACTTGAAGGACATTATAACTAGTAATAAAGTGATTTAAGCCCCACTCAGAAAATGATACTTCTCTTTCTAAGAGTGCCGGTCATCCTTCTCTATTTATGAGTATATCCTTCTCAAATTATAACCGCCTCTTTTTGATACACTCGGCTATACTCACAAGAACTTATACCAATGGCTGCTCCAAGTAAGACTTTCCAAACCAGTAAGAGAACAAGGAAGCTATAAAACTGCAACGAGCTACATCCGTGCTTAATCTACAATGCCGTTATTATTGTGTATGGTAGAAAATAATAGAAAAATATCTGTTTTTGAATGCAGAGAGAAAATACGATTTCATATGAGCATGATAATACCTTTCATTCAATTTTTCCCTTCTTAATCTCTCACGGCAGGCCTTGCTCCCTTGTTTGCTGCAGGACTCATTTCGGCCTCTGTTAAAAACATAACAAAAAAAGCCTCAGTAAAAGAAATGCAAATAGATATCACTTTAGTTTCCATGACCTGATCAACTATAAAGTAGTGCTGAAATTTACACCAAAATACCAAACTGAGAAACCCGATCCCTCCCATTTCTATGATTTTAAACACATCAGAATACTAATTCACTTGGTATTTATTCCCTTAATATCATCATGGCAAAGCTAGTCATCCCCATGAAATAACCCAAGCATATGCATAATTTTCCACCTTTTAAGAAAGACAAAGATATATTTAGAAGTATCTATATTTACAAATACCTCTTTCGAGGGCATCCTGTTTCTATACACTCCTCCTGAAATGTGGCACTGCTGAGAGGTGCCTCGAGTTCTGCTACTGCTCTGCAACCCAAGGATCAATGAGGTACAGCGAAACTTGTAAAATAGATTTATGGAACAAGGTCTATATCATCAGTTTGAACACAACATATTAATGCAAGCAAAAATCATCAACCCCAATGAATCAGGAAGAAAAAGAAAGACAATAACATTAGGATAGAGAATTCCCTTTCACTTCGTCCAACTACCCAATTATTAAAATTCTCGAGAAGACCATTTTTCTTTAATTCTCCTTCAGCTATAGCTACTACAGAAAAAGTCTTACACAAAACCAAGTGAGAAAAGTCTTTCCCCCTTTATAATGATTTTTCTTCTTCTCATGTGACAAGAGTTGGGGGTCTATTGGAAACAACCTATCTACCTTCGCAACATTCGCAAGGTACGGGTAAGGTCTGCGTACTCTCTACCCCTCCCAAACTCCACTTTGTGAGTAAAAACTTTCATGATATTAAGTAAAAGAGATCTAATGTGGTACCAGGGATCATTCCACGAGAGAAGTGAAATTAGGTGAAGGAAGACTGAGCAGTCATAAGACAATAAGTTGGAAAAGGAAATTCAAGAAGTCCAAGATTCAGTTCATATCTAACAGGGAAAAAGATTTAAGAAGCACAATGAGATGATTATGAGACGATCGAATGTTTTTTCTCGCAACAAGATACATGTGAACAATAAACTTGCATATTTTTTTTGTACAGAGTTGCATTGATTTATGATGCACACGAACATATGATAAATCAAATGTTTCCTTCAAGCAGTTTCAATAGTAAAAATATTTTCTAGTTCTTCATATCAAGATTAAACAGAAAGCTTCCCGAATATGATCGTGCAATTTCAAAGGAAAAAAAAGAAGAGGAAAAGATAACTTCATGCAGTAATCTAGTAATTGTACTTATACTCTGAAGCATTGTAAACAACCTTACTTCTAACGAATAAAAATAATTCATCTTTCATTTCTCTCTCCCTATTTCCTTATTCTAACTTAGAACACAAAAAATCCATCAAATTATATGTAACAAATACTCAGGATAATTCAACCAAAAAAAATCGGAAAGGAAAGCAACTGTCGCAGAACGGCGGAGAAAAGTGGGCTTGTTGGTTACATCTAAATGAGTATTACATCAAGCATATGAAAATATAAGAAATAAAACACTAAACAAACAAACAAGCTGGCATTTCGAGAATCGAGATAATTTGAATGAAAGATAACTTGAAACTAGATCAACAAGATTAATTAACTAGCATGTAGGTGATTTTCAATAAGATTAAGGAAAATCTCTTCTTTTTTTTCCTATAGATTCTGATTATTCCTCTCAAAAATTACATTCAAGATTAAGCCGTATTAAGTGATAACTGAAACATATAAAAATTAAAAAAAAAACACAAGCCCCGCCAAAATCAAGCTAGAATAAGAGATAAATTGAATGAGCATATCATAGAAAGATCAAATTATTACAAGCTAAAATTAAAAATTAAGCTGTATAAAAAAGAACCCTGCAAGATTAAGCAGCACTAAGATTATATTGAACAAACATAGAACAAAAGCATATAAAAATATTAGATTTTTACAAGCAAATGAAAAATAAAGTAAAAGCAGTAATTAGAAAAAGAGTATAAATTTTTTAAAAAAACAACTATACTATATTAAGGGATAATTTACATGAGTATATAATAAAAGTATATGAAAAGGTTAAATTTTTACAGATAAATTGAACGAGTATATAATAAAAGCCTAATGAAAAACTCAAATTTTTACAAGCTAAACTTGAAATTTAACCTAATAAAATCCCACAAGATTAAGCAGAACTGAACAAACATAGGATTAAAAGCATATAAAAAGATTAGATTTTTAAAAGCTAATGACAAAAATAAAGCAGTAACAAGAAAAGGATATAAATTAGAAATACCTCTGGTTCTGGATTTGAGAATTCCAAAAGAAATCTGAAGGTGCTTCATCTATAAAACTGTTTATATCAATTAAGTCCCAACTATTATCTCGAAATGAATCTAATTGATCCATTTCGAAAAATCAAATCAATAAAAAGGAAAACTCAAAATCAAATATTCATGGAAAAATTAAACCATAAAAGTTGTGAATCTTTTTTGGGGAAAAGTTTTCAACGATAGACATGACAGAAGATAAAAAAAAGGAGTCACAAGTCTAGATTCGGTGGCGGAAGCGAAAGCCAATAATTACTGGACACGTGTGAGGGTGCGTCGTCCAATTATTGGTGGCGCCGCATTTTTCCACTGTGTTTTTTATTTTTGATATGATTGCCAGGTAATTTCATATGTATGAGGGAGAAAGAAAAATGGAAAATAACAATAAAAAGTAATCTTTGTTATAAATACACTTCTATTTAAGGTGAATGTCTTTAATTAAAGAGATTCTAGAGTCCTATTATTGGTAGCTAAATCATACTCCTCCCTATAAATAGAGGTGCCCTCTACCATTGTAAAGGATCCCTAACATTCTCTAAGTATCAATAAGAAGAACTCTCTCTACTCTTCTCTCTATTGCTCTTGTTCTTGCATTATTGTTCTTGTCTTTTATATTATTTCATAACACGTTATCAGCACGAGACTCTACCGTCTCAAGAACAATTCTCGAAAAATCTAAGGTATTTCCCTCTTCCTAATTTAATTTTCGATTATGTCTGACATTACGAAAAGAAAGTTCGTTGCCCTTGAAATTTCGGGCAAGAACTATATGACATGGGTGTTGGATGCTGAAATCCACTTAGATGCTATGGGTCTCGGAGACACCATCAAAGATAGAGAAAAAGCATCCACCCAAGACTGTGCGAAGGCCTTGATTTTCTTGTGCCATCACCTTGATGAAGGTTTGAAGATTGAATATCTCACCGTCAAGGATCCACTCATCTTGTGGAACGGCTTAAAGGAGAGATATGACAATCTGAAGTTGGTCACTCTGCCACAAGCACGATATGATTGGGCTCATCTGAGGCTCCAGGACTTTAAGTCCGTTTCTGAATATAATTCTGCAATGTTCAGAATTACTTCTAAATTGAAGCTATGCGGGGATAATATCTCCGATTATGATATGCTTGAGAAAACGTTTACAACGTTTCATGCCTCCAATATGGTACTGCAACAACAGTACAGAGAGAAAGGCTTTACAAAGTACTCTGAACTGATTTCTCTTCTACTAGTGGCTGAGCGAAATAATGACCTGCTCATGAGAAATCACGAAAATCGACCCACTGGGTCCACACCACTGCCTGAAGCAGATAAGGTGCACTCTCATTATGCCAAACATGAAAAGGGCCATGGTCATGGTCGTAAACGGGGTCATAGCCAGGGACGTAGACAAGGAAGAAATTCCAATGAAGTCCGTCAACCCCCAAGGAGAGATAACCGCCGAAAGCAGAAATGGGGTCATGAAGATCCTAAGGCAAATGGTTCAGAAACTATATGTTATCGTTGCGGTGGGAAAGGGCACTGGTCAAAGACTTGCCGTATACCAAGACACTTGGTTGACCTTTATCAAGCATCTCGAAAGAGAAAAGGCCCTGAAACAAATTTTGTCTATGACGACAACTTGGACATCACCCACCTGGATGTGGCAGACTTCTTTGAGCAACCCGAGGGGAAAATAGACCACCTAATCGGTGATGGGTCCGTGATGAAAGAAGATGGAGTTATTTGACTTTGTTCTACTTATTTGTATTAGTTAGTAAATAAACTAATAGTCATTAGTATTAGCTCGTATTAGTTAGTTCATGATGCAATGTTAGCAGTAGTTCTTTAGAATATCTTCAATATGCTCAAATATCAATAATATTTTTATTTTCCAGTAGGGGTAATCGACTAGCCTGAAAAACTAGTCGATTATCTACTATTTTCGCATTAAAGCTGAAAAACAATTGATCAACAATCGATTGTCTTTGTCTAACAATCGATTGTCGTTAAGACAGTGTAATATGGAATTTTTCAAAAATCATCCACAATCGATTGTCTATGTCTAACAATCGATTGTCGTTAAGACAGTGTAATCTGGAATTTTTCAAAATCATCCACAATCGATTGTCTATGTCTAACAATCGATTGTCGTTAAGACAGTGTACTCTGGAATTTTTCAAAATAGCCAACAATCGATTGTCTATACTTAACAATCGATTGTCTTAAAACAGTGTGCTCTGGAATTTTTCAAAATAGCCAACAATCGATTGTCTATACTTAGCAATAGATTGTCTTAAAACAGTGTGCTCTGGAATTTTTCAAAATAAGCCAACAATCGATTGTCTATATTTAACAATAGATTGTCTTAAGACAGTGTGATCTGAAGTTTTTCAAAATAGCAAATAATCGATTTTGTGTGTTTAACAATCGATTGTCAATGTTCAACAATCGATTGTTTGTGTTTAACAATCGATTGTTTGAAGAAAATGCTTAAACTGAAATTTTCAAACTGCAAAGTAATCAATTATGGATAACATATCTGATTTTGTTAGTCAACTGTTAGCAGCAGATTTTGAAAATATTATGTGACACAAACGAATTGAACTTGTTTATTCTTATGTTCGTGTATCTCTTTTGTATGTCAAACTATGGGATAGCAAATATGGATATCTCACAAAGCGAACTTGGATCAACGTCCAACTGTAAAAGTATTTGCCTAGTTGATTCATGTACTACACATACAATACTCAAAGAAAAGAAATATTTCTCTCAACTAAATCTGTGTAAGGCAAACGTTACTACAATCTCTGGAAGTAGTAAATTGATTGAAGGCTCCGGAAGAGCAATTGTAACTCTGCCCAAAGGCACGACGTTAAACATAGAGAATACAATGTTCTCCTCCAAGTCTAAGAGAAACTTGTTGAGTTTTAAAGATGTACGCCGGAATGGCTATCATATTGAGACAATGGATGAAGATAATCTTGAATATCTCGTCATCACAAAGAATGTCTCCGGCCAAAAGAGGTTATTGAGAAATTCCCGTCTTTATCTTGTGGCCTGTATTGGACAAGAATTAGTGCAATTGAGGCACATTCAATAGTAAACCAAAGGGTTACTGATTCCAATACCTTTGTACTTTGGCATGATCGATTGGGACACCCAGGATCGGTCATGATGAGACGGATTATAGAAAGCTCATATGGGAATCCGTCAAAGAATTTCAAAATTCTTTCGAATAATGAATATCCTTGCACTTCGTGTTATCAAGGCAAGTTGATTATCAGGCCATCACCAACAAAGGTTGGGACTGAGTCACCCACGTTTCTGGAACGTATACAAGGGGACATTTGTGGACCTATTCACCCACCTAGTGGGTCGTTTAGGTATTTCATGGTCTTGATAGACGCATCCTGTAGATGGTCTCATGTGTGCCTGTTGTCATCACGCAACCTTACGTTTGCGAAATTAATGGCACAAATAATACGACTACAAGCACAATTTCCAGATAATCCAATCAAGTCCATTAGACTGGATAATGCTGCTGAGTTTACATCCCAAGCATTTAATGATTATTGCTTATCAATCGGGATAAAAGTTGAACATTCTGTAGCTCATGTTCACACTCAAAACGGTCTTGCAGAATTGTTAATTAAACGCCTGCAGTTGATTGCAAGGCCATTACTTATGAGAACGAGGCTGCCCACTTCGGTATGGGGTCACGCCATCTTACATGCAGCAATGCTAATTCGTCTCAGACCGACGAATTACCACAAGTATTCCCCGTTGCAATTGGTTTTGGGTCATGAACCGAATATATCCCATTTAAGAATTTTTGGATGCGCAGTATATGTGCCTATAGCACCGCCATCCCGCACCAAAATGGGTCCGCAAAGAAGGTTAGGAATATATGTTGGGTTTGAATCACCCTCCATCATTCGCTACCTCGAAACATTGACAGGCGACGTATTTACTGCACGATTTGCAGACTGTCGATTCGATGAGACACTTTTCCCAAAATTAGGGGGAGAAGTTGGTGAAACCAAACGGGAAATTTTGTGGAAAAATGCATCATTATCTCATCTTGATCAACATACCTCTATTTGTGAAAGAGAGGTACAAAAGATTATCCATTTGCAAAGAATAGCAAATCAAATGCCTGACGCATTTACGGACTTGAAAAGGATAACGAAATCCCACATTCCCGCGGAAAATGTTCCAATCCGTATTGATGTCCCTGTTGGACAATCATCTAATGTCATAACCAATGAGTCGAATGCACGCCTGAAGCGTGGCAGACCATTAGGTTCCAAAGATCGAAATCCTAGAAAGAGGAAAAAGAACGATCAAAATGACACCACGAAAGAATCTCACGATTTAACAAATTCTGAGATTCATGAAGAATCCATTGAGCCCGAGACTCTGGAAAATACGGAACTATCCCTAAATCCAATTAATATTGAGACAAATATTAATCGAGTGGATATTGTGGTGGATAATGCCTTTGCTTATAATGTAGCATCTAGCATTATGCAAGAATGTGAGGATCTCGAACCTCAATCTGTTGAAGAATGTCGAAAAAGACAGGATTGGCCAAAGTGGCAAGAAGCAATTCAATCAGAATTGAATTCGCTGGCAAAACGTGAAGTTTTTGGCCCAATAGTTGAAACACCTAATGGTGTTAAGCCTGTCGGCTATAAATGGGTCTTTGTACGCAAAAGAAACGAGAAAAACGAGGTACAAAGATATAAGGCACGCCTTGTTGCACAAGGTTTTTCTCAAAGGCCTGGTGTCGATTATGAAGAGACATATTCGCCTGTAATGGATGCGATAACCTTTCGTTATCTCATAAGTTTTGCTGTCCATGAAAAGCTTGACATGCACTTAATGGATGTGGTTATTGCCTATCTTTATGGCTCACTTGATAATGAGATATACATGAAAATTCCCGATGGACTCAAGATGCCAAACGCGCATAATTCAAAATCTCGGGAAATGTTCTCAATTAAATTGCAAAGATCCTTGTATGGTCTAAAGCAATCTGGACGAATGTGGTATAATCGTCTTAGTGAGTACTTGTTAAAAGAAGGCTACATAAATGACGCCATTTGCCCGTGTGTTTTTATAAAGAAAACAACATCGGAATTTGTTGTACTTGCTGTATATGTCGATGACATAAACCTTATTGGAACCCCTATAGAACTCCAAAAGGCAATTGATTATCTAAAGGATGAATTCGAGATGAAAGATCTCGGAAAGACTAAACTATGTCTTGGTTTGCAAATTGAATATTTGGCAAACGGAATTTTTGTTCATCAATCTACCTATACAGAAAAGGTACTGAAACAGTTTTACATGGATGAAGTACATCCTCTAAGTACACCGATGGTTGTTCGATCACTTGATGTGAACAAAGATCCATTCTGACCACAAGAAAGGAATGAAGAGCTACTTGGTCCTGAAGTACCATATCTTAGCGCAATTGGCGCACTAATGTATCTTGCAAATACTACAAGGCCTGACATATCCTTTTCAGTTAATGTCTTAGCAAGATTTAGCTCGGCTCCTACGAGGAGACATTGGAATGGGATCAAACACATATTGCGGTACCTAAAGGGAACTACTGATATGGGCTTATTTTATGGCAAGAATTGCAGCCCGGATCTTGTTGGTTATGCTGATGCTGGATATTTGTCCGACCCACACAAGGCTCGATCTCAAACAGGTTATGTGTTTACCTGTGGAGAAACCGCCATTTCTTGGCGATCGACTAAGCAATCAATTGTGGCTACTGCATCTAATCATGCCGAGATAATTGCTATTCATGAAGCAAGTCGGGAGTGTGTGTGGTTGAGGTCTATAATACATCATATCCAAGACAAATGCGGTTTGAAGTGTGATAAACTGCCCACAACTTTGTATGAAGACAATGCAGCATGTATAGCTCAATTGAAGGGAGGATTCATAAAAGGAGATAGAACGAAGCATATTTCACCAAAGTTATTCTTCACACATGATCTTCAAAAGAATGGTGATATCAATGTTCAACAGATTCGTTCAAGCGACAATATGGCTGATTTGTTCACAAAATCTCTACCAAAGTCAACCTTCAAGAAGCTAGTTCACAAGATCGGGATGCGAAGACTTAAGGACATAAATTGATGTTCTTATCAGGGGGAGTTAATGCACGTTGCAATCTTTTTCCCTTACAAGGTTTTGTCCCACCGGGTTTTCCTTGCGAGGTTTTTAACGAGGCAACCAATAGGCGCATATTCAAACATGTGTACTCTTTTTCCTTACTTTAATTTTTCCCATTGGGTTTTGTTTTAAGGTTTTAATGAGGCACATCATTGAATAGACATTCAAGGGGGAGTGTTATAAATACACTTCTATTTAAGGTGAATGTCTTTAATTAGAGAGATTCTAGAGTCCTATTATTGGTAGCTAAATCATCCTCCTCCCTATAAATAGAGGTGCCCTCTACCATTGTAAAGGATCCCTAACATTCTCTAAGTATCAATAAGAAGAACTCTCTCTACTCTTCTCTCTATTGCTCTTGTTCTTGCATTATTGTTCTTGTCTTTTATATTATTTCATAACAATCTTCAAATTTTTTTTATGGATAAAATAAACTGTGTTGTGACAGCTGATAAAATTAAAGATATAATTTAAATTAAATTAAATTAAATGTGTTTCAATTGAGGTAAAGTGTTTGTTTCAAAGGACAGTTCCATTGGCTTTAGGACTCTTACTATCCAATTAAACTTTTTAATCCCTCGACTACTTGAAAAACAAAAATAAATTAAAAGCAAGGGACGGGAGAATTACCGCAAAACAAGGGTAAAAGTAATTTACCCTTTTCATCTTCTCTTAGTTTTCTTGAAGTTAAAAACGTTGACCGAATAAGGAGTTTCCAATCCCTATGTTTTTTTGAAAAAAAAAAAATCGTTTTGGTTTATGATAAAAATGTACGGTATAGTCAGTTTTCACACTAGTCAATAAAAAATAGCCACCGTTTACGAAGTCAATGAAAAATAGCCACCGTTTACGAAGTTTTGCTGCAACAGAGACTAGTCCAGCATAATATACGGGAGTTCGGTGCATCTGTGTACGAACTCCAACATATTATGTTGGACCGATATACTTTGCTGACTCCCGTATAATATACGAGAGACTGGAGCACCTGTGCTCCAAACTCCAGCATATTACTGGACATTTATACTTGGTGGAACTCCAGTATATTATGCTGGAGTTCTAGTGTACTTATGCTGGAGTTCCAACATAGTTATCTTGGAACTCCCGTATAATATGTTGGAACTCCAGTATAATACACTGGTGTATTTTTCGGGTTTTGAACAGTATTTTCGCTCAAATTTATCTTTACATAAAAAATGATTAAAATTTGATTACTTTTGAAACTGGACTATTTTTAAGTGACCGATTATAAATCTGGCTATATTTAAATTTCTCCCTTATTTAATCATTTTACTTCAATGTTAACATAAATCTAAACATTTATTTGTTATTACAAGTATGTTGTTTGCAATTTCAGCAAATCAAATTTTACTTGTTTAACTTTAGAATCCAAGCCATTTACGCTTACTTAAATTACTTTCTCCATTCGCTTTTGCTTATTCATTATATTAAAATAATTTTTTATTTTTATCTATTTTAACAAATCAAGAGATAAAAAATTTTTTCTGTTCTACCCGGTGAAATATGTATTTTACTAATTATTTCTAGAATAGTACAAAATCCATTATGTACAAGTAAGGTATTTCATATCGAGTGACCTTGCCCATAAAACATAAATAGATTAGAGAATATCACCTAATAAGTTTTTTCTCTATTAAAATTTGAACTTGATCTATAGTTTTCACCCATTTCATTGAGGAGCCTTTGACTGCATGCATCCTACTTGTTAACTTATTATAAATTCGTCTCTGTTATGAAATAATATAAGAACAAGAACAATATAGAGAAAAGTAGAGAGATGAGTATTCTTATTGGTACTTAGGGATGATTTACAATGGGGTAAGACCCCTCTATTTATAGGCATAGAAAAGACTTAGCCTCAAAGTAAAACTCTTCTATAAGATAGACATTCACTCTAATTAGAGTTCTATTTATAACACTCCCCCTTAAATTTCTATTCAATAATGTGCCTCGTTAAAATCTTAACTAAAACAAAACCCAATGGGAAAAAATTATAGAAAAGAAAAAAGAGTACACATGTTTAGATATGCGCCTATTGGTTGCCTCGTTAAAAACCTTGCAAGGAAAACCCAGTGGGACAAAACCTTGTAACGGAAAAAGAGTGCAACGCGCATTAATCCCCCTGAAAGAGCATCAATTCATATCCTTGAGCATTTGCATTCCAATCTTGTGCACCATCTTCAAAACGATCTTTGGTAGATATTTGATAAATAAATCAACCATATTGACTTGAATAAATATTCCGCACCTTGAAATTATCATTCTTGATAGATATGAACATCTTCATATAATATTGTGAAATGACTATTCAATATATCCATAGATGTATTCTCGATGCCATCATGCTTATAGTTATAGCATATGTACACAAATTGTACTTAGGATGTGGTACTTCATGACCAAGAACTGTATATGCTTTGACTTTACACTTTCAAGTTTTTGAACTACATGTCCAAAACTACATGTCTTTCATATGGAATCAATTCTTCTTGAATTGTATCTCTTCCATTTGGCCAATATTTTGTTTGTATTCGACAAACATAAGATCCTCATCGATATTTAGAGTTATCATAGATGTCGTCGACGACCATTTTATATCGGTTCCAATAAAATTTTCATAAGGACATAACATGGAGATCCCTTCATTCATATATCAGGTACCTGAATCTCTCATGAAATTTTATGAAGTGTTATGTCATGTGATATTCTGGATCACTTGCCTCCTCATTATGATCACTTCGACCATTTGCTCATCTTCTTTATTAAGAAGTTCCTTTTGAAACCGATTTGTCTATACGCTTCAAGCGTATCCAAGACTTTATCCTTCTAGGACTTAATATGAGCATTTGCAGTGAGAATATAGTTACTTTCTTTGGGTCAGCAAATGCGCATGGCATGCTTTGCAATATGTTGCAATTGAATTATCCTTTTTATGAACTTCAGGTTCATATCATGATATTCGAGGATCTATATATACAAATGATAATTCATCTCATGTAACATTTTCTCAAGTGTTTATCATGTCTCCCCCTCATGTTAGAAAAGCTAACTTGTTTCCTCAACTCTGGGAAATCATCTTTGTGCATTATCATGTCAATATACACAGCACATTAATAATAATAAGATGAGATTATTTGGTTCCTGACCCTGAACCATTTGTGAGGGGAGAATATAATATACTCTCGTATACAACGTATATCAAACTGATATATATAACTTTGTTCTCATAAGAAACAGTTTAGCTATTAAGTGGAGGCACTCAATAATTATCTTGCTAAACCAACTTTGATATAAACCAACTTATCAAGATGAACTATCTTGAGTAGAAAATCTGGAAATTATGCTCGAAGTTATATTACTGAGCAATTTACCTCGCAAGCACCGGCCAGGCTGCGGGTTAATAACAATCGCACATGTAACCATATCATAGATGCATCATATGTGGTATACATGGCAGGTGAATGGGCCCATATTCACCTTTGATATTTCCAGAATTTATGGGCTTCAACCCGAACTCTTTAGTTGGTCAATTCATTAATGAGAACAAGTGATACAAGAGAATTCGTAAAGAACTTTCTAGTTCTTTAATATTCACCCATGTGAATTCTCTATTATTGCACATCATACTTAAAATGAGATGGCTAACCCGAATGCAAACTGAATAAATTATCAATATTGGTAAACTTCAAATTTACACCATGACATGTGCACTTATCAATAAACTTCAGGTTTATTATGACATGGGTTTTTATACCAATAGATATCCACTTTACTGTGGCATTCTTTTGTTTGTGTAGTACAAACTAGAGAATAAAGCGGGTAGCTTTTCATATACAAATTATCCCTCTACAAGTTGTAGTAATAGAAGATATCAAATCTTTCCTTTATTTATAGTCTCAATATAATTAGCGCTTTCGCGTGTACTTTGGAAACTGAACAAGTTTCTTTGAGACTTACTACAGCACAATACTCAATTGTGTTTCTCCAACATAGTAATAATTGGCTCTTCTAGAGCTCTCAATTAATTTTGTACTACCACAAATTCATCAACATCCATGTGGTGAATATCTTTCTTAAAGAGAAAGTTATAACATTATGGTCATGTCAAACTTATATGCAAGATATGTTTCTTGCATTATCGTTGTCCTTTAATAGTCATATTTCCAAAATACTTTGGCGTGCAATAGGTACGTGACCAACGATCATTCATGCCATATATCATCTCAAACCTCCTTCTAGGGGTGAGTGTGGTATCATCTCAAACCTCCTTCTAGGGGTGAGTGTGGTATATTCTATACCAATTTCATGTTCATATTCTTCCAATAATGAATATGTATTCGTGAATCAGATGTTGTCACATTCACTTCGGGGATATGTGATTTTGTTATCCTTTTCAAATCTGTAAATGCGTCTGGCATTTATTTGTTATTCTTTGCAAATGGATAATCTTTTGCACCTCATTTTCACAAATGGAGGTATGTGGATCAAGATGAGATAATGATGCATTTTACAACAAAATTTCCCGTTTGGTTTCACCAACTTCTCCGCCTAATTTTGGAAAAAGTGTCTCATCGAATTGACAGTCTGCAAATCGTGCAGTGTACAAATCCCCTGTCAATATTTTGAGGTAGCGAATAATGGAGGGCGATTCAAACTCAACATATATTCCTAACCTTCTTTGCAGACCCATTTTGATGCGATATGGCGGTGCTACAGGCACATATACTGCGCATCCAAAAATTCTTATATGGGATATATTAGGTTCATGACCCAAAACTAATTGCAACGGGGAATATTTGTGACAATTCGTTAGTCAGAGACGAACTAGCATTGCTGCATGCAAAATGGCGTGACCCCAAACCGAAGTGGACAGCCGACGAACTAGCATCGCTGCATGCAAAATGGCGTGACCCCAAACCGAAGTGGGCAGCCTCGTTTTCATGAGTAAATGAGGTATTCAAGATTATACTCATGTATTGTCTCAATCTGATATCTATTCTGAATGATATCTCTAAAACTCAACAAGTTCCTTTTAGACTTGGAGGAGAACATTTTGACTGATATCATTAAAACTCAACAAGTTCCTCTTAGACTTGGAGGAGAACATTGCATTCTCTAAAATATTTTTCCTTTAGGCAGAGTTATAGTTGCTCTCCAGGAGCCTTCAATCAATTTAATTCCCATGGTTTGACATACAAAAGAAAATATATGAACATGAGAATATACAAATCTGTTTGCTTCATATTTAAACAATATTTTCAAAATCTGCTGAGGTTATTCGACTAACTAAATCAGATAGTCGACTATCATGCCTTGCGGAAAAGTCCAGTTTTAATGCGAAATATTAGATAGTCGACTAACTAAGTTGATAGTCGACTATCTTTGTAAACAGTCATCAGGATAGTCGACTATCTTAGCTTGCGGAAAAGTCCAGTTTTTTAATAAGAAATATTAGATAGTCGACTAACTTATTAGTTAATCGACTAACTTTGCTGGAAAATAAAAAATTCTTCGAAATTTAAGCATATTGAAACATTCTAAAGAACTAATACTAACATTATATCATAAACTAACTAATACGAGCTGATACTAATGACTATTAGTTTATTCACTAACTATTACAAATAAGTGAAATAAAATCAAACAATTACATCTTCCTTCATCACAGATCCATCACAATTTAGGTGGTCAATTTTCCCCTCAGGGTGCTCAAAGAAGTCTGCCACATCCAAGTGGGTGATGTCAAAATTGTCGTCAGAGACAAAATTTGTTTCAGGGCATTTACTCTTTAGAGATGCTTGACAAGGCTCAACCAAATGTCTTGGTACACGGCAAATTTTCGCCCAGTGCCCTTTTCCACCGCAACGATAACATATAGTTTATGAACTATTTGCTTTTGGATTCTCATCATATCGTGCTTGTGGCAGAGTGACCAACTTTAGGTTGTCATATCTCTCCTTTAAGCCATTCCACAAGATAGGTGGATCTTTGGCTGTGATATATTCAATTTTCAAACCTTCATCAAGGTGATGGCACAAGTAAATCAAGGCCTTAGCACAGTTTCAAACCTTCATCAAGGCGATAACGCAAGTAAATCAAGGCCTTAGCACAGTTTCAAACCTTCATCAAGGTGATGGCGCAAGAAAATCAAGGCCTTAGCATAGTCTTGGGTGGATGCATTATTTCTGTCTTTAATGGCGTCTCCAAGACCCATAGCATCTAAGTGGATTTCAGCATCCAACACCCATGTCATATAGTTCTTGCCCGAAATTTTAAGGGCAATGAACTTTCTTTTCATAATGTTAGACATAAACAAAATTACATCAAGAGCGTGTCCATACTTACGGGCTTTACTACAATTATCACATTCACTTCAGGGAATGGATCATAATCATCTGTATGTGCTATACACAATCTCATGTCAAATATTACTTTCATAAAGTGAAAGATTATTTTGAGAATCCTTATTGTTCTCATTACCACAATAATGACGATTATAATTTCGTCTATTGCCATGTCCACATTCATTGATACCTTCATGGTAATAATTTTGTCTTCTTTCAGACTTATCATATACTGCTACCACATTCTCTAAAGGGAATGGAGCAAATTCAATTTGGACGGATTTTTAATTCTTTGTCCACAATCATACATGAATTTGATCATGGCAAGGCATAGAAATTTTACCACTTCATGTGAGTGTAATTTCTTACAAACTCCATTAGAGTTATAATCAAACTTTGTTGTCTTTGTTTGTATATGAAATCAAATCGTAGAATTTCAAGAATTTGAAAGGGAAAAGTAAATTACTTACCTTTAAGGTATACCAATCAATGTTGTGATATCAAATATACCTCTTGAGTTCCCATCCCGTGGCAACAAATTCTGGCAACTTTGGTCGACTCCCGCGGCCAATTTGATGCCGGCGAACGCGACATATTTTCCGTATAGAAATTCAAGATTGCCATTGGACCTCCAAAGTATCAGCAAACTTTAAAAGTCCAAAAACCCATTGTTTGCATAATTGAACAGAAACGTTCCACTATACAACTAAACTAAACCAGTCATCAATTCAATTGTAACAAAGAAAGGAATAGCGGAAGTAAATAGCTAGGATTGCTTGTATGTAATATAGACAACACATAATTATAGATTTTAATCGAACATAAAATCGATACTTATCTCTTGAAGCGTGACCCGGATAATGCCCGGAATTAGCGAAATTCGTGTGGGCGAATTACTCCTTAATCTTCTCAAAGTGCTTCTTGAGACGGTAGAGTCTTGTGCTGATAACGTTTTATGAAATAATATAAGAACAAGAACAATATAGAGAAAAGTAGAGAGAGGAGTATTCTTATTGATACTTAGGGATGATTTACAATGGGGTAAGACCCCTCTATTTATAGGCATAGAAAAGACTTAGCCTCAAAGTAAAACTCTTCTATAAGATAGACATTCACTCTAATTAGAGTTCTATGTATAACAATCTCTACCTTTTGATTCAACAATTTCAGGTAGCCAAAACGTGGTCTGACAATTAACTCTAACTAACTTCTGAAGAAGTGTAGTCAATGTTGGTACCTGACCATTCGGCTTAGCTGATTTAGAGTAGCTTATAAGAATTAGGTGCTGAAAAGTACTTTTAAATAGCTGATTTAAAAATAAGCAGTTACGTATTGGGATAAAAGTGCTGAAATTAATATTAAGCAGATGAAGAACTGGGTATATGAGAAGTATTATTTTAAAAAGAAGTATTTTATGGATAGAATAGTAAATATATTAGTCAAACGTAAAGTGCTTATGAGCTGAAATTTGATAAGTTGGGAGAGACCAGCTTATGACTTATGGCTTATTTTTGGCTTATAAACATTTAATTTATAAGCACTTTTAATTGTACCAAATGCGTAGAGTAGCTGATAAGAATTAGGTGCTGAAAAACACTTTTAAGTAGCTGATTTAAAAAATAAGCAGTTACGTATTGATATATAAGTGCTGAAATTAATATTAAGCAGATGAAGAACTGGGTATATGAGAAGTTTTATTTTAAAAAGAAGTATTTTAGGAATAGAATAGTAAATATCTTAGTCAAACCTAAAGTGCTTATAAGCTGAAATTTGATAAGTTGGGAGAGACCAGCTTATGGCTTTTGGCTTATTTTTGGCTTATAAACACTTAATTTATAAGCACTTTTAATTTTACTAAATGCGTAGATAAACCAAAAAGTGCTTATAAGTCAATTTGATCAGCTTATAAGCTTAGCTAAACACCCTCTACATATTGAGTTGATTAAAAGCGACTTACAATCCAAAAAACCCAAGATGATACTCCTCAACTTATTCATCTAAAATCTCACAAGCTTCCGCAGACAACATTGTCATGAAATTTCTACCGGCAAGTTAATTTACCACGCATTGATTGGTTGTATTGATCTCGATAGAAATTTTGTTGACTCATATCATTCGTCATGTCATTATTGGGGCGCTCTTTGACCATTGTCCTATACCACTCCCGCATCTCATGTAACGGCTCATTGGGCTCTTGTTTGAATGCTAGAATCTCGTCTCTAAGAGTAGCCATATGCCCGGAAGAAAAGAACTTGGAAATAAATTTCTCCGTTAGCTCATCTCATGTATGGATGGAATAGTTTGGCAATCTCTCTAACCAATCCGTGAAAGATCCTATTTGTGCAAGCGCCCCCTTCTTTTTTTGTATCTCTTTGTGAAAGATTGAACCGCAGGGCGAGAATAACATTAACTTACCCGTCAATAATGTAGCGGAAGAATTGTTGAACTTACCATCAAAATAATAGCCCCAAGTCGTACTCTGAATCTCTAAAAAACAGAGTTCTTGTTCATAAGCTAGATGCCTTAACTTTACTGTCTTCTATCCTTTTGTATGATGGAGAATCTCTTTATCTTGTCTATTTTTTATTCTCTATTAAAGAGAAATATAAAGAGAAGATGATTTGAGGAGAGCTGCTAATCGCTCTTTTTTTTCTGTTTCCACGCTCCCACTAGCCTTTTAACATGCAACACTTCTCATATTCTTTTGGGTATTGATAAACTTTTGGGAGTGAATAAACTTCCTTGATAGATAACATCATAAGCCTTATCTCTTAAGTGGGTGGTGTCAATCTACATGGGCGGCCCGTAACTTTAACCTAATATTCTACATCTCCCACTTTGCACATGGTGGACTAGATCCAAAATAATTTTAGATTAGCAAGAATATTTCCATACTTGTTTGAGCCATACCCTGGATTGACGAAACACAGTCTTTATCTCTATTATTCTTTCTGAAATATAGTTATGTCAATGAGACAACTACCACATACATCATATATTATGAAATAATTGATGTTTTGTATATAAGGGATAGAAAGAAAACTTAGCTGAAATTAATGAAACTCTGATAGGCCCTCCCATTACGAACCTTATCGGGTTGAGCCTACACTAACCTCCGTACTTGATCTACCAAGTACATAAAGTGCATGAATAGTTATCTCAAATTGTTTAACATTTTAGAAGTTCAAAATAAAATTAATTATTTTTCTCATGTTATCCTTAGTTGTAGTTATTCTTGAAGTCACGAAATCTTTAATTTTTTCTTCTAGTTGCATCACAAAATAGTTTGTAAACTCATGCATACTTGAAATTTGCAACAAATCATTGTAACTTCACAAAATAGCAGCAAACCTAGTATTTTTTTTACTAAAATTAAGTGATGAAACAAGTAGCCTCTGATTCATTCTTTTTAATAAATATTTGAAGTTTTTTTTAAAAAATTCTCTCTACAATGGCTCTTAACAGATCTTTCCAAATAAGTGTCATTCTCACGCTCCACCTGATGGAGCTGCCAGCAGGCTCTTTTCTGGCAAGCAAACATGGAGAAAATATCCCTCCAACGGTCACGAAGCCTAAGAATGAAGAAATTCCAAAAAAACAATCTTATGCTACATCTATCAATGCTCCAATATCTTCAGCTCTGAACCCTAAATGGACAAACAAAGAAAAAATCATTGCTCGACAAACGACACATAACGGGATACCGGTTGTGATATTCATGGTCAGAGATTATTATGGCATCATGGCAGAGTCCTGTAAGTACACTATTGTGGGAAGATTTCTTAAACCCCATCTCGAAATTGATAAACTTAGATCTTGATTCAAAGAATTGATTACCTTGAAAGGTGTTGCTAAAATAGGTGTCTATGGAAGCTACAATGTCTTTATTAATATCTTCTACAAAAATGACTTAAAAACTATGTGGTTTAAAAGGGTAAGTGAAATAGAGGGTATGCAAATGTGTCTTTAAAACTAATCACCAGACTTCAAACCGGAAGAGGACTTCTTTATTGCTCCTACATGGGTCCTAATACTGGGTCTTCCTTTTCACATGCATGATTGGCATAACATTAAATAACTTTTAACTTATGTTAGTACATATTTAGCCTTAGATGCAGCTACATTTGGGAGAACTAGGCTGAGCATGGCAAATATGAGAGTAGAGGTCAATCTGCTAAAGCCACTAGCTGATTCTATTTTTGTGGGGAAAGAAGATGATGAATCTCGGTAAAAGGCTTCACTCAAAAACTGGAGTATGAGGGGGTTCCTAAATACTGCAAACACTGCCACAAATTGGGACACAACATGATAAACTGCAGAGTATTAGAGAAGAAAAATATTGCAAATGGTGACTATAAGAACAAGAACACAAGGAATATGGATACTACTGAGAATGATATTAACAATTCTACCAAAGAACTTGTGGAGGAAAACTACATCACTCATAGCTTAATTAACAGTCAACAACTCAAAGGAAGGAAAATTTAAAGCAATGTCAAGCTGAGGATTGTCTCTGAAGACTCCAAATCCAGCAGAATCAACGACCACAATGACCTTAAAGACCCTTACTACATACAAACTCAAGGAAGTCTGGATGAAGTTTCATCTACAGGAAGAGGCAGAATCAAGAAAAAAAGGAAAAGTAGGAGACTTAAGTCCATACCCAGATCTAAAAGAAATAAAAAGGGACATAGACATGGTGCTCCACCCCCATCTATTCCATGATCAGTGCAATCTTTTAGAATATTAGGGGTATAAGGGATCAAAAATCATACTTTAGACTCAAATACCCTGTCAACATTAATAATGTGACTTTTTTCTGTATATGAGTCATGTATGAATATGAACAAGATTTAAGGTTACAAAAGATACCTGGGATTCCAACATTGTATAACTAACTCCAATGGTCAAATATGGTGTTTCGGGAAAGGTCTTGAACACACCATTTGTATTGCCAACATTAATCAACGACTTACCTTAAATATGAAAGATACACCCAATGAGATTGGTACCTTTGTGACGGTTGTTTATGCTAAGTGTACTCCAATAGAAATAGAAGTCCTTTAAGAAAGTATTGGCAACATTCACAATTAGATTAAGGGTCCTTGGTGTATGAAAGAAGATTTTAATATTATCATGGATCAGGATGAGAAGCTGGGTGGATTGCCACATAGAATGTCAAAAAGCATGGATTTATCAATTGTATGGAGGCATGTAGACAAAGTGATATTGGCTTCACAGGTCCTAAATACACTTGATGGAACTATTGGAGGCCAAACAGGAGAATATGAAAATTGATAGATAGAATTCTTGTCAATGATGATTGGGCTCAGAAGTTCCAAAGCTATTATGTTAAGAATCTATCCAAGTCTGGGTCTGATCATAGACCACTTCTTCTTAAATATCAAAACTTGGACCAGAATCAAATCAAATACTTCAAATTTATGAACTTCTAGGCAAATCAACCTCACGTTCTGAAGATCATACAATCATATAGGAATGAAGAAATGAGGGGTAATGCTATGTGGAGGCTACAATCAAAAATGAAAAGGCTTAGTAAGGTTACTAAGTAGATGGTCCAAACAGTAAATAGGTGATATCCAAGAACATGTACATGAATGGAAAGCTAAAATTGAAATCTTAGAAGAATTGGAAATTATGAACAACACTGAAAATGGAAGAGAGGACTTAAACAAGGGTTATTTAGAATATACCAGACGGATCAATATGCAAGATTCCATGCTGAAACAGAAAACAAAGCTTCAATGGTTCAAAAATGGTGACAAAAACACTAAGTATTTTTATAGTGTTTTGAGAAGGAGAAGGAGGAGACTTCACATACAAAGGAACAGAAATCATAGAGGTAGATGGGTGCAAGGAGATGATAAGGTGGCAAAAGTTGCTCTAAAATATTACAGGATACACTTCAACTTGAATCTCACTGTAGGAAACAACAATATCCTCGAGTGTATACCTCAAATCATTACTTCACATGAAAATACCATGTTCACCAAGATGCCTGATGAGGAAGAAATCAAACAAGCAGTGTTCAATATGAGTAAGGATAGCTCCACAGGACCTGATGGGTACAATAGTATGTTCTTTCTAACCTATTGGAATATTATAAAAATATATATTACTGATTTTGTAAATCTTTAATAAATTCTACATACAATACTTGCCTAGCTTTTAGTTTTCAAAGTTGATTCTCCCAGTAGCTTTGCACATCTAAGACCAATTAGCCTTAGTAACTATGCTATGAAGATCATTTCTCAGATTTTGGCTAATAAATTGAATCCTCTTTTGAAAGGTTTAATCTTTGAAAATCAGAGTGGTTTTGTTTCTGGAAGATCTATCACCGATAATGTAATGCTCACTCAGGAAATGGTTCAAGGGAATTTCTAATCTTAACAATGGAGGAAATGTTGTTCTTAAACTTGACATGGCCAAAGCTTATGATAAAGTATCATGGCCCTTCCTTAAGAAGGTGTTATGTAGGTTTGGCTTTAATAGTGATTGGTGTGATTTGATATGGGAAAGTATTTCTAATGTGTGGTACTCTATAATTGTGGATAACACAAGACATGATTTATTTTCTTTTTCTCATGGTCTTAAGCAAGGAGATCCCATATCCCATTCCCTATTTATCATTACTATTGATGTTTTGTCTAGATCTATGAGTAATTTGCTTCTGAACAATGATTTTACTCTTTTCACAATGCATACAAATGAACCTCAGATTACTCATTTGGCTTATGCTGATGATATTGTAATTTTTAGTAGTGGAAATACTAAGTCCATAAAATTGGTTATGAAACAAATTAGGAACTATGAATGTGTTTATAGGCAGCAAGTTAACATGGATAAGAGCTTTTTCCTCATTGATCCAAAACATGTGCATATAGGATCAATAGAATTAGAGCTAAAACTGGATTCCTGAAAAACACTTTCCTTTTAACTACCTTTGTTTACATCGGCAGAAAAAAATTCTTATTTTGATAGCATGAGTACCAAGGTTATTAAAAGGTTAAATGTGTGGCAAGGCAATGTGCTTTTCTGTGGTGGTAGACAAGTTCTGATTAAATCTATTATCAATTCCCTACCTATTTTTATTTTATCTGCCATTAATCCTCCCAAAGAAACTATAAAACTTTTTCAAAATTATATTGTCAATTTCTTCTGGGGTACTTGCAATGGTAAAAACAAATACCATTGGACTTCTTGGGATAAGCTCTGTTGTCCAAAGAATGAAGCTGGAATTGGTATCCGGGGATTGAATGATATCTCTAATTGTCTTACCATCAAAAGGTGGAATTTTAGAGTAAGTAATTCGATGTGGGTTGACTTCCTCAAGGCAAAATGTTGTTCTAGGGTTCATCTTGTTGGTAAGAAATGGTGCAGTGGAACTCTCAAGCGTGGAACTATCTACTCTAGGCCATAGATAATTGTGAAAGCAAATTTTTTTGAATATTAATAATGGGAAATGTAGCTTCTGGTGGGACAACTGGACTGAATTGGTACCTGTGGCATACATTTGTTCAAGCTACATGAACACTAGCAATGCAAAAAAGAAGGTAAATAATTTCACAACTTCTAACAAGTGGATGCATAGAAACTATACAATACTCTTCCTAGCCAAATTGCTTTACACATCATATCAATAGAGTTGGGCCAGGATAACAAAAATAATTATGCTATATGGAATGCTACTGAGGATAGTCACTTTACAAATGGTTCTGCTTGGAATATGATTAAGGGCATAGAGCAATCAATGTCACAACCAACAAGATATGGCACAAATCCATTCCCTTCAAACAAATTTTTCATGTGCTGGAGAATCTTCTTTGGCAAAATCCATATTAGAAATAGTATTACAAGGGTGGATTCTCAAGAGACAAAAGTGTGTAGATGTTGTTCAACTATTGCTAGGGATACCTTGCAACATGTCTTTGTAAAGGGTAGAGCAGCCGAGTATGTATGGAAAACTATGGGTAACCCATTGGGAATCATTTATCAACACTTACCAATCAGAGCTCTTCTTAATAAGTGGTGGACCACAAAATCTAGAAATAGTGTACACAAATTGGTATTGCAAGCTCTTCCTATCATTATATGTTGGGAGATTTGGAAATCTTGGGCGGCAACACGTAAATATGGGGACAACAATAGTTTCTACTTATACAGAATGGTTATGCAATGTGTTTGGAATATGAAAACAGTTCTTATGGATGCTTATCCTAAGATTGACACCAATGGTACATGGGGTAATTGTTTGGCTAAAAAGTTAAGTACTTGTTAAGCTCAAGAACAATAAAAAAATAATAGGGGTTAATAGGAAGCAAGGGTAATATGAACTAAAGAAAGTCGTTTTGTTAGGATATGTGATGATAGTGAAGGTATCTTAAAAGGTAAGAACAATAAAGCAAGTAATGAACTTTTCAGTAGAAAGAGAGAGAGAGAGAGAGAGAGAGAGAGAGAGAGTTGTATATTCTTAATAACAAGATACACACAAGTCCTTTACAAAGGGAAGGTCTCCTTTATATATTAAGGGACCTTCCTCGAAATAATCAAAGAAAAGTACAAGGGGTTGGTGATATGAGTGTACAGGAAAGTCAGAACTTTAAGCGACGTCATCTCGAGTCGTGTCGCTTGGTCCGTCCGCTTGCTAGGGCCGACCATATTTCAATCAGCCTCGATTAGGCCATTCTCTACATCGTAGGCGTGCATAGATAACCTAAGAACATAGGGAACCAAATTTTAATACACATAGTCCCTCCATTTGTTGGGGATATAGCCGAGAGATGTCTTCAAATAACGGATATGCGTACTCGTCCTTTCTACAAATTTGGCCATTCCCATCGATACTATGAAAAGGGGGCGTGATCATATGCGTAGGGGTTACGCTGTTGACATAAAACCTCCTTTTAGGGCTCTTTTTTTTAAAATGACATCATCGATCACGTGCGTGATCATTACCTTTTCTCCCGATGTGGTTCAAGACATGACGTGATGTTTTGATTTTCCGTGTTGGTTTTTGAACCAAACCTTTTTATTTACGTGCACCTTTCCTTTTAAATAGGGGAGAGGTTGAATCCGTATCATCTTTCGAACTTTTGGAGATCACTTTCTCAACCTTTATTTCATTCTCTGGCACCCGTTGATCTTTTCCTTTAAGATATTTGTTCCTGAGTATCGAACCTTGTATCCTTAAAATGCCTTTCTCCCATAACTTCCATTATGACTAAACGTCGTCACGATAGTACCAGGACTAAGGGTGACGCCCTCTCTAGGACCTCGTCGTCTTCAGATGATGGGGAAGCCGAGGAGGTTCTCGTTTCCCTATCAACGACTAATATTTTTCCATTAGATATGGCTGCACAGAAAGATTTTAAGAACCAGTGTAAGCTTCCCCCTTGGGAACTCAACGAACTGACGCCATCTCTTTTCGATACTCTTAGGGAGTCATATAATATCCCTGACTACATCGAGCTGGCTCCCGTCGGGACGGACTATGCCAACGTGCACAGGCCCGTGTATTGCAAATTTTACGAGTACGCTTTCCGAATTGGGTATAGACTCCCGCTTTACCCTTTGGCGGGAGGGTCTTTGTCGCTTGTATCGGGCATGTCCAGTCCAACTTACTCCGTACGCGTTAAAGGTGTGTAGGATTCTTACCACTTACGCGGCGAAGGCTGCGAAAAAGATTACTGTTCATCACCTCTAGCAAATGTTCGGCGTAATCTTTATGAGAGGCTCAATGCTCCAATTAGTATGCCGGGGCAAGAAGAGCTTTGTGTCGCAAGTGTACGATAAGGCCAGCCGCAAATTTTGCAAGAGGTTTTTCTATGTGCTTACCGAGCACCTGGTGTCCAACCCTGAAGGGTTTCCGGAGGCGTGGAACGAAGCATATAACTATTACTGTACGTAGCTTTTACTACGACAATCTTATTTTGCTGGTTTTCACCATTGTAGATTTCCCTTTGCCTTCATGCAGTGATAGCTCGCCCTCCTCGAAGGATTGATGGCATTAGGTTGTGGGTGCGAGCGTTGATACCATTTGCGGAGGAATGCCGTACCTGGCCGAAATTCCTGAAGCTCTATGGCCCGTCAGGTAACGTCCTTGCTTGATTTTTCCGTTCTGTTTTGATTTGTGGGTTCTCCATAATTTTCTTGCCTATATCATACATATTTTGGTAGGCCAAGGCGCCTCTAAGAAGGCGCAGAAGAAGAGGAAGAAGAGAGTTGTGGATAGCCCTTCTTGGCGGCATCTAACCTTGGTGATGAGGATATGATCCTCATAGGTACGTCCAGTGGTAGTGTTTCTCCCATCTCAAGGCAGTAGATCGCATCAGAGGCGGCTCCAGAGTTAGTGCATGAGGCAGTGCCAGGGGTCATACTTGAAACAACGCCCGAAGAGATACCGGCAGTTGTGCCTGGCAACGTCCCCAGGGTTGCCCAACAAGAGCGCCCACTATCGAACCGTCCCCATCTGAGACCGTCTTACATCCTACTGAGTGGGACCTTGAAGAGGAAGAGACGTTGGAGAGAGGAGACGTAGGATTCAAACCGGCAGGGTTGTGGTTACTCAGATGGAGAAGGCTAAACCACCCCGTCCTAAATTTATGCCGATTTTTATAGCCGAGGCCATTCACTCGGGGAGGTCTGCTCTGAGGAGGGAAGCCGCGGAAAGAAGGGACGAAAGTGTAGATGTGGCGGGCCCGGAGATTACTATGGAGGACGCGGGCAAAGAAGGCGGGTCAATGGACCAAGTGGAGATGCTGGGTGGCCGGTCCTCCCATCGCGTAGTGATTCTTAGTCACTACAACTCCGAGGAGGCGGACACCAGCATGACACTCCTATGTGCAGGCACTGAGAGCGCGACCATGGCAGAGCCTAGTGACAAGGTTTTGGCCCGAAGAGTGGCGGGCGCGGCCTTGCAGGTACATCTTTTGCCTTGATTGATGATTTTCTTTTGCATTAGTGGAGGACGATTTTCCTTGTACTCACCTTTCATTCACTTTTTTAGACACTTATCTTAGAGGCGGAGAGGGGTCGACGCCTGAAGAAGAAGACGGCCAAATATAATAGGTTGGTGCAGAAATATAACAGAACATGTAAGGTGCACCATACCTTGGCTGATATGTTCAGGAAGGACCTAACTTTAGGGTGGTCCGTGAGGGCCTCGTGCAGTCCGAGTAGTAGCTGAAGAAGAGGGTGGCCGAGCTAGAGAAAGTCGACGAACAACCTATGGCCGCCGTTGCTCGGACTGCAGAGATGGAGGTCCTTATTCAAGCTAAGGATGAAGAGTTGCAGCTTGGTCGCATAGTGGCGGCGGAGGCGGCGGAGTTGCGTAATAGGGTTGCGACCTTAACAGCAAAACTCGATGCCAAAAAGTCCGAGGTTGAGGACCTCAAGCGGACCCTTGCACAGGCTGACGCGTCTCGTGAGACACATGAGATGTGGGTGTACACGGAGGCCCAGCTGGTCGTGCTCGAAGAAATTTTGGCGGTTGGGCAAACATTTGAGGCGGAAGTTGAGAGCCAACGCCAATTGGTTAGAGCTTCCCGTCAAGCGGCCGGCTATAGTCCTGAATCGCCACCCCAGAAGGAGGGAAATTCTGCAGACGTCAACCGTATAGAGTCCAGCTTTTGGATTTCCAAGGCGTATCCTCCTGGGAACGAAGATGGGCCGCATGAAGGCCAGGCGGGATAGGATAATCAGGGGGGCGGAGGCCTTTAGGACCTTTGTAAATATGTTTGTAAATACTGATTTTTGTATAGTGGGTGTTGACCTTTTTGAGGATAAAGATGTACGATTTTTGCTATAGTTAATCTTTTCTGTTTTCTGGAACATTATATACTTCCATCTTTTTTTTCTAATTTTTCTCTTGCCGTAGTTAAAGATAAGTTGGCCATTCGGTGGCCCTGACCGTGTGAAAGTGATGGCCGTAGCCAAGTAAGGTTCGACGGCCATAGCCGTGTAAAAATAATGGCCTTAGCCATATAATAATGATGGCCTGCCATGTAAAATTCGATGGCCTTAACGGTGTTGAAATAATGGTCTTAGCCATGTAAAAATGATGGCTGTAGCCGTGTAAAAATGATGGCCTTAGCCATGTAAAAATGATGGCCTTAGCCATGTAAAATTCGACGGCCTTAACCGTGTTAAAACAACAGCCTTAGCCATATAAAAATGATAGTTGTATTCGTGTAAAAATGATGGCCTTGGCCATGTAAAATTTGATGGCCTTAACCCTGTTAAAACGATGGCCTTAGCCATGTAAAAATGATGGTCGTAGCCGTGAAAAATGATGTCCTTGGACATGTAAAATTCGACGCCCTTAACCGTGTTAAAACAATAGCCTTAGCCATGTAAAAATGATGGTTGTAGCCGTGTAAAAATGATGGCCGTAGCCGTGTAACATTTGACGGCCTTAACCATGTTAAAATAATGGCCTTAGCCATGTAAAAAATATGACCTTAGCCATGTAAAATTCGACGGCCTTAACCGTGTTAAAACAATGGCCTTAGCCATGTAAAAATGATGTCTGTAGCCGCTTCATGCGTTTGGAGTTGGCCGTAGCCTTTTTGTTCGTTTGGAGATGGCCGTAGCCTTTTCATTCTTTTGGAGATGACCGTAGCCTTTTCATTCATTTGGAGATGGTCGTAGCCGTTTCATTCATTTGGAGATGGCCGTAGCCTTTCTATACATCTGGAGATGGCCGTAACCTTTCTATACATCTAGAGATGGCCGTAGCCTTTCTGTACATCTGGAGATGGTTGTAGCCTTTCTATACATCTGGAGATGGCCGTAGCCTTTCTATACATCTGGAGATGGCCGCAGCCTTTCTATACATATGGATATGATACTAATCTAGTCCATGTATCATGACGGGCTTGGAGAGTACATGGTGGGGCCGATGTGATACACTTTTACTGCAAACATCTCTTGGTGTTCCCTTTGCCGCCTCGTTAAAAACATTCTCGATAAACCTAATTGGGACAAAACTCGGGTAAGGGAAAAAGAGTAGGACTCGGGGGACGCCTTTTAAAAGTGGCAATGTTTGAGGTCAGCGACGTTCCAGTTATTTTGGAGCATTTTTCCCTCCATTTTCTTGAGCTGGAATGCTCCTTTCTCGGGTGTCGCTGTGATCTTGTAGGTCCTTCTCAGTTTGTGCCCGGTTTTCCTTCATTTGGGTCTTTGGAGGCCAACGTCTTGGCTTTGAGGACGTATTCTTCTACTCTGAGTGGTCTTACTCTTGCCTTTTTGTTGTAATACCTTTCAATATGTTTTTTTTTGGGCTACCATCCTGATGTGGTCCATTTCCTTCTTTCTTCGGCTTTATCAAGGTCTTGGAGTCTGCTGGCGTCATTTTCTGTTCCACTGGTGTGCGAATACCATAAGCTGGGTTCGCCTACTTCGATAGATATGACAACATCGGTTCCATAAAATAGTGAGTATGGGGTTTCCCCGGTGCTGGACTTGCGTGTAGTTTTGTGTGCCCGTAAGACTTCAGGACGTAGTTTGGGCCATAGCCCTTTGGCGTCTTCTAGCTTTCTCTTCAGTATGTTTAGGATTGTTTTGTTGGAGGATTCCACTTGGCTGTTGACGGCGGGGTGGTATGGCGTGGATAATATCCTTTTGATGCACCATTTCTCGAAGAACTCTGTCATTTTTTGACTAAATGATTGACGCCCATTGTCAAGATTATTCCATATGAAGGCGATGACTTCTTGTTCGCATATTTGTACGTAAGCACCTGCTTCTACCCACTTAGAGAAATAGTTAGTTAAAACAAGTAAGAATCGCACCTTCTCTCGTCCTGCTGGAAGTGGGCCGACTATATACATTCCCCATTTGATGAATGGCCAAGGTGAAGTGACGAAATGGAGGGTTTCTCCAGGATGATGTATCATTAAGGCATACTTTTTGCATTGTTCACATCGACGGACATACTCGGCTGCCTCTTTTTTCATAGTGGGCCAGTAGTAGCTGGCGCATATGATGCACCGCATGAGGGCGCGATTACCACTGTGAGCTTCGCAATGGCCTTGTGTACTTCTTCAAGTACCAACCTAATTTGGTGCGACCCTAAGAACTTGGCTAGGGGGCACCGAACGTCCTCTTATAAAGGTCGTTATTGATCATGCAGTATCGGGCGGCCTGTACGCGAAGCTATTTTGCCTCCTTTTATCGAGGGGCAATGCCCCGTCCTGCAAATAAGATATGAACTGGTTGCGCCAAGTCCAAGTCAAGTTTAAGGGAAGTACCTTGGTGTGGTCAATGGGTGAGTGGAGGAGCGTGACCACACTCTCTTTGTTGAAGTTTTTGGTGGCTGCAACCAACTTTGTCAGGCCGTCCGCTTCGACGTTCTGTGCTCGGGGAATTTGTTCGAAGCAGCACTCGTCAAACGTAGCCATCAGTTTGCGGATTTCTGCCTGGTACTTTTGTAGCCTCTGCTCTTTGACTTGATCAGTCCCAGTGATCTGGTTTACCACAAGCTAGGAGTCGCAGTGGAGGAGGATTCGGTGAGCCCTATATTTGGTGGCCAGTTTCATGCCTGCAATAACGGCCTCGTACTCAGCCTCATTGTTAGTCATTTCTGGGCATCGTATGGACTGGCAAATTGTTTCGCCCGTGGGAACCTCAAGAACGAGTCCCAGTCCCAATCCCGATGCATTGGCGGCGCCATCCGTATAAAGGACCCATAGGTCATTATTGGAGGATACGCGTTGCGCCTCGAGTTCTACCTTTGGCAGGACTTCCGCGCTGAAGTCGGCAAGAACTTGCGACTTGATGGCGGTCCTTGGAAGGTATGTGATATCATACTCGCTGAGCTCAACGGCCCATTTTGCAAGTCGTCCTGAGAGTTCGGGTTTGTGTAAGACGATCCTCAAAGGGAAGGTCGTTACTACCTTTTTGTGGTGGCACTGGAAATAGGGCCGAAGCTTCGGTGAAGCTACCACGAGCTCCAATGTCAGCCTCTCAAGGTTTGGGTACCGGGTTTCGGCATCCACTAAAGTTTTGCTAATGTAATAGATAGGAGATTTCGTATATTTTTGCGCACCAGGACGACGCTGAGTGCAACTTCCGATATAGCCAAGTATACCAATAGTGGTTCGCCTGGGTTGGCTTTGACCATCAGGGGTGGCGATGACAGGTATGCCTTCAAACTTCTCAAGGCGTCGACGCATTCTTTATTCCATTGTAGTCCTTGGTTCTTTTTCAATACACCAAAGAATTTGTGGCACCTATCAGAGGAGCGCGAGATGAACCTGGAGAGGGTGGCTATTCAATCCGTCAGCCTCTGCACTTACTTTTGGCAACTCAGTATTTTCGGGATGGCTTCCATGGTCTTGATTTGGTCTGGGTTGACTTCGATGCCCCTTTGTGATACCAGAAACCCCTGGAACTTTCCTGAGGCTACGCCGAAGGCGCACTTTTCGGGATTCAACTTCATGTCGTATATCCTTAGTATTTCGAAGGCTTCTTTCAGGTGGTCGAGGTGGTCCTCTTTTTTCGATGACTTCACTAGCATGTCATCGATATAGACCTACATCGTCTTGTCGAGTTTCTCTTTGAACATTGTCGTCACTAGCCTCTGGTATATAGCCCCTACATTCTTGAGCCCGAAGGGCATTACCTTGTAGCAGTAAGTCCCTTGTTGAGTGATGAAGGTTATTTTCTCCTGATCCTCCTCGGCCATCATGATCTGATTGTTGCCGGAGTATGCATCGAGAAAGCTCAACAACTCATGTCCTGCCGTGGCGTCTATCAATTGGTCGATGTGGGGTAGTGGGAATGAGTCCCTTGGACATGCTTTATTTAGGTCAGTGAAATCTACGCACATCTGCCACTTCCTGTTTTTCTTTTTGACCATTACGACGTTGGTGACCCACTATGTATACTTGGATTACCTAATTGATCCATTAGCTTGTCTACTTCTTCACTCACCGCTTCATTGATGGAGGCATTGAATTCTCTTATTGCCTGTCGCACGGGCGGGTGTAGCGGATTGACATTCAGCTTGTGGGAGGCAATTTCTTATTGGATTCCTGGCATATCTGCATGGGAAAAAGCAAACAGGTCTGCGTGATTAGATAGATATTCACGATACTTACTTGGATTAGAAAGACCATGGACTATGTACACTTTCTTGGTGGAATCGCTGTTGCTCAGCTGGACGGGGTCGAGGTCTTCGACCGTGGACTTGCTAGCTTCGATGTCGTCGGGATCTTTGATGGCTTCTTCTGTCGGGTGGACCTTAGTCCCCGACAGGGCTGATAGTTGTGCCTCCGCGCTTGCTCCTTTGAGCTGCTTGGTGTAAGTGTAATCTTGAGCTATCTTGCAACACTCTTGGGCGGTGGATGGCTCGCCCCGTATACTGTACACTCCCCATGGTGTCCGGAATTTTATCACTTGATAGAAACTGGAAGGGACTGCCCTCATGGCATGTATCCATGGACGTCCTATGATGGCGTTGTATGTCTTTTCTTGATTCATTACGTGGAAAGTGATCTCCATCGTAACTCCTCCTACCAGGATGGTCAGTGTTACCTCACCAGAGGTTCTTTCAACTGCATTGTTAAAACCAGTTAGTGTTATATAGCGCGGAATTATTTTATCCTCGAGTCCCATTAGTGCAAGGACTCTTGGATGAATGATACACGCGCCGCTGCCATCGTCGACCATGATCCTTTTTACATCAGTATCTACTATGCGTAAGCTAATAACTAAGGCATCATAATGGGGGAAAAACAAATCGTCGGTATCAGACTAATCGAAGGTGATACTATCTTCGAAGTCGTCATACCATTCGTGAGCGATAGTTCGCTTCAATTTGTGAGTGGTGATGAATTTGACATGGTTGATCACTGAGTCATTTCCGTCCCCAATGATCATGTTGATGGTGCGTGTTGGTGAGGGCGGCCTTGGTGGGCCGTGAGGTTGTTCCCGCCCGCGTGCAAAGTTGAGTTTTCCTTTGTTGCTGAGCAGTTATTTCAAGAACCCTTTGTCCAGTAGCCGGTCCACCTCATGTTGGAGACCTATGCATTCTTTAGTCTTGTGCCCCCGTTCCTGGTGGAACTCACATAGGGTATTTGATTTTCTATTGGCGGGGTCGGACTTCATCTTCGCTGGCCATTGTACTTTGTTGCCCAGCTTCTCCAGTGCGTACACTAATTCTGAAGGAGACACACAAAAGTTATGTGCAGATAATGAAGGAGGCATACCTCTGTCGTTCCTCAGTGGGGCGACATGCCGCTGTAAGGCATTCGCGTGCCTTGGTGGTTGTGAAGATCTGATGTAGGGTTGATGTCTCTCACTGTTGAGGCGTGGGACTTGTTCCCGTCGTCCCTCATTGCGTCAGTCTCTTCAGATTTCTGGTTTTACCGCTATTAGATGCCTACTCGGGCCATTAAGGTCGTCGTCGTCTCCACGCTCCTCGGCGCAGTAGGCGTTGTGGATTTCTTCCCAGGTGATGGGGGATATTTCATAAAACGGCTAAGCAGTTTTTTGGTCGCCCGTGAGCCATCCCTGCTGAGTCTGTTCTGAAAAGCTGCGACTGCCATGCCTTCGGACACGTTTGGTAGGCTCATCCTCACCCTATTGAACCTGGCTAAAAACTCTCTGAGCCCTTCTCCTGAGACATGTCAGATAGCAAAGATGTCGTTGACCCGTGCTTCTACTTTTCTGGCTCTTGCGTGGGCGGTGACAAATATCTGCCATTTCCTCGAACGTGGAGATGCTTTTGGCCGGCAACTGGGAATACCATGTTAGTGCCCCTCCTGTTAATGTATCGCCGAACTTCTTCAGAAGTACGGATGGTACCTGTTCTTTTGATAAATCATTACCTTTGGCTGCCATAACATAGTAAATTAGGTGGTCCTCGGGATATGTCCCGTCATATACCTTCAAATAGGGGGCATCTCGCTTTGGCATCAACTTAGGCGCACCTGGGATCTTGTCCACTCTTTCTTGGTGCTCCTTCATCTGGTCGCGAAGCGACCCATTTTTGTTTTCCATTTCTTCCATTTTTTTTAGGATGGCTGTGAGTGTTCCCCCATGAGCTGGAGCATCAGCGGGCACGTTGTTTGTTCGTGTGACTTCGAGTTCATCTTCGGCATGACATGGTCCGTTACTGGTGTTGGTGTGCATCTGGTGTTGGGTGATTTTCCGCCTAAGCTACTCAGAGCACTTGTCAACCATTCTTCCAATTGACTCTTTACCTCTGGGGGTGCTTCTTTGGTTGTAGATGTAGAAGCCTCTTTTTCCCGTGGAACTACCGGATCTTCAGAAGGGGAAGGTAGGTTTTCCACGCTTACCAGGGTGCTAGGGGTTGCGTGTGGAGCATCCCCTTCAGTATCCGCGTTGGAAGGGCCCATAAGATCGGCTCTAGCATCCATGATAGCTTTCATTCTTGCGTTGTTTTCAGCCATTCAGGGTTGTAGAAGGTGGTTTTTTGAAAGATCTCTAGAAGCAAACTACAACTTTGATTCACGAAATCCCCATAGATGGAGCCAAATTGTTTGGCTAAAAAGTTAAGTACTTGTTAAGCTCAACAACAATCAAAAAATAATAGGGGTTAATCGGAATCAAGGGTAATATGAACTAGAGAAAGTCGTTTTGTTAGGATCTGTGATGATAGTGAAGGTATCTTAAAATGTAAGAACAATAAAGCAAGTAATGAACTTTTCAGTAGAACGAGAGAGATAGAGAGAGAGAGAGTTGTATATTCATAATAACAAGATACACACGAGTCCTTTACAAAGGGAAGGTTCCCTTTATATATTAAGGGACCTTCCTCAAAATACTGAAAGAAAAGTACAAGGGTTGGTGGTCTCAGTGTACGGGAAAGTCAGAACTTTAAGCGACGTCGTCTCGAGTTGTGTCGCTTGGTCCGTCCACTTGCTGGGTCCGACCTTATTCGAGTCGGCCTCGATTAGGCCGTTCTCTACGTCGTAGGCGTGCATAGATAACCTAAGAACATAGGGAACCAAATTTTCTCAATACAGTAATCTTTGTATATTGGTGGAGAAACTCAAACCTGCTGTCGTATGTACTCCTGTTCAATGGATCAAACCAGCTCTTGGTCGGATTAAAATTAACACTGATGGCAGTTTTATCAGAACTAAAAGGAAAGCTTGGGTTGGGGGCATTGTGAAAGATAGCAATGGTGATTTCATCTCCGCATTTTCGTTCTTGATCCATGCCAATAGCATGTCAGAAGTTGAACACAATGAGATTTGGGGGTAGAATGGTGCACGCAACACTGCAATAGGGCTACTCTAATATTCATGTGGAGACTGATTCTCTTATTGTCACTAACATCCTCATCAAGCAAGACACCAACAATTTGAAGTTGTAACACATTATCAATGGTACTATTACATTGCTTGGCAGCACTGTAAATTGTATTTCTCACTGCCTTAGAGAAGCAAACGAAGTTGCGGATCTGTTGGCGAAATTTGCTTGTACAAGTGGAAAAGGGACCTTATTTCACTCTCAAGACAGTCTTCCTATAGAGGCAAAGGGCTGATTCAACTTGACAAATAGCAATTTCCTTCCTTTAGGAGGAGATATGAAAAATGTAATTTTTTTGTTAGTTAGGTTATTACTATGATGGAAAGCTTTTTCGTATGGGCTATGCCTTCCCTGTTTGCTAGGCAATTTTTGTAGATTAGATGCAAGGTTCCATGTTCCCTTGTCATTGTAAGTTTTAATATACATGGTAAGGGTCCAAGCCTAACCCTCCACATCCTAGACTCACAACCGAAGGTGATGGCTTATTAAAAAAGTGATGAATTGAGATGGAAAAAAAGAAGTTATTCTTGAAGATGGAGATATCACTTAAACAAAGTAAATATTCAATGAAGAGAAATTATATCTTAAGACATAAATAAAAGTTAAATTGCCTAAAACTCCTTCTAATTAATATCTTCTTAAGGAACGTGTAAAAGAGAAATACGACAAATAATTTGTGACGGAAGGAATAGTACATAATGTTCTCTAGCTTTATGATAGAAGAAGTTAGACAGATTTGAAATGAAAGAAAGTAGATGAGATCTTTTCCATTATGTGATCATTGTTATTACATGCTACAGTTGGAAGTTTACAAAGAAAAACATTTGGTGTAAAGGACATAATATCTGTGGTGAACCACTGTTAACACACTCAAACTGCACGTGCTTCATTCGTCACCTTGTCAATCAGCTCGAGTGATGAAATTGCAGCAGCAAACAACTGCTAGTACACCCAAATTACGCGTGCTTCATTCTTCAGCTTGTCAATCAGCTCATCCACAGAAGAAAGTATGAGACCTGCTTTTCTTTTGGGAGGTTCGGTTACTTCAACTACTTCAAAGTCGGATTTGATCTCTACGTTCAAGTCTTGTGGTGTGAATTTCTTTATTGGCTTCGACTTTGCTTTCATTATGTTTGGGAGCGTTGCATATCTAGGCTGGTTCAGTCTCAAGTCAGTGCTGTGTCCACAACAGAGAAGTCATAATAAGTACACAGATATAATTTCCAACTACTATGTAACATAAGCGCCTTGAGCAGAGAAGATAAATAAAGTAGATAGTATGAATTTGTAGCTGAATTTAGTTTCTAACATCGGTTGAAGACTCAAAGGCTATGATTTAGATTAGTCGACCGAGTAGTACAATATTATCGTTGCCCGAGGACCCCATACCGCTCAGAAATAATAAAATTAGTTTTTTGGAATATCACCACATGACTAACTTAGACGTGGATTTAAAAAGCCCATTATCAAAAGATTTGCTTCTCAAATCTCCTAAATCAACTAATTCTATCGATACTTCAGTATTGAATAATGCTATCGATGTCATAAAACATGGAGCTTTTTAAAGAGCTTAGAGCGAGGGACAAAAAGGGTTTGCGGACTATTTCAGAGCTTGCTTATCACATCTAACCGTTTCCCTGCTAAATAATTATGTAAAAGCACCTCACTTAAACTACCAGAAAACTGCATTACTTCCAATACTGACTAAACAGTTTGACAGTAAATATTTCCAAGCTACAGCAGTATTCTGTTTCTGGTGCATAAAAGTTTGGGAACCTGAAAAGGGGGAAAATAGGGAAGCAGATTTCTTTGTTTGATGCACTTAATTATACATTTAGCTTTGATAGAAGTCCACTTCACGACTAGCCAGTAAAATACTAAATATCAGAGAAGTAAAGCAATCATATAACAGTTGAGGCTTGTGCATTTGAATTTGAGATAGAATTAGTTAAAATCCTATTTGTTTTAAAGGCCCTAAAAGACCTACTTCTAAATCTTTTGTTCTTACTCAGAAGACACGCTTCTAGGTCTTTCATCGTGATAATACAAGTCTTTCGAATAACTGGATCGAAACTTACGTGATTACTGCAGGCAAATCCAAAGACAATGTCTCAATACCACCATCGACTTCTCTGTCTACTGTAGCCACCTGTTTTTCTTCGTCCAGCACAACCTAAAAGAACCATCGTTAGTGAGATTGCAGCCCTAAACAAGCCAACTGGACATGATCGTAAAGAAAATATAGTTGAAACAGAAAGATGGATTTCGGAAGACTGCTGATTGTTTAATAATTTTTGCTACGAAAGTGCTGATTGTATGAGATCAGGCAACCCTACTGTAAGATTAACCTAAAGAGGTTTGAAGATTACACGTTACGCAAACAGCTAAATGATTTAGATGGTCTTATACCTGATTAGATTTATAAATATGAGCACATGGGTTCACGAGGTGCTCAAAATTAAGACATAAAGAAACAAACGGAGACTCAGTTTGAAGGTTTTTGATGCTTGGACACAATGTCCAAGAGGTACTCAAGAAAGGCACACTGAATAGAGGTGATATAGACTAAGACCAGACAGAGGTTGCAGAAATGATACAAACCTTAGAGGCAAAAGTTCCCTGTGGCCATTTGAGAAGTCCTGCAACCATTTGGCCTGTCTGGTTTTGATCATTGTCAATTGCCTACACAAAAATCACAACATTAGACAAACAAAAGGGCCAAAACCCAAAAAGAAACTGAAGGGGAATGAAGAAAATAACCAAGAAAACACAGCGAATAGCATATAGTAACTCCATTAAAACCAAGATTTGTTCAATTTGTACCTTATCAATCAAAAAATATACTACTTGGTATGGCAGAAAATATTTTGTCTCAATAAAATCAATTTTTCTACTGTTTGATTGCCTTAAATTATTGAAAACGTTTCTTGAAAGCAAATATTTCCACCAAAAGAGGGGAAATGACTTACCTTGACTTATGAGCAGAATTCATTTTCTTTTACAAAATCTTAACTCTTACTCCATATCACTTGCTTCCAACAAATCTCAGACATAATATCGATCTTTAAAACACTATCATCATACCTTATCTTCCGCCTACTACATATCACTTAGACTGACATCCAACCTAACACTGGAAATGATCCAAAACATAATTTCATAAAATAAATCTTTACATATTTCCACTGGGAAGCAGCTTTTTACATCAAAAACACCTCTAAGTCAATTAACCAATCACATAACTGAATGCTATACAGATTAATCCGTCATTGGATTTTGAAGTAATACTCTCTCTGTACCAACTTATAGTCTGTCCCAGAAAGAATTGACATTTTTTTATATTTAGAAATAATTTTGTATACGATTAAAACCGGGCCCACCCTATTTTACTGATTAACCGAGACCAGGGGGATGGATCGAGGATCGGCCCCGTAGTATATCAGACCGAGACATGAGGATAAGGTATCGAGTTCGAGATTCGAAGTACCTGTCGAGATCGAGACCAGACGGGATAGACATCGAGCAAGACCGAAGATATCATAATAACTGAAAGGCGAGATATTCTGGATTGGTCGAGGATCATGGTGGAAATTTCGGATCAGATCAAATCAGGAACGGTTGTTTAGCTAATCATGGGATTTGCTTCCATAATTAGAATTGTACCATAAGTGGAATTCCTCTACTATATAAAGGGTGTTCTAATCATTTGTAACCATCTTATTCTCGCATATCAAAGGAATAGAATACTTTATCACTCTTATACTCTCTTGTTCATTAGTTTATACTCCCTCCGTTCCAATTTATGTGAACATGTTTGACTGGGCACGGAGTTGAAGAAATACATGAAGGCTTTTGGAATTTATGGTCCTAAACAAGTCCAAAATGGGGCCCAGAGTATTTGTGTGGTTATAAACGCTTCTCATTAAGGGTAGAGTTGTAAGTTAGTTACCAAATTTAGAAAGGGTTCATTCTTTTTTAAAGAGACCAAAAAGGAAATAAGTTCACATAAACTGGAACAGAGGAAGTGTCATATTTCATAACTCGATTCTTAATCGGTTCTAGAGCGATCTAGCTCGAGGGCTAAATTGCATTTCAATACTAGTTTGCTTTACTTTACTGTTAATTTTTATCATTAATCATCATATTCATCAACTGGTACTAGATGGAATAATGTATCCTGAAAACCGCTTATAAATTTAAGTGTTATATGATTTTAAGGGGAAACAAATTTAACTTCAAAATTCTATTTTTTTTTCCTTAACGACTATATGACAAGTTCCAAAAGTCCTTGTTTCTTAAACTCGGACGTCTAGTAAAAAAAACATCACATAAATTGGGATGGAGGGAGTATGACAAATAGGAACTTGCTAATGAGAAATCAAATATATTTTACTAACCTATAACTAAACAATTTTTTAACACAAAATAAAACAAACAAAAGCAAATAAAAGCGCAAATCTTTCAACAAAAGTAATACCTGTTTGCCCAGTAAAAGAAGGCCAGGCTTTTCAACATCAACAAGAGCTTTAAGAATCTTAGCAATTGTAAGTGGATATATATTCTCAGGTGCTTCAACATGAATTGCCCGGTCTGCTCCCATAGCTAAACCGGTTCTTAAAGTCTCCGTAAACTGAACCGGCCCAATACTAACAGCCACCACTTCTGAAGCCAAACCGGATTGTTTAATCCTTAAAGCTTCTTCTAATGCTATTTCACAAAATGGGTTCATTGACATCTTCACATTTTTTGTTTCTATTCCACTCTTCAGTCCAACATTAAAATAATTCCCAATTAAAATTACACCCAAAAAAAATGAAAATTCAATCAAATGAAATTTTCAAAGATTGTACCTTGTCCGGTTTTACTCGGATTTTGACGGCGTAATCAACGACACGTTTAATCGCTACCATGATCTTCATTGTTAGTCGGAAATTGTTCGGAGAAAATGGAGAGTGTTTTTGAGCTAGACACGGAAGTTGCTATTTGTTTAAAAGCCTATTTATGTCCACGTTAGAGAAAAAAATGAAATAGTAGTATAATAAGGGCTATTTGCACAATATGGGATAAGTTTTGGGGAAAAGATTACACGCCAGCATTAAGGCTAATAACTCAAATAAAATTTTACCATCTATAGAATAGGTTAGTACCCTATTTATATTATATAAATACCATTTTAAAATATTATATTCTATAAATATCTTTATTAGTTATAGCCAAAAAATAAATTTAGTTACATCCTACAATTAAGGCTTAATATATGCTACAAAATATTTTTCTCTCTTATTTTTTTTCTCTCACCCAATTAGCGTATATCTTCTCTCATCAGCTTTTCTCTCTTTTAATATACTTTTCCCTCTTTTCCCACAAACACATGTTTCATACTGCTTAAAAAACCCTTCTCCGCCATTATCATCTCTATTTCTCTGTTTATCACCTCTCACGCCATTCATGTTTTCAAGTTCAAAAAATTCGTGGTTCACAGGTGTATTTTAGATTCTTGCTCCCCATAGGTAATGTATCTTCTTCGAAATTGCTATATCATTATTTTTTTTCACTAATTTTTTTACCGATTTTACAAAATTTTCTTAAACAATAATTTGTATTGTTAATCACCAGGATTCTTTGAGTTTTCTCTCTAGAGATGGATGCAACGCCACTCAACAGAGTAACCAGATGTATACCCACCAAAATTCTCAATTTGATGGGCCCTCTTTCTCATTACAACTGACTCAAGCGGAGTCAGATTTTACAGTTTTACCAGCATCCAAAGTTGATGAAAGAAGAAGTAAATTACACAATGACAAGTTGAAAGAAGTCCAAGTTGATAAAGCTTCAAAAGAAACCAAAAATCAAGTTGGCTCAAAGAGGAAAAAACCTATAAAAGCTACACGAAACCAAAAGGTATTGTATTAATATGCATTCAAATAAACTTATTTGTATTCATAATTTTTCAGTCCTTATTGCATGTATGTAGTTGTAGTCATATGTATCTTGTAATATTTTTTGTACCTTTTTGTATATTGTATTCTATTTCTTCTGTAGTACGTATATGTATTCATGTGTATTTGGTTATATCCAACTGTTCAATTTTAATGTAAGTTTTACTTGTATTCATATGTATTCATGTGTATTTTGCTTTTGTTAATGTATATTTGCGATAGTTCAATTGATCAGTAGTTTTCAAAAGTATTCATATGTATTCAGGTGTATTCATCTTAAATATTTTTTATTGTATCTGTATGGTACCAAGTATATTAGCATATATTTAGCAATGTATTCATCTGTATTAACATGTATCTTTCAATTTAAATTGCAGGGAATTGATTTATTTGTGAAACACTAGCCAAAATTAGCACCCCATATTAGTAGTTCCACACACTGATATAGTACCCCAGCTAAAAGATAAGCTTACTCCCGATCAGTACCAACACTTAGGCAATACATGCTTTAGCTTATTTCTTCAAATGAAGCGATGTGATGTTCAACATCAACTCTTCAGATGCTTCATGGCTCTCACAGTTAAACGGCACTCCAAATAATGTATTTGCAGTATACGTCAATGGTACTGAATTACATTTCACATTAAGGGAGTTTGCGCTTGTGATTGGCCTCAAATGTGTAGGTAAAGATGCAAATTTTGAGTTTAGTGAAACTCTTCCTAATCGGCTTATTGTGACTTATTTTGGGGGTGCTAATATTGTAAAGAAGAAACATTTGATACAATGCTTCAATGACAAGGCATGGAGTCCCGACAATGATGAGGATCCCTTGAAGATATCTTTATTGTATTTCATACACACCTTTATTTTTTCATTCGAGAAGCGTAGTGTCACGACCCAGATTTTTCCCACCATCGGGGGTCGTGATGCCTCCTACTGTCGAAACTAGACAAACCAACTTAAACATACCCTTTTCAATTAATTTCTAACAAGATAATTATAAAGCAATAAATTCAAGCGGAAGTCTTAATTTAATATAAAATGAAAAAAAATGCGGAATAATTAACAACATCCTCTACTCAAGATCTAGTGTCACAATACTCACAGACTACTATAAGATACTACAAATACGGGTTTGAAAGAAAATACATAAGAAGTCTGTTTCGATAAAATTAAAAAAAAAACAAAACTGAAATGGATGAGACTCAGGGCCCGCGTACACCAGCGAACTACCTGGGAGTCTCTGGACTGAAGGCACGCTACCAAGCTACTGCTGCGGTCCGTAAGCTGTCTCCTGACCTGTGCACAAAAGGCACAGAAATGTAGCATCAACACAACCAATCTCATGTGCTGGCAAGTGTCTGGCCTAACCCCGGTGAGGTAGTGACGAGGCTAGACTGGACCTACCGCAATCAACCTGTACAGATATGTGTGCAATAAAGGAAAGATATATGAAATTTAAACAGATAATAGGGAGGGGACATGTTGTGGGGTGTAACATTTCGGTATATAATCAACGAACAAACAAATGGAAACTGTATAATTAACATCAAATAAACAGAGCCAGTAAATCAACAACTCCACGTCATCAACCTTCGTGCTTTTACTCTCAATCCTCACCAAAACTGTCAAATATAGTGCACAACATCACCCTTCGTGCTTCCTCACCAAAGCTTTCAAATATAGTTCACGACATCACCCTTCGTGCTTTTCTCATATAACTCTCACATCAAGGCACGGAATGACCCTTTGTGCTTAAATAATCAAGAAACATGGCACGAAAAGATCCTTTGTGCATAATTATCAAAACATGGCAGGGAAAGACCCTTCGTGCACAATCTCTCTTCCTCACCCAATCATGGTCACAACCAATCGAGAAATGAATGTACAACAAGATTAATCATCTCGGCAAGGGAGAACAATTCAACAATAAGTCCCTGAAGGGAAAAAAATTCAACAAGAAGTCTCGACAAGGGAAAACAATTCAACAACAAGTCCCGGCAATGGAAAAGTACCACTCTTCCTTCTTTAACTCATTTGATTCTCAAATATCACTTCATAATTCATTTAACAAGTAATTAACTCAATTGTTTCACCTCTTTCAAATTTAAAAGCAATTACGACTCACGGTCATGCTAGACTCGGGTGCATAGGTAATATTCAAATACCTATACACCGACTCCACATAGCACATAGAAAATATTGTCCTAATCTTATTCCCTCAAGCCAAAGTTAGATCAAACACTTACCTCGGTCCAAAAATAGCAATCAAGCCTCTAACACCGCTTTTCCTCTAGAATCCGACTCTAAACAACGATCTCTAGTCATAATTAGTTCAATATTCTCAATAATATCTTAAAAATACAATTCTGTAGCCTAGAAATGAATTTCCTATCATTCTCTCAAAAATACCAAAATCTGACACCAAGCCCACATGGTCCAAACTCGAGGCTCGGATCAAATTCCGATCACCCATATCCCAACGAGTCCAAATATATAATTTACTATAAGATTCGATCCCAAATTGAGGTTGAACCGCACAAAATTCTCAAAAACCTAACTCTACCCAAAAGCCCTAATTTCTACCTTGATTTCAGGTTTTTAGGCTAGGATTTTAGTGATTAGATGATGAAATAGTGAAGAAACGATATTAAGATTACTTACCCAAGAGTTATGGAGGAAGGGGAGCTTGAGACTCTTCAATGGAGGGTGAAGAAGAAGGGTTCATGAGTAAAGTGTGTGAAAATCCCATCAGTGTTATGTTATTAGGCTTTTAAAATTACTGGGGAAAATGCCCCGCACGATCGCGGGAATGGGGACGCGATCGCAATGAAGGAAGCCTGGGAGCTATGCGATCGCGTAGAGGGAAAATCACCGAGGGGTCAATTCGCCTATGCAATCGCGTGGGCTAGTTCACAAACGCGGAGAAGGGGGAAGCTACGCAAACGCGTGAACGGAGCTGCGATCGCGTAGAAGTACAAGCCATAATAGTGCAATCGCGTGGTTGAGGACGCAATCGCGTAGAAGGATTTCTCTGTGCAAAAATTGCAGAAAATCGGGTGTGTTTCTAAGTGTAAAAACATCCCGAACCACCCCCGAAATTACTCCCGAGCCCACGGGACTCCCAACAAATCACACTAACTCATTAACCTCCTATGAACTTGCTCGAGTGATCAAATCGTTAAAATAATATCAAAATCAAAGAATTAACCTCCAAAACTCATAATTTTCATTTCAAAGTTCATAACTTCAAAATTTCCCATTTTTAGTCTGAAACACGTCAAATGACGTCTGTTTTAAACCAAACTTCATAGATAGCGCTTACGCTCATTTAAGACTTGTAATGGGAACCAGAACCAAAATACAATCCCGATACCATCACTTTCTAACTCATTTTTATTTAGATTTTTCATATCATTTTCATATAAACAATTTCTTTCAAAAATTCCGTACTCGCGCCTAGGACCTCGAATTTTGATTAGGGAATACGCCCGGGTCCATATTTTCCTACGGACCCTCCGGGACCGTCACATCACGGGTCCGAGTCCGTTTACCCAAAATGTTGACCAAAGTCAACTATAGCAATATTATTATCAAAATTCATAGTTTTTAACATAGAATTCAAATATTTCCACATAAAAAATTTTCGGCTTTGTGCCCGGACTGTGCACACAAATTGAGGCAACCAAATAAGAGGTTTTCAGGGCCTCGAAAGTACAAAAAAGGGAGAATTACAGTGATGACCCTTTGGGTCGTCACATCCTCCACCTCTAAAATAATAGTTCGTCCTCGAACAGACAAAAGAAGGAAGTACCTGAGTCGGGGAATAGATGAGGATAACGGCTTCGCATATCAGACTCAGACTCCCAGGTCGATGCCTCAGGAGGGTGACCTCTCCACTAAACATGCACTGAAGGAAAACTCCTCGACCTCAATTGTCGAACCTGCTGGTCTAATATATCCACTGGCTCCTCCTCATATGACAGATCCTTGTCCAATTGGAAAGTACTGAAATTTAACACGTGAGCGGGATCACCGTGATACTTCCAAAGCATGGATACATGAAAAACTGGATGCACAGCTGACAAGCTAGGCGGCAAGGCAGTTCTATAAGCCACCTTCCCCATGCAGTCAAGAATCTCAAATGTGCCAATAAACCTAGGGGTAAGCTTTCCCTTTTCCCGAATCTCATCACACCCTTCATAGGCAACACCCGTAGCAATACTCGCTCACCAACCATGAAAGCAACTTCCCTGACCTTACGATCTGGATAACTCTTCTTCCTAGACTGAGCTTACCGAAGTCTGTCCCGAATGATCTTGACCTTATCCAAGGCCTCATGCACTAGATATATACTCAATAACCAAGCCTCTCCCGGCTCAAACCATTCGACTGGGGACCGATACCGCCTACCATACAATGCCTCAAACGGAGCCATCTGAATATTGGACTGGTAGTTGTTGTTGTTGTAGGAAAACTCTGCTAAAGGCAAAGAACTGGTCCCACGAGCCTCCAAAATCAATAATGCGGGCTCGGAGCATATCCTCAAGAATCTAAACAGTCCTCTCGGACTGACTATCCGTCTGGGGGTGAAATTCTATACTCACCTGAACCTGGGTGCCCAACTCATGTTGTATCACTCTCCAGAAATGCGAGGTAAACTGCGGACCTCGGTCCGAAATAATAGATATGGGCACCCCATGAAGGCGTACGATCTTCTTGATATAAATGTCAGCATATCTCTCATATGAATAAGATGTGGCAATTGGAATAAAATGCACTGACATGGTCAGCCTATCAACGATAACCCATATAGCATCAAACTTCTTCTGAGTCATCGGAAGGCCAGTAATAAAATCTATGGTGATTCTCTCCCACTTCCACTCGGGAAGCTCAATCCTCTGAAATAACCCACCGGGCCTCTGATGCTCGTACTTAACCTGCTGATAATTCAGATAATGAGCCACGTATGCAGCAATGTCTTTCTTCATTCTGTGCTACCAATAATGTTGTCTCAAATCCTGATACATCTTCACAGCACCCGGGTGAATGGTATACCGAGAACTGTGGGCCTCCGCTAAGATCGACTCCCGAATACCATCAACATTGGGCACACAAACTCGCCCTTGCAATCTCAATACACCATCATCTCCCAAAGTCATTTCCCTGGCACCTCCTCGCTTCACCGTGTCTCTCAGGACACATAAATAGGGATCGTCAAACTACCGCTCCCGAATACGCTCCATCAATGACGAACGAGCAACCGTGCAAGCTAATACCCTGCTAGGCTCTGAAATATCCAATCTCACAACTCTATTGGCCAAGGCCTGATCATCCAAGGCAAGCGGTCTCTGGCTGGCTGGAATATAGGCAAGACTACCCATGTTGGCGGGCTTTCTACTCAATGCATCAGCCACCACATTGGCCTTTCCCGGGTGATATAAGATCGAAACATCATAGTCTTTCAACAACTCCAACCACCTTCGATGTCTCAAATTCAACTCTTTCTGCTTGAATAAGTACTAAAGGCTCTTGTGATCCGTGTATACCTTACATATCACACCATATAAATAATGCCTCCAGATCTTCAAGGCATGAACAGTGGCTGCCAACTCTAGGTCATGAACAAGATAATTCTTCTCGTGGATATTCAACTACCTCAAAGCATATGATATGACCTTGCCATTATGCATAAACACTGCGCCAAGCTCGATACGAGGAGCATCACAATACACAGTATAAGGCCGAGATCCTATGGGAAAAACAGATACCGATGCCGTAGTCAGAGCTGTCTTGATCTTTTAGAAGCTCGCCTCACACTCATCTGACCACCCGAAATGGGTACCCTTCTGGGTCAATCTAGTCATCGGGGCTGCGATGGATGAAAACCCCTCCACGAAACACTGTAGTAACCAGCTAACCCCAAGAAGCTCCGGATCTCTGTAGCTGAAGCCTGTTGAGGCTAGTTCTTAACTGCCTCTATCTTCTGGGGTCCACCTAAATACCCTCTGATGATACGACATAACCCAGGAATGAGACTAAAAACAACCAAAACTCGCACTTTGAGAAGTTGGAGTACAATTGACTATTCTTCAAAGTATGAAGAACCACTCTGAGATGCTGCTCATGCTCCTTCTGATTGCGGGAGTATATCAAGATGTCGTCAATCAATACAATCACAAATAAAATCCAAATAGGGCTTGAACACCCGGTTCATCAGCTCCATGAATGCTGCCGAGGCATTGGTCAACCCAAAGGACATGACCAAAAACTAATAATGCTCATACTGGGTGCGAAATGCGGTCTTAGGGACACCAGACGCCATAATCCTCAGTTGATGATAACCAGACCTCAAGTCTATTTTCGAGAACACCCTAGCACCCTGAAGCAGTCTATTTTCGAGAACACCCTAGCACCCTGAAGCTGGTCGAACAAATCGTCAATCCTTGCTAGTGGATACTTGTTCTTTATCGTCACCTTATTCAACTGTCGGTAATTAATGCACATCCTCATCGACCCATCGTTTTTCTTCACAAACAACATGGGTGCACCCCATGGGGATACATTGGGCCTAATGAAACCCTTATCAAGCAAGTCCTGAAGCTGCTCCTTCAACTTCTTCAACTCTGGCGCCGCCATGCAATATGGCGGAATGGAAATAGGCTGAGTGCCAGGAGCCAGATCAATATAGAAATCAATATCTCTGTTCGGGCGGCATACCCGACAGGTCTGAAGGGAAAACCTCGGGGAACTCCCGAACAATAGGAACAGAGTCAATAGATGGAACCTTTGCGCTGGATTCACGAACATACGCCAGATAAGCTAGACACCCCTTCTCGACCATACGTCGAGCCTTGATATACGGAATAATATTGCGGGTGGCATGACCTAGGGTTCCTCTCCATCAAGTCGAGGAAAATCTAGAAATGCCAATATCACGGTCTTGGCATGACAATCCAAAAATAGCATGATACAGGGACAACCAGTCCATCCCCAATATAACATCAAAGTACACCATGTCTAACAGCAATAAGTCGACACGGGTCTCAAGACCCTCAAATACCACACCACCACACACGAATGATGCACTTGGTTGACCACTATAGAATCACCAACCAGTGTGGATGCATATACAGGAATACCCAAAGCCTCACTAGGAATAATCAAATAGGGTGCAAAATAGGACGACACATAAGAGTACATAGATTCTGAATCAAATAATACTGAAGCACCTCTATCACAGACCAGTATAGTACCTGTAATCACACCATCTGATGACTCGGCCTCCGGCCTGGCTGGAAATACATAACTATGGGGCTGGCCCCCACCTTCCTGAACTGTGTCTCTGGGATGATCTGCTGCGAGCTGAACCCTGCCTCTGGCGGTTCGAGCTCCACCTCTGTGGTCTCTCCTTCCATCTCTATGATCCCTACCCCCACCTCTACCTGGATGGGTAGCCTTTGGATCACCTGCTGCCTGAATCGTAGGGCGAAGACCCTACTGTTGAGAACTACTCGAGGCTCGGGGGAGAAACTTGACTATATGACTCGAGTCACCACAACCATAACATGCCATCGACTGCTGAGACTGTTGGCCCTGTTGACCTATATGTCCTCCCCTGAAGCTTTGGAGTGGCGGTGCACTGACGGGGGCTGGTGGTGCGCTAAAGGTCTATTGATCTGAATAATACTGCTGAGGACCACCAGCGCCTGGAGTGCCATGAGAAACCTGAAGAGCCGACTGGAAGGGCCTCTGAGAGTGGCCTCTGTCATATGCATCCCTACCTCTAGATGAGGTACAACTGAACCTACCAGAATGGCGGGGCCTCTTGTCTGACCCCTCAATACCTCCTCGAACCAGTGCCATCTATGCCCCTGATATATCACTGCCAACTCCCATGGCCATCTGAAGATGGATCGACTGAATCAATCCATCAATAAATCTCTGAACCCTTTCTCGCTCTACAGGGAGTATCACAACTGCATGGTGTGCCAAATCAATAAATCTAGTCTCATACTGTTTTACTATCATGGAGCCCTGATGGAGGCGCTCAAACTGTCTGCTAAGTGCCTCCCATCGAGTGACGGGGAGAAACTTCTCCAAGAATAACTCCACAAACTTATCCCATGTCAAAGCTGGAGACCTTGTTGGTTTCGATAGGCAATAATCTCTCCACCAAGTCTTGGCGGATCCTGCAAGCCTGAAGGTGCAAAAATCGACCCCATTGGTCTCCACTATACCCATAGTCCTGAGGATCTCATGAAAACTGAATAGAAAATCCTGGGGATCCTCTTATGAAGTGCCACTGATACTGGTGGTGAAAAGCTTGGAGAACCGATCAAGTCTGCACAAGGCATCCAAAGACATGGCCATCCCATCACGGGCCTGATCTGCCACTGCGGGCAGAACCCCTAGAACATGAGTCCTGGGAGCTACCTGCTCCGGAGTATACGTAGCAGGAGTCTGAACCCCTCCTCCAGCCTGGGAAGTGACTAGTGCTACTGGCAGCAGACCCGCTCTAGTGACGCTGTCCATAAAACATGCTATATGGATGAGAGCATCCTGGAGATTCGGGGAAAACATAACCCCTCTTGGGACCTGATCTGCACCCACTGGAGCTGTTGGGGCTGGAACCTTCTCATCAAAGTCAATATGAAGCTCCACCTCTAGGACTGCTGCCTGGGGCTGAGCTCTGCCCCTACCCCGGCCTCTGGTGCGGCCTTGACCCCTGCCCCTCGCGCGAGCTGCTACTGGGAGCCTGGGGTGCTGCACAGGAGCGCAGAAGAATAAAACGCACGTGTTCTCACCATCTGCGAAAGAACAGAGTAGAACAACAATCAATATTTGAGAAACAAAATCGCACGACAAGAATGAATAAAGGTAAAAAATTTCTAACTTTGTAGCCTCTGGGGGATAAATACAGACATCTCCGTATCGATCCCTCAAACTCTACCGAGCTTGTGTGTGAGTTGTGAGACCCAAGTAACCTAGTGTTCTGAAACTAACTTGTCACGACCCGAATTTTTCCCACCATCGAGAGTCGTGATGGCGCCTACTTTCAGGGCTAGGCAAGCCAACTTAAACATACCCTTTTCAACTAATTTTAAACAAGAAAATAATGAAGCAATAAATTCAAGCGGAAGTCTTAATTTAATATAAAATGGAAAAAATATGGAATAATTAACAACATCCTCTACCCAAGATCTAGTGTCACAATACTCAAGGACTACTATAAGATACTACAAATACGACTCTGAAAGAAAATACATAAGAAGTCTGTTTCGATAAAATGAAAACAAAAGGAACTGAAATAAATGAGACTTAGGGCCCGCCAATGCCAGCTAACTACCTGGGAGTCTCTGGACTGAAGGCATGCTCCCAAGCTACTACTGCTGTTCCGTAATCTGTCTCCGAACCTGTGCACAAAAGGCACAAAAGTGTAGCATCAGCACAATCGACCCCATGTGCTGGTAAGTGTCTGGCCTAACCCCGGCGAGGTAGTGACAAAGGATAGACCGGACCTACCGCAATCGACTTGTATAGATATGTGTGCAATAACGGAAATATATACAAAATTTAAACAAGTAATAGGGACGGGACATGCTGTGGGGTGTAAGATTTCAGGTATATAATCAACGAACAAAGAAATGGAAACTTTATAATTAACATCAAATAAAGAGAGCCAGTAAATCAACAACTGCACGGCACCAACCTTCATGCTTTTACTCTCAATCCTCACCAAAACTGTCAAATATAGTGCACGGCATCACCCTTCGTGCTTTCCTCACCAAAATTGTCAAATATAGTGCACGACATCAAACTTCATGCTTTACTCACATAACTCTCACATCAAGGAATGGAATGGCCCTTCATGCTCAAATAATCAAGAAACATGGCACGGAAAGATCGTGCATAATTATCAAAACATGGCACGGAAAGACCCTTCGTGCATAATTATCAAATACGGAACGGAAAGACCCCTCATGCACAATCTCTCTTCCTCACCCAATCACGGTCACAACCAATCGGGAAAGGAATATACAGCAAGATTAATCATCCCGGAAAGGGAGAACAATTCAACAATAAGTATCGGCAAGGGAAAACAATTCAACAACAAGTACCGGCAAGGGAAACAATTCAAGAACAAGTCCCGGCAAGGGAAAATAATTCAACAACAAGTCTCAGCAAGGGAAAAGTACCACTCTTCTTTCTTTAATGTATTTGCTTCTCAACTATGACTTCATAATTCATTTAATAAGTAATTAACTCAATTGTTTCACCTCTTTTGAATTTAAAAACAAATATGAAAATAGAAATCAAGCCTCTAACACCGCTTTTCCTCTAGAATCCGACTCCGAAACAACGATATCTAGTCATAATTAGTTCGATATTATCAATAATAGCTTAAAAATACAATTTCATAGCCTAGAAATGAATTTCCTATCATTCTTCTAAAAATAACAAAATCCGACACCGGGCCCACATGATCCTAACTCGAGGCTTGTACCAAATTCCGATCACTCATAACCCCATGAGTCCAAATATATAATTTGTTTTAACATTCGACATAAAATTGAGGTTGAACCACCCAAAATATTAAAAAACCTAACTCTACTAAAAAGCCCTAATTTCTACCTTGATTTCATGGTTTTAGGCTAGGATTTTGAGGGATTAGATGATGAAATAGTGAAGAAACAATGTTAAGATTACTTACCCCAAGAGTTATAGAGGAAGGGAAGCTTGAGAGTCTTCAATGGAGGGTGAAGAAAAAGGGTTCATGAGTAAAGTGTGTAAAAATCCCGTTACTGTTATGTTTTTAGGCTTTTAAAATCACTGGGAAAAAATGACATTCGCGATCGCGAGAATGGAGACGCGATTGTGGTGAAGGAAGTCTGGTAGCTACACGATCACGTGAGGGTTGCTGCGATCGCGTAAAGGAAAAATCACTGAGGGGACAATTGGCCTATGCGATCGCATGGGCTGGTTCACAAACACGGAGAAGGGGGAAGCTGGAAGCTACGTCAACACGTCAACGGAGCTGCGATCATGTAGAGGTACGACCCAAAATAGTTTGATCGCGTGGGTGAGGCCCGATCGCGTAGAAAGATTTCTCTGTGCAAAAATTGCAGAAAATATGGTGTGTTTCTAAGTGTAAAAACATCCCGAACCACCCCACAAAATCACTCCCGAGCCCACGGGACTCCCAACCAATAATACACACTAACTCATTAACCTCCTACAAACTTGCTCGAGCGATCAAATCGCTAAAATAACATCAAAATCAAAGAATTACCCTCCAAAACTCATAATTTTCATTTCAAAGTTCATAACTTCCAAATTTCCCATTTTTAGTCTGAAACACGTCAAATGACGTCAGTTTTAAACAAAACTTTACAAATAGCGCTTAATGCTCATTTAATACTTGTACCGACGTCGGAACCAAAATACGAGCCCGATGCCATCACTTTCTAACTCATTTTCATTTAGATTTTTCATTTCATTTCCAGATAAACAATTTCTTTCAAAATTTCTGTACTCGGGCCTGGGACCTCATATTTCTATTCCGGGAATACTCCCGGATCCCATATTTTCCTACTGACCCTTCAGGACCGTTACATCACGGGTCCGGACCCATTTACCCAATGTTGACCAAAGTCAACTATAATAATATTATCAAAATTCATAGTTTTTAACACAGAATTCAAGTAGTTCCACATAAAAGTTTTCCAACTTCTTGCCTGGACTCTGCACGCAAATCAAGGAAGCCAAATAAGGATTTTCAAGGACTCGGAAGCATAAAAAGGGAGAATTACGGTGATGACCCTTTGGGTCGTCACAAGTAGTGCATCTATACCAAGGCTACATTTTCACTTAGTAGAGAGTGGGCACTATTCTGAATATCATTAGGGTATAAACGCATTTGAGTTGTTGATAAATTAGCAAGAAGATAGATGATGTGAAGAAGCGTAACAGGATAGCCGGGATGCCCCTAGTTATACTGGTGTGGTTTTATGAGTGTTATTTTTCGGTTGATTCCAAAATCGTAGTCCAAGTCGCCGATGTGCTCCCTAGAATACTTAATTGGAGATCCAGCGGAAATCCGCCAACATTTTCTTGTCTGACGAACGAAATGTTTAACGACACCGGAAACACGGTAATATACAAATGTTATCAATATTCTGAAGATAATTGTACACAAATACATCTATATTTTGCATATATTTTCATTCAGCTAGAGGGGAAGCATACTGCAATATACATTGGATTCATAAGCTTACATACATTAATACTTGCATACATATTAATACATCTATTACAAGCAAAGACAAATCCAACTGAATACAGAAATATACAACTATGTATTAATATGTTTCGTGTAAGTCATATTTTATTTTAGTTTTCAGATCGTGTTCAGGGACATCAGTCCTCTAGATATGGAGCTTGTTCTTATTCAGATTCCTCATGTGTGAGCCGATATTGAGAAAATACCTACTCATGCGCATTCAGACAAATCGGGACAGGATACGGATGACTTTTCTCCTACACCCTATCTTCAATCCAAGAAGAAACATGTCGAGAGTGATTCACCTTCAAAGATTGAAAGGCAAATCTCAGATTTCGAGGCAAAGATGCAGATAGTTTTAGAATAGTTTTATGTTATTTTTTGAGAATGGTTAGTGGTTTTGGGTGTAGATGCTATTATCTTACATACTGAAAATTAATTAAGTTTGCTTGAACATGTTTTAGTTAATGCACATGTCAGTGTAATTTATGAAACTTTATGTATGTTGAATGAATTATATTAATGACAATTTTTGAATTGTATTCAGCTGCATAAGATCAGCTTTATCTTTTCAGTATTAGCCAGTTGTATTTAATTGTACTATTCTGTATTAGCTGATTGTATTAGACTATATTATTCAGATGATTTCAGTTGTATTAAAATGTATTTCTCAGTTATGTACAAATGGTATGCAATTTTATTTAGCTGCATCCATTCAGATATATATTTCAGTCTTCGCTAGTTTTATTTTGATGTATTAATCAATATGAGCTACTACTATTTAACGGTATCATTCAGATGAAGTCAGTTATATCAAAACGTGATCTTAACTTAATGATTAGTTGTATTCAATTGTATTCAGCTGCATTCGTTCATATATATCTTCCAAGTTCAGATAATCCATATAAAACAACACAACATAGGATGTATTAAGTAGGTTGTACTCTCTCAAATGAATTAAATTGTATTCAGCATTTACTAATTGTAGTAAAATGTATTTTTCAGATGTATTCAGCAATATTTTCACTTATTACCATTACTAAATGTGCTTCTTTACATTGTTATTTTTTCAAATACACGTGTGTCCCAGAAATATTTAACTATACGAAGTTCTTCTCACCGCCACTTCATATTTATTTTTATGTATAAAAATACTTCAACTACATAAATTCAAAAATTTTTAACGAAAGTCATTCCAAAATATATTACTTCGAAGAAGCATTTATTATAGCTGATAATGTCATAATAAGTGTTGACAAATTGTTGAACCACCAATACATGTCAGAATACAACTATTTATTACGTGGAGCATTCCTACAAGTTCGCTTGTTATGTCCTCCCTGCCCACATATGCTACATGAATGTAGATTTTTCAGCAACAACAATGCACTTAAAGTTTTGTCGCGCTTCTTCTTTGGCCTTCCGGGAGGTCTCTTCCATTTGGATGGTAGTACAACCTCCTCTATAACATATCGTGGTATATTCCAGTCAATTTTGTCTGGTAGCGGGTACGCTGGCACATCATATGTCATTACAATTGTATTTGCCTTGTAATAGTTAGCAATATTCTTCTGGCATAAAAAATTTGCTCTTCAATATAGCCCTGGCATGTGGGCATGGCAATTCATCAATTTGGAACCTCCCACAAACACATTTTCTCTCTAGCAGGCAGACTGTGTAATTCCTCCCACCATCATTAACAGTATGTAAGTATTCAGTTGATGATACCACCTACATTTAAAAACAGAAATATAAGTTTTGAACACATTTATTGTCACGACCATGATATTTTTTTCCACCATCGAGAGTCGTGATGGCGCCTACTGTCGGAGCTAGGCAAGTCAACTTAATCATACCATTTTAACTAATTTTCAACAAGATGCTAATAAAAGCAATAATTTCAAGCGGAGGTCTAAATTTAATATTAAATGGAAGAAAAAATGCAGAAAATAATTAACATCAACTTTTATCCAAGATTTAGTGTCACAATACTCACAGACTACTGTGAATTACTACAAATAAGAGTTTGAAAGATAATACATAAGGAGTTTTTTTCAATACAATGAAAACAAACATAATTTAAATAGAAGAGACTAAGGGCCCGCGAACGCCAACGAACTACCTAGGAGTCTATGGACTGAAGGCACGCTCCCAAGCTACTGCTAGGGTCAGTAAACTGGCTCCTAACCTGTGCACAAAAGGGCGCAAAGTGTAGCATCAACACAACCGACCCCATATGCTGGTAAGTGCTTGGCCTAAGCCGCCTACGGTCACTTTCTGACCCCTTTTCACTGGAAAACATGGCTTTCCAGGTTTCATGCAACCTACTTCAAAAGCGTTATGGAATGCGCTTGAGAAGAAGTACAAGAATGAGGATATCGAACTTAAGAAGTTCGTGGCTGCAAGGTTTTTGGATTTCAAGATGATTGACACTAGGTCGGTCACAACTCAAGTCCAAGAACAACAAGTCATTATGCATGATCTCTTTGCTGAAGTTATGACCCGAATCAATAATTGTATTAATAAGATTTATCTTGTTATTAATTATGAATTTGTTATTGAAGGTATGATCATAATGAGGCCTTTCAAGTTGCCGCTTTCATTGAGAAATTACCTCCGATGTGGAAGGATTTTAAGAAGTATCTTAAATACAAATAGAAGGAAATGACACTAGAAGACTTGATTGTTCGTTTGAGGATAGAAGAAGACAACAAAAATGTTGAAAAGAAGTCACGTGGAAACTCGACAATAATAAGGGCAAATATTGTTGCGGAGGCGCCACAAAATAAGAAGAGAAAGAAGGCTTTTGGACCAAAGAACAACCAAATCAAGAAAAAGTTCAAGGGTAATTGCCACAACTATGGAAATGCGAAGTAGTGACGAGGCTAGACAGGACCTACCACAATTAACCTATGCAATTATGATATACAAGTACGGGAAAGAAATAATAACAACATAATACAAATAAAGCTGGGAGAGGACATGCTATCGGGGAGTACTAGATGTAAATAGAAAATCTGAAACAACAACAGATCTATTTCGGGTTTTGTAATACACATATCTACAGTGGATGCCGCGCCACGCGATCCCATAGTGTAATATATAAGTGGTCGGCCTGCCACAGGATCCCATAATGTAATATATAAGTGGTCGGCGCGCCACACGATCCCTTAATGTAATATATAAGTAGACGGTGCACCACACACTCCCGTAATGTAATGTATAAGTGGACGGCGCACCACACGCTTCCGTAATATAATGTATATGTGGATGGCGCACCACACGCTCCCGTAATGTAATGTATAAGTGGACGGCGCGCCACACACTCCCGTAATGTAATGTATAAATGGACGGTGCACCACACGAACCCATATTGTAATGTATAAGTGGATGGAGCACCACATACTCGTGTAATATAATGTATAAGTGGACGGCGTGCCACACGAACCCATATTCTCCATGCACAATTTCACCGGCATCTCAGGCCAATAACAATTATCAGTATAAACTGTGGGCGGCACGCCTCACGATCCCGTATTATAATATATAAGTGGACGGCGCACCACACGAACCCATATTCTAATTGATTATCTCAAATGATCTTTCCAAAGGGAGGTCCCATTAGGGAAAAACAACAACATAACAACAAGGGTAAAACTAACAACCCAAAATATCCCGATAAAGGAGGATTTAACAGTAATAGCCTACTCATCCCGACAAGGGAAAATAATTCAACAACAAGTCCCGGCAAGGAAAAACAATTCAACAACAAGTCAAGGCAAGGTAAAAGCCTTCCTTAACTAATTTGTTTCTCAACCATCACTTCATACTTCATTTAACAAGTAATTAACTTAGTTGTTTCACCTTTTTATTGGACTTAAAAGCAATTACGATTCACGGTCATGCTAGACACCAGTGTATAGATACTCGTCACCATGCCTATAAACCGTACTCGATCATTTAGCAAATAGCAATTAAATACCCTAATCCTATTCCCATAAACCAAAGTTAGATCAAACACTTATCTCAAAAGCTCCAAGCTTAACTCACGCCTCTAGGATAGCTTTACCCCTCGAATTCACCTTAAAACTAGTCAAATCTAATCATAATTTACCCAAAAGTATCAACAAATGCTAGTTAAACCAATTTGAATGCATAAGAATGAATTTTCCAAAGTTTTACCCAAAAATTCCCAAAATGCCCCCGGGCCCACGTGGTCAAAACTCGAGGTTCAAACCAAAACCGGGTTACCCATTCCCCCACGGGTTCATATATGCAATTTGTTTTGAAAGCAGACCCCAAATTGAGGTCCAAATCCCCAATTTTAAGAAAACCTAGGTTCTACCCCAAATCCCCATTTTTACCCATTGAAAGCTTTGATTTTAAGATGAAATCATAATAAAAGATGTTAATGATTGGAGAATTAAGTAAAAGCTGACTTACAATTGATTTGGGAAAGAAGGAGGTGAGAGAAAATCTTCAATGGAGGTTTGGGTTTTAAAAAAAATGTAGAATGAGGTTTAGAATCGTCTAAGTATAGAATGCACAGGGGCAGATCTCGCATTTTGCGAGACTTTGTTTGCAAATGTGAACTATGCAGAAACAAGGGCAGATGTCGCAATTGCGAGGATTTGTTCTCAATTGCAAAAAAGGCAGATCGTAGGCGGGACTCGCATTTGCGAGATATTACTTTGCATTTACGAAGTTAGGCCATCTGCGGGAGGTTCGCATTTGCAGACATTTGATCGCATTTGCGATCTCAAGCCAAACACCCCTTCTTCGCATTTGCAAAGAAAAGTTCGCTTTTGTGAACTTTGGCCTTCCTGGGCTCATCTCACATTTGCGATCACTGGCTTCGCATTTGCGAAAATTGCAGAAGCCTTATACAAGAAATTTTCCAAAACATGAGAAATGCAATCTGATGCCTAGCCAAAGCTCCCCTGAGCCCTCGGGGCTCCAACCCAAACATACACACAACCTCCAAAACATCACACAGACTTACTCGCGCGATCAAATCGCCAAAATAACATCATTTACATTGAATCAAATCTTTAAACACATGATTTCTCCTTTAATTCTCATGAACTTCAAATTTTCCATTTTTTGTTCGGAACACGTCAAATGACGTCTCTTTTCAACCAAAATTTACATATAGCGCGTAACGCTCATTTAAGACTTCTACCGAGCGTCGGAACAAAAATACGAGCCCGATATCATCACTTTCTAATTCATTTTCATTTCAATTTCTCATATAAATTTCAGATAAATAATTTCTTTCAAAAATTCCATACTCGAGCCTGGGACCTCGGATTTCGATTCCGGGAATATGCCCGGGTCCCATATTTTTCTACGAACCCTATGGGACCGTCACATCACAGGTTTGGGTCTGTTTACCCAAAATGTTGACCAAAGTACACTATATCAATATTATTATCAAAATTCGTAGTTTTAACACATAATTAATATATTTCCACATAAAAAAAATTTGGCTTCGCGCCCGGACTGCGCATGCAAATTGAGGCAACCAAATAAGAGGTTTTCAAGGCCCCGGAAGCACAAAGAAAGGGGGAATTACGGTGATGACCCTTTGGGTCATCACATCCTCCACCTCTAAATCAATCGTTCATCCTCAAACGGTCAAAAGATAAAAATTCCTGAGTCGGGGAACAGATTAGGATAACGGCTCCGCATATCGAACTCGGACTCCCAGGTCGATGCCTCAGGAGGCTAACCTCTCCACTAAACACGCGCTAAAGGAAAACTCCTCAACCTCAACTGTCAAACCTGCCGGTCTAAAATAGTCACCGGCTCCTCCTCAAATACCTGATCCTTGTCCAATTGGACAGTACTGAAATCTAACACGTGACTGGAATCGTCGTGATACCTCCGAAGCATGGATATGTGAAAAACCATATGCACGGCTGACAAGCTAGGCAGCAAGGCAAGTCAATAATCCACCTTCCCCATTGTATCGAGAATATCAAATGGGCCAATAAACCTAGGGCTAAGCTTGCCCTTCTTTCCGAATCGCATCACGCCCTTCATAGGTGATACCCGGAGCAATACTCGCTCACCAATCATGAAAGCAACATCCCTGACCTTATGATCTGCATAACTCTCCTGCCTAGACTGAACTGACCGAAGTCTGTCCTACATGATCTTGACCTTATCCAAGGCCTCCTGCACTAGATCTGTACCCAATAACCGAGCCTCTCCCGGCTCAAACCATCTGACTAGGGAACGACATCGCCTACCATGCAGTGCCTCATACGGAGCCATCTGAATGTTGGACTGGTAGCTGTTGTTGTAGGCAAACTCTACTAAAGGCAAGAACTGGTCCCATGAGCCTCCAAAATCAATAATGCAGGCTCGGAGCATATCCTCAATAATCTGAATAGTCCTCTCGGACATACCATCCATTTGGGGGTGAAATGTTGTACCCAACTGAATCTGGGTGCCCAACTCATGTTGTACTGCTCTCCAGAAATGCGAGGTAAACTACAGACCTCGATCCAAATTAATAGATATGTGCACTCAATGAAGAAGAACGATCTCTCTGATATAAAGCTCAGTGTATCTCTCGGATGAATAGGTGGTGGCAACTAGAATAAAATGTGCTGATTTGGTCTGCCCATATAGCATAAAACTTATTCCGAGTAATCGGGAGGCCAGCAACAAAATCCATGGTGATTCTCTCCCACTTTCACTCGGGAAGCTCAATCCTCTGAAATAACTCACCGGGCCTCTGATGCTCGTACTTTACCTACTGAAAATTCAGACGATGAGCCACATGTGACACAATGTCTCTCTTCATCCTGCGCCACCAATAGTGCTGTCTCAAATCTTGATACGTCTTCGCAGCGCCCGGGTTAATAAAATACCGAGAACTGTGGGATTTCGCTACGATCTACTCCTGAATACCATCAACATAGGGCACACAAACTCACCCCCTGAAATCTCAATACGCCATCATCTCCCAAGGTCATTTCCTTGGCACCTCCTCGCTGCACCGTGTATCTCAGGACACACAAATGGGGATCATCAAACTGCCGCTCCCGAATACACTCGATCAATGACGAACGAGCAACCGTGCAAGCTATCTCCCTAATAGGCTCAGAAATATCCAATCTCACAATTCTACTGGCCAAGGCCTGAACATCCAAGGCAAGCAGTCTCTGGTTGACCGGAATACAGGTGAGACTACCCATGCTGACGGACTTCCTACTCAATGCATCAGCCACCACATTGGCCTTCCACGAGTGGTATAAGATAGGAACATCATAGTCTTTCAACAACTCCAACCACCTCCACTGTCCCAAATTCAACTCTTTCTATTTGAACAAGTACTGAAGGATCTTGTGATCCGTGCACACCTCGCACGTCACACCATACAAAATAATGCCTCCAGAATTACAAGGTATGAACAATGACTGCCGACTCTAGGTCATGGACTGGATAGTTCTTCTCACGGATCTTCGACTTCCTCAAAACATATACTATGACCTTGCCACTCTGTATCAACATTGCAGCAAGCCCAACCCTAGAAGCATAACAATAAACAGTATAAGGTCCTGATCCCATGGGCAAAATCAATTCCGGTGCAGAAAAATATCTTAAGGACATCGAATGCCCTAATCCTCAACCGGTGGTAACCAGATTCTAAATCTATCCTTGAAAACACCTTGGTGCTCTGAAGCTGATCGATCCATATCCTCATCGAACCGCCCTTCTTCTTTGAAGTAACATTGGTACGCCCCAAGGCAAAACTTTGGGCCTAATGAAACCCTAATCAAGTAAATCCTGAAGCTCTTCCTTTAACTTTCTCAACCCTGGTGAGGCCATGCGATACGATGAAAGGGAAATTGGCTGAGTGCATGGTGCCAGATCAATACAATAATCGATATCCTTGCTAGGCGGAACGCCTGGCAGGTCTCAAGGGAACACATCGGGGAAGCTCCCGAACAATACGAACAGAACCAACGGGAGGAACCTCTGTGCTGGAGTCGCGATCATACGCCAATTGAGCTAAACACCCCTTTCTTAACCATACGTAGAGCCTTCGCATACAATATCGTGTTGCGGGTCAAACAATCTAAAGTCCTTCTTCATTCTAAATGGGGCAAATCTGGTAAAGCCAAGGTCACAGGTTTTGTGGGACAATCCAAAATGGCATGGCACGGGAGACAACCAATCAATCCCCAATATGACGTCAAGTCAACCATACCTATGAACAATAAGTCGTCATGGGTCTCAAGACCCTCAAATACCACCATTTCACGAACAATACACTCGGTCGACCACTACAGAATCTGTCACTGGTGTAGACACATATACAGGAATACCCTAGGCCTCACTAGGAATAACCAAATAGGGTGAAAAATAAGATGACGCATATGAATGCGTAGATCCATGGTCAAACAGCTCTGAAACATCTCTAATACAATTCAGAATGGTACCTGTGTCACAGCATCTGATGACTCGACCTCCGGCCTGGCCAGCAAAGCATAACAACGGGGCTGACTCCTCCCCTCTGAACTGTATCTCTAGGACGATCTGTTGCGGGCAAACCCCTGCCTATGGCGGTCTGAGCTCCACCTCTACGCTCCCTACCTTCACCTCTATGGCCTCTATCCTGGCCTCTAGCTGTCTGGGCGGCCTATGGATCATCTCTTGCCTGAATTATGGGACGAGGACCCTTATGCTGTGAATTGCTGGAAGCTCGAGGGCAATACTTGGCAATGTGCCTCAGGTCACTGCAAGTAATGCAAGCCCTCGACTGTTGAGAATATAAAAGCGGTTGTGCACTGATAGGCACCGACGGTAATTTGAAGAACTCCTGGCTGGAATACTGTGACTGAAAACTGCGGCCATCTGGAGTACCATGAGAAGCCTGGAGGGCTGATTGGAAGGGCCTCGGGGGATTGCCTTGGTCATGATAATCCCTACCACCGGATGAGGTACCACAAAATCTACCAGAATGTCAAGGCATCTTATCAGACCCCTGACCACCTCCCTGAGAAAGTGCCATCTCTATCCGGCGGGTGCCATCCACCGCCTCCTGAAATTAATCTCACTCCCGGCTCTCATGGCCATCTGAATACGGATCGGCTGAACCAACCCATCCACAAACCTCCACACCCTCTCTCTCTCGGTGGGGAGTATCACAATAGCATGATGTGCGAGATCAATAAATTGCGTCTCATACTGCGTAACTGACATAGAGCCCTGTTGGAGGTGCTTAAACTGCCTACGAAGGACATCCCTCTAATTAACTGGGAGAAACTTCCCCAGAAATAACTCGGAAAACTGATCCCAGGTCAATGATGGCGACCCTGCTGGCCTGGCTAAACAAAAATCTCTCCACCAAGTCTTTGCAGATCCTGCTAGACGAAAAGTGGCGAAGTCGACCCCATTGGTCTCTAAAATACCCGTGGTCCGAAGGACCTCATGACGACTGCATATGAAGTCCTGGGGGTCCTCTGTAGAAGTACCGCTGAAAGTGGTGGTGAAAAGCTTGGAGAACCGATCAAGTGTCCATAAAGCATCCGAAGACATGACCGCTCCATCTCCGGCCTGAGCGGTAATACCTGTCTGAGTTGCCACTGCATGCTGAACCACTGGAACCTGGGTCCGGGGGGCTATCTGCTCCAGAGTGCGCGTATCAGTAGTTTGAACCCCTCCTCCAACCTAATAGGTGGCTGGTGCTACCGGTAGTAAACCTGCTCTAGCGATACTGTCCACAAAACCTGCTGCGGAAAAAAGCATCTTGGAGATCTGAGGAAAACATAACACCTCCTGGGACCTGAGCTGGGCCTACTGGAACTGTTGGGGCTAGAACCTCCTCATCAAAGTCAATATGAGGCTCCACCTCTGGAACTACTACCTGGGGCTTAGATCTGCCCCGACCATGGCCTCTAGCACAGCCTCGGCCCCTGCCTCTCGCGGGAGCTGATGCTGGGAGCTCGGGCTGCTGCGCAGAAGAAGAAGATGCACGTGTTCTCGCCATCTACGAAAGAACAGAGTAGAACGTGTTGAAACACGTTCTCAAGTCGCTAAACTAAACGTGTGTTCATATTTGTAGGTTTTGGTAAATGACAAACTGACGTGAACGGAACATTGACATATGCCGAAGTCCAAGCACAAGAGAAACAAAGATCAAGATTTAGTAAAGCAGCAAAGTTATACATGAGTCGTTCTATAATTGTGATCTTGATCCGACAATTGATTCAAGACTTGGCTTCTCTCGTAAAATCCTTTTTATCAAACCATGCATCTTTAATTTAAAGCAAAATGATTTTCAAACATGTCATTTTAACCAAAATGAATTATAAAACATGTCTTTCAAATCTGGACAAACAAAATCGATTATGTACTTTATGATAATCGATTATGTTAAAGCAGTGTACACCAGATTTTACAAAGCTGTAAGCTAATCGATTATGTACCTTATGATAATCGATTATATTAAGGCAGTGTACACCAGATTTTACAAAGCTGAAAGATAATCGATTATGTTAAGGCAGTGTTCACCAGATTTTTCAACGCTACAAGATAATCGATTATGTACCTTATGATAATCGATTATGTTAAGGCATTTTTCACCAGATTTTTCAAAGCTACAAGATAATCGATTATGTGCCTTAGACTAATCGATTATGTTGAGGCAGTGAGCATCAGATTTTACAAAGTAGCAAAATAATCGATTATGGCTTTTCTGGTAATCGATTATTTTAAAGACCGTTGCCAAAGTATTTTCAAATACTGAAAAATAATCGATTATGTTAAGCATAAAATCGGGGATTGGTTTTTGAACGTTGTCAGGTAATCGATTATACGATTTGGATAATCGATTATTCTGCCTAAAATCTGGGATTGATTTTTGAACGTTGCAGATAATCGATTATGCAGAATCAGATAATCGATTATCCTAGCACAAAATCAGCAATTTGTGATTGGCAATTAAGCAACGGTTTTGGGTGTTTTGAGCACTATAAATACAACTCAAATTCACTCTTCTAAGCACAACAACTGATTACATTCTTGCTAAAGCTTACATACTCTCTTTGCAATAATTTTATATTCATTTCATAAGTTTTTGAGAGCCAAACTCTTGACGAAATTGTTGTGTTCTTGAGCGTATTGTCTTTACTCATTAAAGAGAGTCTTGTCTTGAGTGCTAAATGTTTGTACACACTTGAAGGGATATTCTAATCCCTTGTTGTAAGAAGGAAAAGTAGTTCCTTGGTTTGAAGTCTTGAGGTGTGGTATCCTCGAGCAGATTGAAGTCTTGTAGAGTGTATATCTACGAGCAAGTGTAACGATTTGTTAAGCACCCGTAAGCTTAACGAAGTTAGTGTAAAACTCGAGAGAGTCTCTCGGGGACTGGACTAACCATGTGTTGTGGTGAACCAGGATAAAATTCGGTGTGTTCTCTCCTTATCTTTTTAATTACTGCACTTACGTTATTCCTGCAATTTTTAATTCCGCAAATTTACATTGTTTTTTATTATAACGCTATTCACCCCCCCCCCCCCCTCTAGCGTTTAGCGTATATTCTAACAATTGGTATCAGAGCCATACTCTCTGAAAGACTTAACAGTTTGAGAGAAACTTCCCATGGCTTCTACTCGTAGTGTTTATGCAGGACTAGGTGAAGGACAATGCTTCACAAGGCCACCACTTTACGATGGCACCAACTACACTTACTGGAAGGAGAGGATGAGGATTTTTATACAATCAAACAACTTCCAACTGTGGAAAATTATCAAAAATGGAGAACTACAACCTACCAAAAAGGTTGGAGAAGAACTCGTTCCAAAAACGGAAGACGAATACGACGCCGATGATATCAGAAAAATAGAGAACAACGCAAAGGCAATCAACATGATGTATTGTGCAGTGAACCCCGATGACTATCGAAAAATATCATGTTGCACCACTGCCAAGCAAATGTGGGACAAATTGGAAATCACCTACGAAGGTACGGACCAGGTAAGGGAAGCTAAAATTGATTTCCTAACCCACGAATATGAACTGTTTCGCATGAAGGAAAACGAGAAGATAGATGACATGTTCGAACGATTCTCAAAAATCATTGATGACCTACACGCCCTCAAAAAGACATTCACGGATAAGGAGCTTGTCCGGAAAATTCTACGAAGCCTCACTCCGGAATGGCGTTACAAAGCCGATACTATCCAAGAATCAATCGGCATCACAAACGTCACCATCGACGGACTACGAGGTAATCTTAAAACTTATGAATCAACTATTCTTAACTCTCTTTTGGATGATCAAAGGAAAAGAAAGATTGCGCTCAAAGCATCAACTGCTTAACCTCAAAACGATGAGGAGTCAAGTGATGAAGATGTCGAGCTTGGACTCGTTATTAAGAAATTTCACAAGTTCATGCAAAAGAAGTATGAACGAAAAGGTAAGCAACAAGGCGACCAATTGAAGTGCTATGGATGCGGAGAAATCGGGCATATCAAATCAAATTGTTCAAACATCAAAAAGGAGAAGAAACCATTCAAGAAACAAAGAGCATACATCTCTTGGGGAGGCGACTCCGGAGACGAATCAAGTGATGGAGAAGGAAACAAGACCGCAAACTTGTGTCTTATGGCACACGAAGAAAATCAAAATGAGGTATGTACTTCTTCTAAGAACTATTTCACTTTAGAAGAAATGCAAGATGCATTTGATGAGTTGTATAAAGAGTTTATTAGCGCTTCTAAATCTATAAAAGATTTAAGAAAACAACTTTCTTCAAAAGAAAAGGATTTTGAAAAACTCACTCTTGAGAATGAGAAATTAAAAGAGGAAAACAAGTTTTATGGCAAAAGAAGCGCCGATAAACCCGAAAGCTCAAATAAGGATTATACTTCTTGCAAATCTCTAAAGGAAGAAGTAGAAAGTCTTAGAAGCACTTTGCACAAATTCAATTCTTCACACAAAAATCTCAATGAAGTGCTTGTAAATTTGAAATCCACTAAGGACGGTATAGGCTTTAAACACGAGACGAAAGAAAAAGTTGAGTCCATTCCTAAACCACCTAAGACTCAACTTAGGCAAAACAAACTACATGTTAACACTTAACCTAGAAATTTTAATCCTAGAATTGCATCTCATCCTAGAACAAATGCTAGGAGAAATATTGGAATGTATAGACCACCTAGACAAGATTTTCGAAAACCACATCAAAACTATATTTCTAAAAATGTAGTGAACACTAGAAGAAACGTTGGCATGTATAGACCACCTAGACAAGATTTTTGAAAACTACATCAAAACTATGTTCCTAAAAATAGAGTGAATAATTTTAGACCCCCAAATTATTATCATCCTAGAAGAATGCACAATCCAAATGTCATTTGTCATTATTGCAATAAAATTGGACATATTGCTCCCGCATGCTTCACTAGACATAGACATTTCACCGCAGGGCAACCACACCTATATGTTGCACCTAACGCACAAGGACCCAAAATGGCTTGGGTACCAAAATCTCATTAATTTGTTTTGTAGGTGTGTTTGAAGGGATCAAGTGTACTTTGGTACCTTGATAGTGGATGCTCCAAACACATGACCGGGGATGCATCAAAATTCCTTCAACTAAAACCCAAGGAAGGAGGAAATGTCATTTTTGGAGACAATAACAAAGGAAAGATTACCGGCACTGGATCGGTCGGTAAGGATGAATCCTCCTCCATTAAGCATATTTTGCTTGTTAAAGGTCTCAAACATAATCTCTTGAGCATAAGCCAATTATGTGACAAGGGAAATCTTGTATTGTTTGACTCTGAAGAATGCTTAGTTATCCGTCGTAGTGATTTTAAAATTATTCTTCGTGGTTTTAGAATGGATAATATCTATATGGTTGATCTTGAAAATTCGTCATCAAGTTATGTGAATTGTCTTTTGAGTAAAGAAGACGATATGTGGTTATGGCATCGTAGAGTAGCTCATGTAAATATGAATCTTTTAAACAAACTAGTTTCACAAGATTTAGTACTTGGTCTTCCAAACATGAAATTTGAAAAAGACTCTGTTTGTGATTCATGTCAAAAAGGGAAACAAACAAAGGCTTCTTTTAAATCCAAAAATGTTGTTTCAACCATTAGACCTTTACAACTACACATGGACCTTTTCGGACCTTCTAGAATTAAAAGTCATGGTGGTAATCTTTATGCTTTTGTTATTGTTGATGACTATTCTAGATTCACATGGACGTTATTTCTTGCTCATAAAAGTGATGCCTTTCATGCTTTCAAAAGTTTTCTTAAACGTGTTCAAAATGAAAAGAACACAACCATCACTTCCATAAGAAGTGATCATGGGAGGGAGTTCGATCACAATCTCTTCGCGGATTTTTGTGACGAACTCGGTATTGAACATACCTTTTCGGCTCCACGTACACCACAATAAAATGGAGTGGTAGAACGTAAAAATTGATGTCTCGAAGAGATGGCTAGAACCATGCTCAATGAGGCCGAAATTCCCAAATATTTTTGGACGGATGCCGTGCGTACCGCAAGCTATGTTTTAAACAGAGCTATCATTAGACCGATACTCATGAAAACACCCTATGAAATCTATAAGGGAAGGAAACCAAATCTTTCCCATCTTAGAGTCTTCGGTTGTAAATGTTTTATTCACAACAACGGAAAAGATAACTTGGGAAAATTTGATGCGAAATCGGATGGAGGAATTTTTCTTGGTTACTCATCACGTAGCAAAGCACATAGAGTGTTTAATAATCGAACCAAAACTGTTGAGGAATCTCCTCATGTAGTATTTTGTGAAAATGATGCTCGCTTGGCGAGAAAGGATTCTTGTGTTGATCTTGCAGATGCTTTGAAGAAAATCAATCTTCAAGACGAGGTACAAAAGGAGGATCCAAAGGAAGTTCAAGATGAAGTCATGGAACAACCTTTGGAAGAAGTACCACCACAAGAAGAAGAATCGATGATGCCTAAGGCTTGGAGGACGTCTAAAGACCATCCTCTTGACAAGGTAATTGGCAACATCGAGAAAGGGGTAAGTACACGAAACCTTCTTAAAGATACTATAAGACATATGGCTTTTTTTCACAAATAGAACCTAAAACCATTTCTGAAGCAATTGGGGATGAGCATTGGACCTTGGCAATGCAAGAGGAGCTTAACCAATTCAAACGTAATGATGTTTGGGAATTGGTGCCAAGACCCGATAATCACACCATAATTGGCACGAAATGGGTTTTTCGGAATAAATTAGATGAAAATGGTATAATCACTAGAAACAAAGCTAGGCTAGTTGCTAAGGGATATAATCAAGAAGAAGGCATTGATTATGAAGAAACCTATACACCCGTTGCACGCCTAGAAGCCATTCGTTTATTACTTGCTTTTTCATCATCTATGAATTTCAAATTATTTCAAATGGATGTCAAAAGTGCCTTCCTCAATGGGTTTATAAAAGAGGAAGTATATGTTGAACAACCCCCAGGTTTTGAAGATTTTACATCTCCCGACCATGTCTTCAAGCTTAAGAAAGCTTTATATGGTCTTAAACAAGCTCCTCGGGCTTGGTATGAACGTCTAAGTACATTTCTCTTAGACAATGAGTTTGAAAGAGGGAAAGTTGACACCACACTTTTTATCAAAAATAAAAACAATGACATTCTATTAGTTCAAATTTATGTCGATGATATTATTTTTGGAGCTACTAATGATCTTCTATGCGAGGAATTCTCTAAGTTAATGACTAGAGAATTCGAAATGTCGATGATGGGTGAGCTAAACTTCTTCTTGGGGCTACAAGTGAAACAAATGAAAGAGGGAACTTTCATTTGGCAATCCAAATATTGCAAGGAGTTGTTAAATCGCTTTGAAATGAGCAACGCCAAAGCAATGGCCACCCCAATGAGTACATCCGACCATCTTGACAAATATGAGAAAGGTAAGGAAGTAGACACCAAGAAGTATCGAGGTATGATCGGATCTCTTCTCTATCTTACTGCTAGTAGACCGGACATCATGTTTAGCGTGTGTTTATGCGCTTGATATCAATCATGTCCGAAGGAGTCACATTTAACTGCGGTAAAACGGATTATGAAGTATCTTGTTGGAACAATAAATGTGGGACTATGGTATCCCAAAGATTCTTCATGCCAACTTGTTGGCTATTCCGATTCCGATTTTGCAGGTTGCAAATTGGACCGCAAGAACACTAGTGGCACTTGCCATTTGCTCGGTAGCTCCTTAGTTTCTTGGTTTAGCAAGAAGCAAGTTAGTGTTGCGTTGTCCACAACCGAGGCTGAATATGTAGCCGCGGGGAGTTGTTGCGCTCAAATCCTTTGGATGAAACAACAACTCTCGGACTATGGCCTTAGTATCGATCATGTTCCTCTTCGATGTGACAATACTAGCGCCATATGCTTGACGAAGAATCCTATTCTTCACTCAAGAACGAAACACATAGAAATTAGACATCACTTTAAAGAGCTCATGTTCTCAAGGGCGATGTCGAAATTGAATTTGTTGAAACCAAAAATCAATTGGCCGACATCTTTACAAAGCCTTTAGAGAAAGAGTCCTTCTTCCAAATTCGTAGTGAACTCGGGATTCTTGACTCCACGTTGATCTAATTCATGCATTGCATTTTTATGTTTTAACGATTACTAACTTGAGCGTCGGAGGCGCCTAACTCTTTTTTGCAGGTATCACCCCAAAGACAGGGGGAATTATCAGACACTGGTGCAGAATAATCGATTTCTCTAATGTCAATAATCGATTATTCCCCATTTATGTTTTATGTTAATTATGCTGGAAAATTTATATAATCGATTATTCAACACTACAATCGATTATCTAACAGTTTTGGCTTTGCAGTATTTTAGCTGTTAAATATAAGAATCGATTATCACATATCCCTAATCGATTATGTTGACATTTATTTTCAGGTGTAAAGTCATTGTGTGACAATAATCGATTATTTAAAACAGTGTAATCGATTTTCCTATTACCGTCTCGGATGTCCGTTACTACATTTACTGAAATAATCGATTATCTCAAAAGCACAATTGATTATTCCCCGAGTCAATGAATAATGTCTTGTCTCTTTGTTTTTCTAGTTTGCATAATATTCTGTCTTTTATTTTCATGTATTTGCAATATTGTTTAATCAATAAAGAGTTAGTCATTTTTTTTGCTAATGTCAAAAGGGGGAAGATATGGGCTATGCACATTGGCATAAATTGAGGGGGAATTCATAACTTGAGGGGGAACTCGTTGCATATCTATATACTTGTCTTGGATCGTCACTATGAATTAATATGCATATCCCGATATTGGTTTGCCATTATCAAAAAGGGGGAAATTGTTGAAACACGTTCTCAAGTCGCTAAACTAAACGTGTATTCATATTTGTAGGTATTGATAAATGACAAACCGACGTGAACGGAACATTGACATATGCCGAAGTCCAAGCACAAGAGAAACAAAGATCAAGATTTAGTAAAGCAGCAAAGTTATACATGAGTCGTTCTATAATTGTGATCTTGATCCGACAATTGATTCAAGACTTGGCTTCTCTCGTAAAATCATTTTTATCAAACCATGCATCTTTAATTTAAAGCAAAATGATTTTCAAACATGTCATTTTAACCAAAATGAATTCTAAAACATGTCTTTCAAATCTGAACAAACAAAATCGATTATGTACTTTATGATAATCGATTTTGTTAAAGCAGTGTACACCAGATTTTACAAAGCTGTAAGATAATCGATTATGTACCTTATGATAATCGATTATGTTAAGGCAGTGTACACCAGATTTTACAAAGCTGAAAGATAATCGATTATGTACCTTATGATAATCGATTATGTTAAGGCAGTGTTCACCAGATTTTTCAACGCTACAAGATAATCGATTATGTACCTTATGATAATCGATTATGTTAAGGCAGTGTTCACCAGATTTTCCAAAGCTACAAGATAATCGATTATGTGCCTTAGACTAATCGATTATGTTGAGGCAGTGAGCATCAGATTTTACAAAGTAGCAAAATAATCGATTATGGCTTTTCTGGTAATCGATTATTTTAAAGACCGTTGCCAAAGTATTTTCAAATACTGAAAAATAATCGATTATATACAATCAGACAATCGATTATGTTAAGCATAAAATCGGGGATTGATTTTTGAACGTTGTCAGGTAATCGATTATACGATTTGGATAATCGATTATTCTGCTTAAAATCTGGGATTGATTTTTGAACGTTGGCAGATAATCGATTATGCAGAATCAGATAATCGATTATCCTAGCACAAAATCAGCAATTTGTGATTGGCAATTAAGCAACGGTTTTGGGTGTTTTGAGCACTATAAATACAACTCAAATTCACTCTTCTAAGTACAACAACTGATTACATTCTTGCTAAAGCTTACATACTCTCTTTGCAATCATTTATATTCATTTCATAAGTTTATGAGAGCCAAACTCTTGACGAAATTGTTGTGTTCTTGAGCGTATTGTCTTTACTCATATCTACTCTTTAAAGAGAGTCTTGTCTTGAGTGCTAAGTGTTTGTACACACTTGAAGGGATATTCTAATCCCTTGTTGTAAGAAGAAAAAGTAGTTCCTTGGTTTGAAGTCTTGAGGTGCGGTATCCTCGAGCAGGTTGAAGTCTTGTAGAGTGTATATCTACGAGCAAGTGTAACGGTTTGTTAAGCACCCGTAAGATTAACGAAGTTAGTGTAATACTCGAGAGAGTCTCTCGGGGACTGGACTAACCACGTGTTGTGGTGAACCAGGATAAAATTCGGTGTGTTCTCTCCTTATCTTTTTAATTACTGCACTTACGTTATTCCTGCAATTTTTATTTCCGCAAATTTACATTGTTTTTAATTATAACGCTATTCACCCCCCCCTCTAGCGTTAAGCGTATATTCTAACAGAACGACGATACAATATTTGAGAAACAGAATTGCACGAAAAGAATGAACAAAATGAAATTTTTCCTAACTCCATAGCCTCTGCGGATAAACACAGACATCTCTGTACCGATCCCTCAGACTCTACCGAGCCACTCCTTGAGTTGTGCGACCCAAGTAATCTAATGCTCTGATACCAACTTGTCACGACCCAGATTTGTTTTCCCACCACCGGGATTCGTGATGGCGCCTACTGTCGGAGCTAGGCGAGCCAACTTAATCATACCTTTTCAACTAATTTCCAACAAGATGATGATAAAAGCAATAATTTCAAGCGGAAGTCTAAATTTAATATTAAATGGAAGAAAAAATTAACATAAACTTCTACCCAAGATTTAGTGTCACAGTACTCACGGACTACTATGAATTACTACAAATAAGAGTTTGAAAGATAATACATAAGGAGTTTGTTTCAATACAATGAAAACAAACAGAATTGAAATAGAAGATACTCAGGGCCCACGAAAGCCAACGAATTACCTAGGAGTCAATGCACTTAAGGGACGCTCCCAAGCTACTGTTGGGGTCTGTACGCCGTCTCCTGACCTGTGCACAAAAGGGCATAGAATTATAGCATCAGTACAACTGACCCCATGTGCTGGTAAGTGCCTGGCCTAACCCCAGCGAAGTAGTGACGAGGCTAGATAGGACCTACCCAAATTAACCTGACTACGATATACAAGTACGAGAAAGAAACAATAACAACATAACACAAATAAAGCTGGGAAGGGACATGTTATCGGGGAGTACTAGATGTAAATGGAACATCAGAAACAACATCAGATCTATTCCGGGTTTTGTGATACACACATCTACATTGGACAGTGCGCCACACGATCCCGTAGTGTAATATATAAGTGGTCGGCACGCCACATGATCCCATAATGTAATATATAAGTGGATAGCGTGCCACACGCTCCCGTAATGTAACGTATAAGTGGACGGCATGCCACACGCTCGCGTAATGTAATGTATAAGTGGACGGCGCACCACACGAACCCATATTTTAATGTATGAGTGGATGGCGTGCCACATGCTCCCGTAATGTAATGTATAAGTGGATGGCGTGCCAAACGAACAATATTCTCTATGCACAACATCACCGGCATCTCACGACAATAACAATTATCAGTATAAGTTGTGGGCGGCGCTCTACACGATCCCGTATTATAATATATAAGTGGACGGCGCGCCACACGAACCCATATTCTAATTGTTTATCTCAAATGATCTTTCCAAAGGGAGGTCCCATTAGGGAAAAACAACAATATAACAATTAAACCCAGCAAGGGTACAACTAACAGTCCAAAATATCCCGGCAAGGGAGGATTTAACAGTAACAGCTTACTCGTCCCGACAAGGGTAAAATAATTCAACAACAAGTCCCGGCAAGGGAAAATAATTAAATAACAAGTCCCAGCAAGGGAAAAGTACCACACTTCCTTCCTTAACTCATTTGCTTCTCAATGATCACTTCATACTTCATTTAACAAGAAATTAACTCAATTGTTTCACCTTTTTTTTCGAATTCAAAAACAATTACGACTCACTGTCGTGCTAGACACCGGTGTATGGATACTCGTCACCATGCCTATATATCGTGCTCGATCATTTAGCGAATAGAAATCAAACACCCTAATCCTATTCCCTCAAACCAAAATTAGATCAAACACTTACCTCGAAAGCTCCAAACTTACTCACGCCTCCAGGATAGCCTTACCCCTCGAATTTGCATCAAACCGTTGAATCTAATCATAATTTACCCAAAAGTATCAACAAATGTTAGTTAAATCAATTTAAATGCATAAGAATGAATTTCCCAAAGTTCTACCCAAAAATTCCAAAACTGCCCCCAGGCCCACGTGGTCAAAACCCGAGGTTCGAACCAAAACTGGGTTACCCATTCCCCCACGGGTTCATATATGCAATTTTTTTTAAATCGGACCCCAAATTGAGGTCCAAATCCCCAATTTTAAGAAAACCTAGGTTCTACCCCAACTCCCCATTTTTACCCATTGAAAGCTTTGATTTTAAGATGAAATCATAATAAAAGATGTTAAAGATTGAAGAAATTGAGTAAAAGCTGACTTACAATTGATTTGGGAAAGAAGGAGTTAAGAGAAAATCGCTAATGGAGGTTCGGGTTTTGAAAAAAATGAAGAATGAGGTTTAAAATCGTCTATGTATAGAATGCACAGGTGCAGATCTCGCATTTGCGAGACTTTGTCTGCAAATATAAACTTTGCATAAACGAGTGTAGATGTCGCAATTGCGAGGATTTGTTCGTAATTGCGAACAAGGGAGATCATAGGAAGGACTCGTATTTGCGAGATATTACTTTGCATTTGCGAAGTTAGCTATCTGGGGGAGGTTCGCATTTGCGGACATTTGATCGCATTTGTGATCTCCAGCCAAACTCCCCTTCCTCGCATTTGCGAAGAAAAGTTTGCTTTGCAAACTTTGGCCTTCCTGGGCAAACTCGAATTTGCGATCTCAGACTGCGCATTTGCGAAAATTGCGGAAGCCTTATACAAGAAATTTTCCAAAACATGAGAAATGCAATCCGATGCCTAGCAAAACCTTCCCCGAGACCTTCGGGCTCCAACCCAAACATACACACAACCTCAAAAACATCCTACGGACTTACTTGCGCGATCAAATCGCCAAAATAACATCACTTACATAGAATCAAACCACAAAACACATGATTTCTCCTTTAATTCTCAAGAACTTCTAATTTTCCATTTTTAGTTTGAAACACGTCAAATGACGTTTGTTTTCAACAAAACTTTACAGATAGAGCTTAATGCTCATTTAGGACTTGTACCGGGTGTCGGAACTAAAATACGAGCCCGATACCATCACTTACTAACTCATTTTCATTTCAATTTCTCATATAAATTTCAGATGAACAATTTCTTTCAAAAATTCCGCACTCAGGCCTGGTGGTGACGTCCAAATCCATTGCTAAAAAGCAATCGATACGGTCGCAGCAATATAATTACGCAACTATGAGTCGGGGTCGAATCCCATAGAGAATAGTGTGTAGGAGATCATGAATGTAAGAGAATTGTCTCTAGTCGCGCAGTGCCAAACAATAAGAATTTTGGGTTGAAAATTGTTTTTATATCTAAGATGTGGAAATGTAAACTAACCTAGAAAGCAAGTAAAATGATCAATGGTACAAGTATGAAAGAATCGGGAATTACACTCAAGTAACGATCCAATGTATCTCACGATTTTACAAATATGAGTGAGTTTATGTTAATTAGCCACGAATAATAATTCTTAATTAGATTCTTCCTAAGACTAACAAGACTTCCTAATTTAATTATCCTAATCCCAATTAGAATATTAAACACACCTAAAAGGCTACAAGTAGTTCAATCCTATCCCTAGGTAGAATCCATAAAATGAGGGTTAGCGCCTCAAGTTCTTGTTATTTAATCTTACCCAGCCCCAAACTATTTTTTCAAAAAATAATTCAGAGTTAATGGGCGAGCCCTAGGGTTACCTAATCCCTTTGGAAATATTAAAGAAAAAGAATAATTAAAGAAACAACAACTCACTTCATAAATATAGAAAAATCATTCAATACATAAGCACAACAAGGTATAAAATCCACACTTTAATTATGAATATTCCCATAAACATTATTCAAGTGTTGAATAAAATACTACACACTTAAATATTCAATACAAAGCAAGGAAATTAAGAAACAAACATAAAAGGGTAAGAAAACGTTAACCACAAGCTTTAATCTTCACAACCCAAGTGTGTTTGTGCAAAACCCTAGCCTCCAACTTGTCCTTTCTAGTCTAAGATACTGAAAATAAGCCAAAAGATATTCCAAAAGTTTGCTTGGACGAGTATAAATATGATTTGGGGTGAGAAAATATGAAATGCCAAAATTGCCCAGAACTGTTCCAGGTACGAAGCTTCACGATCGCGTGTCTTTGCCTGCAATCGCATAGGTTTACTTGTTCTAGCTCTGCGATCGCGTGCACACTTCTGCAATCACGTGGATTTAGTGTTTGAACTTCTGCGATCGCGTGCGTACTTCTGCGATCGCGTAGAGTAATCTGCCCTGCAGTCATTTTTCCACTTCAATTTCATTCAAACCACCTAAATTCCATTCAAACCACCTCATAGTATCATGTACCTGAAAATCTCACAATAACCACTATAAACAACCTCATTGCATACTTAAAACGACATAAAAGCTAAGGAAAATAGGCGAAAATGAGTGGTAAAATCACCCCACATCAACACCCCCAACTTAAAGCTTTTGCTTGTCCTCAAGCAAATCAAAACCAAAACTTCAATGAGGATTCACCATTAACAAGTGGTATTGCCATTACTTTCATAACACATTCTCTAATTCAAACACCATACTAATGGATTTGGTTGGTACTAACAATTAGGCTCAAGTATGCACATCTTTTCCGAATAACTCCCTCATAAAGAAAAACAACTTAAAAATATACAAGGATTTCAAAAGTAATTAATCGATCAACATAAGCCTCAAGAAGTGACTCAAAAGCATTAGTTCGCTAAAAATGCTCACTTTACTCAATTTCACCAATCTTTCCTAATTCATGTGCCTTCACACAAAGATAAAGTCCCAAAACTCACAATATTTACAATACAACACACGGGACAAATTTTTCAAGAACACTCACTCTCACAAAGAACTTCAAGTGTTACAATATTTCATCCCATAGGCTTGCCCTTATTTTAATTCATCGCCTATTCAAAAATGATCGGTTGGAGGTCTCATAAGGAAATTTTGAGCTTGTAATGTATGTTTAGGGACGTGTTGGACATTTGGGTACAAATGACTTCACCCTCCTTGAACACTACTCACACTTTTTATTCTTTTGCACTTTGCTTCTTTTCATACCTCCCATAGCCTCATTTACATCTAGTTCCCAACATAAGACCACCTCACACCTCTTCTAATTTTTATTCAAGACTCCATACTTTATATATACATAGATTTTCTTTCTCTCTTTTTTTTCATTTTGGAGCTTGAATCATTTAAACAAACACTTTTTAGGCATGAGGTCCTAAGCTCAACATACAACCCTGCCACCTTTTCTCTTCGATAACACCCCCAACTTAGGCTTTTAGCCTCATTCTCAATCTTCAAGGAGGGACGAGTTCAAAAGAGGATATTGTTTTTTTAAAACGGGGATAGGTTTGTAATGAGTTGGCCAAGGAAAAGGTTTTAAGGCTCAAATTGGGTACTAGTGATATTATTTACACAAAGGGAGGCTTGAAAGGCTAAATAAGTTTATAAGTCAAAGCAAAGAATGCCGAAGATCATTCCTCCGACCAAACAAAGTATCATTAGCATGAAAAACCAACCGGACAAGTTCTAGATGATAGAAGTAAACACAAGATTTATTTGAACAAACACTAACACACATGGCTCATGAGCTAATCAAGATGGATCAATTTTATTTTCTACTAAAAACTTCAAGAGCAATATCAAACTAGTGACCAACAAGAGTCACTAAAAGAGCCAAAATTGTATCACAAGATCAAATTTGCACCATGCAACTTGTTTAAATTCAAACCGAATTTTCGGAGGGGTATTCTCAATTCATAACTTACACACAAGAGACTAATATTACCAGTACCATTATTCCAAAAGCCTCATCTTAGCAAACAAAACTAATTCCCTTAAGAAAGTTGTCAATCTATCCATCATCGGGAAAAGTCAACAAAAACTTTTTACAATTACCCGGTTCACTTCAAAAGTGTTCCTTGGGAAAGAACAGTAGCATGAATAAAACCCAAGGAAATTTTAGTTTAAGGAAATGAAAATAAAATAAAAGAAAACTACTACAAAGATACTAAAATAAAAGAGGCTAAATCAACAAGAAAAATAGAAACTAATATTTACTAATAACATAATAACCTTATCAATCTACACAAGTTCAAGTTCACAATCATCCAAAAACAACTACAAATTCCACACATGATAATCATATAGAGAAGAACCACCCCCAACCGAAAATATTGCAATGTCCCCAATGCAATTATGCAATTCAAGCAAAATGAAGGAGGTGCTCCCTGAATGGTATCACTCTCCACTGGAAGAACTAGGAGGGTCAAGCTCAAAGTCATCATGCTCGGTCTCATCTGGTCCATAGAATTTCCGCAGAGTGCTCATGATCTTGTTGAGGAACTTGCTCTTTTTCTTTTCGTGTTACCTGTGTTTCCGTTGCCTTCTTTCAATTTGCCCCAGCTTGGCTTTGATGGTCTGTTGCTACTTAGCAAGGTCGGACATTGTGGGGAGCCTTTCTGTACCAGATGGACTTGCAGAAGTGCTCTCTCCGGATGGTCCAAAAGGAAGGCCAGCTACAAGTTGTCGTACCTGAGTGTCCATGCCATAAACCTGTCGAGAGATGTACCTGAGAGTGAGAGGTCCCTCCTCAAGTTGGGTGATGGCTGTGTGAGTACTGGAGGTATCTGCAGGAGAATCTTGAATCTCTGTTTCTGTGAACTGGCCAAAGCTGGGAGAAACTACATCAATTTGTCTCTTCTTTGGTGTCGCTCCTGCTCTTGACCTCAGTAAGGGATGGATGAGCTTTTCTGGTCGCTTTTCCTTTTCTGTAGGCTTAGGCTGCACCCCAGCCTCATAGCACAGATGGGTGATCAACGGTGGGAAGAATAAGCTTTTGGTCCTCTCCGCCACCACCTATGCTATCTCATCAACAATGAGTCGCCCCACATTCACCGGCAAACCATCTAGAATAGCACAAATCACTCTCGCCTTTTCAGTTGTCACTTCTGTCTCATTCTTCGAAGGCATGATAAAGCATAGATTATAGAGATCCAAGTCTTGGCCTCTGTGGTGAATTCTGAAGACTCGATCCTTGTGTGGATTTTTATCCATTTTGGCACCTGTCCACCGTGCAAGTGAGTGACGAACCATTGGGTACCCAACTCTTGCGCCTTGTCCTTGTACACCTGATTTTCAACATTGGCAAGATTGTAAGAGGCATTGATCCGCTCTGGACTGAAACGGACTTTGCAACCTCTGACAGTAGCCACCAACTCATTTTTGAAGTCTGTCTCTACAGCATTTGCATAAAACTCTTTGACAATCTCATAATTGGCTGGCCTGGGATCTTCAGCGAAGCATATCCATCCACTAGTGAGCAATCTCCCATGGAACTCAAGCCATCGGTCTTCCAGGTCGACAAACTGTATGCCTCTTTCCCTTATCATGTTTTTGGAGAGTTGTTTGTCACAAAGTTCAGAGAACCTGCGTGAGGAGAATATGGCAGCATCATAATATTCCTCGGCGGCAACTTGTTCGGCATATTGCTGCATATTTTCCTCAGTTGCTGAATCCATTTTGTAGCTCAAAATACCTGCACACACAGTATACATGTCAAACAACCATACGATGGCTTTCAGCATTGCATTTAGAGGCAATTAGGCCAAAGAAACATGTTAGAAACCTTTTGGGATAGAATGCACGAAGCTACTGGTTTGCAGACTGGGCAACATTGAATCACGATCGCAGACAATGTCATGCGATCGCAAAGAAGAAGGTGATGGAGACCTACGCGATCCCAAACAAGTGGTTGGGATCGCAGAGATGAAAGTGCAGTCAACCCACAGGATCGCAGAAGGATTCACGCGATCGCGATTAATAAATTTTCTGTACAGCCAGATTTAGACCTATGCGATCACGAAAATGGACATCGCGATCACGAGGGTCTTCTTCCTCGCCCAGAACTAGTGCCTTTGAGGCTTGAACAAGTGGTGTGCTTCATTGTTTACAGCCATTTTACACCACTAAAACATACATGTTTGCCCCAAAATTTGCATAAGAAAACTCTTTTTCACTCAACCAATCACTCAGAGCAAGCAAGCATAACAAGAGACCCAACAATGGCTTCTCACACCATAAACAATTTTCAAGCCCTAACCTTTGAAAATAGGGCAGCCTACACCTTAACTTACCATTATAGTTGCAATTAAACCAAGCTTTAGGGCGGGAGAGTACATACCTGAGAAATGAAGCAAGATTTATGCGATGGAATTCAAGCCTACTTGATTTCTTTATGGTGTTTTTCAGGGGAAAATAGGAGCAGGGGTCCGTTCTTATTTTTGTTTTGATGAAAATAGGCATGCTTTCCAATGCATTTCAAGTCTGAGACTGCCACAGTCTTACGTGATCGCGTGGTAATTACTGTGATCGCAGTGAACAAGATTTCAAAACTCATGCGATCATGTGGCTATATATGTGATCACGTAGAGATAGCCAGAAGCTCACTCATCGCGAACGCGTGAGCTTCCCTACGATCGCAATTCACTGCAATTTTTGGCAGTTTTCTGCAGCTACTGGTTTGTGGCTGCCTATACACCCGACCTGCTCAAATCAACTCCAAAAATTCTCAAACTTGGAAGATTAGTCAAAAATAATGTTCTAAGCTATTCTAAAAAAAATTTTCAAAAATGATGAAAATTTGAAAAACAATGGGTTGCCTCCCACCAAGCACCGCATTTAACGTCGTGTTACGACGCAAAAAAACATTACCACTTTTCTCGCCACTTGGATGATATGAATAGGGCCCCTAGCTTGGAATCAAGATTGTGACCACGAGCGATGGGGGTGGTAATTTGATGTTCGAGCCAATGCTTAAAATCTTCATTTTGCACTTCTTGGCTTTCAAGTGAGGGATGTCGGTTTGATTCCTTGTCTCCTCAAACTGTAAAATGTATGGCATGAATTTTTCTTCCTCGCACTCCTTTGTTGATTCATGTAGTTCAACTTTCGTGTCACCACACAATTCCAACGTTGAAAAATGCTTGAAATGTGCCTTCAAACCTTCACTTTGCAATCCTTCTAACTTGACATCCTCTCTTTCCCCCGGATTAGAGTCAACATCAACCAATATTGCATTTTTACGGGTTGACTCCAATTCCATCTTTTTGTCGGCATTAACAATACTCATTGAGTCGGCTGGCGGATGTTCAATTCTTGACTCCTCAAAGTAAAGCTCACTTTCTTCGTTGGAAACGGACTCTTCTTGACTTTCTTCCGCACACTCAAGTTGTTGGGCATAGTGAGACTCAACCAATTTTTGCATTTGGTCTTTCAAAGTGCGGATGTGTTCATCATTCTAATTCAAGCCTTGACTCAAGTCCTCGAGTGTAAAGTTGTGCTTCTCCTCATTTTCAAGAATGGTCTCCAACATGAGCAATATTTTCTCATCTTGAGCATTTGGGAGTTCTTCTTGGTTTTGATCAAGTGCCAAGAAAAGGTTCTCACATTCAATTTCCACAGAAGGATTTTGGTCTTCATTCACTTCCAAGGCTCTTTGAACCCTTGAGGCTTCGATCATTTCCTCCATTTGTGAGTGTAATCGTTGGAGTGCTAAATCATTTTGGAGACTTGTCTCCAAAAGATGTTCCTAGGAATTTTGTTCTTTGTTTCCTTCATCAAGTAGACGCTCCAACATGAGTTTGAACTCTCCATTTTTTCCATGCTCACTTTATTCCATTTCCGTAGCCCTATAGTTTTTATCACAAGAAGCAAACTTATCATAGTATGGGCTTGGGGAAGGGAAGGTCAAATATGCACAATAATCCCAATGACCATTTTGGCAACCACACTTATCACAAATACTCCCACCATAGGGTTGAGATTGTGCGCACAATCCACCCCCTGGAGAATTTAAACAATGTTTCCATGAGTGTGGTCCACCACAATAAGGACAAGGGTCGTCAAAATATGAACAACTCCCATCCGACAAATTTTCATTATATGATGCCATTTTTTTGAGATTAAAGATAAAAACAAGAAACTATTAAGAAAAATAGACCCAAGGTAAGAAAAATAATTACACAAGTATTACCAAGTTTGGATCAAAGCACTTATGCTAATTTCTCAAACAACCTAAATTATGCCAAATTGTTCCCCAGCAACGGTGCCAATTTTGGTGATGTCCAAATCCATCGCTAAAAACAATAGATACGGTCGCAGCAATATAATTAGCCAACTATGAGTCAGGGTCGAATTCCACAGAGAACAATGTGTAGGCGATCAGGAATATAAGAGAATTATCGCTAGTCGCGCATTGCCAAACAATAAGAATTTTGGGTTGAAAATTGTTTTTATATCTATGCGGAAATGTAAAATAACCTAGAAAGCAAGTAAAATGATCAATGGTACAAGTATGAAAGCATCGGGAATTACACTCAAGTAACGATCTAATGTGTCTCACGTTATACAAATATGAGCGAGTTTATGTTAATTAGCCACGGATAATAATTCTTAATTAGCTTCTTCCAAAGACTAACAAGACTTCCTAATTGAATTATCCCTAATCACAATTAGAAGATTAAGCACACCCGAAATGCTACAAGTAGTTCAATCCTATCCCTAGGTAGAATCTATAAAATGAGGGTTAGCTCCTCAAGTTCTTGTTAATTAATCTTTCCCAACCCCAAACTATTTTCCCAAAATTAATTTTGAGTTAATGGGCGAGTTCTAGGGTTATGTACTCCCTTTGGAAACATTAAAGAACAAGAATAATTAAAGAAACAACAACTGACTTCATAAATAGAGAAAAATCATTCAATACATAAGCACAAGAAGGTATAAAATTCATACTTTAATTATGAATATTCCCATAAACAAGATTCAAGTGTTCGATAAAATACTACACACTTAAATATTTAATACAAAGCAAGGAAATGAAGAAACAAACATAAATGGATAAGAAAACTTTAACCACAAGCTTTAATCTTCACAACCCAAGTGTGTTTGTGCCAAACCCTAGCCTCCAACTTGTTCTTTCTAGTCTAAGAGATTTAAAATAAGCCAAAAGATGTTCCAAAAGTCTGCTTGGACGAGTATAAAAATGATTTGGTGTGAGAAAATGTGAAATGCCAAAATTTCCTGGAACTGTCCCAGGACGAAGCTTCGCAATCGCGTGTCTTTGCCTGTAATCGCGTAGAGTGGTTGCTGAAGCTTCTGGAATCATGTGGATGTACCTGCGATCGCTTAGGTTTACTTGTTCACGCTCTGCAATCGCGTGCACACTTCTGCGATCGTGTGGAATTAATAGTTGCACTTCTGTGATCGCGTACGTACTTCTGCGATCGCGTAGAGTAATCTGCCCAGCACTCATTTTTCCACTTCAATTTCATTCAAACCACCTAAATTCTATTCAAACCACCTCATAGCATTATGTACCTGAAAATCTCACAATAACCGCTATAAACAACCTCATTGTATACTTAAAACGACATATAAGCTAAGGAAAAGAGGCTAAAATGAGTGATAAAATCACCCCACATCCCACATCACCTGGGACCTCGGATTTCGATTCCGGGAATACGCTCGGGTCCTATATTTTTCTACGGAACCTCGGAGACCGTCACATCACAGGTCCGGGTCCGTTTATCCAAAATATTGACCAAAGTCAACTATATCAATATTATTATCAAAATTCATAGTTTTTAACACAAAATCCATATATTTCTACATACAAATTTCCCGGCTTCGCGTCCGGTTGCGCATGCAAGTCGATGCAACCAAATAAGAGGTTTTCGGTGCCTCAGAAGCATAAAGAGAGGGAAAATTACGGTGATGACCCTTTGGGTCATCACATTTATCTAAATTAACACATGTATACTGCTGAATTAAATGGTTATTATCAGCTTCGAAAATTGCAACTTCATCCAATTTCAGTTAAACTCAATTGTTTCAATCAGCTGTATGCATTTGTATTCAACTGTATTATTCCTCTAATTTATGTATGCATTTGTATTCAACCTTTTTTGAACATATGTATTAAGGTATTTCCAATCAATTTTAATTGTTTTAATCACCTGAATTCCATTGTAATCAATATCACCTGCATACAACCTTATTAATCACATGTATTTACCTGTATTCATCTATATTATTTCTTAGTTCAAGCAAATATTCATATAAATTAATGGTAGTTCTAACTAATAAAAAATTGTATTCAGTTGTATTCAGCAATGACATTAAAAATTAACTTATAGTCATATGGGTACACATTGTCTCATTCAACTCCAGCAACTCCTGGTATTTTTTTCCAAGCGTCTTGTATGTATGTGTAGGTTCTTTACGTTTACTACAATTCCAACGTCCAAACATCTTCCTAACTTCTTCGAGGAAGTCGTATATTGGAAATTCCCTTGCTGAAACTAGTGTTGCATTGATTGACTCAACGATATTTGATGTCATTGTATATCCCCTGTAAATAGGTTCATACAACCTAGCCCACTTTTCGTAACCAGCTAACTCTAAGTATTCTTTCACCCTAATATCTACCTTCTCAACCTTCTCCATCAGACTATCAAATTTAGTTTGTGTGTATGTTTTTGCCATCGAGAAGTTTATCTCGCTTTACTTGACATGGCTCTTTTTAAATTTCTTGTATACATTATTCCATAGATGCCATATTAAAGCAAAGTGCACTATATCCGAATACACTCTCAATACATAATGATACTTTTATTTCTATCTGAAACAATGCACATGTTTTCCCTCACACCGTATGCTATCTTGAATTGCTCAAAGAACGACGTCCAAGCAGCATCGTTCTCTGAATCAATAACACCATATACTAGTGGCAATATATGACCTATTAAATACAATTGAATATAATTGTTTTTAATACATGTTTTCCAAAAACTTTAAATAGTAACAAATTGTATTATTATTGATATACTCACCTGCACCATCTAACGTGCTTGCAGAAACGAATGTCCCAGTGTAGTAGGATTTTAGATGACTTTCGTCCACTACAAAACTTGGTCTACAATGATCAAACCCCCTTATAAATTCATACAATGATATATAAGCATACATGAATTCATTCTTTGACGATCTTTCCATTATGATGTGAGAACTTGGATATGTCTTATCCATTGCATATAAGTATTCTGGTAATTTTTTGTATGAATCGGCCGGTTCACCTCTAAGAAATTTCATTGCCTTTTCTTTAGCCCTTCACGCCAACATGTAGCTAATATCTACACCTAAATATGATTTTACATCATCAATAATGTCCCTCGTAGTGTATTTTCTCTTATGATTTGTAAGCTTTGGCCTTATAATACCACTTATAAGGCTGCTACTAGCCTGCCAGTGCTCGTACACTTTATCCTTCAGTGGACATGTATGGTTGTCATTGAATTCTCTCACCTTGAATAATTATGATTAACAGTTAATGCTTGAAGCTTTAAACGTCCAATCACAATCTTCTGAAATACATATTAATGCATAGCTGGGAAAAAACCATACATTAGAAAACTTAACGAATATGAAATAAATACTTCCTATTCATAAAGTACCAAATTTATATCTGTGTATATGTAATTTTGTATACTAATGAATTCCAATATTGTTATATGTGACTAAATACAATAAATACAACTAAATATATTTGTATGAAACACTTCATAGCATAGTAGACATAATACGAAAATAATTATAGCCACTGTTGTATTTTTTCAACATTAAAATACATTTGAATACATATATTTACGAATCCTAATTAAATATAAATTTTCATATGTGTTCACTATCTGGAGGAAACACACAAATACAACTAAGTACAACAAAGTTAAACAAATATCAAACCTGAGAACATTAGACCGATCAATACGGAATTGAAAACTTTGAGCAATAGCATAATTCTCCATCACCTCTCTCAATGTAGATATAAACTTGTCTAGCCATAACCTCCTTTTGATCAATTTTTGAAATTATCAAATCCTTATGGAGTTCGAACACTCCAATTGCTTCTCCTGAATTGGCAAGTTCTATAGCTAGTGTAGCATATGTATCAGAATCGTACCTTTGAACCGCTTCGTCTATCTGCACAATGTCAGCTTGATTAAACCATCTCCGGGGATAAGATCCTTTTCAATAGTTGTTATGCACAAAGGATATATCCCAAATTCTCTGTTGTCTTTTTTCAATTCTATGTACACTCTGTAACCCATATCATTGTGCATTTCCATTGGCGTGCGATTGCCTTAAATATTTTATTGTATTTTAATGGTATTTATGCTTAAATTTATGCCCAGTTGATTAGAAATTGAACCAACTAGGTCATTAAAGGAAGCATACTCCATAATCAGTATTCTCTAATGGAAAGTTGATATAATTGCCCTCATCGTTCCACTTTTCAGAATGACGCAACAAAACTGTTAAGCTTGCCATCTGTATAGAAGAGTTATAACTTCTTTGTATATAATTTATATCAATCGATAAGAAGAAGAAGAAAAGCGCACAATACAAAAGCATGTTGCTCTGTTTCTTCGCTTCTTTCACGTTTCTGGGTTTCTTAGTTTGACAACAATACAGATTGATGGGGTATCTTTTAAGTTTGAGTAAAATTAGGGAAATCAAAATTGATTTGATTTCCTTCCATTTTTAACATCTCCATCAATCCAGATATTGCGCAGAAACGTTACTTATTTAGAGCTAAAATTGTTAACACAGGTAAATACATATCATGTTTAGCTGGCATTCCTATTGTTCGCCGATATTTTTTGTTGTATTATTAAATACAATAACTTAAATATATTATATAAAAGAATAAAAAATATCTATAGGACGTAATATAGCAAATGGTTTCTATTAATAGCTAATGAGCACTAAAAGATGGTGCTTTGTGAAAAATTCTCTAAATCTAATAATAGTCGATAGAACTATAGGAGCATGCTTTAACATTTTAGCACATTTATTTTCCTAAAAAGTATTATAGCATGATCAAAATATATACTAATTAAGAAGATTGATATAATGATCCAAGTATAGGAAGAAATTGAAGCCCATTTTGACACTTAATACAGTGGTCCAATGATTATTAGTTTTCATGAGGGCATGGCCGGGTATATATAGGTTAAGACTGATAACCCCAATCAGAAAAAGATCATTGAATTATCGATATCAGGTTATTGAAATAGTGGTTCGGTAATGATTTTGTATTTTTTTATTATTGAATTATTAGTTCAAGTCTTGATTTGTCGAATTTTATTAACATATTAACCGGTAGCCCAATAAAATTAAAAAAATTATAATTTTACCCTTAAGTATATAAATACATCTATGACTTCCGCTTTCGATCCATTCTTGTTTTCTCCGAACTCCTCTCACTTCTCAAAAAAATCGTATGTATATTGTAAGAAAAATGGAATGGCGAAATGGTTATGCTTGAGTTTATCAGGTAATCGATAAGTGAACCAATAATGACTGATAGTCGGTTAACTAATAACTGATATTTTATCGGTTTGATTATTGGTTTAGTATATTTATAAATCGATAATTGATGTTATACTGATAATATTCACAATCGAACAGCCCCGATCGATGCCTATCCCTACTTAAGGGGGAAAGTGCACAGATAGCCATTCTCATGATGCTAATTTAAAGAGTAACCGACACTTATTTCATCATGAAATTCTAAGCCAAATTTTTTAATTTCAGAACAACTCAGGGTATTTGGTCTTGAATATTTAAATAAAAATCGTGCACTATCTAATTCCTAAATAACAACCCTTTAGAATGACTACTTTCATCTCTTGAGTGTAAAGGCAGATCTAGGAAATTTAGTATGTGGGTGCACTACTAAAAACAGGAGAAAAATGTGCTAAATTAGAATTGATCCCTGATCCTCTTGGTAAATCACTTAAACTTTAACCAAGTGCACCATTCCAATTTCTTTGAGTATGGGTGCCAATAGTTAACATTGTACCAATTTTAAAAAATATGTACGTAAACTATCTAATTTAGCGAAGAGATCATGAAGTCACGTGTCCCATAATTTTGTGAATGAATCCGCCCTTACTTCATAGTAAGGGTGGCAAGTGAGCCTACTAGGCTCGGGCCCGACCCGCGAGCCCATATGGGATAAGGGGCCTAAACGGTCCTACCTATTTAAGCCTGGGACCAGGGGGTTTGAGGCCCATGTGGGCCGGTTCAAAGAACCCTTTAGGACCGGGACCGTTTGAGCCTGGGACCGTCTCCTAAGTGGACCGGTTCAACCGGTTCTAAGCGGTCCTAAACGGGCCAAACAACTATAATTTTAAAAACGATCTCTTTTAAAAATCTGACCATTGGCTATTGAAAAAGTAGCCGTTATGGCTGCCAAAATAGTCGTTTAAACCTCCAATTTTGTTTTAACTCCAAACTTTTTATAATTACTCTTTTTCCTATTTTTAACTATAAATGCCCCATCATTCTTTCATTTTTCTTCACCAGATCATCAATCTCGCTCTAATTTTCTTCTAAAATTGGTTTCTTTGTTGTTGCAACTTGTGTGAAAAATTATGAAGTTGGTGAATTGAAGAATTCTAGTCTTCAACGATAATTAATTTCAACAAGTTGTTTGTCAATTCGTTCCAACTCTTTAGTTTAATATTATATTTTTATAATTATAATTAAGATGGCATATTCCTTAAAAAATGCTAAGTAAAAATAAGGAAAAATCCAAAGTGGTGAATCTATTGGATCTATTCCTCCTCTAATTCCATGGTTTCCCTTACCCAAACTCCATACCCGCCCTCCGCCTGCTCCTATTCTTGATACTAATAATATTTTATTACAATTTACGGATAATCAATATGTGCATAATGTTGGTGGTGGTAAACGCTTAGATGATGAATATATGAACGATATTTATGGTAATCTAACTGTTGATGAAGAAGATAAGCAGGAAATAGACATAGATGAAATGCAACCGGATGACAATACACCCACTAGTCATGTTTCTCAAGTTAACCCAACTAATCCAAATGATGCCCCCGATGACCCCCCGTAACTACCCCTATATTTTCTAGACCAACCTTCTAAACGGGCCGAAATATCTCTTGTTTGGCAATATTTTTATTCTCATAAGAGAAAAAATAAAGCTAGGTGTAAAATTGTGACAAAGAGTTAGCTTTTAACTATGTTGATCGGAGGGAGAGGGAGGACAGGAAGTTTAAGGAGACACATAATAATACGCCCTCAAGATAAAGCTAATTTTTTTCAAATGAAAGTTGCGGCGGGGGTAGGGGTGGGGGGTGTGGAGCAAGTCCAACTAGTCAGCCTGGCCCTAGTACCATGTCAAATCAATTTCAACCGGGAATTAACACTGTTACTGATGGTATTTTATATCATGACCCAAGAAAAGATAGGAAAGAATTGGCAAAAATGGTTACTGTTATGTGCTAACCCTATAGTTTTTCGTCTACCCCCACTTTGTGCATTATATTAGTAGAGTTTTAATCCTACTTATAAAGGATGGCCTCGCACAATCGTAAAGAGCGATATTTATGATTATAAACATGAATATGAACAATATTTGCGCTATTTATTTACTCATATTAGTTTTCTCGTTGCTATTACTACTGATAATAGAAGTAGTAATGACCGTGATTATCCTACTGTTACAAGTAAGTGGATTGATGGGGAATGGATAATGCAAAAGCGCATTATTGCTTATAGAATAATTAATTCACGTCATACAGGGATTTCTAGCACGGTTACATATATTTGTCGATATTTTTGCATTAGTGATAAAATAATGTCTATTTCAATGGATAATGCTACTAGTAACACTAATGATGTAGCCACTTACCATTACAATAAATCATGTATTTAATAATAATTTTCATGTTATATGTATTTGTCATATTTATTATTTAATTATGGGTGATGGTAAAGAAATTTTAAATGTTGAAATTGAAAAGGTTAAAATGCTCTTAATTGGTCTTTTTATCCAAACCGTAGAAGTAAATTTGGAGAATATTTTAAAAGATACGATGAATTTAGCCTAAAAGAATAAAGGTTCCTAAACCTTGTCCAACTTGATGGAATTACATGTATGACAATTTAGTTGTTACATATGAATATAGAAACCCCATAAGTTCAACGTTTAATTCTCATGTAAGTGATTACGATGAACACCTTACATATGCGGATTTAGCTAATGTTAAAATACTTGTAGATTTTTAGAAATATTTCATATTGCTACAGATAATTTTTTTGTCCAATATTATCCTACTATTTCGAACTGTTTAGTTTATCTTGTAGATCATTCAAATTTGTTTGCTCATTTTTCAGAGGGGGGAAAAATTTATGAAGTAGCTATTGATTCTATAAGAAAGAAATTTAAAAAATATTTTTTCCTATTCCCCATATTTATGATATTGCTGCCTTGCTAAATTCTACTATGAAATTATGTGGTCCTCAATATTGGTATCGATCTATTTATAATGGTTTAGCACTTGCACCTGAGGAGTTCTCTACACTTTCGGATGTATAAGCCTCAATAAAATAAATGCTCTAACTATTTATAGTGCTTATCAAATTGCACTAGATAATGCTAGACCAGATATTCCAACTCTTTCTTTTTCTAGTTCTCAATCATCTGAAAGAACTGCAGGAATAAGAGTACTTAGTTTTTGGACCGAGTTCAGGGGTTTTCAAGGTTATACCGCTAGTGATTGGTCACAACTAAATGAGCTTGAAGTTTATTTGTCACTGGTACTTGAGCAGGAGAATCTCGACGACTCATTTAATCTTTTGGAATGGTGGAAGAGCAACGAAAAATACTTTCCGCTCCTTTCAAGAATGACCCGGGATGTTTTAACCATTCAGCTTCAATAATGGCATCGAAGAGCGCTTTCAGTCAAGCAAGACTACAACTCGGTGATTATAGAGCGTCTATGAGGGAGAGCTTGAAAAAAGCAATACTTTCCAGAGATTAGATCCGTTCGGAACGAAGAAATTTTGGACTTGCTAAATCACAACCAAAGGTAGACGAAGCTTACAAAGAAATGCTAGCTGAACTTGCGGAGGAAGCAGCTTCGCCCGGAAACGGTGATGAACAAGCTTCTTTTCCACCACCACCAATGAAATTTCCTCCGAACCTTGATGGATTTATAAAATTTGTAAGATACCATGTAAAATTAACATGTAACTTGTATTTTTTCACATTTTGATTAGTTTTTTTTCTTCTGAATGGTGGTATTAGCACCTTGGTTGTGCTCATTCCATTTGGGGAGGGGGAGGGGGAGGGGGAGGGTGTAGAATCTAAGAAATATTGGGTCATATTTTCTTAATGTTGTAATAATAAAATCATAACGCATTCCTTTGGATATTCTTTTTACAATATTTTGTGTTTTAAATTTGAATTAGGATTTTTTAAGTCACAATTATATAGTACAATTTACAAGAAAATGCCATAGATAAAAAAATTAAACAAATAAATAGCCCCACATATTATGTGTATATATATATATATATATATATATATATATATATATATATATATATATATATATATATATATATATATATATATATATATATATATATATATATATATATATATATATATATATATATATATAAAATTTACAAGAAATTACCTTAGATAAATAAAATTTTAAAAAATATACAAGGCCCATTTAGGATCAGACCCGGCTCACATAGCTCGGGACCATTACTATACAGTTTTCATCTCGGTCTGGTTACACCGAAAAGCCCATAAAGCCCGGATCCGTTTTAAGTCCGGCCCATAAAGACCGGGTTCGTTTGAGCCCGGACTGTTTAAGCCCAGCCCGCAAAGCCTGTTTGGGATTGGATCCGGACCCGGACCGTTTACCAGCATTGCTTGAGAGGCATGTGTTTTGCTAATTTGGGACAAATAAGTTTGGCCAAGCTGCTATGAGCTAAGTAATGTGGATAAGTGAAGTTTACCATTTTTTAAATTTTTTTTCATTAAAACCCATTTTACTTAATGAGAGTTTCTTGGTGGTTAATTTTCAAAAGACAAATGTTCTCCAAGTAGTTGTTATTATTTGAATAAAGGAAAATAAATTTATAAAGATATCATGTGTTATATTTAGGATGTCTACACTAAACAAGATCATATAACTAATTAATAAATATTTGTAATAAGCCAGAAAATTAAGAAAAAATAATATTAGATAGCGCGCCCTCAAAATATTAGTTAAAATGTATATTTTTTTTGTGTGTATCTATACTTTGTATGTTACATTAAACAATTATACAAATTTAATATATTTTTTCGGCTACTGAATATAAATAGTTACGGCCTTGGAATAAAAATTATAATACCCCTAAAATTAATCTCGTTTTAATTTTTCGCAAGATATTAAGATAGACTTTGTAGGTAAAACAAAACCCAAGAACCAGACAGAATGCCAAACAATTAGTTACTAGCCCTAAAAGTTAATTTCTCTAAAATAGACTACATGGGTTGTGACTATGAAAACTGATATACAATAGAACATCTCTAAATTAATATTGTCGGGTCCATAACATATTATTATTTTATAGAGGTATTATTTAATCGATAAAATGGTGTTTATTAAAGAGTGTTTTCAAGATTCAACGAAGGCTAATTTTGATTACATCAAAATTATTGTATTTTACTAATTTATGTATCATATTTATTGAATTAATATAAAAATAAATCCATTATACATAAAGTACAATATACTATGTATGATTTATTACAATATTTTTTAAATAAATGATTCACAGTATATTCACTATTTATTTATTGTAATTTATGAATCATTGTAATGTTTATTGTTTCTTACTGATACTAGATATGTATCGAAGTCAATGTATTATTCATAATTTACTTCAGACAATGAAATTAAAGAACATAAATCCAAGCAATTAGTATCCATTTGCCAGGCGACGATAATTTGGATAAAATGTGCATCTATTAAGTGAAATGCCTAAATGAGATGGCATCCCTTTAGAACAAAAAGATTTGAAAAAAAAAATAGCACACCAGCAAGAATTCACATGGACAAAGCAACGCTCCACAGACCTCTAGATTAGCGAGATGAGTTTGGTGCTAGAGAGGTCCGGTTGTTTCAATTATACATATACAACTTGATAATAATAGCATCCAACAACAACCCAGTATAATTCCACTTAGTGGGGTCTGGGAAGGGTAGTGTGTACGCAGACCTTATCCCTACTCTAGAGTAGAGAGGTTGTACTGTTTCCAAATAGACCGGGCATTCTTCTCTCCAAGAACTTCCCTCCTTGCTCTTGGGAGACTCAACTCACAACCTCTCAGTTGGAAGTGGAGGTTGCTTACCATCAAAGCAACCCCTCTTGTCAAATAATAGCATCCGGAAATAAAAATACGTATCACATCATTTAATATAGTAGAGAATCAAAAGAATGTCCTACTTGTGCAGAGACAAAAATGTGAATTAGCACATCATCCCAGTATCCACAAAAGGCAACCAGTTCTCGCAAAACTAAATCATTCAACTAATGAGAAACATCACAATGCGTCTCTCATGTCATCCAGAATTTCCCTTCACAAAGGCAACCCAAGTTTTTTCTTAATAACTCAGTTGAGCCACCAACCATTGAAGCGAAATATCAAGCATAACCTACAAATAAACCAATAATAGCATTACTCGGAAGATGGAAAATAATTTTGGGATACAATACAATTTTTTTGGATGAAGCAATATATTTATCATGACTAACTTTTGAAAGGAATCGAAAGGACCCAAACGACAAAACAAAAAAGAAATGATATATATTGGTCGTAATTATGAACATAAGTGTGATAAAGATCATGAATATGTATATGGCACTTGATGAGACAATAAAAAATTGATCTAGAAGCTTATGAGAAAGTACAATTTACCAAAATTCACTTTGTGACAGAATCAAGCACTCGAAAAATTCCATGATTTCCCAAGAAATTAAAAAAAAATCTAAAATTCCTTATTCCCACGGACTTACAAATAAAACTTCTAAATTTTATCTAATGAACTTAGTTTCTCATTTGATATGTAGCCTTCATCTCAAGTAGAAAGTTATCATACATACAAACCAAGTAGTATCATGAATATTTTCATATTAAATATATAACACAAAAATAAAAAATAAAAAATAATAAGTTAGTAAAAAATTCTTATTAATGCTCGGCACTCTAAGTGAAACTGAGCCCTCACTTGGCCGATCAAGAAGTTTCTGCATTCTATTATCTTGTTTTCGTTTATGGCTTTTGTAAAGTTCTTGTACTTGAACTCCAGAAGATCCTGAGCAGTCTTAATCCCAAAGTACAAATTTAGGCCTCCAACTCTTTTATGAACAGTCATGCCTCACTTTCATCACATACTCTATAAACTCTGATTTTAACTAGCATAAAATTGTATGGAGAGAGCTTACCTTTATTATTTTTAAAAAAACGCTCAACCGACATGTTTACCCTTCAACTTGGTCACAATCTATTGATTACACAAAAGTTAGTATTTTCATTTGTGTATGAGCAAATGCAAATACCTGAGGATGAAAATCTTGAAATTCTATTGAGAGACCTGATATTTTTTTGTTCATATAGACCAAACACGCGTTTCCATAATTGCTTACCTAAAAATTCAGAATGAACCTGTAGGAAAAATCAGCAAGTAAAAAATTAAATGATCTTTAGTTGGAGATAATAAATAACAAAATTTATTAAGAATTGTTCTTGCATATAACTTAATATTAACTTTCTATTGTTAGTTGTAGCAATTCGCCCACAAAGAGAGAATCATGTTCATATCCATACGGAAAGCACCAGAGTTCCACCATACTTTTGCCACATTAACTTACAAAGGCATTCCTCCTTGCTTCTCTTTTAGTCTTGTAACCAAAGCTTTGAGAAAGAGTTATTTCTTTTCTCGAAACTTTTCAGTCATAAACATGGGTATCAATAACTCAAATTCACTTGAAAATAGATGCAAACTAAATATGCAACTGTCACTGTTGCAGCTATTAGTTTGATAAGATCACTGGTACTATTTGCATAACAATATTTTTCTGGAAAAAGAAAATTAGTTGCAGCATTAGGGTCGATCCACCAGACTATTCCAAACTTATTCAACTTATAAATACACATATTAACAAGTTCTCTTATTTTATTTAGATTGTCCATTTACAACATCAAAATAGTCTTTAGGAAAAAATTGAAACCACATATCCTTATATATCATATATCAGTTGGAATTTCCATTTAGACGTAGGCCATAAAGATGCAAAAGAAGGGAATAAAAGGGAAATAGTAGTCTTAACTTTTCCTTGTACGGTTAGAGTTTGAAAAGTATGTAATAGAAACAGCTCTCACAATCAATACACCAGATTTATAAAATACATTTAGAACTACGGAGTATGCAACAACATCGAGAGATATCATTCAAGCATTTCTGCAAAGAAGGGTACAACTTTTTCACGTGACCCCGTTATGCACATCCCTTCTGTTAAAATTGTATATGCAATATAATTAAGAGATTGAGTTTGTATGGGTTAGAAAGGGCATAAAAAAAGTACTTGTAAGAAGTCTCTTACTCTTCCTCTTCAGTTGTACCCCATTAGAAGTCTGATGCAACACATATTATCTTTTGTAAGACACTCTCTTACAACATATATTACATTAACTTCAGTATACTTTTAGTGTCAATTACCTTCTCAATTTCTAATTGTGTGTCTGTCACTCTAGTAGCTTCAGGTTTTAACTATAAACTATGATTATTTGCATTTCATGAAGCACCCATATCTTTCAACTTTTTATTTTTCATACTTTCTACTCCCAAATTGACCCAAAAAGGAAAAATATAATGCATAAACAACTTTTAGATAAGTAGATGGTGATGCATTGAAAGTGAAAACATACTTTTAAAACAACCAGAAAATGTGGAATGACATTTTAGCAGCTTTCCATTCATCATCTGCAACTACCTCTTTAGTGCCACCAGGACATGTCAATTGAAACTTCTGTAATTTTTTTTTCATCCTCTGCAAGTATCTCTTTAGTAAAAAATTCTTTTGATTTCGCACCTCCAATATGGGTGTGATATTTGAAAGCTAAGTAGCAATTGGGTCCTTGAAACGGAACATTAAAATCCTGAAACATAGAAATAGGAAACAAAATATTAAAATCATGAAACCTAACAGAGTTCTACACTCGTGATGTTTTATCAATTTTCCTTCTATATATACCAAAAAGTCGATGCTTTTTAAGCTTATATAATTTAGTTAGCTACAATGAAGTTTTACACAAAACAATCATATCGTGCATGTTTGCAAGCTCGCAACCTTTTTCATAGATGTGCTTTTGCCGATAATAGCTAATGTATGTTAGTACATCAAAGGTACAAGTTGATAGGAATAATACTTTCTCCTCCATCTTTTTCGGTTAAACTATAAAGATTCAAGAACTAATCACAAATTTATCGCATTTATGATCTTAAAAATCCCATACTCTGTAGTGATTACACATTGAAAACCAATTAAGCACATTATGCAACCTCTAAAACATTTTCGTAGTTAAAATAATAAAATAAAGGAAGTAAAAATAAGAAACTGCCATTTCGGAGCATGGATCAACTTTAAACCTCATTCAACAGGAGGTTTGGAAGAAAATCAAAAGAGAAACACAGATACAAAGCAAGCAGTAGCTCGCAATTTTATCCCAAATTGTAAAACACATAGTTGTATTCGAAAGCTGATTGCTTCGTAATTCGTTAAACCACCTACGTCAAGAGCACAATGCCTTATCAATTCTAGCACATTGAGTCGAATCTTGAGCTTATATATCATTTCCTTGATGTAAAAAAAGTAGTCCAAAATTCTTGAACAATTCCCTTCATATGAGTAAGCATAAATAGTGAAAATTCTGATAAAATTAAACTAACAAGGAATCATAGAAAATTGTACCTCGTCTATTCACCTCTTGTTTCAACTATGGAAGATGCTAACTATTGGGATACCATTATGGCAAAGCAAATATTAGAAGACGATAGGACCAAACAAATCAAAGGCAATAGGAAATCCCTAAATAGAATACGAAGGATCAGGAAAAATTGGAGAGTAAGGTCAATAATAATGGAGTAATGGTAGAAGAATTCTGCTAGAACTCGCCAGTAATAGCAGATTCGCAGATGATTGAACAAATTAATTGGTGAAAGAAATCTAGTTGGAGGACTAAAATGTAGAGAATTGTAGATGAATTATGTACACATGTATTACCAAAGTAATAAAAAAACTAAAATCAGTAATTTAAATCAATTATGCAATTACTGAAATACCCTTGGTTGACCATCGTGGCTCTACTATACAATAGAAACATATTCAGAGGTCCAAAGCTAAGAAGAAATTATGGATACAATATGAGAAAATAATGTTAATGATAGAAGTTGAAGACGATACAATACCTTTGTAAAGAAGCACTTATCGCGTATAAAACTCTTCACAAATTTTTGTAATGTAATATCGGAAATTTTGGATGCAATAAAAACTTTGAACCAACCCCTCTTACTAAATTAAAAAAAGGCGATCAAAATGGTTCCAAACCTCCAAATTAGAGATGATCTTCAATTAAATTTAAATTTTAAGGAACAAAACAATGCTAGAATCATATTGCACTAAATTGTCTTAGACATTTTTTCAATTTTAAGAATTATTAATTTATAGTATAATGGTTCCATATATTTATATAGGAATCTTCCAGAAATATATTATCTTATTATCTTATCGAAATTGATAATTTTTCGACTAGCCTAAGTCGGGATCGGAGAAAAATATTACCTTGGAGAGTTTATTAATTTGGAGACATTCATTATACTGTAATAAGGTTAATTTATCATAAACAAAGGGTGTAATCTATGGGCAATTAGTGAGGCGAGAAAGGGGGAGCATCCATATATTTTTTTTGGGAAAATTTCACATTAAAACAATTGGGCAGCCTCCTTTTTAATTTTATAGCGCATATTTAATTTTACAATTCAGTAGCCCGTAAATTAGAGGCCAAAATCTGAAAAAGGGGCGTAATTTCCGGTATTTTGAGATTACGAAGCGCGATTTTCTCTCATTCAGCTGGATTTTCTCAGATTCTTTCCAATCTTCTTCCCAAAATACTTCTAAACAAGATCCTGCGATAAATGCATGTACGAAAACCCTAGCATTTCTTCTTCGTCTACAATTTATTCAATTTTTTTAATACGAAGCAGTGCAATTCTCCTTTTTGCTGCAATTTTGATTTCAATTTTTTGTTATATGGAGATTCTTCCTGTTTACCTTCTTCATAGTGGTGAATGGGAAGAAAACAAGTTTGTGAATTTCATCAGTGATTGTGTAATAATTGAGTCCACATTCAACTACAACAATTTAGTTGCAGATATTTCGGAACAGATTAGGATCCATGGAGATTTAAACGCAATAGAGATTAACTTTGTGCCAAATGTTGGTTTGCCACCGATCACGATCTACAACAATACAGGAGTTAAGGTGTATATAGAATTAAAGAAAAAACTTGAATTTCACTGAATATCCCCTGTTTGTGACAGTGAAGGAGATTTATGAAAATCATTTGGTTGTTACAAGTTCTGTGGTGCTTCAAGTTCCAGTTCTTTGGTTGCTACAAATTCAAATTCTAGAGATGCATCAACAACTGATAGCACTGACATTATTGATATGGAAATAACTGAAAACATGAGTATAATAGATAATATGTTGAACGAATTTGTTAAAGAGGATCAAGTTTATAAGGATAAAGATACACTTATGAGTGTGATGAAGAATTTGGCTATACGTGAGAGGTTCCAATTCAAGGTGAAGAGATCAAGCGCAACAAGGTATGTCATTAATTGTATATTCTGCTGTATATGTATAAAGTAGTATGTATTTGTATATAGGGTATTAAAATTAGTATATATACAGTTTGTATACAAGTGTATTTAAAAGTTGAATTATATAAAATACTAGGTATCACCTTACATGTCTGGATGACAATTGTGCTTGGAGTTTCAAATCTTCCGCCGTTTTCAAGGCAAACATATTCAAAGTGAGAAGTTACAATAATAATCACACATGCGGCTATGGTGAAAGATACTTAACACAACGTCAAGCTACTTCAGTTATCATTGCTAGTATTGTCAAGGACAAGTATGTTAATCCAAAAAATGTTTACACCCCAAATGATATAATAGAGGACATACAAAAGCAACAAGGAATTGAAGTGAGCTACATGAAAGCATGGAGAGCTAAAGAAATAGCAATAGCAATGGCAATGATAAGAGGGAGTCCGAGTGATTCATATAAGGAGCTGCCAAAGTATTTTTATATGTTGGAGCAAACAAATCCAAGATTGGTTACAAAGTTGCACAAATCAGAAGATGGATGCTTTCTTTATTAATATGTTTCGCTATATGCATCTATCAAGGGCTGGGAGCATTGCATATCGATAATGATCGTTGACGGAAGCTTCCTTAAAGCAACATATAAGGTTACCATATTGATTGCTTGCACACAAGATGGAGCTTGTGAGTTGACTGCATCTATGTTGTCTCTGCAGTTTGTATAATGTTCAAGTTTCATGTATAAAAGTGTATAGGGTTTCACAACTGCTGTTTTTATAAAGTTTGCAGTTTGTATAAATCTGTATAATTGTGTATAACTGTATATAAGATTTGTATAAATTTGGCAGTTGGTATCTGCAGACTAATTTTCCATCTGAATCCTAATATCTATTTTTGTATAAATAGGAAAAATCCTTCCACTTGCGTATGCAATTGTGGATTCAGAGAATAACAAATCTTGGGAGTGGTTCTTTGTCCAGATAAAGGGTACTTTTGGAGTTAGGGAATGGATGTGTATAGTTTCAGATAGAATTGAAAGCATATTCAATGCCACAAAAGCTGTGTACCCAAAAGTACCACATTGTATTTGCATTCACTTGTGGCAGAATGTAAAGTGCACATTCAAGAAACATCACAAACAATCGAAGGATATCTTATTTACTTTGGCAAGAGCTTACACGATAAAGAAGTTTGAGTACCATATGACAGAGTTGTGCAAAATTGATCCAAGGGTGCAGCCTTACTTGTTCGAAATTGGGTACGAAAGGTGGTCTTGAGCGTATTCCAAGGTGAAAAGTTCGATGGTAATGACTTCCAATATTGCAGAGTCAATTAATGCAGCTAACAAAGATGCTAGAGATTTACCAGTAATGTGATTGCTGGAGTACATGACTAATTTGTTACAACAGTGGAACAACAAAAACAGAAAAAGTGCAATGGAGACATCTACAAAGCTTGGCGAAAAGTACGACAAACTCCTTCAGGAAAATCTGATTGCATCGGAGCAAATGATTGTAAAATGAATTAAATATCATGAATCTTGGCGCTTTCGACTTGAATTTTACTGTTCTTTAATTCTTTATTTCAAAAAAACTTTTATAGGTGAGGCCTGCTACAGATCAGTTATATACTGTGCTTGAAGGGGTAAGAAGAAACATAGTGTGCATTGAAGAGGGAACATGCAGTTGCGGAAAATTTCAAATGGATGAACTTCCATGTCCGCATGCTTGGGCGGTTTTGAAGAACCAGCAACTCAAACCTGGCCAGTATTGCTCTTTTTACTATAAGAAGGATAAACTCCTTAGCACTTATGAATTTCCAGTGAATCTGATGCCAGATGAGAGTTTATGGGTAATCCCAACAGATATGATGGACGATGTGGTCCTACCACCTAAAGGAAGAAGGAATGCAGGAAGGCCAAGAAAGGAAAGACTCAAGCCTGCATCAGAGAAAGAGTCTAAGAGGGCATTTTCATGTTCTATGTGTGGACAAGGTGGTCAAAATAGGAAAACATGTAGGAATCGACCAAAATAAATAGTTGAAAACAAAACACTTCCTATTATAGTTGTTGTCATGTTGGTAGTTAAATTTCAGAAACAATATAGTTACAAATGTTGATTAGTTAAGTTTCACAAGCAATTGACATGTTTCATTATACATGTTTTGCTTTTCCAATAATATTATCTTCATGTTTTTAATGGTACTAAATATATTGATAGATTGTAGAAATTCAAAACAGGACTGCAAACAATCACTGGTATTACAAGTATACAGATGTATAAATGAGTATAAGTTTGTATAAGTGTGTATAACTATGTATATTATTGTATACATATTTATAAAACCTGCTACATTAATAAAACTGCAACCATAATGAAGTTACATACTTTGTTAACGGACAAAAGCAACTGAAAATATTCATTCCATAAAGATTGGCTTCTCAGTCCATATCCGTGTCTTGTTTCCCTTTCAGAATTCCAAAAGTACCTGAAGAAGGTATCTCAGGAAATAAAGGAAGAGGAATTGGTACTGGACCCATTTCATCCGTAGGAAATAATGGGAATAGGGGTAACATAGGAGGAGTCATAACATACCGAATATTCTCTTGAACAGAGAAGGATTAAGGATATGAAATTATGGTAACAGGCAAAGAAGCGGCCGAAACCGAGACTTGAGTTTCACCAGCAGTAGCCATAAACGATGAAAAATAGGCTGCAATGCGTTTGGAATAACACAATGGTGATAGAAGCAAAGTTGAATAGCATGTAAAGGACAAAAGCAACCGAAAATATTCTTTAAGATGTAATTCATTCACAGCAACAATGTGTAATGACTGCCTCAAATTACATTCACATCTATAATATCCTTTAAGTCTCACAAGTAACATAATAGTTACAAAACTAGGCAACTTATACATAGAACGACTATAGTAAAAAAAATAACAGAACTACTTTCTTGGTCGCCCCTCTTCCTCTTCTTCAAAAGTATCCCTGTGTTTTCATCATCACTAATTGCACAAGACTGTTGTTTTTTCCTTCCATAATCCCATAACAGAGATCCCCACCTGGTGCGAAGTGTCTCGATGTCAAAATTATCCTTTCGAATTTCTTTACCAAGGATGAAATACTCAGCAAAGCCAGCAACAAAAGCACCACAATCACAGTAATTAAAAAGAAACAAATCAGATTCAAATACGTACACTAATAGTAAAATAGTAAAACAATTGAGATTAACCTACCATTTGATCTGTTGGGGAACATTATTAACCAGATTAATCTGCAAAGCATCAGAGTGGGATTTATCGATATATGCACAATTGTTCCAATCAATGCCCTTCTTCTCGACATAAAAATCAGAACTCTTCAAGAAGTAAGGTATCAGAATTGCATAAGGTATTGCAGCATCCATAACATATCTATCATTAAGATCCCCACGGTTAGAGTCATAGATGTGGATGCATCTATCTACGAACGTAAACTCCCCAAAAGAACCCAATGTCCCAATTTTTCTCTTCCGCGCTTCACAAAGATAGGGAATAAGACATGGTCAACAGTGTGCCACGGGACATTTGCATCACAATAATAACCTCTGATGTACTCTTCTATCTCATGCCCATCAGGAATAACTGAAGGATCTTGATTCACTTTGGAATCTTTGTATAGGGATTTGATTTTGTTACCAAAGGCAAAGTTGGTTGTAGTAAACCGCATGGCAACACTTGGCCCATATTTTCCCCTCTTCCTCAAATAATAAAAGAAGACATCGAGATGCTGAGACAAGAAATAAAACCGAACAACCATCACTGCCAGTTTTTTTAAATATAGAACTTTATGCACTATTATACATAGGTATACATATTTATACAATCTTATACAGTCTTATACTGTGATTATACAAAGATTTATACACTATGCAAGTCTTAAAACAACAAAGATATGCAACAAAAATAAAAAGGGAATTAAAACAGAAATTTATTCAAATACCGTGTCAATCAAAGGATGACAACGGTATGCAAATGAGTGAAATCAATCCTTCTTGGTAACATAACACGAGCCAAAAGTAAGACCTTCCGCAAGATTATTTACTTCATCGGGATATATATGTTTGGCACTTCATATCACAAAAAATAAAAAGTAATCAAAACTACATTCATTGACATGTATACAGTCAGAAAATGAAATATTGAAGAAATTGAAGATACCTTCGCCTCATATCCATCCCATTATCAACAAATGCGCAAAATTCTTTAGCCAATGGCGACAATGTATCAAAATCATCAATTTCGATCGTGAAAAGATGCTTCATATAAAAAATGAGCTTGGGTTCGGATTTTGATGCTCCAGAATCAAAAACTAGCAAATATGGAGATTTGGCATATTTTCCTGGTATTCTTTGTCGAACTGAATAGTCAGGAGAAATATAATCATCTTTTACTTCTATGATCAATTGTTTGTGAACTACAAGTTGGGACATCTGAGCTAAATCTTCATCACCAATATCATCCCAAAATGTGTCACCCTTGACATCACCTGCTGCCCCTTAGAAATAGAAACACAAATAATACAAAACTTCAAAAAAAGAAAAGAAAAATCAGACCAGAAAAGAAAGCAGAACAAATACCATTATCAACACCATCAGTAACTCCCTCGTCAACTACCACATTATCTTGTTTCATTTCATTGACAAAGTTAGGAACATCATCATATTGATACCATCAAATTTGCCAAGACCAGATGTATTGTCATCAAACACGGGCTGGCAAATCTAATAAAGAGAAGGCATGTTGAGTTCATAGAAGGCATAACTATTTATTGATTTGGTTTTATCAATAAACAATTACGTTAGAATGAGTAAAATCATCTCTCGTTTGCATGGGTTCCTTATTATCCAGAAAATTGAACACTTTTTCAAAGAAAGAAATGACGTAGTTGTTGAGTGCCGTCACTGTATCACTCAACTACAGCAAAAGCGAATAAACAACCATGATTATAACCAAAAAGTAATTATAAACTACAGAAAAGCAAAAGGTCCAATACCTTTCCAACATCACTCCTCAGCTTTTTAACTTCATCAGTCAAATGATCAAGGCGCACAAAAGGATCATAACTTGGACTTGGTCATGGCTTTATAGTCTGAGGACAAGGTTGTTTAGATTGTTGGTTTACATTTTAAGGATAAGTTCTAGTAGACTGTTGCTCCATATGTCGAGGACAAGGTGAAGGTGCAGCAACAAAATCATCAGTGTGAGATGAAGGAACAACAGGCACCTCCCCTGATGCAACATCATCGGCATTGACTTCAAAAAGTGTGTCGATGTTCAGACTTGACATCTCTTCTGAAGTAGGGGAAATGTTACTATAGTTCAACTACAAGAAGAAAAAAATAGGATAGAATAATACTGAAAAACTGAAATCATATATGAAGAAGTATTATGGTACAAAATGTTTACCTTGTCGACACTATGCATGATCACACCACCAGTCAAATCCGCATATGATGGGCTGTTAGTCACTTTCCAATTAAGAATGCGTGGCACATTTGTGCCAACGCGGACGACTAGATTCTATCAACTATTGAGCAACAGTCAGAAAACCAAACCTGTAAAGCAAGCAGCAAACCTCCAAGCCTATACATTGTCAAATAATCGCATTGTCTGTCCCTCATTGTCCTTAAAACATCTTCAAATGACTTTTTTCCCCAAGGAAACATCTTATATTGGCCGCTTTCAATGATATCAAAATCATATTTGTGATACCATAATTATTGGCATCAGAGAAGATGAAATGATGGACAAAAACCATCAAGGCCATCTTGAAGGCATCTTTATCCGACTTCCACTCCTTTTGCTTAAAGCGATCAAGAAGCTCCCCCTTGTTATGGCTTTTTTTCCATCTCCTGGAAAATACTCTTTCAACAATCTATTAACATTTGGTTTGTCATAGAAGGAGGCATCGTCGTCTACGCACTTCAAACCAATGATAAGAGCAAACTCTCCAATGCCAAAACGCAACAAACAACCATTAATCTTCACCCACAACTCCCTTTCACGTCCTGGGACGGCCTCCCTCAATAATATACAATGAATAAGTTGATTTTGAATCTTAAATTGAGGGAGGTCCAAGAAGTACCCAAACCAACTATCACGGAACATTTGAAACTGCATGTCTGTCAAACATTGCTTCAAAATGTTCACAATATCAGGCTCAGTATGGGAACTAATCTTGTTGTGGAAATAATCAACGGGTTGTATATAGAAATATCCGACCTTGCATATAGGAAAATTACAAGAATAGATCAACAACAAAAAATATACTAACACATTTTATAAAACTGTATATATAAGTATATAAGTACTTGTATAAAGATGTATAAACAGGTGTATAACTTTGTCAAAAACTGTATAACTATGTATAAATAAATATCAAAGTAGGGATACCTTCAGCTTAGCTTTTCTCTAATTCAATTTCTTCCGAATAGAAACCCTTTGTGTCACGACCCCAAACCCCGGTCATGATGGCGCCAAACACCTTGTATGGCAAGACCGACTATATAATCAATCACATCCTAAACAATGACTAAATTACCAATTTTAAGATAAAATCTCAATTTAATAACCATCGATATACTGCGGAAAACATATTCAATAGTAATAACAGCCCAAAAGATCCGGCATCATAAGTTTGAGCCTCTAAATACATTGAACAGTGACAAAACACAGTAAAGTGTAGACATAGAAGTGAAAGATAAATGAGAGGAGACCTCAGGTTCTGTGTACGCCAGCAGGTACCTTGACAACTCCGGAACGGATCTAGGCCACATCAAACAAGCACAGCTATGCCTTTGGGATCCCTGTATCTGCACACAAGGTGTAAGGAGTAAGGGGTGAGTCTACAAACTCAGTGAGTAATAGCAATAAATAATAACCGAATGTAAGAAAACCGGTAAAAGTACTATGCAGTTCTAATTGCAACAGCAAGAACAGTAAATAAGTACCAAATAGAGAGGGGAATCTGATAAATACTTTCCTTTCCATCCGACTAGTTACTAACACTGCTGCGGTGCCCAGGCCGATCCAACACCAGATATATGTATATATTATTGCGGCGCGTAGCCCTATCCAATATAATATTTATAATGCTGCGGCGCGCAGCCCGATCCAAACGCTAAAATATAGCTGGCTGCGCTCACTGGAGGTGTGTACAGACTCCGAAGGGGCTCCTTTAGCCCAAACGCTAAAATACTGCGGCGTGAAGTCCGATCCATATATCAACGCGAAGTGCAGTCTGATCCATATAATATACTACTGTGGCGTGCAATCCGACCCATATAATATAGTACTGCGGCGTGTAGTCCGATCCAATACATGTATATGTATATACTGATGCGGCGTGCAGCCCGACCCGATATATTTGTATATATATCAAATAGCCTCACTTCGGGGTCCTGGACCCCTCTCAGTCATTATAGGCTTGGCCTCTCGGGCCCACTCAGCTAAGACAGGGTATTCAACCCTAGGTATTACTAATTTAGAGTGCAAGTTATAAAGTCCGGTTCATTTCATAATTTACAGTCAAAATTAGGACAGACGGTATGTGTCCAATAGGTAAAGTGAGGTCAACGGCTCAACATGCTCCTTAGGAGTTCTACAGAGGCACAAGGCCCCAAACATGGCAACTAGCCCAAAATAATCGAGCACAAGCTCAGTCTCAGTCAAGAAGTACAGTAAGTCATCAATCGGGATGGACCAAGTCCGAGTCCCCAGCACATACTGTTAGATAATACGCTTAACGCTAGAGGGGGGTGAATAGCGTTATAATAAAAATTAGCGTAAACTTGCGGAATTTAAAAATTGCAGGAAATAAATAAGTGCGATAAGTAAATAAATTAGAACAAACGCACCGATGTATCCTGGTTCACCACAACCCGTGGCTTGTCCAGTCCCCGAGAGACTCTCTCGAGATTTCCACTAACTTGTTAAGCTTATGGGTGCTCAACAAACCGTTACAACTTGAGGACACAAGCCTCAACAACCTTTGCTCGGAGATACAACACTCCAAGACTTCAACCAAGGAAACACAAGTTCCTTCTTACAACACAAGGGACTTACACTTCCCTTCAAGTGTACAAAAACACTTAGCACTCAAACAAGACACTCCTTTAAGAGTAGATATGAGTAAAAAGAATACGCTCAAGATCGCAACAACTTTCGACAAGAATTTGGCTCTCAAAAGCTTATGTAATGAATATAAAATGATAAGCAATAAAGTATGCAAGCTTTAGCAATTGTATGATCAGTTGTTGTGTTTAGAAGACTGAATTGAAGCTGTATTTATAGTTGAAAAACCTTGTATTACCGTTGCCTAATTGCCAATTAAGAATTGCTGATTTTACTCTGTGACAATCGATTGTCATATTACCACAATCGATTGTTTGCCAGTTCTTCCAAAAATCAATCCCAGATTTTACGCATAACAATCGATTATCTAAGATCAATAATCGATTACTGGCAACGTTCAAAAAATCATTTTCAGATTTTACTTAAAACAATCGATTGATAGAAATCTACAATCGATTACTCAACAACGTTCAAAAAATTCTTTCCAGATTTTAATTAAACAATCGATTATAGGAAATCAATAATCGATTACCTGATGGTATTTGAAAATATTTTGGCAACGGTCAGTTATACAATCGATTATATTAAGTTAACAATCGATTATATATCAGTCTTGAAAAATCAATTTAGACACTGCCTCTTGACAATCGATTGTTATAGGTTCACAATCGATTATTTAATAACTTTGAAAAAGTCTGGAAGACACTGCCTCAACACAATCGATTGTCATAAGTTCACAATCGATTATTTTGTGACTTTGAAAAATCTGATGGACACTGTCTCTTCACAATCGATTGTCATTAGCTTCACAATCGATTATTTTGAGCTTTGAAAAACTTTGATGGACACTGCCTCATCACAATCGATTGTCATATGGTTCACAATCGATTGTCATGCAGATTTGAGAAAATCTAATGCGCACTGCCTTAACACAATCGATTGTCATAAGTTCACAATCGATTGTCAAGCAGCTGACTTAAACATAATCGATTACCATAAGTACATAATCGATTATCTTAGTCCAGATTTTAGAGGCATGTTTAAAAATCATTTTGACTAAAGTAAATATGCATTATTTAAAATCATTTTGCTCTAAATTAAATATGCATGATTTGTTAAAAATATTTTTACGAGAGAAGCCAAGTCTTGAGTTTAAGTTGTCGGATCAAGATCACAATTAAATACCGACTCATATAAAACTTAATCTCGATCTTTGTCTTGTGCTTGAATCTCATTATATATCAATTTTGCGCTTGTGCTTGGACCTCGTCATATGTCAATTTGCGCATAGTTTGTCATTCATCAAAACCTACAAATATGAACACACGTTTAGTATAATGCCTTGAGAACGTGTTTCCAACAATTTCCCCCTTTTTGATAATGGCAAACTTTAAGCGGGATATGCATATTAGGCAATTCATAATGATGATTCAAGACAAGTAAAGACATGCAACAAGTATATAGATATACGATTCAAGACAAGTAAAGATATGCAACAAGTATATAGATATGCAGTTTGTTCCCCCTCAATATATGAATTCCCCCTCAATTTATGCCGATAAGTATTGAGAGTGTATACCCGTTATCTTCCCCCTTTTGCCATTAGCAAAAAAAATATAGAATAAAAAAAAAACTTGTTTATTTATTAAATCTGCAATTTCAGACATAATAACGCAAATAATGTCAAGACAATCGATTATTGATACTGGATAATCGATTATATAAAAGAGAAATCGATTGTTCTGTGCGTCAAGCTTTATAATTCCCCCTGCCTTTAGGGCGATACCTCGATACTTTTTGATGTCGACTTCCTTACCTTTCTCATCTTTGTCTAGATGATCGGATGTGCTCATGGGGGTTGCCATTGCTTTTGCATTGGTCATTTCAAATCGTTTCAGCAATTCTTTGCAATATTTCGCTTGGCAAATGAACGTACCTTCTTTCATTTGCTTTACTTGTAATCCCAAAAAGAATGTTAACTCACCCATCATAGACATCTCAAATTCGCTTGTCATTAAATCGGAAAATTCCTTGCACAAAACATTGTTAGTAGCACCAAAATAATATCATCCACATAGATTTGAACTAATAAAATATCATTGTTTTTATGCTTAACAAAAAGATTGGTGTCAACTTTCCCCCTAATGAAATCATTTTCCAATAGAAATTTACTCAATCTTTCATACCAAGCTCGGGGAGCTTGTTTTAAACCATAAAGAGCCTTTTTGAGTTTGAAAATATGATCGGGAGATTTAAAATCTTCAAAACCGGGGGGTTGTTCAACATAAACTTCTTCTTGAATAACACCATTTAGAAAAGCACTTTTCACATCCATTTGATATAAAATGAAATTCATAGAAGAGGCAAAAGCAAGCAATAAACAAATAGCTTCTAATCTAGCTACGGGAGCATATGTTTCTTCATAGTCAATACCCTCTTCTTGATTATAGCCTTTTCCTACAAGCCTAGCTTTGTTTCTAGTGATTACACCATTTTCATCTAGTTTGTTTCGAAAAACCCATTTCGTACCAATTATGGTATGATTTTCGGGTCTTGGCACCAAATCTCAAACGTCATTCCGTTTGAATTGGTTAAGCTCCTCTTGCATTGCCAAGGTCCAAAATTCATCCCCAATTGCTTCGGAGATGGTTGTTGGTTCAATTTGAGAAACAAAAGCAGTATGTCCTAAGGTGTTCTTAAGGGAGTTTCGGGTACTTACCTTTTCTCCGACGTCGCCAATTACCTGTTCGAGAGGGTGATCTTTGATTGTCCTCCACTCGTTAGGCTTTTTCGTTTCTTTCTCCAATTGCGGCGCTTCATCCGTTGATTGTTCCAAGATTTCATCTTGAATTTCCTTAGGAGTTTCCTCTTGTACTTTGTCTTTTAAACTATTTAAAAACCCTGCAAGATCAGAACAAGAATCCTTTCTCGCCAAGCGAGCATTATTTTCGGAAAACATAATATGGGGGGATTCCTCCACAGTTTGGATTCTATTATTAAATACCCTATATGCTTTGCTACGTGAAGAATACCCAATAAAAAATCCTTCATCGGATTTGGCATCAAATTTTCCCAATTGATCTTTTCCATTGTTATGAATAAAAACTTTACAACCGAATACTCTAAAATGGAAGATATTTGGTTTCCTTCTCTTGTAGAGTTCATAAGGGGTTTTCATGAGTATTGGCCTTATGACTACTCTATTTAAAACATAGCATGCGGTACTCACGGCATCCGCCCAAAAATGTTTGGGAATCTTAGCCTCTTCGAGCATGGTTCTAGCCATCTCTTCGAGACACCTATTTTTCCTTTCCACCACCCCATTTTGTTGTGGTATTCGTGGAACGGAAAAGGTATGCTCGATACCGAGTTCGTCACAAAAGTCCGCAAAGAGATTGTGATCAAACTCTCCCCCATGATCACTTCTAATTGAAGTGACGGTTGTTTCCTTTTCGTTTTGAACACGTTTAAGAAAATATTTAAAATTCTGAAAAGCATCACTTTTATGGGCAAGAAATAAAGTCCAAGTAAATCTGGAATAATCATCAACAATAACAAAAGCATAACGATTTCTACCAAGACTTTCAATGCGAGATGGTCCAAACAAATCCATGTGAAGCAATTGCAATGGTCTAGTAGTTGAAACAATATTTTTCGATTTAAAAGATGCTTTTGTTTGCTTCCCTTTTTGACAAGAATCACAAGTAGAGTCATTTTCAAATTTCAAATTTGGAAGACCAACAACTAAATTTTGTGAAACCAATTTGTTCAAAAGATGCATGTTGATGTGAGCTACTCTACGATGCCATAACCAAGAATCATCCTCTTTTCTCATTAAACAATTCACATATTCGGGTGAAGAATTTGCAAGATCAACCATATAAATGTTATCCATTCTAAAACCACGAAGGATAATTTTAAAATCGCTACGTCTAAAAACTAAGCATTCATCCGAATCAAATAAAACAAGATTTCCCTTGTCACATAATTGACTTATGCTCAAGAGATTATGTTTTAAACCTTTCACAAGTAATATATGCTTAATGGAAGAAATTTCATCCTTACCGACCGATCCGATGCCGATAATCTTTCCTTTGTTGTTATCACCAAAAATAACACTTCCCCCTTCCTTGTGTTCTAGTTGAAGAAATTTGGATTCGTCTCCCGTCATGTGCTTGGAGCATCCACTATCAAGGTACCATAGTACACTTGATCCCTTCAAACATACCTACAAAACAGATTAATGAGTCTTAGGTACCCATGCCATTTTGGGTCCTTGGGGGTTAGGCAAATCATAGTGATGTGATTGAGTGTTATGTCTATGTCGTGTAAAACAAGCAGGAGCAATATGTCCAATTCGTCTACAATAATGACAAGTCACGTTAGGATTATGCATCCTTCTAGGTTGATAGTAATTGGACGGACGAAATTCATTTACTCTATTCTTGACAATATGACTGTTGCGCAAATCATGAAAATCATTTCTCCTACCATTTGTTCTAGGATATGAATCATTTCTAGAATAGTTGTTTCTAGGTTGGAAGTCATTTCTAGGTGTTCCAAAAGGTTCAAAATTCCTTCTAGTGTTTGGCCTAGAATGTGCATTATTTCTAGCATGATTATTTCTAGGTTGCGATTGATGAAAACCATTTCTAGGTTTGTTGTATCTAGGATGAACATTTGTTTTATTTATCCTAGGTTGAGCCTTAGGTGGTTGGGGGTTGGCTTCAACTTTCTCTTTAGGCTCGTTTCTGAAACCTATGCCATGCTTGGTCGACTTCAAATTAACAAGCACTTCATTCAAATATTTATGAGAAGAATTAAACTTATCTAAGGTGCCCTTAAGCCTTTCTACTTCATTTTTGAGATGCATGCAAGAAGTACAATTTCTAGAACTCTCGGGCTTGTCGGCGCTTCTCTTGCCAAAAATTTGTTTTCCTCTTTCAACTTCTCATTTTCTAAAATCAGTTTTTCCAATTCCTTTTCTTTAAAAGAGAGTTGTGTTTGAAAATATTTTTCTTTTAAAGAAGCATTTTCTTTTATACTCTTAACAGTTTTTGAAGCTTTAATAAATTCGCTATACAACTCATCAAAAGCATTTTGCATTTCTTCAAGGGAGAAGAAATTTTTGGAAGAAATTTGACATACCTCTTCTTTGTTGTCTTCTTGTGCCATAAGACAAAGATTTGCGGCTTCGTCTTCTTCTTCCTCACTTGACTCGTCACCGGAGTCGCCTCCCCAAGATATGTATGCTCGTTGCTTCTTGAAGGGTTTCTTCTCCTTTTTAGCATTTGGGCAATTTGATTTAATGTGCCCGGTTTCTCCGCACTCATAGCACTTTATTTTATCTCCTTGCTTTTTTCCCTTTCGTTCATACTCTTTTCGCATGAACTTTTGAAATCTCTTTATAACGAGTCCGAACTCGTTGTCTCCGTCCTCATCATTTTGAGGTTGGCTTGTCTTGCCTTGAGAGCGATTCTTTGCTTCCTTTGATCATCAACAAGAGGGTTAAGTATAGTAGATTCATAAGTTTTAAGATTACCTCTTAGTGCGTCGATGGTGACATTTGAAATGCCAATGGATTCTTGAATCGCGTCGGCCTTGGATCGCCATTCCGGAGTGAGACTTCGGAGAATTTTTCGGACAAGTTCCTTATCCGTGAAGGTCTTCTTAAGAGCATGTAAATCATTTACGATTTTTGAAAATCGTTCAAACATCTCATCGACCTTTTCGCCTTCCTTCATGTGAAACAATTCATATGCATGGGTTAGGAAATCAATTTTGGCTTCCCTTACCTGGTCCGTACCTTCGTACGTAATTTCCAGCTTGTCCCACATTTGCTTCGCCGTTGTGCAACAAGATATCTTCCTGTAATCATCAGTATTTACAGCACAATATAATAAATTAATAGCTTTAGCATTATTTTGCACCTTTCGGATATCATCCGCATCGTATTCATCTTCGAACTTTGGGACCCATTCATTTTCAACCTTCTTGGTTGGAATTTGTTCTCCATTCATTATGACCTTCCAAAGATGAAAACTATTTGATTGTACAAATATTCTCATCCTCTCCTTCCAGTATGTATAATTTGTACCATCGAATAGCGGTGGTCGGGTGGAGCATTGTCCTTCACCTATTCCTGCAAAAGAATCACGAGTAGAAGCCATGGATGTTTCTCTCAAACGGTTAAGTCTTCAGAGAGTTGGGCTCTGATACCAATTGTTAGATAATACGCTTAGCGCTAGAGGGGGGGTGAATAGCGCTATAATAAAAATTAGCGTAAACTTGCGGAATTTAAAAATTGCAGGAAATAAATAAGTGCGATAAGTAAATAAATTAGAACAAACGCACCGATGTATCCTGGTTCACCACAACCCGTGGCTAGTCTAGTCCCCGAGAGACTCTCTCGAGATTTCCACTAACTTGTTAAGCTTACGGATGCTCAACAAACCGTTACAACTTGAGGACACAAGCCTCAACAACCTTTGCTCGGAGATACAACACTCCAAGACTTCAACCAAGGAAACACAAGTTCCTTCTTACAACACAAGGGACTTACACTTCCCTTCAAGTGTACAAAGACACTTAGCACTCAAACAAGACACTCCTTTAAGAGTAGATATGAGTAAAAAGAATACGCTCAAGATCGCAACAACTTTCGACAAGAATTTGGCTCTCAAAAGCTTATGTAATGAATATAAAATGATAAGCAATAAAGTATGCAAGCTTTAGCAATTGTATGATCAGTTGTTGTGTTTAGAAGACTGAATTGAAGCTGTATTTATAGTTGAAAAACCTTGTATTACCGTTGCCTAATTGCCAATTAAGAATTGCTGATTTTACTCTGTGACAATCGATTGTCATAATATCACAATCGATTGTTTGCCAGTTCTTCCAAAAATCAATCCCAGATTTTACGCATAACAATCGATTATCTAAGATCAATAATCGATTACTGGCAACGTTCAAAAAATCATTTTCAGATTTTACTTAAAACAATCGATTGTTAGAAATCTACAATCGATTACTCAGCAACGTTTAAAAAATCCTTTCCAGATTTTAATTAAAACAATCGATTATAGGAAATCAATAATCGATTACCTGACGGTATTTGAAAACATTTTGGCAACGGTCAGTTATACAATCGATTATATTAAGTTAACAATCGATTATATATCAGTCTTGAAAAATCAATTTAGACACTGCCTCTTGACAATCGATTGTTATAGGTTCACAATCGATTATTTAATAACTTTGAAAAAGTCTGGAAGACACTGCCTCAACACAATCGATTGTCATAAGTTCACAATCGATTATTTTGTGACTTTGAAAAATCTGATGGACACTGTCTCTTCACAATCGATTGTCATTAGCTTCACAATCGATTATTTTGAGCTTTGAAAAACTTTGATGGACACTGCCTCATCACAATCGATTGTCATAAGGTTCACAATCGATTTTCATGCAGATTTGAGAAAATCTGATGCGCACTGCCTTAACACAATCGATTGTCATAAGTTCACAATCGATTGTCAAGCAGCTGACTTAAACATAATCGATTATCATAAGTACATAATCGATTATCTTAGTCCAGATTTTAGAGGCATGTTTAAAAATCATTTTGACTAAAGTAAATATGCATTATTTAAAATCATTTTGCTCTTAATTAAATATGCATGATTTGTTAAAAATATTTTTACGAGAGAAGCCAAGTCTTGAGTTTAAGTTGTCGGATCAAGATCACAATTAAATACCGACATATAAAACTTAATCTCGATCTTTGTCTTGTGCTTGAATCTCGTTATATATCAATTTTGCGCTTGTGCTTGGACCTCGTCATATGTCAATTTGCGCATAGTTTGTCATTCATCAAAACCTACAAATATGAACACACGTTTAGTATAATGCCTTGAGAACGTGTTTCCAACACATACATCACCACGCTCATCACAAGATGCGTGTCTCATATCAACATAGCACCGCATAGTGCAAATACAGGGTTTCAAATCCTCAGTATTTCATTTATAATCATTACTCACCTCAAACCGGCCAAAATTCTAGCTCGCCTTGGATTTTTCTCGCTAATCGACCTCATCGGATGTAGAATCTGACCAAAACCATAAGGAATATGTCAAAATAGGCTAATGGGACATAACCCAATAGAAAGGACTCGAAAAAACACCCAAAAACACGATGTTGGCAAAACCCGAATCCCAGGCCCACTTTTCGAAAAATTACAAAATTCACATCTTCGGAATCCTCGTCTCGCCACGAGTCCGTACATATAAAGTCCATCAAAATCGGAGTCCAAATGGTCCATCAAATCCCCAATTTTAATCTAAAAAACCAAGCCCTAGTTTCTTCAATTTTCCCTAAATTTCAGAGAATTAATAAATGATTCTTCAATAAAATAGCGTAATTAGCTCATAAATCTTACCTCAAGTCGAAACCTAGGTGAAATCCTCTTACTCCCTTGTCCAATAGCTCCAAAATGTGCTCAGAAATGGTGGAAATTGAAATTAGCTCGCGGATGAAATGTTTATAAACCCTTCTGTCCGCCCAGAACTTCCTTCATCGCGTTCGCGACCCTAGCCACGTGAACGCGATGCCTTGCTCCCAGGCCCTCATACGCGAATGTGACCCACACAATGATAAACGCGATGGCCCACTCCCTTGGCCTACGTGAACGCGTCACCAATCTACGCGAACGCGATCAACAAATCCCACTACTACGTGATCGCGGCCTCTCCTTCACGAACGCGAAGGCAAAAATCTTGGCTCCTTTAAAATACCCTACGCTTTCGCGTTTCTCTTCACGCGAACGCGAAGAACAAACACCTGCAACACTCATGACAGCAAAATCTAATATATTTCCAAACCAAAGATCCTTCTGATAGCCATTCGAAATCGCCTCGTGGCCCCCGGGACCTCACCCAAAAGCACTAACATGATCTAATACTTCATTCAAACTCGCTCGGGCCATAAAAACACCAACGTTAACATGAAAACCATCAAATTCCACAAATTCAAGCCTAAATCAAACTAGAACTTTTTCCTAATACGCATTTGATCCAAAACCCAACCTAAACACCTCCAAATGATCTGAAAATTTGCACACATATAAAAAATCATCTGACGGAGCTACTGCAATTGTCAGAATTCCATTTCAACACCCGGATCAAAATCTCGCCTATCAACCGAAATTCGCCAAAATTCAAACTTAGCCAATTCAAGCCTAATTCTACACCGGGCCTCCAAATTAAATTCCGATTTCGCTCCCAAGTCATAAATCACCATATAAAACTAGTCGAACCGTCGGAAATCCATTCCGAACCCTCTAACTCACAAGTCAATGTCCGGTTGACTTTCTCAACTTCTTTCCTTAAAGATACTATTGGTCTGATTTCTAACCAAATTAAACGCAACACTTCAAACTCACTAAACACATATATTAACACACGGAGAAGCATAAAACAGGGAAAATAGGGTGGTAACTCACATGACGGCGGGCCGGGTCGTCACACTTTGTTCTCTCAATTGTAAATCAAGGCAAGTCTTACCATCATCCTTCATCTTTCTCCTTTTCCGTTTAGCATTGCAGACTTCATCATCTTCACTAAACAAATTGTCTTTCAGCTTATCTGTTGATTTTGCAGGTTTGCTGCATTTCTTACTCCTTGGTCTAACAATATTAATAGGAGTATGAGTATTGCTTGTTTGGGAACGAGTCATTCAACTGTTCCCATGTTGCAATATTTTTTGAGGAGGAAGAGACTCGAAATCATCATCATTTGGGAGCCTGCACATGCTTATTTTCTTTAGAAGAGGGTGAGGGCAAGTAGCTCGATGATTTAATTGGAGAGGCAGTATTTTTCATTTGAGAACGAGTCATCCGACTGCTCTCTGCTTTCAGTTTTTTAGGAGCAACATCAGAATTAGGGCTATAACCTTCCGGCGCTGGGGCATTTACATAACATTCTGAATCAGGGCTTGAGGGTAACTCCTTAATCGTTTCACATAATCGAACGCCTTTTTTGCCTTTTCCGGCAATCTGCATTTTGTTTTTAGAAGCAGACATTTTTTAACGCATTATCTATTATAAACCAGACAAACAAAGCTTTAACAAAACAAACACAAAAGTTAAAGCAAACACAAAGCTCACTGTAACAAAACTCAAAAGTTAACCCAAAATGCCATAAACACAAACCAGAGGCCAAAACAAAGCTTTAACAAAACTGAACACAACTGAAGCAAAACAAACAAATGAAACTGTAATAAAGCTCAAAATCTAAACAAAAATAAAAGCCATAAACTCAAAGCAAAGGCCAATTTTCCCGAAATTTTAACAAAACTCAAAAAACCAAAAAATCTGCCATAACAGTCGAAATAACAAACCATGCATTTCATTTCATCAAGTTTAAGTCTCGAACTCAGAAACAAGGAACACAAAATCATCCGAAAAAACACAGCAACATTGAAAAATATTGTCGTAATAAAAAAAAGCAAAAAAAATCAAAATAAAACGAAATTCAAAAGCAGCACTGTAGGAAAATCATAAAAGGAAACGAAAATTACCTCAACCTAAGATACAAACCTCGAAAAGTAACTTGAACACAACAATGGAGTCGGCTATGGACTGAGAAAATCGAGATGAAGAGAGTGTGAGAAAAGCGTGATGAAGAAAGCAAAAGAGAAATAAAAATTTAAATTATTAAAACGGTTATGTTAAGGTATGGGCTAGCGGGTGAAAAAATAATTTCATAAGTTAGCCAACATGGGCTATGGCAAGTAAAGGCCTCAAATATGGGCTATTTTTTTGGTGAGAAATTTAAAAATAGCCAGATTTACAACAGGTCGTTGAAAAATAGCCAAGTTTCAAAAGTTATCGAAATTTAGCCACTTTTATGTAAAGATAAATCTGAGCGAAAACACTGTTCAAAATCTGAAAAAAATACTCCAATATATTATACTGGAGTTCCGATACAAGTATGCTTGAACTTCAGCATATTATACTGGAGTTCTAGGATAGTATGCTGGACTCCAGCATAATATGATGGAGTTCCAGCATAAGTACACTAGAACTCCAGCATAATATACAGGAGTTCTATCAAGTATAATTGTCCAGTATAATATACTGGAGTTTGGAGCACTGATGCTCTAGTCTCCCGTAAATTTCACGGGAGTTCCAACAAGTATAATTGTCCAGTATAATATACTGAAGTTTAGAGCATTGGTATTCCAGTATCCCCTAGATTTTACAGGAGTTAGCAAAGTATACAGGTCCAGTATAATATGCTGGAGGTCGTACACAAATGCACCAACTCCCATATATTATACTGGACCGGTCTGTGTGCAGCAAAATAGTGGCTATTTTTTATTGACTTGGTAAACGCTGGCTATTTTTTATTGACTAGAGTAAAAACTGACTATACCATAATATTTTAACCATTTTTTGCTGGATTGTATGATCCAAGTGACATAGAGTATAATTTTGCCTATTTTTTTTATGCGAGGTGATTAACTGCTATTTCACCCTATAAACATAACGTAAATGAAAACGAAAAAAAAAAACGTAAATCCCTCCATTTCTGCTCATAATCTCAACCCCAATGGACGACAAACGTCATTTCTCCAATCTCACATCACCTACTTCTTTTAGCTATACAAGTAAGGATAATGTTACACTTTTATTAAAGTAGTACTCTAGCATTCACATCAAAAGTTCTTTCTTTTTACTTCAAAATCCTAACAAATTTCATTTACACACTTAAGCTATAACTTGTTAATTGTAACGAAATAACTATACTAATGAGTCATAAAATTGATTTCGACTTAATATTGATGGCAAGATAGATTGTATAGGTATACCAGATTCAAAGGAGCATAGTAGAATGCCACATAATTACTAGCTCTAAAAATTAATTTCCTTAAAGTACCGATCGACATTGTCTGTTAATATTAAAACTGATAAAATAAGATGAAATTGTCATAACTAAACAGTGTAATCTACAGCATTAATTACTAATAATTCTGTTGGATATTTAAGCATATTTTGATTAACAAGTTTCTGAAACGTGAATCTCATAGCCATTGGAGAAATCATTTTCAAAAAGGACATATATATGTTGACGTGATTTAGATCATTACGTAACTAAAAATATATATCAGGTTTAAGTTATAAAAGTAATGTTACGCTTTGCAAACTTGTTCACAACAACGAGACTTATCTTATCATTAATGATTAGTTGTAATCATTTAGTCAGATTTTCCTTTTTCTTTTTCTATTTTGTTTTGAGGTTCAAAAAATTGAATAATGATTTCTAGTTTCAACCTAATAATCGATATTGCCCATACTATTGTCTTAGATCACGAGATGTACTTTTCAGTATGAGTATCTCTCACACTATCTAGGTCCACATGAACCATGCTCTAGCAAAATTAAAGTGTTCTTGTTTGATTTTTATACCAGTAACCGGCTGAATTTATGGTTTACTTTTTCGAACAGGTATAAATAGGTTATACACAAATTACATTATCATATTATATATAAAAATTATATATATATATATATATATATATATATATATATATATATATATATATATATATATATATATATATTATATATGTCAGTTATTTTTAGTATAAATAGTTCGGTAAATACCAATTTAGGTTAATTCTTCTAAACAAAAGGGCCAATATTAGGTTGGACTATTAAAAAAGAAAATCCCACTTTATACTTATTAAGCCCAAACTATTTATGTTACGATCCGGATTTTTCACCCTCGGAAGTCGTTATGATGCCTACTAATGAGAGTTAGGCAAGCCAACCTTTAACTACCTTTCGTTAACAAAACTTTTTCCTTTAATACTTATAAGAATAATCTAAATACAGTTGAATGAATCAAATAAGCGAAAGTCTTGAATTTATAAAACTGGATAAAAATGCAGAAATTCAACATAACTTCTACCCAAGAACCGGTGCCACATAGCTCATGAACTGCTAAGAGTACTATACACAATCTTCTGAAAGAAAGTAATAAACTGTATGTCTCGAATACAATGAGATAACATACTAAAATAATAGATAGAGGAGACGCCGGGACTGCGGACGTCTGCAGGGCTACCTCGGTGTCTCGCTGGACTAGATGCTAACTCCTGCGCTACTGTCCAAAACCTGAATTTGTGCAAAAGAGCACAAAACATAGTATCAGCACAACCGACCCCATGTGCTGGTAAGTACCTAGCCTAACCCCGGCGAACTAGTGATGAGGCTAGGACCAAACAACCAAATAAACCTGTGGAGTTCATATATATATATATGTATATATATATGTATATATATATATATATATATATATATATGTATATATATATATATATATATATATATATGTATATATATATATATACAACAAAAGGAAATACTAGAAACATTCAATCAACGTGGGAAGGGGAAACATGTTGTGGGCAATAAAAGAAAGAAACAACAAAGTCAGAATATCAACAAGTATTAAAACTCAACGGTTTGCAAGACATCACTCTTCATTCTTTTACTCCCGTCCTCACCCAAGAAATATTTATAATAAAATTGTTCACGGCATCACCGTTCGTGCTTTTGTTCTCGTTCTTGCCAAATCAATCGTATCATAATCATACGCATGACATCACCCTTCGTGATTTTACTCTCTATCATCACAATATAATCAATGAATATTGATATAGAATGGCGCATCGTACGGCACGACCTCACCCTTCGTGCTTTACACTCTTTCCTCACTATATCAAATAATGCATGACATTACTCTTCGTGCTTTGTCACTCTTTCTCACCCAAACAACAATCACAAACAAGGGGCAAGGAAGTAAACAAAATAATAATAAAGATCCCAGTAAGGGAACAACAATTAAACAATTAAATATCCGGTGAGGGAGATATCAACAATTCAACAAATATCTCGGCAAGGGAATAATTCGATAATTCTTTCTTTCTCTTTCATTTCTTACTTTGTAATTCATTTTACCACTTGATCCAATGCTCTAAAGGGTTTAATCATCTCGTATACTTTCTCAATTCATATTATAACTTGAGCCAACGCTCCTCAAAGTTTAATTATCACAATTTCTTTCATATTCTCTTCACAACATATAGAAATTATCATTTAATCATGGAAGATACAACAAAACTAGAATATTCATAATATAACGACTCACGGTCATGCTAGACACCAATGTATAGATACTCGTCACGATGCCTATACTCGTACTCGATAAATAGCAAATAGCAAATAAGACTCAACTCCTATTCCCTCAAGCTAAGGTTATACCAAACACTTACCAAAAAGTTCTATGGCCAACTCAATCCTCAAGCATCGCTTTTCCTTTCAAATTTGGCTCCATCTCAATCGTATCTATAGAAAATTGACTTGATATCATCAATAAATACTAAATAATCCAATTCTAATGTCTAAATATAAATTTCTAAACATTCTTCCAAAAATTCCGAAAATCGACCTCAGGCCACTTGGTCAAAACCCGGGGTTCGAACCAAATTACGATCATCCATTAACCACGAGCTCGAATATATAATTTATTTTCAAATTCAACCCAAAACGAGATCTAAATCAAGAAAAATTTAAAAGCCCTAATTCTACCCAATTCTCAAATTTCTACCCTAAATTACATATTTTAGGCCTAGGAATTCAAATGATATAATGAAGAAAACAAGTTAAGAATTACTACCCCAAGAAGTTTTCGTGAAGAAATGCTTCAATGGACACCTAATGACCATGGAGAAGAAGGAGTTCGTGAAAATTTTGATAACTACGGAAATGGTTCTATTTTGGGACTTTTAAAGAACTGGGCAAAAATTACCCTTCGCGCTGCGACAGGCCGGTCGCGTTCGCGGAGGGTAAGACTGACAGGCCATCATGATCGCGAGACGAGTATCGCAAATGCGGAGAAAGAATTGGTGGGGGTCCAGAAAATGGCTTACGCAAACGCGTGAGACTCCACGCGAACTTGATGAAGAACCTGCAAAGCTACGCGATCGTAAGTGGGGGTACGCGAACACAAAGGAGGAAAAGCTGAAGCTTCACGAATGCATGAGATTGATCGCGAACACGAAGAAGGAAAAATTAAGGCATTGCAAATGCGATAGGAAGAACGCGAATGCAAAGAAGGAAGGTCTGTGCACCTGTTGTAGATTTTCTGCAATTTTTCCTAAGTCCAAAACACTCCGACGCCTATCAGAAACTCACCCGAGCCCTCGGGGCTCCAAACCAAACATGCATACTAACTCAAAAACATTCTACGAACTTAAACATGCGATAAAATCTCCAAAATAATGACATATACAACAAATTAAGCCTTAAAATTCATGATTTCTTCCAAATTTCATAAAACATCAAATTTTCAATTTTAACTCCAAAACACGTCAAACGACATCTGTTTTCAACCAAACTTCACATAAAGTGCTTAAACCATATATAAGACCTATACCGGGTGCCGGAACCAAAATATGGGCCTGATACCATCACAGTCTAATCAAATTTCGTTTCTATTTTCCTTAAATATTTTCAGAAAATATTTTTACTCAAAAATTTATTTCTCGGGCTTGGGATCTCAGAATTTGATTCAAGACATACACCCCAGTCTTATATTTTCCTATGGACCATCCGGGACCGTCAAATCACGGGTCCGAGTCTGTTTCCAAAAATATTGACCGTAGTCAAACTTATTCATTTTATCTTCAAAATTTAGCAAAGGTTTCATAAAATTTCATATTTGGGCTTCTGCCTACGCGCCTGAATTGTGCACACCAATCGAGGTGACTATAAATAAGGTTATTAAGGCTTCGAATGCTCGAAATAGATAAGAAAATAGGTGATAACTCTTTGGGTCATCACAATTTACCCTTTAATACTCATGCCCAAACTATTTACTTTTCCTACCCATGCAGCCTGGACTATTTATGTGGCCCACCATTATCGAATTCCTATACCCAGCCCAAGCTATTTCCCTCAGCAGTCCATGCAATTATCGGATTCCCATACCCACCGTTATTTAATTTGTCTTCCTCCTTTAATACAACAGACTTTGTTTCAAAACCTCCATAGCCAAACCATGAGAACCTATATTTCACCCAACATTTACTGATTTTGTGATGACTTAACCAGTTGTTTTGAACCCTAGCACGTTGTATGGTGGTTTGATGGCTTGAGTAGCTTCACTTTATATATTACGACTTGTACGTGTGGTCGAAATGGAATTTGAGAAGTTCAGAGTTGATTCAGAAGAAAAATTCTAAATTCAGAAGCATTAAGTTGGAAGATTTCACTAAGGTTTGACTTTTGATAAAACGACATCGAAATTGGGATTTGAAAGTTTTAATAGGCTCGTATGATTGTTAGATAATACGCGTAATGCTCGAGGGGGGGGGGGGGTGAATAGCGTTATAATAAAAATTAGCGTAAACTTGCGGAATTTTTGCAGGAAAATTAAGCGCGGAAATTAAATGCAATAAAGAACAAACGCACCGAAGTTATCCTGGTTCACCACAACCCGTGGCTAGTCCAGTCCCCGAGAGACTCTCTCGAGATTTCCACTAACATGTCAAGCTTACGGGTGCTCAACAAACCTTTACAACTTGAGGACACAAGCCTCAACACCTTTGCTCGGAGATACAACACTCCAAGACTTCAACCAAGGACACACAAGTTCCTTTACACCTTGAGCACACAAGCCTCAACTACCTTTGCTCGGAGATACAACACTCCAAGACTTCAACCAAGGAAACACAAGTTCCTTCTTACAACAAGAGAATAAAAATTCTCTTCAAGTGTACAATACACTAAGCACTCAAACAAAACACTCCTTAATGAGTAGAGATGAGTAAAAGAATACGCTCAAGATCACAACAACTTTCTACAAGAGTTTGGCTCTCAAAAACTTATGTAATGAATGTAAAATGATAAGCAATAGAGTATGCAAGCTTATAGCAATTATATGATCAGTTGTTATGTGTTGTTGTGTTTAAAACACTGAAATGAAGCTGTATTTATAGTTGAAAAACTTGGCATTACCGTTGCCTAATTGCCAATTAAGAGTTGCTGATTTTACTGTGTGACAATCGATTGTCAAGAAGCCACAATCGATTGTTTGCCAATCGTTCCAAAAATCAATCCCAGATTTTACGCTTCACAATTGATTATCTAAGATCAACAGTCAATTATTGGCAACGTTCAAAAAATCATTTCCAGATTTTACGTAAAACAATCGATTATACAAATTCAATAATCGATTATTCAGCAACGTTCAAAAAATCCTTTTTCAGATTTTAATCTCAACAATCGATTGTACAAAATCAATAATCGATTATTCAGCAACGTTCAAAAAATCTTTTCAAGATTTTAATCTCAACAATCGATTGTACAAAATCAACAATCGATTACCTGACGGTATTTGAAAATATTACGACAACGGTTAGTTATACAATCGATTATACTAAGTTAACAATCGATATCTTGAAAAATCAATTTAGACACTGCCTCGTGACAATCGATTGTTATATACTCACAATCGATTATTTAATAACTTTGAAAAAGTCTGGAAGACACTGTCTCAACACAATCGATTGTCATATGTTCACAATCGATTATTTTCTGACTTTGAAAAATCTGATGGACACTGTCTCTTCACAATCGATTGTCATTAACTTCACAATCGATTATTTTGAGCGTTGAAAAACTTTGATAGACACTGCCTCATCACAATCGATTGTCATAAGGTTCACAATCGATTGTCATGCAGGTTTGAAAAACCTGATGCTCACTGCCTTAACACAATCGATTATCATTAGTTCACAATCGATTGTCATGCAGTCTTGGCTTAACATAATCGATTATCATAAGTACATAATCGATTATCTTAGTCCAGATTTTAGAGGCATGTTTAAAAATCATTTTGACTAAACTAAATATGCATGATTTTGTAAAAATAATTTTACGAGAGAAGCCATGTCATGAGTCAAGTTGTCGGATCAAGATCACAATTAAGAACGACTCATGTAAAACTATAAAACTTGGTCTTGTGCTTGAATCTCGATATATATCAATTGTGCGCTTGTACTTGAACTTCGTCATATATCAATTTGCGCATCGTTTGTCATCCATCAAAACCTACACATATGAACACACGTTTTAGTATAATGCTTTGAGAACGTGTTTCCAACAATTTCCCCCTTATTGATAATGGCAAACTTTAAGCGGGATATGCAAATTAAACAATTCATAATGACGATTCAAGACAAGTAAATATATGCAACAAGTATGCAAAATTAGTTCCCCCTCAATATATGAATTCCCTCTCAATTTATGTTGATAAGTATTGAGAGTGCATACCCGTTATCTTCCCCCTTTTGCCATTAGCAAAAAAAATGTAATAAGATGGCAAGGATTGAAAAAAAACTTGTTTATTTATTGAAAAATAAAACGGGTACATAATGGGAACAATACAAACATAGAACAATAAAATAGAAAGACAAATAAAGAAATTATTCATCATTTATTTCCCGCCTCATCGTCTGGCACTGCTTCAAAGGGAACAAGACCGGCATATGGATAATGAACATGGTCAAAATATCCATGGATCTCATGTGTCAATTGATCGACAGAGGTGGTCAATGAAGCAATTTGGTCGGAAATGGATTGAAGAGTAGGTTCTTGAGGCTGACGCGACCGACGAGTTGGAAGAGTAGTAGGAGCTACATGATCTCCGTCATGGGGAAAGGAGGATTCTGAAATTTCCCACTTCTTGGTGCTCTTTTTGAGAGGACCGATGGAAGTGTTGAATCCGCAAGCTTCAAGAAGATTCATAATAAGGAGGGCATAGGGAAGAGGTCTATCATCTCTGATGGCGTCACGCATGTGAATCTTGACGAACTTACACCAATTGATGTGAGCTCCGGTTATAATTGCATGCATGATCTTAGCGTCTTCTTGGGAAAGAGTGGTGTGATTATGCTTCCGAGGTTTGAGGACTCGGGTGATGAAATAGAAAATTAAACGATACTCGGGGAGCATTCCCGTGATAGTAGGACGCCGAGTGGATAGATTAGGATCATAAGATGTAATACCTATTTGGTTTAGGAGAGCTTTTTCATCAAATAAGGCGCCGGCCTCTCTAATGTACCGAAAAATGTCTTCACCACTTTGAGGAAGACGGGCAATGGAATGAAGGTTTTCATCGGATAAAAGAATTTGAACACCATTAATATTTGTCACAAGCTCACCATCATCATCCTCATGAAGGTTTGAATAAAACGCTTGAATCAATGGAGGATTAATGTACGGGTAGGTAAGAAATAAGAAGTCAAGAAGTTGACATTCTTTAAGCATGTTGGCAGCAGGGGCGTATGATTCAAGATACTTGCTTGTTGAAAAGCGAGGAGGAAGAATATCGCGCTTTTCAAATTTTGTCAAAAACCGAGTAAACTCGGTGTCAGAATTAAATTGTAAAATGGACCCATCTTGATAAGGGTAATTTGGAGGAGGTGGGGCAGCAGAGGAGGATGCACCATGCCTAGCAGAACGGGAACGTTTTGAGTGACGGCCCGACATTTTTAATAACAATTTCTGGAATTTGCAAGAGATTTGAGAGAATTTTGATAGTTTGAGAGCTAAAATTGATGCTTGAGTGAATGAGAATGAACATATATGAAGCCTATTTATAATGAGGAGAATGACCTATCATTTATGGAAGAAATATGCAGAAAATTGAAAGCCAAAACAGTCAGAAACGATAAAAATAAATTTCACTGACCATTAGACAATCGATTGTTGGAATGAAATAATCGATTGTTGAAGATATGACTGAATCTCGGAACTGACACAAATCGATTGCAGGAATCTTCACAAGCCAAACGGTAACAAATTTTTGAAATATTGACAGAAAATAATCGATTGTCAAATATGGTAATCGATTGTTATGTTACAGTGAGTACAGAAATTTTCTGACCAGGAAAATAATCGATTATATTTTGAAACAATCGATTGTTTTAGGAAAGCATTACTGAATGGCTGAGACGGTAATCGATTATACAGTTAAAAAATCGATTATTAAACAAAACTGCATAATAAGCATAAACCATAAATAATCGATAAGTGATACTTGCTAATCGATTTTCTGCACAGTAAAATAATCGATTATTTGCTGTTAACAATCGATTGTTCTGTGCCATATCTTTATAATTCCCCCTACCTTTAGGGCGATACCTGCAAAAGGAAATACGCATCTCCGACGCTCAAGTCAGTAATATTCAATATGTAAAAGCAACCTAACAAGTATGCATTTAGATCAACGCTTACCCGCATTAGACATTTCATGATTTATATTTAGCACATCAACAAACGCTAAATATTATATCAAGTTTACTGGCAATAAGGTAAAGTAAGGAACGATCATACCTCTGTAGTTTTTGGTATTGCTCTTCTTACCTTTCACTTTTCTGTCACGATGGTCTTATAAATTCATTGAGGTGACCATTGCTTTGGTGTTGCTCTTTTCAAATTGATTCAGCAACTCCTTGCCACATTTAGTTTGACAAATGAAAGTTCCTTATTTGCTTAACTTGTAGCTCCAAGAAGAAATTAAGCTTGTCTATCATTGACATCTCAAATGCGATTTACAGATTCCTTGCATAACACTCATTAGTTGTTCCAAAATAATAAAAAATATTTTCTGAAATACAATATCATTTTCAACATGTTTTGGAAGGCAAAAAGATTAATATCATAAAAGTTATCAACATAGTTTTAAAAAAATGACATTGCCAACATAGAAAGTTATTTTGAAATACACCAATAATGTCATCAAGATAATATCATCAATAAAATTCATGCAATCTATTTCTCCTTAATGAGAAATTCCCCCCCAAATGAGGCAGACTAGAATGTAAAGACATTCCCCCTTACTTGAAGCATATCGCCTAAACACTTTCTCTTTTTCGACATTTCCAAAAAGTCAAAATGAGATAGGAAAGACAGCGAGGAGAATGCAATATGAAGATTGCTGGAATTTTATCAAAACATACCAACAAGCCATAGATATACCAATTGTTATAAGATAGTGATAAAATCATTTGTTGGCAAACATAACAAATGTATCAAATGTTATTTTATTAACAGTGATACTAAAAGTTCTTTTTAGAAAGAAATATCAAACATTAATATATAACAAATCAAGCAAAGGTCGAATATACCGATCATAGACCAAAAGACACATTCATCAAGAGTCAATTTTTAACAGAGATACTTTTATCAACTGTTAAAATCATGAATCAATTGTTTCAGGAATATATCAATTATTTTCAAACCAAAAATAGCATTTATCAAAAACATGAGTGAAAAATTTTTGACAAAAAATATGCTAATAGTTGATACACACCAGAGGAAATAATTTATTTTTCTGGTATATACTAACATTTACTTAAACCACAAATAACAGTTATCAAATCATAAATGAAATGTTTTTATTAGAAGCAAGCTAATATACCAATTGTTGTTTAACAACGAATTTTCAACATATGCATCAAGGATAATTGATATTAATTATTAACAAGGATATCTCAACACATATCAACTACTACGATTAAGCACATCAAAAAATTTTAACAGTATAAGGCCAAATTAACAACACATATGTTAATATCGGTTGCTTGCATATATTATCAATTCGGTTTTTGTCAAAAAGGATAACTAAACGAAATTCCCCCTTGATGCGATAAGGTATTGTGCTTGGTGCATCTACTACAATATTGTAGTCTTCAAGCACACCTGCAAAAGAGATTAATGATCTTTTGGTACCCATGCCATTTTGGGTCCTTGGGGGTTAGGTATATCATAGTGATGCAATTGAGTGAAATGTCTATGTCGTGTAAAACAAGCAGGAGCAATATGACCAATTCGTCTACAATAATGACAAGTCACGTTGGTATTATGCATCCTTCTAGGTTTAGACGGACGAAAAATGTTCCCTCTATTTTCGACACTATGGCTATTGCGCATTTCATGGAAGTCATTTCTCCTACTATTATGGGCAGCATTTCTAGAATAATTGTTTCTAGGTTGAGGGCCATTTCTAGGTGTTCTAAAAGGTTCAAACTTCCTTCTAGTGTGTGGCCTAGAATATGCATCATTTCTAGAGTGGTTATTTCTAGGTGGAAAGTCATTGCTAGGTCTCCTAAAATGTTCAGCATTCCTTCTAGCATTTGGTCTAGCATGCATGTTGGTATTAGTATTGCTATTTCTAGGATGAGCATTTGTTTTATTAATCCTAGGTTGAGCCTTAGGTGGTTGGGGTTTGGCTTTTTCTTTAGGCTCATTCTTAAAACCTATACCATGCTTGGTTGACTTCAAATTAACAAGAACCTCATTCAAATTTTTATGAGAGGAATTAAACTTATCTAAGGTGCCCTTAAGCCTTTCTACTTCATTTTTGAGATGCATGCAAGAAGTACAATTTTTAATAAAACTTTCAGGCTTGTCGGCGCTTCTCTTTCCGAAAAACTTGTTTTCCTCTTTCAACTTCTCATTTTCTAAAATCAGTTTTTTTCAAATCCTTTTCTTTCAATGAGAGTTGTTTTTGAAAATCTGTTTCTTGCAATGAAAGAGTTTTCTGCGAATCTTTAATGGTCTTGGAAGCATTAACAAACTCACTATATAATTTATTATAAGCATTCTGCATTTCTTCAAGTGAGTGAGAGTTAGACGTACTTACCTCTTCTTCTTCGTTTGCCATGAGACATCGACCAGTCGATTCACCACATGAGCTGTCCGCTTTTTGAGGTGTGCTTTCATACATTTCCTCAAGCTTATCCCACATTTCTTTGGCAGATTTGTAGTGGGAAATTTTCTGATAATCTTCCTGATTCAAGGCGATATACAACATATTTATTGCCTTAGTGTTGTATTCACTTACCTTGGCTTTCCCAACTTTTGTCGTCATCTGTTCACCATGCTTGATGATTTGCCATACACAAAAGTTGTTGGCTGTGATGAAAATTCGCATCCTCTCCTTCCAGTATGTATAATTTGTACCATCGAATGGCGGTGGTCGGGTGGAGCATTGTCCTTCACCTATTCCTGCAAAAGAGTCACGAGTAGAAGCCATGGAAGTTTCTCTCAAACTGTTAAGTCTTCAGAGAGTTGGGCTCTGATACCAATTGCTAGATAATACGCTTAACGCTAGAGGGGGGTGAATAGCGTTATAATAAAAATTAGCGTAAACTTGCGGAATTTAAAAATTGCAGGAAAATTAAGCGCGGAAATTAAATGCAATAAAGAACAAACGCACCGAAGTTATCCTGGTTCACCACAACCCGTGGCTAGTCCAGTCCCCGAGAGACTCTCTCGAGATTTTCACTAACCTGTCAAGCTTACGGGTGCTCAACAAACCTTTACAACTTGAGGACACAAGCCTCAACACCTTTGCTCCGAGATACAACACTCCAAGACTTCAACCAAGGACACACAAGTTCCTTTACACCTTGAGGACACAAGCCTCAACTACCTTTGCTCGGAGATACAACACTCCAAGACTTCAACCAAGGAAACACAAGTTCCTTCTTACAACAAGAGAATAACAATTCTCTTCAAGTGTACAATACACTAAGCACTCAAACAAGACACTCCTTAATGAGTAGAGATGAGTAAAAGAATACGCTCAAGATCACAACAACTTTCTACAAGAGTTTGGCTCTCAAAAACTTATGTAATGAATGTAAAATGATAAGCAATAGAGTATGCAAGCTTATAGAAATTATAAGATCAGTTGTTGTGTGTTGTTGTGTTTAAAACAATGAAATGAAGCTGTATTTATAGTAGAAAAACTTGGCATTACCGTTGCCTAATTGCCAATTAAGAGTTGCTGATTTTACTGTGTGACAATCGATTGTCAAGAAGCCACAATCGATTGCTTGCCAATCGTTCCAAAAATCAATCCTAGATTTTACGCGTCACAATCGATTATCTAAGATCAACAGTCGATTATTGGCAACGTTCAAAAAATCATTTCCAGATTTTACGTAAAACAATCGATTATACAAATTCAATAATCGATTATTCAGAAACATTCAAAAAATTCTTTTTCAGATTTTAATCTCAACAATCGATTATACAAAATCAATATTCGTTTTTTCAGCAATGTTCAAAAAATCTTTTCAAGATTTTAATCTCAACAATCGATTGTACAAAATCAACAATCGATTACCTGACGGTATTTGAAAATATTACGACAACGGTTAGTTATACAATCGATTATACTAAGTTAACAATCGATATCTTGAAAAATCAATTTAGACACTGCCTCGTGACAATCGATTGTTATATACTCACAATCGATTATTTAATAACTTTGAAAAAGTCTGGAAGACACTGTCTCAACACAATCGATTGTCATATGTTCACAATCGATTATTTTGTGACTTTGAAAAATCTGATGGACACTGTCTCTTCACAATCGATTGTCATTAACTTCACAATCGATTATTTTGAGCGTTGAAAAACTTTGATGGACGCTGCCTCATCACAATCGATTGTCATAAGGTTCACAATCGACTGTCATGCAGGTTTGAAAAACCTGATGCTCACTGCCTTAACACAATCGATTGTCATTAGTTCACAATCGATTGTCATGCAGTCTTGGCTTAACATAATCGATTATCATAAGTACATAATCGATTATCTTAGTCCAGATTTTAGAGGCATGTTTAAAAATCATTTTGACTAAAGTAAATATGCATGATTTAAAATCATTTAGCATTAAATTAAATATGCATGATTTTGTAAAAGTAATTTTACGAGAGAAGCCATGTCATGAGTCAAGTTGTCGGATCAAGATCACAATTAAGAACGACTCATGTAAAACTATAAAACTTAGTCTTGTGCTTGAATCTCGTTATATATCAATTGTGCGCTTGTACTTGAACTTCGTCATATATCAATTTGCGCATCGTTTGTCATTCATCAAAACCTACACATATGAACACACGTTTTAGTATAACGCTTTGAGAACGTGTTTCCAACAATGATAATTTCAAACTTGGATGTGCATTCGGGCCGAGTATTGTGTGATCCGAGAGCAATTCGGCGCTTATTATGGAAAGTTGGCATTTTCAAAGTTTTAAAAAATTCTTAAGTTTGGTTTGAAGTGGACTTTGGTTCTATCAATGTCTGTTTGGTATTCCGAGCCTTGGAATAGGTTTGTATTGTGATTTATGACTTGTGCATAAAGTTTGTCGTCATTCTAGAATGTTTAAGTATAATTCAGATGCGTTCGACAAAGTTTGAATGTTTGTAAAGTTAAAAAAGATTCCAGTCGCCAATCCGTAGTTTTGATATTGTTTGGCATGATTTGAGGCTTCGACTAGGTCCGTATAGTATTTTGGGAAATGTTGGTATGTTTGGATGGGGTTTTGGGGACCTCAGGTTTGAAATGTATTTAACTCGGGTAGAAACTTGGAATTTGGGACATGTTGTTGTTGCTAAAGTCTGGTGTCATTGCACCTGCGGAAGGAGTGGACGCAGTTGTAGTCATGTGGGTGCGTAGGGATCATTGGAGGCGCAATTTTTGTTAAATGTGTGCTATATTTCTCCTTATAGGTTCATGTGCAGGTTTAGGGAAGAATCAAAGTTTATGCTTCATGTAGATGTGATGTACAAGAAAAAGAATTCAACTGGTTATTTCCTTTAGAGAGTGTTCTTGTGCTATAAGAGCATTGAAGTTTGGTTATATTCGGTACTAGGTCAGGGTGGGTGACTCTCAACAATGGTCCTAATAGATTCAAGAATTTAAGGTGTAGTGTTTAAGCATTTTGGGGTTCGTTATGTGATTAAAGACCGGGATTTGTAGCAGAGTCTGATGAATACTTGGGGAAATTTCTATGTTATCATCGGATCTGCAAGGCAATATTGGAGAAATGGGAGAAACTACTTTAGATTCGTAGAAGATCTTTCAGAATGGGTGTACTAGTTGGAGATGCTATTATGCGCATAAGGAGGGTATGAGACGATTCATGGGTACTGAGACGATGTGGTCTTGTGATTCTGGTCACTCGGGATAAATGTTGATCGAGTTTGGTCTATTTTTTAATGGAGTTATTATTATTTCTAAGGCAATTCAAGAGTTCATTGGAAGAACTTGGGTCGGTTAGTAATGGTTTGAATCAGCGTGATTGTGTTAACGATCAGTTCCTTCAGTATGTTAAAATAGACAACTGATTCGTGGTTGTGCATGCAGGCTTGGCATCTACCGTAAATTGATTGATTTGGAGATATTTGACTATAATGGCCCGTTATGTTTAGATGGATCCCGAAAGAGTTATAGTGGTTTAGACCACAACTTGAGGTTTGTATTTTTGATGTTATGGGAATTTTTTACGTGTTGTCATCGTTCCTCTAAAATGTGTTGAGTGAGGGGGTTCTAGATGATGAAGTGTTTAAATATTGGTGGTTCAGGATTTATGATGAAATTCTTGTACTCTCGCGTAGTGGCATGGAAATTGGAAGTTGAGGATCAAAGTATTGACTTGGTATTGATAACAATGTCAGATCTCGGATGAGCTGGGAAGAATTGAGATGTTCAGAGTAAGCATGCATTTTCCTTAGTGTCACATGAGGACGGTATCCCGTGTAAGAGGTTGTGTGTGTTGGATTGAGGATTCTTGATTTTATTTAGATAATTAGTATGATTGGTGGTATGGATGTGCAGACTACGCTACCTGGTGCAGAAGGTCGTGGGAACATATCCCCAGGGAATTTTTTAGAAATGTGACATATTCTTGATTGTTAAGGATGGAAACCATATATGGAGATTTTGGTGCTGTTGCTAATGTGAGAGCTTATTCCTAAAGGGAGCTTTATTCATTTGGTTGTAGACTGTGAAAGTTTGTTCCAAATTGGAGGAGTGCTCGTGTGTGTCATGAATAGGTCCATTGTGGATTCTTGAAGGGGTGTTGGCCTAGTATGGTATGATCAGAATTGGTTTGAGGACTGTTGGTGCTAATGTGAATGTGTGTTCTACGTCAGGTCGGATGTGTTCATTCGTCATACCGTTCCTTACGGAGGATTCTTCGGGCGTTAGATATTATTCCCGTCATCATCTATTCCATGCAATACTCTATTATGCCATATGGGTTGTGAGACAGCTTGATTATCTGCACATGGGTTGTGGTCCCTTATAACTTATGGTGTTATACGAGCAGTATGGATTTCGAGATGCATGTCATTTATTGCACCTTACTTGTTCTTGGGTTTTGTAGCATATGACGCTATATGTCTCCCCAATGTTGTATTTTTGCACTTGGCGTGCTTCTGATCGATATTCGGGTATTTTGTAGGCATAAACATTATGGCTTGATAGGTACTTCCTAATTTATTTTTATGTGTGGATCAGGTGACATGCCGCCACAGGTACGTTGTTCGGATTGGGTTGCATGCCATAATGTTATCATGTTTGAATCGGGTTGCACGCTAGAATGTTATCATGTTTGGGCCGGGTTGCACACTTCAATAGTAACATATGTGGATTGGGATGCACGCTACAACAATGAGATGTTGAGTACGGTCCCCTACATCTATTTTTGTGTATTTTGTTTCTCATTTTCTGAAAAGGGTTCATAGCGTCTGTACGACTGTTTTATTTGTTACGCGGGCAGGGTAGTTTTTTCCCAGAGTTCGTTCTTCCTTATGTGTCATATTCAAATTGTAGCTTCTTGGCGTCGTATGAGATCTTGGATGGTGTTTGAGGTGGCTTATTGCCTGAGCAGCTTGTACTAGGTGAGACGAGGTTATTGGACCTGAAATCAGTGGGATCGAATATATGTAAGGTGTATTAAAGAGAGAATGTCACTATTCAGTTTAGAATGAGGTAATGGTTCTTGCCAAGCGTAGAGACTCCGTAATCTATTGATTTGACGGGTGGTTATGAGTTCCTAAGCATCTCTTTCATCATTGTAGTATCGTGAGGATTGAAATCGGGCTTATATGTGTTATGAGGTATACTACGAGCGCCGGGACAATGAGTTTGCAGTGTTTTGCTTGAAGGAGATTGCCTTGGGCAAATGAGTGACGCGGCGCATCGTGTGATGTCAGCATGGGTGCATGATCGTGTGTGGGTTCAACGTGTAGAAACTGATACGGTGTTCGTATGTAAGAATCAGGTCTGGTAGAGAAATCCAGAGGTTGGAATTTGGTTCTAAGGCCTATTGACTAAATAAAAGGGAGAATCTTGGTCTGGCTTCAGCTAATGTGGTCAACTTGGTTGTGGTGGCACGGGTAGTTTCACAAAGTGTTGGACTGTGATCTCGGGGCAACTCCAGAGCAGTTCTTAGCACGTTTAGGACGAAAATATGTTTAAGTGGGGGAGAATGTGACGACCCGACTAGTTATCTTGAGCCCTAGCGTATCGCTTGGCAGTTTGCGGCCTTGAGTACCTTCACTTTATGTATTACTAGTTGTACGTGTGGTCAGAATTTGAATTTTGGGAAGATTAGAGTTGATTCGGAAGAAAACTTCTTATTTCGGAAACTTTAAGTTGGAAGAATTGACTAAGGTTTGACTTTGAGCAAAAATATCGGAATCGGTATTTGAAGGTTCCAATAGGTTTTTATGATAATTTAGAATTTGGCATGTGTTCGGGTCGAGTATCGGGTGGTCCTGGAGCACTTCGGCAATTATTATGGAAATTTGGCATTTTCAAAATTGTAGAAAATTCCTAAGTTTTGCTTGAAGTGGATTTTGGTGCTATCGATGTCCGTTTGGGATTTCGAGCCTTGAAATATGATCATATTGTGATTTATGACTTGTGCGTAAATTTTGGCATCATTCCGGAATACTTAAGTATAATCTAGATGCATTTGGCAAAATTTGAATATTTTAAAATTTAAAAAAAGGTTTCGATTGTTGATTCGTAATTTTGATATTGTTTGGAATGATTTGTGGATTTGACTAGGTCTGTATAGTGTTTTGGGATGTGCTTTCATATTTGGATGGGGCCTCGGGTTTGAAACGGACTGAAACTTTGAATTTGGGACATGCTCTGCTAAAGACCAGTGACATCGCACCTGCGGAAGCACTGGCCGCAAGAGCGCAGAAACAATCACAAGTGCGATTTTCGGGGAGGAGGTCTGGGAGCGGAGGTGTGAGGAGAATTTTGCACCTGCAAAATCGCAGATACGGAGAAGACATCGCAGAAGCGGAGGTTGGCCAAGAAGGGCTGGGCCGCAAAAGCAGACTTGGTCAGCAGGTGCATCAAAGCAAAAGCGATTATTGTTCGTAGAAGCAGAAGCATAGATGCGCTACTTGGGGCGTAGAAGTTAGGGTTGCTGGATTGATATGGAGCCGTAGCCGCACATGCGATGATTTTTCCGCAGGTGCAGAATTGCAGAAGCGACTAGTTGACCGCAGGTGTGATGGCCACTGGGCAGTAGGGTGTTTTTAATCCGAGACTTAGCCCATTTCTCTCACATTTTCATTTGGTTGGGAAATATTTGGAGCTCTTCAAGAGGGTATTCTCATCATCTATTTCAAGGTAAGTATTTCCCATGTATTGCATGTTAATTTCAAGGATTTAAAGTACTTCCAATGTATTGTAACTTAATTTCAAGGGTTTCATAAGGATTTAACATGGAAATTTGTGAAAAATTGTGGGATTTGAAGAAAAACTAGAATTTGATATTTTTGGATTTTTACCACGAATTTGAACATGGAATTGGGAATAAATCATATATTTTGAGTTCGTGATATCATGGGTAAAGTTTATCTTCAAAAAATTTTGAAATTCATGCACCTGGGCCGAGTGTTGACTTTTTTTTACTTTTCGAGCAGAACTTAGAATTATTATAAATTGTGAAATTATATATTGGAGTATATTTTTATTGATTTGCATATTATTTGACTAGTTTTGAATCCTTTGTCTTTGAATCGAAGAGTTAGAGAGGCATTAGAGTTGGTTGTGGAACTTCGGAGCGAGGTAAGTCTCATGTCTAACTTTGTAAGAGGGAAACTACTCCCTAGGCGAAGTGATTGTTATTTTATACTAGTTATGGGTGTTACATACGCACGAGGTGATGAGAGTTCGTATGTAGCTAAAGAATAATTATGTCCGGGTAGACTTAGGATTTTATCATGTAATATTTGAATTATTTAAACTCATTCTGCTGGCTTAATTAACTGAAGTAATTTAGAAATATATATTTATATTAGGCCGAGCCTTATCACCTTGAGTTGTCAGTAAGTTATTTTGAGAAACGGTAAATGTTATATTCACTCTATGCTCATATAATGTATTGTAAGCACGTGTCTCATAATTCGATGATTTTCTTCCTTTATTCTGGGACGGTCCGAACGGCTCGACAATATAATAGGTGTATCCATGGTTTGTGCAGCTCAAGCCTTGACATTGTACACATTTTTCGTGATTGGGCCGAACGACCTCAGTATAATCTTGTGTTATATCACTAGCAGTCCGCATATTCACGAGATTATCATTCCACTGATGCCTGTCATTTTATATGGTATTCCTTATCCATTTTATACTGGCACATCTAAGCTATTGAGGTAGGATACAAGACTGTGAAATTTGTATGATTAAAAGAAATTTTTGGAAGATTATGTAACTTACAGTTTTACCCAACTATTGCTTTTATGCTTCATATCTGCTTATGATACATCATATTGCTTTATTACACCTCTAGTAAGTGTCAATGTCGATCTTCCGTCACTAATTCTCGGGACGTAGGCTAGATACTTAATTGGATTTATGATTTCTAAAGTAATCAAGAGGAGTAACTACATTGATCAATCATCGTTGGCTATCCTAATAGCAGCATTTGGCGCCATCACGACCTATAATAGATTTTGGGTCATGACAGATTCAACATTTGAATTTTTTCTTTAGATTTCGTTCTATCTCTTCGTCTAATAGTAATATTCGGCAAAAATTTTGGATGTGAAAGTACATTTTAATGAATGTGGGTTTTTAAAATCGTAGAATTTTGTGTTTTTCTTTGAACTTTTGTGAATCAATGTGTGTGGGTTGTTGTTTTCACTATGGTTCGGAAGCATTCTGCATCCAAAGTTTTAGATGTGAAATTACATTTTAGTAAAAGTGAGTTTTTAAAAATCATAGAATTTTAGTGTTGTGCTTTGTACTTTTGTGAATCAATGATTGTGGGTTATTGTTTTCACGATGGGTCGGAAGCATTGTTCGCATAGATTCTGGAGCTGTGCTCGACATCATTATTCAACCCAAGTAGTTGCTGAATTCGTTGTCGAATCCATGTTTGGTCCTAGTTTTCATATTATTTCTGTTTCTCCGTCTGTGTTTAGTCCTAATCCTTGCAATAATCGTATTGAAAACACAATTGAAAATGTAGAATTAGAGGGGGGAAATGCAACAATATTGATGCTTCGCCGGTCGATGGACCTCTTTACCAGTCATTACTCGAAATAAATTTTGAACTAGCCATAGCAAGCGTTGCGGTGAATGGTAAGGGAAAAGCGGGAAAAGCGAAAGTTGTTGATGATTCTAAGTTAGGGGGAAGTCGATTAAGTGGGAGTTTTCTTTAGTGTCACCTGAGGACTATATCCGATGTAAGAGGCTTTGTGTGTTGGATTGCAAAGTCTTGGTTTGCTTTACAGAATTAGTATGGGTGGTGTATGGATGTGCAGACTTTGGTACCTGGTGCAGAAGGTCGTTGGAGCGTATCCCATAGGGAAATTTGTGAAAGTGTGTTATGTTAGTCACTTGATTGCTAAATATGAAAACCAAGTATGGAGATTTTGGTACTGTCACTAATGTGAGAGCTTATGACTAAAGGGCGCTCTATTCGTTTGGTTGTAGACTGTGGAAGTTTGTTCCTGATTGTTTGACTACTCGTGTGTGTCACGAATAGGTCCATTGTGGATCCTTGAAAGAGTATTAGCCCAGTATAGTATGATCAGAATCGGTTTGAGGATTGTTGATGGATCTAATGTGGATGAGTGCTCTACATCAGGTCAGATGTGTTGATTTCGTCATAGCATTTCTTACGGAGTCTTCGGGCGTTGGATGTTATTCTGATCATCAGATATTCCATATAATACTCTATTATTCCATGTGGGTATTGAGACGGCTTGATTATCCGTACATGTGTCGTGGTCCCGTGTGGCTTGTGGTGTTATATGAGTAGGATGGATCTCAAGATGCAGTTCATTTATCGCGCCTTAGTTGTGCTTGGGTTTTATAGTGTATGGCGCTTTACGTCTCCTCTGTGTTGTATTCTTGCACTTGGCGTGCTTGTGTTCGATTTTCGGGTATTTCGTAGATATAAGCATTATGGCTTGATAGGTAGTTCCTTATTTATTGTTATATGTGGATTGAATGGCACGCCGCCACGAGTATGCTGTTTGGATCGAGTTGCATGCCACAAATGTATAATTTTTGGATCGAGCTGCACGCCACAACGGTATCATGTTTGGATCGGGTTGCATGCTGCAATGGTAACATATGCGGATTGGGTTGCATGCCACAATAGTAAGATGTTGAGTACGGTCCTCCTATATCTTTTTTTTTAATATTTTGTTTCTCATTCTTTGAGAAGGATTCATAGCATTTGTTTGACCATTTTATTAGTTACACAGACGGGGTTGTTCTTTCCCAGAGTTCGTTCTTCCTTATGTGTCATATTCAAATTGTAGCTTGTTGGCGCATTAATGGCGTCATATGAGATCTTGTACAGTGTTTGAGGTGGTTTATTGCCTGAGCAGCTTGTACTAGGACTGTGCATAATTTGTTAAATACCGAATGACCGTACCGAAACTGAAAATTTTGCTATTTGGTATTCGGTATGGTATTTGATTTAAGTTCTAAAACATATGCTATTAGCTATGATCTTTTGTATTTTTTAATGAAATACCAAAATATCCATACCGTACCGAAATATATATATATATATATATATATATATATATATATATATTATACAAATCAAAATTTTACTTTCCTTTTTTTCTCTAAATTCATCAATAACTCTAAGCAAGTAAGAAGATATTTCTAATGATCAAATTTATTCCTTTATGTGCAGTTTTCTCTCTTTAGGTTGATATTTACTGTTTTTGGACAAAACATTTGTCAACAAATATTTTCTCTTTTTTACTTTTGAGTACTTTAATTAAGAATATTATAGTATGTGACTCTATGCACTTGTTAGTATTCAAACCGAATAAATCGAAGTTACCGAACTGAATAAACCAAAATCGAAAAGAGAAAAATCGAACCATACCGAATTTAATTAGGTATAGTGTTGATAGCATATTAAGAAACCGAATATCAAAAATATCAAATTGAAATATCTAAATACCGTACTGTACCGACCAACGAACACCCCTAGCTTGTACTGGGTGAGACGGGATTATTGGACCTGAAATTAGTGCGGCCAGATTTATGCAAGTGTATTAAAGAGAGAATGTCACTATTTAGTCCAGAATGAGGTAACTGTTATTGCCACGCGGAGAAACTCTGTGAGCTATTGATTTTATGGGTGGTTATGAGTTCCTGTACATCTCATTCATCGTTGCAATATTATGATGATTGAAATCGGGCTTATATGTGTTATGAGGTATACTACAGGCGTCGGGTTAGTGAGCTTGCAGCTGTTGTGCTTGAAGGAGGCTGCCTTGGGCAAATAAGTGATGTGATGAATTGTATGATGACAGCACAAGTGCATGATCATGTGTGGGTTTAGCGTGTGAAGATTTATACGATGTTCGTATGTTAGAATCAGGTCCGGTAGAGAAATTCTAAGGTTGGAATTGGTTCTAAGGCTTATTGACTAAATAAAAGGGAGAATCTTCAGTCTAGCTCGAGCTAATGTGCTAAACTGAGTTATGGTGACACGGGTAGGTGCACAAGGTGTTGAATAGTTATTTCGGGACAACTCTGGAGCAGTTCTTAGCACATTCCAGGACGAATGTATGTTTAAAGGGGAAAATGTAACGAGCCGACCAGTCATTTTGAACCCTAGCACATCATTCAGCAGGTTGCGGCCTTGAGTAACTTCACTTTATATATTACGACTTGTACGTGTGATCAGAGTTGACTTTGTGAAGATTAGAGTTGATTTGGAAGAAAACTACTAATTTCGAAAACTTTAAGTTGGAAGAACTGACTAAAATTTGCCATTTGAGCAAAGGATCTCGAAATCAGGATTTGAAGGTTCCAACAGGCTCGTATGATGATTTCAGAATTTGGCATGTGTCCAGGTCGAGTATCGGATAGTCCGGGAGCAATTCCGATTGAAACTTAGAATATAGGACATGCTGTTGCTGCTGAAGTTTGGCTCGTCGCACCTGCGGAAAGAGTGGTTGCGGGTGCAATCACACAGGTGCATACGGACCATCGCAGGTTTTGATTTTCATCGAAGAGGTCTGGGAGCATAGTTGGGAGGATAATTTCGCACCTGCAAAGTTACAGATGCGGAGGTTGGCCAAGAAGGCATGGGCCGCAGAAGCTGGCCTGGTCACGCAGGTGCGTGAGCGATGAAGCACTTGTTGTACGCAGAAGAAGAAGCCCAGATGCGCAACTTGGAGCACAGAAGCTAGGGCTACTGGTTGACCGCATGTGCGAAGGTCGCTTGGTAGTGATGTGATTTAAATCTGAGACTTAGCCCATTTCTCTCACATTTTCATTTGGTTGGGAAGCTTTTGGAGCTCTTTAAGAGGGTATTCTCATCATCTATTGCAAGGTAAGTACTTACCACGTATTGTAAATTAATTTCAAGGATTTCATAAGAATTTAACATGAAAATTTGTGGAAAATTGTAGGATTTTGATGAAAACCTAGAATTTGATATTTTTGGATTTTTACCACGAAATTGGACTTGGGATTGGGAATAAATTATATATTTAAGTTCGTGATGTCATGGATAAAGTTTATCTTCAAAATTTTTTGAAACTCGGGCATATGGGCCAAGGGTTGACATTGCTGACTTTTCGAGCAGAGTTGAGAATTATTATAAATTGTGAAATGTTACGCATTGGAGTATATTTTGATTGATTTGCACATTGTTTGACTAGTTTGGGATCATTTGGCTGTGAATTGAAGAGTTAGAGAGGCATTGGAGCCGGTTATGGGACTTCAGAGCGAGGTAAGTTTCCGTCTAACCTTGTGAGGGAGGTAATGTGATTGTTATTTGCTACTAGTTGTGGGTATTACATATGGATGGGGTGACGAGAGTCCGTATGTAGCTAAAGTATGTCTATGTCCGAGTAGACTTAGAATTTTATCATGTAATATTTGAATTATATGAACTCGTTCTACTAGCTTAATTAATTGAAGTGATTTAGAAATATATATATTTATATAAGGATGGGCTGTCACGACCCGAAAATGCAACCTTCGTGAGTCGTGATGGAACCTACTCGTAAAAGCTAGAGAATCCACGCTCTTATATTATTCTCCTTTATTTTATGCCATTTTTACCAGAAATAACAACAAGTGTTCAATAATTAACAACTGCAAAACATGAAAATTAATGCGAAAGATTTAGGTTAAATAAACTGAACAACAACGCGGAATTTACCATACATCTCCCCCCAAGGACTGGTGTCACATCACTCACAGACTACTACGAATACTGAATACAATTAATTGAAAGGAAGTGTAAACTGTTTGTATCGAAATATATGAGATAACATGTGAAAATAAAAGATAGAGGAGACCCAGGGCTTACGGACGTCAGCAAGGGTACCTCGGTGTCTCTGGGCTGAAGGCTCGCTCCCGGACTACTGTTGCTGCTCAAATGGTACTCCAACACCGAGATCTGTGCAAAAGAACACAGAGAGTAACATCAGCACAACCGATCCTATGTGCCGGTAAGTGTCTGTCCTAACCTCGACGAGGTAGTGACGGGGCTAGTGCCAGACTCTAGATAAACCTGTGTTGTTATATAATATACAACAAAGAAATAATAGGAAATAACAAGTAAAACTAGGGAGGGGAAACATGCTCTGGGGGTAGCAACATAAATAGAATCCTCAAGAACTGATAATGAAAACAACTATTAAGCTACTAACACGGATAAGAATTGATAAACAACTTTCACTTTTGAGGCTCATCTCGTTGCAGGAGTGAAACCCGATCTCATTTCCCAATGTCTCATGGTAGGAGTACCACTCGCTCCCATTTCAATATTACTTGTGTTAGGCGTATCACTTGCTCCCATTTCAATATTACTTGTGGTAGACGTACCACTCGCTCCCATTTCAATATCACTTGTGGTAGGCGTACCACTTACTACCATTTTAGTATCACTTGTGGTAGGCGTACCACTCGCTACCATTTCAATATCACTTGTGGTAGGCGTGTCACTTGCTCCCATTTCAATATCACTTGTGGTAGGCGTACCACTCGCTCCCATTTCAATATCACTTGTGGTAGGCGTACCACCCGCTCCCATTTCTTTCAACACAATACACAATATAATCCTGGCAAGGGATCAAGACAATGTAATAACTTTACCGCAAGGGAAAAACATTAGCAACTAATGAAACGTCCTTGAAAGGGAGAGTCAGTTATATCCAACCCTATTCAATTTCTAATTAGCACAGTTAAAACCAATACTCAGTATCAAGGCTCATCAAACAAGTCTTTCACAGAACCAATTAAGAATACACAATTATCAATTTAAGACCCACGGTCATTCTCGACACCAACATATGGATACTCGTCACCATGACCATACGTCGTACTCAACACATAATAAGTAGCAATTATGACTCAACTCATAATCTCTCAAGCCAAAGTTATACAGAACACTTACCTCGATGCCTTAACTCAACTCAAGCCTCTTGTATAGATTTAGCCCTCGATTCCACCACAAAACCACTCGACTCTAGTCACAAATTACTTTAATACATCAACAAACTCTAAATGAATCAATTTGAATGCATAAAAATAAATTTCCCAAAGTTTTGATCAAAAAGTCCAAAAATGCCCCCGACCCACGTGGTCAAAACCTGAGGTTCGAACCAAAACCTAGTTACCCATTCCCCCACGAACTCATATATGTAATTTGTTTTGAAATTGGAATGCCATAATTATTACACAATCACTTAATCTTCCTGAGTTTTAACTCATCAAAAAGACATGACAATTAACTTCATTTCACAAATGAAATAACATGAAAGAATCCCTCAAAATACTCATAACTCTAGACCGCATAACATATCCACAAAATCAAGCACCCAATAGCCCTTTTCGCATCTCAAACAAACTCTTCTCAACACATTCGAACCATCCAAACACATCTCGCAGTCACATCATACTCATCATATAGCCATCCAACCACAACTCAACTCATAGGGACACTACCGGACATATAAGTCCAAAATCACATGCTCACACAACCAAAATTACCGTGCTGAAGCTACAGTCAAAACCTGGCCTCAAGTCCTCCAGACTGGCCCATTCTCAACACATAGAGAACACACCTCACACCTCATATATGTTATCCACAAGCCATTGATGTACAATTGATACCAAGCGCTCACATGCACGTACGAGTGAGTGAAAGGAATTTAAAAGATATGCTTCAAACAGAATCAATGCCACATGATAAGAAAGTCGTATGATAAGGAAAGGAAGATGGGAAGTTTATCCAAAATGCCCTGTAGCCTCTCGAAGATAGGTATGGACGTCATCATACCAGTCTGCAAGACTCTACTAGACATTTTCTCATGATTCGTAGAACCTATGAACCTAGAGTTCTGATACCAACTTGTCACGGCGCAAAATCCAACTATTCGTAATGACACCTAACACAATCTCTAGGTAAGCCAAATAGCAACAATCTGATTCAAAACACGTTTAACTGAGAAAATACATGTTGAAATAACTAAGCATTTATATAAAATCCCAAGGACTTGTAGAACAAATAACGAGCTTCGAAGATTTAGAGTTTACAAAAATCTGGTATGAAAATACATCATCTATTTGAAATATACATGAACAGATTAAAAATTCTAAAGCTATCAAGAACAAGAGGCAACTATGATCAAAACACATGTATTCCTTCAATGCCAACTCCCTCCATACACAACAATGTCAGTATCCAAAATCTGCATGCAAGGTGCGGAAGTCTATTATGAGTACAACCGACTAAGTGTACTCAATAAGTAACAAACCCAACCTTAAGGTTGAAAGTAGTGACGAGTTGGGACAAAGGTCAAATTCCAACACCAATCGCCAACAACAACTCATAACAATATAATAAAAGTGGTAACAGAAATAACTCAGAGATATGATGCTCAGCTAGTTCAGAGTTATGGAAAATAAACCGTTGATTTTACCCAAAAACTTTCAGCAACAGATAAGATGATTCAATCTCAGATAGCATGAGGAAAATACATATGTATGCCTACATGTCAATGTGCATGTGAAATCATAAATGTTTAAAAAGTACATCTCTATGCCTCTATGTCAAGAATGCATGTCAAATGAAATGTGTCACAGTGATGAACTCATGTACGCATACTCTCAAAGAACTCAATATCACAGTCTCTCACTCCCACTCATCACACTCAAACACTCAGCACACTCAGTCACTCAGTCAGATGTGGCGCACAGTCCGATCCATCATGAATCAACATTAATTGCGCTCACTTTGCGTGTACAGATGCCGAAGGGGCGAATCCTTCCCATGTGCTAATATACCATATTGCAGCGTGTAGACCGATCCTATCATGAATCAATAGTGCCTGCTGCGACGTGCAGCCTGATCCTATCATGAATCAATAACAATTGTTGCGGCATGTACCCCGATCCCATCATGGATCAATAGTGTCCGCTGTGGTGTGAAACCCGATATGATCATGAATCAATAATACATGTTGCAGTGTGCAACCTGATACCATTATGAACCAATAACACTTGATGCGACATGCATCCCGATTCCATCAATCTCTCCAGTCTCTCGGTCTCACAATGACATAAAAATCAGCCCAAAAATAATGATATGATGTATAAATGGCAACAGAGAGTGAGATAATAAGTATGACTAAGTATGTAATTGCAATGTAAGAAAATAACTCAACATCAGAAATGACCTTAGTAGGCCAAATAGGATAAACATATAACCTAGACATAGTTTCTAACATGGACCACTACTCAACTATTCTAGCACGTAGAAACTTCATGAGTAGAAACAAGATTAGGTCACTACATAGTGCCACAAAATCAATCAAGTCATAATTCACACGGTGCACGTCAACATGCCTGTCATCTAGCATGCGTGTCACCTCAACAACAACACATAACACAAACATTCAGGGGTTCATGCCCTCAGCACCAAGTATAGAAGTGTTACATACCTCGAAAAAGCTGAATCCAATACCGAGCAAGCGAAGGAATACTCAAGAAATGACATCACGTGCGTATCAGCCTCTAAATGGCTGTAAACTAGACAAAAGCAACTCAAGAACATCAAATAATGCTAAATGGAACAAACCCATCAATAAAGGTCAAATTTTTAATCAAAATCCAAAAGTCAGCCAAAAAGTCAAACTTGAGCCGCACCTCAGAACCCAACAAAACTCATAAAATCCGACAACCCATTCAATTACGGGTTCAACTATACTAGTTTCACTCAAATCCGAATCTGAATCGATGTTCAAAACTCAAAAATTCACTTTATGAAATTTTAAACCAAAAACCCCCAATTTCTCGTTTGAAATCATCAATCAAATGCCAAAAACGAGGATACATTCATGAAATTTAATCAAAATCTAGTAGAGAACACTTACTCGAATCCATATGAAATCACTTCCGAAATTACCTCAATCTGAGCTCCGTAGCTTCAAATATAATAAAATGACTCGATCCCTTGAAATGGGATTTAATAGAGTCTGCCCAGTTATTACACTTTGCAAATGCGAACAATTCCACGCGTTCGCATAGAACAAATGCTCACCAATTGAGATTCCTTTTTTGCTAATGCAGCATCACAGACAGACGCGATGGTAAAATATCTAAAGCTACACGATGGCTCTCCACACTTCGCGACCGCGAAGAACAAACACCGGACATCCTCAAGCCCACCTTCCTTCTGCCCGAACGCGCCCCTAAACTCACGAACGCACTGAACAGTTGCCTCAACTTCCACAAATGAGAATTTGAACTCGTGAACGTGATAAAAAATCTTACCCAACAATAAAAAAACTATACGTGATCGTGATCCATTCTCCGCGATAGCAAATAAAAACCCAGATGCCCATAATTCAGTAGAAACCAGCAATGCCATAATGAAGGAAATTGGTTCGAAAATAATACGAATCGCACCCGAACCCCTTGAGACTCTGCCTGGACATTCCAAATAGTCTCATAATCTAACACGGACCTACTCGAGGCCTCCAATCATGCATCTATATCGAAACAATGAATCACGCCTCAATTCAAACTTAATAAACTTTAGAACTTTCAAATTTCAAGACTCATGCCGAACCATATCAAATCAACTTGAAACGAACTCAAATTGTTTACACAAATCCCAAATGATATGACAAACCTATTCCAATTCCCGGTACCACAATCCGAAACCCAATTTCATCAAAGTCAATTCCCCCTCAAACTAATAAATTGTCAAAACCTTTAAATTTTCAAATTTGCCAATTAGTGCTGAAATCTTCTTGAAATATTCAAATGCAAATTCGGACATATGCTCAATTCCAAAATCACCATCCAGTGCTAACGAAACCATCAAAACCTGATCTAGGGTAAAATACATAAAATTCAAACTTGGCCAACTCTTCCAACTTAAAGCTTCAAAGATAAAATTTATTCTTCCAAATCACTTCCGAATCATCTGAAAAATCAAGACTGACAATTCACACAAGTCGTAATATATCATATAAAGCTACTCAAGACTTCAAATAGGTGGAACGAATGCAAAAAAACAATCGGTTAGGTCGTTACAATTATATTAGTTTGATTGTATTTTTTATTAGTAAAATATGATACTTATATAGTATATAAGTAGGCTATATCAGTATACTATGTTGAAAGCAAACAATGACATAAATATGTAAGCATTATACATATTTGGCATATCAGTATACTAATTGAGTATACACTTATTTTAATCATTCTTCTTCTTTGTGCATAACTGTATTTATATTATAAACAAGTATACCCTTGATTATACGGATGAAAGATGTACTTGGAGACTTGAAGCATCAAGCCTACGAGCATCCATTCTTTTCAAAGTGACGGATTTCAATTCTGTCCACAGTTGTTTAAATGATAAGATATTTTGCTTACAAAAGCAAGTTGTCTCAGCTTTTGTTGCAGTTGTGGTACAAAATAAGCTTGTTGACCCAAAAACTATATTTACACCAACAGATATCCAGAGAGACATCCAAAAAGCATATGGTATGGACTTAATCTACATACAAGCATAAAGATCACAAGAAAAAGCAATGCAATTATTGAAAGGAACACCAAGTTAGTCATATAAGAAAATACCAACATATCTTTACATGTTAGACAACGCTAACCTAGGATAAGTGACACGACTACATAATGAAGTATATGGGAGCTTCTTGTATGTATTCATAGCTATATATGCAATAATTAGATGCTGAATCTATTGTAGGCCAATAATTGTAGTTGATAGTAGTTTTTTAAAGTCAATATACAGAGAGACCATAGTCAGGGCTTCCACGCAAGACGCAGAAGGTAAGAAAAGAAGTTGTCTCAAAATCAGTTTTGGATAATTGGTGTAATTAATTATTTTAAAAATGCAATCCAATTAAATTCAGTTAAAATAGCAAAAACGATCCTCAAATATCACACGACACTAATATGGTATACAAGTATACTAACAAAGTATATAATTATTTTGCTACATACATGCACCTACCTATGACTATACTACTATATGAAAGGATATATTAATTTTGTGTGTTGCAATAATATTTTTTCCTTTGGTTTTACAGGACAAATTCCACCCCTTGCATATGTAATTATTGATTCGAAAAACGACGCGCCGTGGGGCTGGTTCTTCGTGCACTTTAGAGAAAGCTATGAACAAAGAGAGGGAATGTGCATTGTATCAGATAAGCATGATGGTATATGGAGAGCAACTTCACTTGTTTATCCAGAAGTCCCTCATTGTGCATGTATGTTCCATATGTGGAACAACATAAAGGCAGACTTCAAGAAAAGCCAAAAAAAAATCAAAAAAGTATACTTTGCGTTAGCAAGAGCATACACTGTTGAAGAATTCAATAGGCATATGGCAGATTTAGAATCTATTGACAATGGAGTAAAAACATACCTGATCGATATTGAATATGATAAATGGTCCCAGAACTTCCAAGACAAATAGAACCATGACCATGACATCGAATATTGTAGAATCAATAAATACAACAAACAAGCATGCAAGAGATATCTTAGTTATGAATTATCTTGACTTTATGTCGACGTTGATTCAAAAATAGAATTATACCAATCGTAAGGATGTCATGAAATCATTTATGAAGATCGGTGTAATGTATAAAATTAATTGGCAGATAATATCATCTTATCACAGACGATGGCGGTATGCATTTTCAAAATTATAAAAACACTGCATGTATTGTAGTTTTACTTCTGCACCTTAGAGATTTCACTAAACAACTACATATTGTTATTAAAAATACTTTTAATTCGTACACCTAATGACTTTTCTTAATTAAAATTATACTAGTTGTTGCGTTTAACTCAGTTCTTACATTTAGTAATTAATGGACAAATAAGAAATGTGATGCACCTAAATAAAACTACACTTGTGGAAGAGTTCTGCTAGACGATATTCCATGTCCGCATGCAATGGCAGTTACACAAAAACTTCATATGGATTCATACAAGTATTGCTCGGAGTACTACATCATAAACTACTTTCTAAAGACATATGAGATATGATGGATGAAACAACATGCGAATTCCAGAACATTTCTCTTCACAGGTGGTACCGCCACCAAAGGAAAAAACAAACTAGGAATACCTAAAAAGAAGATAGGCATAAGAGGTTGAGAAAGAAATACAGTTGCATGTGCACTATGCGGGAAAAAGGACACAACTGGAGAACGTGCCAAAATATTCCAAAGACAAATTGATATAATGCTTCAATATTTTCATAGAACTCATACATCGTAGAATCATATCATTTGAATTGCAAAACAAATACTTGTTTCGCACTAGACATATATTTGGTATGGTGATTCTTTGCAAATTACTTTTTGACAAAAACATTATATGGCTGCTTGTATTTTCAATAATAATTTTTTTATGTGCTATTGTAGTACATAAAAGTGAAATGCATTTACATCTAGTTGTTGTAGTAAAAAAGGCCCTCAAATATAATGTGATACCCAAGTGATATATCTATATACCTTATTGGTATATATGTATATCTTACTGGTATCAAAATATGGTTAGAAATAGACAAATGCTACATTTGTACATATATCGTTAACAAAATGGACATGCTTTGCAACTCATGTCGGTATTGAAGTATAATAAATTGGAAGACATTTGCATGCATTTGCTGCAGGAAAAAAACATATTCAAATACAATGTGATACCCAAATGATATATTTGTATGTCTTATTGGCATATAGTTATATTGCACTAATATAGTTAAACCAAAATATATCCAGAAATACAAGTGGTGTACCAAAAAAAAATATATAACATCCGTACATACTTCCTTAAGAAAATGGGAATACTTCTCAACTAATGTCAATATTTAAGTATAACAAAAAGGTAGTCAAATACAATATGGTATCCAAATGGTATATTTGTATACTATATTGGTATATAGTTGTATTTCACTAATATGGTTAAACCAAATATGTGTAGAAATATAAGTGGTCCACAAAAAAAAATACAGCATCTTTACATACTTCCTACAAAAAAATGGTCACACTTTGCAACTCACGTTAGTATTGAAGTATAACAAATTGAAAGTCATATATATCTACAGCAAAACCTCTCTATAACAGACTCATTTGTTCCGAATATCTTTGGATGTTATAGCGAAATGTTGTTATAGAAAACATATACTATAACATAATATGAAATTTGGTTCCTAAAAAGCTTAACTTTTATAGTGAAGTATTGTTATATAGAGATGTTGTTATAGAGAGGTCTGACCGTAACTACTGCGGGGGAAAAAGGTACTCAAATACAATGTGATACCTACATGGTATATTTGTGTATTTTATTGGTATATAGTTGTATTGCTTTAATATGGTTAAATCAAAATATGTGCAAAAATACAAGTGGTGCACCAAAAATGCAATATTTATACATACTTCCTTAATAAAATTGGAATACTTTGCAACTCATGTCGATATAGAAGTATAGAAAAAAGGTACTCAAATACAATGTGATACCCCAATGGTATATTTGTATACCTTATTGCTATAGAATTATATTGCACTAATATGGTTAAACCAAAATATATGCAAAGATATAAGTGATCCTCTAAAAACTGCGACATTTGTACATACTTCCTCAATAAAATGGGCATACTTTGCAACTTATGTCAGTATTGAAGTATAAAAATTGGAAGCCATTTACATCTAATTACTACAGGAAAAAAAGGTACTCAAATACAATATGATGCCCGAATGGTATATTTGTGTACCTTATTGGTATATAGCTGTATTGCACTAATATGGTTAAACCAAAATATGTGCAAATGCAAGTAGTGCACCAAAAAAATCAATATTTGTACATACTTCCCCAACGAAATAGGCACACTTTGCGAATCACGTCAGTATTTACATCTAGTCAATGTGATACCCAAATTGTATATTTATATACCTGATTGGTATATAGTTCTACTGCACTAATATACGTCAATCAAAATCTTTGCAATACAACTGGCGTAGCAATGCAAAATCCGTACAAAATTTCTTAGATTCAACTGCGACTAAAAAGTACTCTCAATGCAAACTCTATGTCCTAGGAATAGGGGAATCTCAACAATCTAAAACATGATCATATAAATAATTTCAGAAATAGAATTCACATAAAAATCCAGCTAAAACCACCAAAAAATATTACAACTACCATATGATACCAATATGACATATAATTGTACTAATAGGTTAAAAAGTTCTACTGGTTAATTCCCGCCAACTATATATGAATATTCTACTATTACATAACACATATGCATAAAGAGAAAAATGAATAAATAGTGCACCATATATTAATATAATAAAGTATTATAAGCTATCGTACTATACTACTATTATTAAAGTAAAATCAGATAACATACCAATTAAAAGAAGTTACTACAACCAAAACGGTATGATCCCAGTATAGTATATAGCTATACCAACATGATATATAGTTATATGGGGTCGTTCTCACCAGAGATTCCAACAAACATATGATACCAATATATTATATAGTTATACCAACATGGTATATAGTTGTACGAGGTCATTCTCAGTTCCCGCAACTGACTATAACTATAATATAATACAAAAGCATACAAGAAAATAAAAAAATATCAATGTATTATATATTCAAAAGCATAGATCCTAATTTTAAGAAAATTACCTTCTTGGGTGCGACACCAATTTTTTTCTTTTTTACTCGAGAACCATCGCTATAATAAATATCGACTAGTTGTGTCTCTATTACAGGCACGGATTCGCGACGACTTTTCCCTAACTCAGAATCCTCAACAACTTTAGTTTTTCCCTAATCATTCATCGCAACGCTTGCTATGACTAGTTCAAAATTTGTTTTAGCTAATGACTGATAGGGAGTTCCATTGACTCACGAAGCATCAATATTGTTGACTTTCACCCTTCTAATTCTACATTTTTAATTGTGTTTTTGATATGATAACTGCTAGGGTTAAGAGTAAACACAGACGGAGAACCAGAAAATAATGAAAAACTAGGACTGAACATGATTGAGGCAACAGATTCAGCAGCTACGTAAAATGAAGAATGATGTTGAGCATGAAGCCACCATCTACACACACAATGATTCTGACCTATAGGGAAAACAACAACCCACATACATTAATTCACAAAAGTACAAAGTAAAACACAAAAATTCTATGATTTTAACAACGTACCTTCACTAAAATGTTCTTTCACATCCAAAAAATTGCTCACAATGCTTCCGACCCATAGTGAAAATAACAACCCACATACATTTATTCACAAAAGTACAAAGAAAAACACAAAAATTCTACAAATTTAAAATTCCAAATTCACTAAAATGTACTTTCACATCCGAAATTTCCGTCACAAATTATTATTAGATAAAGAGATAGAACGAAATCTGAAGAAAAAGTTCAAAAGTCAAATCTGTCAAGACCCAAATTCCACTATAAGTTGTGGTAGTTCCTAACGCCGCCATCAGGCAAGCCAATGGTCATTGATTAACTTAATTACTCATCTTTATTACTTTTGAAATTATAGTTCCTATTAATTGAATAGTATAAAATAAAAATTACAGGGTGAAATAATAATACGTGAACTACCACACTAAATAAGAATCCTCAAAATCCAGTGTCACAAGTCCATGAACATCAACTAGGAAATATAATAAAATACAACATCTGTCTTGAATACAAGTTAGACAGGATAATGCAAATAACGCTAATGGTGACTCTTTATGCTGCAGATTGTAATATAGAATGCAGTTCACCGTAAAGTCCCCGCAAAAGTTGTGCCCAAAATGCTATCATAGATATAAACCTGCACAATAAGTGCATAAGTATAGCATAAGTACGTAAATCAACGCGTACCTAATTAGTATCTAGCCTTAGCCGGGAGAAATAGTAATGATGGATTGGTATTGACACTTACTAGAGGTCCAACAAAGCAATACAATATATCATAAGTAGATATGAAGCACATAAGTAATAATGGGGTAAAACCGTAAGTTACATAATCTTCCAAAAATTTCTTTTAAAGTTGTAGATTTTTCAGTCTTGTATTCCACCTCAATAACTCCGATGCATCAAGGCCAGTATCAAACGGGCAAGGAATACCATATAAAAGGCCAGACATTAGTGGAAGGATAATCTCGTGACTATTCGGACTGCCATCGATAAAATGCACAATTATGCCGAGGTCCGATCCAAAATAATATGTGCACTGTCGAGAGTCGAGCAGCACAATCATAGATGTATCTATTATACTTCCAAGGCGTCCAGACCGCCATGCAAGAAAGGAAGAAAATCATCGAATTACGAGACACGTGCTTACAATACATTAAATAAGCACAATGTGAATATAACCTTTACCGTTTCTCAAAATACCTTGGTCACAACTCAAGGTCATAAGACCCGTGTGACGACCCAAAGGTTCATCACCTGTTTTCTTATTCATTTTGTATCTCCGAGGCCTTGAAAACCTTATTTAGGGTTGCCTTGATTTGTGTGCACAATCCGAGCGCGTAACCGAAAAGCTTAAATATTAATTATGTGAGAAAAATGCTAAATTTTGATATTAGAATGAGTAAATTTAACTTCGGTCAATATTTTGGGTAAACGGATCGAGACCCGTGATTTGACGGTCCCAGTCCGTAGGAAAAATGGGACTTGGGTGTATGCCCGCAATCGAATTCTGAGGTCCCAAGCCCGAGAAATGAATTTTGTGTAAAATTGTTTTCTGAAAATATTTGAGGAAATTGGAGATAAAATTTGATTAGAAGACTATGGTATTGGGTCCATATTTTTGTTCTGGCGCCCGGTACAAGTCTTATATATGGTTTAAGCACTTTCCGTAGAAGTTTGGTTGAAAACAGACGTCGTTTAATGTGTTTCAGACTTAGAAACGAAAATTTGATGTTTTATAAAAATTTGGAAGGAATCATGAGTTTTGGATAGGTGTCAAGTTGCATTTTTTACTCAATTGCTTCAATCATTAACATCATTTAACATGTTTTCAACTCAAAATCAAGGATTTCGACGGGTGAAATTGGAGATTTTGGGTAGAACTTAGAATTTTCTAAAATTGGTTATTTGAACCTTGATTTGAGGTCCAATTTCAAAACAAATTACATACATGAGTTCGTGGGGAAATGGGTAACTCTGTTTTGGTTCGAACCTCGAATTTTGACCACGTGGGCCTGGAGGCATTTTTGGACGTTTTGGGCAAAACTTTGGGAAATTCATTTTTATGCATTCAAATTGATTCATTTAGCATTTGTTTATGTATTAAAGTAATTTTTGACTAGATTGGAGCGATTTTATGGTGGAATCGAGGGGTAAAGATATTCTTGAGGCTTGAGTTGAGTTTAAGGCATCGAGGTAAGTGTCCGGTCTAACTTTAACTTGAGGGATTAGGAGTTGAGTCGTAACTTCTACTTCTTATGTGTTGGTTACGATGTATGAGCATGGTGACGGATATCCATATGTTGCTGTCGAGGATGACCGTGGGTCTTAAATTGAAAATTGTGTATTGTTAATTGGTGCTATGAAATACTTGTTTGATGAGCCTTTATACTAAGTATTGGTTTTAACTGTGCTAATTAGAAATTTAATAGGGTTGGATATAGTTGATTCTCCCTTGCCAGGATGTTTGATTAGTTGCTATTGTTTTTCCCTTGCCGGGAAGTTATTACATTGTCTTGCTCCCTTGCCGTATTATATTGTGTACTATGTTGAATAGAATGGGAATGGGTGGTACGCCAACCACAAGTGATATTGAAATGGAAGCGAGTGGTACGCCTACCACAGGTGATATAAAAATGGGAGCGAGTGGTATGCCTACCACAAGTGATATCGAAATGGGAGCGAGTGGTACGGCTACCACAAGTGATATTAAAATGGGAGCGAGCGGTACGCCTACCACAAGTGATATTAAATTAGGAGCGAGTGGTACGCCTACCACAAGTAATATTGAAATGGGAGCGAGTGGTGCGCCTACCACGAGACATTGGAAAATGGGATCGGGTTGCACGCCTGCAACAATATGAGCATCAAAAGTGAAAGTTGTTTTATCTACTCTTATCCATGTTAGTAGCTTAATAGCTGTTTCATTATCAATTCTTGAGGATTCTGTTTATGTTGCTATCCCTAGAGCATGTTTCCCCTCCCTAGTTTTACTTGTTATTTCCTGTTATTTATTTGCCGTATATTATATAACTGCACAGGTTTATCTGGAGTCTGGCCCTATCCTTGTCACTATCTCGCTGAGGTTAGGCCAGACACTTACTAGAACATGGGTTCGGTTGTGCTGATGCTACACTCTGTGCTCTTTTGCACAGATCCCAGTGTTGGAGCAGCATTTGAGCAGCAGTAGTCTTGGAGCGACCCTTCAGCCCAGAGACACCAAGGTAGCCTTGCTGATGTTTGCAGGCTCGGGGTCTCCTTTATCTTTTATTTTCGCCTATTATCTCATGTATTTCGAGGCAAAAAGTTTACACTTCCTTTCAAATAATTGTATTTAGTATTCTTAGTAGACTGTGAGTGATGTGACATCAGTCCTTAGGTAGAGATGTATGGTAAATTCCACCTTATTGTTCAGTTTATTTAACTTAAATTTTCTACATTAATTTTCATGTTTCTGCAGTTGTTAATTATTGAAAACTTGTTGTTATTTCTGGTAAAAATGGCTTAAAATAAAAGAGAAGAATATAATATCTTGGTTTGCATAACTTCTACGAGTAGGCACCATCACAACTCCCGAAGTTAGGAATTCCGGGTCGCTACAGTTGGTATCAGAGCACTAGGTTACAAAGGTCTCACATCTCATAGACAAACTTGGTAGAGTCTGAGGGATCGGTACAGAGACGTCTGTATTTATTCTTGAGGCCAGAGAGTTAGGAAAAACTTCACATTTGTTCCTTCTTGTTGTGCGGTTGTGTTTCTCAAATACCAATTGAATTTTTACTCTGTTCTTTTGTAGATGACGAGAACACATGCTTCCTCATCTACCGCTCAGCAGTCCGAGTCCCCAGCAGCAGCCCTAATGGCAGAGTCGTAGGTTGATTTCGAGGAGGAAGTTTCAGCCCCAACTCAGATCCCAGAGAGGTTTATTTCCACCCAGTTCTTCAGGTCGCTCTAGTCCTATTGTTGGGCCTCATGGAGAGTGTCACCTGAGAGGGATTAGTTCCAATAGCACCAACAACTTCTCAGGCTGGAGGAGGGGTTCAGACTCCTGCTACACGTACTCCGAAGCAGGCAATCCCTAGGTTCAGGTTCCAATGGTTTAGTCAGTCATGGCAAGCTAGCCGGGTATATTGGCTCCGGTCAGGAGTAAGATCACTTTTCAAGAGGCAGGCAATATGGCTCGTAGAGTTATGATGGATCTATCATATAGAGGTAGTCATGGGCCGAATAACAGGCCCTGTCATCCAGGAAGATTCAATGGTACCTTGTTTGGAGGTAGAGATTCTTATGGTAGAGGCCATCCTGCTAGGCCCTTTCAGTCGGCTCTCCAGGTCTCTCATGGTACTTCAGGTGGTCATGATTCTCATCTGTGTTATTCTGGTCAGTAGTCTTACAATGCACCACCAGCTCCCATCACTTCACCGCCGCTTAAGAGTTTCCGAGGTGGTCACTCAGGACGCCAGGATCAGCCTCAGTTTCCACAGCTATAGCATTTGTGGGGATGTTATGAGTGTGGTGAGAATGGTTACCTCATGAGGGCTTGCCCGAGGTTCAGAGGTGCTCATCCGCAGCAGCCGAGGTCTTGCCACATTTACGGTGACACGAGGCACATTGCAGGTATTGCCCTCGAGCTTCGAGCAGCTCTCAACATCAAATTTCGTGCTATGATTCAAGCACCAGACGCTCCACATCCTTCCCAACTAGATAGATGTGGTGGCAGGGGTGTTAAAGGTAGAGGTAGAGGTCATAGAGGTACATCTCAGGCCTCAAGAGGTGGAGACTAGCCTGTAGCAGGTCGTCCCAGAGAGGCAGTTCAGGGAGGTGGGGCCCAACCCCAATGTTACGCTCATCCATCTAGGCCCGAGGCTGAGTCTTCAGATGCATTCATTACAAGTACTATTTTGGTCTGTGAAAGACATGCTTCAGTGTTATTTGATCCAGGGTCTACGCATTCGTAAGTGTCATCTTATTTTCCACCGTACCTGTTCATGCCTAGTGATGCATTGAATATTCATGTTTATGTGTTGATTTGTTGCTTTTAGACATGGTTTATTTCGATGTTATATTGTATATGGATTGTTTGTCCCCAAATCATGCTATCTTGGATTACCAAGACAAGACCGTAACCTTAGCCTTATCGGATTTCCCCATTTGGAGTGGAGAGGGACCCCAGGGCATTACACCCGCAGTGTTATTTCGTACGTGAAGGCTCGACATATGGCCCAGAAGGGTGTTTGGTTTATTTGGCATACATTCGCAATTCCAGCACAGAGGTCCCTTCTATTAATTATGTACCCGTTGTTGGCCAGCACCCGTGGTTGGACAGGGATGTCAATTTTTGCATTAATTTGGCTCCGGGCACTTAACCTATTTCTATCTTACCATATAGCATGGACCCTTTAGAGTTTAAAGAGTTAAAGGATCAGTTTTACGATTTGCTTGAGAAGGGTTTCATTAGACCCAGGGCTTTGCCTTGGGGTACGCCAGTGTTATTTGTAAAGAAAAAGGATGGTTCGATGGGAATGTGCATTGATTAACGGCAATTGAACAAACTTACAATCAAGAATAAGCATCCACAACCGGGGATTGCCGGTTTGTTCGACCAGCTTCATGGTGCCAGGGTGTTTCCAAAGATAGACTTGAGATATGGCTACCATCAATTGATGATTAGGGCATCTGATGTCCCTAAGACAACATTCCGCACTCGGTACAGGCATAACGAGTTCTTGGTCATGTCATTTGGGTTGACAAATGCCCCAACGACTTTTTTGGATTTGATTAACCGAGTGTTCAGGCCTTATTTGGACTCGTTGGTGATAGTCTTCATTGATGATATATTGATATACTCACGCAGCTAGGAGGAGCACAAGCAACACTTAAGAGTGGTTATTCTTACTTTGAAGGAAGTCAGTTATATGCTAATTTCTCAAAGTGTGAGTGTTGGTTGTGTTCTGTTGCATTTCTGGATCACGTTGTATTAGTAGAGGGTATTCAGGTGGACCTGAAGAAGATTGAGGCAGTCAGGAACAAGTCTCGACCACCATCAGCTACATAGATTCGGAGCTTCTTGGGATTGACAGGCTACTATCGCCGGTTCGTGGAAAGGTTTTCATCTATTGCATCCCCCATGACCAAGTTGACCCAGAAGGGTGCCCAATTCAGATGGTCGTATGAGTATAAGGCGAACTTTCAGAAGCTCAAGATAGCTCTAACTACGACAGCGATATTGGTTTTTTCCACAGGTTCAGGGCCTTATCCAGTCTATTGTGATGCTTCCTATAATGGGCTTGGTGCAGTATTGATGTAGGATGGCCGAGTCATTGCCTATGTTTTGAGACAATTGACGATCCACGAGAAGAATTATCTGGTTCATGATCTAGAGTTGGCATCCATTGTTCATGCATTGAAAATTTGGAGGCATTATCTATACAGTGTGATGTGTGATGTTTACATCGATTACAAGAGTCTTCAGTACTTTTCCAAGCAAAAAAAGTTGAATTTGAGGTAGAGGGGGTGGTTAGAATTGTTGAAAGATTATGATGTTACTATCTTGTATCACCCAGGAAAGGCCAATGTGGTGGTCGATGGTGTTTGGCTTTATCTGATTTTGTTACATGATATGTGCTTAATGTACTAATTGATTTCTTTTGCTGCTTTGATATTACGTGAACTATATATACTATGCCGAAACCCATCTCCTCTCTGAGTTTTCTAAATTGTGAAGAAGGGTGTACGGTGTACGACTTCTTTTCTGTCTAGTATCAATATCCCAATTTAGAACGAGGTTTGGATATGTCGCAAAGCCGGCGAAGCTTCTGTATTCCCGGATTGCCACCTCCCCCTCGGCACGAGCTGTCCACTCGGGTAAGCCAGGTCTAGAACAAACACCCAGGTTTTAAACCAATAACTCAGCCTCATGCCGGATCCCTAGTAGGAATGCTTATTTGCATCATGTGTATTTGACTGGGGACTCAACACAGGGGTTGGGTCCGTCTAGGACAAGCAACCTGAAATGAACAGACCATCTTGATTGCATCATATGTGCTACATGTTGAATTTATTCAAGGGTAAAAGGGTCATTTGGCGGACCAATGATAGCTGAGGGCAAATGAAAAATAAAAAAGAAGAAAAACAGGAAAATAGGAGGAAAAAAAAGAGGGTGAAGTGTGAAAATAAAGCATGTAGGGCTTAGTTATGTTTTTGTTTTTTTATTTATTAAGAAAAAGCATGAAAAAAATTCAAAAGATTTTGCATTTTTTAATCATTTTTGAGAAAATCAAAAAAAGAGGAAAAAGGAAAATCCAAAAAGATTTGCATGTTTCATCATTTTCTAAGAAAAAACAAAAAACAAATATGCTTTCTCTAAATTATTTTTTTTTAAATTCTCGCTCCTATCCAATCGGCCCGAACTACGCATACATGATTCTCGTCTTTTGGGGCGGGATACGTAGGCAACCCACATATGGTCCGGTTTTTCTAGTGAGTTTAGGTTCTTGGCTTCGCGGGGTCCTAGTCAAATCTTGCATTTTATCCACTTTTAGCCACATAGGTTGATATTAGAAAAATAGTCACAATCATGTCTTGCATGTGTCCAACAGGAAAGGTTATTGTCTCACATAGTGTTTTAGATCTTTAATTTTAGTTGGCCCAATTTTCTCATACAGGTGCAGATCCACTTACCGGAGTTTGAGCATGACAGACGCCATGCAGGAGTTTCCTGAGTTCTTTGAGGACCATATGGATGAGTGGATGCTTGAGTTTGAGAAGTATCTCACTTGGAAGTACCCCGTGCTTGAAGACAGTGGGAATGATGGTCTTGCTTTTGTCGATGGCTTGCGTCCTGCAGTGTGTGAAATATTGGGCTTTATGTGGAGATCCAGAGGAGGCATTGTCTTTGTTCAAAATGATGCATGCTAGTGGTATGGAAGTGAATGAGGTTACCAGCCCTTCAGTTCTGAATTCTCTTGCTTGTATGCAAGATGTCAACAGTGGGAAGTGTCTTCATTGCTTGGTTGTTAAAACTTGATATGAAGTTACAAGCTTGTAAGCAATGCACTTATTGATATGCATGCTAAACAGGGAGAACTAGCTTGTGCAATGAGAGTCTTCAACAGGATGGTGGAAAATGATGTAATCTCATGGACATCACTCGTCACTGGCTGTGCTCACAATGGCTCTTATGAAGAAGCTCTTAAATTCTTTTGTGAGATTGGAATGGCTGAAATTGAACCCGACCATATTATCATTGCTACTGTTCTAAGTTCTTGATCACAATTGGCTCTACTTAAACTTGGGCAACAAGTTCATGCGCATTTTATTAGATCTGGCCTTGAAGTATCATTATCAGTTGATAATTCTCTATGATAATGTATGCCAATTGTGTTGGGAATAAATCCCCTACTAAAATAATATTCACGGTAATAAAAGCGGAATAATAATGTAGCACCGAGATACGGTAATTAACAAGAATAAAAAGAGTAACAATGACACCAAGATTTTTACGTGGAAAATCCTTCTGAATAAGGGAAAAAAGCACGGCCATGAGAGGAACAACTGATATCACTATAGTAAGGAATTTTACACTTTGTAGGTCCAAGAAAAATACTCCAAATACCACTACAACACTCAAAAGAAAATAACCCTCTTTTGATATTTCCACCTCACTACAATATCGCTCACTCTCTATTTTCTTCACAGACTATTTTCTTATACCATGTGTGTGAAACCTTACTCTTTTTCTCTCTTTCTGTTGGTGTAAAAACATGAGAGCCGAAGCTCTCATTTTATAGGCAAAACATTGCCAACTTAATTTGACTTTTCCATTTTTGCAACCTACTTTCTTTGACAAACAAAGAAACGTGCTGCTGCCTATATTGAATGAAGAAGCAAGGAAGATTTTTCTTCCTTAATAAGTGGGCTGGACCCCACAAATCTCCCCCTCCAGTCCCATTTATCTAGAGGGAATAACACCGCAGTTTCTAGTTTGAATATATGCAGATAAGTTCTTTGCATAGCTCAAACTTGTCCCTTGGTACCACCTTGGTCAGCATATCCACAGGATTTTCGCTTGTGTGAATCTTTTTGACCTGTAAAGATTCGTCCGTCACTTTCTCACGAATCCAGTGATATCTCACATCTATGTGTTTGGTCCTTGCATGGTACATAGAGTTCCTGCTAAGGTCTATTGCACTTTGACTTTCACAATAGACGACATACTCCATCTGATGCAATCCAAGCTCTTGAAGGAACCGTTTGAGCCATACCAACTCTTTGCCAGCTTCAGTAGTGGCAATATATTCCGCTTCAGTTGAGAGTGCAACACATTTCTACAACCTCGACTGCCATGATATAGCTCCCCCTGAAAAGGTAAACAAATATCCAGTAGTGGATTTTCTGTTGTCAATGTCACCTGCCATATCAGCATCTGTATAGCCATTCAAGATTGGATCTGATACTCCAAAGCATAAGCAATCTCCCGTGGTGCCTCTCAGGTACCTGAGTATCCACTTGACTGCTTCCCAATGTTCCTTTCCAGGATTTTCAAGAAACCTGCTGACAACACCAACTGCGTGAGCAATATCAGGTCTAGTACATACCATTGCATACATCAAGCTTCCGACTGCTGAAGAATAAGGAACTCTAGACATGTTCCCTTTCTCTTCCTCTGTTGTAGGACACATCCTTTTGCTCAATTTTAGATGACTAGCAAGAGGTGTGCTGATTGGCTTAGCATTTTTCATGTTGAAGCGTTCTAGTACACGTCCAATGTACTTCTACTATGATAGCCACAACTTTCTACTTGTTCACTCTCGAACTATCTTCATCCCTAGAATTTGTTGTGCTGGGCCCAAGTCCTTCATATCAAATGACTTGGACAGATCTCCCTTCAACTTTGCTATCAACCCCTTGTATTTTCCTACAATTAACATGTCATCCACATACAACAACAATATAATAAAATTATTTTTAGAAAATCTTTTGAAGTATACACATGGATGAGAATAGGTCTTTATGTATGGCTTTTCATGAATGAGTCAAACTTCAAGTACCACTACCTTGGTGTCTGCTTTAATCCATAAAGACCCTTATTCAATTTGCACACCATGTGTTTCTTCCCTGCTACTTCAAATCATTCTGGCTGCTCCATATAAATCTCTTCTTTCAAATCTCCATGAAGAAATGCAGTTTTCACATCCAACTGCTTCACTTCAAGATCTAGGCTAGCTGCTAAGCTCAAAATTGTTCGAATAGAAGACATTTTGACAACAGGTGAGAAAATTTAGTCAAAATCGATACCTTTCTTCTTTTCGAAGCCTTTAACCACCAATCAAGCTTTGTATCTGACCAGCTTACCATTTCCATCTTTCTTGAGTTTAAAGACTCATTTGCATTTGAGTGGTCTTTTACCCGTTGGAAGTTCAACCAGCTTGTACATGCCATTTTTCTGTAGAGATTCCATCTCTTCTTGTAGGGCTTTCATCCACTGGTTCTTTTCTGGATGGGACAACACCTCCTTAAGACTTTCTGGCTCCCCCTCATCACTGATGAGGACATACTCTGTGGAAGGGTACCTGCATGAATCTACCCTTGGGCTCTACGATCTCCTCAGAGGTTGAGGTTGTTCTTCTTCCTGAGTGGGGTGCTCCACTTCCTCGACACCTTCATCAAGTTGCTCCCCCTGCTCAATAACCTCACCAGGTTGCTCCCCCTGCTCGGCAACCTCGTCGGTCGTACTTTCTGCACTTGTGGGATTGTTATAGTAACAAGAATAGGAATTATACCATTCTTCGCCTTTTCTAACATATCAGCAGCAATTCCAACTTCACTTTCTCGGAAGACTACATCTCTGCTTCTGATGACCTTCTTCTTTACAGGATCCCACAATCTGTACCCGAACTCTTCATCTCCGTATCCAATAAATATGCAGCGAACAGATTTATCATCCAGCTTTGTTCTCTGCTCTTTTGGTACATGTGCAAAAGCTCTGCAACCGAACACTTTTAGATGCGAGTAGGACATCTCCTTATTGGTTCCAAACTCTCTCTGGGATGTCAAACGCCAATGGAACTGATGGACTCCTATTGATCAGGTAACAAGTTGCTTGAACTGCTTCACCCCATAATGACTTAGGTAGTTTAGCCATTCTGAGCATACTTCTCACCTTCTCCACAATAGTGCGGTTCATCCTCTCTGCTACACCATTGTGCTTTGGGGTTCCAGGAATTGTCTTTTCAGTCTGATCCCATGACTTGAACAGTACTCTTCAAATTCCATTCAAGTGTACTCACCTCCATTGTCACTTCGGAGACGTTTTAGCTTTTGACCTGTCTCCCTTTCTACTAGAGCATGAAACTTCTGGAAAACTTGAAACACCTAATCTTTGGTTTTTAAAATATAAACCCACAATTTTTGTGAAGCATCATCAATAAAAGTAACAAAATATTTGTTACTGCCCATTGATTCAATTTCCATTGGGCTACAAACATCAGAATATAATAAATCAAGTATATTCAACTTTCTTTCAGACGATGTCTCAAATGACACCCTATGTTGTTTACCAAATAAACAACAGTCACAAGGTTTTATCGTTGTACCTTTGGCATAAGAAATGAGTAATTTCTTGGCAAGAATCTGCAATCCCTTCTCGTTCATATGGCCCATTCTTTTATGCCACAATTCTGCAGAAATCTCATCTTGTGCCGCATTCAATTTACCTTCGCATATTTTCTACATTTGTCCTGTACAACGTGCCACGAGCAACTCCCTTTGCAATCACCAATGATCCCTTGGTGAGTCTCCACTTTTGATTTGCAACATAGTTCTCGTATCCATCTCGGTCCAAAGTAATTTCCGAGATCAAGTTCATCCGCAAATCAGGTATATGCCGCACATCCTTTTAGAACCAATGTGCATCCGACATTTGTCTTGATACAAATGTCACCAATCCCCGCAATCTTTGAGTAACTCGTATTACCCATTCTCACAGTGGCGAAATCACCTGCTACATATCTACAAAAAAGATCTCTTACCGGTGTGACATGGTAAGATTCTGCTGTGTCAACCACCCATTCCGACCCTGGACCTGACATGTGCATGCATTCCTCTTCATCATTTATAAAGAGGACAACATTGTCATTGTTTTGCACCATGGCAGCTGTATTGTCGTCATTCTTATGGCCACTAGTTTCACATTTTCCCTTCCTTGGATTTGGGCAATCTCTTTTGAAGTGACCTGGTTGATCACAGTTGTAGCAATTTCTGGCTTTTAATTTGGATCGATTCTTTGACTTTCCACGAGCTCCGGATCTACCCTAGTTGCTCGAACTCCTTTGATAACTCCTGCCTCTGCCTTCTGTGATAAGAACATGTCCTTGATTTTCAGGCTTCTTTCTCATCTTCTCATTGAGTAAAAGAGCCGATGTGACATCTTTCAACTCAATAGTGGTCTTACCGTGCAGGATGGTTGTTGCCAAATTATCGTACGAAGATGGCAACGAGTTCAATAGCAAAATGGCTTTATCTTCCTCCTCGATTTTTACGCCGAGGTTGGCAAGCTGTGTGATTAGTCCGTTAAACACATTTAAATGCGACAAAAAATTCATACCTTCACCCATGTGTAGGGCGTATAACTGCTTCTTCAGGTACAATTTATTTGTCATCGTTTTGGACATGTATAGGCTTTCCAACCTTGTCCAAATTCCATGTGCAGTGTCTTCATCAATGATGTTATTTACCACATCATCCGATAAGTGCAATCTGATTGCACTAGCAGCTCTTTCATCCAAGTCAGCCCAATCCTCAGCTTTCATGGTATCAGGCTTTTTGGCATCAACAACTAGTACCTTGTGTAATCCTTGTTGATGAGCAGATCCCTCATCATTCTTTGCCATGTTGAAAACCCGTTATCTCCGTTGAATTTAGCTACCTCGTACTTTACTCCGGACATTTTTGTTTTCCACCGAGTATAGTACTACCGACAGTGAATAGTATTTTAGTGAACCAGCAGAAGCTGTGCTTTGATACCAGTTGTTGGGAATAAATCCCCTACCAAAATAATATTCACGGTAATAAAAGCGGAATAATAGTGTAGCACCGAGATACGGTAATTAATAATAATAAAAAGAGTAACAATGACACCAAGATTTTTACGTGGAAAACCCTTCTAAATAAGGGAAAAAACCACGACCCTGAGAGGAGCAACTGATATCACTATAGTAAGGAATTTTACACTTTGTAGGTCCGAGAAAAATACTCCAAAGACCACTACAACACTCAAATAAAATAACCTTCTTTTGATACTATCCACCTCACTATAATATCGCTCACTCTCTATTTTCTTCACAGACTATTTTCTTATACCCTGTCTGTGAAACCTTACTCTTTTTCTCTCTTTCTGTTGGTGTAAAAAAATGAGAGCCGAAGCTCTCATTTTATAGGCAAAACATTGCCAACTTAATTTGACTTTTCCATTTCTGCAGCCTACTTTCTTTGACAAGCAAAGAACCGTGCTGCTGCCTATATTAAATGAAGAAACAAGGAAGATTTTTCTTCCTTAATACTAGTAGTCCTCACAGTTTATGCATTTTTATATGGTAAACTTTACCTTGCATTGAGTGGACTGGAACAGTCCATTGTCAAAGTTGTAACATCCAAGGGTGCAGATGCTCTCAAAGCTGCGATGGCCTCACAATCTGTTGTTCAACCTGCTTTCGAGTCCTCTTCGTGTTCACTTCGCCAGAAATTTCTTCGTAGTAGCAAACAACCGGAGAGATCTACAATGATGGCAGATACAGAGACGTTTTCATTTCAAGCTGAGATCAATCAGCTTCTCAGTTTTATTATCAACACTTCCTACAGCAACAAGGAGATCTTTCTCCGTGAACTCATTAGAAATTCTTCCGATGCTCTGAACAAGATCCGTTTTGAGAGCTAGACTGACAAGAGCAAGCTAGATGCTCAACCTGAGCTCTTCATTCATATTATTCCAGACATGACCAACAATTTACTGACTATCATTGACAGTGGTATCAGCCTGACAAAGGCTGATCTGGTGAACTGCTAAAGCTAGTTAATGATTAAAGCTAGCTAAGTTGGTGTGAATGAGAAATGGAGGGAAGAAGACAATAGAAGGAAAATGAAGTTTCAAAGCAAAGTTCCTTTGAAAAGGAGCTTTGTACCACATTGGTGGTAGAAAGGGAAAGTTATGTGCTTATATTAGAAAGCACTTCTTCTAGCTCTTAAAGGGTTAAGAAGAGGGACTCCCCTCGCGCCGTCGTCGTCGCTCGGCTCGGCTTCGGCTTTGGATTTGGATTTGGATTTGGATTTGGATTTGGATTTGGATTTGGATTTGGTCAAATGATCTGATTGATTGATAATCTTTTTGGACCAAATTTATTTAAAATTCAATCTTCATTTTCTGAAATTATTTTTAATTCCCGCGGGAAAAATATTAATTTGTTAACTGTAAACTTCCCAACGTTCTTATTTTTCAGAAAAAGGCATGGCCTTTCCCGAACAGGCACCAAGCCTTTCCGAAAAGTCACAATTCGAGGCTATATAAACTGAGGCAATGCCTCATTTTCGAGTACTGAGAAAAAAAAAATATTCGTGCATTAAAAATTCTGCATTCTTTTCTGCAAACTGAAACATATCGAGTCATAGTGTGATTTCGTTCCCGAATTTGAGTTCGTCGAAGTCGTAGGCGTTTGAGGTACCGCCACTCCTACGACAGGTATATCCGTTATATCCTGGGAGGAAATAATCCACAACCTCGGGTACAGTGAGGGGGTTAAATTCCTTAAGGACACACAGTGAATTCTGTGGTCTCGGATTTCTTCATTTCTGTGATTTTTTTTTAACGTTACATACGTTCTGTTTTTTTTTTTTTTTTTTGTCTCTTCTTCTTACTGGTTTCCAATTTCTCGTTGCTTTGAACACGGACAATCGATAACAAGCTTAAGGAATTTAAATTTTTATTTCCGTGTTCATCTGCTGTTGATTAAAACGTTACAGAACGATACAACAGTACAGGAAAAAAAAATTCTTACATAAAACAGTGACTACATACAGTTTTTCCTAACATAAAATTGTGACTGTCCAGAAAATAAAAGAAACTTGTAATTTTGTTGTTTGCATGTAACGAACTTGTATGTTGTTTGGAGACTAAATCTTCGGATTTTCTACTCCGGTTGAGATTAAAGTTTTCAGAACTTTCTACTCATTTGGGTACTTGATTTGAAGATATAAAAACTTCATCAAGTATACTACATACAGTTTATTACATTCTATTTGAAGTTTGTTTTAATTCTGTTTGTGTAAATTTGATTCGGTTTGAAGAAATAAAATCTTCACCGATTATTAAAGTGTTCTGTTATTTCCTACGACAGAAATGGGAGACCAAACTCCAAATTTGAATGCTACTGCTACTGTTACTGCCACACCAGCCCCCGTGGTTGGTTCTACGAGCAATGCTGCGTCCTCCAGTCGTACTGCACCAGCACCGGCTCCGGCAGAGAAGCCCGGAAAATTCACCGGGATTGATTTCAAACGATGGCAACAAAAGATGTTCTTCTATCTAACTACTTTAAGCCTTCAAAAGTTTATTAAGGAGGATATTCCGGTTCCGCCGGAATCAACACCTGAAAATGAACGATTTGTTGTAATTGAGGCGTGGAAGCACTCAGATTTTTTGTGCAAGAATTACATTCTTAGCGGACTGGAGGATGATCTTTACAACGTCTATAGTAATGTGGGAACATCAAAAGAACTATGGGATGCGTTGGAAAAGAAATATAAAACAGAAGATGCTGGCTTAAAGAAGTTTATCGCTGCCAAGTTTTTGGACTACAAAATGGTAGATGGCAAGTCTGTTGTCACTCAAGTTCAAGAGTTGCAGGTTATCATCCATGATCTCCTCGCTGAAGGTATAAATTTAATTAATGCCTTTGTCAAAAGTATTCAGTGCCCCGTCACTTACATGTTGTTTGTTGTAGGTTTGGTGATTAGTGGGGCGTTTCAAGTTGCGGCAGTGATAGAGAAGTTGCCTCCTTCATGGAAGGACTTCAAAAATTACTTGAAACATAAGCGAAAGGAGATGACATTGGAAGATCTCATCGTCCGGTTGAGAATCGAGGAAGATAACAAGGCAGCGGAGAAAAAGGCAAATGGGAGATCAACCATAGGGGGAGCACATATAGTTGAAACTGCCCCAACTAATATGAAAAAGAGGAAAAAGGCATCGGGACCAAGGAACTATCCCAACAAGAAGAAATTCAAGGGAAACTGCCATAATTGTGGAAAAATCGGACACAAAGCTGCAGACTGTCGTGCTCCGAAAAAGGAAAAGAAGAAGGGTCAGGCTAATATGGTTGAAACAAACGAGGAGGTTGATGACTTGTGCGCTATGTTGTCCGAGTGCAACCTAGTGGGAAGTTCGAAAGAGTGGTGGATTGACTCTGGCGCCACTCGCCACATTTGTGCTGTTAGAGAAGCCTTTGCTTCATATGCTCCCGCCGGGCCCGATGAAACAATATATATGGGAAATTCTGCAACGGCCAAGATTGAAGGTTATGGAAAGATACTGCTGAAGATGACCTCTGGCAAGGTGGTGACTCTCAACAACGTCTGTCATGTTCCTGAAATTAGGAAAAATCTTGTATCTACCGGACTTCTAGTGAAGAACGGTTTTAAATGTGTTTATGTTTCTGACAAGGTTGTAATAAGTAAGAACGAAATGTACATAGGAAAAGGCTACCTCACAGAGGGCCTTTTCAAACTGAATGTAATGGTTGTTGCTAATAATAATAAAGTTTCTGCTTCGTCTTACTTGCTTGAGTCAAATGATTTATGGCATTCACGTTTAGGACATGTCAATTATAGAACCTTGCGAAAAATGATTAGTTTGGAAGTATTGCCTAAGTTTGAATGCAATCAATCAAAATGTCAAATCTGTGTTGAATCTAAGTATGCTAAACATCCTTATAAGTCAGTTGAAAGGAATTCAAGTCCTTTAGACTTAATCCATACAGATATTTGTGACATGAAGTCAATTCCATCTCGCGGTGGAAAGAAGTATTTCATAACTTTTATTGACGATAGTACGCGGTATTGCTACGTTTATTTACTTAATAGTAAAGATGAAGCAATTGAAGCGTTCAGGCAATACAAAACTGAAGTTGAGACTCAACTTAACAAAAAGATTAAAATGATAAGGAGTGATAGGGGCGGTGAATATGAATCTCCTTTTGAACAAATATGTTTGGAATATGGCATTATTCATCAAACAACTGCTCCTTACTCGCCACAATCAAACGGAATTGCGGAAAGAAAAAATAGAACACTGAAAGAAATGATGAATGCCCTGTTAATAAGTTCTGGTTTACCCCAGAACTTGTGGGGGGAAGCCATTCTAACAGCTAGCCGAATACTCAATCGAGTGCCCCATAGCAAAACAAAATCTATTCCATACGAAAAGTGGAAAGGAAGGAAGCCCAATTTGGAATACTTCAAAGTGTGGGGGTGTTTGGCCAAGGTGCAAGTTCCTAAACCCAAAAGGGTAAAAATAGGACCTAAAACCGTTGATTGTGTTTTCATAGGATATGCCACAAATAGTAAGGCATATAGATTTCTGGTTCACAAATCAGAAAATCCCGACATTCAGGTGAATACGGTAATTGAATCAGATAATGCTGACTTCTTTGAAACCATATATCCGTATAAAAAGGAATGTGCGTCGTCTAGCAAAGAATCTAAACGACCTCGGGAAGAAATAAAGGAAAACATTCCTGATGAGGAAAATCCAAGACGTAGCAAACGTCAAAGGACGACTACTTCCTTTGGACCAGAATTTTTAACATTTTTGTTGGAAAATGAGCCTCGAACGTTCAACGAAGCTACGTCTTCATCGGAAGCTCAATTTTGGAAAGAGGCAATCAATAGTGAGATAGAATCCATATTGAACAACCATACTTGGGAATTGGTTGATCTTCCTCCAGGGAATAAACCTTTAGGTTCCAAATGGATTTTCAAGCGGAAAATGAAAGCTGATGGCACTATTGAAAAATATAAGGCAAGACTAGTTGTTAAAGGGTTTAGACAACGAGAAGGTCTTGATTACTTTGATACATACTCGCCGGTAACGAGGATTACATCTATTCGGGTGTTAGTAGCATTAGCCGCCGTGTACGGTCTTGAAATCCATCAAATGGATGTGAAAACAGCCTTCTTAAATGGAGAGTTGGAGGAAGAAATTTACATGGAACAACCCGAAGGGTTTGTAGTTCCAGGGAAAGAGAAGAAGGTATGTAGACTTGTTAAGTCTCTTTATGGACTAAAACAAGCACCAAAACAGTGGCATGCAAAATTTGACCATACGATGCTGTCAAATGGATTCAAGATAAATGAATGTGATAAATGTGTCTACATTAAGAACACTCCGAACCACGTCGTCATTGTTTGTTTATACGTGGATGATATGTTAATAATGAGTAACAACATTGCTAACATAAATGCTACTAAGCGCATGCTTGCTAGTAAGTTTGATATGAAAGACTTAGGAGTTGCCGATTTAATTCTGGGAATTAAAATCCATAAGACTCCTCAAGGTCTAGCATTGTCTCAATCTCATTATATTGAAAAAGTACTTGAAAAGTTCAAGTATTTGGACTTTAAAGTTGCAAAGACGCCAATTGATATGAACCTTGCTCTTGCAAAGAATAAAGGTGAAAGTCATTCTCAATTGGATTATGCCAGAGTGTTGGGAAGTTTGATGTATATTATGAACTGTACGCGACCTGATATTGCGTGTGCTATAAGTAAACTAAGTCGCTACACAAGTAATCCCGACCAAAATCATTGGCTGGCAATGAAACGAGTTTTGGGGTATTTGAAACATACTCAAAACTTTGTTTTGCATTATAACAGGTATCCTGCAGTTATTGAAGGATACAGTGATGCAAATTGGATCACCGGTTCAACTGAAACTAAATCCACAAGTGGATACGTTTTTACTATAGGTGGAGGAGCAGTGTCTTGGAAGTCATCCAAACAGACATGTATCGCCCGCTCTACAATGGAATCTGAGTTCATAGCTCTAGACAAAGCCGGTGAAGAAGCTGAATGGCTCCGGAATTTCTTAGAAGATATTCCATTTTGGCCCAAACCGTTGGCTCCTATATGCATACATTGCGATAGCCAAGCGGCAATAGGAAGAGCCGGGAGCGTTATGTACAACGGAAAGTCTCGTCACATACGACGAAGACATAATACCGTTAGACAACTACTCTCTAGTGGAATTATCACAATTGACTATGTTAAGTCAAGAGATAATGTGTCGGATCCACTAACTAAAGGCCTAACTAGAGAAGTGGTTGAAAGATCATCGAGGGGAATGGGACTATGGCCGAGGACAAGTCATCGTGGCTGTAACTCTACCTAGAAGACATGAGATCCCAAGATCTAGGTTCAAAGAGATCAAACAAAGTCATTGATGACGGTTCAACATTGTCACAATAACTTTTTGGTCCATTCTCGTGATGAGACAATGTTCAGTACCAGGATAAAGCATTAAGGCTTTTTAATGGTTTCTAAGTTTGATACGGGGTATATCAAATAGTGTATCTACGGGATGACACATTTAGGAATCACCTATGTAAGTGTGAAGTGTAAGCCGCTTCAAGGAGAACTCTGTAAGGCCAGCTCTCTACGCACTTATGAACCAGGAAGTGTTCATGGCTGAAACGAACAAAACAATGAGAACCAAAAACGGTTAAAGGGTTAATTGTGTGACATGTGGTTGTCTAGGTATACACCAAAGCTCGACGGTTCAAAGATATCAAATCTACCGATTGACCGAGTATATCCGACATATGCTCACTACGGAAAGTTCAAAGAGAAATCTACTTATCCAGATGCAATTAATCCTTGCTTACGAATCACACAGTTTTTTTTTTGTCATGCATGTTTTTCATCATATAGCCATTCCCCATTCATGTGGGGGATTGTTAAAGCTAGTTAATGATTAAAGCTAGCTAAGTTGGTGTGAATGAGAAATGGAGGGAAGAAGACAATAGAAGGAAAATGAAGTTTCAAAGCAAAGTTCCTTTGAAAAGGAGCTTTGTACCACATTGGTGGTAGAAAGGGAAAGTTATGTGCTTATATTAGAAAGCACTTCTTCTAGCTCTTAAAGGGTTAAGAAGAGGGACTCCCCTCGCGCCGTCGTCGTCGCTCGGCTCGGCTTCGGCTTTGGATTTGGATTTGGTCAAATGATCTGATTGATTGATAATCTTTTTGGACCAAATTTATTTAAAATTCAATCTTCATTTTCTGAAATTATTTTTAATTCCCGCGGGAAAAATATTAATTTGTTAACTGTAAACTTCCCAACGTTCTTATTTTTCAGAAAAAGGCATGGCCTTTCCCGAACAGGCACCAAGCCTTTCCGAAAAGTCACAATTCGAGGCTATATAAACTGAGGCAATGCCTCATTTTCGAGTACTGAGAAAAAAAAAATATTCGTGCATTAAAAATTCTGCATTCTTTTCTGCAAACTGAAACATATCGAGTCATAGTGTGATTTCGTTCCCGAATTTGAGTTCGTCGAAGTCGTAGGCGTTTGAGGTACCGCCACTCCTACGACAGGTATATCCGTTATATCCTGGGAGGAAATAATCCACAACCTCGGGTACAGTGAGGGGGTTAAATTCCTTAAGGACACACAGTGAATTCTGTGGTCTCGGATTTCTTCATTTCTGTGATTTTTTTTTTAACGTTACATACGTTCTGTTTTTTTTTTTTTTTTTTGTCTCTTCTTCTTACTGGTTTCCAGTTTCTCGTTGCTTTGAACACGGACAATCGATAACATGAACAACCTGGGTACAATTGCGAGGTCAGGAACCAAGGAATTCATGGAAGCTCTTGTAGTTGGTGGTGATGTTAGCATGATTGTGCAATTTAATGTTGGTTTCTACTCTGCTTACTTGGTAGCTGAGACGGTTATTGTGACCACAAAGCACAATGATGATGAACAATATGTCTGGGAATCTCAAGTTGGTGGTTCTTTCACAGTTACCAGGGACACATCCGTTGGCTGCTGTCTTCTTTACATTCTCTTTTGGAACAAAGCTCCATTACTCTGGCTGCACAATTTTACATGGTGCAGCGAAATACAGGGCAAATGGGCGTGGTTTTGTTATGAGACGCGAAAAGTTTGCTGAGAACTACAGAATGTACTCAAGGAGCCATTTCACCAAAGCACTGGAAATTTTGATTTTGCTGGTAGCTTATCAAATTTATGGCACAACTGTTGGATCTCTTTCTAACAATAGGGTCGGAACAGGGCATGTGTAACCTACTGTATCACTTATATACTAAGCTGCATCACCAAGCATTCCCCTCAATACAAGATTAGGATGGTTGGACGTGTTTTGGGTGGCGTAGCTACATCTCTACTATTTTCAGCATTTGAGTTATGGCTTGTAGCAGAACACTTTAAGAGGGGTTTTGACTCCCAATGGCTCTCACTAACTTGCTCCAACGCAATATTTATTGGAAATATTCTTGTTGCCATTATTGCTAGATTATTTTGGAATTTTCTTGTTGATTCATTAAATCTCAGCCCTGTGTCTCCTTTTGATGTTGCTGCCTATTTTCTTGCCATTGGAATGGCTATCATATTATCATCATGGTCGGAGAACTATGGAGACGCATCAGAGAGCAAGGACTTGCTCTCTCAATTCAAGGGTGCAGTTGTGGTCATTGCTTCAGATGAGAAGACTGCATTACTCAGTGCTATACAATCTCTGTTTGAAGGTTCAATGTATATATTTGTGTTTTTGTGGACTGCCTGTAATCAACTGATGCATTCCATCCATGAATTGTCTTGTTTTTGGATGCAACAGTGCATCAACTTGTGTGCATGTATCTTTGTGTTGCTGCGCAGGAGATTGACCAATCGCAGAAGCTTCTTCTTGACGATGTTGTTACTGCCCAGATTTACATGTACTGACGTTTTGTGCGCTAGTAGTCGCAATTGTTTCTTTCTATGTGGTCCAAATCAGGTCCAAAATTCTCATTGTTTCTATCATCTGCTTCTACACTTCCACTCAAAGTGATAGATTGATAGCTCTCTACTTTGTGCCACCATCTAACACTGTACAGTATACACCATGACTTTTCTGTAGATGGACAGTATTTTTTTTTATGATTAATGTCACATCTTGCTCTGCCTTCACGCGCACAGAACACGAACTAGCATAAACTGTTCTGTTAGATTGCTGCCGTTACAACAGATCCTTGTGTTGCTTTCTAGACAAAGAATGACACCTTTAAGTGTGAGGAATTCCTTCCCCTTCACAAGCAAAATTATAGGACTTAACTGTGAGCTCGTGCCATTTGTTGCCTTTCCATTTCTATTGTCTCTGCCCGAGATTGGTTTCAAGAAGCGATATCTATTTTCAGACATTGATTCTGGTTTCATATTTTACATATCTGTAAACTTCTTCTCATCCTTTTTATGCTCCTCCACAATACCGATGTGTAAGGTTGCCTGGCCCACCATACTATTAGCTGAATGGAGTTCCATATTTTGAAAGAAGCTTTGTTTAGACCAGCTCTACACCAGCATTGCAGAAATTGCAAAGTATCCTTGGCATGGACCATTTAAGTTCCGACAGACTGAATATCATGCTCCAAGTTGTGAGGCAACTTTACCATATAACAATAGGTTGTCGGTGTCTTCGTATTGGTCTTCATACATAGCACATCTATTACAATAATCATGCACCCCCTTCTGAACTCTGTATTTATAGGCAACAAGCGATCCTCCACAATGCTTTCTCCTCTACTTCAAACCTTCATATGCTTGAGTCTTTTCATTTGTCTCTCGTTGCTGCATAATCCCCTCAACATCGTCCTGCTCTTTATTAAATGCTTCAAAAATGTTTGAGCAATTTATTTTCTACATATCAGGACAATCGGCTGTTGAAATTGCTGGAATAACCATATTTCTATTTCTTTTGTTTTCACTGTAGTAGGTGATGTATGGGCTCGATTCTCTGCTGTCCACATTCGGAAGTTTCTTAAGAAGTTTTTTTTTTAATTGTTTGAGTTTGTTCTTCATTTTATGTCATTTTTTACATTTTAGTTTTGTATAGTAATATCGAAGTTTATTATTATTTTATTGTACTTCTATTTTGCAATGGTATGTAATAAATCAAAATAAAAAAAAACAAATTTTGCATTTTATATTTTTGTTACTCCTATAGGCAATTAGTATTAGGACTTAAAATAAATTAATTTTATGTTTCCTTTGAGTATGTTAGGACTAAAAACAAAATTTTAAAAAGAGAGAATTTTCATTTAGTGCTTCTTTAAAAGCCTTGTTTAAGGTGTTAATTTCAAAATCAAAAAAGATTTTCTTTTGAGGTATTTCTTTGAGAAATTCGCAAAACAATAAAAAAAATCTTTTTATATCTACTAGGATGTTTGGATATTGTACATAGAAGAAAGAGAAAACAAAAATGACGTATTTTATCTTAGGCTTAATTCACAGTCTCTTCTTTAGGCAATCAAAAGTAAAATCCAATTTTTTTTATCTTTTTATTGCTTGTTTCAAAATCTTTCGTTAAAAATATTATTAAAAATTTTAATATTTCATTATGGTTTATTCTTTAGAACTTCTTCACAATATAAGGGGGTCAAAAATATTTTTCTCTTCTAGGATTTTCCTTAATAGAGTATTTGTTTCAAAAGAAAAAAAAATCAAAAAATATGTGCTCGTTAAGCTTGAGTTTAGAGTAGGTTATAGAGAATTCAATCTAGAAAATTCAAAAAAAAACAAGGGATTGGTTCCTTTTATTCCTCTTTTCTCATCAAAGTAGTCACTAACGTAAGAAGGAAAAAACAACAAAAGAAAAAAGGAGAATGTATGTTTGTTTACTTTATTCCGTTATTCTAGAATTACGTATAGATCTGATTCATGCGGGGTCATGATACGTAGGAAACCTACATAGGGTTCGATCGAATTATTTTATTTATTTATTTATTTTTATTTATTAAAATAAAAAGAAATAGAAAAAGAAAAGAAATGGAAAAAAGGGAAAACAAGAAGGTGAAATTATGGGATGTGAGAAATGAGAGGAAAGAAAAGAGTGATAACTAAAAAGGAGGAAGAAAAATGATCAAGCAAGTGCTAGAAAAGCAATGGAAAGAGAGGATTGAAATAGACAAATTGGGATGATGCCAAGTGACCTTGTAACCCTCGAAGTCATTCTTGAACCGTTAATTGTTACTAGGTGCATTATACAAAATGTGATATTTTAGTTGTTAAATGCTATAACGCTAACACGATGACTTCATTTTGTTCTCCTCATAAAAGCAGAAGGGTGGTTGGTTTGTGGTTCTTAAGGTAATTCGTCCATACAACACAACGTCAAAGGGAAAGGAAGTCATGGCTAGCAACAGCTTGGGCACAGGAGTGGTTGACCCTTCAAGGGAGTCTGTGGAGTCGGAGTCTGAATTGAAAGAGGAACCCCAAAGGATGAAGCAATAGATGCAGAAATGTATCAGTCTTGGATCAGGGGTCATCCTACATCTTCATTCCCCACTAACTACACTAAAAACCCTTCAACTATCCCACAACTAGCACAAATTCAGATCCCCACTGCTGCTAATATCTCCCTACAACCTTTTCATACTTCACCAACCAAAACTCCCTTATATACAGCTTATTTGGCCACTCATGCTCTCGCAACTCCTGCCCCAGTTATTTTTCCTCGATCCTCTAATGAGACTGTGTTCAAAGTCCCTGATGCCCAACACTGTGCTCCAGAACCAACTTTCAAAGTCTCGGATCCATACTCTCACGCTCCTCATTTTGAGGCTCCTGGTGAAACTGAAAAGTCTGGTAAGACAGTAGTGCAAGATGAGATATCCAGGAAGGTAAAAATCTTAGAGAAGTCTTTAAGAAACGTGCAAGGGATAGGGAGCTTGATGAGCGTGGAATATAAAGACTTGTGCTTGTTTCCTAACGTTCAAGTGCCTGCTAGGTTTAAGATGCCGAAGTTTGATTTATATGACGGGCACGGAGATCCCCTAGCTCATTTGAGAGGTTATTGCAGTAGGATGAGAGGCACTGGTGGGAAATACAAATTATTGATGGCGTATTTCAGTCAGAGTCTGAGTGGGGTAGCTCTGGAGTGGTACACCCGCCAAGATGCTAATAGCCGGTACACTAGGTATGATATGGCTCAGGCTTTTGCCAGGCACTTTCAGTATAATATGGAAATCGTCCCGCATCGCAGGTCCCTCGCCAAGATGGAAAAGAGGCCTAATGAAAGCTTTAGGGAGTACGGGCTCAGATGGAGAGAGTAAGCTTCCAGAGTCGATCCCCCGATAAAAGAAAAAGAGATGGTCGACTACTTTCTTCAAGCTCTAGAACCAACTTACTTTGGGCATTTGATCTTGGCTGTGGGTAGGCCTTTTAATTAAGTGGTAAGAATGGGAGAAATGGTAGAAGATGGGATGAAGTCTAGCAAACTCATGAGTTATTCTCCCTTAAAAGACACAACACAAGCAATTCATTACGACACAGGAAGCTTGCTGGATTAGAAGGAACATGATGATGTTGCCATGGTTGTTTCAGAATCACGACATGGACCAAAGGATGTGCCTCACCAATACACCCAGCCTCAACCCCAATCCCAAACATATCCCCCAGCTCCACATAATCTACTTCAGTATCATCCTCCAAACAATGTCTGGTCATCTGTCCAACCACCAGGCCACTCCTTATGGCAAGCACCAGCACCAAATAATGCATTCTTACTTTCACAACATTCTCGAGCACCCAACAATCCAAGAAAATAGGGGCAGATAAGAGAATAAAGGAAAAGAAGTAGCTTCACGCCAATTGGGGAGTCATACGCAAGCTTATTTGAAAAGTTAAAGCATTCTGGCCAGATTGAGCCGCTCCTTGGCTATACTTCAGACCCATATGCAAAAGGATTTGATCCTATTGTACGATGCATGTACCACTCTAATGTCCTAGGGCATATCATTGAAGATTGTTGTTCTTTGAAAGGAGAAATAGAAAGAATGATTCAAGAAGGAGTAATTGTGCTTAATGACAGTGACAGGGAGCATGTGAATCCTCTTGAGAACTTGTTGACTGAAGTTAATGATTGAAGTTGGTAATGGTGCAGAACTCAGTGTCTAAGATGTCGTGCTTGGTTATTGGAAAGACATTCCATCTCTTGGTCAGCCGGATAGGAGCTTGGTGGTTTAGTCTGTTGTCATTACTGTTGTCCGAGTTATTTCAGGATTGTAATCCGGATATTGTCTTGTGACTCAAACCCTTCTATCCTTTTATTTTGCCTATTTTGTGTGGTCGTAGTAGCTCGTTTAGTGTTTTCTAGGTTTGTTCCAAGGTTGTAACCCCAGTTTAGTTTTCTTATTTTGTTGTTCGGACCGTTTCACCATCTGTCTAATGCAATTTCTTCTCTTTTGTTATTTCTAGTCATTTTTCTTTGTTTAGTTCTTTTCTATTCTTTTGTTTAATGCTGGTTCTGGTGATATGACATGCACGTGTAATTCTCTGCCTGAGCTCAAAAGTTAGTTTAGTCGTGAAGCATTGAAACAATTTTGAAGATGCCAGGGGCACTTGAGGGAAATAAGAACAGATTTGGAAACTTTGAGATCATTTGAAGCCCGAACCATGTGAAACTGGGGCAAGTAAAACATAAAGAAACTGTAAAAGCAAGTTGGCCAAATTGACAGGGGGCCTTTCGTGGTAACTAGAGTAAGAGTGTTGCCCAATAGTGCGTTGTATTTAATAGATGAAGAAGGAAAATGTGCGGATATGGTTATCAAGTTGGCACTATAAGAAGATGTTACGAATGATTGTTTAATTGTATTGTTTGTAGTTGGAATTTTTTGAAGATATGAATGATGAAGGCACTTTGTTCTGCTATCTAAACACATTACCCTTCGCCACTCCTTTTGAGCCTTATTTAGTTTCTTTCATACCCCTCTTTTGGAATCAGTAGCAAAGATTAGAAACACAAGCGTGAAAGATAAGTAAAGGAAAAAGAGAAGAAAAAGAAGGAAAAGAGAGAAAAATAAGAATGAGAAAAGTAAAGACGAAAAGAGAAAAAAAACAAAAAAAAAACAAAAAAACAAGACAACAAAAAAAGAAAAGGACGAAAGAAAAGAAAGAAGAGAAGGAAGAAGAAAAAGAAAAGAAAGATCACAAAAAACAAAGTAATTCCTATGACGTGAACTACGTTTGACTTGATCCCGAAAGGTACATAGGCAGCCTCTCCCCGAGGTTCAGTCTCATCAAAATAAAAATCCAAAAATTCCCAAGCAAGAAACTGTGGCAGAAGTTGTGGTTGGTGTGAGAAATCTGATTCTGAAAGTTGTAATCTTTATCCCATTTTGAATTGTTTTGAGCCTTTTATACCCTTTCTTTCTAACCCCGTCTAAAAGCCCATGTTATGGTCCAAAGAAAGTCCTTCTGATCAGTCTTTGAAAAATGCCAAGTCAAGCAAGTAAAGGTAATTCATGTCAGGAGCAACACTCTGGTTCAAGCAGGAGAGAAACAAAAATGAGAGAGTCTTATTGGTGAAAACCCTCACGGGTACCTCAAGATGTTGAAAGATGAGAGAAATAAAAAATGAGAGAGTATTATTGGTGAAATCCTTTACGGGCACCTTGAGGCGAATGCAAGTTGAGAGAAAGAACAAAATGAGAGATATTTAATGGTGAAAACCCTTCATTCATTACAAGTCAAATAAGGATCGTGAATCAAATTGGAAAAATCGGAGCATTGAAGCCCAGCTTCACGGCGAAAAGGTACAACAAGAGCTGAACATCAGATTGCTTAACACAATAGACCGCAGATGCATGTCAAGGTCATTAGAGTCTGTATCCACATCTGATAGGTTTCTACTTTGTATTTTTCTTGTTAGGAATCATCTCTTTCTATTGTCCTTTATTCTGTTCCTTTTGTCTTGTTTACTTCCTCCTCATGAGTCTGTTTGGTCAAAACAAGTGAGAAATGACTTCAAAATTTTCCACCAGCTTTCTAATTGCACAAGACAAAATCTGGCTAGTATATCAAAGTGTCATAAGTCAATAAAGAACAACAAGCACATTGAGTTGGTAACAAACAACATGCTTTGGGATTCGTGTGAAGTACACAGGCTTGGTAAATGTAAGTTTATGAGCAATACAACAGATAGAGGATATTGGGTCTAAATGGAGAAGAGGTATTTTCAGTGATATGAGTGGGTGGCAATTGTCGTACTTTGAGATTCATGTGAAACACAAAGGTTCGGCAGATATAGGTTTATGAGCAATGCAATAGATGGAGGGTATTGGGTTTGAATGGAGAAGAGGTATTTTGTGATAAGGGTGACAGAGAAAGAGGTTAGTCAAAGAAATAGCAAGGTCTTCAAATGGAAATCAGTTATCATGGCAAGTGAATGAGCAATAGACCTCAAGGCCAAGGCCGGTAGTTTAAGTCAAGAAAGAACAACATGCGCAATGAGTGGGTGGCGATTGTCGTACTTTGAGATTCATGTGAAACACAAAGTTATGGCAAATATCAGTTCATGAGCAATGCAACAGATGGATGATATTGGATTTAAACGGAGAAGAGGTATTTTTGTGATAAGGGTGACAGAGAAAGAGGTTAGTCAAGGAATAAGCAAGGTCTTTCAAGGTGAAATCAAATTATCATGGCAAGTGAAAGAGAAAACGCCGCAGAGTCAAGGCCACAAACCAACCACCATATTTAAACTCACAAGTTTTCTTTTTCTGAAACAGGGACGGAATCAATGTTCATATCAAAACCTGGAAGGTTGAAATTTTTAGGAGACACACTTCCTGAATTGATAGTTCATTGATAGGAGACGCAATTCCTAGTTTGAATCATGAAAGTTCCACCCCAAGGAGACGCACTTCCTGGTTTGGGTTTTTCAGGTTATATTTTATTTTAGGAGACGCACTTTCAAAATTTAAATTCACCCATAGGAGACGCACTTCCCAGTTTAAATTATTGAAGTTTCACCCATAGGAGACACACTTCCTAGTCTGGTTCAATGAAGATTTACCTGTAGGAGACACACTTCCTAATCAAAGTCTTTCAAGTTATTCTTATAGGAGACGCACTTCCTGAATTGAGAGTACATTCATAGGAGACGCACTTCCTAGTTTTAGTCACTGAATTTTTCACCCCTAAGAGGCGCACTTCCTAGTCTTGGTCATTTAAATTCACCCCTAGGAGACGCACTTCCTAATCAAAGTCTTTTAAGTTATTCTTATAAGAGACGCACTTCCTAATCAAAGTCTTTTAAGTTATACTTATAAGAGACCCACTTCCTGAATTGAGAGTACATTCATAGGTGACGCACTTTCTAGTTTTAGTCACTGAAGTTTTCACCCCTAAGAGATGCACTTCCTAGCCTTAATCATTTAAATTCACTCCTAGTAGACGCACTTCCTAGTTGGTTCATTCAGGTTTTATTTTACCAAGACACATTTGCTAGTCAAAATTTCTGGTTTTACTCATGGGAGACGCACATCCTAGTCTAGTCTTTAGTTTACTCTCATCATTGCATTACTAGTATAAGTGGTTTACAATTTTGCTATCAACTCACAAATCTTCCTAGTGCAAACTGGTTCAAAAATTTTGTTTGTTTTGTTTGTTTTGGTTGCAGTTTCCCACATGGAAAGCAGGGCAACACAGAAAGTTTTAGCAGTAAGGAGTCCGTCTGGATAACAGAGGAATACAGTTAATTTCAAAATTCAGAAGTCAGGAGCCCTCCTGAAGAACAGAGGTGATACAATTCAAATTTGGTTTTCAATTAATTTCTTTGTTTATTTTGAAGTCAAGAGTGCGCCTGAAGAATAGAGACATGCAATTCAGGTTTGGAGTCAGGAGCCCGCCTGAAGAACAGAGGTGATACAATTCAAATTTTAGTTTCAATCAATTTCTTCGTCTATTTTGAAGTCAGGAGCCCGCCTGGAGAACAGAGGTCTACATTTCAAGTTTCAGAAGTTAGGAGCCCGCCTAGAGAACAAAGACATGCATTTCAAGTTTTGAAAATCAAGAGCCCGCCTGTATAACAGAGGTATTTCAGGTCAAGTTTTAGTCATATTCTTATTAATATCCGGTAACATGTACCCAGTTTCCAAACCGGGGCAGAAAGTTTTCTTTGGTTTGTCTATTTTTGTGAAGTCAGGAGCTCTCCTGGATAACAGAGGAATATAGTCAATTTCAAATTTCAGAAGTCAGGAGCCTGCCTGAAGAATAGAGGTGATACAATTCAAATTTTAGTTTTCAATTAATTTATTTGTTTATTTTGAAGTCAAGAGTCCGCCTGAAGAACAGAGACATACAATTCAAGTTTGTAGTTAGGAGCCCGCCTGAATAACAGAGGTGATACAATTCAAGTTTTAGTTTTCAATCAATTTCTTTGTCTATTTTGAAGTCAGGAGCCCGCCTGGATAACAGATGTCTACATTTCAAGTTTCAGAAGTCAGGAGTCCGCCTGGAGAACAAAGACATGCATTTCATGTTTCGGAAATCGGGAGCCTGCCTGTATAACAGAGGTATTTCAGGTCAAGTTTTAGTCATATTCTTATTAATATCCGGTAATATGTACATAGTTTCCAAACTGGGGCAGAAAGTTTTTCGGTTTGTCTATTTTTGTGAAGTTAGGAGCACGCCTGGATAACAGAGGAATACTTTCAAGTTCATGTTCAGCAGTCAAGAGCCCGCCTAGATAACAGAGGAATATAGTCAATTTCAAATTTCAGAAGTCAGTAGCCCGCCTGGAGAACAGAGGTGATACAATTCAAATTTTAGTCTTCAATTAATTTCTTTGTTTATTTTGAAGTCAGGAGTCCTCCTGAAGAACAGAGACATACAATTCAAGTTTGGAGTCAGGAGTCTGCCTGAAGAACAGAGGTGATACAATTCAAATTTTAGTTTTCAATCAATTTCTTCATCTACTTTATAGTCTGGAGCCCGCCTGGAGAATAGAGGTCTACATTTCAAGTTTCAAAACTCAGAAATCAGTAGTCCGCCTGGAGAAAAGAGACATGCATTCCAAGTTTCAGAAATCAGGAACCCGCCTGTATAACAGAGGTATTTCAGGTCAAGTTTTAGTCATATTCTTATTAATATCGGGTAACATGTACCCAATTTATAAACCGGGGCAGAAAGTTTTCTTTGGTTTGTCTATTTTTGTGACGTCAGGAGCCCGCCTGGATAACAGAGGAATACTTTCAAGTTCAAGTTCAGCAGTCAGGAGCCCGCCTGGATAACAGAGGAATACAATCAATTTCGAAATTCAGAAGTCAAGAGTCCACCTGAAAAACAGGGGAGTACAATTCGAGTTTTTGCTTTCAAAATGTTAGGGGTATTTGGTAATGTTGGTTGTTTTATCTTTTTTGTTTAAGTCAGGAACCCGTTTGGAGAACATGGGAATGCATTTCAAGACAGCGGTCAGGATCCCTCCCGGAGAACATTGGAATACATTTCAAGTTGAAGTCAGGCGTCCACTGGGAGAAAGGGAAAGCATCTCAAATTGCAATTCAAGTCAACAACAAAAGAAGCTCGCGACAAGAATGCAAGTCAACAGTCCGAGGCGATCAAGAGAAGTTAGTCACAATAAAGAAAAAGGAAAGGCAAGAAGTTACTCCAAATGCAGAAGTCGATGAAAGATGTGGGTTGTTCAAGACGTGGCCGAGGTCACAAGTACTGCATACCTGGTCCTGATGCGAAAAGCTGGAGAGGGATGAGCTAGCACCTGCAGCTAGCAAGCGTCAAGGTTCAAATCTAAAGTCTTCATGAAGAACCACTCAAGACTCAAGACCAAACTTCAGAAGACTTATAGATAGGAATTTTGTAACTCATAGTTGATAGGCTTAGTTTGTCTTTTTCATTTCTTTTGATTTTGATGTAATAGCGACCGCAGACAGGAACCTCGGCGGAACGGCACCTCGACTGGCTCCCCTCATCAGTATACTCCATCATTTCACTCACCTCTGAAATACATGTGGTCTGATTCCTTTATAGACAAGGATATGTAGGCAGCTCAGATACCAGTGCTCGGTCACATCCCCTTTTTCTCTTAGTTTTATTCTTTCCAATTAAGGGTCGGGTCAAAATATATGTCTAGTCTTTCTTTGTCTGAAAACGTTTTGCGTTTCCAGTCAAAGACGGGCAGCTGTAGACATGTGGATTTTGACCTTCCCCGAGACTTTTCATATTTTTAGCGTAAATATTTAATTTAGGCCTAATATAGCTATTTTAGCTAATTTTAACTCTTTTACTTTATGTTGTCATAAAAAAGAAAAATTATAAAAAAGAAAGAAAGAAAGGTATATAAAGTTTAGTTTTGGAATTTCTTATAAGTTTGAAAAAATATACAAAAATAGTAATACTTTCTTTTTATCTTTATAATTACGAAAATTACAAAAATAGTTTCATTAATGTTTTGTAGTTATTTTACACTTAAAAAATAAAAAATAGTACTTTATATTTTACCTTTATATTAAAAACGAAAATCGCAAAAATAGTTTTATTAATGTTTTATAGTTATTTTAAACTTGAAAAATATCAAAAATAATTTTGTTTTAATTATTAGTCTTATTTTAATAGTTATTTTGCTTACGTAGGATTAATTAAATAACACCGTATTCTTATTTTCGGTTCCGAACAAAAAATAATATTTAGGTTCAAACGATCAGTTTTAGGTTTAAAATTCGAATAATCCAATACCCGAGCCCAATACTGCGGCCCACTACCCTAAAACCTAGACCTAGACCTAATCCTATAAATATTACCTAAGACACTTCAACCGAGGGAGATCAGCCGCTACTACTCATTTTGGAGAGGACCTACGAATATAAACTTCATCATCATCTTCATGGATAGAAAACCAACGAAAAACTCTATAGCCTTGAACCAACACCCCAAAACCCTAGCAACCTAGACTCCATCTCCAGGGTAGCCGCTAGAGCGAAAAACGACCACCCCTCTTCTGAACGTCGTCTTCTCCAAACGACCAGCAGCCGTCGCTGTTTCAACTCCCACGCTTTACCTTCTTCAGCAGCTCGTCGCTGCTCCACCAGCCCGTGACTCATCCTCCACGTCCGGCCATGAAACTAGCAACCAACTGTTACGCCAAAACCTCAAAAAATAAAAACGAAATCAGCCTTCAAACTCCGTAAACATGGTAGTTTTGTCTTCTTCACTGTCAAAAATTTATGTTTTTCCGGCATGTTCGAAGTCACTCGAGGTTTTCGCTCGCAGCTCCGGTCCGACGGTCTCGGCGTTGAAATTTGGTTTCGATTTTTAGATTTTACTTCAAATTGCGAAGAAATCAATAAAGGTCAAATTTCTTATCTTCAATTTACGTTATTAATCTATTTTTGCAAGACTTTGCTTAGTATGTGTTGGTGTTGATTTACCTATCTATATTGATTTGATAAAGATTGTTTGCACGAAATGTACTGTTGGATAGTTTCTTAAATTAATCATGTGTTACTTAGGTGATAATTGTGTTGGCTTGTTCCGATTTAGTGATTTATAGTTGATGTGTTTTCCTTAAGAGTTCATTATTTTGCAAAGTGATTAATCGAAAGTGGCAGATATTTTATGTATTTCTTTAGAGAAATTGATGAATTATTTCATTACTGAAAGATTAAAAATTGTAGCTATAGTAGATATTAGACATGTAAATAATTGTTTATTGTTGGGATCTGCAAGAAACAGTAGACGTTATTCTGTGAATATGTGATTCTGTTGAATATGTGATTTCACAATTAATGATGGCCTTGTAGTGTTTAAATTAGCTAGTAAAATAACTAATCTTTCATTTGCTCGCCGATTAGTTATGATTCCGTTGTTTGTGTATTGTTTCTTCGTAGTCTCGAATTTGCTCGCTTAGTTATTTGCTCATATATTTACTTAAATTGGTTATAGCTGAATCATAATTTCGCACGGTGTAGAATTGGGTTGCTATTTAAAGGAATTCGGGTTTTGAGTTAGGTAGCGGGTTTTAAACTAAAAGGTTCGTCCTTTTGTTTGGACCTCGACTTGAACTTAAGGCCCGAATTTTAAATAATTAATTAGGATCTTTCTTTCATTATTAGAGACAAAAAATCAACAAGATAGAAAATATAGTTATCTTTTAGGTTTATCCTTTAAAATAAAATGAGACGGCTCGCCAACAAAAGTACAAATTGTGGGGCCCTCAATAAAGGTTTTAAAATATTAGAAAATCGAGAAGGGCCGTTTAGCGAATTTCACGGCCCTCACATAACGCGCTAGACTCTATTAGGCGCGGCTTTAATAAATTACATTCCTAAATACGGGTGGGCATTTTTGCGGTCTAAATTCAAATCCTAAAATGTTGAATAAAGTGTGCATAGGATTGTGGGTTCATTTGATGCGGCGCAATCCGAAAATACATTTTAAACGACGTTCACTTTCTCAATATTACATTAAATAAAAGTTGTTACGCATAAAATTGGCACATAGGCTCTTCATGTAATAAAATCAGACAAAATTTAAATACAACAGTTCTTCTGGGTTAATTCTAATTCCTTATTCGGATTTCTGGTTCGCAGACTGTGAGCAGAGTCATCTTTTTCCTCGGTTCGGGATTCAACCGGTGACTTGGGACACCATTTATCTCCCAAGTGGCAACTCTGAATAAATAATAATAAAATTTTGTTCCGATTTTCCTTTAAGTGGAAAACTCCTTTACACCCCTTTACGGGGGTGTATAGCAGAAAAAGGAGGTGTGACAGATGTGCTGAGTAGGAAGTCAGCCAGTATAGACGGTCTGGCTTATATTCCGGTCAGCCAGAGACCGCCTGCGTTGAATTTTCAGTCCTTGACCAATCAATTTGTAAGGTTGGATATTTCTGAGCCTAGTTGGATGTTAACTTGCACGGTCACACGGTTTTATTATTGGAGCGTATCCATGATCGACAGTTTGATGGTCCCAATTTATTTTTCCTTAGAGACAGTGCATCATGGAAGTGGCAAGCAGGTGGACCTTAGGTGATGATGGTGTTTTGAGATTAAAGGGGCGAGTTTGTGTGCCAAATGTTGATGGGATTCAAGAGCTGATCTTAGCAGAGGCCTATAGTTCCTGGTTTTCTATTCACCTGGGCACCATGAAGATGTATCAGGATCTTAGGCACTGTTATTGGTGGCATATAATGAAGAAAGATATAGTTGCATATGTGGCTCGATGTTTGAACTGCCAGCAAGGTAAGTATGAGTACTAGAGGCCTGATGGATTGTTTTAGAGGATTCAGCTTCTCGAGTGGAAGTGGGAGGGGATTACTATATATTTCTTTTTTTAGATTTCCATTAACACAGAAAAAGTTCGATGTAGTTTGGGTCATTGTTGATAGGCTAACCAAGTCAGCGCATTCCATTCTTGTTGCAGCCACCTATTCATCCAAGAGGTTAGCTGAGGTCTATATCTGGGAAATCGTTCGTCTTCATAGTGTGCCGATATCTATTATTTCAGACTGGGTACGCAGTTACCTCGTGCTTTTGGAGAGAAGTTCATCAAGAGTTGGGCACTCAGGTAGAGTTGAGTAGAGCATTTCATGCCCAGACGGACGACCAGTTCGAGCGGACTATTTAGATTTTAGAGGACATGCTCCGAGCTTGTATCATTTATTATGTAGGGCTTGTGGGATCAGTTTTTGCCCTTATCAGAGTTTGCCTACAACAACAACTACCAGTCCAGCATTCAGATAGCTCCTTATGATGCGTTGTATGGTAGGCAATATCAGTCTCCAGTTGGATGGTTTGATCCGGGAAAGGCTCGGCTATTGGGTACGGATCTGGTTTAGGAGGTCTTGGATAAGGTCCGGACTATTTAGGATAGGCATCGTATAGCCTAGTATGGGCATAAGAGGTATGCAAATCATAAGGTTCGAGATGTAGCTTTCATTTTTGTGAGTGGGTATTGCACTGAGTGTTGCCTATGAAGGGTGTGATGAGATTTGGGAAGAAGGGCAAGCTTAGCCCTAGGTTCATTGTCCTTTTGGGATTCTTGATCGAGTGGGAGATGTGGCTTATAGACATGCATTGCCGCCTAGCTTATCAGACGTGCATCCAGTTTTTCATGTGTCCATGCTCCGAAAATATCACAGCAATCCATCCCACGTGTTAGATTTCAGCATTGTCCAGTTGGACAAGGACTTTTCTTATGAGGAGGAGCCGATAGCTATTCTAGACTGGTAGGTTCATTAGTTGAGATCCAAGAGTTTCCCTTCTGTTCGTGTTCAATGGAGAGGTCAGCCTCCTGAGGTATCGACCTAGGAGTCCGAGTCCGATATGCGGAGCTGTTATCCTCATCTTTTTTCATACTCCGATACTTCTTTCATTATTTATTTTGTGTCTTCGAGGCCTTGAAAACCTTATTTAGGGTTGCCTCAATTTGCGTGTGTAGTTCGGGCGCGTAGCCGGAAAGCTTAAATATGAATTTTGTGAGAAAATGGTATGTTTTGATATTAAAATGAGTAAATTTAACTTCGATCAATATTTTTGATAAACAGACCCGGGCCCGTGATTTGACGATCCCCTATGGTCCGTAGAAAAATATGGGACTTGGCATATGCCCGGTATCGAATTCTGAGGTCCCAAGCCCGAGAAATGATTTTTGAGTAAAATTGTTTTCTAAAAATATTCAAGGAAAGTAGAAATGAAATTTGATTAGAAGACTATAGTATCGGATCCGTATTTTAGTTCCGAAGCTCGATACAAATCTTATATATGGTTTAAGCACTTTCCGTAAAGTTTGGTTGACAACGGACGCCGTTTGACGTGTTTCGGACTTAAAAATAGAAATTTAATGTTTTATTTTTGGAAGGAAACATAAGTTTTGACGCTTGATTTGGTGAAAAGGTATAAGGAAGTGTCAGTCTGAGGCTAAGTGGGTGGTTTATCGCCTGCGAGGTGTCCTGGGGTGGTTTGATCCCCATGTTGCTTATGTTGAGAGTTTTCTCTTACTGATGGGTTATATGTGCAGCAACTTGAGTATGGATCGGATAAGAAACATGACCTAACTGCACAAGGATGAAGGTAGGATTAGCGGAGCATTTGAGGTGTTATATAGTTTGTGTTACATGAGCTTGTGAAGGATTTTGTTGGATATCACTACAAAATTAAGGCAGTAATAAAGTATGGGCATTGAGAGTTATCGAGCATTTTGATCTATGTCCTTGAGCCAATTGGGGAGTCTGCTATCGATGATTTAATTGCTTTGTTATGTGTTGTATTAGTTTCAGTTTGAGATATACTTGTGAATCAGTTATAACTTACAGAGGTTGAGATAGAGGATGACTCGAGTAAGAGAATTTCTGGATATGGGTTATATTACACTATATGGGTATATGAGAATCATGGAATGATTGAGTTTTTATTCGTGACGGATGTAGTGCGCATGGAGTACGAGTTTACTCAGTTGCATTAAGGCCTGGTTACTGTTTTGGGTGTTGTTTTGGTCGTTCGACCGGCTTGGGTGGTGCAATAGAGGTCAAGCAGAGTGCATGACTCTTGAGAGGCTTCTAATAGATTCAAGATTTATATGTGAAAATTGAGATTTTTTTGGATATGTATGGCTAGAAATTGAGATTTTTGGATATGGGTTATATTACACTATATGGGTATATGAGAATCATTGAATGATTGAGTTTTTATTCGTGATGGATGTAGTGCGCATGGAGTACGAGTTTACTCAGTTGCATTAAGGCCTGGTTACTTTTTTGGGTGTTGTTGTGCTTATGGGGCACAAGTCGTTCGACCGGCTTGGGTGGTGCAATAGAGGTCAAGCAGAGTGCATGACTCTTGAGAGGCTTCTAATAGATTCAAGATTTATATGTGAAAATTGAGATTTTTTTGGATATGTATAGCTAGAAATTGAGATTTACATTGGATGCTCCCGAGACTCGCAGTATCTCTATATCATTATGGATTCTACATTCTAGTATCAGTAAGGTGAAGGAAATAACTTTAGATTCATAGAAGGTCTCTTCAGAGTGGGTGTCTTGGTTGTGGTACTTTTGGGGCGCTTAAGAGGGAATATAAAGGCTTATTGGCCTTAGGGCGGAGTGATTTTATGCTAAGATCTCTTATGGTGAGCTTTGGGTAATGATCGTGGTGTTCTTGCAAGGAGAAGTGTCAACTTGAGGGTAATTTGGAAAGAACTCAGAGAAATAGGACGGCTTGGTAGTAGCTTGGATCAACAAGGTAATGTATGCGATCGGTTCTTTGGGTCCTTATGATGTGGTGAGTTTCTACAGGTGTTTTGTGACAATATTCTTGATTTGGCGATCCGCGTGGCTTGGTTGAGTTAGAGAGATTCAACTCCGATGGCTTGATTATGTACAAATGGGTTTCATAGAGTTCTCGATGGTTTCTTCCAATATTTCAGATGGATATTTCCTACTGGCAAGAGGAGCATGTTGCGTATTGTGATTTTCTCCTAGGTGATATCGGATGGAAGGTTTTTGGCTGATCGGGTATGTATTCTGCTTGTGACTCAGAGTTGATTATGAGATTCTTGTGATTGGATATTTAATATGAATATGCGAGTTGTGTGGATGTCATGTGAATACATCTTGGGTTATGGTTAAGGATTTATACAATATTTTCAGACTTATACAGTGTGTAGATGCGAGACTCGGGTCTTGCAAAGAATTCCAAATTTTGAAAATAGGGTTATGAGGCTTACAGACTAAGGTGCAAGTAATGATCTTCGGTTATAATGTGTTTTTAGGCTTACATGGAATAGGATGACGTGGGATCACCCCTCGGTATGTGCATGGTAAGGTAACACGATGATATGATGGCATTGGAACTAACCTAGCACATTCGAGCACGAACGCATGTTTAAGTGGGGGAGAATGTAATGACTCGACTGGTAGTTTTGAGCATTTCCATTCCTTCAAGCTATTTGAAGTTTTGAGTAGCTTCGCATGGTGTATTAAAACTTGTGTATAACCTCAGTCTTGGTTTTTCACATGATTCATAAGTGATTCCGAAGAAAAACTTTCATGTTTGAAGCTTTTAGTTGGAAGAGTTGATCAAGTTTGACTTTTGTGTATTTGACCCTAGATCGGAGTTCCGATGGTTCTGTTAGGTCCGGATGATGATTTTGGACTTGGGCATGTGCCGAATTTGTATTTGGATATTTCTAGAAAGTTTCAGCACTAATTGGTGAAAGTTGAATTTGAAGGTTTAGAAATTTCATAAGTTTGACCGGAAGTAGACTTTGATGGAATCGGGTTCGGATTATGGTTCAATGATTTGGAATAGCTTTGTTATGTCATTTGGATTTGTGTGAAAACTTTGAGCTCATTCCAAATTGATTTGATATGGTTCGGCACGAGTTTTGAAAGTTGAAAGTTCTAAAGTTCATTACGTTTGAATTGAGGTGCGCTTCGTCGTTTCGCTGTGGGTATGCATGATTTGAGGCCTCAAGTAGGTCCGTGTTAGGTTATGGGAATTTTTGGAATGTTTGGGCAGGGTCTCGGGGGCTTGGGCTGATTCAGATTGTTTTTGGACCATTTTCCTTCATTTTGGCATTGCTGGTTTCTGCTGAGTTCTAGGAATCTTGTTTTCTTGTTCGTGATGCGGAGAATCGATCGCGATCACATAGAGTTATTTGATGGATGGGGAAGATTTTTCATCGCATTCGCGAGTCCAGGGTCGCGTCCACGGAAGTTAAGGCAACTGTTCAGTGGGTTCGCGAGTCTAACGACGCATTCATGTAGAAGGACTGTGGGCCTGAGGATGTCAAGTGTTTGTTCTTCATAGTTGCGAAGTGTGGAACGTGATCGCGTAGCTCTAGCAGATTTGACAATCGCGTTCGCATTTGTGATGATGCGTTCACGAAAGACGAATTTTAGCTGGTGAGCATTTGTTCAATGCGAACGCATAGAATTGTCCGCGATCATAAAGTGTAATATCCGGGCAAACTCTAGTAAATCCCATTTAGAGGGTTAGAGTCATTTTATCATTTTTGGAGCTATGGACCTCTGATTGAGGCGATTTTTGAAGTGATTTTCTTCATATGTATTGGGATTAAAGCCGTCTAATGGGTGGGCCAGGCTGGTCCGGGTTCTTTTTTACCCGTTCGGGTTTAGGGCCGGGCCGGTTTCAGGTTTAGGGCCGGGCCGGTTTCAGGTTGTAACAGTAATGGGTTTAGAGGGCTGGGTTATCGGGTAAAAATTGAACCATAAGGGTTGCGGGTTAAGGGAGCCGGGCCGAGTTTAGTGTATTTTTACTTGTTTTTTTGGAATTTTGTAAACTATTGTAAGTTATATTGATACTTTGTATTGATTAAAAGAATACAAGTAAGATGGGAAAAATTGCACTTATTGCAAGTGCTACTTTTATTTCTTACTTTCAAGTTTCAAACTTACAAAATAAAAGGTTTACATTTTTTTCAACAAGTATACTAGTAAAGTAGTAATTTCAAATGTATTGCATCGCCCTAGCAAGTTCATCACAATTAATATGAACCGATTGACCTTCTTCTGGCGTGTTATATTCGGATGGGTTTTCATGTGTTAATATATCTCCAAGTTCCTCATCTTCTGGGCTATCAACATCTTCATTTCCTTGATTTCTTCGTTCCGATCTAATCCAATCTCTAAAATATACTAAAACTTCCAAAGCATTGCTTCCCAATGAGTGGCGGGTATCTCCAAGTTGTTTCCTTGTTTGGCTAAATGCACTCTCCGATGCAACAGTAGAAATTGGCACATTCAGCACGTCCCGAGCCATAGCGAAAAGAACAGGAAATTGATTTCCATTTTCATGCAACCATCCCAACGGTGAAAATTCCTTTGTGGAAGGCTCCTTTTGCTTCTGCAAGTAGAATTGAAATTCATCAATATTCCTGCTACTGGTTTGAGTGTTAGAAAATGTAGAAAAAATAATATAACTATCAAGGCCTTCTGCATCATCCATAGTAGCAGAAGTGCTACATTGCATAGTGTGATTAACATTGCCTACAGCACGAGTTGCACCATCACATAAATTTGCATAATAATTATATAATTATTGTAAATATTCATTTAGCTTGTTCATAAATCATATAAAGTTGGGGTTTATTTTTCTCCAATCTCCATATAAGTATATAAAGCATTCATTAATTGGTGACAATCAGACATTCTAATAGAAGGATTTAAAACTGCACCAATTAAGTAAATCAGAGGAATTGGAAAGAAATATTTTTTGAATTTTGCTTGCATTTTTTCAACAACATCCTTATGTTTTTCTTTCTTCTTAAATTCAGATAGTAGAAAAGAAATTTCAGCTATATGTACTAAAACCATAGTAACAATGGGGTAGGATTCTATAACATGTTTTACTTTCTCATCTTCTTCGCTGATTCATCTTCTTCTTCTCTGCTGCCTCTGCGTAGGTAGGTTAACCTACACTGAGGGTGTTATGGCAAGAAGGAGAGGTCGACCAAAGAAAGAGCTGGTACCAATTTATGCAAGCGATGTTGTTTTCCCAAAATCTGTTAGTACTGTTCCACATGTAGTTAGCACTGTTCCATTGGAATCTGCTGAAGAAACTGTTTCATTGACTCATGCAACAGTAGATCCACAACCATCTGGAGTTTCCCTGATACCAACAGTAACTGTGAGGGTTAATAACAACTCAGATCCTCAAGTTAGTCCAGTAATTGTCCCGATGGAGCCTGAGAATAGGGGTCAGGACCACATGCAACAACCACCACCACCTGTTGTTCCAAAGGCTGCTAGTGAAGAAGGAGCAAAAATTGATTCACCCAAACTGTGAGCTAGCCTATTCCAGAGTAATCGACTTGCTGCGAATGGTATGTCTCTAGAGTATATTCCCCCTACACTTGTTAATGGTAAACCAGTTGGTCAGCTGGTGAAGGAAGAGGTGGAGGAGGAAGAAGTAAAATGGAAATGTGCCCTTGTTGTATTTGTGCTAGGTAATAGCCCTGGGTATAATGGTATGAAAAGGTTTATTAACCTCCACTGGTCTCATGTGCCTGAACCCGAGCTATTTTATCATGATGAGGGTTACTATATTGTTAAATTTAGTTCCATAGATGATGCCAAAGAAATTCTGTGTGGGGGGGCCTTATACTATTGCCAACAGACCTATGATTTTGAAGCAGTGGTCTGCTGAATTTGATTTCAAAGCAGCCTTTCCTTCAGAAATCCCCTTGTGGATCAAGTTCCCTAACTTGCCTATGTCCTGTTGGGGTAGCAAATCTTTAAGTAGGATTGCTAGTGTCCTTGGTAGACCTATATTTGCTGACGAATATACAACTAAGCAATCTAGAATCTCGTATGCTCGTATGCTCATTGAGGTAAATGTGTCGAGAAAGCTACCTAGTGAGATAGAGATTCTTGACCCAAATGGAAAGAGCTTCATGCAGGATGTGAGTTATGATTGGAAACATGTGTATTGTGAGAAATGTTTGGAGGTTGGACACAACTGTTTGGCTAAATCTGCTCAACCTACACAGAAAAACAAGGTGACACAGGAATGGAGAGTGAAAGCCCCAGTCACAGTGGACCAAAGTAACCAGATGGCTCAAATCCAGCAACCAGAGTTACCAAAGTAGACAAGTACTCTAGCTACAGCTGAAGGTGTGAACAAACAGAAGCAGGTAGTTAGACAAGATTCCCCAGTCTTTAACATCACTAATTTCCCTCCCTTATCTCTTATTGTGATTTCTAACAGATTTGAAGTTGGGACAGTTAGGTGGGCTGATCATCCCCTGGATGAAGGAGGAACTAGTCATACACAATGAAGTGGATCTTTTGGAATATTAGGGGTGTAAATAAAAGGTTCAAACAAAAAGAAGCCAAAATTTTCTTTAGAACTAATAAGTTTGACCTTGTAGGACTTGTAGAGACTAAGGTTAAACAACACAATGCTGGTAGAATATCTAGTTTTCTGTTGCCTAACTGGAACATGATTACTAACTACAGTGGAGCAGTGAATGGTAGAATATGGATCCTATGGGACCCTACAAAGGTGTTGGTCACTGGATTTCTTGAGGAAGCTCAGCTCATCCATTGTAAGGTTCAAACTATCACTGGTGATACTATCTGCTGTCTTACAGTAGTATATGGTTTTAATGACTGTGATCAGAGGAGGATGCTGTGGAATTCTATTCTAAACTTATCTGCTGGTATTACTAATCCCTGGATCATTGCAGGAGATTTTAATGCCATACTGTCTAGCAAGGATAGACAATCCTGCCAACAAGTTAAGCAAAGGGAACTAGTTGATTTCAATAACTGCATTCAGCAATCAGGCCTGGTTGAACTTCCATGGAAAGGAAATTTCTTTACCTGGTCTAATCAACAAAGTGGTAATGATAGAGTATGTAGTAGACTGGATAGGGTGTTTGGCAACTTTGAATGGCAGATGAAGTGGAATCATGTCCGCATTGTATATGGACCTTCCCTTATCTCTGATCACAATCCCATGTTACTAACTCTGACAACAGATACCTCTGCAAGGAAGACACCATTCAGATTCTTCAATGCTTGGATTCAGCATAAGGAATTCCCTGATATGATAAAAACTAACTGGAAAAACAAGGAGCAGAGTACTCTACAAGGAGTGTGGAACAATCTTAAATCCCTCAAACCAGCCTTAAAATCTCTTAATATAAGAGAATTTAAGAATGTTTCTCAAAAGATTGACAGTAGCAGAAAGGAATTGGAAGTGGTACAGCATCAACTGACAAGCTCCTATTCAGATACACTACAGCACAGAGAAAAAGTCCTGGTTCAACAGCTAGAAAAGTGGTCTTTAATTGAAGAATCAGCTTTGCAACAAAAGTCAAGAGCTAAATGGATCAAACTTGGAGACTCCAATAATAAGTATTTCTCAGCAATCATGAAGGAGAGAAATCAGTACAAGAGGATTATTGAACTCTCCACAGAAGGAGGACTGAAGATAACTGATCCAGCAGATTTGAAGAAGGAGATCAGGGACTTCTATAAATCACTAATGGGAACTACAGCCAATTCCCTACCAGCTGTGAATAAATTGTATATGAGGAATGGCCCAAAACTCTCTCATCACCAAAGGAAGGAACTAGCTGCTGACATTAGTGACACAGAGATCCTAGACAGTTGAAGGCTATTGGAAATGATAAAGCCCCAGGGATTGATGGATTAAGTGCCATGTTCTTCAAACATTCTTGGCATGTCATTGGCAAACAGGTTATGCAAGCAATCAAGAATTTCTTTCAGACCTCCAAGATGTACAGACCTACTAATTGTGCCACACTCACTTTGCTTCCTAAGGTATCCAATCCTCAAACAGTTAAAGAGTTCAGACCTTAGCTTGTTGTTCAGTCTTATATAAAATTATTTCCAAGTTACTGGCCAACAGACTTCAGAAGGTTATGAGTAGTATCATTTGTAATGCACAGGCAGGCTTTATTCCAGGAAGAAGAGTAGCAGATAATGTCATATTAGCTCATTAATTAATAAAACAGTATTCTAGATCACATATATCTCCCAGATGTATGATCAAAATTGACCTTCAGAAAGCCTATGACTCAGTTGAATGGTGCAGTTTGCAACAGATTATGGAAGCACTGGATTTTCCTATCAGATTTATCAGGTGGATCATGGAGTATGTCCAAACTGTTAGCTATACTGTTGTGGTTAATGGGGAAACAATAGAGCCTTTTCAATTTGCCAAAGGGTTGAGACAAGGAGACCCCATATCTCCCTTTCTGTTTGCTATTGTGATGGAATATCTTAGCAGATCCTTGGCAGAGTTGAACCATGCCAAAAGCTTCATATATCATCCTGGTTGTAAAAAACTGGGAATTACTCACTTAAGTTTTGCTGACGACTTACTGTTGTTTGTCAAAGGAGAGCTTCAGTCAGTAAGTACCATGTTCATATTTTTCTCTCAGTTCCTTGCAGCTACTGGTCTAAAAGCAAACTTACACAAAAGTGCTGTGTATTTTGGAGGGGTTAATCCTGGGATTCAGCAACAAATCCTTGACCATCTTGGTTATGTTCGAGGGGATCTCCCATTCAAATACTTGGGAGTACCTTTGACTACCAAAAAGTTATCAGTTGCACAATGGCAACCTCTGGTTGACAGGATTACGGCCAGAATTACTTCCTGGACTGCTAGATATCTATCCTATGCAGGCAGAAGCCAGTTGGTGCAATCAGTTATATTTGGTGTTCAAGCCTACTGGGCTCAATTATTTATCATGCCTTCAAAAGTTATAAAAATACTGGAGACAATATGTAGATCCTATATTTGGTCTGGTTCAGTTAATATCTCAAAGAAAGCTTATGTGTCCTAGGAAAAGGTATGCATGCCAAAATCTACTGGAGGGCTGAATATAACCAATATCTTGCTGTGGAATAAGGCTGCTATTACCAAACTTAGTTGGGATTTAGCACATAAAAAAGATGTTTTGTGGGTGAAATGGATTCATACAGTATATATCAAACAACAACATTTGGAGAACCTTACTGCCCCAAAACATGCTAGTTGGATGGTCAGGAAGATTGTGGAGGGTATTAAGCTTTTACAACAACATCAACTATTGTATAAATCTGACTGCACCATAAGGAAACTATACTTACAACAGATTGGAGAGACACCTAGAGTCCCTTGGAAGAATTTGGTAATACAGAATGCTGCTCGACCTAAAGCAATCTTCAGTTTGTGGCTGTTACTGCAAGATAGACTCCCTACCAAGAACAGGCTGCTGCAATGGAATCTGAATGTATCAGGCAACTGTGTTATGTGCCAGCAAGATATGGAAACTAGAGATCACTTATTCTTGCAATGCACTTTTGCATCCCAACTGAGATACCAAACATTACAATGGATTGGAGTTGAAGAGTTCACTGGACAGGATTGGTCACAATTTGCCCAATGGTTCATTGAGCAATCTAAAGGGAAATCTCCTCGAGTTCACATAATCAAGATGACAGTAACTGAAATGCTCTATGGTTTATGGTTAGAAAGAAATGCGAGAATCTTTGAAAACACCTATTGTAACTGTGATAAGCTCCTTAGTAGTATAGCCTATATATGTAATGTCCGAGCTCCTCCTAGGCTTAGTCCATATATTCAGCAGTTCATGTTATAACTGCTGACTTGGCTCGGTAGTATAGGTAATCTTTTTGTCCAGTTTGATAGGCAGCTGAGCCTAAAGCTGTCCTATGATTTTGTAAGGCAACCACTTTGGTGATTAATACAAATTTAATTACAAAAAAAAAAACAATGGGGTAATATGCTCCAGAAACGGTAGCTGTATAAAATTAATGTAAAAATTTAACAACATCATTAATGACCTCCCAAGTATCACTTGTTAACATATACCTTGGATCAGTACAATGTGCATTAGCAACGTCAGTTATTGGGAATCTATATTTGTAGCAACATTTTAAAAATATATATGTATAATTCCATTTAGTAACAATTTCGTCTTGCATGAATCTAGGTTTAAGGTTATACTGGATACACTTAGTCTTAAATTCTTTTATTCCAGATTGTCTATTATTTCCTTGAGTACCACCAACTGCTCTTCTAACACGAGTAATCTCAACTGAAAATAAATCAAGGCCACTTTTAACAATTAAATTATAAACATGACATGCATACCTAACATGAAAAATATTATCAAGAGGTGGTTGCAAATGCATTTTTAAATTGAAATTGCGGCATTATTGTTAGAAGCATTATCAAAAGACATACACAATATTTTTTTGTTTAGATTGAAACTTCAATAACTTCAACAATAGTACTACATATAAACGCAACATTATGACTCCGATCTTCATCATATTTAAAAGCGATAATACATTTTTGCATACAAGTACTATCATCTATCCAATGACATGTAATAGTCAAATACTCATTTCAATTGACAGCATGACCAATATCATAAGTTAGACAAACTCTAGAAGGAAGGTGGCTAAACAAATAGCGTATATATGTTTAATATTGTGCATGAAGTCTAAAGATATCAGCTCTACAAGTACTTCTAGGGATACCTTTAAATAAAGGATTATAAATACTTTGAATAAACATAATAAGATATGATGAAGAAGCAAAAGAAAAAGGTGGACAACTCAAAGCAATCATTTTTGCTAACTCCTCACGATCCCTCGTTTTATCATATTTTAGTTGACCTCCAGTAGTAGGGTTAATAGTTGTTTGATTTGCATCCCCATCAGTGCCCCTTTTTATGGTATGGTCAATTTTCATATGTCTACTAAGCGTCCCAGCCCCATCTAAATTTCCTCCAGTCAAATGTTTAAAAGTATCGTTACAAATTTTGCATTGTATCAGTACCTTCTATTATTTCAAAAAAAATTCAAACCTTACTTCTTTTTCGAGTAGAAGTCAGAGCCACATGTGGTCTACCAAGAGTGGTGTCATGACTACCACCCCTTGTAGCACTAGCAACTCCAACTCCAATACTATCAACTCCAGCACTAGTAGGTGTATGTGGTATCTCATCTTTTATTCCTATTTCATTATCTTCTATTCCAAAATCTTCTTGTAATTGTTCATAATCTATATCTACATTATCATTAGGTGATGATTCAGAATCATGTGTTAGTGGGTCATTACTATTACTACCAGAATCTTCAGGACTACCTCTTTTTTTATTTTCACCCGTACCAGTAACTTTTCTACACGCTCTTTTAGCAGCACTCAACATATCGTAAAAATAAAAGTATAAGCTAAAATTAAATATGCAAATAAAATATTTAATAAGAGAAAGAGTTGGAGGTAGTGCATCGAATTCAATAATAAACTGAACACTTGATTACGCAATTTTGGTGTTACCACAAACAAACGTCAAGCAAGTATTTCAATTTTGAACTTCAAACTTCAAATTCCGAATGAAAAATTCCGATAAATTAAATTCAAGAAAATATAGCCAAATAAAATTAGAAGATGAAAGGATGAATTGAAGACTTCAAGTCTTAAATATTGGAGAATAAGAGAATGAGAGAAATTGAGATAGAGAAGTGAGATTTGAGTGAGAAGTGAAGAAGAGAAGGGGGGTATTTATAGCTTTAGAAAAGGTTATTTTTGTAAAGTCAAAAAAGGCTTAAAATATTAAAAGGGCTATTTTGCAATAAATCCGTTGGCTAACGGATCATTCAAATTTTTGACCGTTGTCAACGGTCAACAGTACCCACATGTGCCAGATTTAAAAAATTATTTAGACGTTATACCAGGCCGATTCTAGGCTGGTTAAACCGGGTTAGATACTGTTCATCCGGATCGGGCTTAACGGGTCCTGTTAATCGTTAATTTTAAACGAACTGAGCTAGTCCCTTCCTCCAACCAACCTAGCCCACTCGGTCCCCTATGAACCGGGCTAGTCTGGTTCCGGTTTAACCGTTCTAGGCTTGTCCAGTTTTGGTCCTACCCGGCCCGTTAGATAGCCTTAAATGGGATAAGTATTCTCTACTCGATTTTGATTATATTTCATTAATCTATCCTCGTTTTTGGCTGATGATTTCAAAAGAGAAATTGAGGGTTTTTGGTCTAAAATTTCATAAAGTGAATTTTCGAGTTTTGAACATCGATTTAAAGTCGGATTTGAGTAAAACTAGTATGGATGGACTAGTAATTTATTTGGTTGTCGAATTTTATGAGTTTTGTCTGGTTCCGAATTATAAGCCCGAGTTTGACTTTTTCGTTGACTTTTGGCTTTTAATTAAATATTTGACATTCATCAAATGTGTTTGCTTTCTTTAGCGTTATTTGATGTTCTTGAGTTGACTTTGGCTAGTTTCGAGCCGTTTGGAGGTCGGTACACGCAAGATGTCGTTTCTAGAGTGTTGCTTGGCTTACTCGGTATTGGATTCAGCATTCGAGGTAATTAACATTTCTAAACTTGGTGCTGAGGGTATGAACCCTAGAATGTACATGTTATGCGTTGGTGTTGAGCTGACGTGCATGATAGGTGACGGGCGTGTGGGCGTGCACTGTATGAATTATGACTCGATTGATTTGTGGTACTGTGTAGTGACCTAATCTTGTTTTTGTTCATAACATTTCTATGCACTAGAATAAATGAGTTGTTATCCATATTATAAATTATGTCTAGGTTATATGCTTATCCTGTTGGGACCCACTGAGGTCATTTCTACTGTTGAGTTATTTTCTTATATTGCAATTACATACTCATTCATTTTCATATCATATCTGAGTCTCCGTTGTCATTTATTGATACATAATATCATTGTTTTTGTGTTGATTTTATGTTATAGTGAGTCCGAGAGACTGTAGAGATTGATGACTGAGTTGGGGCCTGACATCCAGATTGTGAGTGATATTGATGGAATCGGGCTGCACACTGTAGCAAGTGTTATTGATTCGGATTGTGTTATCACAACATGTATTATTTATTCATAGTGGGATAGGGTTGTACGACGCATTAGGTTATATTAGCGCTTGGGCAGAATTCGCCCCTACGGAGTCTGCACAACCACAGTGAGCGCAATTACTATTTACTCATGATGGAATTGGACTACGTGCCGCAGCAGGTACCGTACAGTAGTGAGTCACTGAGTGTGCTGAGTGTTTGAGCGTGATAAGTGGGAGTGTGAGATTGTGATATTGAGTACTCTGAGAGTGTAAGTAAATGAACTCATCATTGTAACGCATTGGATCCGACATGCTACTTGACATACAGACATTGTGAGACTATGATATTGAGTACTCTGAGAGTGTGAATACATAAGTTCATCATTGTGATGCAATGCATATGACATGCATACTTGACATACAAACATAGAGACGCTCTTTGTTAGTTTGTATGGGTCCACCAAATCGTAGAGTACCTGGTCTTCTACAAGGTTCTACTGAGAGTACTTAATAAAACACTATGTAAATGAGGCAGTGGGTTTTTATGTGGAAAAACTCCACACAGTGGGATAAAAAAACCACTACCAACACCTTTAGGCTTTTAACTTCACTAACTTGTAATCTACCTATTACAAGCCACTTTACGATAATTCCTATTGCAAAGGATTTACTCAACTAACTTGTGGTACTTTTACCACAAGCCACTTTGTGACTATCCTAGTTACAAAGGCTTTTTCTAATTTGTGATGCTAACACCACAAGCCACTTTTGTAACTCTACGATTACAAAGACTTTTTCTTTTGACTAAATCTAGTCACAACATAAACTCAAGGAGTTTACGGATTTATAAGAGGATTCCTAATCAAAATGTTTCTAGGTAAGCAGCTTAGAAGACACAGTAAGTATAATAACAAGGTTACAACTCAACTACGATAACAACAGTCTATCTTTTAGGAACTGGTCTGTAGTAGTGTTTAACCTTATTTTTCAAGCTTGTGAGGATTGATTTCTTTGTTTTTGCAAGAGGCTTGAATAAGAAACAGAACCCTTCTAGTGATGTTTTGTATAAAGCTCATTGGGTACATCTAGATCATATCACTTGAAATGATGTGAGTACTTTATTTGGTTAGAGAATGAGTGGTGGACAATGTAGTGCAGTGCGGCAGAAAGAGTACCGTCAGTCACTTTATTTCCAGCTGTGTCCGATTGACTTTGTACTACTATGAGAAAACCATAAGAGCCTCAGGTCATTGTGTGGGTTCCAAGATCCTGAAGCTGTAGCTGTTCACCTTTAGCTGGAATCCGTTAAAGCTTGCATTATTCCAAGTAGGTTATGTTTCATATCTAGTTATTGACAGGAAGTTTGTTAGATCATCAAAACATAGGGCAAGATTATTTAATGTCTATCATACTTTCTAAACATCTATAACTTCACGTGCACATTGACATATAGGCATAGAGATACACTTTCCTCTTGCTATCTGAATTTGAATCATCTTATCTGTTGTTAAAAGTTTTTGGGGAAATCAAAGGTTTCTAACTTACTCATATTTTGGTGATTTCGGTGAAGGATTTGGGTTTTTCTGTTATATTTGAAAAGCAGGACTATTTCTGTAACTGTGAACTAGCTGAGGATCACATCATTGAGTATTTCTTGTACCACTTTTATTATATTGTAATGAGATCTTGTTGGCGATTGGTTTTGGACTCTTACCTTTATCCCAATCGGTCACTACTTTCAACCTAAAATTAGGTTTGTTGCTAATTGAGAACATAAGGTCGTTTGTACTCATAATACACTGCTGCACCTTATGTGCAGATTTTGGATGTTGATATTGCTGTGTATGATGGGAGTTGACATTGAAGGCATACTTGCGTTCCGGTCATAACTGCCTCTTATTCTTGGTAGCTTTAGAATATTTAATCTGTTCATGTATATTTCAAATAGATGATGTGCTTATTACTTTATTTCATACCAGATTTATAAACTCTAAATCTTAGAAGCTCATGATTTGTATAAAAGCTCAGTTATTTCGTCATGTATTTTTTGAGTTAAATCTCTTTTGAATCGGATTGTTGCTATTTGGTTTACCTAGTGGGTTGTGTTAGGTGCCATCATGACTCGTTAGATTTTGGGTCGTGACAACAATTCTACGCTCATATCATATACTCATATAACATAATTATATACTATATCGGTATCATCTTTTACTGATAAAAAAAATACGCACACACACACAAAAATCAATAAAATTCTGTACTTACGTACTATATTGATATAGCATAATTATATACTATTTCGATACCATATTTTACTGATAAAAAACACACGTACAAACCAGTACATTTCTATACTCACATAGTATACTCGTATATATAGTATACTTATATTCTATATCAATAACATATTTTACTGATAAAAAATACAGACAAACCAGTTTAATTCTATACTCACATAGTATAATAATTTAGCATACTTATATATTATATCTGTATCATATTTTACTAATAAAAAATACACACATAAACCAATACAATTCTATACTTACATATATACTGATACATCATATAAGTATCCAAAATTGAATCTCGACACTACAAATTTTAACAGTTTTAATGTCAAATACTGAATTCAACAGAAGATTTTTTGAACTCAAATTAGTTGCTATGATTCAAACCGCCAGATCTCCAAATTGAGAATAGAATTTTTAGTTAAAAATTTAGAAGTTTAAGCCTTGAACTTCAGTAATCTGCAAAATTAAAATCTGAACAACAAGATGCGAATTTGAGCATCAAAAATTTCAGCTTCTTCGAAAGTCAAATCTGCTGCTATGATTCGTTTTTATTTTTGTTGTTTCTTTCCTTCACTGAGCCGAGGGTTGATTGGAAACAGCCTCTCAGCCCTTTCGGATAGGGGTAAGGCCCGTCTACATATTATCCTCCTCAGACCCACTTTGTGGGACTATGCTGAATAGTTATTGTTATTGTTGTTGTTGATTCGAACTGATTAATATTTCTACAAAATTTAAGGAGAAAAGGTCGAATTTTAAAGAGAAGTCAGCATCTTCGCTGTATTTTTTCAAGCTTGCGATGTTCAAATCTTCAACAATGATTGTGTGATGCTGGTGGAATCTCAACTTTTGTGTAATTATGCTAAATTTGAGCAGCTTTTCCATTTAGGGCATTAGCGTGAATAGTTATTTTGAGATAATCTTCTATTTATTAAATGCATATGGGATTGTGTTTATTTAATGGGTAGAGCACAGTAAACATTTTAATTTTTATAGGCTCTCCTAGTAATAAAACTGATATGTCATCCGAATAGTTTGGGCCAACAAAATATACTCTAACAACAATGGATTTTGTTTCTTTTTCTTTTAATTTATTAATTTGCTGGAAGGGACTGTGTTGACTATGGACTCTGTAGAATATGGAAAACCTATCATCCCTATATAATTTCAAATAGATGACTTTGGATTCCTAGACTTTAGACTCTTCAGTTTTCTATTTTCAATCAACATCAATGATGGAGCTATGGTCCATGTACCCATTATTCCACTATTCATGTTTTTGAATCTAAGTTTACTTCAATTTTGAAACAAAAAATGGAAGTGAAGATTGAGATTTAGTTGTTGCAATTTCACTAAACATCACTTAGGCACACGGTTCAAATCTCACTAAAGGCCTTATTCTCCCCCATATAATAATTAAAAAGAAAAAGAACTGCAGGTTATAAATAGTGTCACTCTAATATTCACGTACACCAGACCTGTCATTGACCTAAGAGAAAGGGAAAATAAAATAAAAGAAGAAACCTTTTGGTGGTTGATAGTTGTGACTTTGCATCAAGGGTGAGGGAACCCAACCCAACCCCTAACCCAAATGAAAAAGAAAAAGAAACAAATTAAGAATACTGTCTTTCTTCAATTTCATATGAATCTTTCTGTAAATTATTTCTTAATTATTGATGGAAGTGATTTATTTAAGGGAAATGGTTGACTATTTTAGTAATTTTGTCATTACCTAAATGTTTGGTCTAATATTATTCTTGCCATTGGGAAAAGTTTTTTTTTTGCCTTAGCTTCTAGTGGATCTTCAAACTTAGTGTAATTTTAAATTACAATTAAAAGTAAAGGATAATTTGGACCTTTTTATCTGAGACTATATATAGACAATTTACTAACCACAGTATGAATGAACCAAACGTGTACAGATAGATAGTGGCAAAATGTAGTCGATGTATAAATATTTCGCTTTCATGCTAGAGGCGGAACTAAAATTTAAAATTTATAGGTTCAGAATTTTATTCTTTCTAAGCTACTGGGTTCTAATTGAAAATTTGTACATATTCAATGAATTTTTAAAAGAAAATATATAGTTTGGACCAAAGCTAATGGGTCTGCTCGAACCCGCGTCCGAAGCTCTAGCTCTGTCCCAAATTTATACATGGCTCAAGAAAGAGCCATAGACCAGGGAATAGTGACTGTGAAAGAAATAATGTCTATAATCATGAATACAATCCGTAATCTACATATCTCACCTAGGTATCAAACCAAAGAGGAAAAGGGCAAAAAAAAAGAATGGTGGTTATAAATAATGATGCCTATAATCATAACAATGAGATATTGCATAAGTGGTCCTGCCTTTGTGATCTTATACTACACAAAATAATCCAAAAAACCAAACAAATCTACTGACCTAGAAATTTCAACTTCCAGTAAAACTACTTTAATATCCACAACTAACTTTCCACTATCTCTACACCAACATAATACATAAAAAATTACAATAAAATATCAACTAAAATGGGGTTTTTTCACCCTCATTATGACTCTAAATGAATAGGTAAAACTGCATTTTTAGATCCTTTTCCATGTCCAAATGAAAAAAATGATCTTTTAACTCTGCTATTACTACCATATGAGGAACTAACACCAATTGCTTGCCTCTGCTGCTGTATAATCTCTTGAACTGCTACATAAAGTTGTCGATCCGTCGCTGAATCCATTGAAAATGATCTCCTTATAGGTTGAATTGCAAATTCATCATCTTTCTTTCTAATGTTAATGCATTCATCTCCCATACTTATAACATGGCTAAATTTCTTACATTTTCTTCTTGAATTCAACCTTTCTTGATTTCTAACTAATGATGGATTTGTAGGAATTGGATTAGAGTTTGATATTTCTATAACAACATAATCTTCATCTCTAAAATTTTCAAGATTTAGATCTTGAGGAGTAGAACTTGGAGCAATAATTGGATCCAAAGGGAATAAATTTGTAGTAGTTGATGAGATACTATTTCTGCAAAGTGGACAATTTGCATTGTTTTGAAGCCAAACATCAATACAATCAATGTGGAAAATATGTGCACAATTTGGTATAACTCTTAGCTTCTCATTTTCTTGAAACTCATTCAAACAAACAGCACATTCACAAGTAGTTGTTGTATTTTGAGCTAATCCACCATCTTTTTCTTCCCTTTTCTTGTACTTAAAGACAGGGATTGATCGAATTACTGATTCGTCTAGTCCCCGATTTTCCACCCCTGGTGAGAAAACCATTAAAGGGTCTTCAACACGTCGATTTCTAGAGAACGAAAATCGCCTCAAAAGATCAATCCTGTGCCAATTCAAGCAACATTTGATCACAAAAATGTAGTAGCTAACTAGTAAAATACCAGTAGCCAAGATACCAATAATAGCAACTGCTATAATAGGAAAGCCAGTATGATGAGAAGAAGAATGTAAAGGTGAACCAAAGATTGAAGCAGAAGTTGGAGGACTTTTCATGTGTGAAATAGATTCAATGTATTTTAGTCTCAACAGATCCATAAGATAGTTTTTTCTGTTAAGACAAAAGAGGGACAAGTGGTTATGTTTGGATCTTGAATGCACATGAACATGTTATGGAAGGTAAAAGGAAAAATGTTTAAAAAAATTGAAGGAACATAAGTTGAAGTTCCTATCAGAAAAGAGTAAAAGTATGAGAAAAAAGAGTACATCAAATGAAAGAGTGAACATATTTATAAGAGCTTGGGGGTTGTATCTTAAGGTTTAAATATATTTTTTTATTTTTTTGTTAAAGAAAAAGAGGAGAAAAAGTCTGACTTTGAGGTACGTAGTTGGTGAATGTTGTCTCTTTGCCTTCAATAAGAAAACTATACTTAGTTGGCAAGAAAATAATTTAAAGTATTTTATTCTTCTTAATTGAAGGGATTTCTAGAATAACGGTAAAATTATCTTCGTATAGATTATCAGTTCGAACTGTAAAAATAGTCTGTAAATGTATTTGTAAGTTGTCTACATCCAGAGGCGGATCCAGGGTTTAAATTTTATGGGTTCTATTTAAAGGCTTTTAACATTGAATCCATTATATTTTTAAATTTATGGGTTCATATCTACTATTTTTACAATTTTAATGAATTTTTGCATATAAAAATTATGGGTTCAGTTGAACCCGTAAATTATACGCTGCATCTGCCCCTGTCTACATCATACATTTTGGCATGTGACCTTTCTCCGGACCATGCAGCGAAATACCTTGTGCATCATAAATCTTCCAAACTTTTGGTATAGGTTCAAATCTATTCACAATTTATTTTCATATATATTTTTTATTGGTTATGATTTGTGGTGTAAACTTAACAGTGTGGAATGGGCTATTTTTTTTATGTTGGGGGTGGTGGGTGTAGTGGGGGGGGGATGTAAGGTGACAACAGACCACGTCCAAGACTCTATGACTGGTGTGATGTGATTTTTATATTGGTTTTTATGTGTTAAACACTTGATCTTGTGGTCCATCCTAATTCAGTAGTTGCTTACCTACAGTTCTGGAAACTATGATTAATTGACTAGTATTTTATTTGTTAAATGGCTCAAGCTATGTACATTGATCGACAGTGTAATACTTTTTTACGTTATCGATGTAGTTTAACATATGATAGTAAATTACTTACCAGTCTAACTAGATTAAAAATTAATGAATATTGTAAAAATTTACGATATCAGTGCATTAAATTCCAATTAGCTACCTTTTTATTTCTTTTCACAATACAACAGGAAAAAATGAGAAGGAAAAAGTAGTAGAGTAGAAGGGAGATATGCAGAGTATTTCACATTTATGAATCTTTAGGTACTAGGCTTAGGTAACCTTTTTCCACATTTCTTCACATTTATGAATCTTTGGGTAGACTTTCAGAAAGAATAGATATGACTCGAACCACTTAAAAGACTAAAAATTTTGTATTTTGCAATTCGTTTTAATAATTGATGTTGGCATCAATAATGTATATAATTCTTGAATTCCAATACTAGGTTATTGATTGAACAATAAAAGATGTAGTAATTAGTTTTCCAGCCATTAAGGACCTGTATGGCTATAAATTTTGTCATGTTATAAAATATTCTCTTTTAGGTGAATGTCCATATTTAGAGAGATTCTAGGGTTTACTTCTTGGTGGCTAAGTCACCACCTCCCTATAAATAAAGGGGTTTTCTCCCATTGTAAATCATCCCAAAGTATCAATAAGAATACTCCTCTCTCTACTTTTCTCTATATTGTTCTTGTTCTTGTATCATTGTTCTTGTTCTTATATTATTTCATAACACGTTATCAGCACGAGTCTCTAACCAATTGAATTTGATTTCTTCCTTCTACCAAAAATTTCTATACGGAAAAATAGAAGAGGAAAGACAACGAAAAAAAAAAGAAAAAAAAAAGGAAACGGAAAAGAAGAATAGAAGGAAAAGAGAGGAGGAAAAAGAAAGAAAAGAAGAACAGAAGGAAAGAAGCCAGAAGACAAGCCGCAGTATTTTCTGTTCAAGTTCAGGCGGGTTTTCATTGTTGGGGTCCATCTGGCGCCGATTCAGCCGTTGTAATTTCACTGGAGAATCTCTATACGGAAAAATAGAAGAGATGGTATCATCATAAAGTAATGCAACGGGATGGAAACTCAAGAGGTATATTTGATATCACAACATTTATTGGTATACCTTAAAGGTAAGTAATTTACTTTTCCCTTTCAAATTCTTGAAATTCTACGATTTGATTTCATATACAAACATAGACAACAAAGTTTGATTATAACTCTAATGGAGTTTGTAAGGAATTATAACCACGTGAAGTGGTAAAAGTCCTATGTCTTGCCATGATTAAATTCATGTATGATTGTGGGCAAAGAATTGAAAATCCGTCCCATTGAATTTGCTTCATTCTCATTCCCTTTAGAGAATGTGATAACAGTATGTGATAAGTTTGAAAGAAGACAAAATTATTACCGTGAAGGTATAAATGGATGTGGACGTGGCAATAGATGGAATTATAATCGTCATCATTGTGATAATGAGAATAATAAAGATTCTCAAAATAATCTTTCACTTTATGAAAGTAATATGTGACATGAGATTGTATATAGCACATACAGATGATTATGATCCATTCCCTGAAGTGAATGTGATAATTGTAATAAAGCCCGTAAGTATGGACACGCTCTTGATGTAATTTTATTTTATGTCAGACATTATGAAAAGAAAGTTCGTTGCCCTTGAAATTTCGGGCAAGAACTATATGACATGGGTGTTGGATGCTGAAATCCATTTGGATGCAATGGGTCTTGGAGACGCCATTAAAGACAGAAATAATGCATCCACCCAAGACTATGCTAAGGCCTTGATTTTCTTGCGCCATCACCTTGATGAAGGTTTGAAACTGTGCTAAGGCCTTGATTTTCTTGCGCCATCACCTTGATGAAGGTTTGAAACTGTGCTAAGGCCTTGATTTTCTTGCGCCATCACCTTGACGAAGGTTTGAAAATTGAATATATCACAGTCAAAGATCCACCTATCTTGTGGAATGGCTTAAAGGAGAGATATGACAACCTGAAGTTGGTCACTCTGCCACAAGCACGATGCGATGAGAATCCAAAAGCAAATAGTTCATAAACTATATATTATCGTTGCGGTGGAAAAGGGCAGTGGGCGAAAATTTGCCGTGTACCAAGACATTTGGTTGAGCTTTATCAAGCATCTCTAAAAGGTAAATGCCCTGAAACCAATTCTGTCTCTGACGACAATTTTGACATCACCCACTTGGATGTGGCAGACTTCTTTGAGCACCCTGAGGGGAAAATAGACCACTTAATTGGTGATGGATCTGTGATGAAGGAAGATGGAATTGTTTGATTTAATTTTACTTATTTGTATTAGTTAGTGAATAAACTAATAGTCATTAGTATCAGCTCGTATTAGTTAGCTTATGATATAATGTTAGTATTAGTTCTTTAGAATGTTTCAATATGCTTAAATTTCAAAGATATTTTTATTTTCCAGTAGAGTTAATCGACTAACGTAACAGTTAGTCGATTATCTAATATTTCGCATTAAAACTGGATTTTTCCGCAAGCTAAGTTAGTCGACTATCTGATTTAGATAGTCGACTAACCTGATGACTGTTTACTAAGTTAGTCGACTATCAACTTAGTTAGTCGACTAATTAATATTTCGCATTAAAACTGGACTTTTCCGCAAGGCAAGATAGTCGACTATCTGATTTAGTTAGTTGACTAACCTAATGACTGCTTCCCAAGTTAGTCGACTATTAACTAAGTTAATCGACTAACCTCAGCAGATTTTGAAAATATTGTTTAATTATGAAGCAACGGATTAAATTTGTTTATTCTCATGTTCGTATATCTCTTTTGATTAATTGATTCATGTACCACACATAAGATATTCAAAGAGAAGAAATATTACTCTCATTTAAGTATGTGTAAGGGAGATGTTACTACAATTTCTGGTAGTAGTAAATTGGTTAAAGGCTCCGGAAGAGCAACTATAACTCTGCCTAAAGGAACAACATTTTAGAGAATGCAATGTTCTCCTCCAAGTCTAAAAGGAACTTGTTAAGTTTTAAAGATATCATTCAAAATGGATATCATATTGAGACAATAGATGAGAATAATCTTGAATTCCTCATTTACTCATGAAAACGAGGCTGCCCACTTCGGTTTGGGGTCACGCCATTTTGCATGCAGCAATGCTAGTTCGTCTCAGAACGACGAATTATCACAAATATTCCCCTTTGCAATGAGTTTTGGGTCATGAACCTAATATATCCCACTTAAGAATTTTTGGATGTGCAGTATATGTGCCTGTAGCACCGCCATATTGCACCAAAATGGGTCTGCAAAGAAGGTTAGGAATATATGTTGAGTTTGAATCGCCCTCCATTATTCGCTACCTCGAAACATTGACAGGGGATTTGTTCACTGCACGATTTGCAGACTGTCAATTCGATAAGACACTTTTCCCAAAATTAGGGGAAGAAGTTGGTGAAACCAAACGGAAAATTTTGTGGAAAAATGCATCATTATCTCATCTTGATCCACATACCTCTATTTGTGAAAAAGAGGTGCAAAATATTATCCATTTGCAAAGAATAGCAAATCGAATGCCAGACGCATTTACAGATTTGAAAAGGATAACAAAATCACATGCCGCAGTGAATGTGACAACATCTGATTCACGAATACATATTCATTATTGGAAGAATATGAACATGAAATTGGTATTGAATATACCACACTCACCCCTAGAAGGAGGTTTGAGATGATATATAAAAATAATGTCATTGTTATGGCATGAATAGTTATTGGTCACGTACCTATTGTACGCCAAAATAATTTGTCAATGTGATTATCAAAGGACAATAATAATGCAAGAAACATATCTTGCATATAATTTTGACATGACCATAATGGTATAACTTTCTCTTTAAAAGAGATATTCACCACATGAATGTTGATGAATTTGTGGTAGTACAAAATTAATTGAGAGCTCTAGAAGAGCCAATTATTACTATGTTGGAGAAACACAATTGATTACCAATAAGGTATTGTGTTGTAGTAAGTCTCAAAGAAACTTATTCAGTTTCCAAAGTATATGCGAAAGCGATTGATTATATTGAGACTATAAATAAAGGAAAGATTTGATATCTTCTATTACTACAACTTGTAGCGGGATAATCTTTATGTGAAAAACTGCCCGCTTTATTCTCCAGTTTGTACTACACAAGGATACCACAATAAAGTGGACGTTTATTGATATAAAAACCCATATCATAATAAACTTGAAGTTTATTGATAATTGCACATGTCATGGTATAAATTTGAAGTTTATCAATATTGATAATTTATTCAGTTGGCATTCGGGTTAGCCATATCATTTTAAGTATGATGTGCAGTAATAGAGAATTCACATGGGTAAATATTAAAGAACTAGAAAGTTCTATACGAATTCTCTTGTATTACTTGTTCTCATTAATTAATTGACCAACTAAAGAGTTCGGGTTGAATCCCATAAATTCTGGAAATATCAAAGGTGAATAAGGGCCCATTCACCTGCCATGTATACCACATATGATGCATCTATGATATGGTTACATGTGCGATTGTTATTAACCCGCAGCCTGGTCGGTGCTTGCGAGGTAAATTGCTCAGTAATATAACTTCGAGCATAATTTCCAGATTTTCTATTCAAGATAGTTCATCTTGATAAGTTGGTTTATATCATAGTTGGTTTAGCAAGATAATTATTGAGTGCCTCCACTTAATAGCTAAATTGTTTCTTATGAGAACAAAGTTATATATATCAGTTTGATATACGTTGTATACGAGAGTATATTATATTCTCCCCTCACAAGTGGTTCAGGGTCAGGAACCAAATAATTTCATCTTATTATTATTGATGTGCGGTGTATATTTTCATTAACACCATAATGCACAAAGATGGACTCTCAAAGTTGAGGAAACAAGTTAGCTTTTCTAACATGAGGGGGAGACATGATAAACACTTGAGAAAAGGTTACATGGGATGAATTATCATTTGTATATATAGATCCTCGAATATCATAATATGAACCTGAAGTTCATAAAAGGATAATTCAATTGCAACATATTGCAAAGCATGCTATACGCATTTGCTGACCCAAAGAAAGTAACTATATTCTCACTGCAAATGCTCATATTAAGTCCCAGAAGGACAAAGTCTTTGATACGCTTAAAGCGTATAGACAAATCGGTTTCAAAATAACTTCTTAATAAAGAAGATGAGCAAATGATCAAAGTGATCATAATGGGGAGGCAAGTGATCTAGAAGATCACATGACATAACACTTCATAAAATCTCATGAGAGATTCAGGTACCTGAATATATGAATAAAGAGATCTCCATGTTATGTCTTTATGAAAATTTATTGAAACCGATATAAAATGTTCGTCGACGACATCTATGATAGCACTAAATATCGATGAGGATCTTATGTTTGTCGAATACAAACAAAAATATTGGCTAAATGGAAGAGATACAATTCAAGCAGAATTGATTCCATATGAAAGACATGTAGTTTTGGACATGTAGTTCAAATACTTGAAAGTATAACGTCAATGGTATGTGTAATAAGTTTTCGATATCTTATTTGTTTAGCATGACATGAAAACTTGATATGCATCTAAAGTCTATTATATGGCTTATATGACTTAACTTATATGTCAATCCATGAAAGATTGAAGTTGCTTGAAGCATATACAATTCTTGGTCCTGAAGTACCACATCCTAAGTGCAACTTGTGTACATATGTATCTTGCTATAACTATAAGCATGATGGCATCGAGAATACCTCTATGGAGATATTGAAGAGTCATTCCACGACATTATATGAAGATGTTCATATCTATCAAGAATGATAATTTCAAGGTGCGGAATATTTATTCAAATCAATATGGCTGATTTATTTATCAAATCTCTACAAAAGATCGTTTTGAAGATGGTGCACAAGATTGGTATGCAAATGCTCAAGGATGTGAATTGATGCTCTTTTCAGGGGGAGTTAATGCGCGTTGCACTCTTTTTCCCTTACAAGGTTTTGTCGCACTGGGTTTTCCTTGCAAGGTTTTTAACGAGGCAACCAATAGGCGCATATTCAAACATGTGTACTCTTTTTCCTTTTCTATAATTTTTTCTCATTGGGTTTTGTTTTAGTTAAGGTTTTGACGAGGCACATTATTGAATAGACATTCAAGGGGGAGTGTTATAAAATATTCTATTTTAGGTGAATGTCCATATTTAGAGAGATTCTAGGGTTTACTTCTTGGTGGCTAAGTCACCACCTCCCTATAAATAAAGGGGTTCTCTCCCATTGTAAATCATCCCAAAGTATCAATAAGAATACTCCTCTCTCTACTTTTCTCTATATTGTTCTTGTTCTTGTATCATTGTTCTTGTTCTTATATTATTTCATAACATGTCAATTCTTTTCCAATTTTTTTGGCTATGTTTGTTCATATTTTGGCAAAGCCCCAAATTCCAAAACTCAAATCTCAACACCAGCTCAAGAGCCGTTTTTGGCACAAAAGTTTATTGTTATACTTTTTAAAAATGCCCAAACTTTTGAATTTTATAAAAGATCCACCATTTATTATTTTGGAACAATGCTTCTTCGTCTTCTCGGTTATCTGATAGTGTTATTATGTAGTTCAACATAAAAATAATAATTTTGTACCAAATTTATCTATGTTCAGGATTATGCTTTGTGATAATGATAACAAATGTTATTGGTGAAGGTACTGTTGGGTATTTATGATAGTTTTTAGAACTTGCGAGTACAAGTCATATTTCATGTTTTAAAAAAAAGTGAAACATATTTTGAAAACTTATGTCCAAACATATTTTCATCTTCAAACCAAACTTCATATGTTTAACCAAAAAAATATGATTTGGTCAAAGCTCAAATTTAGAGAAAAGAAATCGGGTTACAGATAATCTAGAGGTCAAAATAATAGGCTTTCAAAGAATAAATATAAACAGTAAGAGTTTGATATTTCAGTATGATGTCAAGAATATTTTGTGTGTCTACAAATTATGAAACTTTCTCCTTTTATAGGTGACAAGGAGTAACGGCTTAATCTAAATAATAAAGATCATTTAATGAAATATTACACAATCATTGCTATTAAATGTTGATTCTGTAACGTATCTGGCATTTAATGATGAATTTGAACTACTTTTGCCACTAGATTCTCGTCTTCAGTACTTCTTTTCACCCATTGGCATTAAATGACTTGAATTGGTACGAAACTCGTGTCTAAATTCCTTTCCATGCCTGTATTCATTCCTCTTCCCGTATCTGTCAATTCACGTGCCTTTTGCTGGATTATTATAATTTGACTATTTAAGCAGCCCACGTGTCATGCTACGTCATTTTTAATTTAAATTGGCTTTTTCCCCAATACAGATAGTCTCCCCCACTTTCCATTTATTTTTTAATTAAATAACTGGGAAGTGGATCTTCATAAAAAAGGGAATTTTTGTCACAATTAATGCGTCTGACAATATTGACGTCTCTGTTGTCTTTCTCATTTAGTGCTCCTTACATGTGTCATCCTTTGATTGGATTGACCATTTTACACCTTTTCTCAAAGCCTCTTTACTCCACTATTCGCGAAGTGATAGTTGCCTTTATTATAGGCTTTCCATCATTACACTTCTGAGTTTGACGGTTGTCATCTTATACATACTTAACCTTTTTTCTTTCTTTGTCTTCTTCTCCAATATAATTTAGCAAATATTCTCTTCCATACTTTCACTTTCTCTTCAATCCCTCTTTGTTCAACAATGGCATATTCAAGCCCTAACCCCAAAAGATTTGCGATATTGGACAATTTTCCAAATGCCCCTGTTAGACATAGAAGAGGCAGAGACGGTAGACTTTGACCAGAATCTACTCGAGGCGGATCTTCCGGTTCCTCCTCCATGAGTTCTATTTCGAAGACACCTTCTTCTAAAGGTAAAGAAATTTCTAATTCTTCTCGAGAACCTTTAGTAGATGAAATCGTACCCAGTGATTTATCTTTTATCAATGATAGACAATCTCTTGAAAAACAAGTTGCTGGTTTAGATAAAGCCGATACTTACAATACTTTAGTTAACGAACTCACAATCCCTTCCATTAGGAAAGATTGAAACTGGAGAAACAATCTTAGAATGTCTATTCTGCCCCAAATCAAAGAATTTCTTCTTTCAAGATTGGGTATTCTTTTGTTTACACTTATCCTTTTACTTTGAGTTTTAAACCTCCACTTGACCCGGTTATTCTTGATTTTTGCTGTTACTTTAATATCTACTTGGCCCAAGTTGGTCCCCTGGTATGAAGGACAGTGGCTTGCTTAAGATTTCTATCCACCAAAGCCAATATCAATTTTACTTTTTCTCACCTCATTCATCTATACCATCCTAACTTGATACATCATGGGGTTTTTACCTTGACTGCAAGGAGTAAGAAGGTTTTGGTATAGTATGCCCGTTAAGTTGTTGTTCGTACAGTGGACTTACTTGGTGAAACAAATATTCCCTTCCCTGAGAAGTGGAATTTTGCACGTAAGTTTTTCTTATTATACCATACCTATTTTTTATTTTTGAATTTTGATTTCGACTTCTCCTCTTTTTGGTTTTCTGTAGCAACCATGGGAGATGTGGAACCTGTTTCCAACTTCCGTGGTTGGGTAGATTCAATTTTGAAGATTGCTCCTAAGGAGAAAAGAACTTGGAAATCAATCTCTGCCATACATGGTTGGAAAGTTAAAACACATGGTACCATATTCTTTCACACATGCTTCAGGCCTTAAATACATTTTCATTGATTTTGATAACATATCCTTCTTTTGATCAGGATTTGGCTACAAAGGTATGATAGCCGAGGTGGCTATGGTCATCCGTATGTCTGGCAATGGTGTATTAGACTTGGACAAGGCACGAACCTTGCTTCAAAAAAGAAAATCTATAGCAGAAGGTACGGAGAATGGAGAAGAGGAAGATACCTCATTAATAAACAGGCCAAGGGTTAGAAGACGATTCATCCATGATGACGAAATTGAAGATCTTCCTGCTCAACCTTCAACAACCGAGCCTGTCTTGATTCTTTTCTGATGAGGAACCATGCCAAAAGACACGGGTGAACCAACTCATCCCTCCTTGGATAGTGGTTTTTGGAGTGGCGAGCTCGGACCTGTTTTTTATGAAGCCCCTCTTTCTTCATTCGTTCCTACTTCTTCCTTTCCTTTTCCAATTGTAAGTGTTTCATCACCAATGACTTCTTCTATTCCTTCACCAGTTTTAAATACTTCCAGCCCTTCTTGGATAGTGGTTTTTGGAGTGCCGAGATCGGACCTATTTTTTATGAAGCCCCTCTTTCTTCATTCGTTCCTACTTCTTCCTTTCCTTTGCCAATTGTAAGTGTTTCATCACCAATGACTGCTTCTATTCCTTCACCAGTTTTAAATACTTCCATTCCCGTTCCGAATCAATTGCTACAGCTTCTCCTTCCCTTCCTGCTTCAATTTCTACGACCCCTATAGTGTTTACTTTTTCTACTACTCCCCCCTTTGTTGTTCCCTCTTCATCTGTCCCACAAGTGGAGGTTAGCTCTAGTAGTAAAGGCGTGTCCATGAGGAGTGTTACTCTCGAAGTTCCTGCCACTCAAAGCCTTTTAAGAAAATATGGAGGTGCACATACTTAGCTCGAGCCTCTTATTGGGGATATTGAGAGGAACAAGATGCAAAGCCACAGCTGCTACACCCTAATGAACGACATAGTTCATTCAACTTTAAAATTAATTTTTTTTTTGGGTCTTGAATATTTTTCTTATTTTCCTTTCTAAGTCCTGACTTTTATGTCTTATAATCGTAGGCTTATCTCATTGAGACCGAGCTGATGGGGCGAGTTTCTTTGTTTAAGAAAAAGTATCGTGAGTCTACAAAGGCTATCTCTGAAGCTAGGAAAATAGTTGAGGATGCCTTACTTGAAGCATCGAATTGGAAGGATCAATTTGAAAATGCTCAAGGGACTATAGAAGAATTACATGGGAGCAAAGTTCATTTGGAGCAGCGGAATCATAGTTTGTCCTCAGAGTTGGGAACTGCTAACGCTTCATGGGGTCAACTTAAAAAGGATAAAGATATTTTAGAGTGTTATTTATCCAAAGCCAACGATGAGGTTAAAGAACTCAAGGCTCTTTTGGAGAAAAAGGAAGAATACGCAAGGGAATAGGCAAAAAACCTATCTTGTGCTCAAAATGATCTGAAGATTTCCTTAGAGAAAACTCGTACCTTGGAGAATTCTCATGCCTCTCTTGAAGCTTCACTGGACTCCCACCTAGCTGGGCACCAAATAGCAAAAAATGACGTTGCTATGTGGGAAAAGGAATACAAGGCTTTGGAGAAAGAATACAATGCCCTTGAAGAGAATTTCAACATTGAAGTGAGTTGGGCTTTTTTTAATTCTCGCCGTGATGCCTTAATAGAGGTTATGCAAGAAAATTTTGATTTACAATCTGAACTGGCCAAAGTTATGGACACTATCGAGAAAAGCCAACAACTTGTTGATACTCTTTCTCCATCCCTTGGAAGTGTTAGTACCCCTTCCCCAGCTCTTGAAGTTCATGGAGAAGATGAGTTATTGAACTTAGAAGCAACTATTGATGTGGGTGAAACTACTATTCCAGTTTCTGAAGGTGAAGCTTCTATGGCAAAGTCTATGGGAATGGAAGTTCCCATGACTACTACTACCCTTGGTGAACAGTGGAATTCACCATCCCAGTTGCTGTTTCCTCAGAAGTTGTTACCGTGCCAATTGCTGCCTCTGAAAGTGAAGTTTCGACTTTTGAGGTTCCAACTCCTTCAGTGAACAATTAAGTTCTTGCCGTTTTTGTTCTTTTTTTTCTTCGATGATGTATTTCTTGGTTCTTTAGTGAAGTCCCCAGTTCTTTAGTGAAGTCCCCAGTTTCCATTACGGGGCATTTGTTTTAAAAATAATTATATTCTAATGACTAAGTTTTTCTCTTAGCTTTTTATGTCGAGAAGTTTGATTAATACTTCTTTATTCTGGTCTGTTTACTTCGTTCTAGACTTTATGGAATACTTTTCTATTTACCATATTCTTGCCTATTTGTCTTTTTAGGACATAGAGAATATGTTAGCATCTTTATCCTTTCATAAAATGCTTTCATGATTCTTCTCATGTGTTATCATCATGAGGGAAATAAAAGAGGGCGTTTTTCTTTATCGACACTTAATGAAGAAGACGTCTCAACTTCATAATGGTTTTATCATACGATGAGAGAAATAAGAACGTACATGTTTCTTATAAAATAACTTTTGTCAAGTTTTTATTCACTGAACTTTGATAAGTTTCTTGAGTATTACATGTATTAAAGTACATCTACAACTTTCTCGCAACTGTTTTCTTTTAACAGATTTATAAAATATACAAGGTTTTTCATAACCTGTTTTTGATACATAGTCACAACCCTATTTTTTATACTAGGAAGGGTTTGATAGGTGACTCCATTGTTCTCATGGGAAAGAACAAAATGATGAGTGCTTTTATCTTTTACTTCATGATTTTTTCTTGACACTTGACTTCTTCTTGTTTGATTTTTGTTCTTAAATCTTGCTCACTCATATCTATTTTTCTGCACTCGTATTCATTCTTTTGAAAATACTCGTGTGTATGTAGTATAGTCCCCCAAGTGTTTGAGCGGTGAAGTATGAAGCCTCGAACACTTGTATGTTTGCTCCCAATTTTTGGTCCTTTTCCTGAAACAGAAAAATATACGGGACTCGGAGGTGCGATTATAGATGAAGACTCCCTAACTCGTGTGTATTTCCATCATATTAATATAACCCCAGGCTAGGAATTTAAGAGTATTCCAATTTCCCGTGCAGGCCGTGACTCATCATTTGGCACGAGTTAGGGTTTTTGTCTAGCATCTAAAATCGTTAGTATAATTTTAACAATTTAAAGAAAAAAAATTAACATGGCGATACCTGATCGTGGGTACTTCCCTAGAAGTATACCTCTTTAAATGAACGGCATACCAATGTGAAGGTATAACCTTTCCATCCTTTATCTCCAGCTCGTATGCTCTTTTCCCCGCAATTTCACAAATTTTATAAGGTCCTTCCCATGTTGGACTTAGCTTTCCTAAATTAGTTATTTTTGTAGACTGGAACACTTTTTTTAACACAAAGTACCAAATTTTAAAGAACTTGAGGCGTGCCTTCCTATTGTAATATCGCTCAATTACTTATTTTTGAGCTGCCAACCTTATCAATGCGGCTTCTCTTCTCCCTTCAAGTAGATTAAGAATCACTCGTAACTCCTCATTGTTCGAGTTTGCCTCTGCTTGGACACGTCGTGTACTAGGTTCACCTATCTCAACTGGTATCAAAGCTTCCGCACCATAAACCATTGAAAATGGTGTTTCTCCTGTACTTGTCTTTGCCCTCGTTCGATATGCCCATAATACCGCTGGTAATACCTCAGGCCAATTGCCTTTGACTCTTTTAGCCTTTTCTTTAGGTTGTTGATAATTACTTTGTTTGTAGACTCTGCTTTCCCATTACCTACTGGATGATACAGTGTCGGCGTAATTCTTTTGATTTGCCAACTTTGAAAGAATTCTATAACTTGAGCTCCTATTAAGTCCTTAAATTCTTTCTCTCGTACCTGTTTAAACGCTCCCGCTTCTACCCATTTAGTGAAATAATCGGTAAGTACGAGTAGAAACTTTACCTGACCTTTTGCCAGGGGTAATGATCCCACGAGATCCATTCCCCATTTCATGAAGTGCCACGGGGCGATGACAGGGTGTAATAGCTCAGATAGTCTATGCATGTTATTCTCATACCTTTGACATTTGTCACACTTAGAAACGAAGTCATTCGCTTCTTCTTCCATTTTAGGCCATTAATATCTTGCTCGAATCAATGTCTTCACAAGTGATCTGCCTCCTGCATGATTTTCACAATGCCCCTTGTGTATTTCTCTCGTCACATATTCTGTTTGAGAAGGTCCGAGACACCAGGTTAATGGTCCACCAAATATTTTTCGATAAATGTTCCCTTGATATAAGCAATAACGAGCAGCTTTCTTTCTAAGTGCATGAGCCTTCACCCCTCAGGTATGATTCTGTGCTGCAAAAAAGATACGATTTCGTTTCTCCAATCCCAAGTTAAGTGATTAAAGTTTACCTCATTTTTATCAGAGTCAAGAACTGAGTGGAACAAATGTATGGTTGAAGCATTCACATCTTTCGCTATATCTGCTGCAGATGCGAGATTGGCTAAAGCATCCGCTTCCAAATTCTCTTCTCTTGGGATTTGTATCACTTTCTAAGTTTGGAACTGTCTTATTAATTCCCGTACCTTTTCGAGATACTCTTGCATTCGAGCCACGTAAGTCTCCAGTATTTGATTTACTACGATCTGTGAGTCGCTTTTGATTACGATTTGCATGATACCCAGTTCTAATTCTAGCTCTAAACTGCAATCACAGCTTCATACTTTGCGTCGTTATTAGTTACAAGGTGAAATTTTATAGCGTTGTTTCATCCGTAGGTGACATATCATTTGGAGTTCATTCACGAGATCCGCGTAGAGAAGCTTGAGGGTTAACATTGTTGAGTTCATCATCATCCATTTGATTGATCTGATTTTTCTAGTTATTGTTGTCATTGTTGTTTGACATATTGGCAATAAGTTGAATATTATTTTGGAAAGAATGGATTATCATATTTCTGGTAACGAAACCAATTTATTTAATCAAAAAATATGATTTGGTCAAAGCTCAAATTTAGAGAAAAAAATCGGGTTACTGATAATCTAGAGACCAAAATAATAGGCTTTCAGAGAATAAATATAAAGCATTAAGATTTTGATATTTCAGTATGATGTCAAGAATATTTTGTGTGTTTACAAATGATGAAACTTCCTCCTTTTATAGCTGACAAGGAGTAACGACTTAATCTAAATAATAAAGATCATTTAATGAAACGTTACACAATCTTTGCTATTAAATGTTGATTCTGTAACGTATCAAGCATTTAATGATGAATTTGAACTACTTTTGCCACCAGATTCTCGTCTTCAGCACTTCTTTTCACCCGTTTGCATTAAAGGACTTGAATTGGTATGAAACTCGTGTCTAAATTTCTTCTCGTGCCTGTATTCATTCTTCTTCCCATATCTGTCATTTCAGTGCCTTTTGCTGAATTATTATACTTTGGCTATTGACCAGCCAACGTATCATGTCACGTCATTTTTAATTTAAATTGAGTTTTTTTCTAATACATCATTCAAATCAAAATTTTCAAAATAAGTTTGAAAATCTATGGCCGAACGCTAACTAAAAAGAGAAAGTTTGCTAGCTTCTGTATTTAAAGAGTAATAGTACTTTTTTTTTGTTATCTAATAATCTATAGATAAATTGATGTTTAAAATTGTTTGGTAACCTAAAAGAATTTAAGTGCTTACAAGTTATCATCAAAACAGCTCAATAGATTCACAACAAACATTTTACTATTTTCTATGATGACAACAAAATTAGGTAGAATGTTATAGAAATCAACTTTGATGAAATGACAAAGGAAGATGCCACTTCCCTTTGAAGATGAATCTTCACTTACACACAAAGTGTGGATAAATATTAAGAAAACATGATTATAGGTTAGAATTTCTTGCTATTCTTTTGGTTCCAAATTAATAGATTCTACCTAGCTATCTTGAAAAACAAATTCCATTTACAAAATAATTTAACTACTATAAGATTTGCTACTCTAATTTTTTTTTGTTATACCTATAATAGGTCGGAAAACAACCATTAATATTTATACTAAAGTAAATTGTTTATATTATACATCTTAAAGTACGATTTTTTTTCTGATCATGTGTCAATGCCAAGTATTTTATGTACCGGACTGCCAAAATACCCTTATTGGGAATAGGACTATCTAAAAGTCGAATTTAGGGTATTCTTATAGAGTGATTGCTCCCAAAAGATTAAAGCTTTTGATAAGCTAATCCATCCTTAATGATGAAGGATAACAATGGTTTTCCATTGCACATGCAAGCCACAGTTGAAAAATAAGTCACTAACCACCCAAACGTGGGGTTGGGGGCATCTCCTGTTAATAATTAATGATATTCTGGCCCCTAACCCTAAATCCAAATTTGAAATCTTGAAAAAAGCTTAAGCCAAGTAAGTTTATACATACATATTTAGCACGATGACTTTAATTAAATTGGGACCCAATTCAAGAACCTCAGAAAGCAATTGTCAAGAAAAAGGTAGATATCACACCCAAAAAAAGTCAAATCTGTAATAGCAAACAAAAAGGAGAGGTAGAGGGAAGAAAAGGGAATCCTAGAAAGTGTTTAGAGGTATCAAAAAAAAAAAAAAAATCATACTCGATACTTATACAAAATCACATAGTAGTTTTTATCATGATTAAGTAACAAAAATTAAAGTGAAAGCATTTTAACTAATCTTAATTTAGTGATAAAATATATTTAAACTACATATGTCATGTTATTATTGATTTAGTATTAACGTAGTATATTAATACTTTTTTTTTCTTTCATAAAATGGCACCTTTTAAAAGTTATAAAACTTTCTAGGGCAAAGATTATTTTAGCTCGCTGTCCAAACTAATATGTTCAATAGCCAGAGATGTTTATTTATATTCATTTCATCGAGTATTCAAATGAAAAACTTTTAAGTTCATCTAGCGGTGATTAGTCATGCATTATTTTGCATTGCAAAACACTCCTAGAGAGGCAAAGGGATTCTTTCATCTAGATAAGTAAGGGTGTGCATTCGAATAGGTTTATCGATAAATTGAATAGATTATTTGTTATCGAAATCGGAATCTAAACCTTATTGAAACGATAACGATAAGCATATGTACAAATCGATAATCGATAAGTAATTATCGATAAGGGTCAGAATCGAATCGATAAATCGAATGCACACCTCTAGACTGTAGACATTTGTAAAAGGAGTAATTACCTATTTGTATAGATTAATATAACATACAGAATGTATATATATTCTGTTACTATTTTGAAAGCGGCTATGCAATATCAATTTTCCTAATATATACCCTTTTCTTTACCCTAAGTCCCTTACTCTATTATTTCCTCTACCACATTAGTTAGGTGCGTTTATCGGGATATACTTTCCGTAGAATCCCCAAATTTTCTTATTGGCGTAATCGATAACCGAATCGATTAGCCCCCAAAATCGATAAATCAAAATCGAAAAAATCGAAATCTAACTAAAATGATAACGATAAACATATGTACAAATCGATAATCGATAAGTAATTATGAATAATGATCAAAATCGAATATACACCCCTATATATAAGTGACAATTACCCAGCTTTAGAATTAGATATGATAGGCAAAATTCAATGTTAGTCAAAATCGAATGCACACCCCTTAAGATAAGTGACAATTACCCAGCTTTAGAATTAGATATGATAAGGCAAATTTCAATGTTAATTAATTGTTCATTTATATGGACCGGATATAACAGAGGTCAGGCCTAGCCCCCTCCTTTTGTTATCTTTTGCGATGGAATGAAAGCACAGCCAATCTCTAAAGGTTGGGATTAAATAAAAATCAACTTGTAACATGCATGAGAGACGAGTCTTCTTTTATATATTCCATACTCTGCAGATATATCTTTTTGTACATGAATGAATTCTCTCATTCTTCATATCATATTGGAGGCTAAGGTCTATGTCATTTTTCGTGTATTTTTTCGGATGGTATTATAGACAGGCAAGGGTTGATGCGTAACCCCCTCCGCCACAAGTCAGCATAGTAATGGATTTAATAAAAGAAAATCTAAGTAATTGAACTCTTTTAACTTAAAGTCAAATTTCTTTATTTTTCAATTAAATGGAGAATAGGACTTGTGGAGACTACAATGTGTTTCAGGAACAAATGCATCTTTTCACCAAAGAATAATTGCTCAACTGTTCAATAAATGTTTATTTTTAGGGTGTGTTTGGTATAACGGAAAATGTTTTCCGTGGAAAAAAAAAATTTCAAGAAAATATTTTCTTGGAAAAAAAAAATAATTTTATTCATTTTTTGGTGTTTGGTACGCAAATAAAGAAAAATAATTTCTCAAGAGTATTCATAAATAATTTAGATATAATAATATGAAGCCATAAACTTTCAAACCAACAACCTTCCGGACTCACAAATTTCATAAACTTTCGAACCGCTAAACATTCAAAACCACGGGGTGGGGGCGGGGTGGGGGGGAGCAGTAAAACGAAAAAAAACAAAAATTTAACTACCAAAAAAAAAAGTAAAAATTGTTTTTTCGGGAGGGGGGAGGGGAAGGGGTGAGCATGGGGGTGATGCGGTAGGGCGGAGCGCGGGGAGGCGGGGTGGAAGGGTAGTAGGTTGGGTAGTAACGGAAAAAATGAAATTAAAAAAAATTGGAGATAGGGTGGGGTGGTGAGGGTGGGGAAGGTTGAGAGTGAGATTTGGAAAATGTTTTCCCTTCTCTTGATAAGGAAAATATTTTCCTCCAATTGAAGAAATATGAATTGATAAAGAAAATATTTTTCAAAATATTTAAGCCAACCAAACATGAAATAATTGGAAAAACATACCCTTAGTTTGTCGATAACCGTACTATAGACAAAATATGTTGAAGCTTAAATTTAAGCACTACTTCAAATTATGGGTGAACGTACGATCTAATTGAATATTAAAATTCTTATTTGACCTTAATTTTTTATATAGGACAATGAAGTACGTACGCCGTAAAATTCAATTCTTGTCCGAGTAGAAACACCATAGACAGAAAATGTTAAAACTTTTGAGAAACTTAAAGTTTCCATTATCAACCATTTGACAAAAAGTATGGCTTTAATTTCTTTACAGCCCCCAGCCAAGTACCCCCATTTTGGGGAAACATGACAAGAAAGAAAAAGAGAGAAAAAACACAATTGGTAGGCTAATTAATAGCCTAGAGCTATGTTTTTTTTTTCCAGACACTTAGTTAAAGCTATATTGCTTTGGCATTGATGAGCATTTCTTTAAGAGAACCATCAACATGAAGGGAAATAACATCCTTAGCTGAACCAACAAAATGTCCACCAATGAAAATAGAAGGAACACATAGATTACAACCTAAGCTTCTCAAAGCCACTGCCATTTCAATTCCTATTGAACCTTTGTCCAATTCACGAACTGCTGGGCTTGCTCCAATTTCATAGAATAGTGCTTTTATGCTATGACACATGCAACATGAGCTCTTTGTGAATATTACTGCTTCCCTCTTTGATGCCAACTCTCTATTCTTTTCCATTATTAGTATCGTAAATCTTAAGATGAGTTCAAACGAGAACAGAAAAATTCTTGTGTCGTATTGCTAGTCAAAATGATGCTAGTGTTGTAAGCTTTAGTGATGTTTGAGGTTTCATATCTTAGGTTATTTATAGGGATTCTTGATAGATAGGGGATTCCAGACCCCACTTTGTGGGACTATACTGGATAGTTGTTATTGTTGATAGATGGGAGATTATAGTGTTTATCCATAAAAGGGGAAAAACAAGATTAGTGAAGCTAAAAATGAAAAGAGAAATTCCTTAAAGATATTTTGTTCTTATAAAGGAATCAAATATCTAAGTATGGAGAACTTAACAAAATAAAATATTAAAAAAAGTGTCAGCACTTCGATAATGTTCTTGATTTTGACCACTTATACAGTTCTATGCTATGAAAAAGTTGATGAGTATAGTCGCCCATAACGATAATACCACACTCATGCGACGTGCGTACAACAATAATAATATTGTTTAGAAGCATTTACGAGGGATTTCAAAGGTAAAGATTTTATTCCTTCTATAGCTGATAAATTCTTATAATTAAGTGAAAAACTTTCGGTGATAAACTACTAAATCTAGTATAATAGAGTATTCAACTATTTCAAGAATAATGATGTGTAAAGAGTAAAAAGAATACTACTGTATCACTAGATATAGAAGAATGTCGAATAAAATAAAACTATGCTTTACACATAATTATTCATTGCATGCGTACGTAGGAGAATATCATTAATAAAACTTAGGTCTGAAGAATTTTTTCTTGTGAACATGGGAGCAATGTCGTCGCACAAGTTCAGGCACTAGATTCAAGATGTAAAAAGTTATAATATTCCTCATTCCTCTAAATATGTTTCGTAGATAAAGTCAATTTCTATGAAGTCAAAGCAGCTAATAATTTGAAATGTAGATTCCTCACTTTATCCAAAAGGAGGTTTTCATGTTGCATAGTAAGGGGTGATTTTCGGGGCAGTTACAAGTGTGCTCGCTGATGTGTGAAAGATAACAACTTTGTTCTCATCTTTAATTTGCTTATCTACGAGCTCATTCATCAAACCAAGATTCCCAAATAATGGTTCTCCGTATCGGAACCAAGCCGTTTGTTGTTGTATCTTTATATATGAAATTCGGTAATTATCACATCATGTACTAACTTTTATATTTAGTTAGGCCTAAAATTCATTTTTAATTGAATTGCATAATAACTACGTACATTCGTTGAAAGAGGTTCAATTGACTATATATGTACTATACTGTACATATGGCAGGCACTCTTCTAACATTATATATGTGCGTGTTTTCTACTTGTTTCATTAGTAGTTATCTTAGGCATATTGGCTCAATCTCAATCATTTTCTAAAGTTAGTTAAGTTCCCCATGACTTATGTATGTTCGTCGTAAATGATTAAGATGTGAATTTCATTATTATAATATAATTCACCTTTTATCATTTTTTATTTTGGTACTCATATTGGACCCGATTAGTTTGGATTCGTGTTGTATAAGGCTCATTAATTAAAGGTAGAAGTGCTTAATATAATAAAAAAAATTCATTCCCGAGCCACGAATCTGCGAGAACTCTGATTAAGGGTGAAGAAATGTCACGACCCTAACTCGGTCGTGATGGAGCCCAGCACACTACAACTACAAGAAATCACACTTATTGCAGCAACAATAGTCGCCACTAACGACCTAAACTTCGCGGCGATGGTTGTGTTAGAAAACCGTAGCTGAAGGTTATTTGTAGCGACAGCTTACGATCGCCACTAAACGTACATATTTGTGGCGACTATGTTGCCACAAAAGGTTGTAAAAAGCGCTACAAAATTGTTCCACAAGAACATATATTAGTTGTGTCGCCACTATATATTCACCTTTAGCTGCGACTACTGTCGCCAAAAAATATTTTTATGATCAGTTACAAGATTGGTGTCGCCACTATAAATATTCTCTAGTAGCGACTAAAATTGCCACAAAAAATATTTATGTTCAGTGGCAAGATTATGTCGCCTTATTTTCTCAGCAATTATAACGACCAAAATTATATACATTTCCATACTAGTAGGAACCTAATTCTTTCAAATTTCATGTAGAAATATTCATATCAATTGACTATCAATATTAAAGCAACCAATAATGCTTGACAAACACGAAAAGAATTTCTCAAGCCGAATATTACAAATATTAATATTACTAAAAAGTCAATTACATATTATACTACTCGACATTTCATTGTGCATTGTAATTGTACGCTTATACATATCCCCAAAATGACAAAATATTAAGTGCCTTGTAACTGCTCTTTGCTCGACATCATGTTTGAACAACTGTTTAAGTGCCTTGTCCCTGCTAGATAAAAGGAATATATATAAAGAACATAATGAGATTTGTTATATCCAACTACTATCAAAATTCTAAGAATTATCAATCTATGTCAAAGGAAAGCCGGAAATTGTGACCAAAGTTTTTGTATTAAAAAGCATCTTAACAATTTTAGAAGTTGTCTATATTGTTGCAGCAAAAACAGAGAAATATTTTTAAGTCTTAAATTCGATTAAATTTTCCATCAATATCTTTAAAACTATCTTCAATAAACCATTTCAAGATCAAAAGAACTTTCATACAGAGATGGCTAAGCTCTCAGCAACCATGAGTATCTCACGAGATTCTATGCACAAGAGGCGTGCCACTGGTGGCGAGAAGAAAGCTTAGAGGAAGGAGCGAAAGTATGAACTCTGGCCGCCAGCCTGCTAATACTAAGATCTCGGCTAACAAAATAGTTCGCCTAATTCGTGTGCATGGTGGCAATGTGAAGTGGAGGGCACTAAGATTGGTTACTGGAAATTACTCATGGGTTAGTGAGGCAGTCACACGCAATACTCGTATCCTTGATGTGGTTTACAATACCTCAAGAGCTTGTTCACACACAAACTCTGGTCAAGAATGCTATTGTTCAAGTCGATGCTGCACCATTTAAACAATGGTACCTCCAGCATTATGGTGTTGACATTGGTAGGAAGAAGAACGGGCCTGCTAAGAAGGAAAGTACTGAGGAAGGAGAAGGTGTTGCTGCGCTGCAGAGAAAACTAAGAAGAGCAACCATGTTCTCAGGAAGATTGAGACAAGCCAGAAGCATCGTATACTTGATTCTCATATTGAAGAACAATTTGGTGGTGGTAGGCTGTTGGACTGTATTTGTTCTCGCCCTGGTCAATGTGGTAGAGCAGATGTGTACATTTTGGAGGGAAAGCAGCTTGAGTTCTACATGAAGAAACTACAGAAGAAGAAAGCAAGGCTGCTGGTGGTGCAGCTTAACTGTTCAACCAGAATTTTTAGACTAGTTTCATATTCTTCTCTTTTGCTGTAATTCCAATTTTGGGGATATGTGATTTTGTATGCAATACATTTTATATTTTATCTTGTATCCTACCAGAGTTTAGTATGATGTCTTAAGATTGTTAATAAAAAAAAGAAGGAAAGCTAGTCAGATGATAATTACTATTGGTAATTTAGCCTGAACGTCATCGAAAACCTCAAACAGAACTTTCAAAGCTCGAACACCGGACTCAAATAGAAAAACTCGATCGATCCATGGCGCTTTGATAAGGATTTTTTGGGTTTAGAAGGGATTTTCAGGCAGATTTAGGAGGCTGAAAATTGGTGCTTGCGGGCAATTTTGGTGCTGTTTTAGCGGCTGAATTTTGCCGCTTTTTGGACTCTTTTCACGGCTTCTAAATAGCTGATTTTGCAACAGCTATGGTGTTTTATTTGGATGGTTTATGTACTGGTTTTCAGAGCTAGTTTGGAGGTATTTTTGGGGTTACTTTCAGCTGATTTTCATGCTGATTTGGCGTGATTTTGGGGCTAGTTCAGGATGGTTTTAAGGGATGATTCATGAAGGGGTTTAGAGCGGGTTAAGCTGCGGTAGTTTGGGCTGTTTAGGAATGTTTTAGGGGTGGTTTGAGGACAGTTTTTGGAGCTATTTAGAACTGGGTTTTGGGGTGTTTTGATGGTAGTTTTCAACTAGACTCATTGCCATATAACCAAAACTCCTCGACAAAGAAGTATAATTAAAATAGCTAGCAACTAAACCAATTACAACTACTTAAACAATCAATAAAAAATCAGCTGAAGGTTAGTAAAACAATTAACAAAAAGTCTTGCTCATTGACAACATAAGCATAGCAGGAACATAGGCGAGAAGGAAAAATTCCTCCACTGATGTTGCTCATTGCATAAAGTTACAAGTTCAGGGACAACATAAGCATAGTCGATTAACCACCAAGCAAACCAACCTTTCGTACTAAATAAGAGATACTAACACATTACGTACAATAACCAACCTTTCTGTTGAAATAGAACCAACACATTACTAAAACCAGAGATACCAACACATTACTAAACCACTAAACATGAAGTCACTACAGAAGGAAGGAAGAAGAATGGTTAAGAAGGAGCGGAGTAAGTACCTGTTGTTATTGCATTCCGGTCAAGAAACTATCAAATTGTTCGTGCATCTTCTTCTCCACTTCTAGAGAGATCCTCTTGTCTAGAATCTCGGTGCAATCTAGAATGCAAAGAATAGCCCCTTAAAAGGACATAAGGGACACTAACATGTTTAAGAAGTTATAGAGGAATGTTAACTGTCCAGATTTAATTACTGAAAAGATTTGTCAGAAAAATGTAAATTCTATCTATGTGAGAAGCACACTTAGATTTAGAGAAAAACACATCAAAGTCGAGAAAAATTATGACAATGTAACTGAAATTGGAGAAGATAGGTAGTTGAAAGATTAATCTCTGAGAAACTCACCAAATAGAATAGCAGCTATTTTGAGCTGCCTTTCTGGGTACTTTAGAGGCGACCCATAAATAGTCACTGCGAAATATATTCAAATTGTGGAGACTTTTAAAGTCGATGCTGATAAAATAAATTTTGTAGCAACTTATAGGATTGCTGCTAAATATCGCTACTAATTATCCAATTTCTTGTTGTGTAGTAGGCAAGCCCGACCATTTATAACAAAATCTCATTTATAAAACCGATGAAGATAAATGTCATTTAAGTTAAAGGTCTAAAATACTGATAACAGTGCGAAAAATTTAACAAAATATAGTTTACAATCCCAACCAAGGTCCCGGTGTCACGATCACGAGCCTCTAATACAATTTTTTCGTCCTAGTACAAATCCGTCTAAAAACTGAAAGTACTGAATATAAAGATAAGGAAAGAAGGGAGAATCAACGGTTGCAAACGCCTTGCAGCTACCTCAAATACTCCTGCAATAAGAACTCTGGAAAGTTTGTCAAAGCTCATTCAGCCTGTGAATGCCCTAGATCTACACACAAGGTGCATGGAGTAAAGTGAGTACTCCGACCGAGTGAGTGATAAACATAACTACAGTCTGCAAGTAAGAAGACATAGTAAATGCACAAAGTAATCTATATCTGGTAGTTTAAATTCATATCAGTGAAAACAATACTAACAAGTAATACAGAGATGGTACAATGCATGAAAAAATGCAACACATATAACGGTACACTCTGGTACCCGTTGCAGCGTGGAGTCCGCTCCACTTATTTAACATCGACGGCGCTCACTGGGGGTGTATACAAACTCCGGAAGGACTCCTACAGCCCAAGCGCAATATCAGCCATGTCATGGCATCAAACTTGCTCTCGGCCTCAATATCAATATATCATTGTTGCGGCATGCAGCCAGATCCATATCAACAGAAACATCCTCACTATCGGGTCCTCGACCCATCTCAGTTAAATAAGTCCACAGCCAATCAGGCATGACATACTTTTCACGACCCAATTTCTTAACCCGATCGTGATGGCGCCTCTCATGAAGACAAGGCCAGCCAACTAACCCAAATCATTCTTTTAACAATTATTAAACTTGAATGAACCGTCTTATTATGATTATAAACAACAAATAGCGAAAACACAATCCAAACCTGGGTGTCACAAGTCACGAGCATCTAAAGGATTTCTTTTATACAACTATAAAGCCTATAATACCTAGAATAAAAATCAGGAATCAAAAAGAAAGAAGATCCGGTGCCGCGAACGCTGGTGGTCACCTTGCTCGGCTATGATAGCAAATCCTCAACCAGATCAAACCCGCTACCAGGTAAGCCAATACCTGGATCTGCACACGAGGTGCAAGGAGTAAAGTGAGTAATCGAACTTAGTAAGTAATAAAAGTAAATAATAGCTGAAAGCATGAAATCATGTAAGGCACTCCATCATGCTATGTAGAATAGTACAACCCTTTTTAGAGAAAAAAAAACAGTAAAACCGTGAAATCCTTTGGAAAACATCTGGGCTCAATTAAATCCTCTTTTGAAAATGATCTTATCAATAGTTTCCAGAAATACTTTCAAAACCATTTGTGATGCTATGCACAGAAATCCGCCCCTCGGGCAATATCCTTGTTCCTGGTCAGCGACTCGGGCCTCAACACTCAATGATCAGATAGCACTAGCTAAAGAAGATAAATCCCTCTAGAAATATGACAAACAATAAATAATGAACAAATGCATGAATGCAATGCAATGCATATGATGGTACATTCCGGTACCCACTCTAGCGTGCAGCCGGAGCCAACTATGCCTGTGATTTATCGTCGATGACACTCACTGGGGTTTGTATAGACTACGGAGGTGCTCCTACATCCCAAGTGTATCTCAGGGCATCAATCAAATCCTTGTCAGTCATGGTTACCTGACCAATTTATATCAGACAGTGCCATTGTTATCACTATTTCAAGTCATATCACATAGTGTCATTGTTACCATTGTTTCAAGTCACATCACACAGTGTAATTGTTACCACTGTTTCAAGTTACTGCTGCGGCATGCAGCCCGAGCCCCCCAAAATCAGTCCAGAAAAACCTCATAAGCCCCTTGGGCATTTATAAAATAGTAGTTCTCAGCCCGAAATAACATTTAAATATCATTTGAGTTTTCAAAACTTAGAAGTCTGGCTCAGTTTGCAAAAACAGTATTTAAAATCTTGGATTGAAATCAAATGATATGCAACATATGCTAAAATAGTTATCTCAGTCCCCAAAGGATTCACATAGTTGGCACGAAACTCAAAAATGGCAATCAACCCAAATTATGATGATAACAAGTAGTGTAGGTCAAATACACAGTAAAATAAACAACCGGGACAGACCAAGCCACGATCCCCAATGGTGCTCTACCCACGCTTATATACCGCGTGCGAGTCACCTCAATATAGCTCTATGATGTGCAAACCTGGGGTTTCAAATCCTAAGGATATCATTTACAGGTAGTACTCACCTCGAACCGATGAAATCTCTAGCCCGCGATGCCTTTGCCCCTCAAATCGGCCTCCACGCGCATCGAATCTAACCAAAATTAGAGCGAATACGTAATAATATGCTAAGGGGACAATACACAATCGAAAACTATCGAGAAATAGCAAAAATCTTGAAACTAGGAAAACTCGACCCCCGAGCCTGCTTCTCAAAAAATTACAAAACTCACTTTACAGGATTCCTCGTCTCTCCACGAGTCCATAGATAATAAGAACTCCCAAATCCGAGCTCAAATGACCTATCAAATGCGCAAATTAAATTTCAAATCCTCAAGTCCTATTTCTTCAATTTTTGGCTTAATTTCCATGAATTTCTAGATGGATTTCACAATATGAACGAGTTTTAAGTTCAAAAATCTTACCTCCAATCGATTCTCCTTGAATCCCTCTTCCTTTTCCTTCAAAAAGCTCTCAAAAGGTCCAACCATGAAGGAATGACCCAAAATTCTGAATGAAATGTTTTTAACATTCTGTCCGGGTACTGTAGCTAACACTATGTGATCGCATAGAACAAAATTCCAGCTCCAAATTTAACCCTATACGATCACACACCAACTCATGCGATGGCATAGAATAATTTTCTACTAAAAATTCCGGATCAAATTTACACTGTGCAATGACATGACTTCCTATGTGATCGCATAGAACAACAAAACAAGCCCTTCGAAATCCTTCTATGCGACCGCATCCCCTCTCCTGCGATTGCATAGAGCAAAATCCTATAGCACTGGCCTGCAATTTTCTACAGCAGCCAAAGTCCAAAAAACCTCCCGTTAGCCATTCAAAATCACCCCAAGGCTCCCGGGACCTTAACCAAAAATACCAAAACCTCCTAAAATATCATACAAACTTGTTCTAATCATGAAAATACATCCAACAACACAAAAACCACCAATTCACGACGGATTAAAGTCTAAGTTCAACCGAAACTTTTGAAACTCACATTCGATCAAACCCAACCAAACGACGTCCGAATGACCTGAACTTTGCACGCACATCACAAATCACACATCGAAGCTACAGCAACTCTCAGAATTTCATTCTGATCCTTGGATTAAATGTCACCTATCAACCGGAAATCACCAAAATACTAACTTTGCCAATTCAAGCCTAATTCTACATCAGACCTCCAAAATAAATTCCGACCGCACTCCTAAGTTACAAATCACCTCCCGAAGATAACCGAATCGCGGAAAATCACATCTGATCCCTGTAACTCATAAGTCAATATCCGTTTGTCTTTTCTAAAATAAGCCTTTCTAAAAGAGAATAAGTGTCTCATTTCTTATCAAAATCAATCCAAATCAACTATAACGCACCAATCACCGATAATGACATGTGAAGGAGCATAAAACAGGGAAAATGGAGGAGTAACACATGAGACGACGGGCCGGGTCGTCACATCCTCCCCAACATAAATCAATTCTCGTCCTCGAGTGTATCTAGAGTTGTACTAGAAGCAACCCAATAGCTGAATGACCTTACCAAGCATATAACAGGGTGATCCCATGTCACCCTATCTCGCATAGGCCTGATAACAAAATATAGCTAAAATCTCACAACCCATCTAGACCATGACCCGTAGAACCACATTGCACTTTCTGAAATTATACACATGACCAGAATCTCATATCTGTACTCAGGATAGCCCGAAGCGGATGTAATAACCCATACCTGCAACCTCCAGTGAAATCATATGATATTCCACATAATCCAAGCACCCGAAACGATAACACCCATTCACAGCAACTGTCCACAACAACCATATACCGATAGAAATCGCTTATGTCATATTCTACCTATGATAATGACCACATAGTAGACCATAATCATTTCTCAGATCAACCATTCTTGAAGGCATTTCTTCCCTTTTGACTAGTGCCACAGCAGATTCCGAGCTGAACCTCGATAACATCGTTTCAACAAGCTGAAAGCAAATCCGTTCGCATCTATTAAGGATCCCAAAGATCTCTTCTAACCAAACACGCCACCCTAGTGACATGGAACATCAATACGGCCTAAGCCTTAACTTGCATAACTATGAGCACTCATAAACAACAGTCAAAATATACATCGATCATGAAAATAACTCGATTGAGAGATCTGTACCTCAAGCTCGCCAGTACCATCACAACCCAAGGCTGAGAATCCGTTTCACATTACAGAATAGAGCACACAAATCTAACCCGCAAGGTCATATCACCACATAGCCTCGCTACAGTGCACGATCTTATCCAAACACTGATACACATGAAGCACCTCAAATCGCTATACTCTAATAACCACGCACGATTGATATCTTTAACAAAAACAAATCATTATATCCACGGTGAAGCAAGTGATATACACCATACGATTCTGAAATGACACAACCGGATGTGACATTCACTGAGCAACACCCAATACGGACTTTCCTTAGAAACCAGGAAGCAAGGCATACAAAATAGCATCTGGGAAACTATTTTCAACATCACACTATTGCGGTGTGCAACCCGTTCAATATAACATACTTATGGCAGCATGCCAGCTGATCCACACATACCCATGGCAGCGTGCCACCCGATCCATACATATATCTAACATAAGGAGATGCACATTGAGCCAAATTTGCTCATTACAACAAAAAATTGAGCATCGATCATAAGCATACTAAGTGCATACAATACGTACATATAGCGTTATAAGCTACAAAACTCAAGCACAACTAACGTTTCCCCCTCAACTTTCACTATAAATCCCGATAGCACCGCACCATATGTGCCCATAATCCGTGAATCATAATGTCTCGCAACACAGAAAACAACTCATAGATCTCTCCAGATCGCTGATAAGCTCAACTACGGTCGAGTCAACCTATCCCTCGACAATACAATTCGGAGACAACCGAGTCAACTTAAACAGGAACACGCATCTAAAAAGCCCTTTAACGTCAGAACTGGCTCAATAATAGCAACCTCTTCACTGACATCCATCATGTGGGCCTAATTAGGAAAAGCAATCCTTCCCAGCCATCCGTGGGGTCTTTGAAAGATAAACCACTCCACAAGAACATAACCCAAAGCACCTTGCCTCTCAAACCGCGGTGTTTCCGGCATAGCCCATAACGCAATAGTCCAGAATTAATCTAACACTGAGACAACCAGTCTGAATTCCAATTTCGCATCCACAATCAACATACCAACAACACAAGATTCACTCGGGCCTTCAAATCCCAATACTCGCCAAACGGAGCCGATACACACGATCCACCATCACAAATAGCCCGAATATGAGGAATTCAGCCTCCCATTCCCCATAGCATAGGAATCATCATACTTTATTCCAATTTCGTCGTCCGAACACATGCCACAGCTAAATTTCCAATAATTCCATGATACATACTCCAAAAATCTCCTTGAGCCACAAAGCAAACCCGAATATCACCGGTCGATCTATAGAGAAAGTGCTGCAACACCACCGAAGTACCATCACTTTATCACATTGCCCTTTCTCGGAGATATATACTCTCATCGAATCACTTTCAAATAGCTGTACAATTTTGCTTGATTATCTGAGGCCACCCACTGCCTAATTGCTTTATGAATTTCCTTTCTAACCTGAACTGAAAGCATCTAATAACAAACTTCCATATATCTCATCTAGAAGAAATCCTTACACATCGTATGCCTCTCACATTCATAGAAGATGCACCTCTTCAACCACTATAGAATCAACAAGAAATCTCCCAATTTCACTTACATAAACTAAACTGCGACTACTGAATCATTCTAACCAAATCACGCTAAGCAAGTCATTAAAACCCAAGAGCATTGCTGCAAAATTACAAGTGCTAACTCATTACCTCGAATACACACTAAGAATTAATCATACCCTTACCATGCCTATCCGGCCCGTTATCAAGCTACTCAATTTATATAAATTTCTTCTGATTCGTTTTCAACTTGATATTCCCTCTTGATGTAGCTCCACAATGCCTCAACCCAGGTTTACGACACGAGACTCGAACATAAGACCACACTGGCTAAGACCCATACGCCATTGAATACTCTCTCAAATGTTCCCAGAAATACCACATTCTCGCATGCTCTGCTTGAAGAACTTACTGTGAGTCTAACTTTGTTTCCTTTACTTTCCTGATGCGGATACATATATTGCCATAATTAACATAGAATACCACAAGTCTTGATATCTTCTAATGAAACTCAGTCACTAACCCCATATGCAACTTTAGAACTCTCAATTCACGTATGCACACTCTTGAACCCATTAGAACCATTCTCGCAATCCATTCACTCTTATTCAACTGCAACTTACCTGGCCAAATAGACATAACCACTCGTGCCTCATTAGCGCTCTGACCCTGCAGGATATGATGTTATTCCGATACAACCAAACAGCTTCCTTTACTTTACACTAAGCATTCTTCATCAACAGCAGCTCAAGACATCCTTTTATTTCCATACATCCACATGGTACCATATAACCTTTGTCAAAATTTTGCTTCATTCGTGCCATCCTCGGCCCAATTTCTGCAACAATAACTAATTCGCCAGCATATCTCAAAATGGAACTAACATAGCACATGACTCTGCAATCAGCTAATCAACAGCAACATCCCTAACTTGGTTCGAAGTCATAGACCAAAATATTTCAATATCTCATAACATTTTTACTCCATTGATTCCACAACAACATAGTGAGAATAAGCTCTAATCGTTTACAAATTGTGAAACGCAGATCTTCTAACATGCCCTCAAGGACTATACCACCCCAAAACATTCCGCAGGAGATAGCCACCTGCTTCGCCTCAACATAACATTTCCATATACCTTCCACCGTCATACACCTTACACACTCGACTGGTCTTTCGAGTCTGAACTCTAACCGCAACATGCTATTTACTTCACTCCCAAGTAGAAGACTTGAAAAGATCTTTCACGCACCCATAACTCGGGGCAACACATCCAATCTCAATGGAAATCAAACACTTAATGGTTCATCTATCATCCAGCAGCCCTTCTTTGACACCTCTATGGCATATAGGGAAATCTTGCAATACCCACATACTCACCACATAGATACCCAACAGTCATTCCCACAATTCGAAACAATACTGAACATATAAGTTCATCACACAGCTTGCAAAATCAGCACCTCGGTGCTCAAGCCATAGCAAAGATTCGGCCTCAAGTCCTCCAGACCGGCCCAACATCAACTCAAGGAAATCACATCTCGTCCCTAGATCGGGGAATCACAAGACATCAAGACACATCTAATGTTGAGCGCTAACGTGTGCATACACTCACGTGGAAGGAATTTTAGGAGTTTTCTTTTCAAGTTGAATCACGGACGCACGATAAAAGTTCAAGAATGTGAAGTTTTCCTAAAGGTTCTGTAGCCTCTCGAGGATAAATACATACGTGTCTGTACTGATCCTTGAGACTCTACTAAACTTGCTCATGACTCGTGAGACCAAGTAACGTAGGCTCTGATACCAACTTTTCACGACCCAATTTCAAAACCTGGTCGTGATGGCGCCTCTCATAAAGACAAGTCTAGCCAAATAACCGAAATTGTTCGTTTAACCATTATTAAACATGAATGAACAGTCTTATTATGATTTAAAAACAACAAGTAGCGAAAACACAACCCAAACTGGGGTGCACAAATCATGAGCATCTAAAGGATTTCTTTTATACAACTACAAAGCCTATAATACCTAGAATAAAAATCAGGAATCAAAAAGAAAGAAGATCTCGTGCCATGAACGCTGGCGATCACCTTGCTCGGGTACGACAGAAAATCCTCAACCAGATCAAACCCGTTACTGGGTAAGCCAATACATGCATCTGCACGCGAGGTACAGGGAGTAAAGTGAGTACTCCAACTCTGTGAGTAATAAAAGTAAATAATAAATTGAAAGCAAGAAATCATATAAGGCATTCCATCATGCTATGTAGAATAGTACAACCCTATTTAGAAAAACAAATAGTAAGACCGTAAAATCCTTTGGAAAACATCTGAGCTCAGTTAAATCCTCTTCTAAAAATGATCTTATCAACATTTGCCAGAAATACTTTCAAAACCATTTGTGACAGTACGCACATAAATCTGTCCCTTGGGCAATATCCTCGTTCCTGGTCAGCTACTCGTAACACCAGCAAAAGTAGATAAATATCCCCAGAAATATCACAATCAACAAATAATGAACAAATGCATGAGTGTAATACAATGCATATGATGGTACATTCCAGTACCCACTGCGGTGTGCAACCCGAGCCAACCATGTATATGATTTATCATCGATGACGCTCACTGGGGTGTGTACAAACACCGGAGGGGCTCCTATAGCCCAAGCGCAATAACAATACATCTCGTGGCATCAATCAAATCATGGTCAGTCATTGTTACCTGACAAATTTATATCACACAGTGCCATTGTTTCCACTCTTTCAAGTCACATCATACAGTGTCATTGTTACCACTGTTTCAAGTTACTGTTGCAGCGTGCATCTCGAGCTGCCCAAAATAATTCCAGAAAAAACTCATAAGACCCTTGGGCATTTATCAAAAGTAGTTCTCAGCCCGAAATAACATTTAGAATAGCATTTGAGTTTTCAAAACTTAGAAGTATGGCTGAGTTTGCAAAAACGGTATTTTCAATCATGGACTAAAATTAAATGATATGCAACATACGCTAAAATAGTTATTTCAATCCTCGAAGGATTCACATAGTAGGCACGAATCCCAAACATGGAAGTCACCCCAAATTATGATGATAACAATAGTTTAGGTCAAATATGCAGTAAAATCAACAATCGTGACAGACCAAGTCACATACCCCAATGGTGCTCTACCCCACGCACATATCCGGCGTGTGAGTCACCTCAATACAACACTATGATGTGCAAATCCATGGTTTCATACTATCAGGATATCACTTACAAGTATTACTCACCTTGAACCGGTGAAATCTCTAGCCTTCGATGCCATTGCCCCTCAAATCGGTCTCCATGCTCGTCGAATCTAACCAAAATCAGAGCGAATACATCATAATATGCTAAGGGAACAATGCCCAATCAAAAACTAGCGAGAAATAGCAAAAAACTCAAAACAAGCAAAACCTGAACCCTGCACCCGCTTCTCGAAAAATTACAAACTCACATTACTGGATTCCTCATCTCGCCACGAGTCCATTCATACAAAGAACTCCCAAACCCGAGCTCAAATGGTCTATCAAAAGCCCAAATCAAATTTCAAATACCCAAGCCGTAGTTCTTCAATTTTTGGCTTAATTTCCATGAATTTCTAGATGGATTTCACAATAAGAACGAGTTTTAAGTCCAAAAATCTTACGTCCAACCGATTCTCCTTGAATCCCTCTTTATTTTCCTTCAAAAAGCTCTTAAAAAGTCCAACAATGGAGGAAAAATGACCCAAAATTGCGGATGAAATGTTTTTAACATTCTCTCCGGGTACTGTAGCTAACATTATGCGATTGCATAGAAAAAAAATTCAGCTCCAAATTTAACCCTATGCAATCGTACACCAACTCATGTGATTGCATAGAACGATTTTCTACTAAAATTTTCGGATCAAATTTACACTGTGCGATCACATTGTTAGATTAGATTTTAATGATGCAATTAATATACATGTGCAGATATTCAAGTAGGAAAGCGGAATCACTGAAGCATAGATAAAAGGAAAGCGAAGCAAGGATAAACGACAAGCCTCCATCTCACTTAATCAAGGAAGCAAGATTGAAGCATTAAACAAGGAAGGAAATATTCATTAAGAGAAGCCGTTGGCACACAAGGAGAAGATCAGCATCACATGGTCAAATCAGGAAGTCTCCCATGATTCTTTGGAAATCAGATACATCTCCAGATCTCATGCAAATCACTGAAGATTCCCTAACGGCTGATTTGAATGAGCTACAAGATTGGAAGGCAGCCATCTTCGTCAATCACATCTCCAGAAAAAGGAAAGAGATCGTCATCAAAGCAACGATCAGCGCTTTATTCTTGGAAGGAATCAACACCCTCCAAGTATCAAATCCCTTGGGTTGCTAAGTCTCCGCCATAGTCTTGCTGTATAAATATAGTCATGCCTTGTACCATCCATATACTTTGAACACACCAAAATAGCCTCTTCATTTTAGTATAAACAAGTGTAGTAGTCTAGTTAGATTCACTGTGTAATAAGTCAGAAATAGAAAGAGAGTTAGTAACTGACGAGGAATTGTATCAACGAGTGAAGAACAACTGAGCGACGAATATCACTTCTGTACTCGAAAAGAAAATTGTTTTTCTGAAGAGAAATCTCTTGCAACCCAAGGGGACTGGATTAGGATTCACATTGAATCCGAACCAATATAAAAATTATGGATGTCTTTACATTTACGCATTTACTTTCAGCATCTTCATACTTAATCATTATCGACTGGTGCAGTATACCATTGAGTCAACTAATAATGTTTTAAGTCGACTTATCTGTGATTAATTTTAAAATAGTGACAATTCACCCCCCCTCCCCCCTCTTGTACTTTCAATTGGTATCAGAGCAAGACTTACATTTTTTCTTTTGCTTAACAGCTTGTGAAAAAATATCATGGCCAATCAAGTGATAGCTGGAGCTCTATTTCAAGAAGGGACTTCTCAAGTAAGACCACCTTACTTCAATGGACAATATTTCTCTCGCTCGAAGATTCGCATGGAGATTTTCACCAAGGCATACGATATCAAGGTTTGGAGAGTCATCAATAAAGGGAACTATCCACTGCCTGCCAGCACACCTCCACTCGCCGACCCCGATGATTTTGATTCATACTCAAAGGAACAACTGGAAGCAGTTCAAACAAACTGTAAGGCAAGAAATCTACTCCACAATGCTATAAGTGGTAAAGAATATGAAAAGATCTACAGTTTTGATACAACAAAGGAAATGTGGGACAAACTTGAAGTCACCTATGAAGGTACCAGAAAAGTGAAGGAAACCCATATAAACATGCTAGTTAACGACTATGAACTATTCACCATGAAAGAGGGAGAATCCATTGAAGAAATGTTTGTCAGATTTAGCAAGATAATCAGTGATTTAAAAGCTTTTGGAAAACCCTATACATGTGGAGATCAGGTCAGGAGGAATCTCAGAAGTCTACCTACCACATGGCAGACAAAAGTCGTCACACTGGAATCTCAAGATCTGAATAAACTATCATAAGATGAACTAAGAGGGGAACTGATTGCTTTCGAAAGAACTCATCTGAAAAAGACGAATCAAGAAGAGAAAAAGAAAAATGTTGCATTAAAGTTACTACAAAGGCAACACAAAATGAAGTCGATGATCCTGAAGCTTTACAAGAAGAAATTGCTATGCTATCTAGGAATATGGATGGATTGATGAGAAGCTATAGAAATACAAAGAAAGGAAGATTTCCACCAAGAAGTTCTAGACAATAAAATGATCAAGACAAGAACGATGGAAAATGCTATGAATGTGGAAAATTTGGGCACATCCAAGCAGAGTGCCCAGAACTGAAAAGAAAGATCTCCAGAGGATTCAGCAAGAACAGAACTTTTGGAAACTGAAGTGACGAAAATGAATCAGACCGTGAGGAAATTGCTAATCTGTGCTTCATGATGATTCTAGAAAATGAGATCAACAAAACTTCAGGGTGCTGGACTGATTAAGATGACTCAGAAGATGAAAACTGCTTCATGGCAAGAGGAGAAACCAGCGAGGTAAGACCTTATAACTGCGAAAAATGCGATAATTTACAAGACATCCTTTACTCCATATTGTCTGGAACTCAGTAAATGATGAATGAGCTTAAAAGGCTCACAAAGGAAGTCAAAGACTGGAAACTCAAGTATGAAGTATGTGAAATTGAAAAAGAAGTACTTCAGGAAGAGTTTGAGGAAATGCAAATGCAGCTTAACAGCTTGCGTAAATTTTCCTGTCATAATTCTGTTAAATCTAACCAGTCGACTTACAAGTCAACTGGGAAAGAACCAATCAGAACTAGATCGACAAGTTGATCGAACCAGTTGACTTACAAGTCAACTGGAAAATAGTCAGCAAACCGTATATCTGCTAACTCTACTTCTCATGAAAGACCATAAAAGGGACCTAGTGTCAAATGTCATTATTGTAATAAATGTGGGCACAAATTATCTAACTATCACTTTCGTAAATCTCATATGTCTGGGTGGTTTTGGAAACCAAAAAATTCCGAATCCAACAACACTAACTCTCCAGGACCCAAGAAAGCTTGGGCACCTAAAAGAAATTGATTATTCCGTTTTGCAGGAACACCACAGAATAAAACGCAGAGGGAAGTGGTATCTAGACAGTGCGTGTTCCAATCACATGACAGGTGACAAATATCTGTTTAAGGAGGTCACAAAGATTGATGGAGGAAGTGTCAAGTTTGGAGACGACTCAAAAGGCAAAATTGTTGGGACAGGAACTGTTCCATTCAACAACAACTGTGACATTACTGAAGTCTACTTAGTAGATGGATTAAACTAAAACCTTCTCGGTATAAGCCAACTCTATGACTCAGTATATGAAGTAAAATTCAAGAAAACTGGATGTGCTATTGAAGACGAATCAGGTAAATTAATCCTTCCAGGAAAAAGGTATGGAAACGTTTATATACTAGATGGCTTTGAAAAAGCTGATGGTCATATTTGCTTATCGTCCATGTCTGATGATCCCTGGTTATGTCACAGAAGATTAGGGCACGCTAGCATGCATCTAATTGAAAAATTATCTAAGCATGACTTAGCCGTTGGTCTACCCAAGCTAAATTTTTCTAGAACTCATATCTGTGAAACATGTCAAATGGGTAAGCAAACTAGAAACTCTTTTAAAAATAAAGATGTTGTTTCTACTTCAAAACCTCTGCAATTACTTCACATGGATTTATTTGGACCCACTAGAACTGCTAGCATAGGAGGCAAGAAATATGCTTTTGTTATTGTTGATGATTTTTCAAGATTCACTGGGTGATTTTTCTATCTCATAAAGATGAAGCTTTGCAAAATTTTGAAATCTTCTGTAAGAAAATTGAACGAGAGAAGGACTATCAAATCTCTATAATTCAAAGTGATCATGGAGTCGAATTTGAAAGCAAGGCATTCGAAGACTTTTGCGATAGTCAAGGCTATACTCACAATTTATTTGCTCATCGATATCCTTAACAAAACAGAGTAGTTGAAAGGAAGAACAAAATCTTGCAAGACATGGCCAGAACTATGCTCCTGGAACATTCATTACCAAATCACTTCTGGGCGGAAGGAGTTAGTACCACCTGCCACATTCTAAATCGTTGTCATATAAGACTTATTCTTAAAAAGACTCCATATGAGCTCTTGAAAGGTAAGCGTCCTAACATCAACTGTTTTCATCTTTTTGGAAGCAAGTGCTTTATTCATAACAATGGTAAGGATAATCTTAAAAAATTTGATCCAAGAAGTGATGAAGGTATTTTTCTGGTTTACTCACTAAATAGCAGATTGTTTAGAGTTTTTAATAAACGCACTTTATGTGTAGAGGAATCGGTTCATGTTGTATTCGATGAAAATAATCCCTTGGTCAAGAAAGAATCTAATGCAAGTGATGAAGAACCAATCCAAGAGGCTCAGGAAAAGAGAAACACTCAGGAGTCAACAATCCCCACATAAGCAGTAGAATCGCTGATCAGGAAAATGGTGACACTTTAGATCCACTTCCAGAGTCGACTACACAATCCATTAGACTAAATGAGTGGAGAAATGAAGCTGAATATCCTCGAAGTTAATCATTAGAGATCCAAATGAAGGAATGAAGACTAGAGAAGCTCTCAAAAAGAAGGCACCCATTGCACTAATCTCCCAGATAGAACCAAAGAAGGTAGAAGAAGCTCTAAAAGACTCAAGCTAGGTAACTTCTATGGAAGAAGAACTAGAGCAGTTCAGTGAAAATCAAGTATGGGAGTTGGCACCTCGACCTAAAAATGCTTCAGTTATATGCAATAAATGGGTATTCAGGAACAACCTGAATGAAGAAGGACAAGTTGTTAGAAACAAAGCCAGACTAGTAGCTCAAGGATACTCACATCAGGATGGAGTCGACTATGATGAAACATTTGCTCCAGTTGCTCGACTAGAATCAATACGAATCCTGCTAGCATATGCCTCATTCAAAGGATTCAGACATTTTCTAAATGAATTCATTGAAGAAGAGGTTTTTGTGAAACAACCTTCGGGGTTTGAAGATTCAAAATACCCATATCATGTGTACAAGCTCACTAAGCTTGAAACAGGCTCCACGTGCATGGTATGAAAGGTTAAGTACATTTCTTGTAGAACATGGGTTTTACCAGAGGTAAAATCGATACTACGTTATTTATCAAAAGGTCATCTGAAGGTAACCTTATCATTCAAATTTATGTTGATGACATTATATTTGGTAGTGCTAACCTACTTATGTGCAAGGAATTTGGAAATCTATGTAAAGCGAATTTGAGATGAGCATGATGGCGAACTCACTTTCTTCCTTGGACTTCAAATCCATCAATCCGAAGAAGGAACTTTATTTGCCAATCTAAATACAGAAAAGAGCTGATAAAAAAATTTGGCATGAGCAATGCAAAGTCTATTGGCACTCCAATGAGTCCGGCTACAAACTTAGATAAAGATGAATAGGGCACTCCAGTCGATAAAACCAAATACAGAGGAATGATTGGGTCTCTCCTTTATCTGACTGCAAGTCGACCGGATATTATGTTGAGCGTGTACAAATGTGCCAAGTTCCAGTCGGCTCCTAAGGAGTCGCACCTAACTGCCGTAAAATGAATTATTCGGTATCTTCTTTGGACAATGTCTTATGGCTTATGGTATCCTCGATCTAACTCTTTTAAATTGGAAGGTTTTTTAGATGCAGATTTAGCGGGTGAGATAGAAGATACGAAAAGCACTAGTGGCACATGTCAACTGCTAGAAAAATCTCTAATTTCCTGGAATAGTAAAAAGCAGTCTTCAGTCGCATTATCGACAACCGAAGCTGAATATATTGCTGTTGGACAATGTTGTGCACAATTTCTTTGGGTGTCACATTAATTGGGTGACTATGACCTCTTTTTCAAACATATACCAATTTTTTGTGATAATTGTAGTGCTATTTGTCTTTCAAAAAATCATGTGCATCATTCTAGAGCTAAGCATATAGAAATTAAGTATCATTTTATTAGAGACCATGTTCTTAAGGATGATATAGAGTTAACTTTTGTTGGCACGTCTGATCAACTAGCTGATATTTTCACCAAACCTTTATTGGAGGAAAGATTTTGTGCTCTGAGGAAATTGCTTGGTATTATCTGCCGCACTAATAACTCTTAGGGTCAAAGTTGCATTTTTCAAAAACCTTGTTATTATTGTCTTTATGCTCAGGTTATTTAATACGCCGTCATTCTTTCGCTCTCTTTCCTTTATAATATCCCATCAGTTGCAGAGAAGATGGAAAGCCAATCAATGCGACGGTCCATCTGACACCTTTTCCTTTTCCACTCAACCGTCAAATCCATTCCCTTTACATAGTTCCAGTCATCCCTTTCCTTCTCATCCTTTTCACCAAACCCTTCCCCTCTCTGTTCCGAAACACTCTTTTCCTCCATGGACAAGATTTCCAAAAATCCCTCTACCTCCAAAAGAAATAGCACTCGTTCCAAAACCAACCCCACCTCCGCTCCGCCTGAGCAAGTAGACCTAGGGTCAGACAAGTCTGAAGAGTGTTCCTCCTCTCAAGATGCATATTCTGAGCAATCTATGCTTCTTGGTGAAAAACCGCTGGTAAACGACCTATTGATGAAGCCCCTCTCTCCGCTCCCAAGAAAACCAAGTTTGATTTTTCCGCCTCTCTCGAATCTGACCTAAATTTTTGGGACACCCGAAATAGGGATTTCTTTCTGTCGCTCCAGGACAAGCCCATTGCCCATGGTCGTGTTGTGGATCTTGATGGTATGGACTCCTTCAACTGCAAGGTAAAAGATCTTTTTGTTTATCAGGGATGGGAAATATTTCTCTTTGTTTCTCCGCCTAAAGTGTATGAACCTCTTGTCCATATGTTTTATGCAAATCTTCGCTCTAGCAAATCTGACAGGCTCGAAACCCTTGTTCTTGGCAAACGCATTGTACTTGACTCTAACCTCTTTAATTCCCTTTTCTCTGCCGCTCCTTTGGCTTTCCAACAATTTTTAAGAATGTGTGGCCTGAAGATTTTGAAATCTCCTTTGATCAGGCTAAACAAATCATTGCAGAAAACCCTTCTGAAAATCCTTCCCATCAGTTAGGATCAAGCGATGTTAGCTTCGAAACTCGAGTCCTTGCTCATATTGTTTCAACTACTCTTCTTCCCAGAACTGGTTCATTCTCAACTCTCTCCCAAAGGGAAACCTTCTTCGTCTACTGTCTTATTTCCAAACTCAAAATCAAGTTGTCCTCCTGGGTCATCAATTTTATGATTGAAAGCACAAAATATCCCACCAGCCTTCCTTATGGGATGACCATCACCCACATTTTGGAAGATCACCAAATTTCGCTTTCAGACTACCCTTTTATTCATGTGTCAAAATGCTACAACTCCAGGGCCTTCGCTAGCATGGGATATGTGTCTATTAAAGGGGTATGGGTCAAAAGGGGAGAATGTGAGGCCAAAAGCACTCATGAGGAAATCAAGCCAACTCCTGCCTCTCTATCTGTGCTTATTCCCTCATATCTCAATGATAGGTTGTGCTTTGTTGAGTCTCAACTCTCTGAAATCAAGTCGAATGTGGATGCTATTCATGCTATTTCCAAGGAAACAGGGTCTGATGTCTCCAAAATCAGGGTGGATGTGCAACGGGTAAGAGAGAATGCGATCAAAGCGTTCAAAGAAGTGTATGGCAGACTGGATGGAATGCATGTTGCTGCCAACACCAGCTTTGATCAGATGAAGGAGGCTATTTGTAATACTCTGACTTATTTTCTGCGTCGTGGTTGATTGTGGATTTAAGACAATTTTTTTGTTTGTTTGTTTCTAACTTTTTGGTTGCGCTTGGGCTGCCCGTGGATAATCTTGTGGATATTAGTTTTGTTGTTGCTCCCTCTTTTCGGATGTCAAAAGCAGAAATATATAATATGCTATCTTGTGCAGGATGTACAAGTGTGCAGGGCGTATATGCTTTGTATGTTTTTGTATATCTGCACAGGTCAAGTCGACTAAGTATTATCTTACTATGCTATTATAGTACAAACTGAAAAGGCAAGTCGACTACTGAAAAGGCAAGTCGACTAGTGTATGCACCTATTTGCCTGACAATTATTCGATATTTCTTTACAGGTACAAGTCGACTGCACCTAATGAGAGGGAGAACACATCGACTGCACATACACAGGGGTAGATCACGTCCAGTTGACTATACCTTGAGGGGGAGCAATCCTGCTACTCAACTGAATATAAACAGGGAAGTCAACTGTTGTTTATTCCAGTATATTAAATTTGCCATCATCAAAAAGGGGGGAGATTGTTAGATTAGATTTTAATGATGCAATTAATATATATGTGCAGATATTCAAAGAGGAAAGTGGAATCACTAAAGAATGGATAAAAGGAAAGCAAAGCAAGGATAAAAGACAAGCTGCCATCTCACTAAATCAAGGAAGCAAGATTGAAGCATTAAACAAGGAAGGAAATATTCATTAAGAGAAGTCGTTGGCACACAAGGAGACGATCAGCATCACATCGTCAAATCAGGAAGTCTCCCATGATTCTTTGGAAACCAGATACATCTCCAGATCTCATGCAAATCACTAAAGATTCCCTAACGGCTGATTTGAATGAGCTACAAGACTGGAAGGCAGCCATCTCCGTCAATCGCATCTCCGGAAAAAAGGAAAGAGATCGTCATTAAAGCAACGATCAGCGCTTTATTCTTTGAAGGATTCAACACCCTCCAAGGATCAAATCCCTTGGGTTGACAAGTCTCCGCCATAGTGTTGCTGTATAAATATCATCGTGCCTTGTACCATACATATACTTTGAACACACCAAAACAGCCATCTTCATTTTACTGCAGACAAGTATAGTAGTCTAGTTAGATTCACTGTGTAACAAGTCAGAAATAGAAAGAGAGTTAGTAACTGGTAAGGCATTGTATCAACGACTGAAGAACGACTAAGCGACGAATATCACTTTTGTACTCGAAAAGAAAATTATTGTTCAGAAGAAAAATCCCTTGCAACCCAAGGGGACTGGATTAGGATTCACATAGAATCAGAACCAGTATAAAAATTCTTGGTGTCTTTACATTTACGCATTTACTTTCAGCATCTTTATACTTAATCATTCTCGACTGGTGTAGTATACCATTGAGTCAACTAATAACGTTTTAAGTCGACTTATCTGCGATTAATTTTAAAATAGTTACAATTCACCCCCCCCCCCCCCCTTGTACTTTCATGCATTACTCCCTATGCGATTGCATAGAACAACTAAACAACCCCTCGAAATCCTTATATGCAACCCCATTCCCTCTACTGCAATCGCATAGAGCAAAATCCTGTAGCACCGACCTGCATTTTACTGCAGCAACCAAAGTCAAAATAACCTCCCGTTAGCCATCTGAAATCACCCGGAGGCCCCCGGGACCTCAACCAAAAATACCAACACCTCCTAAAAATCATACAATCTTGTCCCAATCATCAAAACACATCCAACAACACAAAAATCACCAATTCACGATGGATTCAAGTCTACGTTCAACCAAAACTCACATTCGATCAGAAACCCAACCAAACGATGTCCGAATGACCTGAAATTTTGCACGCACATAACAAATCACACATCAAAGCTACAAAAACTCTCATAATTCCATTCCGACCCTCGAATAAAAATCTTACCTATCAACCGGAAATCGCAAAAATACTAACTTCGCCAATAAAAGCCTAATTCTACACCGGACCTCCAAAATCAATTCTGATCGCACTCCTATGTCACAAATCACCTCCCAAAGCTAAGAGAATCACTGGAAATCACATCCGAGCCCTATAACGCATAAGTCAACATCCAGTTGACTTTTCCATAATAAGCCTTTCTTAAAGAGACTAAGTGTCTAATTTCTTATCAAAATCAAACCAAACCAATTCTAACACACCAAACACTGATAATGGAACACGAAGGAGCATAAAACTGGGAAAATGGAACACATGAAACAACGGGTCGGGTCGTCACAATACTATAGGGATCTCATCCCTTTTATCCTTTTCCATTTAATATTCATGTATAAAACACAGTTATTATATTATTATTAACAGTTGAAAACATGACTGAGTATATGTTATGCACACAAGTGAGGAAAATACACAAGGATCCCCTAAGGATTCTACAGGTTGACACAAGGCCCCAAACACGACAATAAGCCCAATTCACAATGATAAAGTATGCATCTCAATCACCAATATAGTAGAAATTAACACTCGTGATGGACCATGTATCAATACCCAATGGTATACGGCCCCGCACTCATAGTGGAATGCGTGTCACGCCTCAATATAGCGTTACGATGTGAAATTCTGTGGATTCAAACCCTCAGAGCAGCATTTACATCCTATACTCACCTCTAGCTGGCAAAAGACTAGCTCGCAATGCCCTTTCCTCTCGAATTGACCTCAACGCATGTCGAATCAAGCCAAAACCACAACGAATACATTATAATAGGCTAAGCGAATATAACCCAATCGAAAAGACACGAAAAATATCGAAAATCACGACATTAGCAAAACCCAAGCCCCGGGCCCACTTCTCGAAATCCAGAAAATTGTTACATCAATACGATCGTTAACTCGCCATGAGTCTATACATATAAAATTCACAAAAATCGGAGTCCATTTGACCCCTTAAATCCCTAGTTTACACTCTCTTAAGTTTCAAGCCCTAACCTCCATTTTTAACCTTTAATTCCTTAGGTTTTCAGTGTCAATCCATGTTTATACACCATAATATCATACTTTAATTCCAAGAATACATACCTAATGATAGCCCTTGAAACCCTCTTCAAAGATCACCCAAAACCCTCTTAGTTCGAAGTCCAAAATGTTTCTTCTTTCAAAATTCACGAAGAAGACTTAATTTAATATCTGCCCAAGCCTTTTCGCTTCTGCGTCCAAATGCCACTTCTAGGGTTCTTCCACCACTTCTACGGTTTCTCCCAAAATACCCAGGCTGCGGTCCAAAATCGCACCTGCGATGACCAATTTTGCGGAAGCCCATCCGCATCAGCGGAAATGCCAAGGCCCCTCAGAAATCGCTTCTATGAGCTACCCCACCGCATCTGCGGTCCCTTTTCCGCAGATGCAGAAATACCATATACCAGCAGTCATAAATGATGCAACAACTCCAAAAACTCTCTATTTAACCACCCGAACCCACCCCGAGGCCCCCGGGGCCCCAACCAAAAGCACAGATATGATCTATTACTCTATTCAAGCTTGCTCAAACCATGAAAGCATTACCGCTAATACCAAACTTATCAAATTTCACCAAACCAAAGCCTAAGTTTATCAAATTCTTCGGAAATCAAAGCTCCACATTCATCGTGAAATACGTGTCACACCTTAATATAGCATTACGATGTGAAAGTCCGGGTTTTCAAACTCTCAGAGCAGCATTTACATCCATTACTCACATCTAGCCGGCCAAAGACTAGCTCACAATGCCCTTTCCTCTCCAATCGACCTCCTCGAGTGTCGAATCTGGTAAAAACCACAACGAATACGTTACAATAGGCTAAGGGAATATAACCCAATCGAAAAGACTCGAAAAACATCAAAAATCATGAAATTGGCAAAACCTGAGGCCCAGGCTGACTTCTCAAAATCTAGAAAATTTTACATCAATACGATCCTTAACACGCCACGAGTCTATACATATCAAATTCACAAGAATCGGAGTCCAGTTGGCCCCCCAAATCCCTAGTTTACACTCTCTTAATCTTCAAGCCCTAACCTTCATTTTTAACTTTTAATTCCTTGGTTTTCAGTATTAATCCATGTTTATACACCATAATATCATACTTTAAGTCCAAGAATCCATACCTGATGATAGCCCTTGAAAACCTCTTCAAAAATCGCCCAAAACCCTCTTAGTTCAAAATCCAAAATGTTTGTTCTTTTAAAAATCGCAAAGAAGATTTAATTTAATATCTGCCCAGGCCTTTTTGCTTCTGCGCCCCAAATGCCGCTTCTACGGTTCTTCCACCACTTATGCGGCTTCTCCCAAAATACCCAGTACCGCTTCTGCGGTCAAAAATCGCACCTGCGATGGCCGCTTTTACGGAAGCCCATCCGCTTCTGCGGAAATGCCAAGCCCCTCAGAAACCGCTTCTGCAGCATCTGCGAAACCGCTTCTGCAGTCCCTTTTCCGCAAATGCAAAAATACCTGATACCAGCAATCATAAATCATGCAACAACTCGAAAACTCTCCTTTTAACCACCCGAACTCACCCTGAGGCCTTCGGAACCTCAAGCAAAAGCACATACATGATCTATTACCTTATTCAAACTCGCTCGAACCATCAAAACATTATCGTTAACACCAAAATCATCAAATATCACCAAATAAAAGCCTAAGTTTGTCAAATTCTTCCGAAATCACATTCGATAAAAAACATGACCTAAACACCACCAATTCAACTGAAAGTTTGCACTCTCGAAATTCTATTTCGACTCTCGGATCAAAATCTCACCTATCAACCGGATATCGCCAAAATACTAACTTTGCCAATTCAAGCCTAATTCTACACAGAGCCTCAAAAATTACTTTCGATTGCTCCCCTAAACCCTAAATCGTCCCCGAAGCTATCTGAATCATCGGAAATCATATCCGAGCTCTCTAACTTACAAGTCAACTTCCGGTTGACTTTTTCAAAATAACCTTTCCTTAAAGAGACTAATTGCCCCATTTCCTACCAAATCCAATCCGAATCAACTCAAACTCACCCACCAGATATAATAAATCATGTAGAAGTAATAAACGGGAAAAACGGGACGGAAACACATGAGACGACAGGTCGAGTCGTCACAAGAATTCGTATTCATCTCACCACAACCCTTGATAGTGATTTTAAACAACTTAATGAGAAGTAAACATAAGACTCACTATTCTTGTGGTAATTAGTATTGATGACACCCAGTCCTACACCTTTTTAAGAAAGCATAATACGGTCGTTGACAAATAATAAACCTAACAAAGGATCGAACCCCACAAGGAGTAGATGTGTGTTAGAGTATCCAATGCGTACAAACTCGATTATTAATTTAATATTCAAACAAAGAGTGGTTGTACAATTATGTACCATTACTACTAAAGTTTAACTAAAGGATTCTATCGAAAATGTAGAGTGTCAATAAGATGATGTGTTTACTAATAAAGAGAAGGACAAAGGTTGCAACGTCAATATAGCATAATTAATTCATCGTTGTCTTTAATCTTTCCTAAATACTTTGGATTAGTGATTATGATCCAATTGATAGCTGCTAACCAGATTTTTCCAACTCTAGCAAGCTTTTCCTTAGGAAGTTCTTCCAAATCCAAAGAACTTCAATAGATCTCAATTGATAATAACCCAAGTAAAAGCTTTCAAATATGGCGATCCAAAGGATCATCTCCAATTTTCTCTTTCTTTTCGTGCTTTCTAGGCATCACTACTAAAGAATAGCTGATTTGCGATTGAAATAATCAGTCGCAAATTTGCGACGGATTCAGTCAGAATTTATAAAAGTATTCTTTGTTATATTTTTTTAATTGTTTCAACTATTTTTCCAATAACATTGGTCGTAAGGTCTCACGCAAAAATCTGAGGTAAATTTTTGTGACGGATTCAATAGAAACTAAAAGTCAAATAATTTTATTTGACCACTTACGTCTGTTTCTGTCGCAAATATTTTTCGAACTTTGGTCAAATTATTTTATTTAAAGTGCTAATAAAATAGTCGCAAATTATTTTTCAAAACCTAGAACTGAAACAGTCGCTAGTCTCGCACTAAAGTTTTAGCGCAAAGTTAAAATTTTCAGAAAATTTAAGTGCCATTTTTTTTTTGTTGTGAAATTTAACTTGAGGAAAAGAGAAAAAGAAGCACTCTTCTTACGGCTTAGATTTTTCCCAGATCAAATACTCCCGAAGGTTAGCTATTTCCCCAAATCAAAGACTCCTAGAACTCCCCAATTCGTCGAAAATCTCCCCTCAACATACTCTAGTTGTGTGTGGTCGTTTGGAGGTGAGCAGGCGGCGGCTGTTGTTGTGAAGAAGAAGAGCGGCGGCGGCTTAGGGTGGTCCGGCGGGCCTAAGGTCTTGCTGCTAGGTTTTTTGGGTGTTACCGGAATTCCGACGGTAAGTCGATTTGTTTTCATCAGTTTGTTGTTCAGTGAATCATGTTGTTCAGTGGATCTATGTCTCCTCATAGCTATTGTGGGTGGGAATCCTGATTTGTATTTCCACTCTCGCTGCAGAACAAATATTTTTTCATTCTATTTTGTATAGTGTAATTTTTCGTGTACTTTAGAGTGAGTGAGATGACTAACAATGGTTGCTCATACCAGTGCTAAACTTAGCAGGGAATCATAAGACTGGTGTGTATTGGCTCTTACGACGACAACCCTAGTTTTTTCATTTTTCAACTCTATAAATTTCATCCAATTAAATTAATGGGTTCAATTATATGTATTTTTATGGGTTTATTACTCGCATTTATTATTGATTAATATGTTGTACTTTCTGCTATTTGTTCTCTTTTTGAAACTCAAGAATCCAGGTACGGTTTCATTTGTTGATTTCTTTGGTTATTCAGAAATGTGGGGCTTCAGTGAACTGAATTTTGTGTCTTATTTGAATTGAAGTTCGATTTTGTTGGTTTCAGGGATTATATTGATGCACAGAAAAAATTCTACTCGGCAATTCTAGAAAAAATTCAGGAATAAGTCAATACTCCTTGATTTAGAAGCATTGATTTCTCATAATCAATAGGCTAAGATATGATTATGGACATTTTAAAGCCAACTTCCTTTCTATGTAAAGGTTTTATGCTTGCTACATATAGGAGCGAGGCATCATCTCAATTTTGGTTGGGAAGTACATTAGTTTCTCAATACTAAAAGAGAGGAAGATTATTGAAGCTCAGGCCAAGTTCCATGATTGTCTGTTACAATTTTTAGTGTCAAGTTCTTGTGAAAATTTTTATAGGAGTGTAGATTTATGAAATGAAACCTTCTTCTCTACAGAAATTGGTTACTGTTAACAATTTACTCTTCTGTTAAACAGAATATTAATATACCAGACTCCGAAGACTTCTGTTGGCTCACCTTAAATGGATGTTTTGGTGTCAGTTTTGGTGTCTATTTAAATTCTCCTGAGTGAGAAGCTTTCTGTTGGTTGCAAGTATAGTATTGACTCTGCATGAGCAAGTTATTGTCCTTGATAGGCTAATTAGGTTGTTTCTGTGATGATGAAATTGAATGAATTTATTCAAGGGAAGAAGTCTTTAGGGAAATAATTCCTTTTGAATAATAAACTGGAACTTAGATTAAAGGTTGTTGCTTATTATCGCTTCCAAATTTATTACACAGATGGATTCTCGCGGTAAAAAAATTAAAAAATCTACAAAGAAGAAACACACTTTAGCTAGATCAAGTTATCCTCCTCCACCTATACCTAATACAAGCCCTCTTCCTATGCCTCCTCGTCCTTTCATGCCAGCTTCACAGTCATATGACTTTTTCAAAGTCCCTCCCCCATCTAGCTCGCTTCAGTATTACTCCATGCCTTATCATGACGGTTCGGCATTGACCACCAATAATTTCATACCCACGCCTCATCTCCCAGCTTCTTCCCCACGTGGTCCTGCTAGTCAGATCGGGAACTCACCACCGATTGAATCCTCGAGCCATCATAGTAGCCAGAATTGCGGTTCATCTTTTTTGCCTCATACATCGACCACACAATTATCATCTCCAGCGTTATCCACTCCAAATATATCTAACTTGGATATTGGAGGCTCTCACGCAGTTGCATCCCCATCTACCAGTACATCTACACTTGCTGGTATCGTGAGACATTGTGCTGGAGGGACTATACAGTACAATCATCTTCATCGGCTGATTATCATTCCCCGTAACGTCGAGTGAGTTCTTATTTAATTTTCTTTAAAAAATTTCAATAAAATTTTGTATATACTAAATTTAATGACATTTTATATGTTAAAATTAAATGCAGGTTTTGGCATCCTTTCAGGCTGCACACATGGTAATGGAATCTATGAAGCCATTTTTTGACGAGCCTTGTAATTGTTGGAAACAGATACTGTACCAGATCAGAATGAATGTGTGGCAACAATTTAAGGTAAGATAAATTAATTTTATCTTACTTTTTGTGAAATTACGCTGCATCTCCCTATTTTCCTTTTCTTGCTACTCCCTATGTTCCATTTACGAGCAATGAGGATGAATCAAACATTTTTCTCTTGGGCTGAAAAATTTGTATCTTGGTGTGGTAACTCATATGGGTCTGAAATATTTTGGAAACATTCAATTCGTGTTTCTTTTCTTTTCTTTTCAGTTTCAAGCTAGTTGTAGTCGCTTATGGTATTATATGAATCCTTACTATTTATTCAATTTTGCAGGTTCACTACCTATGGCAGCCAACATTTGAAAATCTGGTGCATGATAATTCAGGAAGAACGCACACAAGCTGATAACAAATTCACATCATGTTATTAGGAAATGTGGCAAAAAGCCTAATTGGATACGTGAAGATGTCTGGAATCAGGTCTTGGCGAAGTGGAACACCCCTAATTGGAAGAAAAAGAGTGAACAAGCAAAGTTAAATTGAGCTTCTACTAAGGGTGGAACATTGCATACTGGAGGTTCTATTAGTTTTGAAGTCCATCGTAGGAGAATGGTAATTTCATTATAAAATATACTTAGTTTTACAAGCATGCAAATTGAACGCGCGCGCGCACACACACACACACACACACACACACACACACACATATATATATATATATATATATATATATATATATATATATTTCTAATTAATTATTAATTTTTAGGAATAGGAACGAGGGGGAGATGTGACTTATGCTGAGGTCTTTGTAGAGACCCACAAGAAGAAGGATGGATCGAACCGCTTGCTTTAGAGATATTTGTATTATCCAAACACCAATACTATATTATTTTTCCTTCTTGGTTTATTTTTTATATAACATATATTATTTTATTCTTCAGGGCTAGTATCGAAGATGGAAACAAACTCAACCTGAAGGAACTCAGCCGACTCCGGAGGATATGACTGCAATTTGGACACAAGCGGCTGGTGGCGTGAATAAATGTATAAATATTATGTAAATACCTATTTTGGTATTAATTTGAAAGTTGCTTGTTTGTTTTCTTACTTTTTTACTTTCTTTTCTTTATTTCTCGTGAAAATAATCAAATAAAGGTCAAGTCTATGGGATTGAAGTACATCCATGCTCCGGTCGTCCATTAACAACATTACTCACTGGGGCATAAGTTTCCAAAGAAGTGGATCAAATGTCGCAAGAACTTCAAGAAACTCAGGCTTTGATCCAAAAATTATTAGAAGACAAAATGCAAGAAAAGAGTTGCAATGGAGCGCGAGTCTGAGTCTGAGGAGGAGATTGAATCTGAATAGGCTATTTGAATGTATTAGAGTTGAAACTGGAGGCATGTTTAATTTATGCTGTTTGATAGTTCGTTGTTTCATTAGTAGGTTGGGTTGTTAAAAATATTATTGTTCGCTTTGTGGTAAATATTTAATTTTGGATTGTTATATTATGTTTTTGGTTAATTGTTAGATGTTTGGTTGGCTGTTTTATTTTGTGGGTGGGTAATTAGAAACATAGTAGGTTTCTGCCTGAAAATGCCAAGATTTTCCGACTGAATCCAACACAAAGTTCACCTGGAATTATCCAGATTTTCGACTGATTCAGCGGCAAATGGAGAATTTCCAAGTAATGTTTAATTAATTAATAATAATAATAATTTACGACCATTTCACTAAGAATTTTAGCGACTAGTTCTGTCGCCAATTTAGTGACGGATTCTTTCGCAAATTCAGCGATTGATTCAGTCGCAAATTGCTAAATTTCAAATGACCCGCATTTTTCTGTTTTTGATTGCAACTGTCGCAATTTTTCGACCGATTCAGTCACAAATATATTGCGACCACGTATTTTCTGACTGACTCTTTTCAGTCGCCAATCAGTCGAAAATATACGATTTGCGACTATTTTGACGGTAAAAAATTTACTATTTTCAATAGTGCATTGAAAACTTCATTTAGTTATCTCGATTTGCGTGCACAATCCGAACTCGTAGCCTGAAATCTTAAATGTGATATTATGTGAAAAATGCTAAAATACTGTATTAAAATAAGAAAAAAATGATTTTGGTCAACATTTTGGGTAAACAAATCTGGACTCATTATTTGACGGTCTTGGAGGGTCCATGAAAAAATGTGGGACTTGAGCATATGCCTGGAATCGAAATCCGAGGTCCCAAGACCGAGAAATAAATTTTTAAAAGAAATTATTTTTTTGAAATTGTTAAGGAAATTGAAAATATAACTTGATTAGAATGTATCGGTATCGGACCTGTATTTTAGTTTCGGTGCCCGGTACATGTCTTATATGTGTTTTAAGATATTTCTGTGAAGTTTGATCAAAATCGGGCATCGTTTGACGTGTTTCAGACTTTGAACTCTAAATTTGAAAGTTTATGAAGTTTGAAGAAAAACTAGAGATTTTGAGGTTTGACTCATTGATTTTGATGTTGTTTTAGCGATTTTATCGCACGGTTAAGTTTGTACGATGTGGTTGAGTTTGTGAGTGTATTTGGTTGGGAGCCCCGAGGGCTCGGGAGTGTTTTGGAGGCGTTTCTATGTGGTTTTGAACTTAGGATAGTTGTAGAAAAATAACCTTCTGATGTTGCAGACAAGTCTTCTTCGTGATCACGTAGCATCTCCCGTGTTCGCGTAGCTCTAAGTCCTGCCTCCTTCGCGTTCGCATTAACAGCCTTGCGCCCGGTTACACCAAAGCACACCAGTCAATACTATACTATAGCACTTACACCTGTGAGGTAGCACGATAATATCGTATATATTTCACATGAGTTGGCGAAATAAAAAAAAAGCTAACGCTAACTATGTGTTTAGTTACCACGCCTAAAAGTGCCTTTACAGACCAACCACCGGCTATTTCCTATAAGTCTCTCTTTTTGTTTGGGGGGAGCAGAGCGGTCAAAGAATGAACCAAACAAAATGATTGGTCTTGTTGTACACTTACTCTTAGTCAAAATTTCTTGTTTGATGTTCGTTTTCGCAGATATGATGCAAGGAAGAATAGACTTACATCATGATATCTTTTTCTTCGTTATTCTGGTTTTAGTTTTCGTATCATTGATCTTGGCTCACAGTTTATGACATTTCTGCTATAAAAAATTTAATTTCATGGGTACCTACGATTGAAAAACTTTGACCATTTTCCCGTGTATTGTTTGCTTGTCTATGAATTTTGCAGGGTTCATGCAACTGGTAGAATGCGCTGACAACTCACTAGATCTAGAATTTCGCTTAGCCCCCAGGAACGCCGCTAGAAAGGGTGGAAGCATCTCTTCCAAATCTAAATGAGCTTCCCGACATACTATATGAACAACGGGTTCTAATTCAACACTCTGATTTTTTCAACGTTGAACTTGAGCAGAACAAAATGGCTTCTCTAATAAATCGACTTCCTAAGGAAGAACTTTATGACGTAATTAGGGAAGACTCCATTCGAAAGCCACTAAACGAGTTCAACGCGGAGCAGCAAGCACGGTTAAGGGATATAGCTATTAACCATTTCATTAAAAAATGAAATAATCTAAAAAATTAAATCTCTTTATCCCAACGATGAATGGGATTTACAAAAGTCATTCGAGAGAAATTCTTTTGTGGACGGCAAAAATATCGAGAGTCTTCCTTGGAAGATCTCAAAAGGATGCTTGCTTCTTTAAATGAAGAGGGGAAATGCGCGAGTTGCGCACAAAGGCTAAAATTTAATATTACAAATTGGAATTGGAAAGAATGAGAATTCATTACTCTTTTTTGCATATTGACTATCGAATTATGTTCCACGTTGGACTTAGTCATGCAAGGGATCCCCCCAGAAGACATAAGAAAGTCGATTTGTTACCTCTGAACGGAATTGCCCCCGTTATGTAGTTTTTTTTCGCTGAATAAATGAGAGAGAGTGGGAGGGCAGGTCTCTTCTCATTGGGCCAGCTTGGATTATGGTTGCTACCAAGGACTTTCTGGATTTCTTTTTCGAGAAGCTTGACGCGCTAGACAAAAACTTGCGTAGCTTTGTAAACCTTTTCATCGCGTTCGTACATAGTTATTGAACCTTGCGGGCCCAGCACTCTTTCTTTGTTTGAGTTCGTGATGGCTGGACCGTGTTCACATAGGGTCCCAGCCTTTTCTCACCGCGTTCGCGTGTAGGTCCACGCATTCGCGTAGAAAGAATCCTGGACCCCCTCCCCCCCAAACTTTTCTCTTCGCGTTCGCATCCTCCACATTGCGAACGCGATAGTCAGTTGAGTTAAACCTTCGCGAACGTGACTTCCTCTCCACGAACGCGAAGCGCAAATTTCACCCAGTTATATTTAATTTCAGAAACAGTTTGGTCGCGAACCCTTCATAAGAACATCCGAGTTTCTTCTTCTCCAAGGTCCTTAGGCATCCATTGAAGCTTCCTTTCATCAAGACCTCTTGGGATAGTAAATTCCAACTTGTTTTCTTCATTTTCCATCATTAATTATCAAATTCATAATCTTAAATCATGTATTTTAGGGTGGAAATTGGGGGAATTGAGTAGAGTTAGGGCTTTTAAGTTTTTCTTGATATTGACCTCGTTTTGGGGTCAAATTTGAAAAAAATTATATATTCGGGCTCGTAGGGGAACGGGTGATGTTAATTTTGTCCGAACCTCGTGTTTCGACAGTGGGCCCGAGGTTGATTTTTGGGAGTTTGGGAAAAAAATTTGGAAATCTATATTTACGCATGGGGTTTGATTTGTTTAGCATAAATTGATATTGTAAACTCATTATTCTGTAGATTTGATTGAGTTAGAGCCGAATTTGAGAGGGAAAGCAGTGGTTGTGAATTGATTTGGCCGTGGATGTTAGAAGTAAGTGTTTGGTCTAACCTTAGCTTGAGGTAATATGTGGTGAGTTTGGTATTTGATAAATGTTGAGCACGATGTATAGGCATGGTGATGAGTATACATTGGTGTCTATCATGACCGTGAGTCTTTATATTCTAATTATTCTGATGTTCTTGTACGTTCCATGCTTGTGTGATGATTTCTATATCTTGCAAAGAGCATGTGAAAGAAATTGTGATCCTTATGCTTCGAGAAGCATTGGCTCGAGTTGAAATACAAATTGAAGGTATATGAGTTATTTGATGTGATGACCTAACCTGTCATCTTATGTGTTACTGTCCCGTTTCCCCTATTTTATGCTTCTTCATGTTTCTTTATCGATATTTGGTGTGTTAGAGTTTATTTGGATTGATCTTGGTAGGAAATGAGACACTTAGTCTTTTTAAGGAAGGTATGGATTGGCAAAGTCAACCGGATATTGTCTTATGAGTTATAGGGATCGGATGTAAATTCCGGTGATTTGGTTAGCTTCGGGAGTGATTAGTGACTTAGGAGCGTGATCGGAAGTGATTTTGGCGGTCCCGTGTAGAATTAAGCTTGAATTGGCAAAGTTAGTATTTTAGCGATATCCGGTTAATTGGTGATATTTTGATCTGAGAGACAGAATGGAATTTCGGGACTTGCACTATCTTCGTTAGGTGATTTGGAATGTGTGTGAAAACTTTTAGGTGATTCGGAGGTGATTTGGTTGGATTTTTGATTGAATGCGTGTTTCAAAGTTTTAGAAGAACTTAGGCTTGAATTCGATGAGAATTGAACATTTTGTGTTGTTGGATGTGTTTTCATAATTGGAACAAGTTTGAATAATGTTGTAGGATGCATTGGTATTTTTGGTTGAGGTCCCTAGGGCCCTGGGTGAGTTAAGATGGTTAAACAGAGAGTTTTGGAACTTTTGCATGTTAAATGTCTGCTAGTATCTGGTATTTTTGCACCTGCGGTTATGGGACCGCAGGAGCAGTCACATAGAAGCAGAAGTGGGGACAGCAGAAGCGCCAGGGGTTTTAAATGGGAAACCGCAGAAGCGGGTTAGTGACCGTAGAAGCGGTCCCGCATAAGCGGAAACGGGACCACAGAAGCGAGATGACTAGACAAATTAGTTAATTGGTCTTGTTCGCGATTTTTCGAAAGAGTAACATTTTTCACTTCTGACTTGGAGCGTTTTTGGGTGATATTGAAGAGGGTTTCAAAGTCTTTTACCAGGTATGAATTATTGGACTTAAAACGTGATTTTATGGTGTAAATACATGGATTGGAGCTAAAAACTCAAGGAATTAAGGTACAAAAAATGGTGGTTTAGGGCTTGAACTTAAGAGACTTAAACTAGGAATTTGAGGTGTCAAATGGACTATGATTCTTGTGATTTTGATATATACAGACTCATGGTGAGATAAGGAATCCGTTGGTGTGAAAGTTTTTGAGTTTCAAGAAAAGGTCTCGGGGCTCGGGTTTTGCTAACTTCCGGAATTCTTGTTGTTTTTCGATTATTTTGATTGGGTTTTGTTCTTTTATCATATTGTGACTGATTTATTGTGCTTTTGATCAGATTCGACGCGCGGCGAGGTCGATTCGAGAGGCAAGGACATAGCGAGCTAGACTTTTGGCCGGCACGAGGTGAGTAATGAATGTAAATAATGTCTTGATGGTTTGAAACCCCGGAATTTCACATCTTAATGCTATATTAAGGCGAGACACACTCTCCATGATGAGTGAGGGGTCGTTTGTTGTTGGGGATTGTGACTGGGTCCATCCCGAGTATTGCATTTACTGCATGTTTTATTAGAACTTATTTGGGAATCATACTTTCTTGGGCGTCATGCAAATTATTTGAATTCCTCGGGGATTTCTAGAACTGTTTTCTCATTATTTGGCATATTATTTAATCTCAGTCCTATGTTTTAATGCCGATTTGCAAACTAAACTATCTTTCTGAGATTTGAAAACATAAATAATATCATATTGACGTTTTGAGCTAAAAAATAGTATTTTAATAATGCTCGACGAGCTTATGTTAATTTAAGGACTGAGCATGGATCGGGATGCGCGCCGCAGTAGTGTTATATTGATATTGAGACCGAGATCCTAGTTGATGCCACGAGATGGCTTGATATTTGCAATTGGGCTGTAGGAGCCTCTCCTGGAGTTTGTACACACCCCTAATGAGCGTAGTCGATGTTAAATGGATCGGGTTGTGTGCCGCAGCGAGTACTAGAGTGTACCGTACTATGTGTTGCATTTCATTTATGGATTTGTTCTTTGATTGTCTTACCTGTCATAGCACTTCTGTAATATTATTTCATTAATTTGTTGGTTTTTTATTAAATGCTCTAGATTGCCAATTATAATTTACTTTGCGGTTTTCATGATTTCTTATTCTCAACCTTTATTTATATTTATTACTCCCTGAGTCAGAGTACTCACATTACCCCCTACACCTTGCGTGCAGATGCAGGTGCATCACAGGCTGAGTGAGGAGTTTAGCTGAGCAACGCAGTATTCGGGAGCATCAAGGTAGCTGCATGACATTCGCAGGCTTGATCTCTCCCCTCTATCTCTATCTATTCTGTATTTCCTAGACATTCTTATAGTAGGTTGAGATTCTGTATTAGAGGCTTAGATTCGTGACACCGGATTCCATTTGGGGCTGTACTGCAGTATTTTGTTAAATTTTTGCATAGTTTATCATTAATTCTAGACCTTTAATATAATGACTTAGTAATTTCCGCTGTGATATATCTATAATATGTTTATAATTGGGGAATGTTGTGGAAAGGTCGGGCTTACTAGCCGATTGTTGGGCGCCATCATGACCTGGGTTGGGGTCGTGACAAGTTAATCTCAGAGTCTAGGTTACTTTGTCTCGCGAGCCATGAGCTGGTTTAGTAGAGTCTCGTGGATCAGTACGTAGAGTTTGTATTTATCATCTAGGGGCTGCAGAACCTTTTGGAAAAACATCATATTCTTGAAATTCTTGCCATGCGACTTTGTTAATCCGAGAACTAAACTTTTGTATTCTATTCTCTCGAAGATTGCGAGGACTCACACTACCGGACGTGGGGACGACCACCAGTACAACCCACTGAGGCCACCAGAGGCGGTGGACGTGATCGTGGTCGTGGCTGAGGCAGAGTAGTGAGAGCCGCACCTGTTGATCTACCAGATGCCCCAGCTTAGGACCAGACACCAGCTCTAGATGCTCCAGAAGCACTTGTTCAGGCATCGGCAAAGCCCATTGTGATTCTAAGTCTCCAGGAGGCCTTGGTTTAGATATTATTAGTCTGCAATGGCCTGGCTCAGGCAGTTTCACCCACTACTGTAGCAGCTACTTCACAGGCCTGGGGAGGCAATCAGACCTCCGCTGCTCGCACACCTGAGCAGGTTGTGCAGGGATTGCAGACAACGGGAGCAGCTCCAGCTCACTCGGTTGCACCAGTTCAGGACTTTGTGATTCCACCTATGCCAGATGATGAGCAGCGTCGTCTCGAGAGATTTGGTAGGCTCTAGCCTCCGACATTTAGTGGTGCTAATGGCGAGGATGCCCAGGGTTTTCTTGACAAGTGTAAGCGTATGTTTAGCACATTAGGGATTCTAGAGTCGCGTGGTGTGGCTTTTACTACATTTTAGCCCTCGGGGGCTGCGTTCACTGGTGGGCAAATTTTGAGACGCGTAGGCCTTTTGGTGCAGTGTCCCTAGCTTGGCAGCAGTTCTCCACTCTATTCTTGGAGAAGTACATACCGCAATCCTGTAGAGAGGAGCTGCATCGGTAGTTTGAGTGGTTAACTTAGGAGGACATGATCGTGACTCAGTACGAGATGAGTTTTTGCAACTAGCCCATCATGCAACTTATATGATCCAAACGGATCGTGAGAGGATTCAGAGATTTATGGATGACCATAACTACTCCCTCCGTATTTTGATGACTAGAAAGAGTATTGGGTGCTTCATTCAAGGAGTTGGTTGACATTGCTCGTGATATTGATAGGGTTCGCCGAAGGGAGCAAGAGGAGAGGGATGCCAAGAGGCCTCAAGGTTCTAGCAGTTTCAGTGGTGCTCCGTCTAGGGGCCAGTTCCAGCATGGAAGAGATTATTACTTCAGCCCTCCTTAATCGGCTCGTCTAGAGTATAGTGGGGAGTCACCAGGTTGTTTAATTAAGGGTTCCACCAGGGCTAGTCTTCACTTAGTGCCCTCCGAGCTCAGATCTCATCTTATGCCCCTTCAGCTTAGGGTTCTTCTTATGCCCCTTCAGCTTAGGGTTCTTCTACGCCGAGTGTATATACTAGTTATTCTGGTGTGAGGGGTTCCCTTCACTCCCCTTCTCTAGCACCTGGTGATCTGCCCTTGTCTTCTGCTCCAGTTTCTTCACCACCTGCCCTGCCAGCTAGGGGTGAAGGCCAGGGAGCCAGGGGTTTCCCCAAAGGTGGAGGCCGAGCAAGCGATGGCCATAATCAATTTTATGTTATCCCAAGCAGGAGAAATGCCATTGCGTCAGATTCTGTTATCACTAGTATTATCTCAGTCTGCCACATAGATGCCTCTGCCTTATTTAATCCCGGTTCCACTTATTCATACGTGTCCTCATATTTTTCTCATTATTTGAGTATGCCCCGGGAGTCTCTTGTTTTACATGTTCATATGTCTACCCCCGGTGGGTGATAATGTCTTTGTGGACCGTGTGTACCGGTCATTTTTTGGATTATTGGGGGTCTGGAGACCCGATCTTATCTATTGGTCTTTAGCATGTTAGAATTTGATGTTATTTTGGACATGGACTGGATATCTCCGTGTCATGCTATTTTAGACTGTCATGCGAAGACAGTCACTTTGTATGTCGTGTGTTGTGAGGATCGCATGGCGATGTGTGACTTTCTTTGTTTCTATTAGAGTTAATTCTTTCTTGAAGGCCCAACGTATGGTTTGGAAGGGTTGCCTTTCATATTTGGCGTTTGTGTGAGATAGTGGAGCTGAGACTCCTTGCAATGATTCTGTTCCCGTTGTGTGGGATTTTCCTGATATATTTCCTACAGACTTGTCGGGCATGCCACCGGGCAGGGATATTGACTTTGGTATTGACCTCGTGACAGGCACACAGCCCATTTCCATTCCGTTGTATCGCATGGCAACAACGTAGTTGAAAGAATTGAAGGAGCAGCTTCAGGAATCCTAGAAAACTGGTTTCTTTGTTCGAATGTGTCACCGTGGGGTGCACCTATTCTATTTGTGAAGAAGAAGGATGGCACAATAATGATGTGCATTGATTACATGCAATTGAACAAAGTAACAGTGAAGAAAAAGTATCCCCTTCCTCGTATTTATGGTTTATTCAACCAGCTTCAGTGAGCGAGGGTGTTCTCCAAGATTGATCTCCGTTTATGTTATCACTAGTTGAAGATCAGGGATTCAAATATTCTTAAGACTGCATTCACGACTAGATATGGTCACTATGAGTTTCTTGTTATGTCTTTTGGGCTGACCAATGCCCCTGCAGCATTCATGCATTTGATACACATTGTATTTTGCTCGTATATGGATTCTTTTGTTATAGTATTCATTGATGATATTTTGGTGTACTTGTGTATCCAGGAGGAGCACACAGAGCATTTGCGAGTCGTATTGCAGAGATTGAGGGAGGAGAAGCTTTATGCAAAGTTCTCCATGTGTGAGTTTTGGCTCATTAATGGCTTTCTTCGGGCACATGGTGTCCAGCGATGGTATTCAAGTCGATCCAAATAAGATAGAGGTGGTTCGGAGTTGTCCTAAACCGTCCTCAGCCATAGAGATTTGTAGCTTCCTCGGTTTGGAAGGTTATTATCTCCGATTTGTCTAGGGTTTTTCATCTATTTCCTCGCCTTTGATCCAGTTGATGCATAAAGGGTTCTCCATTTTTATTGGCAGATGAGTGCGAAGAGAGCTTTCAGAAGCTCAAAATAGCTTCGGCCACAGCTCCGATATTGGTTTTGCCATCAACTTCAGGTTCTTATACCGTTTATTGCGGTGCTTCGAGAAATGGATTGGTTGTGTGTTGATACTTGAGGGTAGAGAGATTGCTTATGCTTCTCTCCCGTTGAAGCCTCATGAGATAAACTACCCTGTTCATGACTTAGAGTTGGCTGTTATAGTTCATGCTTTGATGATTTGGAGGTACTACCTATATGTCGTATCTTCTGAGGTGTTCACCGACCATCGCAGTCTTCATCATTTGTTCAAGAAAAATGATCTTAATTTGAGGCACCAGAAGTGGCTCGAGTTGCTAAAAGATTATGATATTACTATTATGTATCATCCAGGAAAGGCCAATGTAGTGGCCGATACTTTGAGCCAAAAGGCAGTCAGTATGGGGAGTTTGGCGTACATTCAAGTTGGGGAGAGGCCCTTTGCAGTTGATGTTTAGGATTTGGCCAATTGGTTTGTGAAATTACATATTTCAGAGCCAAGTCGGGTATTGGCTTGCATGGTTTCTCGGTCTTCTTTGTATTATCGCATCAGAGAGTGCCAGTATGATGATCTGCATTTGCTTGTCCTCAGGGACAGCTTTCAGCATGGTGATTCCAGAGATATGACCATTGGTGTTGATGGTGTATTGAGGATTCGGAGCCGCATTTGTCTTGCCCAATGTGGATGTTCTTAGAGAGTTAATTCTAGAGGAGGCCCACAGCTCGCGGTATTCTATTCATCCGGATACCACAAAGATGTATCAGGATTTGAGGCAGCATTATTGGTGGAGGATATGAAGAAGGATATTGTGGGTTATGTATCTTGGTGTCTTATTTGTTAACAGGTGAAATATGAACATAAGAGACCGGGAGGTCTACTTCAGCAGATTTTTGTTCGCGAGTGGAAGTTGGAGAGAGTCACTACAGATTTTGTGAGTGGTCATCCTCGGACCTCGAAGAAGTTTGATTCGATTTGGGTGATTGTGAATCAGCTAACCAAGTTTGTGCACTTTATTCCGGTGTGTACGAATTATTCTTCAGTGCGGCTAGCAGGGATCTTCATCCCGGAGAGTGTTCGATTGCATGGGGTTCTAGTTTCTTTTATCTTTGGTAGGGGCACTACGTTTACTTCTCAGTTTTGGAGGAATTTTCAGCGAGAGTTGGGTACACCGGCGGAGCTGAGCACAACGTTTCATCCTCAGACGGACATGCAGTCCAAGCGTAATTCAAATATTGGAGGACATGTTGCATGCCTGTGTGATTGATTTTGGAGGTTCTTGGGATGAGTTTTGTCTACTTGCAGAGTTTACCTACAACAACAGTTATCATTCTAGTATTTAGATAGCACCGTATGAGGCCTTGTATGGGAGACGGTGTAGATCTCCAGTCGGTTGGTTTGAGCCCAGCGAGGCTAGACTATTGGGGACAGAGTGGGTTCAGGATGCCTTAGACAAGGTGAAAGTAATTCAAGAGAGGCTTCGTGAAACGCAGTCGAGTCAAAAGAGTTTTGTGGACCGGAAGGTTTGAAATGTGTCTTATATGGTGGGCGAAATGGTCTTGCTGAAGGTTTCGCCCATGAAGGGCGTGATGAGGTTTGGATAGAAAGAGAAGTTGAGCCCGCGATTTATTGGTCCTTTTGAGGTACTTAGGAGGACTGAAGAGGTGGAATATACGCTTTTTTTGCCACCCAGCTTGTCAGGCGTTCATCCGGTATTCCATGTTTCTATCATCCATAAGTATGTTGGGGACCCGTCTCATGTTTTGGACTTCAGCACGGTGCCGTTGGATGAAGATTTGGCTTATGATGTGGAGCCAGTGGCCATTTTGGGTCGTAACATTCGGAAATTGAGATCAAATGAAATAGCTTCAGTGAAGGTGAAGTGGAGAGGTCGGCCCATGGAGGAGGCTACCTTGGAAACAAAGCAGGGGATGCGGAGCAGATACCTTCACCTATTTGAGACTTCAGGTATGTTTCTTGACTCACTCGAGGACAAGCGTTTGCTTAAGTTGGGGATGATGTGACAACCCGAGCCATCGTCTTATGTGTTACTGTCCCTTTTCCCCATTTTATGCTTCTTCATGTTTCTTTATCGATATTTGGTGTGTTAGAGTTGATTTGGATTTGTCTTGGTAGGGATTAAGATACTTACTCTCTTTAAGGAAGGTTTGGATTGGAAACGTCAGTCGGATGTTGACTTATGAGTTAGAAGTCTCTGATGTGATTTCTAGTGATTCGATTAGCTTTAGGGAGTGATTTATGACTTAGGAGCGTGATCAGAAGTGTTTTGAGGGGTCCGGTATAGAATTAGGCTTGAATTGGCGAAATTAGTATTTTGGTGATTTCCGGTTGATAGGTGAGATTTTGATCCGAGGGGTGAAATGGAATTCCGAAATATGTGGTAGCTTTGTTAGGTGATTTGGGATGTGCGTGAAAAATTTCAGGTGATTCGGAGGTGATTAGGTTGGGTTTTTTATCGAATGCATGTTTCGAAGGTTTTAGAAGATCTTAGGCTTGAATTCAATGTAAATTGAAGATTTTGTGTTGTTGGATGTGTTTTCATGATTGGAACAAGTTTGAATAATGTTGTGGGATGCATTGGTATTTTTGGTTGAGGTTCTGGGGGCCTCGGGTGAGTTCAGATGGTTAAACGGAGAGTTTTGGAATTTTGCATGTTAAAGGTTTGATGGTATCTGGTATTTTCGCACCTACAGTTTTGGGACTGCAGGTGTGGTCATGCTAAAGCAGAGGAGGAAGTCGCAGAAGCGAAAATGGACATGGGAAATTTTCGTAGAAATCAAAGTGTTGATTGCAGAAGCGGTTCCGCTGGTGCGGAATTGAAGCCGCCGAAGAGGCCAGATGTTTTAAACAGTAAACCGCAGAAGTGGGGTAGTGACAGCAGAAGCAGTCCAGCATAAGCGGAAATAGGACCGTAGAAGCGATATGACTGGACATATTAATTAATTGGTCTTCTTCGCGAATTTATGAAAGAGTAACATATTTCGGACTTGGAGAATTTTTGGGCGATATTTAAGAGGGTTTCAAGGACTTTTATCAGGTATGAATTCTTGGACATAAAACATAATTTTATGGTGTAGATACATGGATTAGAGCTGAAAACTCAAGGAATTAAGATACAAAATATAGTGGTTTAGGGCTTGAACATTAGAGAGCTTGAACTAGGGATTCGAGGGGTCAAATGGACTCTGATTCTAGTGATATTGATATACATAGACTCATTGCGAGATAAGGACTTCTTTGATGTGAAAGTTTCTGAGTATCGAGAAGTGGGTCCGGTGCTCGAGTTTTGCTAATTTTAGGAATGCTTGTTGTTTTTCGATTATTGTGATTGGGTTTTGTTCCCCATGCATATTTTGATGGATTCGTTGTGGTTTTGGTCAGATTCCACACGTGATGAGGTCGATCGAGAGGCACGGGAATAGCGAGCTAGAATGTTGGTCGATTCGTAACGCTATATTGAGGCGTGACATGTGCTCCATGACTAGTGTGGGGGCGTTCCTTATTGGGGATTATGACTTGGTTCGTCCTAAGTGACGTTTTTACAGCGTTTTTTATTAGAACTTATTTGGGAATCATCCTTATTGGGAATGAATTATTATATTTGGGCTTCGTGCCAATTATTTGAATCCTTTAGGGGTTTTTAGCACTGTTTTCACATTATTTGGCATATTATTTCATCTCATCCATCTTTTTGAGATTTGAAAACTTAAATTATATTTTATTGACATTTTGAGCTGAAAACTATGATTTTAATAGGCTTATGTGAAATTTCTGGACTGAGCATGGATCGGGCTGCACGCCGTAGCAGTGTTATATTGATATTGAGGCCGAGAACCTGGTTTATGCCACGAGATGGCTTGATATTTGCGCTTGGGCAGTTGGAGCCCCTCTCGGAGTCTATACGCACCCCCAGTTAGCGTCGTCGACGTTAAATGGATCGGGCTGCACGCCGCAGCGGAACTAGAGTGTACCGTACTATGTGCTGCATTTCATTCATGCATTTGTTCTTTAATTGGCTTACCTATCATAGCATTTTTATATTCTTATTTCATGGATTTGTTGCTTTGTTATAAAATGCTCTAATTTGGTAATTGTAGTTTACTTTGCGGTTTTCCATGATTTCTTATTCTCAACCATTATTCATATTTATTACTCACTAGGTCGGTGTACTCACATTATTCCCTGCACTTTGCGTGCAGATCCAGGTGCATCACATGCTGAGTGAGGATTTTAGTTGTGTAGCGCAATATCTGGGAGCATCGAGGTAGCTGCATGGCGTTTGCAGCCTTGATCTCTCCCCTCTATCTCTATCTTTTATTTCATATTTCCTAAATAGTCTTGCAGTAGGTTAAGATTCTATATTAGAGGCTCAGATTCATGACACTGGATTCCATTTGGCGCTATGTTGTAGTATTTTGTTAAATTTCCGCATATTTTATCATTATTCCTTGAATTTCCATATAATGGCTTAGTAATTTCCCATGTGTCATATATCTATAATCTGTTTACAATTGGGGAATGCTGTGGAAAGGTCAGGTTTGTCTAGCAGTGTGTTGGGCGCCATGACCGAGGTTGGGTTGTGACGTTTGAATTCTTGGAGCATTGGCTCAAATGATAAAGTGAATTATAAAGTAAGAAATGAAAGAAAGAGAGAGAGAGAGAGAGTTATTGATTATTACCTTGTTGGGATGTTTTGTTGATTTGTTGATTTTAGCTGATTGAAATTGTTCCCTTGCCGGGATTTCTGCCATTAATTATTTAACTCCTTGCCCTTATTTGTGACTCTTGTTTGGTGAGGAAGTGTGATAAAGCATGAAGGGTGATGCCGTGCAATGCTTGATATTGTAAGGAAATAGTGGTAAAGCACGAAGGGTGATGTCGTGACATGCTTGACATTGTCACGACCCAACTTCCGAACCCGGTCGTGATGGCACCTCTCCTTAAGACAAGGCAAGCCGACGGAATAAACACAACTATATTAAATAGCCATTAAGCTTAAATAAATCTAACTTAATTAACATAGTCATAAATGCGGAATTTAAAAAGATAAAAACAGGAAACCATCACGACATAGCACGAAACCGAGGTATCACAAGTCATGATCCACTAAGGGAATCCAGTACTAATCTAGGAAGTACAGAATCCAGTACATTAGAATTTTAAAAAAAAATGTAAGGACAAGATAGGGAGGCTCGGGGCTGTGGACGCTGACAGCAACCTCGAAGTCTCCAATCACCACCTGAACTGGACAGATCACTGCTCAGGAACGGACTCTACTATGCCTGTATCTGCACACATGGTGCTTGGATTAATGGGAGTACTCCAACCAAGTGAGTAATAATTATAAATAATGACTGAAAGTTAGAAATCACATAAAAGCATAATATAGTACTTAATTAAGGCAGTAAAATCATTAAAACAGTAATACAAAGAATAATTGAATGAAAACCTCTTTTAGAAAAAGCAGCTAAAATAGATATTTTCAACAAGTGAGAGATAATCAGAAATATGCCCCTCAAGCTCAATATCAACCTCTCAGTATAGTATCAGCCTCGCGGGATCAATATCAGTCACTCAGCATAGTATCAGCCCCTCGGGCTTACTCTCAGATCATATGGGTACCCACGCTTATTGTGGCGGTGCAGACTCCGTAGGGGCCCCTTATGGCCCAAGCGCTATATCAAGCCATTTACTAGCAAATCAAATAACTCAGGCCCTCGGCCTCATATCACTTAGCATATCCTCACAATGGCCTTCGTCCTCACTTGGTCCAAAATATAATCACAAGCCCCATGGGAAAATAACATTTTTAGTTATCATAAAGTCTCAACTTGCGTAAAAGTGGCTGAGTTTGTAAAACAGTATAATTACAAAGGACTGAGTTCAAGAAATATGTCAAAATAGTGAGGAAATAGTGACAAAAGTCCACAAAGGATTCAATTAGCCGGCATTAAGCCCAAACATGAAAACAAGACAAAAACACGAGGAAAACAAACAAGTCTTATCCAACTACGCGGTCAAACGTCAATTGGGACGGACCAAGTCACAATCCCCAATAGTAAATGACTCTGTGCTCGTCATTGAACACGTGTCTCACCTTAATATAGGACTACGTTGTGCAATCCAGGGTTTCAAACCCTCGGAACATCATTTACAATCATTACTCACCTCGAGCAGGCCAAATCTCTAGCTTGATATGCCCTTGCCTCTCGAAATCGACCTCCTCGCACGTCAAATCTGACAAACCACAACGAAAACATCACAATACGCTAAGGGAACAATACCCAATCAAAAAAATCAAAAATATTAAAAATCCCAAAATTAGCAAAACCCGAGCCTCAGGCCTACTTCACGAAACTCAGAAATTTCACATCAATGGATTCCATATCTCGCCACGAGTTCATACATGTAGAAATCACAAGAATCGGGGTTCAATTGATCCCTCAAATCCCCGTTATTAACTCTCTTATGTTCAAGCCCTAACCTCCATTTTAACCCTTGATTCCTTAATTATTTTCAGTCTTAATTCATGTATTTGCACCATCAAAATCGTGTTTTAAGTCCAACAATCCTTACCTCAATGAAGTCCCTTGATTTCTCTCTTCAAAATCTCTTAAAACCTACCAATTCCGAAGTTAGAATGATAAACCTTACAAAAATTCACGAAGATGAATTAAATACCTCTGGCCAGCAGAAATTGCGTCAGCGGTTGAATAACCGCTTCAGCGACTCTCGCTTTTGCGATCCACCATCCGCTTCTGCAGAATTTCACTTAAGGGCCCAAACCGCTTATGCAGACCATTTCCAAATCTCGGCTTCCGCTTCTGCGGAGCAAGCCCCGCTTCCATGAAAGAAGCCAAATCTCCCATCTGTGACCTTCTCTTCCGCACCTGCGAGACCGCTTATGCGGTCCCAAATCCGCAGAAGCGAAATAATACCAGAAGCAGCTGCAACATGCAAAAACATAAGTCCAAACTTCCATTTAGCCATCTGAACTCACCCCGAGGACCCTAGGACCTCAACCAAAAAGACCAATACGTCCAATTACGTTATTCAAGATTGTTCCAATCATAAAAACACATCCAACAACACAAAAATCATCAATTCTTTTTTATTTCAAGCCTAAGTTTTTAAAAATCTTCTGAAACTCGAATCTGATCAAGAACCCACACAAATCACATCCGAATCACCTGAAATTTTGCACAAACATCCCAAAACACCTAACGAAGCTACTGCTACTCTCAGAATTCCATTCCAACCCTCGAATAAAATTCACACCTACCAAATGAGAATAGCCGAAATACTAACTTCGCCAAAACAAGCTAACTTCTACGCCGAACCTCCAAAACCACTTCCGGTCGCGCTCCTAAGTCACAAATCATCCCATGAAGCTAACAAAATCACCGAAAATCACATCTGATCCCTATAACTCATAAGTCATCAAAACCAATCCAACTCGACTTGATCACCTCAAGCATCGACAATGAAGCATAAAATCGGGGTAGGGGAGTGGTAACTCATGAGACGATGGGTCAGGTCGTCACATCCTCCCCAACTAAAACAAACGCTCATCCTCAAGCGAGTCAAGAAACATACTTGAACCCTCAAGCAGGTGAAGATATCTGCTCCACATCTCTCGCTCGATCTCCCACGTAGCCTCCTCCATGAGCCGACCTCTCAACTGCACCTTCACCAAAGCTATTTCCTCGGATCTCTACTTTTGAACTTGACGACCAAAAATAGCCACTGGCTCCACATCATAGGACAAATCAACATCCACCTGAACCGTGTTAACGTGCAAAACATGATACGAGTCCCCAACATACTTTTGGAGCATAGAAACATGAAATACCGGATGCAAGCTCGACAAGTTGGGTGCCAAAGCAAGCATATAAGCCACCTCACCAATCCTTCGAAGCACCTCAAAAGGTTGAATGAACCACGAACTCAACTTTCTCTTCTTTCCAAACCTCATAACACCCTTGAGCGAAACCTTCAGCAAGACCTTCTCAAAAACCATATAATACACATCTCGAACCTTCCGATCCACATTGCTTTTCTGATGCAACTAAGCTGTTGTTGTAGGCAAACTCTGCAAGCGACAGAAGCTCATCTAAAGAATCCCCGAAATTAATAACATAGGCACATAACATGTCCTCTAATATCTGAATAGTACACTCGACTGCCCGTCCATCTGAGTATGAAATGTTGTACTCAATTCCACCTGAGTACCCAACTCTTGTTGAAATGTCCTCCAAAACTCGGAGGTAAACTGAGTACCTATATCTAAGATAATAGACACTGGAACACCATGCAATCGAACAATCTCCCAAATAAAGATCCCTGTCAGCCGCTCCAAAGAATATGTAGTACACATAGAATGAAGTGCTCATACTTGGTCATCCGATCCACAATCACTCAAATCGAATCAAACTTCTTCAATGTCCAAAGAAGACCACTCACGAAATCCGTAGTGACTCTCTCCCACTTCCACCACAAATAACCATCTGCTGGATCAAGCCACCCAGTCTCTGATGCTCATATTTCACTTGTTGACAATTGAGATACCGAGCCACATATCCCACTATATATTACTTCATTCTTCTCCACCAGTAGTGCTACCTCAAATCCTGATACATCTTCATGGCACCTGGATGAATAGATTACTGTGAGCTATGGGCCTCCTCCAGAATTAACTTTCTAAGCCCATCTATATTGGGAACACGGATATGGCCCCGCATCCTCAATACACCATCGCCACCTATAGTCACATCTCTGGAATCATCATGCTGGACTCTGTCCTTAAGGACAAGCAAATGCAGATCATCATATTGGCACTCTCTGATGTGATCATATAACGAAGACCGAGAAACCACACAAGCCAACACTTGGCTATGCTTCGAAATATCTAATCTCACGAACCAATAGGCCAAAGCCTGAACATCATTTGCATGGGGTTACTCCCAACTGGAATGTACGCCAAGCTCCCCATGATCATTGCCTTTCAACTTAAAGCATCAGCCACTATATTTTCCTTTCCCGGATGATACAAAATAGTAATATCATAGTCCTTAAGGTTTTCTAGCCACCTCCGCTGCCTCAAAGTAAGATCCTTCTATTTGAACAAATGCTGAAGACTGCGATGATCGGTGAATACCTCACAAGATATGCGCCATACAAGTAGTGCCTCCAAATGTTCAAAGCATGAACTATGGCAACAAACTCTAAGTAATGAACATGGTAGTTCTTCTCATGGGGCCTCAATTGGCGAGAAGCATAAGTGATAACTCTACCCTCCTGCATCAATACACAACCAATCTTGACTCTTGAAGCATCATAATAGATGGTATAAGAACCTGAAGCTCATGGAAAAACCAATACTGGAACTGTTGCCAAATCTGTCTTGAGCTTTTGAAAGATCTTCTCACACTCGTCCAACCATACAAGTGGGGCACCCTTCTGAGTAAACTTGGTCAAGGGCGAGGCAATAGATGAAAAAACCTGAACAAACCAGCATTAATAACCCGCCAAAACGAGGAAGCTATGAATCTCTGTGGCTGAGGATAGTCTAGGCCAACTCTGCACCGCCTCTATCTTCTTCGGATCAACATTAATACCCTCGTTGGACACTACGGGCCTGAAGAAAGTCACTGGACTAAGCCAAAACTCACACTTGGAGAACTTTTCATACAACTTCTCCTCCCTTAACCTCTGAAATACGACTCACAAATGCTCCGCGTGCTCTTTATGACTATGCGAGTACACCAGAATATCATCAATGAATACTATAAAAAATGAATCCAAATAAGGCCGAAATACATTGTTCATCAAATGTATGAATGGGGCTGGGGCAATTGTCATCCCGAAAGACATAACACAAAACTCACAATGACCATATCTTGTCTTGAAAGCAGTCTTAAGAATGTACGAATCCCTGATCTTCAACTGGTGATAACCCTAACAAAGATAAATCTTGGAGAACACTCTCGCTCCTTGGAGCTGGTTGAATAAATCATCAATACGAGGTAAGGGATACTTTTTCTTCACAGTTACTTTGTTCAATTGCCTGTAGTCAATGCACATTCTCAGTGTGATATCCTCCTTCTCACAAACAGAATCAGTGCACCTCATGGTGACACACTAGGCCGAATGAACCCCTTATCTAGGATTCCCCGAAGCTGATCCTTCAAATCTTTCAATTCCGCTGGTGCCATACAATATAGTAGAATGGAAGTGTGATGAGTTTCCGGCACCAGGTCAATACCAAAATAAATGTCCCTATTCGGTGGCATGCCCGATAGGTCCGCAGGAAATACATCGAGAAACTCCCTCACCACTGGGACAGAATCTAGGAGCCTCAGCTCCAACGTTCCTTACAAACACTAAATATGACAAACAACCCTTTCAAACCATACGCTGGGGCTTTAAGAAAGAAATCACTCTACCAGAGACATAATTAGTCACACCACGCCACTCAGTCCTTGGTACACCCGGCATGACAGCTTAGAATAGCATGACACAAAGATAACGAATCCATCCCTAGAATAATGTCAAAATCCACCATACTCGATAGCAATAGATCAATTGTGGTCTCCCGACCCCTTATAGTTACAACACAAGACCGATCCACATTGTCTACACTAATAGTATCACCCACTGGGGTAGATATATTAACATGTAAAGCAAGACACCCTCGGGTCATACCCAAATGATGAGCAAAATATGAGGACATGTAGGAATAGGTGGAACCGGGATCAATTAAGACAGAGGCATCTCTGTTGCAGACTGAAATAATACTTGTAATGATAGCATCGGACGCAATAACATCAGTCCTGCTAGGAATAGCATAAAAACGGGTTGGCCACCACCGATCGACCTTCACCTCTGGGGCGGCCCCTGGCGTCTTGACCTCCACTTCTAGCTGACTGGGCGGGTGTTGAAGAAATTAGAGCAGAATACGAGAGCTGACCCCTCTGCTAAGATGAGCTAGCTGCACGAAGAGGACACTGCCTCCACATATTTCCAAACTCCCCCACACTCAAAACAACACCCAGGTGCTGGAGAGTGGGGCTGAAGGAAACCCCTCCTACCAGAGTGACTAGCTAATGCACTCGGCGTGGAAGAACGATGGGCACCACCAATGCATGAACAGGTGCTGCTGGACTATCTACTGTTGGAGCCTAGTCCTGGGTTGGGACAGCTGGTTAATGAATAGATGATGCCCTTGCTGCTCTACCTCTACCATGACCACGAGTGCGTCCACGACCTCTAGTGGCCTTAGTGTATGGTACCAATGGTCGTCTGTCTCGTCTGGTAGCACGGGTCCTCGCCATCTGCGAGAGAATAGAATATAGAGGTATAGTTATCGAATGAACAAAGTCGCACGACAAGAATTTCAAGAATATGATATTTTTCCTAAAGGTTCTGCAGCCTCTCAGGGATAAATTTAGGCGTGTCCGTACTGATCAACGAGAATCTACTAATCTTGCTCAAGACTCGTGAGACCTATGTAACCTAGGATCTGATACCAACTTGTCACGACCCAACTCCCGAACCCGGTCATGATGGTGTCTCTTGTGAAGACAAGGCCGACAGACGGATTAAACACATCTCTTTTAAATAGTTATTTATCATATTAAATCTAAATTAATTAACATAGTCATAAAAGCGGAATGTAAAATCATAAAAATAGGAAACCATCCAGACAGAGCTCGAAACTGGTGTATCACAAGTCATGAGCAACTAAGGGAATCCAGTACAGATCTAGGAAGTGCAGAATCCAGTACAATAGATTTTAAATGAAATTTAAGGACAAGATATGGGAGGCTCGGGGTGGTGGAAAATGACAACTACCTCGAAGTCTGCAATCACTGCCTGAACCAGAAAGATCAGTGCTCAGGAACGGACTTTGTTATGCATGTATCTACACACACGGTGCAGCGAGTAATGTGAGTACCCCGACCTTGTGAGTAATAATTATAAATAATAACTAAAAGTTAGAAATCACATAAAAGCACAATATAGTACTAAATTAAGGCAATAAAATCATAAGACAGTAAGACAAAGAAGAATAGAATGAAAGCCTCGTTTAAAAAAAGCAGTTAAAACAGATATTTTAAACAAGTGAGATATAATCAGAAATCTGCCCCTCAGGCTCAATATCAATCTCTCATTACAGTATCAGACCCGCATGCTAAGTATCAGTGACTCACCATAGTATTTTCCCCTCAGGCTCACTCATAGATCATATGGGTACCCGCACTCACTGTGAGGAAACAAACTCCGGAGGGGCCCCTTACGGCACAAGCGCTATATCAAGCCATTTAGTGGAAAATAAAATAACTCAGGCCCTCGGCCTCATATCACTCAGCATATCCTCATATATCTCCCTCGGCCTCACTCAATCCAGAATATCATCACAAGCCACTCGGGCATCAGTAAATAATAGTACTCAGCTCAAACAACATTTTTAGTTATCATAAAGTCTCAAGTTGCATAAAAGTGGCTGAGTTTGGAAAATAATGTAATTAAAGAGGACTGAGTTCAAGAAATGTCAAAATAGTGATAAAACAGTGACGAAAGTCCACACAGGATTCAATTAGTCGGCATTAAGCCCAAAACATGGCAACAAGATGAAAACATGAGGGAAACAAATAAATCTTAGTCAACAACATGGCAAAATATCAATCGGGATGGGCCAAATCACAATCCCGAATAATAAATGACCCTACGCTCTTCATTAGACAAGTGTCTCACGTCAATATAGCACTACGTTGTGAGATCCGGGGTTTCAAACCCTCAGGATATCATTTACAATCATTACTCACCTCAAGCCGGTCAAATCTCTAGCTCTCTATTCCCTTGCCTCTCGAATCATCCTCCAAGCCCGTCGAATCTGACAAAAACCACAACAGATACGTCACAACAGTCCAAGGGAACAATACCCAATCGAATAATATCAAAAATTCCAAAATTATCAAAACTCGAGCCTCGGGACCACTTTGCGAAACTTAGAAAGTTTCATAGCAATGGATTCCTTATCTCGCCATGAGTTCATACATGTCAAAATTATAAGAATCAGGGTTCAATTAGCCTTTTAAATCCATGTTCTTAACTATCTTATGTTCAAGCCCTGACCTCAATTTTTAACCCTTGATTCCTTAAAAATTTTCAGTCTTGATTCAAGTATTTGCACCATAAAATTGTAATTTAAGTCCAAGAATCCTTACCTCAATGAAGTCCCTTGATTTCTCTCTTTAAAATTTCTCAAAAACAACCAAGTTCAAAGTTAGAATGATAAATCTTACAAAAATTAGCGAAGATCAATTAAATACCTTTGACTATCAAAAACCGCTTTTAGGATTAAATAACCACTTCTGTGACTCCACCATCCGCTTCTGCAGAAATTTACTTGAGGGCCCAAACCGCCTCTGTTGTCCATTTCCGCATCCGCGACTTCCACTTATGCGGACTGGACTAAGCCCCGCTTCTGCGGTATTTCTCCCAAAGCCAAATCTCACACTTCCGACATTCCCTTATACATTTCCGAGAACAATTCTGCGGTCCCAAATCTGCAGAAGTAAAATATTACCAGAAGGTGTTGCAATATGCAAACACAAGTCCAAACTTTCATTTACCCATTCGAACTCACCGCGAGGCCCCCGGGACCTCAACCAAAAATACCAGTATATCCTACAATATTATTCAAACTTGTTCCAATCATAAAAACACATCCAACAACAATAAAATCGTCAATTCTCTTCGATTTCAAGCCTAAGTTCTTCAAAATCTTTCGAAACTTGCATTCGATCTACTAGACAACCAAATCACCTCCTAATCACCTGAAATTTGCACACATATCCCTAATCACCTAACAAAGCTATTGCAACTATTAGAATTCCATTTCAACCCTCGAATCAAAATCTCACCCGCCAACCGAAAATAACCAAAATACTAACTTTGCCAAAACAAGATAACTTCTACATCGGACCTCCAAAACTACTTTCGATCACGCTCCTACGTGACAAATCATCCTTGAAGCTAACCGAATCACCGATAATCACATTCAAGCCCTCTAGCTCATAAGTCAACATGCGGTTGACTTTTTCAAAATAAGAGTTCCTTAAAGAGACTAAGTGTCTCATTTCCTACCAAAACCAATCCATTTTGACTCGATCACCTCAAGCACCAATATGAAGAATAGAGAAGTATAAAATGGGGGAAACAGAGCGATAACTCATAAGATGACGGGTCAGGTCATCACAGATATTGTGAGGAAAGAGTGTAAAGCACGAAGGGTGATTCCATGTTGTACAAAGTACCATTCCATACTGATGTTCATTAAAAGAGTGTAAAGCATGAAGGGTGATGCTATGCCATACAATGCACTATTTGTACTGATATTTATTGATTATAATGTGTGGAAAAAGAGTAAAAGCACAAAGGGTGATTTCGTACACATGATTATTTATCCAATTGGCTTGGTGAGGACGAGAGTAAAAGCACGAAGGGTAATGCCGTGTATGTTTGTAATTTTTTTGTTTTTATTGATATTCTGGTTTTGGGTCCTTCTATCCTTATACTGAGATTTCCTATTTGTAATTTGCTACCTCCCCACAGCATGTTCCACCTTCCTTTATTGACTGTTTACCTTCCGTATTTCTTCCCGCGATATGTATATATATATTTGAACTGCACAGGTTTATCTAGTAGTCTTGTCCTAGTCTCATCACTACTTCGATGAGATTAGTCTTAGCACTTACCAGCACATGTGGTCGGTTGTGCTGATGCTACACGATGTGCTATTTTACATTCATCCAGGTTGTGGGTAGAAGCAATAGTAGTGTGGGAGTAGGCTTTCAGTTCAGCGAGACACCTAGGTAGCCTTGTAGACGTCCGCGGGCCTGGCATCTCCTCTATCCTTACTTTGTACTGTCATATCTTTGTATTCGAGATAAACAAAGACATTTCTTTCTGACATTGTATTTAGTATTCTTAAATGTTCCTGAGTATTGTGACACCAGTCTTGAGTAGAGGCTTATGTTGAATTGTTTTTCGCATTTTATTTAGTTTTCTTTAACTTAATACTTCCCCACTCATTTAGTTAAATCCGTTGCTTCTATATTATTGCTCATATTGTTTAGAAGGCTTAGGATGTTAATGAAAAGTAATTAATATTTGGCTTGCCTAGCTCCTAATAGTAGGCACCATCATGACTCCCGAAGGTGGGAATTCCGAGTCGTGACAAGTTGGTATCAGAGCACTAAGTTACATAGATCTCACATCTCACAGATAAACTTGGTAGTGTCTGAGGGATCTGCACGGAGATATCCGTATTTATCCCTAAGAGGCTATAGAACAAGGAAAACTTCACATTTGTCGTGCGGTTCAATATCTCAAACACCGATTGAATTTCTACTCTGTCCCTTCGCATATGGCGAGAACACGCAATTTTTCATCTACCTCTCAGCAGTTTGAGTCCCCAGCAGCAACCCCTATGGCGGAGCCTCAAGTTTCTTTTGAGGTGGAGGTTCCATCCCCAGCAATTCTGGTGGGCCAGCTCAAGTCCCAGAGGGGTTCATTGCCACTCCAGTTCTTAAAAACGCTCTAGCCTGATTGGTAGGCTTCATGGAGAGTGTTATTCAGGCAGGTTTGCTTCAAGTGGTTCATCTAGCGGTGGCAGGTCAGCCAGGTATAGTGGCTCCGGCCAGGAGTGAGATCACTTTTCATGAGGAGGCCGATGTGGCCGTAGAGTTGAGATGGTTTTGCTCGTTTGGAGGTAAATGTTCTTATTGTAGAGACTATCCTTCTAGGCCCTTTAAGTAAACTCTCCGGGTATCTCATGGTACTTCAGGTGGTCGTGGTTCTTAGTTGTATTATTCTGATCATCAGCCTTACAGTGCACCACCAGCCCCTATCAATGCACCGCCAATTCAGTATTTTCGAGGTGGTTATTCATGCCGCCAAGGTCAGCCTCAATTTTCTCAGCTTTAACATTAGTGTAGATGTTATGAATGTGGTGAGTATGGACATATCAGGTAGGCTTCTCCGAGGTTAAGGGGTGCTCAGTGTCGACGCCCCCTTTTTCAAAAGCGAAATCAGGTTTTACGACATTATGGGCAAAACAACTCTCATTCCCGTTGAGGAATTGGGTTATCGAATTTGAAGAGTCGCCACCTAATGATAAGAGTGCATTAGGACACTTTTAAAGATAAGAGGAGTATTTTGAAAGAAAACCAGAGTTCAGGTAAAGGCTTGAGATTATCTCGATGGGAAGGTGTTAGGCACCCCTCAAGATCCACTAGTGTAGTTCCCGGCCGTGCTAATGTGACTTTATGAAGAGATAGCAAGTATACAAATAAGATTCGCATATAAACATTTGGACAGCTTTTACTTTTTTTTTTACAAAAAAGAAAGGCATAAGTTAAACAAAGTAGAAGAGAGAATGGATTTGAAAAGAAAGCATTTACTTTAGAAAAACGTTAAACAAAGCAAGCAACGGAAATGGGGCCCTAGGTTGGACTATAATATGGATCATTCCATACAATATTCTGCACATGTTCCCAAAGAGGGGTCGCTTTATGATATTATCGCATCGTCATCATCTCTATATTCTACTCTACACTCTCCGTTAAGGTATTGAAACGCGTTAGTTCTGGGGTATTAGGACTTCTAATCCCAAGAGGGGGGGGGAGAGAAAGATAGGATATATATGGAGTTTTCAAAGGTAAAAATACTAGAATGACAATCAAAACAAATAACACATAAGAGGTATGCAAATAAGACAGTCGAACGCTTAGATAAAACCCCACAACATAACAGCAACTAGTTTAGCATGACTTCAAATACTGATTTGGTCTTTAAAAGAGGTTAGAAGAGCGGACAGATTAGTTTAACACATAAAAGTTGGATATAAAATCTACTTCGAGCTCCCTGGGCCCGTTGTTAGGAGTTGACAGGATTTAAAACCAGTAGTCTTTAGAGAAAGCATTTGTTTCGGACCTAGGTCTGTTAAAGAGAAAATTAACGTTTTGCAGAAAAAAGTTCAGAAATGGCTTACAATTTAGCCGAATTGCTTGAGTATAGGATGCAAGAAGAAAAATTTTCAAAAGAACCTTAAAGTATAAACTTAGGCAGGCAAAGTAATTCAAAACTGCAGACTTAGCAGAGTAGTGTAAATGGGCAGACCTGGGCCCTATTATAAAAATAGACAGATTTAGGACGAAATGTACTGAAACGTTGTGAGCCCATTAAGTGAGTCTGAACCATACAGGCGTAATGTTGATTTTGTTTTATTGCTTTTTATACGTTTTAGACGGCCTACTGTTTGCCTAGCGTTTCATACAATTCCTATAGTCATGTTTTCTGGGCGAGATGCAACATTGAGATCCTATAGGCATGATTTCTATACAAGATGCAATGTTGAAAACTTATAGGCTTGGTTTCCAAATGAGATATGACATTGAAGAAGGCCCGAAAAAGCTCAAAGCAGCCTTAATGTCCCACAGATGCCTTTTACCAAATTCGGGCTCCCAAATCTGAGGTTTCTCTTTAGAGTGTTACAAAGTTCCAAGGCTTTCAAGGAAACCTAGGAAATTCTCACACTCAAAGCAATTAGAATAGTGCAAGTGTGGCATTACCAGCCCTAAGGCATCCAAGTTCAAAGGAGACTCTAGGGTCCCTAAGCATGACTTACCAGAGGGGGGTAGGACTTAAAGAACTCAGAATGAGTGTAAAAGTGAGGAATTAAAGGAAGACCAATGCAAGAGGTAGTCATACCTAGCCATGAATTGAGACTGGCACACCCCTAACCTCTTACATGGTTTGACAAGCAAGAGCACACTTGCAAACAAGTCAGACTAAGGCATGTATGGTGATTAGGACACCAACAAGTCAAGGCTCAAATACATAATATAGTGGATGGGGAATGGGATTACTTTGAGTATAGGCTGATAACAGCCTTAGTTTTGAACTAGGAGTGGCAATGAGGTGCCAACCTAATCCAAAACATACTCATACGCAAACATGGATAAAGGGAAGGGGGAATCACATAAGAATACTTGGAAGAACAAGATTAAATTAAAAGGATTCAGGGGGAAAGGGGTGTAAAGAAAATTAAAGCATGGTAATAAACAATACACAAACAAGGGAAAAAGGGAAATGGATTAAACATGTTGAACTTAAATTCAAATGCTTAACATAAACAGACCAGGAGGAAAGGGAAAGGGGGAATCACATAAGAATACTTGAAAGAACCGGATTAAATTAAAGGTATTCAGGGGAAAGGGGTGTACAGGAAATTAAAGCATGGTAATGAAAAATACATAGACAAGGGAAAAAAGAAAAGGATTAAACATGTTGAACTTAAATAGAAATGCTTAACATAAACAGACCAGGGGGAAAGAGGAGGGGGGTTAAACATATTAAAATACTTAACATAAATAGACCAGGGGAAAGGGAAAAGGATTAAGCATGTAATAACTCAACTGATCATAAATAGGAAAAGTGAAAGGCTTAAGTATACAAATAGTTTGGAGGTTGATAGTGTAAAATTAGGAGCCTACCAGTTGCAAACTTGGATAATAAAGTAAGTATGGATCCTTATAGTTAGCCTTGTCTTTCAACCGGCTAACTCTTAGCAAGAGAACAAGTAAGAGAGAAGAATATAGAAGAGAAGAGAGTTTTCAGTGAGTGAAACTAGAGTAGTCGTGTATCGGTGTCTGTTTCAGTGAGAAAAGGTGAGGGCCTTTTATAGTTTGAAAAGATGCAGCAATAAGGTTAGAAAATATCAATCAGTATCAATCAAACACATTTAAGGAGAATGTTTACTTTAATTAAGGAACCGTCTTGAGGTAAATAAACCTAAATTATTTTTGGAAAGAAAAACAAGTACCAATCACATAATATATGGCAAATACGTGTAAGAAAGTTTTGAAAAAACACACGGGTAAACACATAAGGCAGGTCCATTACCTAGAAAATCAAGGGATTAGATATTAGCTTGTTTGAACTTAGTCAGAAAAAAGTTCTCAATTAAACTGTACAAAATCAATTTTCCCAAATTAGGGTTCAGAAAAGGGCAAACTGGAAGTAGTAGAATAACATGTAGCAGAACCACACAAGCGAGAATTAGAGGCGGCTAGGGTTTCATAGAGAGAAAGTGTAAAATCCCCTTAAAACTAGGATTTCCATTGCATATAGAGCATAAGGAATATCATAGATGAAGATGAACAAAAGCAGAACAGCATAAAGGGAAAGCATAAAACACATTAACTCGAAACCCTAGAAAATAATCAGTAAAACAAAACGCCTTAGAGCCATGGTAGAAAATACTCATAATCAAAGTAAGTACTAAAAGAGAACACACAGTAAAGCAAATAGAGAAAAGAAATCAAGGAAATCGGGGAGATCATAGAAACCCTAGGTGTTTAAGAAGACGACAGTTTAAAAACAAAAGGGCGAAGAAAAAGTGAAAAAGTGCTTTAAAATATTTAGAGAATGACTAGGATTCAGAGAGAATCGTAAGATAAACACAGAGAAAATGGAAAAGAACCTTGAAAATTAAGGTTTTCAGAGAAATATCTCGAAGGATCGAGAAAATCCTGGAATGGACTCGTCGGAGTCGACAAAGAACCCATAGCCTCAGGGCTTGCCGGAAAAGGCCGGACACGGCTGCAGTAATCACATCGGAGGACCTTTGGTTTGATCAACTTTGAGGTGGGGTTCCGATTTTCAAACCTAGGGACCAGGAGAGGTGAGGAGTGACGGATATAGGCGTTTGAGGGCTTGAACGTCCATGAACGGTGGTGAAATAGAGCCGGAGCCTTGGGGGGGCTAGAGAGCATTTGGGATTGAAGGCGGCTGGTTAGGTAAACTTATTAGGGTTATGGGTTATTTAGGATTTAATTTTGGTAAGTGAAATATGGGCCGTTGATCTGTGTGATCAACGGCCATGATTAAAAGAAGAATTGGGCGGGTTTGTTTTAGGCAGGTTTGGGTCAGGTAAATTTGAATTGGGTTAGGCAATTGGGAGGGGGTTAATTTGGGGGTTGATTTGGGCTTCAATTGGGCTAAAAGTGAAAGAATAAACGGGCTACAATTTAAATAATCATTTTCCCATTTTTATTTTATAAAAATAGTAAATAACCTTATAAAAATCCAATAAAAATTAGTGAGTTAATAAATTATATCTAGGTATTAATTAAAAATATTAGGAACGATTTGGGACTTGAAATACTTATTAAATAAAATAATATGCTAAAAATTTCAATATAATGCAATTTTAATCTAAAAATACCTAATGGCTTTGTAAAAGTTTTGTAAAAATACATAAATTATATTTCTATGTAAATAAGAGAATAAAATAAATTACGTATCTAAATAACAGGATTTGAGACTAAATATTCAATTGTATAGTTCAAAATAGGTCATAAATTGATTTTAAAATCCTCGAAAAAATGTAGAAAAATATCAAACCTTTTGTGGATGCTTATATATGCATATACATGCAATTTTGAAAGTATTTTGGGTACAAAACTACATAGGAACAAATTGGGTACCAATTTTGACAGGAAGTGACGACTGTAAGAGAATTTCGACCGTGCTCTGGCTTTTGATCTGCCTACATATCCTTGGTTTAACAGGAATCATGCCATGTGTAGTTCAAAAACCATTGGCCGAACATGCCAATGAAAATTTTGGAAGAGGCAGACGCAACGGGGTTTGAGATTTGGCAAGGGTTCGGAGATCGGACGAGCCGCGGAGAACTGGAGCGAGATCGCTTCTGGTGTGACAGTCGTGCCAGCTGGTGTACCTGAAAATGAATGATGTGCGGATATACTGCATAATTTAAACGTGATGTTGTTCCCCTTGGACCATGAATGCTGTCTTCGGACGATTAGGATGGCGTCCTCAAACTATTACGTCCTGGGCTATGAAGATCATAAAAGTAAAGATTCGCAAGCCATGAAATGGTGTTCTCGGGTTATGCGGATGGTGCCTCTGAACTATGATGCCTTTGAATAAGTTGGCGATAGTTCAGCTCATGAGAAGGTGGCAATATTTCAGCCGAATGAATGCAAGGGTGGCGATGTTTCAGCCAAAGAGAGAACTTAAATGCGGGGGGGGGGGGGGGGGAGAGGGGGGGCGATATTTCAGCCAGATGAGACAGGATGGCGATTTTTCAGCCAAATGCAAAATAAAGGAGATAGAGCTTAACCTCGGAAGGCAGAGAATAGCCTTATGTAATGCAGGATGGAGACAGAGCTTAGTCTCGTAAGGCAGTAGATAGCCTTATGCAGGATGGAGGTAGAGCTTAACCTAGGAAGGCAAAGAATAGCCTTATGCAAAATGCAAGATAGAGACAGAGCTTAGTCTCGAAAGGCAGAAGGTAGCGTTATGAAGGATGGAGGTAGAGCGTAACCTCGGAAGGCAGAGAATAGCCTTATTCAAAAGTGTAGATGGAGACAGAGCTTAGTCTCAAAAGGCAGAGAGTAGCCTTATGCAGAAATACAGATGGATACAGAGCTTAGTCTCGAAAGGCAGAGAGTAGCCTTATGCAGGATGGAGGTAGAGCTTAACCTCGGAACGTAGAGAATAGCCTTATGCAGGATGGAGGTAGAGCTTAACCTCGGACGGCAGAGAATAGCCTTATGCAGAAATGCAGATGGAGATAGAGCTTAGTCTCGAAAGGCAGAAGATAGACTTATGTAGGATGGAGGTAGAGCTTAACCTCGGAAGGTAGAGAATATCCACATACAGATCGACATGGCTAATAGTCTCAGCAGCCGAGGGCATGTTATGGTTGTGGTGACCCGAGTCATATTGTCAGGTTTTGCCATCGAGCCTCGAGTAGTTCTCAACAACAAGGTCCTCGCCCTACGATTTAGGCAGCAAGTGATCCATAGGCCGCCCAGCCAGCTAGAGGCGGGGGTAGGGATCATAGAGGTGGAGGGAGAGACGTATAGGTGGAGCTCGGATCGCCAGAGGCAGGGGTCAGCCCGCAGAAGATTGTCCCAGAGATACAGTTTAGGGATGTGGGGGTCAGTCCCGTTGTTATGCACTGCCAGCCGGGCCGGAGGCCGAGTCATCAAATGTTGTGATTATGTGACGACCCGACCTGTTGTCTTTGGAATATATGCCTCGTTCCCCCATTAACGGCTTCCCCTAAGTTCATTTCTACTACTGTGGTTTGCCGGGATGTTCGGAATAGAATTCAGAGTGTTTTGGGACACTTAGTCCCTAAATGAGAGCTTAAGTGTTGGAAAATGGACCATAATCAGAACAGTGTGAGGACGATATCGCAATGGAAATCCGATGGTTCCGTTAGCGCTGTTAGTTGATTTGGGATTAGGAGTGTGTCCGGAATGTATTTTGGATGCCCGTAGTTCATCTAGGCTTGAAAAGCTGAAAGTTAGAATTTTGAAGTTTCTTGTCCGATAGTGAGTTTTTATCCGAGGGTTGGAATGGGATTCCCGAAGTTATTCTAGCACCATCATGTCATTTGGAACGTGCTTGCAAAAATTTGGGTCAATCAGACGTGTTTTAGTTAGCTTTTTTAATTGAAAGCAAGTTTGGTTAAGTTTTGAAGTTCTAAGTTCAAATCATTGATTAATTTGCGTTTCCAACATTGTTTTAGGTGGTTTAAGGATTGGTACTAGCTCGAATGATGCTATGGGTTATTTCTGTAGGTTTGGTTGAGGTCCCGGGGGCCTCGGGTGTGTTTCGGATGCTCAACAGAGGAATTTGGAGTTTAGAGATGCGGCAAAAAATTGTAGGTCTGCTATCCCTTTTCACATTCGCGAAGGAAGCCCCGCGTTCACGAAGCTTTACCCTTTCCATTCATCCCCTTCGCGTCCCTCCCCATGCGTTCGTGAAACCCAGCTTCCCCCTCTTTCACGTTCGCGTTCTTGCCAACGCATTCACGTAGGGTTAGTTCTGGACCCCTCTTTTTTCTCTTCTATGCAGTCGCATGTCCCGTGTCGGGTTCGCATAGGTTCCAATGCTAGGCCTTCGCGTTCGCAGCCCTATCCTCGGTTTACGTTGAGAAATCTTCATCCTCTTGATTTTTCCTCTCTGCGAACACGCTCCCCTCTCCGCGTTCGCGATGAACAAATCCCTGACCAGTACATATATTTCAAAATTGAAGCCTTCTTCCATTCTTACAAAAACTCAAGTTAGAGAGCTCTATTTTGGGAGATATTTTGAGGGATTTTCAGAGGCAAACATCAGGTAATGATTCCTTACTCCTCTATGACGAAAACCCACTAATCTAATCTTGAATTCAAGCGTCAATTTTGGATTTTGAATGAAAATTGGGGTAAAATTCTTAGACCTAACTTTGATGATTTGAAGGGGCATTTGACCTCTGATTTGGAAGATTTTTATATGGTTAGACTCGTGAGAGTGCGAGGTTTCTAAAAATGTTAAATTATTCAATTCCGAGACGTTGGCATGAGGGGAACATGTAATTGGTTTGCGCCTTAGCTTTAATTTTTAACAGTATCATTAGTTACTTGCGATGTTATTTAGAACATGTAATTGGTTTGAATAGATTTGGGACACTTGGAGTCGGATACTCATGGCAAGGGCATTATTTCTTAGCGGTTTTTTATCGGTTCGAGGTAAGTGGCTTGTCTACTTTATGTGTGTAACCTCTCTCCCTTAGGGTATCCTTGTTGTTGTTTAAAGGCCTTGCGCGCGAAGTGACGTGTGCATACTTGACCAAGATGATGAAAATTCACCTTACTCGACTTATTTAGACTGTGTTTCTTCACGTACTTAACTGTTAAAAATGCAATTTCACTTGTTTTAGCTTTGGGAAAGCATGTTAGTGACTTATTTGCTCTACTTGACTAACTTGAAATATTTGTCTTCTGGCGAGCATGCTAGACTCTCGACTTTTACCTGTTGCTTGTACTTAACTTCTTCCTGTTAGTATTGATTTGTTGTGATGTGTTTTATTGATTTGATGGACTACGGGTTCGATTCCCGGGAGATCCTTTGTTATTGGTATGCTGGACTACGAGTTCGATTCCCGGGAGATCCTCTGTTATTGGTATGCTGTACTAGGGTTCGATTCTCGGGAGATCCTCTATTATTGGTGTGCTGGACTACGGGTTCAATTGCCAAGAGATCCTCTGATATTGATATGATGGATTGCGGGTTCAATTCCCAAAGATCCTTTGTTATTGGTATGATAGATTGCGGGTTCAATTCCCGGAGATCCTTTGTTATTGATATGGTCGAATACAGGTTCGGTTCCCGGGAGATCCTCAGATATTGGTAAAAATGGATTGAGGGTTTAATTCCCTGAGCTTCATGTGGCATCCTGACTTTTGAGTGATTCTTCTTGTGTTCGTAGATTGTATTTGTAGCCTGTTCTGTTGTACTTATTGTCTTGCTAGATATTCGAGGTTTACTTCATTATATACTGTTTACTTATCTTATATTATTTCTTATGTTCATCTCAGTAGGGCCTCAACCTTCCTCGTCACTACTCCACCGAGGTTAGGCTTGGCACTTACTGAGTACCGTTGTGGTGTACTCAAGCTACTCTTTTGCACACTATTTGCTGTGCAGATCCAGGTACTTCTGGTCGAGCGCGCTATCAATGATTTCGGAGCTACACTTGGAGACTTGAGGTATGCATCTGCCTCGTCCGCAGAGCTAGAGAGTCTCCTTCTATTCTACCTTTTAGTTAGCGGTTTCATTCATGTACTCTTGTTTGATTTGAAGTGTTTGTGCCAAGCGACACCCTATAAATTTTCTTATGTTATTCATTATTATCTATCATTTTCGTAAAGATTGCTGAATTTCCGCAATGTGTCAGGCTTACCTAGTCGCGAAGACTGGGTGGCGTCATGATAGTTTCACGATTGGTGAACTAGGGTCGTGACAAGTTGGTATCAGAGCTCTAGGTTAATAGGAGTCACGGGACACATGCCGGTTATTTAGAGTCTCGCTGATCGGTACGGAGACGTCTGTACTTATCTACGGGAGGCTATGTATCTATTTAGGAAAATCTTCACTTCATTGAATTTGTGTCGTTCTATGTTTTTGACCTTGATTCTAAACTTTTGTCTTCTATTCTCTCACAGATGGTGAGAGCACGCACGACCCGGGACGATCAGGCACCCGCACCCCCTCCTACAGCCGCTAGAGGAAGGGGCCAGGGCAAGGGTCATGGATGTGCGCGGGGTGCAGCCAGAACACCTGTGCGAGCAGCCGCCGAGGTCCCACCACCGGACCTAGTCAGGACTCAGGCATCATAGACGCCCACAACCACCACTACTCCAGTTGTTTAGGAGGCATTAGCGCAGTTCATAAGCATGTATACCATGCTGTCACAGGTAGGGTTACATCCACTTCCTGCAGCCACGTCAAAGGCCGGGGAGGAGCCCAGACTCCCGCAGCCGGTACTCCAGAGCAGAGGGTGCACATGTGACCGATTCCAGATATTATTCCTGCCCAGCTTGCAGTACCAGTTCAGCCTGAGGATGGGGCACCTGCTTCGGAGGATGAGCCGCATAGATTGGAGTGGTTCAAGAAGTATGACCCTCCTATTTTCAGCGGACTAGCTACAGATGATGCTTTTGGATTTTTGGATGGATTGTCACTGGATTTTCCCCACCATGGGTATTAGTGCTTTGAGTGGGGTTTCCTTTCCAGCTTTCCAGCTTCGGGGAGCCGCCTATGACTGGTGGCGCACCTTTGAGTTAGACAACCCGAACGAGGCTGCCTCCCCGAATTGGACTCAGTTTTCAGATATGATTTAGAGGGAGTTTGTTCCCCAGAGCCTCCGAGATGCATGGAGCATGGAGTTTGAGAACTTTCACTAGAGCCATATGACTGTCTCTGAGTATGCCATCTGTTACATTAGGTTGGCCAGGCATGCCCCTGCGTTGGTGGCTACTGTTCATGAGAGGGTTCGCAGGTTTATCGAGGGTCTTATTCCTTCTATTAGGTCTGGCATGGCACGAGAGTTGGGGATGTATATATCAGCAGGTGGTGAGAATATCCGGAGGATAGAGGGTATGCATGCTAGAGAGCGAGAAGAGAGAGAGGCCAAGAGGTCTTGAGAGTCTGTTCATTTTTCTGGTACCCGTTCTTCAGGAGAAGGACGTCATGGTAGAGGCTATACGGGTTGCCCAGTTCACTCTGCTCTTCCTTCATCAAACAGTACTCCAGCTCCTCCCAAGTCTCAGGAGCCTTATTATGCACCTCTGGTTTCTAGCATGCTTCCTGTAAAGGGTACCTCCAGAGGGCAGTCTAGCAGGGTGGGTCCAGTCAGTCACAGCCACCGCCCCCTCCCAAAGCTTGTTATGAGTGCAGGGATACCCTCCACTTGGTTAGAGAGTGCCCCAGACGTGGGAGGGTTGTGTCTTCTCAGACTCCATAGACTCAACATGCTCCACAGGGTCAGCAGGAAATTGTTCCAGCTCCAGCTGCCACCCCACCTGCCGAGCCAGCCAAGGATGGGAATCGGGGAGATAGAGGTCGCCCTCGAGGTAGGGGCGGGGCCAGATTTTATGCCATTCCTAATCATGTTGAGGCTGTTGCCTCCAATTCGGTTATCACATGTATTATATTGGTTAGTCACAAAGAGGCATCAGTTCTATTCGATCCAGGCTCTACTTATTCTTATGTGTCATCTTATTTTGCTCCGGTTTTGGGTACAGCCCGAGAGACCTTGAGCTCTGATGTTTATGTTTCTAACCAGTGGGAGATTCCCTTTTTGTGGACCGCGTATATCGGTCATGTTTGGTTATTATTCATGGTTTTGAGAACATGGTAGATCTTTTATTACTCGATATGGTTGATTTCGATATTATCTTGGGCATGGACTAGTTGTCGCCTCAGTATGCTATTCTTGATTGTCACGCTAAGACCGTGACGCTGGCTATGCCAGGTATTCCACGTATTTAGTGGAGTGGTACTTTTGATCACACTCCTAGTAGAGTTATATCCTTTCTTAAAGCTAATCGTATGGTTGAGAGGTGGTGCTCCGCGTATTGAGCCTATGTGAGAGATGTCAGTGCTGATACCCCTTCTGTTGACTCTGTTCCAATAGTACGGGATTTCCCCAATGTGTTCTCAGCTAATCTTTCGGGCATGCTGCCCGATCGGGACATTGATTTCGGTATTGATTTTTTGCCGGGCACTCAGCCCATATCTATTCCTCCTTACCATATGGCTCTTCCTGAGTTGATGGAGTTGAAGGATCTGTTACATGAATTGCTTTATAAGGGTTTTATTCGACCAAGTGTTTCACCATGGGGTGCTCATGTTCTATTCATAAAGGACAAAGATGGTTCTATGCGTATGTGTATCGATTTTAGTCAGCTTAACAAAGTTACAGTGAAGAACCGATATAATTTGCCTTGTATTGATGATCTATTTGATCAGCTTCAGGGCGCACAAGTGTTTTCTAATATTGATTTGCGCTCTGGTTATCACCAGCTAAAGATTCGGGAGCCGAACATCCCGAAGACTGCTTTCAGGACTCAATATGGTCATTACGAGTTCATTGTCATCTCATTTGGGCTGACCAATGCCCAAACAACTTTTATGCATTTGATGCACAGTGTATTCAGGCCCTATCTCGACGCATTTGTCATTGTTTTCATATATGATATCCTTGTATACTCTCGGAGTCAGGAAGATCATGTGCAACGCCTGAGGAGAGTGCTTCAGACCCCGGGAGAAAATTAATTTTATGCAAAGTTCCCAAAATATGAGTTTTTGTTGAGTTCTTTGGCATTACAAGGCTACATGTATCGATTGAGGACATTCAGGTAGATCCGAAGAAGGCGGAGGCCGTGCAGATTTGGCCCATGCCCTCCTCAGCTTCAGAGATCCGCAATTTCCTTGGCCTGGCGGGGTATTACCATCATTTTGTGGAGGGGTTCTCGTCGATTGCAGCCCCTATGACTAGTTTGACCCAGAAAGGTGCTCCTTTTCAGTGTTCAGACGAGTGTGAGGCGATCTTCCAAAAGCTCAAGACAGCTTTGACTTCAGCCCCTATTCTCATTTTGCCTACTGGTTCGGGGTCCTATATAGTATATTGTGGTGCCTTTCGAGTTGGACTTGGAGCGGTGTTGATGCAGGACGGTAGGGTGATTGCCTATGCGTCCAGACAGTTGAAGGTGCATGAGAATAACTATCCGGTCTATGACCTTAAGTTAGTTGCTATTGTTCACGCCTTGAAGATCTGGCATCATTATTTGTACGGCGTGCCTTGTGATATTTACACGGGTCATCGGAGTTTGCAGCACTTGTTCAAGCAAAAGGATTTGAACTTGCGCTAGAGGATATGGTTGGAGCTACTGAAGGATTATGATATTACTATTCTTTATCATCTAGGGAAAGCCAATATGGTAGCCGATGCCTTGAGTCGCCAGGCGGAGAGTTTGGGGAGTTTGGCATATTTACCAGCTTTAGAGAGACCTATGGCGATGGATGTTTTGGCTCTAGCCAGTCAGTTAGTGAGATTGGACCTTTCGGAGCCTAGTCGGGTTCTAGCCTGTGTGGTTTCTTGGCTTTATTGTTTGATCATATCAGGGAGCGGTAGTATGATGACCCTAATTTGCTTGTCCTTAGGGACACAGTTCAGCATGGCGATGCTAAGGATGTGACTATTGGAGATGACGGGGTATTGAGGATGCAGGGGCAGATCTGTGTGCCCGATGTTGATGATATTCGGGAGTTGATATTGACCGAGGCCCATAGCTCACGATACTCCATCCATCCGGGTGCCGCGAAGATGTATCAGGATCTGAGGCAACATTACTGGTGGAGGTAGATGAATAAGGACATCGTAGAGTTTGTAGCTAGATGCCTCAACTTTCAGCTGGTAAAGGTTGAGCACTAGAGACTGGGAGGGTTACTCCAGCAGATGGAGATTCCGGAGTGGAAATGGGAGAGTATCACTACGGATTTTGTGACTGGTCTCCCACTGACGACGATGAAGTTTGATTCAATTTGGGTTGCTGTGGATCGCCTGACCAAGTCCGCTCATTTCATTCCAGATGGTACTTGTTACTCAGCGGAGTGGTTAGCAGGGATTTATATCAGGGAGATTGTCCGTTTGCACGGCATTCCAGTTTCTATCATCTCAGACAGGGGTTCAGTGTTTTACATCTCGGTTCTGGAGAGCCGTCCAGCACGAGTTGGGTACCCGGGTGACCATGACTACAACCTTTCAGCCTCAGACAAATGGTCAGTCCAAGTGTACTATTCAGATTCTTTAGGATATGCTTCGTGTATGCGCGATTGAGTTTATATGGCCTTGGGATCAGTTCTTGCAATTGGATGTGCTTACATACAACAATAGTTATCAGTCCAGCATTCAGATGGCACCGGTGTGTTGTTTGAGCGGGGTGAAGCCAGACTATATGGCAGTGATTTAGTCCAGGACGCGATCGAGAAGGTTAAGGTGATTCAGGATAGACACTGTGCGGCCTAGTCCAGACAGAAGAGTTATGCGGACCGGAAGATTGTGATGTATCCTTTATGGTTGGTGAGCGGGTTTTGCTTCGTGTCTCGCCTATGAAAGGCGTCATGAGGCTTGGAAAGAAAGGGAAGTTGAGCCCGAGGTTCATTGGCCCATTTGAGAATTTGAGGCAGATTGGGAAGGTTGCTTATGAGCTTGCCTTACATCCCATTTTGGACGGGGTTCATTCAGTATTTCATGTTTCGATGCTTCGGAGGTATCACAGTGACCCGTCTCACGTGTTGGAGTTCTCTTCAGTCCAGTTGGACAATGACTTGTCCTATGCTGAGGAGCCAGTGGTAATATTGGAAAGGCAAGTTTAGAAGCTCCGGTCAAAGGATATAGCTTCAGTAAAGGTTCAGTGGCGGGGTCAGCCGGCCAAGGAGGTGAATTGGGAGTCTGAGCGGGATTTCTGCAGCCGATACCCTCATCTTTTTTCTACTTTAGGTATGTTCTCTATGATCATCCGAGGACGAATGAATTTTAAGTGTAGGAGGATGTGACGACACGGCCGGTCGTCTTTGGAATTTATTCCCCGTTCCCCCATTAGCGGCTTCCCCTAAGTTCATTTCTACTATTGTGGTTTGCCGGGATGTTTGGTAATAGATCAAAGTGTTTTGGGACACTTAGTCCCTAAATGAGAGCTTAAGTGTTAGAAAATGGTCCATAATCAGAACAATGTGAAGACGACCTCGAGATGGAAATTCGATGGTTCTGTTAGCTCTATTAGGTGATTATAGGGTTGGGAGAGTGTCCGGAATGTATTTTGGATGTCCGTAGCTCATTTAGGTTTGAAATGCCGAAAGTTAGAATTTTGAAGCTTCCGGTCCGATACTGAATTTTGATCCGACGGTCAGAATGGGATTCTGAAAATTTTTGTAGCACTGTCATGTCATTTGGACGTACGTGTAAAATTTCATATCAATCGGACGTGTTTTAGTTAGGTTTTGAATCGAAAGCGAGTTTGGTTAAGTTTCAAAGTTTTAAGTTCAAATCATTGATTAATTTGCATTTCCAACGTTGTTTTAGGTGGTTTAAGGATTGGTACAAGTTTGAATGATGTTATGGGTTATGTACGTAGGTTTGGTTGAGGTCTCGAGGGCCTCGGGTGTGTTTCAGATGCTCAACGGAGCAATTTGGAGTTTAGAATTGCAGCAGAAAATTGCAGTTCTGCTATCCTTCTTCGCGTTTGCGAAGGAAGCCCCGCGTTCGCAAATCTTTACCCTCTCCATTCATCGCGCTCAAGTCCCTCCCCACGCGTTCGCGAAGCCCAGCTTCCCCATCTTTCGCATTCGCGTTCTTGCCAACACGTTCGTGTAGGGTCAGTTCTAGACCCCTCTTTTTTCTCCTCTACGCGTTCGCGTGTCTCTTGTCGAGTTAGCATAGGTTCCAATACCAGTCCTTCGCGTTCGCGAAGAGCAATCTTCATCCTATTGAATTTTCCTCTCCGCGAACGCAATCCCCTCTCCACGTTCGTGATGAACAAATCCCTGACTAGTACATATATTTCAAAAATGAAGCCTTCTTCCATTTTTACAAAAACTCAAGTTAGAGAGCTCGATTTTGGGAGGTTTTTGAGGGATTTTCAGAGGCAAATATCGGGTAATAATTCCTTACTCCTCTATTACTAAAACCCACTAATCTAATCTCGAATTCAAGCTTTAATTTCGGATTTTGAATGAATATTAGGGTAAAGTTTTAGACCTAATTTTGATGATTTGAAAAGGCATTTGACCTCCCATTTGGGAGATTTTTATATTGTTAGACTCGTGAGAGTACATGGTTTCTGAAAATGTGAAAATTATTCAATTCCGAGACGTTGGCATGAGGGGCATTGGTCATTTCACCTATTTTCGCGGCTTAGCTTTAATTTTAATAGTGCAATTAGTTAGTTGCGATGTTATTTAGTATATGTAATTTGTTTAAATAGATTTGGGCCACTCGGAGTCGGATACTCGTGGCTTCTCTAACTTTGTGTGGGGGACCTCTCCCCTAAGGGTACCCTTGTTGTTGTTTAAAAGCCTTGTGCACGAGGTGACAGGCACGTACTTTTGCTAGATGTTTAAAATACACCTTACACTTGACTTGTTTAGACTGTGTTTCTTCATGTACTTAATGGTTAAAAATTCAATTTCACTTCTTTTCGCTTAGGGAAAGCATGTTAGTAACTTGTTTACTCTACTTGACTAACTTGCAATACCTATCTTTTTGCGAGCATGCTAGACTCTAGACTTTTATCTATTGCTTGTACTTAGCTTCTTCCTGTTGGTATCAATTTGTTGTGATGTGTTTTATTGATATGTTGGACTACGGGTTTGATTCCCGGGGGATCCTCTGTTATTGGTATGTTGGACTATGGGTTCGATTCCCAGGAGATCCTCTGTTATTGGTATGCTGGACTACATGTTCGATTCCCTAGAGATCCTCTGTTATCGGTATGTTGGACTACTAGTTCAATTCCCGGGAGATCCTCTGATATTGATATGATGGACTGCAAGTTCAATTCCTGGAGATCCTTTGTTATTGGTATGATGGATTGCGGGTTCAATTCCCAGAGATCCTCTATTATTGATATGATGGACTATGGGTTCGATTTCTGGGAGATCCTCAAATATTGGGAAAAATGGACTGCAGGTTCAATTCCCGGAGCTCCATGTGGCATCCTGTCTTTTGAGTGATTTTTCTTGTGTTCGTAGATTGTATTTGTAGATGTTTCTGTTTTAATTATTGTCTTGCTAGATATTCGGGGTTTAGTTCATTATCTACTGTTTACTTATCGTATATTATTTCTTATGTTCATCTCAGTAGGGCCTCAACCTTTCTCATCACTACTCCACCGAGGTTAGGCTTGGCACTTACTGAGTACCGTTGTGTTTTACTCATAATACTCTTTTGCACACTTTTTGTTGTGCAGATCCAGGTACTTCTGGTGGAGTGCACTATCAGTGATTTCAGAGCTATACTTGGAGACTTGAAGTATGCATCTGTCACGTCCGCAGAGCCGAAGAGTCTTCTTCTATTCTACCTTTTAGTTAGCAGTTTTGTTCATGTACTTAGTTGTTGTAGACACTTCTGGATATTAGGGTTGTATGTTATGTTTTTTACCTTAGCCTCTGTTGCACGTGGGTTTCCAGGCCTTGGAGGTTTTTTTACATTGTTTCAGTTGATGTGTATGTGCGAGTCGGCACCCTATACATTTTCTTATGTTATTCATTATTATCTATCATTTTCGTAAAGGTTGCTGAATAGTCGCAATATGTCAGGCTTACCTAGTAGCGAAGACTGGGTTCCATCATGATAGGTTCACGATTGGTGAACTAGGGTCGTGACATATTACAGGTACTATACTGGTCTGTGATAGAGGTGCTTCAGTATGATTTGATCCGGGATCTATGTACTCTTATGCGTCATCCTATTTTGCACCCTATTTGATCATGCATAGTGAGGCTTTGGGTATTCCTGTATATGTGTCCACACAGGTTGGTGATTCTATAATGGTCGACCGAGTGCATCGTTCGTGTGTGATGGTATTTGAGGGTCTTGAGACCCGTATCGACTTATTGCTTTTAGACATGGTGGACTTTGATGTTATATTGGGGATGGACTAGTTGTCCTCATATCATGCTATTTTGGATTATCACGCCAAGACCGTGACTTTGGCCTTGCCAGATTTTCCCCGGCTTGAGTGGAGGGGGACCCCAGATCATGCCACCCGTAGTGTTATTTCGTATGTCAGGGCTCGACGTATGGCCGAGAATGGGTGTCTAGCGTATTTGGCGTATGTTTGCGAATCCAGCGCAGAGGTTCCATCTATCGACTATGTTCCTATTGTTCGGGAGTTCCCTGAGGTTTTCCCTTCACACCTGCCGGGTATGCCGCCCGACAGGGATATTGATTTATGTATTGATCTGGCTCCTGGCACTTAGCCTATTTCCATTCCGCCGTACTGCATTGCTCCGCCAGAGTTGAAAGAGTTGAAGGAACAGCTACAGGACTTGCTTGATAAGGGTTTCATTTGATCCAACGTATCATCTTGGGGTGCACCAGTGTTGTTTGTGAAGAAAAAGGATGGGTCGATGAGGATGCATTGATTACCGGCAGTTGAAAAAGGTGACGATAAACAACAAGTATCCACTGCCAAGAATTGATGATTTGTTTGACCAGCTTCAGGATGATAGGGTGTTCTCGAAGATAGATTTGAGGTTTGGTTATCATCAGCTGAGGATTAGGGTGTCTAATTTCCCTAAGACAATATTTCGTACTCGGTATGGGCATTATGTGTTTTTGGTCATGTTGTTTGGGTTGACTAATGCCCCGACAACATTCATGGAGTTGGTGAACCGAGTTTTCTGGCCCTATTTATATTTTTTTGTGATTGTATTCATTGACGACATCTTGATATACTCCTGCAGTTAGGAGGAGCATGAGCAACACCTCAGAGTGGTTCTTCAGACTCTAAAGGATAGTCAGTTGTACGCCAAGTTCTCGAAGTGCGAGTTTTGGTTAAGTTCAGTCATATTCCTGGGTCATGTCGTATCAGCAAAGGGTATCGGGTGGACTCGAAGAAGATAGAGGCAGTTAAGAACTGGCCTCGACCAGCTTCAGTTACAGAGATTTAGAGCTTGTACAGGTTAGCTGGTTATTAAAGATGTTTCGTGGAGGGATTTTCACGCAGCTCCGATGACTAGATTGACCTAGAAGGGTGCCCAATTCAAGTTGTCAGATAAGTGCAAGGCGAGCTTCCAGAAGCTCAAGACAGCTCAGACTATGGCACCAGTATTGGTTTTGCGCAGGGGATATGGGCCTTATATCGTTTATTGTGACGCCTCCCGCATCGGGCTTGCCGCAGTGTTGATGCAAAATGGAAAGGTCTTAGCATATGCTTTGAGGCAATTGAAGATCCACGAGAAGAATTATCCAGTTCATGACTTAGATTTGGCAGCCATTGTTCATGCTTTGAAGATCTAGAGAGATTATTTGTATGGTGTGACGTGTGAGGTGTACACGAATCACAAGAGCCGTCAGTACTTGTTCAAGCAGAAAGAGTTGAATTTAAGATATTGGAGGTGGTTGGAGTTGCTAAAAGAGTATGATGTTTCTATCTTATACCACCCGAGAAAGGCCAATATGGTGGCCGATGCATTGAGTAGGAAGTCTGCCAGCATGGGTAGTCTTGCCTATCTATACTTGGGTCAGCCAGAGACCGCTTGCCTTGGATGTTTAGGCCTTGGCCAATAAATTTGTGAGATTGGATATTTCTGAGCCCAGAAGGGTGTTGGCTTGCAGGTTGATCGCTCGTCATTGATGGAGCGTATCCGGGAGCGGCAGTTTGATGATGCCCATTTGTGTGTCCTGAAAGACATGGTGCAGCGGGGAGGTGCAAATGAGATGATTTTGGGAGATGACGGCGTATTGAGATTGCAGGGGTGAGTTTGTGTGCCTAACGTTAATGGTATCCAAGAGTCGATCTTAGCGGAGGCCCATAGTTCTCGGTATTCTATTCACCCGGGCTCCACTAAGATGTATCAGGACTTAAGGCAACACTATTGGTGGCGTAGAATGAAGAAAGACATTGTTACATATGTGGCTCGTTGTCTGAATTGTCGGCAGGTTAAGTACGAGCATCGGAGGCCAGGTGGTTTATTCCAGAGGATTGAGCTTCCCGAGTGGAAGTGGAGAGAATCACCATGGATTTTGTTACTGGCCTTCCGATGACTCAGAAGAAGTTTGATGCTATGGGTTATTGTTGATAATGGCTGACCAAGTTAGCGCATTTTATTCCAGTTGCCACCACATATTCATCCAAAAGATATGCTGAAATTTATATCAGAGAGATCGTTCGCCTTCATGGAGTGCCCATATCTATTATTTCGGATCGGGGTCCGTAGTTTACCTCGCTTTTCTGAAGAGCGGTACAGCATGAGTTGGGCACCCAGGTTCAATTGAGTACAACATTTCACCCCCAGACGGATGTTCCGTCAAAGGACTATTCAGATTGTTGAGGATATGCTCCGAGCCTGCGTTATTGATTTTGGAGGCTCGTGGGACCAATTCTTGCCTTTAGCAGAGCTTGCTTATAACAACAACTACCAGTCCAGTATTCTGATGGCTCTATACGAGGCGTTGTATGGTAGGCGGTGTCGGTCCCCAATCAGATGGTTTGAGCCGGGAGAGGCTCGGTTATTGGGTACAGATCTAGTGCAGGAGGCCTTGGATAAGGTCATGATCATTCAGGACAGACTTCGGTCAGCTCAGTCTAGGCAGAAGAGTTATGCAGATCGTAAGGTTAGGGATGTTGCTTTAGTGGTTGGTGAGCGAGTATTGCTCCAGGTATCGCCTACGAAGGGCGCGATGAGATTCGGGAAGAAGGGCAAGCTTAGCCCAAGGTTTATTGGCCCATTTGAGATTCTTGACCTCGTGGGGAAGGTGGCTTATAGACTTGCCTTGCGGCCTAGCTTATCAGCTGTGCATCCGGTTTTTCACGTATCCATGATTTGCAAGTATCACGACGATCCCTCCCACGTGTCAGATTTAAGTACTGTCCAATTGGACAAGGATCTGTCATATGTGATGGAGCCGGTGGCTATTTTAGATCGGATGGTTCGATAGTTGAGGTCGAGGAGTTTTCCTTCAGTGCGGGTTTAGTGGAGAGGTCAGCCTCCTAAGTCATCGACATGGGAGTCCGAGTCTGACATGCAGAGCCGTTAGCCCCATCTGTTCCCCGACTCAGGTACTTCCTTCTTTTGTCCGTTTGAGGACGAACAGTTACTTTTTTGAGGTGGAGGATGTGACGACCCAAATGGTCATCACCGTAATTATTTCTTTTTTTTTGTGCTTCCGAGGCCTTGAAAACCTCTTATTTGGTTATCTCTATTTGCATGCCAGTCCAGGCGCGAAGCCGAATATTTTTTATGTGGAAATACTTGAATTTTATGTTAAAAACTATGAATTTTGATAATAATATTGATATAGTTGACTTTGGTCAACATTTTGAGTAAACGGACCCGGACCCATTATGTGACGTTCCCAGAGGGTTCGTAGAAAAATATGGGACACATGTTTATTCCCGAAATCTAAATCCAAGGTCCCAGACATGAGTACGGAATTTTTCCGTGAAATTATTTTCTGAAAAGGCTTAAGGAAAAATGAAAATAAGATTTGATAAACGTAATGCTATCGGCTCATATTTTGATTTCGATGCCCGATACAAGTCTTAAATGAGCATTAAGAGCTATCTATAAAGTTTGGTTGTAAACGGATGTTATTTGACGTGTTTCGGACTAAGAATGAGAAATTTAGAAGTTATGAAGTTTGAAATGAAATTATGAGTTTTAGAGGTTGATTCTTTGATTTTGATGTTATTTTAGGGGTTTGGTCGCTCGAGCAAGTTCGTAGAAGGTTAATGAGTTAGTGTGTGTGTTTGGTTGGAGCCTCGAGGACTCAGGAGTGATTTCGGGGAGGTTTCAGATGTTTTTACACATTGAAATGTAGCGCATTTTCTGCAACTATTGTCCAGTAATTTTGTTCTACGCGATCGCGGCCTCAGCCACACGATCACACTACTTTGGCTTGTATCTCTCCGCGATCGCATCTTCATTCACGTGATACCGTAACTTCCAGCTCCCCATCTCCGCGTTCGCGTACCAACCCACGCGATCACATATGCCAATTGACCCCTCAATGATTTTTCCTCTACGCGATCGCAGCAACCCTCACGCGATCGCGTAGCTACCAGACTTCTTTCGCCGCAATCGCGTTCCCATTTCCGCAATCGCAAAGGGAATTTTTGCCCAGTGATTTTAAAAGCCTAAAAACAGAACAATGACAAGAATTCTTCCCATTTTTCACACGAGCTCCTCCTAAATTCCTCCATTACTGAGACCTACACTCTCTTTTCTCCATAACTCTTTGGGTAAGTATTCTTCACTTCATTTATTTATTATTCCTTCATCTAATTATCAATTTTCTAACCCTAAAACATGAAATCATGGTAGAAACTAGGGCTTTTGGGTAGAGTTAGGTTTTGAGAATTTTGGTCGATTCAACCTCAATTTGGGGTGGAATCTTAAAATAAATTATAATTTGAACTTGTTTGGTTATGGGTGATTGGGTTTTGGTCCGAGCCTCGAGTTTGGACCATGTGTGACCGGTGTCGGATTTTGGTATTTTTGGAAGAATTATAGAAAATTCATTTCTAGACTATAGAATTGTATTTTTAAGCTTTTTTTGATAATATTGAACTAATTAAGGCTAGATATCGTAATTCGAAGTCGGATTCTAGCGAAAAAGCAGTGTTTTTGCTATTTTTGGACCAGGGTAAGTATTTGATCTAACCTTGGTTTGAGAGAACACTACTATAAAAAAGGTCTTTGGCGACAGTTAGGTGATTGCCACTAATAAATTATTTAAGCTAAAATATTAACGGCACATGACCATTAGCCAGTAAAAGATATATTTATAACGACAATAAAAAATAATTGCCACTAAAAATTACTAATTAAATTATATTTTTTATTACTATAACTTTCCCTATGTACAATCTTTCCCTCCATAATTTTGGGACAGTAATTGACATTCCCTCCAATTATAAAACCCTACAGTTAAAAAAAACAATAGGAAAAACCAAACCTGTAATTAGAATATACAGAACCTCGCCGCTAATTAGAGCGGTAGGAAGAACCTTCGCTGAAAAGCCTTCGCCCTGCACGGTCATCAGCCATCCCAGGTCTTTGTCGATCGAGTTTTATGTAATTTTGGGTTGATGATGCTCGATTGTTATCAGCTTATCTGTCAATATTTTCCTTCAATCTTCGCCCTGAACGTCTTCAACTTCTGTTTGGTGTAGGTTTCAAGAATTATTGCAGAAAGCATTAGTCTTCTTCAATTTCTGGTCTTAATCGGCAGAAATTTTGCTTGCCAGGTTCCAATTTTGATTTGTTACTTTTGATATCCAACTTGCGATTAGCGAAATCATAGCTTTTTCTGTTTTTACTGCGATTAGCGAAAACATAGCTTTTTCTATGTTTACCATGTCGTTTGTGAATATCAGATTGTTGTTAGATTGATAGTCGATTGATTAAATTGATTCCTCCTTTGTTACTCTCTTGTTTTTGAATTGGTTCCTCTGTTTTCAAGGCTACTATTATTTTTGTGATTTTTCAGAAATTTTCTAAGTGTCAGTTGATGCAAATTGATGTTTTAGTTGAATGCCGGTCGTCGATATATGAATTCAACCATGTTCACACTTTTTGCCCGAGTATGATATATATATATATATATATATATATATATATATATATATATATATATATATATATATATATATATATATATTAGATTATTACCATTGAATTTGTTGATCGAAATGAACCATATCAGATCCTCCAAATAAGACGTGTGAAATCCAATCTATTATCAGCACAAACAAATCCGCTAAAAACTGACCAACTATACTAAAAGACTACAACGAGTATTAAAATATGTCTTACATGATTCTGTTTGATTTGATTCTTGTTTAACAATAACTAAAGCATGAATGTTAGCTACTGTAGTTTGCACCCAAGGGTTTAGCCTAGTGGCTAGTAATGTGGGAAGAGAACTATCAGGTCTTAGTTCAAATCCCAGCCGTGCCAAAAACACTAGGTGATTTATTCCTATCTGTCTAAGCGGTGGGCAGAATTAACCGTACCTGCTGCCTGCTGGTAGGTAGCAGGTATCAAGTCTAAGAGCACACTGTCATAAAAAAAGTAGTTTGGAATAACTTTCTAGGCACTTTAACTGTTGTTATGGTGGTGGTTGCATATTGTATCTGATTTTTTTGGCCTATGCATCTAGCATTTACTTTAATCATTTTTAAAAACCTTATGTGTGGACTTTTGGGTTTTTGATGCATCTGAATGGCTTGCAATACACATATTTTGTTTGATTGAATAGTCCGGTTTGGACAGAAACAACTACTGCATTTAAAGTGGTTTGATGGTTCATTTCTGTCTAAATATGTTTCAACTCGTGCTAGATGGCTCGAATATTAAATTGTTCAGATGTTAAATGATTAGATTGGAAAGGAAATAAAAGCTTGTTTCTGATGCAATTGATTTATCTGTCTATTCTGTTTCTATGAATAGATATTTTTGTTATTATTTTGCTCAGACTTTCTTTGCACACTTTGGCAGATCTTTGCTGTTCTCTTTGTATTTGATGGGCGATTGTCCTCCTAACTACAAGTCAGTGTCTGAAAATGTTGGCGGATTTTGCGAGTCATCAAAGGAGATGCCTGATTGTGCTTTTGGATATATAAAATGTATTTCTATGAATGATCTTGGCTGGCATTTCACTGATTATCTCAATATTCAAGGTGGTGAAAACTTAAACAATTAGTGCAATTCTGATGCAGTGAAGGAAGATGTAACTAAAGATTCCTATGGAATATGGTTAGTGAGGGTTGTGGAGCCCCAAATCTTCCAAAATTTTGTCGATCAATATCATATGTTCTTTCAGTGATCTTTTTCTTGATGTGTAATTTCTTCATTGTTTTTGTCAATGAACATGCTTTGATTGGTTGAGTGTAGCTCTAATGGCCAACAATGTATGTGGCTGTATTTTGTGGGTCCTCTTACTTTTACTTTCTTCCATTGTTGATTACGTCTTGTGCCAGAGTTCGCTGCATCTTAGGTTAACACTACTCTTGGTATGTGCATATGACTTTTATTTTCTCCTTGAGGATATTTAAGTGCATTTCCATTATCCAGAATGAATGTCAGATCATTCAGAGGCGGATGCAGCGTAGGAGTACCGGGTTCAACTGCATCTAGTACTTTCGACGCGAAATATAAATCTCTGTGTAAAAATCCACCAAAACTACAAAAAACTAATAGATATGAACTCATAACTTTTACAATATAATGGGTTCAATGCTAAGAATTTTGGAGACTGAACCCATTGAATTCAAATCCTAGATCCGCCTCTGTCCTCTGACACTGGCAGTTTTAGGTTCATCTTTTTCTGTTCATGTGCATGTGTTCTTTTTCCTGTTTCCTTAGTGGGAGGTGATAATCATGTAATATTTGGTATTTTTAAATCTCGAGCATGCACCTGTGCTTTTACTTAACATTGTATCGATTCTAATGTAAGTAGAAAGTGACATGACAGCATGTGCTGCCACCTAGTTTGAATATTGAGATCTTGTGATGAAACTGATTCTTTTCATGCTCATACAAGCGGAGTTGTCAAGTAGACTGATAAGATCTCCTCTTTTAGATTTTTAGATATTAAGATTATAACGCAGTTCTATACTATCTAAGACAGGTAATTTTCCTCTTCTATACCCAGTTTCTTTTTCAAGTAGGCAAAGACCAAATGATCCCCTATTTTTAAATTTTATCGACAACTTTTTGAGAAGGTTGAGGTGGACAAACCTCTAGCAAGTCGTTCATCATCTGCAGAAATTTATATTATAGGTTTAAAATATAAAGATCCTACAAAGATTGATCTACGACTTCTTGATGAAAAGCACCTCTTTCAAGGAGGTCAAGAACCCCCCAAGGTACAGGAAAAGCTTTTGATTATGGTCCTCTGTCATGCTCTCCTCCCCCTTCATCCCTTTTTTTTCACTCATTTGCATGATAGGTGCATACACTCACCTTTCCCATTCAATATAGATGCTCCTATAATCCAATTAATCTTCTTATGTGTGCCTGATCAGGTGATTGACATACTCAGGGGGTGGTAGCAGAAGAGACATCGTGATGGGTATATTCTATTTTGTTGTGTATTTATGCATTAATTATTTATGCTGGGGTTACTAATGCTTCTTTGTTTTTGTTTTTGTTTTGTTTTTCTTTTCCTTCACTGAGCCGAGGGTTGATTGGAAACAGCCTCTCTGCCCTTTTGGGTAGGGGTAAGGCTCGTCTACATATTACCCTCCTCAGACCCCACTTTGTGGGACTATACTGGGTAGTTGTTGTTGTTGTGTATTTATGCAATTAAATTGTTGTGTCTAGTCAATGAGAAAGAACAGGACATTCCATTGACTATAATCAAACTACAAAACTTGGTATTTGTGCATAGGTTTTGGGGACATTAAACTTCGTAAAATGAACCAATCTGCTTTATATTTTTCCAGAATCTAGCCTTCTAGAAATGATGAAGTGAAACAGATGACATGTTTGTCTTTTTTGATAAACGAACAATTCACTAGAGGACCAGTTGTAGTATCCTAGGGAAATTGTAACTGGGTTCGTTTCCAGCAACAAATGTGCATTTATGACAGCTTTATGTGTTAAATTGTGATGATAGGTGCACTCATTTGAACAGATGCAGTGACGTGTATATTTATATACACATACAAGTTAGAAACAAATTCTGAAAAATAAGTTGCTTTTCCCTTTTTCGTTTCGGTTTCCTCACATGGGTATTTGAATGCTTTTAAGATTTTTGTGGAGCAAGTTTTAGCAAAGCGAAAAGCAAATATCTGACAATAGGCCGTGATTCCAGGCAGGAGTTAGAGAGAGAGAGAGAGGCTTTGTCCATTGAAGGCTTTTTGGTTTGGGAGTCCTCAGCATCTCAGTAGTGTTACTGCCTTTGGATTCCCCAAAACCTTCAATTTATGAACATATTGCTTCTAGTAAAGTTGCTTCTGTGAAATGCTTGATCAAATGTGCAATATTTCCATGCTCTGGTATGAGCGTACCTCCTGCAGAAATTGGTGGGAAGGAGCAAAATGAAAACGTGATGCTGAAGTAATGACACATGGTGGTGATGCTAAATCTCCTGATTTGTCTTCTCACGCTCCGTATCCCTGCCAGTGAGTTTTCTGTGTCTCGGCAATGTTCTTCAAGTTTTTTTATCTTGTTCTGTTGAAATGCATAAAAGGTGAGTATTACAAAAATATAAGATTAATGATTGTAGCACAATGCAAGACAATATCTGACATCAAAATTGATCCTTTAAACATTACAACATTTTAATAAAAATTCTCGACATTCTAACATATAAATTTACCAACTCAAAGTTCTGCACTGTAATTTTCCTTGTGGTGCTTGTACCTCACTCCTAAGGAAAGAAAGGGAAAGTCAAAAATAGAAGTTACAAGAATTCATAAAGACCTGAATTAGGGGTATGTTTTTTCTTCCTTAGCTTGTATAACGACTCTTATTTCATTGGCAGGATTGTTAGACTCATTTGTCAAAGACATTATTCACATGGACCGTATGATTAGAACTTGATAACATTTCATGTTTTTTCTAATCTCAGTTCTTTTTCATGTCGATATTTCATTTTATCCCACCTCTGATGCAGATATATACAAAACTGAGTCAAAAATCAAACAAGTAGTAGAAGTTTTCTTTTCTTCCTAAAAATTCTGCTCGGCCTTAATTGATTGGGACTTAGTTAAACTTTGTGAAAGAAAATAAGAAGATGAGGAAGAATCAAAAGAAGAGTATATTGTATAGGATGAATTGAGAGACATGTCTATACTTCTGGGAAAAAATACAAGCATGCTTAGGTTCGTAGAATGCACATTGTAAATGGCTTTGTAAAGAGCTAGTAGTTTTCGATATCTTCATTTATGTTCCTTTCTTCCTGTATTTCTTCTTCTTGGTTTTGCTACAGAAGGTGGGGCAAGTGCTAAACTTGCTAATGAAATTATTTTTTATATTCTTTTTTGTAATGCTCTATGATATGGAGACTTCTAGCTTTATCTTTTTGTCATCAACCGAAAAGCTTACATTATAAATACCACATTTTCTAAACTGTTGTACTGATTATAAATGTCTACTTCTTGAGAAGATGGACTAGTCTTTTCAAGCCACTGTCTGTTATAAATGCTTTATTATTGACCTTTTGTTGGACCCAAAAAATTTAGAAAGTAGACATTTGTAATTAAGGCTCTTTTTTCCAAACATTTTAAATTGAGGTTATCTATTTCAAATTTTTGCAGGGCAAACAAAGTACATTAGAGAATTGTCAGGTTCTGCAGGTGAGATTTTCTTTCCTGTATAACATATCTGTTTGTCCTCGCGCTTTTCTAATGTTGCAATTTGCTCTTTCAACTGCATAATCTTTCCAGAAATATAAGAATCAACCAGTGTACCAGCGTCAGCTATATACTTCTAGATGTAATGAATTAGAGACAATAAAAGATGACAAAAAGGTCTCTTTAAGAACGACAATCAGCAGTACCTATCCTGGCATTAGTGGTTATACACAGATAGTTCTGATTATCTCTCATCAACGGATTCTTCTGCCATAACCGTGTCAATGTTGGTACCCAAAACTGATATTACAAAAAGTTCTACCAATATGAAATGTAAAATCTGAGTGCTGCATAAAAACTAGCCCATTACACATGTAGTCATTTTCTGAATTTGCACCATTGTGAGCCATGGATATGTATTGCCTGATCAGTGTATATCTCCAGTCCCATGCTGCTCTATATCTCCTGTACGTGTAACAATTGCAGCCCCTCGTTGTCTACCAGCTTGCCACAATATGATTTTCCACTTCTATACAGCATCAAAGCATCGTGGTGGTCTTGCTTTTTTGCACCCAAAATTTTGAACTATTCCATGTATTAATCTATGATTTTCTTTCCCAATCTTCCCTTTTATATATGCTTCTTGTTGTATATTTTATGCTCGACCCTTCATGCACCTCAATATCTTCGTATAAATCACTGAAAATCTCTGCATCGTCAATAAAAGACTGGGCAACGTTTGTTGTGGGCCAATTGTGAGACTTCTCTTCTGTTTATTCCTCCTATAGTTGGGTATTATTTCTATGCCAAGCCATTACTTCGAATGCTCTCTTTCGAACTCTTTTGTTCTCCAAAACCTTGTATCTGAAAGCTTCCACAATTGCAATTGCTTCTGCTTCTGTTTAATCTATTTAGTATTCTGAGTAAATTAAAGTGAAATGCTTCACTATCATTATATTTTATCTTTTTTTTGAACGTTAAGATACTTATATTAATAATAGAAGTTATAGTGCGCCAATTAGTAGAGACTATGTCTCCCAAGATTACTGCTGTTACATAACTGTCTTATGCCTACTAAGGCATTGTCATTGCCTAAAGAAGCTAATATATTACATGCAAATAGAGTAGTTGATCGAAAGTTAATACAACTATCCTTGTCCTGTGAATACATATCCACAACAAAATTAGGTGGTTTCGCAAAATAGTTGATATTATAGCTAGGGTTTAGTAGTGCTTCCTTTGCTAGTTGATGTGCAACTTTTCTTCCTTCCATAAAATTATGCTTTAGCTTGATCTCCCCCACCTCAATTAGCTGTCCCAGTAAGTACCTGCATTCAACAAGTAGATTTGCATAAGTTGGGTAATCTTCTTCCATGTACCTTATTACTTCCGTGGCGTCCATTTCAATTTCACATGGAATGAAGTTCCATTGTTTGATTGTCTTTAAGGTTTGCTGGAGTGCTAGTAATTCCGCTTGTATTGCTGTTGTACATGCATCTTTTTTGTAGTAGCCCAGTATCCACGTTCCATTGTTATTTCGTATGATGCCACTAATTCCTCCAGTAAGTATTTCTTCATTGAGAGCTCCATCAATGTTTATCTTGTACCAGTGTTGTGGTGGTGGATGCCATTTTATTTGGACCCTGATAGAAGCATTACTGGAGGCTACTTGTTTACTGGCTAGAAAAAGGAATTCCATTGCATTCTCTATTGCCTTTGTAGTGTTAGTCGTGTTGGCCGTGTTGTTGATGTTATCATTTCTAGTTTTCCAAATATACCATAATGCAAGTGGGAATGCTCTTTCCCAATTTATGAAGTTGTTTGGTAATTTTGGGGATATGTTTCTTAGGAAATCTACCCAGTGCTCATTTATCCTAGGTGCATCTGTGTTTATTCCTAGATAAGCCCAGAAATGTTTTACCAATCGACATTCCCAAAATATATGAATCAATGATTCACTTACCTTACAGTACGGGCAGTTTGTGTCTATGTTGATGCCCGTTTTACTTAAGTACTCCCTAGTTGGTAGTCGTGAGTGGTAGCATTTCCACATGAAAAATTATAATTTCTTGGACATTTTAGCTTCCATATCCACTGGTAACTAGGATCCTTTGGTCCAGGTTATCAATTAGTTTGTAACAGGAGGAAGTTGTGAATATTCCACTTGTGTTTTGTGTCCAAAGGAGGGGATTTGTTTGGAAATTGTTAGTATTTAGTGCATAGATACTATTTTTAATTGTAGTTGGAATAGGAAGAGAAATTTTGTCAAGATTCCAAGATCCATTAATGATAATGTCTTTTATTTTTATTCCAATTAATGTTCGTTTCTTAGCTTTGTGAGGGGACCAATAATGTTGTTTCTTAGCTTTCCAAATTTGGGAATCCAATTAGTATCCCATATAGATAAAGTTGACTTACTATCCACCAGCCATCTTATGCCTTCTCTGCATAAACTCTAACCGTTTAGGAGGCTTTTCCAAGTGTGTGCTGATCCTTTATTAGTTTTTGTTTGTCATACACACTAGTGATGATACTGACCCAATTACCGATGGGGTTGTTGAGGAGTCTCCATACTAGGATAGTTAACAGATATAGTTTTTTTGATTTAGCCTTTTTAATACCCAGCCCTCCCATTTTCTTCGGTAAGGTTACTATTTTCATGATACTAAATGCATTTTCTTTTTATCTTTAGTGGTGCCCCACAAAAAGTCCCATTAAATTTTATCGATTTCATTTAGAGTTTTTTTTTTGGGGATTGATAATTGCATCTGGTGATTTGGAATGGTGTTTAGTGTACTTTTAATGAGAGTACATCTTCCTGCCATATTAATCCAGTTTGTGTGCCAAGTGTTTAGTCGTGCCCTCATTTTTTCAATTAAAGACATGTAGTCCTTATGTCTCAGGCACTTACTACTCATAGGGAAGCCTAAATAGTTACCAAATTCTTTACTGACTTTAATGTCTAGCACTGTTGTTATCCAGTTCCCTATTTCACTGGGGCAATTAGTAGACATGAGCAATTTTGATTTGTCCTTATTAATGTTTAAGCCAAATAGTTTGCAGAAGGTTTCTAGATTTTCCTTTACAGTTAGTATTGTCTTCTTATTGGATCTTCCCATAAGTGTTAGATCGTCCGCAAAGAATTTGGGGGGGGGGGGGTGGACTATTTTTATTTAGATTAATGGGGTCCCAACGTTTGGTATCAACTTGATGCTCAATATTTTTAGAGAGCAAGTCAAGGCACATGATGAATATGTTGGGGGAAAGAGGGTCCCCTTGTCTTATTCCTCTCGAGGGTAGAAATTCATCTGTTTTGCTACCATTGACAAGTATTGAGATTGAGCTTGTTGTTATGCAGCTCATTATTAGGTTAGTAATTCCTGGAGGGAATTTGTGATAGCCCAGGGCATGGCGGATAAATGACTATTCTAGTTTATCAAAGGCTTTCTCTAGGTCTAGTTTTAGGAGCCAACTCCTTTTCCCCTTTCTGTTACTAAATCTTTTTAGAACCTCTTGTATGATTATTTCATTGTCACTTCGTCTCCTATTTTTGATGAAACTAGTCTGGTGCTCGTTAATAAGGCAATTTAGGAAGGGTTTTATACGATTTACCAAAATTTTGCTAACAACCTTGTACAGGGTGTTACAAAGACTAATGGGCCTGAAATTGTTAAGGTTGTTTGCATTATTAAATTTAGGAATCAAGCATACAAGATTTTTATTTAGGTCCATAGGAACCCTTGGATTATTAAAAATATCTTGGCACAATTTGATCACTTTGTGTCCTAGAATAGGCCAAATCTTTTGAAAGAAAAAAGGGTGCAACCCATCTGGGCCTGGAGCTTTATTAGGATTGAAAGAAAAAATAGCTCTTCTTTCCTCATAGTTCCTTAGGTGGTTATCCAAGCTAGTTAGGGTAATATTACTAAAGGTTGTGGTTGTTTTTGTTATTTGATTTCGGTTTGTGTCAACATGAGAAGCGGTAAATATTTTATGGAAGTTACTAGAGACATGATACATTAGGTCTTTTTGGTTTTGGAAATAATAACCATTATCATCTTTAATAAATACAATATTATTCTTTCTTCTTGGATTAGTGGCTTGTGCATGAAAGTAACGGGTATTAGCATCACCTTCATTTAGCCAATTAATCCTAGATCGAATTTTCCAATAGTCTTCCTCTAACTTAAGAATGGATTCATATTGTTCTATGGGTCTGGCTTCTAGATCCATAAGGTACTGACTGTATTGGTAGATGAGAGACTTTTGTATCCTTGTTATTCTTTTTATTAGAATCCTTTTTTTTCGTGAATATATTGCCAAAAACCTCCTTTGTCCATTCAAGGACATTTTCTTGAAAATTATTTGCTCCTTCCAGCATGTCTTTGTTTTCCCAACTATTGGTAACTAACATGGGAAACTCCGGATGGGTGCACCAGAAAGGCTCCATTTTAAAAGGTTTATTAACCAAGTTATTAATATTATTATTAATGTTGATTAGTAAGGGGTTATGATCAAAGTGTAGTTTTGGGAGGTGAGTGACAGTAGTCTTGTTATACTCGTGTAACCATAGGTGATTTGTATAAGCCCTAGGCCCGAGTACGAAATTTTTCCGTGAAATTATTTTCTGAAAATGCTTAAGGAAAAATGAAAATGAGATTTGATCAAAAGTATTGGTATCGGGCTCATATTTTGGTTTCGACGCCCGGTACAAGTATTAAATGAGCATTAAGCGCTATCCGTAAAGTTTTGTTGAAAACGGACATCATTTGACGTGTTTCAGACTATAAATGAAAAATTTGGAAGTTTTGAACTTTGAAATGAAAATCATGAGTTTGGATTGTTGATTCTATGCAAATGATATCATTTTGGCGATTTGATCGCACGAGTAAGTCCTGAGGATGATTTTGAGGTCGTGTGCATGTTTGGGTGGGAGCCCCGAGTGTTCGGGTGAGTGTTGGATAGGTATTTGGTTCACTTTGTAGCATGTTGTAGCAGTTGGTCTGCAGGTTATGCATTTGCGAAGCCAGCCTCACAAATGCGAGATTTTCCCTTGGCCTGCTCTATCACAAATGCGAGGAAAAAACTCGCAAATGCAATCCCCCTTCTAATAGCCCGTCTTTGCAAATGCGAAGACATCCTCGCAAATGCGAATTCCGCCCAAAATCTGCCCTCTTCGCAATTGCAAACAATTTCTTGCAATTGCGACATTCGTCCTTCCTTCTGGATTCTTCGCAATTGCGAACAAATCTTTGCAATTGCGATTTCTGCGGCTGTGCATCCTATACTTAGATGATTTCAAACATCTTTCTTCATATTTTGAAAACTCAAACCTGCATTGGCGATTTTCTCTCAACACCTTCTCTCCCAAATCAATTGTAAGTCAATTTTTACTCAATTTCTTTGATCTCTAACAATTTTTATCATGATTTCATCCTAAAATCAAAACTTTCAATGGGTAAACATGGGGATTTGGGGTAGAACATAGGTTTTAATAAAATTGGGGATTTAGACCTCAATTTGGGGTCCGATTTCAAAACAAATTGCATATATGAACTCGTGGGGGAATGGGTAACCCGGTTTTGATTCGAACCTCGAGTATTGACCACGCGAGCCGGGGGCATTTTGGGAATTTTGGGTAAAACTTTGGGAATTTCATTCTTATGCATTCAAATTGATTTACTAGCATTTGTTGATATATTTAAGTATATTGTGATTAGATTCGACCGGTTTTGAGGCGAATTCGAGGGGTAAAGCTATCTTATAGGCGTGGGTTGAGTTTGGAAGCTTTCGAGGTAAGTGTTTGGTCTAACTTTGGCTTGAGGGAGTAGGATTAGGATGATATTTGCTATGTGTTATATGGAGTCGGTGTATAGGTATGGTGACAGTTACCTATGCGCCCGAGTCAAGCATGACCGTGAGTCGTAATTGCCTTTAAATTCGAAAGAGATAAAACAATTGAGTTAGTTACTTGTTAAATGAACTATGAAGTGATAGTTGAGAAGCAAATGAGCTAAGTATTTTTCCGTTGCCGGGACTTATTGTTGAGCTGTTTTCCCTTGCCGGGACTTATTGTTGAGTTATTTTTCCTTGCCGGGACTTGATGTTGAGTTGTTCTCCCTTGCCGGTATATTTAATCTTGTTGTATATTCCTTTCCCCGTTTGGTTGTGACCATTGATTGGGTGAGGAAGAGAGATATTATGCACGAAGGGTCTTTCCGTGGTATGTTCTTGATTATTTGAGCACGAAGTGTCATTCTGCTCCTTGATATGAGAGTTATGTGAGGAAAGCACGAAGGGTGATGTCGTACACTATATTTGAGAGTAAAAGCACAAAGTGTGATGTCGTGCACTATATTTGACACTTTTGGTGAGAAAAGCACGAAGGGTAATGCCGTACACTATATTTGACAGTTTTGGTGAGAACTGAGAGTAAAAGCATGAAGGTTGGCGCTGTGCAGTTGATTACTGGCTTTCTTTTTATTGATATTAAATATTCAGTTTCCATTTCTGTTTGTTGGTCTTATAATTGAATTGTGACACCCCGCAGCATGCCCCCTTCCTATTATCTATTTAAATTGTGTTATCTTTCCGTTATTGCATATATATATGTACATGATTATTGTGGTAGGTCCGGTCTAGCCTCGTCACTATCTCGTCGGGGTTAGGCCAGACACTTACCAGCACTTGGGGTCGGTTGTGCTGATACTACATTTTTGTGCTCTTTTGTGCACATGTTAGGAGACAGCTTACGAACCGCAGCAGTAGCTAGGGAGCGCGCCTTCAATCCAGAGACTCCTAGGTAGTTCGCTGACGTTTGCGGCCCTGAGTCTCATCTATTTCATTCCGTTTGTTTTGATTGTATTGAAACAAACTTGTTATGCATTTTCTTTCAGACTGATGATTGTAGAACTCTTTTAATAGTCCGTAAGTAGTGACACCAGATATTGGGTAGAGACATGTTATAAATATCCATACTTTACTATATTTATTTTTGTTAAAAGTCTTCCGCGCGGTTTTTGATTTAATTAATTTCGTTATTATACTATTTTAGATTAAAATTTTGTGAAATGTTTAGAAAAGGTTGGCTTGCCTAGCTCCGACAGTAGGCGCCACCACGACTTCCGATGGTGGAAAAATCCGGGTCGTGACACATCCAGTAACAATTGAGTTCTTTCCAAGAATGAAGTACAAAACCAAGCTGATATGATCTGATGTACCAGGAAAGGATCTTATTATTGGGTTTGACATTTACAGACAACTTAAAAATCAACTCCGAATCAGGTCTAACGGGATAGCTTTTAAAAAGTAGTTCAGACCTTATTCTGAGATTCTAAGGCTATTCCAAATCATCAACGATGAACAACTCAAAGGGGCTGAGAAAAATCTCACTGAAGATTCATGTGTGAATCCCACAAGGATAGGTACAATGAGCTTATCCATTCTTACTCCGTTATGGATAAATATTGTTCTCAGTAGAAGATTATCCATATCTGGCATAGTAGCAGCTTACACAATAACTTGTATTAGCAGCTTACATAACAGCTTCCTTTCTTTTATAAATAGAAGAAATTTCAGTTCCTGATGTACATGATTTTGAAGTTGAATAAAATATTTCTCTCTACTTGTCTTTGATTTCTCTACTTTAAAGTCTTTATTTTATAACACGTTATCAGCACGGCACTCTGTCATTTTGAGCATTTACTTCAAATTTAATTTCTATTTCAATTTTCATTTTTGATGTAAGGTGACACTCTTATGTCCGTTGTTAGATCTTGTTCATTCCGAGCATCATAAGACTGAATATAAGCTTGAGGTGGTGAGTTTTTCTTCTTGGCAATAGTGAAATAGATCACTTACATCCGGAATGGCTTTCGTAATCTAATTGAGCCTTTTGCTTATATTTTAATATATTTAGCATCGCTTGCTTGGTTGTGTGTTACGTATACAATACCTATTTTGGTATTTGTTTTCATCCTTATTATCTAATAAGGGATTACAAAGTGGATAACATTGATTGATCAACTTAAACTCCAGCAGAGTTTACAAGAAACACCAGAAGTGGTTATATTTCATATATCTCATTGTAACTAAATTTTGGTAACCACCAAAAGTGGGATATGCCTATGACTACCAGAAGTGATAATTTAGGCTTTCTATGGTTACAATTGAAGATAAACTAGAGAAGAATTCTCTATATTACTTACATGCCTTGATTTGCTCTTGAAGTAGTATTATCTTAAAAAGGTTGAAGTATCACACAATTTGTTATGATTAATGCACGTTCAGATAATTATATTTGTTCCCCGGAGGATGAGAATTTTTTATAAATACTAATCCATTCCTTAAGTGAATGTGACAATATTAATAAAACTCGTAAATATGAATGCGCTTTTGATGTGAATATATTACAATTCACCTCCAGAAGTGATAATATGATTGAAGGAATATATACTCAATATTTCATATTTTAAATTTGCTCCTGAAAAAGTAACACAATTAAAATTTTCTTCTTGAAGCAGGAAAATATTATGAAACCGTGTCTTTTTGTGCTTAAACAAAATAATAAACTGTTCAAATATTTTTGAAGTACATTTTCACTCCCTGGAGTGAATGATGAAATACCACAACTCACCTCCTGAAGTGGTAGAATAACAAAGGATATAAATCTTATTTTTGTGGCATAAAGATCATTGTCACATGTGGCCGTTGTACGTAAAATATCTTGAAACTTTTTATTAAATATCATTCCAAGGTAAAATTATTCTTGTAGAATGCTTTATACTACAACCACATTAATATATTATTGTTAGTTATCGAGTTCCCCGAAGGAAATTACAACTCATGTATCTTTCCCTGAAGGATGTAATGTGGTTACCGCTTTGATATAAAATATTCAGATGTTAATGGCGTTTATCCCTGAAGGAGACATTTGTCACAAAACTGGTGAAGTGTCTGAGCTATATTTGGTAGTACAAAATTTATCAAAAACTTCTGAAGAGTTAACTATTTGTCTAGAAGACATATGACACTAGTAGTATACGATAAATGTTAGATTGTGGATAATAAATGAAGTCTCTCGAAGAACTTATATACAAATATGTCATTCATATTATATGACTATGGTCAAAACATATATCGTAGTAAAACTGCAGTTTACTAATACAAATGACAATCATACTGAAACTACAAATGATTTAAAGATTGACAATCTTCATATTTCCACAATCATATGGGGTAAACATGTATGTGAGAAGTTACTCGCCCTATTCTTCAATTTGTACTACATAATGTATCACAGTAAACAAAAAGTTTACTAATGCAAAATCAACTACAGTAAATTAGAAATCTACTTATACAAAAGTAGCCACAGTAAATAAGAAGTTTACTAATGCAAAAGTTTGTGATATAGTAAACCATAAGTTTACTAAGAGATAACACATGTCATGATAAACTTGAAGTTTTTATTTTTTATTTTTAAATGAGCTATTTGAGAATTCAAATAAGCATAAACTAAAGAACTAGAAGATTCTTCAAGAATTCTCATGTGTTGCTTGTTCTCATAATTAATTGATTCTACCAGCTAAAGTTGGGAATAAGACACCTGATTTTGAAATGTATAAAAGGTGAATATGTGCGCATTCACATGTCATGTAAACCACTTATATATGTATATATAAGATGGTTACATTTATGTTTATTGTCAACCTATAGTTTGACATTTGAGATTGCTTTTCTCAACTAAGAGAATAACATTTAGACTATGAAATCAGGAAAGTTCATCTTGATAATGCTGGTTTATATCTAAGCTAATTTAGCAATGAATACCTCTTACAAATGGCTAAACTATTGCTTATGAGAACAAAGCTTCATGTGTTGATCTAAGAGTTTCTAAATTACATATAACAGTACTTTTATGCATCAGACCAACAATATATGATAAGCTCTCCCCTCAAAATTGGTTTAGAATCAGAAGCCAAATATTTTTACTATCTTTTTATGTGTGGTATATGATTAATTTCTCTACCACAATGTACAAAGATATGTTTCCCAAAGAAGATTGAGTATATATGTTAGTTTTCCTAGCCTTTGGGGGATGGAATAAACAACAGAAAATATGCTATATGAATCGAATTATCATTAATATGATCCTCATTTGGAAGATAATTCAGGTAAATGTTAGAAGATTTTTGCCGATCCAAATTAAATATCATATTTCAGCTGTAAATGCTCATATTAAAATTTAAAGTCCTTGAAGGTTACAGTTTACTGTGCGCATGAAGCGTGGTAGACCAATCAGTTCCAAAGGTAATAATCCTTGAAAAATGACAAGGATCTAATGATCATAATAAGGAGAAAATGAGCTCTAGAAGAGCCCACGGTATAATATTAAATGAAACTCCAAAAGAAGTTTAGGTACTTGAAAAACAAAGTGATGAGATCTCAACAAGTTATGTCGCTTGCAAACCGATACAAAATAATCATCGACGACATATTTGATACAATCTAGTGCACATACTCCAAAATATTGTGAGGATCGGAGCAGTAGTCCAGACACCTGAAGATGTCATGCCATTTAAATGCGAGTCATAACCTATATGACTCATTTGATCAAATCTCTATAAAGATCCCTGAATGATTTAAAATACCTGAAGCATATTCAAATTCTCAGGAAATGTACTCAACATATTAAAAAGATATTTGTACAGTTTAAAAAAATCGGGGCGCATGTGGTATAATCGCCTCAGTAAATATTTGCTGAAAGAGGGTTACATAAATGATGTTATTTGTCCATGTATTTTTATAAAGAAAATGACTTCAAAATTTTGTTATCCTTGCTATTTATATTGATGATATAAATCTTATTGGAACTCCAAAAGAGCTCCAAAAATCAATTGAAGAAAGAATTTGAGATGAAAGTTCTTGGGAAGACAAAACTTTGTCTTGGTCTAAAAATTAAACAATTAGCAAACATGATCTTTATACGCTTCTACATGGACAAACCGCACCGATTGACTACACCAATGATTGTTCGATCACTTGGAGAGGATAAGAATTTATTCTGACCTCTAGAAGAAGATGAAGAACTCCTTGGTCCCGAAGTACCCTATCTCAGTGCAATTGGTGCACTAATGTATCTTGCTAATGCTACAACGCCTGAAATAGCATTTTCTGCTAATTTACTAGTAAGATATAGTTCTTCTCCTACACGAATTAAAGATTCATTCTTATCTCCAGAAGAGGATGATGAACTCCTTGGTCCTGAAATACCCAAGTTTTTATCAGGGGGAGTACAATATGCACTGTACTCTTTTTTCCTTGCTCAGATTTTATCCACTAGATTTTCCTGGTAAGGTTTTTAATAAGGCAGCTTACAATGTATATTATTAGTGCACTCTTTTTCTTAATTAGAATTTTTTCCCACAGGATTTTTCCTAGTAAGATTTTAATGAGGAACATAATAATGGAGATCCAAAGGGGAGTGTAATAAAAATATTTTTATGGATGTTCATGTATTACTCTATCGTAAATAATCTTCCTGAAGAAGATTATACATTTAGTACTCCATTGAAATTTTCTACAAGCGGTTGATGCAAGAATGTTGCAAGCAACTCAATGAAATGACTTGTAGAAGCTTCTTGGTTTGATGAGATTAATTTAAATCGATCAGAAATAGCGCTGGATAATATTCTCTACAAATTTAACTTTTTGAGAAGATGGTATACATGATTGAAATGCGGAGACTGAAATATTTGAAACAAGATTTTCATCGGGGTGGGGGTAGGGGTGGGGGCGGAGGAGGATAAAATACGTGATTCAATCTTTTTCCCTTACTAAGATTTTTTTCATCAGGATTTTTCTTATAAGTTTTTAGTGATGCACCTTGCAATGCGTATTACTAAATATTGTACTCTTTTTCTTTCACTAGGATTTTCCACGGGGTTTTCCCTAGTAAGGTTTTAATGAGGCACATTATCTTTTAATGAATGTCCAAAGGGGAGTGTTATAAATATATTATATTATAGATGTTCATTTAATACTCTATTGTAAATAAGCTTCCTGAAGAATCTTATCCATATGGGATCCGTGTAAATATGTTTATCTATTGAGTACTCTATTGGAAATAAGCTTTCTGAAGAAGCTTATCACCTCGGCCACTTCGGTACCCGGTTATGATTAAACATTACCCCTGGTAGAAGATTATTCATACCGGGTACAATGAGCTTATCCTTTCAGTACTACGTTATGGATAATCATTACCGTTAGTAGAAGATTATCTATACTGGGTACAATGAGCTTATCCATTCAGTACTCCATTATGGATAAATATTGCTCAGTAGAAGATTATCCATATCTGGTATAGTAACAAATTACACAGCAACTTGCAGTGGCGGACGCAGGATCTCCGAGAAGGAGGTTCAATTTTTTTTTTTGTAGCTAGTGAGAATTGAACCTATCTTATGGATATTTTGAACCCCCTTGACCACTAAACTACACTTTTGAGTTGTGTTAAGGGGGTTCAAAACTTAAAATATAGAGGTGAAAAACAGACTTTGCCTTATGTATATAGTGTAATTTTCGGCGAAAAGGGTTCGGATGAACCCTCTTCCGCCCCCCTGCGTCCGCCTCTGGCAGCTTGCAGTAGCAACTTACACAACATTTTCCTTTCTTTTATAAATAAAAGAGATTTTAATGAAATATGTACATGATTTTAAAGTTAAATAAGAAAATTTCTCTCTCTACTTATTTTAGATTTCTTTACTTTAAAGTCATTATTTTATAAAAAGTCCAAACTTTTCCGAGGACTATATTACTTGCGATGCCTATTATTAGAAAAGACAGAGAGAGAACAAATATTTCATTCACGAAAAGATTGGTAACTTTGTGGCTCTACCAATTGACAAAAATGAATGGAGGATAGAAGATGCAGAATTGACAAGAACGTCTACTAATATGTATTGGTGGGATTATCTTCCAAAAATAGTACTCCCTCCGTTTCATATTAGAAGAGATACTTTTCTTTTTAGTCTGATATATTTTTAAATTTGAAAATAATTCAACTTGAAACTCTTTATTTTACCCTTCTATCTCAAATAATCTGTCGTAATTTCTAAAAATAATTTTTTCAATTATTTATCATTCTAGAAGTTCAAGACAAAATAAATTATAAATATTTTATTTTACCTTTAATAGTTATTGTCCTTGAAAAACGAGATAATACATAAGTAAAGTCGATATTCAATAAAGAGAGATCATATCTTAATACATAAATAAAGAAAATCTAGTCAAAAAATCTCTTTTCCTAAGTATTTTTATTAAAAGATCCCTAATAATGAGAATCTCCGATACACTTTTTTTGGTAAAAAAATACACATTATATATATTCAAACAGGTACATAAGTATTTGATGGATGCATATACTGCATTCCCGATACACATCATAAAGGAATCACCACAAGTTGGGAGAAAATTAAATGGCCATTTGGACACATTACCTTTTCTATCATGATTGTGGAACTATTGCCTATGTAAAGGGCCTTTAGCCATTACCCTTTGTAACAAGCACAAGTCTATATACTTCTCTTCCTTTCTACTATTATAAAAGTAATACTATTTGTATTGGGCAAATTCGGTTTCCTACGCCATATATTATATACATACGTCTTTAATGTAGAAAGCGACCTTATTATGGTCGACTCAAGTAAGGTCGGCCTCGGTCAATAAATGGACCGAGTGACATGACTCGCTGCAACGTCAAATCAAGCTCTGACACTCGTAAACCGAGGCCACCAATCCTTGTACTTTCTTTGTATTATTTCGAGGAAGGTCCCTTAGTATATAAAGGGACCTTCCCTTTGTAAATATTCATGTGTATTTCACTATTGAAAATATACAACTCTCTCTATCTGATTCTCTCTCCCTCTCTTGTGTAAAAAGTCTATTATTTATCTTATTGCTCTTATACCTCAATTCATTTTACATTATAATCATAGATCTTGATCATATTACTCTTAATTCCGATTAACCCATATCATTTTTGATTGTTTTAGAGCTATTTAAGTATTCGAATAACTTTTAGCCAAATAATTTGGCGCCGTCTGTGGGGATTTCGAGAATCAAATCTGTAGTTTATTTCTAGATATCCTTCGAAAAAACACTCTTTACAACCTAAAATTGCTGAGAACAACGCAAGAATGAAAGCTATCTTGGAGGTTAGAACAGATCTCACGGGCACTCTCAACGCGGTTGCTGAAGGAGATGCCCTACACACAACCCCCAGAAAAGAGAAGCTTCAACATCTACAACTAAGGAAGCACCCCCGGAGGTAAAAAGGTTACTTGAAGAGTGGCTGACAAACACTCTGAGCAATCTAGCTAAGAAGCCACCTCAAAATGACCCTAGCGATAGATCATGTAGCAGCCGAGGATGAGCTCGAGGTCACAGGAACGAACAACATGCCCGTCGATGTCCAAGCTAACGACGGTACACTCGTGGCCATCCTAAAAAAGATGGAAGAAATGGAAAATGAGAATATGTCGCTTCGCGACCAGTTGAAGGAGCACCAAGAAAGGTTGGATAAAATCCCAGGTGCGCCTAAGTTACTGCCAAAGCGAGACATAGGGAGGTTCGTTGAACAACCCTACAGGGAAGGAGCCGCGCAATACCCCATCTTGAAAACCTTAAAAATTCCCCCCTACTTGAAGGTATATGACGGGACCACCGATCCCGAGGACCACTTGATCCACTATGTCACAGCCGTCAAAGGCAACGATGTATAAAAAAAACAGGTACCATCCGTACTTCTGAAGAAGTTCGGCAAAACGCTAAGAGGAGGGGCCCTAACTTGGTACTCACAGCTACCGGCCAAAAGCATCTCCATATTCGAGGAAATGGCGGATAAATTTGCGACCGCCCATGCAGGGGCAAGGAAAGCTGAAGCACGGGTCAACGACATTTTTGCTGTGCGATAGACCGTAGGAGAAGGACTCAGGGTGTTCCTAGCTAGGTTCAACAGGGTCAGGATGAGCCTACCAAACGTGTCCGAAGGCATGGCAGTTGCGGCCTTTAAGAACGGGCTCAGCAGAGATGGCTCAAGGGCAACCAAGAAACTACTCAGCCATCTCATGAAATATCCCCCCACCACCTGGGAAGAGATACACAACGCCTATTGCGCCGAGGTATATAGGGTACACGACGACTTTAACGGTCCAACCCGACGGTTGACGATGGTGCACCCAGAAATCTGAAGGGACTGGCGCAGCGAGGGAAGGCGGGAGCAAATTCCACGCCTCAACGGGGAAAGACACCAATCATACATCAGGTCATCACATCCGCCACCATCGAGGCATGAAGATGCCATACAATGACATGTCGCCCCACTTAAGAATAACAGAGGTATGCACCCTTCATTATCTGCACATAACTTTTGTGTATATCTTGCAGAAGTAGTGTACGTACTGGAGAAGCAGGGCAACAAAGTACAATGGCCAGCAAAGATGATGCCGACCCCGCCACCAGTAAATCAAATGCCCTGTGCGAGTTCCACCAAGAACAGGGGCACAAAACGGAGGACTGCATAGTTCTCCGATAGGAGGTGGCCCGAATGCTGAACCAAGGGTTTTTGAAAGAACTGCTCAGCAACAAAGGAAAGCTCAACCACGCACGCGGGCAGGAACAACCCCCTGGCCCGCCGAGACCACCCTCACCAACAAGCATCATCAATATGATCATTGGAGACGGTAATGATTCGGCGATCAATCACGTCAAATTCACCACCACCCACAAGCTGAGGCAAACCATCGCTCACGAACGGTATGATGACTTCGAATATAGTATCACCTTCGATAAGTCTGATGCGGACGGTTTGAGTTTTCCTCAATATCATGCCTTGGTTATTACTTTACGCATAGTAGACACTGACGTTAAAAGGATCATGGTCGACGATGGAAGCGGTGCATGTATCATTCATCCAAGAGTCCTTGCGGTCATAGGACTCGAGGATAAATTAATTCCACGATTCATAACACTAACATGTTTTAATAATGCATTGGAAAGAACCTCAGGCGAGGTGACGCTGCCCATCCTGGAAGGGGCCACGATTGAAACCACTTTCCATGTGATGGACCAAGAAACGACATACAACGCCATTATCGGACGCCTATGGATACATGCCATGAGAGTCGTTCCCCTCTAGGTTCTATCAAGTGATCAAATTTCCAACCTCATGGGGAGTGCACAGCATACGGGAGAGCCCCGCCCAAGAATGCTATAAAATAGCTCAGGATTACACGCACACCAAGCAGCTCAAGGGAGAAAGTGCTAAAGCATAGCAATCAGCCCTGTCAGGGACTAAGGTCTATCCAACAGAGAACGCCATCAAAGATCCTGAAGACGTAGAGGCTAGCAAGGCTACGGTCAAAGACCTCGACCCCGTACAGTTAGACAACAGTGATCCCATAAAGAAAGCTTACATAGGCCACAACCTATCAAACCAAGGTCAGTACCGTGAATTTTTATCTAACCATGGGACCTATTTGCTTTTTCCCATGCAGAGATGCCAGGAATTCCACGAGAAATCACCTCCCACAAACTCAACATCGACCCGTTGCACTTGCCCGTGCGGCAGGTAAGAAGAAAATTCAACGCCGCCATCAACGAAGCAGTGAGTGAAGAAGTAGACAAGCAGCTAGCTACTGGCTCCATCAGGGAAACCAAGTACCGGAATGGGTCGCCAACGTCGTAATGGTCAAAAAGAAAAAAGGAAAGTGACGGATGTGTGTAGATTTCACCGATCTGAATAAAGCATGTCCAAAAGACTCGTTCCCGCTACCCCACATCGACCAGCTGATAGACGCAACAGCAGGACATGAGCTGCTAAGCTTCGTTGATGCGTATTCCGGTTACAATCTGATCATGATGGCCGAAGAATATCAATAGAAGACAATTTTTTTCACTCATCAGGGGACGTATTGCTCTAAAGTAATGCCCTTCGGGCTCAAGAACGCATGGGCCACTTACCAAAGGCTGGTGACAGCAATGTTCAAAGAGCAATTCGGCAAAACGATGGAAGTCTACATTGACGACATGTTGGTCAAATTATCAAAAAAGGAAGACCACCTCACCCACCTGAAGGAAGCCTTCGAAATATTAAGGAAGTATGACATGAAGCTGAATCCCGAAAAATGCGATTTTGGGGTAGCCTCAGAACAGTTCCTGGGATTTCTGGTATCACAAAGGGGCATCGAAGTCAACCCCGACCAGATCAAGGCGATAGAAGCCATCCCAGAAATGCTAAGCAGCAAAAAGCCAGTGCAGAAGCTGACGGGTCGGATAGCCGCCCTATCAAGGTTCATCTAACGCTCCTCCAATAGGTGCCACAAATTTTCGGTGTATTGAAGAAAGACCAGGGAATGCAGTCGAACGCAGAATGTGTAGAAGCTCTGAAAAGTCTGAAAGCATACATACATCACACCCCCTACTGGTAAAAGCCAACCCAGGCGAGCCGCTGTTGGTATATTTGGCCGTATAAGATGTCGCAGTCAGCGCCGTCCTGGTGCGCGAAAATAAAGGTACAGAATCTCCTATCTATTATATTAGCAAAACTTTAGTGGATACCGAAACCCGGTACCCCCACCTTGAGAGGCTGGCGTTAGCACTCATAGTAGCTTCACGAAACTACGACTATATTTCCAATGCCATCCCATAAGGGTAGTGACGACCTTCCCTCTAAGATGGGCCGTTGAGCCTACTGAGCATGATATTACTTAACTCCCAAGGACCGCCATCAAGTCTCAAGTCCTAGCTGACTTTATTGCCGACTTCAGCGCGAAAGTCATGCCAAAGGCAGAACTCGTGGCATAACGCACATCCTCCGAAAATGACCTATGGGTCCTTTATACGGATGGCGCCGCCAATGCATAGGGATCGGGAATGGGACTCGTTCTTGAGGTCCACAGGGGTGAAACAATTCTCCAAATCCATATGATGCCTGTAAATGACTAACAACGAGGCCGAGTACAAGGCAGTTATTGCAGGAATGAAACTGGCCACCAAGTATGGGGCTCGCCAAATCCTCCTCCACTACGACTCCCAGCTCGTGGTAAACCAGATTGCTGGGACTTATCAAATCAAAGAACAAAGGATGCAAAAGTGCCAGTCTGAATCCACAAACTGATGGCTACTCCCAGAGCATGGAACATCGAAGCGGATGGCCTGGCAAAGTTGGTTGCCGCCACCAAAAACATCTACAAAGAAAGTGTGGTCACACTCCTCCACTCAGCTATTGGCCCAACCGAGGTATTTTCTTTAAACCTGACTTGAGATAGGCGCAACCAGCTCATATCTTATTTGTAGTACGGGATACTACCCCCCCGATAAAAAGGAGGCAAAAAAGCTTCGCATACAGGCCGCATGGTACTGCATGGTCAACAACGACCTTTATAAAATGACGTTCGGTGGTCCCTTAGCCAAGTGTTTAGGGCCACAATAAACAAGACCAGTACTCGAAGAAGTACACGAAGGCCATTGCGGTGCCCACATTGGCAGTCGTGCCCTCGTGAGGTGCATCATACGCACTAGCTACTACTGGCCTACCATGAAGAAAGAAGCAGCTGAGTATGTCCGCCGATGCGAGCAATGCCAAAAGTTCAACCCGATAATACACAAACCAGGAGAGCCCCTCCATTCTGGAACCTCCCCCTGGCCATTAATGAAGTGGAGAATGGATATAATCGGCCCGCTACCCTCAAGACGAGGAAAGGTACGATTTTTACTTGTTTTAATTGACTATTTCTCCAAGTGGGCGAAAGCAGGTGCGCACACACAAATACACGAACAAGAAGTCATCAACTTCATATGGAGGAACATCATATGCCGTTTCGGCATCCCTAAAAAAATCAATTGTGATAATGGGCGGCAGTTCATTGTTCAGAAAATGACCGAGTTCTTCGAAAAATGGCGCATCAAAAGGTTACTATCCATGCCACCATCCCGCCGCCAATGGTCAAGCGGAGTCCTCCAACAAAACAATTCTAAACATACTCAAAAATAAGCTAAGACGCCAAGGGGCTACCGGAACTACTAGCCGAAGTCTTGTGGGCACACAAAACCACATCCAAGCCCAGCACCGAGGAAACCCCCTACTCACTAGTTTATGGAACCGACGCGGTCATATTCGTTGAAGTAGGCGAACCCAGCCTAAGGTATTCACACACCAGCGGGACAAAAAATGATATCAGCAGGCTCCAAGACCTTGATAAAGCCGAAAAAAGAAGAGAAATGGCCCACATCAGGATGGTAGCCCAAAAACAACAAGTCGAAAGATACAACAAAAAGGCAATAATAAGGCGACTCAAAGTATGGGATTACGTCCTCAAAGCAGGGACTCTGCCTCAAAAGACCCAAGTGAAGGGAAATTGGGCACAAACTGGGATGGACCCTATAAAATCACGGCGGCCGCCTGGAAAGGAGCATTCTAGCTAGAGACAATGGAAGGAAAGACACTCCAGAACAACTGGAACGTCGCTCACCTCAAATATTTCCACTTCTAAAATGGTGTCACCTGAGTCGTACTCTTTTCCCCTTACCCGAGTTTTGTCCCAATTGGGTTTTCTTGGGAAGGTTTTTAACGAGGCAGCAAAGGGGTCACCTAGAGATGTTTGCAGCACAAGTGCATCATGTCCGCCTCTCCGTGTACTCTCCAAGCCAGACATGATACATGGACTGGATTAGTGTCATCTCTAGATGTATAGAATGGCTACGACCATCTCCAGATGTATTGAATGGCTACGACCATCTCCAGATGTATAGAATGGCTACGACCATCTCCAGATGTATGAAAAGGCTACGACCATCTCCAAATGAATGAAAAGGCTACAACCATCTCCAAATGAATGCAAAGGCTACGGACATCTCCAAATGAATGAAAAGGCTACGACCATATTTTATATGGCTAAGGCCATCAGGCTACGACCATTATTTTACATGGCTATGGCCATTGTTTTCACAAGGCTACGGCCGTTATTTTATATGGCTAAGGCCATCAGGCTACGACCATTATTTTTCATGGCTATGGCCATCGTTTTCATAAGGCTACGACCATTATTTTATATGGCTAAGGCCATCAGGCTACAACCATTATTTTATATGGCTAAGGCCATCAGGCTACGGTCATTATTTTACATGGATATGGCCATCGTTCTCACAAGGCTACGACCATTATTTTATATGGATAAGGCCATCAGGCTACGGCCATTATATTGCATGGCTATGGACATCGTTTTCATAAGGCTACGACCATTATTTTATATGGCTAAGGCCATCAGGCTACGACCATCATTTTATATGGCTAAGTCCATTATGCTACGACCATTATTTTACATGGCTATGGCCATCGTTTTCACAAGGCTACGACCGTTATTTTATATGGCTAAGGCCATCAGGCTACGACCATTGACTTATACGGTTAAGGCCATCAGGCTACGACCATTATTTTACATGGCTATGGCCATCGTTTTCACAAGGCCACGACCGTTATTTTATATGGCTAAGGCCATCAGGTTACGACTATTATCTTATACGGTTAAGGCCATAAGGGTGCAACCACTATTTTATATGGCTAAGGCCATCAAGCTATGGCCATTATTCTGTATGGCTATGGTTAACACGTTTAAACGAATAAGTTCATCAAACTTTATAAGATTAAGGCCATCATTGCTACGCGGCTATGGCCGTCAAGGTCTACACTGCTACGCTAAAAAATACAACAACATGCCAAAAAGTAGAAAAGATTACTTACAACAAAAATTATATGTTTTTATCAAAGAAGACAAACACCCATGATACAAAAATTAGTATTTACATGCATATTTACAAGCCAAGCCAATCCTTCAAACCATTTTTTTCATACAATTTAATCTAAAACAATAAATACTGAAATAATTAATTAAAACTACGTGGAAGACTTTTAGTAACAATAGAGATAACAAAAATGCAGAAATTAGCAACATGCCTGTGCCCAATATCTGGTGTCACTACTCACGGATGACTAAAAAAGTACTAAAAGCAACAGTCTGAAAGAAATACATAACATGTCTGTTTTGATACAATAAAAACAAACTGGAAAAGATAGAGGAGACTCAGGGCCCGCGAATGCCAGCGAACTACCTCAGAGTCTCTGGACTGAAGGATCATCCCCTAACTACTGCTGTTGTCCATAAGCTATGTCTTGACCTGTGCACAAAAGGCAAAGAAGTGTAGTATCAGCACAACCGACCCCATGCGCTGGTAAGTGCCCGGCCTAACCTCGGCGAGGTATCGACGAGGCTAAACCGGACCGACCACAATCAACCTGTACAGATATATGTGCAATAACAGAAAGAGAACAAGAATTTAAATAGATAATGGGGATGAGACATGCTCGGGATGTAACAGTTCAATTATATCTTCAACAAACAGGAAATGGAACTGAATATATAATATTAAATAGATAAAGCGAGTGAATCAACAGCTGCATGGCACCACCCTTCGTGCTTTTACTCTTATTTCTCACCAAAACTGTCAAATATAATGTAAGACATCACCCTTCATACTTTTACTCTCATTTCGCACCAAGACTGTTAATTATAATGCACAACATCACCCTTCGTGCTTTTACTCTCTCTTCCTCACCCAATAAATGGTCACAACCAAACGGGAAATGGATATATAACAAGACAAAATATCCCAGCAAGGGAGAATAACTCAACAATAAATCCCGGCAAGGGAATATAGCTCAAAATAAGTCCTGGCAAGGGAAAATAACTCAACAATAAGTCCCAGCAAGGAAAAAGTACCAAAAATTCCGTTCTAGTTCTTTTTCTTCTCAACTATCACTTCATAGTTCATTTAACCAGTAATTAGCACAATTGTTCACTTCTTTCGAAATTTTTATAGCAATTATGACTCACAGTCATGCTAGACTCGGGCGAATAGGTAATCGTCACCATACCTATACACCGACTCCACATAGCAAATATTAACCTAATCATATTCCCTCAAGCCAAAGTTAGATCAAACACTTACCTTGATCCGAAAATAGCAAATGAAGCCTCTAACACCGTTTTTCCTCTAGAATCCGACTCCGAACCGATGATATGTAGATACAAATTACCCAAATGTACCAACAAATGCTAGTTAAAAAAACCATTTGAATGTGTAAGAATGATTTCCCAAAGTTTTACCAAAAAATTCTCAAAATGCCTCCGGGCCCACGTAGTCAAAACCCGAGGTTCGAACCAATATCGAGTTACCCATTTCCCTACGAGTTCATATATGTAATTGATTTTGGAATCGGTCGTCCAATTGGGGTCCAACTCCCCAAATTTTAAAAACTTAGGTTCCACCAAAATTCCCATTTGTGAAAACCTTTGATTGAAGTTGAAATCATGTTAAAAGATGTTAAGGAGCAAGGAAATTAAGTTAGAAGATGCTTACCAATCATTTAAAAGGAAGAAAATTGTTTGGAAAATCGCCTCTTAGGTTTTGAGTTTTGAAAAGTGGAAAAATGGCTGAAGTTTCGTTTTATATACCTTTCTGAGGGCCTGGCGCGGACAACACAAAAATGTGCTGCGACCGCACCGAGTGGGGGAAAAGTCGGGTCCTCTGAACCCTTCCAGCACGGACCGCACTGTTTTGGTTCGTGGCCACGCTGGTTATCCCAAAATTCCTGACCTCAAACACAGCCACGCCAACCGCACTGTCCGTCCCCTTGCTTGTTCGTCCCGTCCTCCAAGTGGCCGTTCCTCCCATCCTCCCCGTGATCATTCTCCCCGTCAATGACAAGTATACGCTTCTCAATACCGTGATGGTGATGAAACTTCATCAGACTGTGATGATATTGATATACCAAACTACGAATGAATTTTAGATAATTTGAACTAGACAAATACAATTTGTTTTTCGTTGGGTTGTAATAAGAGATAACTTAGTTTGGTAGTTCTATTGAAATTAACACTTTCTTGGTTTTAATATTGTTGTTGTGTTGTTTTTGTGTTGTTGCTTGGTATTGTTATTGGAATTGATATTTGAATTGTTGTTGTTGTTGCTTGTTAGGGTTTTGGTATGCTTGGCAGGTGGTGTAGCTGCCAAAACAGGCAATTTCTGCCAACATAATACACAGAAAAGCGACCAAATTTAGTCTCTATTTGGTCGTTTTTCAAGTTAAAAAAAATTCCGGAAAATAGCGACCAACTTTGGTCGCTATTTTCCTAGATTTCTTCAAAAAGCGACCAAACTTGGTCGCTATTTCATTAAGAAAATCAGGTAATATAGCGACAAAGTTGGTTGTTATTAATTAAAAATTAGATCAAATTTATGTATTTAGGAACCAAAGTTGGTCGCTAAATTAATAAAATTAATAAATAATTGAATAAAATAGCAACCAACATGATCTTTAGTTTTCATATTATAAAATATAATATTTGGATTAGAGACCAAAGTTGGTCGCTTTATAATGATTAATAATAAATAAATAAATAATATTTTTTTGTTAGAGACCAACTTTGGTCGCAAAAATTATATTATTAAATTAATAAAACGACCAAAGTTGGTTTCTGTAGTCAATATCCGGAAAAATGGGTCCATTTAGAGTATAAACCAAAGTTGGTCGCTAATTAGTGACCAAATTTGGTCCCTAAATAAAAGGGACCATCAATATAGCTACCAGGTACCTTTGGTCACTTTTTAGCCAAAAAGAGACTAAAGTTGATCTTTTTTTCCGGTCGCTTTTTCCCGAATTTCTAGTAGTGTGCATTACTCTTCCAAGTGGAAATCATCAGCTACTGTGGCCTTTTAATTACCCACGAGCTAGTTTGCTTTTTTTTACATTGTGTTATTGTTTAACTAAAAAAAATAATTTAGTCAAAGCTAGAATTTTAAGAAAAAAAATTGGGTTATTGATAATCAAGAGACCAAGAATAATAGGCTTTTCGAGAATAAGAATAAGCAGTAAAGAATTTGTATTGCAATATAATGTAGATGAACTTTCGTGTCCTTACAAATTATGAGACCTTCTCCTCTTATAGCTAATAAGGAGTAACAACTAATCTAATTAATAACGAACATTTAATGAGGTGTTACACAATCATTGTTATTAAATACCAATTTACTAACGTATCCGGTATTCAATAATGAATTTAGACTACTTTTTGTCTTCACATTCTTGTCTTCAGTGCTTTTTGATCCGTTGGCATTAAGTGACTCGAATTGGTAGGAGACTCGTATCTGAGACTCCTTCTCGTGCCTGTTTAATTTTCTCTTCCCGTATCTGTCGTCTCCCGTGACTTTTAGTCGTTCATTACACTTTGACTATTTGACCAGTCCACGTGTCATGTCACATCATCTTTAATTTAAATTCAGTCTTTTCCCAATACAATTATAACAGTAAACATAAACCTATATGCATAATATTAGGGGTACCAAAAAAAATGTATAATTAGGATGTTTGGTATGTGCTAATATGGGTGCTAGAGTCTCTTATAAGTGATCTTGTGAAGACACTATATATAGTCTTCCAGATCGTCTGAGCTGAGCATGTAAGTGGTGATGTTTACATATCACCTTCACTTATAGTAGATGCTCTTTTATATATATATATATATATATATATATATATATATATATATAAATCCTATTTCACTAATCACTCTCTTGTTCTTTTTTTTTTGTCATCTTCAGAAAAACAAAATTTTCAAGACAGTTACCAAGCATGTTTGCTAAGCAATTCTCATACGTTAACGATAAATTCTTCCAAGTCCATCTATATATTGATGTACTTCCGCAACCAGAGATAAAAAGAACCAATTCTAAGAACACATATTACTATTATTCTATTCCTAGACTTAACTTCTCACGGACAACTTTATGATTAGCGTGTGCTAATTAATTGGTGGCAATAATCAGAATAATTATTGATAGTGTGAACAAAGTACCACTTTGATAGTTGAAAGGGAAAGAAGTACATGTAATGAGTATTTAGTATTATTATATAATTTTTTAAAATTTTGTTTCTTTTTACATGGTTAGCTGTTACTCCCTCTGTTTCAATTTATGTGAACCTATTTAACTGGGCAGGAAATTTAAAAAAAGAGAGAAGACTTTCGAATTTGTGGTATAAAATGAATCACATATATTTTGTGTGGCTATAAATCATTCCATAAAAGTAAATTGTTTCTAAATAAGGAAAGAAGTCATTTTTTTTGGCACAGACTAAAAAGAAAATAGGTTCACATAAATTGAAACGGATGAAGTATATTTTAAGTTTACGAGAAGGTATTATCTTTTGTTGGAGAAAAGGAAATAAAGATATGAAAATTGAGTTATATATGGAGAGAGTCGTTTATCCAATAAACCATATAATTCAAGGACCAAGACTCAAAATTTTCCTTTAGAAAATCATAGAGGAGACCTCTTGGTACGTTTTCCTCATTTATGGAAATTCTATCAAGATAAGTGTTAGATCTCTTTTTTTCATTCTCACGGGAACGTAAAAATCACAAAATGCCACAAACTAAAAGTTTCCAAGAAAGGAATTAATGAATGAAGGAATAATCCAAATTAATCTGCTAGATATGTACTACAGTCAAACCTCTTTATAATAATCTTACTTATTTTGATATTAATTGTTTTTTCGTGAAATATTACTATATGGAAGGCATATATTATAACATAAAACAAAAATTAATTTTAATTTTTTAGCTTTTATAATGAATAATTATATATAGGAATATTGTTATATAGAGATCGTCTGACTGTATATTACTTGCAATGTCTGTATTATCATAAAAGACGTAGAAAGAAGAATAATAATTCCGTTCATGAGACAATTTTGTAAGTGTTATGAAATAATATAAGAACAAGAACAATAATACAAGAACAAGAACAATAGAGAGAAAAGTAGAGAGAGGAGTATTCTTATTGATACTTTGGGATGGTTTACAATGGAATAGAACCCCTTTATTTATAGGGGGGTGCTTTACTACCCTTATTTTATTTCAATTCCGTTTTAAATTCCGAGCACCTATTGTAATCATTATCTTACGAACGTGAAAATACACGTACTTATTTCATTGTTGCAATTGCATCCTTCAACATCATTTTCCACTCGTTCCAAAAAAATATTATAGCAACGCTTATAATGAGTAGTTGCGCACTTCCAATATTTATAAACCCCTTAAATTTGGCAAAGGCATATTTGCGATAAAACCAGTCGATCAACGGTGTAATCGACGGTTCCGTGCCTTTCCCTCTTGAGTTGTTCGCTCAAGGGTACATTCTCTAGCACTTCAAAAGTAGAAATCTTACTCTGTTTAACTGTTCAAACTTAGTCGAGTCAGTTATGTTGTCCGCATAATGACTCATTAGGATAGCCTAAACCAAAAGTCCATCGGGTTTCCTTGAAATCCGAACGGACATTCACATTATGTGCATTAATTTGGAGAACTAAATACCTTTTGCTAATTATTGATTCAAATAGTCGAGTCCAGCGGGGTTAAGGTCCTAACACTATATTTTGTAGGAAATGAGGCACGAGGTCCCCAGATTCGGTATGGTATCAAGCATTCACCCAAAGTTACTAAGCTGGTGGGAGGATCTACATGGTAATGATCGGGTTCTTGTCCGCAAGCACTTAGGAAATCTTCCTTCACTCCTAGAAGTTAGGCCAGATAACAAGATTCTGGAAGCTGCTACTATATTTTAGGATAGTGAACGGTCTGTATTCCGCTTTGGGGGTATTGAAATGACGCCACTGTTGGAATAAATTGAGGGTCTAGACGGAATTCCTTGGGATAGCCCGGGGCTACATATGCGAGAAAACTGCAAAGGTAGAGAGTTCCTGAAAATGATGGGGCTCAAGAAGAATCCTAATCTGACTACTCTGAAGGACTCCTACATATCCTTCGACTTCATGTATGAAAGGTTCGAACATAGCAAATCCTACTGCCCTCACATGGACGAGTTCGCCCTCACCTCTTTGGGGCACATACATAGGAGAGCCTTTGTATTCATGTTCTGTTTCCTTGGCATGATAGTCTTCCCAATGAAAAAGGCTAGAATCAATACAAGACTAGCCATGGTAACCAAATCCATAATGGAGGGCATCAACGGGCAGACATTCAGCATATCACCTATGATCCTTGCCGAACTGTAATAAGCCTTAGATAAATGTCAACAAGGGGCACCACATTTTGAAGGGTGCAATTTGCTACTACAGTTCTGGCTTTTTGAATATCTTCAGAAGGCAGATTACAGACAGGAGATCATACGCCAAGACTGGGATGACCATATCGATTTGCACTTCATGCCGGATATGTTTGCTCGCCCGGAAAACGCCAGTGGATGGGTAGAACTATTGAAGAATCTAAAAGAAGAGCGGGTACAATGGATGTAAGAGTGGTTTCCAACTGGGGAGTTTATCATTCGGTCTATGGATGCGCCATTCCTTGTACTCATGGGCTTAAGAGGAACTTACCCTTATGTCCTTTTCCGGGTCATGAGGCAAGCAGGAAGAAAGCAAATTATACCAAGGGTAGAAAAGATGAGTCATTATAGGGCTGACTTCCAAGATGACGATAGCCCACGCAGGTGTCGGGCTCATCATATGTGGCATTCCAAACTCATTTTGGTAAACGAATCTATGGAACTAGACAAGTATCAGGCGGGGCATGCGCCTCTTTATCCGGGATGGCTACAAGACAATCATATTGGCTTGGGAAAAACAGGTTTCGTCCATGGTCCAAGGGTTATTGATGAGAAGATTACAACAAATGTCAAGTACAATAAGCTACGCAAACGGAAGCGAGAGTGTGAAAGTGAACATCGGGAAATACTAGAGGCCCAAGAGAAGATAATCAATCAGTGCAAGGACATGGCTGTCCGCGCAAACAATCGTTTAGGGGTACTTGGAAAGGGGTCTAATGGAGTTGGAAGGAATGTTTCTTAAAAGGATCAACAACTGTCAGGAAGCCGAAGGTAACAAAGGTGGGAACTTGGCTCGGGCTTATTGTTGCTAGGACTACGCGAGTTGATGAAACTGTACGAGGGAGGCAAAGATACCGAATCTAGGGAAGGTCCTTCTGGGACCAAGTAGTTAGGATTTTTACCGCTTTCTTGATGTAATAAGGCCACTAGCCATTAGTGACAATTTCTTTTTATTTCAGTTTGTTTTGACTCGTTCTATTTTCTATCGATAAAATGAGGCACTTGGTGTTATAAGTCCTTCAAATCATATCTGTACCTAGGCCTACCTCAGCCACAACGAGGCACCCAAATAGGAATGACTTATATTCTTGCAACAACGTGTTTAAATACTGCTATGTTTTCTTTCTCAAAATCCGCACTGAATCTTTACCTTTTTGTTTTTCTTTTATTTTTATTCCCCTCCCCAAAGGTTAGTTCGTGCATTCTGGCACCATCAGCATATTCAACAAGATCTAGGGGTCCTCCTCCTCCTCCGAGTCCCCCCAGAAATAGGAACAAAGGAAAGACGGGAGATAATGAAGCAAGACAGGAAATTGAAGGAACTTCCCAAGGTACCCTAATCACCGAAAAGACTGCTAAACTTTGCTAAGATTTCGAGAGGAGCTAGACAAGGTCCGGAGTTTGGCAAGTTTGTCCATCTCCCTTGCTGCTGCAGATGTCAACAATCAGGTCCCTGCACCTTATCAGAAGACCCCGACCCAAGCTCGCAACAATGATCCACCGCTCATCCCTGAGCCCTAAAATGCTCCAAACCACCAATATACCCCTATCTTTGTGGATATTGTGCCGTACTATACACAGCCCATACCAGAAATGTCAGAATCAGACTCACTCATTCAGAACTTGGCTGCTGAACTCAAGAAACTCACTAGCAGAATTCAAGGCATGGAAGGTAATAAGGGTGTAGAGGGTGTAAATTATGAAGACCTTTGTGTTTGGCCTGATGTCGAACTCCCAGAGGGGTACAAACCTCCTAAGTTCGAAATGTTCGATGGTACGGGGGATCCCAGGTTCACCTCAGGATGTATTGTGACAAGTTAGTGGGAGTTGGTAGAGATGAAAAGATCCGCATGAAACTGTTCATGAACAGCTTGAAAGGTGATGCTTTATCTTGGTATATCAGCCAAGATGCGAAGAAGTGGACGAGTTGGGTAAACATGGTGTCCGATTTCATCGACCGTTTCAGGTTCAATACTGAGAACACGCCAGACATGTTCTACATCCAGAATTTAAAGAAGAAACCCACCGAAACCTTTCGCGAGTATGCTATTCGTTGGAGGTCAGAAGCTGCCAAGGTTAGACCGGCTTTGGAAGAAGAACAAATGAACAGTTTTTTCGTTCGCGCTCAGGATCCGCAATAGTACGAGAGATTGATGCTGATAGAGGGGCAGAAGGTCTCTGATATCATCAAACTGGGAGAAAGGATCAAAGAGGGGATCAAAAATGGTATGTTTACTAACCTTGAGGCACTGTAGGCTACCAACAAAGTCATACAATCTGGTGGTACGTCGAAGAAAAAGGACGTAAACTCCGTAATGGCTGCGTAGAGAAACCACCTCCCATGGAATATGAACCCTACCCTCCAACTCCACTCACATACCAACCATCTCTAATTTAACAGGCACCTTCACCTGCTTATCAAAATCCACATCCCGTCTACCAAACATCTCCATCACCAACATATCTTCACCTCGCTAGGATATTCCCAACCCGCACCCGTATACCAAGCTTACAACTCCCAACCTCCTCACTATCCATCACCACCTACCCGCTAAAACTTCCCATGACCAAGACCAAACTTTGACTGCAAACCGCCCAAATAATACACCGCTATTGCCGAACCCATTGACCAATTATATAAGAAGCTCAAAGCCGGTGGATATGTTACACCCATCCCAGCCATAACCCCAGAAAACCCTTCCCAATGGATCAACCCAAATAAAACATACGCAAACTATTCGGGGATGAAGGGCCACACCATCGACGAGTGCCGCTCGTTGAAGGACAAAATTCAGACCTTAATTGACAACAAGGTCATTGTAGCTAAGAAGCCTACTCCTAATGTTCGTAACAACCCTCTACCAGACAATAAAGGTGGATGCATCCACATTGTTGAGGTTGAGGACGACTGGGACCCCGAAGGGTCAATCGGTTTAATATCTGAAGGAGATGAGCCCAAGAAGCCAGCGGTCACTCTTAATCCTATTGTTGTGCAAATCTAGCCATCTGAGGGAAACATGGTGAAAATATCTGTACCATTTGAGTTCGAGGCACTTCCTGTAAAAGTGCCAAAACCAATTAAGGTGGACTTTGGGACTATAAAGGCTCCCGCACCAATTGAAGTTGCTATGTTGTGCCCATTCCGGTCACCATGTCACACATAGCCCCATTTCAGTCAAATGATATACCTTGTGACTACATAGCCGAGGCAAGAAGAAAGGGAAAAGCACGCATGGGCGAAGCAATTGCCATGCAAGGTATGACTAGAACAGGTAGGGTGTACACACCAGAGCACCTAGCTGAGTCCAGCAAGCATGCCTCTGGACATCCCATTAAAATTGGACCTGATGGTCATTGGAGGAAGATACATGTTAAAGAATATTCAGTTGTTGAACAGCTAAACAAGACCCCCCCACAGATTTCCATTTTGGCATTGCCGTAGAGTTCCAATACGCATTAAAATGCCTTGATGAAGATATTGAGCGAGGCTTATATCCCGAGCAACATAACAGGAGGAGAGATGGCGAACATGATAGCGAAGGTATTCGTAAGTCACAAAATCAATTTCCACGAGGATGAACTGCCACCAGAAGGGCTTGGCCATAACAAAGCACTACATATCACTGTGCAATGTGAAGATCATTTCATCACCAGGATCTTAATCGACGGAGGTTCTAGCCTCAACATCTGTCCATTGATCACCCTCAAAAAGTTGGGAAAACGATTGCATGAGATAAAAGATAGGGCTACTAACGTTAAGGCTTTTGATGGTTCTCAAAGGTCCACCCTTGGGGGGATTAGCCTGTGTTTGGAAATGGGGCCCCCTTGGTTTGATGTTGATTTCCAAGTCATCGACGTACTAGCATCTTACAACTTACTGCTAGGACGACCCTGGATCCACGCCGCTGGGGCTGTGGCATCAACCTTGCCTCAGGCCGTGAAGTTCGAATGGAACCATCAGGAAATGATCATCCATGGCGATGATAGCAACCCCATATACAGTTTCCATACCATTCCGATGATCGGAGGCAGAAGAAGAATAGGTGGAGAAACATATCATCATATTGAGCGAGTCAACATAGTTCCCGCATTGTCTTTACTTTCTAAAAGAGCTCCGACGTTTTGAATATTTATGAATTTAATCAAAAGCATTTTTTCAGTTTATCAAATATCTCGCTATTCATTACTTTTCTCTGCTATTTACTTTATTTCCACACAGCATTACTATTACGTATCTTGATGGTGAACCAACAACTGTAATTTGCAACGAGGATATTCAACAAACAGACATAGACTCAGAGGGAGATGATATAGGGGTTGTCAGAGAGGTAGAGAATTTTGAGAGTAGACCTAAGTCCAACTTGGATGAAACTGAGGTCGTCAATTCGGGAGATACAGATGTCAAAGAAACACGCATCAGTGTGCACTTATCACAGATGGAAAAAGAGGAATATACAGAGTTCTTAAAGGAATATGAGGATATCTTCGCATGGTCTTACGACGATTTGACTAGTCTCAACATATCCATCGTCGCTCACAAGTTGCCGACACGCCCTGCATGTCCGCCGGTAAAATAGAACTCAGAAAATTCAAGCCAGACATGGGTTTAAAAATCAGAGAATAGGTCAGCAAGCAGGTCAAATCCAGAGTTCTTCAAGTGGTAGAGTACCTAACCTGGTTAGCTAACATCGTGCCAGTACCGAAGAAGGATGGGAAAGTCAGAGTCTATGTCGACTACCGGGATCTCAACCGAGCCAGTCCCAAAGACAATTTCCCCTTGCCAAACATACATATCCTGATCGACAACTACACCATGCACGAGTTGCAGTCATTCATCAATTGCTTTGTGGGGTACCATCAAATATGGATGGATGAAGAAGATGCAGAGAAAACGACATTTATCACGCCATGGGGAATGTATTGCTACAGAATGATCATGCCATTTGGGTTGAAGGATGCTGGGGCTACTTACATGAGGGCCATGACTAACCTCTTCCACCACATGATACATAAGGAAATTGAGGTATATCTGGACGGCGCCATCATCAAGTCCAGGAAGTCTGCAGATCACATGGAGGAGCTCCGAATGTTTTTCAACAGACTAAGGAGGTATAACTTGAAACTGAATCCCGCCAAGTGTGCATTTTGGGTCCCTGCGGGAAATTTATTGGGTTTTATCGTGAGCCGCCGAGGAATAGAGCTGGATTCGTCAAAAGTCAGATCTATTCAAGAGTTGCCACCGCCGAAGAACAAGAAAGAGGTAATGAGTTTCTTGGGGAGGCTCAACTATATCAGCCGGTTCATAGCTCAATCTACCTTCATCTGCGAACATATCTTCAAGATGTTGAAGAAGGATGCCGCCACCAAATGGACCGATGAATGTCAAAAGGCTTTTGACAGGATCAAGGAATACTTGTCTAAGCCTCCAGTCCTGTTTCTGCCTGAGCCTGGGAGGCCTTTATTTCTATTTCTTGCAGTTTTAGATGGAGCATTTGGTTGTGTCTTGGGACAACATAATGAGACAGGGAGAAAAGAGCAAGCTATTTACTACCCCAACAAGAAATTTACCCCGTATGAGGCTCGATATTCCCTACTAGAACGCACCTGTTGTGCTTTTACATGGGTAGCTCAGAAATTGAGGCATTATTTCTGTGCTTACACTACCTACATTATATCAATAATGGATCCACTAAAGTATATTCTTCAGAATCGCATGCCCACTGGCAAGCTCGCCAAGTGGAAAATCTTGTTGAGTGAATTTGACATTGTCTATGTTACCCAGAAGGCAGTTAAAGGTCAGGCTTTGGCAGATCATCTCGTAAAAATCCTGTAGGAGGGGAGTATGAACCATTGAAGACATATTTTCCCGATGAGGAAGTAGCTTTCATAGGAGAAGACATTGCAGAATCCTATGACAATTGGAGGATGTTTTCCGACGGAGCCGCAAATTTCAAAGGAGTTTGTATCGGAGCAGTCCTGGTATCAAAACTCGGTATCCACCAAGCTTAGGTTCCCGTACACCAATAATATGGCCGAGTACAAAGCTTGCATCTTGGGGCTTAAATTGGCCATTGACATGAACATTCAGGAGTTGCTAGTGATTGGAGATTCAGAACTATGCATACACCAGGTTCGAGAAAATTGGGCGACCAAGAATTCCAAGATACTCCCTTATCTGCACCACATATAAGAATTGAGAAAGAGGTTCAGAAAATGGAATTCCAGCACATTCCAAGAATACAGAATACGTTCGCAGATGTGCTTGCCACTTTGTCATCCATGATTCAGCATCCAGATACAAACATCATCGACCCTATCCAGGTCAAGATTCATGATCAACCGGCATATTGTACACATGTTAAGGAAGAAGTCGACGGAAAACCCTGGTTCCACGACATCGAAGAGTATCTGACAACAGGAAAATATCCAGAGCTTGCTAATGCTACTCAGAAGTGCAAGCTTCGAAGGTTGTCCAACAATTTCTTTCACAGCAGAGGAATCCTGTATAGCAGGACGCCCGATTTGGGACTATTGAGGTATGTCGACGTGACAGAGGCAACCAAGCTATTGGAAGAACTGCACGCAGGGACTTGTGGGCCGCACATTAACGCTTTTGTTCTAGGAAAGAAGATACTCCGAGCAGGATATTTTTGGATGACTATGGAGACGTACTGGATTCAGTATGTCCGAAAGTGTCACTACTGCATATACATGCGGATATGATACAGGTACCTCGGAACGAGCTCACTGCGACGAGCTCACCGTGGCCATTCGCCAGGTGGGGAATGGATATTATTGGACCAATCGAGCCTGCCATATCAAACGGACACAGGTTCATCTGTGGAAATCAATTACTTCACTAAATGGGTTGAAGCAGCCTCATACAAAGTAGTGACCAAGAAAGTCATGGCAGACTTTGTCCGAGATCGTATTGTCTGCCGGTTCGGGATCCCATAGTCGATCATTACTAATAATGGTTCTAATATCAATAACGACTTGATGAAAGTGATGTGCAAAAATTTCAAGATCAGGCATAGAAATTCTACAGGTTATAGACCTCGGATGAATGGAGCTGTGAAAGAAGCCAACAAGAACATCAAGAAAATACTAAGGAAAATGATCGAAAGGCAGAAGCAATGGAATGAGAAGTTGTCATTCACTTTATTGGGTTATCGTACTACAGTTAACACATCAACTGGGGCGACTCCCTACATATTGGTTTACGGTACAGAGGCGGTTACTCCCACCGAGGGAGAAATTCCATCCTTGATAATCATACAAGAAGCTGAGCTAGAGGACATAGAATGGGTTAAAGGTCGCTACGAGCAATTAGCCCTTATAGATGGAAAGAGAATAAACATTGTCTATCTCGGTCAATTATATCAAAACATAATGTCCAGAGCCTTCAACAAGAGAGTTCGACCAAGGAAGTTTGCACCAGGACAGCTGGTGTTAAAGAAGATATTTCCACATCAAGATGAAGCCAATGGGAAGTTCTCCCCCAACTGGCAGGGTCCATACATGGTTCACCGGGTTCTAACTGGAGGAGCCCGTATTCTTATAGAAATGGACGGAGAAGTCTGGCCAAAACCGATCAACTCAGATGCAGTGAAAAGATACTACATTTAATCAGTATGTTTTTTCTTTATGGTGTAATTTAAAATATGCATGACCTGATTCCCGTTTAAGAGGGGATACGTAGGCAGCCCTATGGGTTCGGTCACATCTTTAATAAAATTCCATTTCCTCCACACTTGGAACTAGGGAAGAACTTTGAGGAGGACCCTCAAAATTCCGAAGTTAGTTTGTGCATTTTCACATCGGCATAAACCCATTAAATTGGGGCAGAATTTTTAGGAGGACCCTCAAATTCCGAGGTCGATACATTTTCAATCATCCAGCACCGCCGTCAACAGCGCCAACCCAGAAAACTTGGACAGAATTTTGAGGAGGACCCTAAAAATTCCAGAACCAGCAATGTTTTGATGCCTTGAACCAAGTTGCAGTTGTGGCTCATCATAAAACAAAACTATCTTTTCTCCACTTATATATATGCATTTGCATCATGATTGCCAAACTTTGCATAAAATCACTTGGATCACCGTCGTTCAGCAATGCTACCCCAAATGGTACAAGACACCACGAGTCGAGGGATGCGAACTAACCTTCCCCCTTTACAGAACTCACAATTTTTCTTTGGATGCAGGAATTCAGAATACAAATAGGCGATGTATGTTCTTTACAAAACTGAAGTTCTTGAAACCACTACTTACCTTGCAAAGGTCTACTATCTACATTTAACACTTCCCCAGCAGTCATGATATCGCCATCATCTACCAGCTAAGAAAATCACCATCATGCTCTCATTTATATTTCTTCATTTTGCATAAGGCTATTCTATGCCTTCCGAGGTTAAGCTCTACCTCCATCCTGTATAAGGCTATCTTCTACCTTTCGAGACTAAGCTCTGTCTCCATCTTGCATTATGCATAAGGCTCCCCTGAAGATCTGAAGTCGCGGTGCACTGATGGAGGCTGGTGGTGCGTTAAAAGTCTGTTGATCTGAATAATAATACTGAGGACCACCACCGCCTGGAGTGCCGTGCGAAACCTGAAGTGACGACTGGAAGGGCCTCGGGGGATGGCCTTTGTCATGTGAATCCCTACCTCCAGATGGGTTACCATTGAATCTCCCCGAATGTCGAGGCCTCTTGTCTGAACCCTGACTACCTTCTCGAGCCAATGCCATCTCTACCTGGCGGGCTGCATTGGTCGCCTCCTTAAAGGATATATCATTGCCAACTCCCATGGCCATCTGAAGGCAGATCGACTGAATCAATCCATCAATGAACCTTCAGACCCTCTCTCGTTCTGTAGGGCGTATCACAACTGCATGGTGTGCCAAGTCAATATATCTAGTCTCATACTGTGTAACTATCATGGAGCCTTGTTGGAGGTGCTCAAACTGCCTACAAAGAGCCTCCCGCTGAGTGACGGGGAGAAACTTCTCCAAGAATAACTCCACAAACTAATCCCATGTCAAAGCTAGAGACCCTGCTGCTCTAGATAGGCAATGATATCTCCACCAAGTCTTGGCGGATCCTGCAAGCCTTAAGGTGCAAAAATCGACCCCATTGGCCTCCACTATACCCATAGTCCTGAGGATCTCATGACAACTGAATAGAAAATCCTGGGGATCCTCCGATGAAGCACCGCTGAAAGTGGTGGTGAAAATCTTGGAGAACCGATCAAGTCTCCACAAAGAATCCGAAGACATGGTCGTCCCATCTCCGGCCTGAGCTGTAATACCTGTCTGAGCTACCATTGCAGGCTGAACAACTAGAACCTGAGTCCGGGGAGCTACCTGCTCCGGAGTACGTGTTGCAGGAGTCTGAACCACTACTCCAGCTTGAGAAGTGGCTGGTGCTACTGGCAGCAAACCCGCTTTAGCGACATGTCCATAAAGCTTGCTATGCGGACGAGAGCATTCTGGAGATTCGGGGAAAACATAACCCCTCCCGGGACCTGAGCTGGGCCCACTGGAGCTACTGGGGCTGGAACCCCCTCGTCAAACTCAATATGAGGCTTCACCTCTCTAACTGCTGCCAGGGGCTGAGCTCTGCCCCTGCTCCTCCCGGGAGCTACTGCTGGGGGCTCGGGCTGTTACGGGGTAGAAGAAGACACACGTGTTCTCGCCATCTGCGAAAGAACATAGTAGAGCAACAATCAATATTTGAGAAACCGGAATTACATTTATCAGAATTGACGAGCTATTCTCTCTCTAAAAAAATCCTCTGCCTTCTCTCTAAGAAGAAGAAAGGGAAAAAGCAACATCTCTAGAATATATAAGACCTAGCCGCCACTCTCTTCCAGTGAATAGTGAATTCGCCACTGTTCATACGCCATTTTCCCGACATCCGGCGTTTGGATGATAGCATAAGTAGTATCAAAATAATCCCCTTATCAGTGCGATCAATCCTCTCTTTGTCATAGAAATTGTTCATCACCTCTCGGTTGTATAGAACAATGGTTGAACCCTTGCTCTATTTCAGGGATTTTGTTGAAGTTTTCTGACTTTTGCAGCCACGGATGCATCGAGCTCTCCCCAGCCTTTGGCTGTGGGAGACTCAACTCAAAATCTCATAAAAGCTAATCAAAATGGAAATCCAAGGCAATCGTATGCTGCAACAGTTCAAGCTAAACACCTCCTCCGGCAAAGTTAGAGCTCTGTCCAGCTAAATTTGACAATGGTGAACCAGATATTCAATTTACCATGGAAGACGTTAACAACTTCATTAGGGAAGAAGGTTTGCACCAAGAAGTTGTTCTAAAATTCTCATATGGAAGACCCGATTTATCGGAAGTGCGAAGAGTATTTTCGTCGCAATTTGATATTCAAGGTCAATGTAATGTTGGTCTTTTTGAATTTCGTCATCTGTTAATCAGATTTAATTTATTCAACGATTATGTTCACTTCATTTCAAAGTCGACCGGACACCATAAATCCAAAGGCGACGAATTTTTCTTCAGAACTTTCCCATGGTCTTTGGGTTTCAATCCGAAAGAGGAGACGTCCAAGGCAGTTGCATGGATTTCACTCCCAGGTCTGCCCCCAAATTTTTTTGCTAAGAAATCGTTAATGTCTATAGCCTCAGCTGTGGGAAAACCTCTAGCTGTTGATAAGGCGACGCAGGATAGAACGAGACCTAGCGCGGCTAGAGTTAAGGTTATTCTTGATCTTTTGGATAATCATAAAAAAAAGTCCTGCTACAGATTACAGATTCAGTTTCAGGTAAATCTGTTGACATTCATCAAGAAATAGTTTACGACAACCTGCCTAAGTATTGTGTTTATTGCAAACACCAAGGTCACGATGACAAGACTTGTCGAGTAAAAAAAGGAAAAAATGCAGCAGAGGACAAGGCAGAGAATAATCTGGTTAGAGTGATGTCTGGAAAAGATGTGCATAATGTTGACATACTTCAAGGGGATGAAAGGGACTATCTCAATAACAAAAGAGCTAAACATGATGCTAATGTTGTAAAAGAAAAAACTGGATTGAAAGATACTGCTGGTCGATTTGTTTCAGCTATCCAATATGATACTGTTAAAAATGCTACAAAACAGACTGCTTGTTCTAATTTTTCTCATCTCTCTGGAAGCGATTGTGGTGAAGGTGCATAATGTAGTGGTTTCATCTGCTGTGGTTAATGGTGTGAATGTTAAGAGTATTGATGTTGCAGCTCCAGCAAAGGGTATTCAAGAGGTAGTGAGTTTGGATAAAGGACATCCTAGTAATCCTACACAAGTAGCTAATCCTAATGTGCCTGCACGATACCTGGGGGATACTTCTGCGACAATGATGGATGTTACAAATCATAGTACCTCTAGCGCATTGGCTGGGCAGACTTCAGATATTGTTGGAAAGTCAAAATTGAATGCTACAGCAACAACTTCTGTAGTAGCAGCTGACTGCTTGCAGAACAAAAACAAGGAGCAACAGCTTTCTGTACAGAAGTGTACAATCCAAAACAATTCATTATTGGACCAAACAGGTGATACACTTTTGGAGGATTCAGTTTCGTTAAATGTTAAAAATCATCCATCTGTTGTACCTGCTGAAACAGCGGAGAAGTCAATAATGCCAATTCAATTTGGTAACTCAAAAGGAGATGTCAATTGGTACTAAGGACATCAATTCAACTGAAAAATCTAAAGGACAGCAAGACAGTTGCAATGTTCAACAGATACCAGCAGAAGGTTTTCAGGCTGCGACTACTATTAAACCAACTCTAGCAGTGAATGGCATTACAATATCTGGACAGAATGAAGAGATGATTGATCAAGGGGATGTCATGGAACTGGAATCTGAAACAACTGGTACAAAGGGTAACAACAATCCCAACTGCACAATGCATAAAGATGACCTGTTGCAGATCATATTATGGCAAAGATGATTTTTTCTCTTCCATTGCAAAATCAGGCTGATCGAGATATATCTGCCAATGGAAATGCTGTCATTCCAATAACAGCAAATCCTTCTGAGGATGATAATGTGCGGAAAGTAATTAGAGAAAATTCCTGTAAAAAACATGACACAGTAAAACAAGGCAATGTGACCAGAGCTGCAATTGTGAATAAGTCTACCTTGTCACATAGTGAATCTAATCAACAGAACACCATCAAAACTGGACAGCAACTTACTACTCAAGATGCATCGGAGGCTGAAAATATTGTTGCTGTAAATCAACAAAAAGAAAAGCTTCCAGAAGAGGTGACTGAACAGCAGCAGACCAAACATAATACAGAGAAGAGTACAACAATAAGAATAAGCTCCAATTCATTTGCCGCGCTTACAAAGATTGGTAAAGATGATGGAAAAATGACAGGAGGGGTGATACAGAAGGTTCAAAACTATACCCCCATTTCTATATCCAGTGCATACTCCAATGAAGGTATCAATGATAGTGAGGAATTCTCAAGTCTCAGTGGAAAGAACAAACAACAAACTCTAACTAACATGAGGGATATGGTCATTAAATCGAAACTCTGGGACCAACAACATTTTGATGATGACGAGAGTTGGGACGAAGCTTCTGCTGGTTGCTCATCTGATGAAGAAGGCCAACAAGATGAATACAATAGCTCAGGAGAGGACAGTGAAGCTACGATCAAGAAAAAATTTCAAATGAAACCTACAATTTGGAACGGGAATGTAAAATTTCTTCTACAGCAACCAAGTTGAACCATAATGCACTAGTTTTCGTTCCAAAGAAAGATACAACAGCAGGTACTTCAAGGGTAACACCAACAGATTTCGCCCAAAAAGAAACTGCACATAATGTAATCCAATCTACGGGGGAAACATCAGCTGTTGAAAACAAAAGAGCACTGCCGTCTTGTGGACAAAATCAGATTTTAATGTTACATACGGGACAACAACCAATGAACTGCACTTCTACAGATAACAAATTAGTAGCAGTTTCACAAACAGTACAGTACCAGCAACTCTCTTCTGCACTGCTAATCTCCTCAGACCAAAGTCATATCCAGAATGATATGGAAGAAAGACACATATATGATGAAGGAGCGGAAGAGGATATCTTAACGCAATGCCGAAAAGATGCTGCAAGAATGGGGGATTTGTCACCAACGCATAGTAAAACAAGTAAAAAGAGTCATCAAAGGGATAGAAGTTGGGACGACAGAAGGGTTGAAGAAGCAAACAAAAGGAAGCTCCCAATGAGAATTGCAAAACAAAAACAGGTCACACAAACCACTTTCACAAAGTCCAGTAAATCAAAGAACAACGCATGAATTTTGAAGTATTATTGAGGAAATTCGTGAATGAAACCAATTTACTTCTTTTCGAATTACTGTCTTAATACCATCATATGTAATATTGTCACAGAGAATGTTATGAACTCTGTGATGATCAAGGATTATTTGACACAGTCAAGTTATTATGTTGTAATTTTAAATTTTATGTTATTAATAAAAAACTAACCCTAGGCTCTGCCTAGTGGATTGCCAAAAACAAATATATTTGAGAAATCAAATCGCACGACGAGAATGAACAAAGTGAAATTTTCCTAACTCTGTAGCCTCTGGGGGATAAATACAGACGTCTCCGTACCGATCCCTCAGACTCTACCGAGCTTGTCCGTGAGTTGTGAGACCCAGTAACTTAGTTCTCTGATACCAACTTGTCACGATTCAGATTTTTCCACCATCGGGAGTCGTGATGGCGGATACTGTCGTAGCTAGGCAAGCCAAACTCTTTACACATTTCACAAAACTTTAATCTAAAATAATATAATAACTGAGACGATTAATTAAAAAAATACACGGAATACTTCTAACAAAAATAATAGCATAGTGCGGAAGATTTTAACATATCGTTATCCACTATCTGGGTTCACTACTCACGGACTGCTAAAAGAGTTCTACAATCATCAGTCTGAAAGAAAATGCATAATAAGTCTAATTCGATACATGAAACAAACAGAACGAAATAGATGAGACTCAGGGCCCGCCTGCGAATACCAGCGAACTACCTAGGAGTCTCTGGACTGAAGGCGCGCTCCCAAGCTACTGCTGCGATCTGTAAGTTGTCTCCTGACCTGTGCACAAAAGGGCACAGAAGTGTAGTATCAGTACAACCGATCACATGTGCTGGTAAGTGTCTGGCCTAACCCCGGCGAGGTAATGACGAGCTAGACCGGACCTACCACAATCAACCTGTACATATATATGTGCAATAACGGAAAGATAATAAAATTTAGATAGATAATGGGAAGGGGGCATGCTGTGGGGTGTAACAATTCAATTATAAGACCAATGGACAAGAAATGGAAACTGAATATTGAACATCAATAAAAGAAAGCCAGTGAATCAACAACTCCACGACACAAACCTTCGTGCTTTTACTCTCAATTCTCACAAAAACTGTGAAATATAGTGCACGGCATCACCCATCGTGCTTTCCTTACCAAAGCTGTCAAATGTAGTGCACACCAACACCCTATGTGCTTTTTCACATAGCTCTCATTTCAAGGCACGAAATGACCCTTCGTGCTCAAATAATCAAGAACATAGCACGGAAAGACCTTTCGTGCATAATTATCAAAACATGGCACGGAAAGACCCTTCGTGCATAATCTCTCTCGTCCTCACCCAATCAACGATCACAGCCAAATGGGGAAAGGAATACACAACAAGATTAAATATCCCGGCAAGGGAGAATAACTCAACAACAAGTCCCGGCAAGGGAGAACAACTCAACCTAAGTCTCGGCAAGGGAAAATCACTCAATGTTAAGTCCCGACAAGGGAAAACGATTCAACAACAAGTCCCGGCAAGGGAAAAATACCAAAGTTCCTTCTTTAGCTCATTTGCTTCTCAACTATCACTTCATAGTTCATTTAACAAGTAACTAACTCAATTGTTTCACTTATTTCAAATTTTAAAAGCAATTATGACTCACGGTCATGCTAGACTCGGTCGCATACCTATACACCGACTCCACATAGCACATAGAAAATATTATCCTAATCCTATTCCCTCAAGGTCCAAAAATAGCAATCAAGCCTCTAACACCGCTTTTTCTCTAGAATCTGACTCTGAAATGACGATATCTAGCCATAATTAGTTCAATATGATAAACAATAGCTTAAAATAAATTTCATAACCTAGAAATGAAATTCCTATCATTCTTCCAAAATACAAAAATTCGACACCGGGCTCACATAGTCCAAACTCGAGGCTCGGACCAAAACCCAATCACCCATAACCCCACGAGTTCAAATAATAATTTGTTTTAAGATTCGACCCCAAATTGAGGTTGAATCACCCAAAATTCTCAAAATTTAACTCTACCCAAAAGCCCTAATTTCTACCATGATTTCATATTTTAGGGTTAGAAAATTGATAATTAGATGAATGAATAGTGAAGAAATAAAGTGAAGAATACTTACCCAAAGAGTTATGGAGAAACGAGAGCTTGAGTCTCGGTAATGGAGGAATTTAAGAGGAGCTCGTGTGAAAAATGGGAAGAAATCCCATCACTGTTTTATTTTTAGGCTTTTAAAATCACTGGGCGAAATTGCCCTTCGCGATCGCGGAAATGGGGACGCGATCGCGGTGAAGGAAGTCTGGGAGCTACACGATCGCATGAAGATTGCTGCGATCGCGTAGAGGAAAAATCACTGAGGGGTCAATTGGCCTATGCGATCGTGTGGGTTGGTACGCAAACGCGGAGAAGGGGAGATGGAAGCTACGCGATCGCGTGAACGAAGATACGATCGCGTAGAGATACGAGCCAAAGCAGTGCGACCGCGTGGTTGAGGCCGCGATCGCGTAGAACAAAATTACTGGGCAACAGTTGCAGAAAATCTGCTACATTTTTAAGTGTAAAAACATCCCGAACCATCCCCGAAATCACTCCCGAGCCCTTCGGGTTCCCAACCAAACACACACACTAACTCATTAACCTCCTACGAACTTGCTCGAGCGATCAAATCGCTAAAATAACATCAAAATCAAAGAATCAACCTCTAAAACTCATAATTTCATTTCAAAGTTCATAACTTCTAAATTTCCTATTTTTAGTCTGAAACACGTCAAATGACGTCCGTTTTTAACCAAACTTTTCAGATAGCACTTAATGCTTATTTAAGACTTGTTCCGGGCATCAGAACCAAAATACGATTCTGATATCATTACTTTTGATCAAATCTTATTTTTATTTTTCTTAAGCATTTTCAGAAAACAATTTCACGGAAAAATTCCGTTCTCGAGCCTGGGACCTCGGATTTCGATTATGGGAATACGCCCGGGTCCCATATTTTTCTACGGACCCTCCGGGACTAGCACATTACGGGTTCGGGTCCTTTTACCCAAAATGTAGACCAAAGTCAACTATATCAATATTATTATCAAAATTCATAGTTTTTAACACAGAATTCATGTATTTCCACATAAAAATTTTCCGGCTTCGTGCCCGGACTATGCACGCAAATTGGGGCAGCCAAATAAGAGGTTTTCAAGCCTTCGAAAGCACAACGAAAAAAAGAATTACGGTGATAATCCTTTGGGTCATGACATGATGTTTTAGCTCCCGGTACTGGGAAGTACCATAGATCAGGTCTATCTTATTTGAAGATTGGCGTATTTGTTCGGTTTACTCTATGTTAAGATTTTGCTGTATATGTTAAGTACTGCTATATTTGATGCAGGTTGCATCTTCATAATTAATGTTGTTTGTATTTGCAATACAATACCATGCAGATTATGTATGAGATAATTTACAAAGCAATGATTACAGCACAAGACCATACAGATGATGTATGAGACGATTTATAAAGCGATGATTTTATAGGTATATAAATATTTATGATATATTTTAGACTATAAATTGTAAAAGTTTTTTTTTCTTCAAATCGATGAACAGTCAAATACCGTTACCATAAAATAGGGCAGCGAGATGTATTATATTGTGTCGTAATTACTTTAACCATCAGCCATCTTATTTATATTTTTAGTTGAATTAAGAGTAATTTCTAACTAATAAACAATATGCCAACATAGACATGAAGTTTGAATCAAGCTTAAGAAGAAGTGATTAGAGAAGTAGTTTCTTTTTATGGTATAATATTAGTTACATCATATATGCATCGACATAGTGAAGCACAAAAAAAGGAAAACAAGGAAGATACTTTAAAGCCACATAAGACGTCGTTGGCAAAAAGAAAAAGAAAATAGAGCACACTTTAATATGAGAAGCCTATACTAATGCAGATACAAAATACTACTCGGACGGTATATACGAGTAACACAGAAAAATAAAAGGGTACAATTACCAACCCAATAAAACAAATAGAGAGCAGTTGATATATGTGGGGTCTACATGCCACAAAACGGAAGTTTCAAGATGCTGCAAACGGAGGCGTCACAATGAAATTGAAGTGGCCTACACGTTCCACATAAGTTATCCAAGTTTTTAGTCCAAGAAGGCAATAATTCTCACGTGAAGCTATCATGTACAACACCTGTAAAGCACATTAACACTGTATTTCCAAGAATACCCTTGGCAGCAAGCATGACAGGGAGGTGCCTGCTAACTCCCACAGAATAGTAGAATCTTAACTATGTAATTTCTTATAAAAAATTGAGAAATCAATGTTTGTTTTTAGCAAAAATTTAGATGCGTTTGATTTTAGTATTCTACATCTTGTCATTCTTTTAAAACAGAGGGAATAGGTGTTTTTAGTGTATTTTGCAGCGGGATTCTATTGTTGAAATTGTTCTGGAACAGTATGGTAGAAATTATAAAAGCAAGTGAAACAAAGAGTTTTATGTTGGGCAAATTCAGCTAATGACCGTACTAATGGACCGTTTGGTTTAAGGAAATTAAGAGTTTTATTTAGGTGTAAATTTTATGATTAAATTTATTATGTGTTTGGTTAAAGGTATTAGCTAAATCAAATAAGTACTCCCTCCGGTCCATAGTAAGTGTCTCTTTTACTTTTAACACGTCCATTAATAAAATACTAAATCATATACAAAATTACCTAGTATGACTAAACTACATTTATTAAATATTGGGCACATGATTATAGTGGCATTTATTGCTCTTCTGCACATAATGGTAAAAGAATAAAAATAAATTGCATTTTTTCTTGATTATCTAACTAAACACTTATTTTGGACCAAAATCAAAAAGTAAAGGACACACTTATTATGGACCGGAGGGAATAGCCCTTCAAAATTTTTATAGCCCAAAGTCTTCCCCTTGGACCTGAAATGTTCGTCCGGCCCAAACTTATTGCATCTGCTAGCCCAAAATTCATAAATCACCTACGCTTTTTGAATGAATTCACCCCTTTAACAAAGTGAAACCACATTTCTTTCCATATACATCTTCTGCATTTTTATTCTTTGTTTCAATGAAAGTCAAAATTTCAGTAGGTTTTCCAATTTTTCTTCATAGTCGACTCTAAGTTTTTCGATTTTTATTCATAGACGTCTCTAATGGGGAAAAAAAAGTCTTCGAAGAAAAAAAGGAAGATGAAGGCATCTCCAAATTCTCTGAAATTAGCCGGTCGATTAGTGAAATATAACCCTAATTTCAATATAAATGATGATGACGATTTTGAAGATTTACTAGAATTTGGCTGCGATTTGGGGCATGCAACCCATAAATCTGTTGAAGAAATGCAAAATACCCATAGTGAAGGAAAACAAAATGTTACTGTTGGTAGAAGGACTCGTTCTCATAGTAGGAGTCCCAGTGATAGAGTAACGAGGTCACACACTGTTCAACTTGCAGCTGTTAAAGCAATGCAAAATACCCATGTTGGTAGGACTCATTCTAATAGCGGGACTCCCAGCGATAGAGTAACGAGGTCACACATTTCTCAGCATGTAGTTGTTGAAAAAGGCACAAGTTCCAAAAGAAAGATTAAAACAACGGAAAAAGGATGTTGTGAAGGATAAGAGTAAATGTTCTAAAAGGAAGGCTAAAACATGGGAAAAGGATGTTGTGAAGGATAAGGGTAAAGGTTCTAAAAGGAAGGCTAAAAGTGATGGGGATGATGTTCCATCAAAAAAGAGAAAAGTTCATGTTGATAAAAAATGTTCTAGATCATCTGATATCAAGGTGTTTTCTAATGATATAACTTTGACTTTTCTGCCCCTAGTTTACTTTAATATTGCATAAATTTAACCAATATGGCAGTTATATTCCAGATTTGCATATAAAATGTATCATGCTTTTTCATATTGTATATAATATGTGTCAATTCAATAAGTAATGTGCAACTTTTGTATATAAAATGTATTATCTATCCACATATTGTATAAGTAATGTTTAAAGTGTGTATTTGTGACTGTTATGAAGCTTATATATATTTATATTTTTGTGTTGTTTGCAGATTTGAGATTACTATGTTCCTTTGGCTATCATTATAGTACCCGTGTACAAACTCCAGTATAGTGGAACATTTGAAAGTTAATTTGGATGATCAGCAGATTGAGATGTTTAGAAGAACATGTTTTGGTTATTTTGTGGACTTGCCTGAATTTTTTATACAGAACCAACTTATCCATTCAATATTGCTTAGGGAAGTAGTGTCACCTAAAGATAATGAGCTATGGATTAAAGTGAATAGGACCAAGTTGCGCTTTGGACTTGTAGAGTTTTGTATTGTTACAGGTTTAAAGTGTAATGGTGATCCCACTAAGGATTATGAATCTATCCAGTCAAGTCGGTTGATGGAATTGTACTTTCCAAGCATGTCGAAAGTGTGTAAGAAATCTTTAACTGGATGTTTCTTAAACAAGATGTGGAAATCTGATGAGGATGCATTAAAGATTGCAGTATTGTATTTCATTCACAGTTTCCTGTTTTCTACTATGAATGATGATTTGATAACAAAGAATAATTTTATGTTGGTTGAATCTGGTGATTTTGAGACTTTTCCTTGGGGAAAAGTAGTTTTTAATGCTACATTGGATTCAATGAAGGATATAGTTCGTAGTAGGAGAGAGATGTACCGATATGGTGGTTTGCCTTTGGCATTCCAGTGCTGGTTTTATGAATGTTGCCCCTATACTCACAAAAACCTCGCTTACCGTATTGGAGATCTTGTGCCATGCATAGTTAACTGGCAAGATAAGAAGAAGGTGACGTTTAAGAGGTTGAGAAAAGAGTTTTTTCTTTTATGTCAGGAGAAAATAAAAGACATACATTTCTGATACATGAATTATACATTTCTGATATATTTTTGATACATAAATTATGCATTATGATACATTAATTATGCATTTCTGATACATTTGATGATTGCTAACTTTTATTTATTTATTTGTAGTTGGTTCTTGGTAACATTTCTCCAACAAATGATGAACAAACAAGATTTCAATTGGATGATTTTATCCCGATTTGTGAAGATAAAATTAGATTCATATTGAAGTCATGATTGAAGTTAAAACAAATGCTAAGAAGCACTCCAAAAATAATCCAGAATCATAATCTATCTACAACGAGAATCCTGATCCACAGTCCACTAACTTGAATTCAAGCAAGAAAGAGCTGAAACTTCTGAGAAGTGAAATCAAGAAGGTACAATTCTATTTTTTGTCTTTTAGCAGTTCTGACAACATAATGGATATTCGATTTCACTTTTCCTTTTATAGGTAAACGACAAGATTTTATCTTTGGAGAACTTAATAATTTCCTCATTTGAAAATATTTTTAAAGCTCTAAGTGTACACGATACTTCAAAGGTATTCTCATGACTACACTTATTTGTTATTTTTACCTTTTACTACAACTTTACAATATTTTGTATATTTTTTCTGAACAGGGTAATCAAAAAGATGATAACCATCATGATAAGGACGTTTCAGAGAAAAATATTAGCAGTGAAGAAGTAATGGAGAAAAATATTGGTAGTGAGGAAGTTATGGAGAAAAATATTGGCATTTGAAGAAGTTGTAAAGAAAAATATTGACAGTGATGTAACTGTAGAGCAATTTGTTGATGTTATGGAGGGTGTGGTGAAGGACTCTATACAAGATGGTAAAAGTAGTGAAGGTGTTGGTGATGACGAAGCCTAGATTCAGGATGCCGAGCATGAAATCACTGCAATTACCCAACAGTTTTGTGATAAAAATAATGCAATATGGAGGGCTTGGTGGATGATTCCGTACAACTTGATAAAAATACTATTGAGGAAGGTGGTGAGCACAATACTAGGAGTTGTAATGTCGAGGCTCAAATAACTGCAATCACTCAAAAGTATTTCAATCAAAGTATTGTTGTTAATCACGACACACCGGAAATGAACCCTAGAGAAAGGAAACAGCAGGGTTATGAAGTCTCCATTCATAAACATATATGACTCCGATAGCACCATCCAAGTTGTTGAAAATAAGCCAATTAAGTCAAAGAAGCCCATCTTGACTATAAAGTATCCTTTTGAGGGTAATGTTGACATTCATGTTGATTTCAAAGTAATGTGTAAGTGGAACACTTTAATCAATAGAGGCTTAAGGACTAATGCGCCGTAAGTTTTATGTTTCAGTTTTTTCTTTTTTCCTTTTTTTCTTAGTTTATTTCGTGTTATGAACCATATCTTTTTATCATGATTCATCATGGATGGTGTTATACAGAGGCTAGCAATAAGCTAAAGAAAATCTTTGAGTTTGGGGTTGATGATATTGGAGAAAAAAATGGTTCTTCACATTTGCATATTCCGGCCTACCCTTTTGTGATTCAGTAAGTCAACACTTTAACGGTAAAATATAAACGGGTGATATACATTTTTAGTTTTCTCATACTGTAGTTTTCTGACTGCGAGTATATTCTTCACATTTCAGCATATTGATGTAATTTTTTACTATTTGAGAAAGAAAGGGAAGTACAATGTTGATGTTCCAATAATATTCACAACGACTGACTGTTGGTTTAACTGCCTGATTTCAAATTTGTACAAGGAGTTTTTGGAGAAAAATAGAGACATGAATTTGATAACTGAAATAGATTCAATTGTTGAGTACATACTTGGGTATTTTTTAAGAAGTAATATTCCTTGGTCGACTGATGATGAAATCCTTTTCCCTATAAATTTGTCTGATAAGTGGCACTCGATATTGGCGAGATTGTCATTCAAAGATCTGCGCATTTATGTATATGATTCCATGAGTGAAGCACGACAGAATAGTGCAGTTCTGAGATCAGTTGAGCCATAATCAGTGTTTCTCCCACATATCTTTCATCGTATTGGTTTTTGGGACACAAAGGAGAATCCTATGGGAACCCCGCCAATGATCCTTTTGAGATTCATGTCGCTGATGGGTTGCTAACGCAAGATAACACGCAAATTATTATTGAATATTTATGATTCTTTTTCATTTTTTATTTGAATTCCTATTTTGTATTGTCCTAACTTTTATTCAATGTTTATGTGATACCTTTGTATGTAGTGATTGTGGTGTTTATGTTGCTGCATTTGCTGAGTACATCATTCAAGGCAGTAGTATTCCTAAAACCATTGATATTGATGGGATACGAAATCGATATGGTATATTGCTATGGGATTATAGAGTGAAGAAACAAGAAGAAATGCAGCTAGTGATGATGAGTCTACTGGTAGATTGAAGGATCAGATTAAAAAGCATAACAAGAAAAAGAGCAAGTCGCATTCAGTTGTTGATGACAAGTCTTTGAAGGATAACAAGAAAAAGGGCAAGACGCATGTTGGTGATTACAAGACTTTGAAGGATACCAAAAAAGGGCAAGTTGAAGGCAAGATAAAGTAGTTTGGGATAGTTTAACAGAAATTTCACATTTAGTTTTAAGATTGAAGTAGTTTGGTTTTAATATTGTCTATGATTGCATATAGTTTCATACTTATATCATGTTGTATGCTTTTTGTTTGGGATGTCTTTGAACAATATGTCTTAAATGCTACCCACTTCGAAGAAGTAATTGGAGTGGGTAGAGTACTGGAATGTACAAGTTTAGTGATAATAGATGCTCAAATCTTTATATAGTTTCTTCTTGACCAGTGAATATAATGATGTTAGTTACCATTATGATACTAGACCTCCTGAATGTGTTATGGTCAAGTTTTATTCTCTTTGAGATATTACAGTTTTGATGTTTTCATATTAATTGGTAATCCCTCTTTTTTATATAGTTTCTATTTCTTTCTAAGGAGTGTATCCGACTTCATGTGACTTTGGTTTTGGTTTGTAAACGTGAACTGGAGGAGGATTAGGTTTTACTACTGGTGGTTTTAATTTAGTATTGGGTTTGTAAATGGGAACTGGAGGAGGAAGTGGCTTTACTACTGGTGGTTATGGTGTTGGTTTGGGAATTGTAGGAGGACATGATTTTTTGAAAATTAGAGGAATAGGGGGAAGTGGACATTGTAATGGGAACTGGAGGAGGAAGTAGCTTTGTTTTCATTAGTTTTGGTTATCACAATCTTTGAGGATTCAATGCCATTGTGTGCTGGACATGGTGCAGCTGATGCACTGTGTAATTGTGCATAGCATTTTTCCTTTAGTTTGTATCAGAAATGTATAATTTATGTATAAACAATGTATATCTTTTACCTACTATTTTGACAGTCTATTTTGTATATTTTTTTATAGCTATAGTTTAATTTCTATTTTTTGCATAGGAACAAATAATTACATATAAATTGTATAGTGACAGTCTATTTTGTATATTTTTTGGATAGATATAGTTAATTTCTATTTTTTATAGGAACAAAATATTACATATAAATTGTATAGTGACAATATATTTTGTATATTTTTTGTATAGTAACAGTCTTTTTGTATATTGTCATCTATTTTGTATATTATATTGTATAGTAACATCCATAATAGTATTTGAAATATGTTAAGAGCATTAGTTTCTGGTGGTCAGATTTCATAGGAAAATATGGTAAGGGGAAAGTGTGCAAAACTAAATCTTCAAGGAAGTTTGGTACAAACTTGATACCTAAAGATATGATTGCAAATCTCATTATAACCACCAATACTTTTATCATGACAAAAAGTAGCATCTTAATTCATACATCAGAGAGAATCTGATTGCAAATCTCATTATCAATATTTAGAAGAATTTTTCTTTTTACAAAATACTAATCACTGTAGGAGAATCTACTAGTTGTCTTGAGCATTCCTGCATGTTCTTTTGTTATGTCCATATTTTCCACACAGTCCACATGTAACAGTTTCAGTATACAGATAATGATAAAGTCCCTTGTGTCGTAACTTCGTTGGTCTTCCTGGTTTGGCCTTCACTATCGGCGGTAGGACAACATTATCTAACACCTCTGTTGGAAGGTCCCATGTAGTTTCATCAGGAAGTGGATTAACTAGCACTTCATAAGTCTTCTTGAAGTATTCCTTGGTGTAATAGGGAGAACAATATTTGGGTGCTTCCATGTGTGTGTAGTCCAATACTGCCATAGCATGTGGACAAGGAATCTCATCCACTTGAAATTGTTTGCACGAGCATTCTTTTTTTTGCATGCAGACTATGTTCCGCCTTTGTTCAGCATCCATCACTACACATACATAATCGGTTGAAGGCTTCACCTAAATTTAAATAGATATCATTAGTAAAACTAAAATAGGTATATGACAAGTATTAATGCATTTTTGTCAAAGTATGTTACTCCGGTGTATGAAGTAAGACATGATAAAAGAATATTTACCGTCATCTTCTCCGACAAATAGCTATTTTCCTTTAGTACTTCATGATATTTTTGTCCTATGCCATTAAATGTACTCATTGCAGTCATTCTATTTGTATTATTCTATTCCATAACCAATTTCATCATGTAATCTAGAAAACTCATGATTGGTAGCTCTCTTGCCTCTATGTTCCTTGCATTGAGTGACTCGGCAATATTTGAAGTCATCACCATGGATCTATTAACAGTGGAATGCACGATAGACCACTTTTCATAACCAACTTGGAATAGGTAACCCCTTACCCTCTTATCAATGTTGTTCATATCTTCCATGAGGCGATTAAAATCTTCAATTTTGTATGCTCTTGCCATTGCAAAAAATACTTCCCTCAGCCGATCATGGTTCTTCTTGAACTGCTTCTTTATGTTATTCCAAAAATGAAAGATGCATATATGTTATACCCAAGCTTATGATAGCTATGGATATAAAATGGACAGAATGTGAAAGTGGTATTATGGGATGGAAATGGTGTATTTTGTGGAGGAAATGGTGAGAGATAAAGTGAGGGAAAATAAGGATATAGTATGACCGAATGGAGGAGGAAATGTGTGGAGATTGTAGAAGGAAATGAGATGGTTTTAAGGAGAAAAAGGGAGCTGGGCGAGATGGGAGTAAAATGGAAGGAGTTCTTTTGGTTTTTTCTTTTATGGGATAAACCAAATCAGGGGTAAGAGATAAACACACTCTTATATTAATTTTGGGCTTTTATCTTCTTTCACACAAAAATAAACACTACTAATGTATGAAATCAGAATCCTAACACACACTCAAAAGTAGCCAACCTTAGAGATATTTCATTAGGAAATTGTTTGAATTAGCTTCACACCAATTCAAAATATACTCAAAGAGCATAAAATGGGATTACAACATATGATGCATTATTAGGCCTAAATGGCTGAAATATATAGAGAAGGGAGGGGATACATTAGCTAGCTTTTACTTGGAATAAAATAACATAAAGTATGGCTAATAATGATGGAGATTCTCAGGCCATTCCTAAAGCTTCACATGGTGTTTTAGCTTTAATCATGAGTCATAATAAGCTAGTAAAGTCTTATAAGTAGCATGGAGAAAGCAAGTAAAGTGGTTCCCTCTTTTTAGGGACAAGCTCCCTTAATTAGTGGGGATATGTCTTAAAGGTGATCCACAAATCATATGAGGCTAAAATCCAAGTATATTACTCCTTTTTAGGTGTGGAATTCGTGGTTAAGAGGTGTAAAAGAGGAAGAGTAAAGTTTGACTTTACTTTTTCTTGAGATTTTCGACCAGCTCAAAGGGGAGTGAAAATGAAAGCTTTATGACATTATTGTGAAGGAATTTAGGTGGTTTTGGATGGGTAAATTCAGCCATGGGTGGGCAAATCACAAGGAATCACTATGATAAGGCTATGAAGGCTATAATAAAGTAAAAGCAAAAGTTTTGTCTCTCTTTTTCCTTGAAATTTTGTGGGAGCTCTCAAAGGAGACGTGAGACATTATTTTGAACTAAGAGAAGAGATGAAATACTTTTTTTAGGATATTTGGGAGGGTATGGGTTATATTGGTGTTTTCGGCCTTAGGTGGGAGCTTAGGTAATGAGGGTTATGGTTTGGGTTTTTGGACAGGGAGAGGAAATGAATTCAACCCAAAAAGGATCATAACACTTGGACATTAACCCATTGATTTGTTTTATTATTTGTGGTGTGTCCAGAAGTTTGGTTGGAACATCCCAGGGTATATCATCCTCCCCTTCTTTGGTAGAGTTTGACCTCAAACTCAGAATATCTTCAGGCTCGAAGTAGGGGTTGAGATCGGCAATGTTGAATGTAGCCGAAACTCCATAATCTCCGAGTAGATTAACCTTGTAGGCATTGTCATTCACTTTCTCCAAGACTTCGAATGGTCCATCAGCTCGGGGTAATAGTTTGGATTTGTGTTTTGTGGGAAAACGCTCTTTACAGAGGTGGATCCAAACTAAATCACCGGGTTTGAATTAGGCTGATTTCCTCCCTTTGTTGATCCGTGCACTAATCCTTTCATTTGTTGATTCTATCTTTTCTCGAACTTTGTTGTGAAGTTCTTGGATATCTTTTGCTCTCTTCTCGGCTTCCCAACTATATTTATTATCTGTTAAGATAGGATCAAGTTCAATAGGGGTAAGGGGGTTAGAGCCATAAACAATCATAAAAGGAGAGAATCCGGTTGTCTTGCTCGGTGTTCTGTTGTATGCGAATTCCGCATGAGGTAGAAGTTCTTCCCATTGTTTGATGTTCCTTTTGATGAGTACTCAGAGTAAGGTTCCGAGAGTGCGGTTCGTCACCTCTGTTTGTCCATCCGTTTGGGGGTGGCTTGAAGTACTAAATTTGAGTTTAGTGCCCAACTTCCTCCAAAGGGTCATCCAAAAATGGCTAAGGAACTTGCTGTCCCTATCCGACACCATGCTACGAGGAATGCCATGGAGTTTGACAATGTCTCGGAAGTAAAGATCAGCAACTTGAGAAGCATCATGGGTGGTTAAGCATGGCACGAAATGAGCCATTTTCGAGAACCGATCCACCACGACCATGATAGAATCTTTTCCTCGTTGCGTTCTTGGCAGCCCCATGATGAAGTCCAAGCTAACATCTTCCCATGGCGCCAATGGAATGGGAAGTGGAAGATGCATTCCTTGAGCTATTGAGTGGCTTTTGGCAACATGACAAGTGTTGCACCGCTTGATGAAGTGTTCAACGTCTCGTTCCATCTTTGGCCAGTAATAATGCTCACGCATCATCATGTGGGTTTTGTCAATGCCAAAGTGACAAGCTAGTCCACCACCATGGATTTTTTCAATGAGGGTCTCACGAACGCTACATCTTGGGATACACAGCTGGTTGCCACGAAACAAGTAACCATTTTTCACTAGAAATTTCCCATATGGCCGTTCAAGACACTTAGAATAAATGTCTTTGAAGTCTTCATCCTCCTTGTAAAGCTCCAGCAAAAATTCAAAACCAACAAGTTTGGTACTAAGTACTGTTAGTAATAAATGCCTCCGGGATAAGGCGTCAGCGCCTTTGTTCAAGGTTCCGTTTTTGTGCTTGATGGTGAAGGTGAAGGTTTGTATATATTCAACCCATTTGGCATGTCGAGGACGTAGCTTATGTTGCCCTTGTATGTATTTCAACGCCTCATGATCAGAATGGAGTATAAACTCCTTACTAATCAAATAATGCCTCCAATGCTCAAGAGATCGTACAAGAGCGTAAAACTCTTTGTCATAGGTTGAATATTTTCTTCGGGTGTCATTTAGCTTCTCGCTAAAGTATGACACATGGTGTCCTTCTTGAGGTAATACAGCTCCAATACCAACGCCAGATGCGTCGCATTCAAATTCAAACAACTTATCAAAGCTAGGTAAAACTAACACCGGTGCGTGTGTTAGTTCAAGCTTGATAGTTTCGAAGGCTTGTTGTTCTTGTGGATTCCACTCAAACTTTTGATGTTTGGTCAAATCCGTGAGAGGGGCTGTTATGGTGCTGAAATCTTTCACAAATCTTCTATAAAAAGAAGCAAGGCCATGGAAACTCCGCACTTGTTGCATTGAGGTTGGCATGGGCCAATCTCTGATGGCTTGAGTTTTCTTTTCATCAACTTTAACTCCTTCATTTGAGATAAAATACCCCAAGAACTCAGTTTCTTCAGAAAAGAATTGACTCTTCTCAAGGTTTCCATACAGCTTCTCTTCATCCAATTTTTGGATTACCAATGTGAGGTGATTAGCATGCTCCTCTTCGCTCTTGCTATAGATCAGAATGTCGTCAAAGTAGACAACAACAAAATGACCTACGAATGGCTTTAAGACTTGGTTCATCAACCTCATAAACGTGCTAGGGGCGTTGGTTAATCCAAAAGGCATAACCAGCCACTCAAAAAGACCAAACTTAGTCTTAAAAGCGATTTTCCACTCATCTCTTTCGAAGATTCGAATTTGATGATAGCCATTCCTAAGATCAATTTTCGAAAAGATCTTAGAACCATGGAGTTCATCCAGCATGTCCTCAAGTCTAGGTATGGGATACCTATACTTGATGGTAATCTTGTTTATGGCACGGCTATCACAACACATTCACCAAGTACCATTCTTCTTTGGCACCAACAAGGCTGGAACAGCGCAAGGGCTTAAACTCTCTCTAATGAATTCTTTGGCTAACAATTCATCCACTTGACATTGGATCTCCTTTGTTTCTTCAGGGTTCATTCGATAGGCTGGTTTGTTGGGTAGGGCAGCCCCTGGAATGAATCAATCTTGTGTTGGATCTCTCTTTTTGGGGGTAGGCCGTGTGGTACATCTTCTGGAAAAACTTGGGAAAATTGTTCAAGGATAGATTGGGCTAATGGATGGATTTGTTTGGGAGGGCGAGTGGGTTTGGCTTCATCAAGATTAAGAAGTAGAAGGTCTTTAAATCCTTCAAACTCATGTTGTTCAATTTGGAGAAGGGTAGTAATAAGAGTGGGAGTGTCATCTTTTGTGCTTATGTCCGTGGGGAAGGTTGGTGGTAAGGGGGTGAGGATAACCTTCTTCTTGTTGACAAGGAATGAGTTGGTGTTTAAATAGCCATCATGTTGAACTTTGTTATCAAACAGCCATGGTCGTCCTAAAAGGACATGACAAGCATCCATGGGAATGATATCACACCATATCTCATCTTTGTAAGTCTTGCCAATACTCAATGAGATCAAGCTTCGAGTATCAACTCGTAATCCTTTTCCTTGAATCAACCACTAAATCGTGTAAGGCTTTGGATGAGGTGATAAACTAAGTTGTAGTTTATCCACCAATGTTTTTGAAACAACATTGGAACAACTTCCACTGTAAATGATCAGAGAGCACACCTTCTTTTGAATGGTAAAACGAGTATGAAAGATGTTTTCTCGTTGTAGTTGATCGTCAGAACAGGGAATTGCACTCAAGGTCCTTCGGATGACCAAGAGTTCTCCATCATCAAGGCCAACACATTCTTCTTCTTCTTCTTCTTCTTCTATTTCCTCTTTCGACCAAGAAGGATCGAAATCATCATCATCATATTCAACAAGAACTGACTTTCTTGTTTGGGCATTCATTGGTAAAATGACCAGTGCCTTGACAACGATAACAAACGGGGGCTCATTTGTGGTTTGTGAGTGGTTCATTAGCTTGGAAAGGAGATGATGTTGGTTTAGAAGGGGGTGCTGTTTTGTTTCTTTGAGGGGAGGAGTGGGAAGTAGGGGTATTTTTGGTGGGCATGTAGGTGGTTTTAGGAAATGAAGAAGTGGTTCGGGTAAAATTGAACTTGGATTTCTTAAGTTTGATTCCACTTTGAGAGCCAACTTGGTAAGTTCTTCAAAGGATTCATAACCTTGTAATTCAACCATATTGGCTATTTGAGTGTTTAAGCGAAAAAGGTATCTTACATAGGTTTGCTCTTCATTTTCTTGCAAATCACAGCGAAGTAAGAGTTCCTCAAACTCCCGGTTGTAGTCTTCAACATATTTAGAACCTTGCTTAAGCATTTGAAGCCTAGCAAAATTCTCAAGCACATATTCAGTAAGTAAGAACTTCTTTTTCAAGAGAGTTCTCATCTTTAGCCAAGTATCTACCGGTGGTTTCTCACTTCTTATCCTCTTGGTAGTGATGTTGGTCCACAAAGTAGAAGCGTACTTTCGGAACTTCAAAGCCACTATCTTGACCTTCTTGTCATCCGGCACGTCTTTGAAATCAAAAACGCGTTCAACTGTTTCTAGCCACTCAAGGAACTCATCGGGATCATTCTTTCTTTCAATATCAACTTTGAAATCAGAAATGAACCTTTCTTGAGTTCTAGCGTTTATAGTGCCATTAGAACTAGCTTCTCCTTCATCATCACTTGTTTGGAACATGCTTACCATTTGTTTGGTAAGCTTTGCTACTTGTTGTTCCAAGTAGTCTATTTGAGCCTCCATTGCTGCATTTTGAGCTAATAGCTCTTCTTGGGTGATACTTTGGGAAGGAGTTGTCATGGTTTGCTAGGTTTGGCCGAAAAAGTGAGGATAGGATGGGGAAGTGTTTTTTTGGTCCTTTGGGAGATGTTCAACAACTAGCTCTGATACCAAATGTTATACCCAAGCTTATGATAGCTATGGACATAAAATGGGCAGAATGTGAAAATGGTATTATGGGATGGAAATGGTGTATTTGTGGAGGAAATGGTGAGAGCTAAAGTGAGGGAAAATGGGGATATAGTATGACCTAATGGAGGAGGAAATGTGTGGAGATTGTAGAAGGAAATGAGATGGTTTTAAGGAGAAAAAGGGGGCTGGGCGAGATGGGAGTAAAATGTAAGGAGTTCTTTTGGTTTTTTCTTTTATGGGATAAACCAAATCAGGGGTAAGAGATAAACACACTCTTATCTTAATTTGGGGCTTTTATCTTCTTTCACACAAAAATAATCACTACTAATGTATGAAATCAGACTCCTAACACACACTCAAAAGTAGCCAACCTTAGAGATATTTCATTAGGAAATTGTTTGAATTAGCTTCACACCAATTCGAAATATACTCAAAGAGCATAAAATGGGATTACAACATATGATGCATTATCAGGCCTAAATGGCTGAAATATATAGAGAAGGGAGGGGATACATTAGCTAGCTTTTACTTGGAATAAAATAACATAAAGTATGGCTAATAATGATGGACATTCCCAGGCCATTCCGAAAGCTTCACATGGTTTTTTAGCTTTAATCATGAGTCATAATAAGCTAGTAAAGTCCAATAAGTAGCATGGAGAAAGCAAGTAAGGTGGTTCTCTCTTTTTAGGGACAAGCTCCCTTAATTAGTGGGGATATGTCTTAAAGGTGATCCACAAATCATATGAGGCTAAAATCCAAGTATATTACTCCTTTTTAGGTGTGGAATTCGTGGTTAAGAGGTGTAAAAGAGGAAGAGTAAAGTTTGACTTTACTTTTTCTTGAGATTTTCGACCAGCTCAAAGGGGAGTGAAAATGAAAGCTTTATGACATTATTGTGAAGGAATTTAGGTGGTTTTGGATGGGTAGATTCAGCCATGGGTGAGAAAAACACAAAGAATCACAATGATAAGGCTATGAAGGCTATAATAAAGTAAAAGCAAAAGAGTCTCTCTTTTTCCTTGAAATTTTGTGGGAGCCCTCAAAGGAGATGCGAGACATTATTTTGAACTAAGAGAAGAGATGAAATACTTTTTTTGGATATTTGGGAGGGTATGGGTTATATTGGTGTTTTCGGCCTTAGGTGGAGCTTAGGTGATGAGGGTTATGGTTTGGGTTTTTGGACAGGAAGAGGAAATGAATTCAACCCAAAAAAGATCATAACATTTGGACATTAACCCATTGATTTGTTTTATTATTTGTGGTGTGTCCACAAGTTTGGTTGGAACTTCTCGGGGTATATCAATATACAATGAGATACCTCTGGATACACAATCGAAGCACCCCTCAATATGCTTGCATGGAGATCTGATACATTGCACATCCTTTTCCTTTCCCCAAAAGCCTGTCTAAACATTTCATAAAACCATTCCCAGGAAGCATCATTGTTAGAATCATAACAGCGTATGCTAGTGAAACAATTTTACCTTGTTAAGAAAATAAGAAAGTATCCACATGTTATTTTTGTTATACACAAATAAGATCTATCTATACTATATATAATTATTAGATGAGTCTGCAACATATGTTGCATTTTTTGCGCTAGCTGTTAACATTGTTCCTATGTGTGATTATTTGAGGAATGTCACATCAACCACTACGATAGAGTAACTGTATTTCCATCCTATGACTGTTGCATTTAGTGCAACAAAAACATACATGAAACGCCTATCTTCTGATTTATGTAACTTGTGACAGAACCAGGATTTGTCATATTTATCATATACAAGTGACCTGGTAGTTTTCCATAAGATTCATGTGGTATTCCTCTTAGTAGGTCAAGCGCCTTTTCTTTTGTTCTGTAACCTTTTGTATAACTCATATTAATCCCATACTGTTGTTTCATGTCGCTTATGATGTCTGTCGGAGTGGTATATTTGTTGCAAATCATTTTTGCAATAGCTGAAGAAGTAGCATGACGTTGTGAAAACAATCTACTCATCTCTAGGCAAGTGTGAACATCATTGAACCGTCTAACCTTGAAGACATTTGATTTGTGCATACTTGAAGATCTAGGAATCCATTTGCAACTTTCATCCACGCATGTAAGACAATACCTGTTTAAAATATAGTGTTTTGATAATGCATTTCTTCAGATTTTTACACGTGTCTCAAATAAAAAAGCAGTATACATATGCAATCTCACTATACAATAATTATATATTTTTTATACAGATCTGTATACAAAAAATTACAGATAAATGTAATCTCATAAGTAGAAATCATACCTTGTTGTAGATGATATATCCACTATAAATTGACATTTTTCCATATTGCATAGTGCTTCATTACACTAATGAGTGTATCTTTGTCCCAATTACAACTGACCTTCTGCAATTTCATGATGTTGTGGATTATCTATTATACAATTTCCCTTCAATATCTCAATTTTGTTTTCCTTTACATTATTATCCATCATCTCAACAATATTAGTTCCATGTACGTCTTCTATGTTCTGATATTGTAAACCAACTGAAGTTGTTGCGAGTATGTTTCCAGCTGAAGTTGTTGCGAGTAAGTTTCCACCCAAGTATGAATTTGAATATGAACTTTCAGCACTTGAATACACAGTTTTAAATATTTTGCATAACAAATATTTAGTGATATCCAGTTTTTTCTTTTTCATCTCCATATACAAGCGCACACTCATATCATTGTATATTGGAATTGCTACACAGCCATCCTTCACTATATATTTTATCTCCATTGCACTCGTAATTGAATCTCCATCCAATTGCTTGTATATCTTATCAACAAAATAATCATCGCTACAGTCTGAATTTTTCAACACGCCATTAACAAGGAAATTAACAAATTTACTCTCACTTACCCATTCATCACTGTGTTAAAGTAAAATCGGAATCAAAGTTGGAACTGTAGTTCCAACATTCACAATCTCCATAGATATCTGTTAATTTTGTCGGTTTTATCAATTTCACAATTTAAGAACGAAATCTCAACTCTATTAAGATGATTGTAAGCAGCAATTGTACAAAAATTTGAATTTAAGGTTCAATTTTTTGGAGCTCTTCTCTGGGTTTAATCTTCAGAAACCCTAGAATTTCTTTCCCAATTTGAATAATTGGACGACGTTTATAGTGTTTGGAGGTTGAAGATCCTATACTGAACACGTGAATTTAGGATAGAAGATTGATTAGGATTTCTTTCCTTTTCGTTTGCCTTGAGCGTATATTTTCAGCTTTTTCAGTTGCTAGCCTTTGTTATTATTTTGAGGCTATTACTTCTATGGGGATATTTTGTGGCTATCAAGTGATATAGGTTTGGCCTTAGTGGCTACAAATGAAGTTGCTTTATTTTTTTATATTAAAATTTTGGTATAACTTATCTCATATAAAATTAAGGTGCATTGATTATCCAATGATTATAATCCTGGGATATTCCAATTTTGGACCAATGTATCGACCTCTAAATGGTTTTATCCTATACTTGTAGGACTACAGTTCAATTATATATATATATATATATATATATATATATATATATATATATATATATATATATATATATATATATATATATATATATATATATATATATATATATATATATATATATATATATATATATATATATATATATCATTTTTGTTGGTCCGACAATCTTGCCTTTGCATCAAGCACAAAAAAAATCCTTCTTAAACGTTAGTATCCTTCGATATTCTTGTTGACTTAAGCAAGTGTTATAGGTTTTTGATGATTTGAGAAATGAGCATATGCATGAATCAAGTGTATGGATATTGTACGCAGGTCATAGTAAGAAATAAGCAAAAGGCATACACGTGCAAGGGATAAATATAAGTGGTTATTTTATAATCTCTCAACAAAAAGATTGCATATGTTATAAGGAGTAGTATTTCTTACTTGAAGAGAACTCAATCCAAAATAAAGAAAGAATTAGGTGTTGAAGTTAACTATAACACTTCCACCAAAAAAGAATAAAGTAGTATACTTCTAGTTACTCTCTGTCTACTAACACTATATATATTAGTCATGTTCTCTTTTACAGGTGACGTATACATACTTAAGCAAAGAAACAATTGATAGAAAATAGCAAGATATTTTGTGAATAATTCATGTAAGACATAAGAGTGCGAACTGAAGTTACATGAACCAGATTGAAGGACCAGTTCGATAAAAAGTTTTACATGCCTGTTTTTAGTTCTAACTCAAATTGTAGTAGGCATTTTTGAGTTGTACTTTTCAGCATTTTTAGAAGCAATTATAGTAGGTACTTGAGTTGTTTCCTTCAATTTAGAGTTAACATGAAGTAGTCACAACAACCTCTAGTGTGTTTTCTATAAGGGTTAGAGTTTAGATTTACAAGAGTTTTGTATACTGTGTTTTGGTTCAGAGTTTAGTGATGAGTTTGGAAAATCCTACTGTGTAATTTTATGAGTGGCCACTCTGTTTCCCCTATTTTTACTTCTTTATATGTAGTTCAGCTGTATTTCATCGCATCGTGTTGGTTAGTTTGGGTTCAAAATGGTTTTGTAGAGAAATGAGATACTTGGTCTCTTATGTTGGCCTTTTAGTCGTAAAATTCTATCAGATATTGATTTGTGTGTAAACGATCTCGAAATTTAGTTTTTTTGATTTGGATAACTTCTTAAGGTAAATTTGGAATTTAGGAGCGTGTTCGGAATATGTTGTGCAGGTCCCAGATAGATATAGACTTGAATTGGCGAAATTAAAATTTTTGCATTTTCTGGTTGATAGTAGAAATTTTGATGCAGAGGTCGGAATGGAATTCCAAAAGTTGGAGTAGGTCCGTTGTGTCATTTTTGACATGTGTGCAAAATTTCAGGTCATTCTGATGAGGTTTGATAGACTTCTTGATTGAATTTAGAATTCGAAATTTTTTGAAATTCTTAGGCTTGATTGCGATGATCTTTTGATGTTGTTTTAAGCTTTCCGAAGGTTGGAACCAGTTTGAATAATGGTATGGGATATATTTATATGTTTGATTGATGTCACAAGGGCCTCGGATGAGTTTCGGGTGGTGCCGAGGCCAATGCGTATAAGGTTTTGCTACTCATACCCTGTTAAATTCTAGTATAGTTTATGATATTGTCTAACAGAGATTGAAGAATCTAGCTACAAACTTATAATATTCTTACTACTATTTGAGAGAATCAAATTGATGAAGTTTTATTTGTTGAAAATTTAAATTGCTTAAGTTAAAATAAAATAACTTTCAGAAGATTAATATTTTAAAAGAATTGAGAATTATTGAATTCACTCAATTGCACGATAACAATAATATCTTAGCTTCTACATGTATTTCTCTTAGGAATAATTGTTTATTGCTAATATAATTATATTTTTTTCACTAAGTGTGACCACCTGGCCAGTCGTCTTTGAAATTTATGTCCCGTTTCCCCATATTATGTTTCTCCTAAGTTTATTTCTGCTATTTTGGTTTGCCGGGACATTCGATGTTAGAATTCGAAATGTTTTGAGACACTTAGTCCCTAAATGAGAGCTTAAGTGTTGGAAAGTGGTCCGTGTGTTAAGACGACCCGAGAATGGGAATATGATGGTTCCGTTAGCTCCTTTAGGTGATTTTGGGGTTGAGAGCGTGTTCGGAATGTATTTTGGATAATTGTAGGCTAGAAATGCCGAAAGTTAAAATTTGGATGTTTCCGGTCAGATAGTTAATTTTTTATCTGAGGGTCGGAACGGGATTTCAAAAAATGTTGTAGCACCCTCATGTCATTTGGCACGTGCGTACAAAATTTCAGGTCAATCGGCCGAGTGTTAGTTAGGTTTGGATCGAAAGCGTATTTGGATGAACTTGAAGTTCTTATGCTTGAATATTTGATTTAATCGGGGTTTTGGTGTTGTTTTAGATATTTTAGGGATTGGTGCAAGTTCGAATAAGGCGTTAGATGATATTGCTGTTTTTAGTGGTTTATGTAAATACATGTATTATGCATTTCATATCAGTAGCCCCCAGAGAAACTCAGATTTTACAGGTTGTATCTCCTATATCTCTTTTTATATTACTGTTCTTGTTTACGTTTTCCTGCCTTATGTACTCAGTACTTTATTTGTACTAACACCTTTTTGTCCTGGGAATGCTGTGTTTCATGACCGCAGGTCCCGATTAATAGGTCGACAGTCCTCCAAGTAGGCTATCAGCTCGCGGAAGGTGTCGGTGCACTCCACTTGCTCCAGAGTTGCCTATTTGACCAGTATGCTTTGGATATGTATTGATTGGTATGGCGGGGCCTGTCCCGACCTTTATGATTTTATGTACTCTTAGAGACTTGTAGACATATTTCAGGTGTGTGGATACTAGTATGGCCTTATCGGCCAATGTTTTGAGTTTATAAATGGGCACGTATGTTACATGTATTAGCTTGTATATCATGTTGAGTCGTCATATATTGAGTTATTCCCTTATGTTTTATTCTTTTTATCTCATGACAGGTTTTCTGGCTCATTTACCCATGATAGTATGATAATAAAGATATGTTACATTGGTACTCAGTTGAATAAGGCTTCGGGTGACCGTCGTGGCCCCTTCGATTCTGGGTTGTGACAAAAGTGGTACCCGAGCAGTTCTGTTCTAAGGAGTCCACAAGCAATGTCTCGTAGAGTCCTGTTTATGGGTATGTAGTGCACCACATTTATATGCTGGAGGCTACAAAGCATTTAGGACTGTCACTCTTTTTTCTTTATTCTAGATCATGTGGTAGAGCTTAGTTGTAAGAATTCAAACTCCTAAATTAGACTTTAGTCCCTAGTACAATGATATCTACATCTACAAAGACAGTTGGTGAGAGATTGAATGTGGCTCTGGAAGAGCTGAGATAGAGGAACTCGATTTTGCATCATGCTTATGATGAGTAAAATAAAGGTCTTCAGCAGATCATGTGATTAAAAGAAGCAACTTGAAAAAGAGTACGAGGTACCCAGCTAACGAAGATTATCAGTATTTGCAATTCAAGTAGAGAAATATATGCATTTTGAGTTACCTTCAACAGTAACAGAGGTATGAACAATTGGCCACACCCATCTCAGTTATTCCCTATAGGAGTTGACATATATTGTTTAAAAGAAGAAGGGGATAGCAAGATCCGGTTGGGGTTAGAGTAACCCAAAATGTTAGATGGATTATTATCATTAGCTAATATTTTCAAAGGATATTGCAAATGTAGTAATAGTTATACTTGTGAGACACCCCGATGGTGCAATCTAAATTTACATAGGAATACTAGAATGTATGGAAACGTTTCGAAGATTGGCATTGTAATCCTAGAAGGGATAAATTTTTACCTTCGTATGGCTCCCTTCCCTAGTAAATAGAGAATGTTAGGCGACCCGAAGAGCTATGGATGGATCAAGGGGAGCTAAAAGTGAAAGAATATTTTGTTGAAGTTTTCAGAATAAGGTGATACACAGAAATATTAGCAGGAGAATAGGAAGAGAGTAAATGAAGTATTATGAGTAAGATGTGATAAAAAGGTGATAATAGTAAATCAAAATATGATAAGATGATAGAGTCTATAGTTAAGCGAAGGAAAAGACAAGAGGTTCAGTCCTAGGCTAAAGGTCGTATCCTCATTTTAAGAAATGAGTTGGTGAGTCCAACGTGATTACTAGAAGGCAAAGTTAGACCCCCTATAGTAACAAAAATTTGTATGTTCTAGTAAACAAGATAAAACTAAGCATGAATTAAGAATCGGAGGATTTCATAATAGTCGACATCGTGATAATTTCAGAGAGTGTAATCCGACAATAATAGAATTGACAACAAAACAATAACCTTTAAAGGTCATTTAGGAAGATGTTTCCCTAAAGCAAGCACTGTGAGTAGAGTTAAGCTTAAGGGACTAAGTGTGCCAGTTACATTGGTGTCACTTTCGTGCTTAAGAAATTCAATTGTCGCTAGTACAGAAGGATTACCCCAAGTCAGTAAGAGTCCGTGTAGATGTGAAAAGATTCCAAAGATGAAGTGGTAAAATATTTATTGGTAAATCTTCATAGCATCAAATGTTAGTACTCCCCTAAAGGGACAAGAGGGTATGATATGGTATTAAGTCCGAGATATATTGTTTAGGTAAATACGTAATAGTAAAGGAAGAATATGGTAATAAAAAAACAAACAGTATGGGGTTGCATTTTTTTTAGATCTACAATATGATACAACTCCAGAACATTATGCAGGCACCACGTCGTGGAGAGGCAGTAAGGTTTCTCGCCCAAGATGTTATCGATAAATAAGTCTGAATGAACACTTGACACATAAAGAGCTTATGCGAGAGATAAGCTAAGACAAATGACAGAACCCAAGAGACATTACGTAAAATATAGATATGAGAATGGACCAACGTGTAGTTAGTATTGATGGAGGAAGAGCCTAGTTATTGATAGAAAAAAGGATACAGACAAAACAGTAAATCAAGAAAGATAAATGTAGTGAACCCCAACATAGTGAATTCAATCTCGCAGATAGGAAATCATGATCCTTGAGAAATTTTCATATAAGAGTTGGGGTAGTTAAAGGTACCATATAAGTGTTACAGAAATAAAAGAGAGTGCAACTAGGGAGATACTAAAAATTTCATTTTACAAGCAACCCTACGAGCACATGGGCATAGAGTAAGTAACTAAGAATAATTATAGGCGAGTGAGAACATCAAAAATTTCTTCGAGTGTACGGTGTAGTAATCTTGCAGCTTTACAGGAGTTAGAGGATCTCCCCTAAGTAATACCACGAAAGACTAGATGAGAAAATAAGGGAGAAGGCTTCAACCTAAGCATAATAACTTGAAGGAGAAATTATCTTATAACAACAGTTTTAGTATAATATTGTATAGACTCCATTAGAAAGTGGTACCTATAGTGGCTAATGAATGAGAAGAAAAAGGTTATATTTGAGATCATATGAGTTACAGGAAATTCTAGTATGCGCAGGCAGCAAGTGGCAGAACGACCAAAAAAAAGTAATTGCCTATGTTTAAAGGCAACTAAGAAGGCATGAAAGGAAATCTATGGTGCTAGCGAGTTAAAGGAATGCTGCGAATAGTATAAATAGATATATGTAGGTTGCAAGCTAAAGTATCATAGAATGACAAGGTTTTAGGTAGATAAGAGTAAGGACAAGAAAATATGAGTGAGAAGGTTACAAGAATAGGTAAGTCCTTGGGATTAAACCCATCAAAACAAGAGAGCTTATGGCTTCTGTAAGTTATTAAAGCTCGGTACAGCCTGAATGAACTCAGAGGAGTCAAAGACTAGGTGTATTTAAGAGAGATGGAATGTTGCCCTGGTAGTAGAATAAGGGTGTAATTGTTATGGATAAAGTGGATGACGCTTAGGCCTTTGATTTATTAATAATTTAATGAGAAAGGGATTTCATGAATTACACGGGATTAGAATACCCCCATAAGATGGATCACAATGGGGTGATATGAAATATAGTTATTGATATAGTATTGTCCCTAGGTAGATCAGGAAAACCACTTCAGATGTTCCCCGATGACACGTGAGCCTTAGTGACAATGTTTTACGTAAGAAGGTTCAAGTTATAAGTGGGGGATTATGGATCAACATTAAGGTTAATAAACAATAGAAGGATAAAAGTTCCAAAGTATGTGATGAGATTAGGCTGGCATTCTTAAGATGAACATTAATGAGGAATCATTAAAGGACTTAGATTTATACATGTAGGATAAGAAACAAGAGAATAACTTGGAGTTGGGTAACAGACCTCGATAATAATTTGCAACTCGCGCAAATTTCTGATTTTATGGCCGTAAAATACCCAAAAAATGCCTGAAATGCAATTTGGTCGTTCGAAAGGGTGACAATGTTTTCTTACGGTGTATTGACGTCCAGGACAAATATTAGGTGATTCCGAGTCGGGTTCGTCCCGTCCAAAATTCGTGACTCGGGCAGATTTCTGGTTTTATGGCCATAAAATACCCCAAAATACCAATAATAGAATTTAAGAGTTACGGCGTAGTGTGACCTATCTAGATGCAGCAAAGCAATAAGGATGGATATCTAAGGCTATGAATAGGATATACTAATAGTCGTTAGTGAAAAAAAGTACCAAGCGAAGAACTTCAGTACACCTATAGTTTCCTAGAGAGATAGCTTGTCATAGTTCTGTACCTGATTATACAGTAAGGCTTAGAGATTTGCTAAACGATGGAGGAAAAAAAGGGAGAAGAGTCGCTCGGCGCTCATACAAGGACACAGTTACACGACTGCATGACATAAGGTAGCAATAGTTACGAGATTGGAAGAATTTCGACCACATGTCATGGCCCGAGAAAGAGGCCTAAAGAGAGGAATGACCCGACGTTTAGATTTATTTAAAAAATAGTTGCCTAGATGGCAAGGAGATCATTACAGTATTCGTTAGAGCTATAGTTTATGAAACTGATAATCATATTAATCAACATTCGCGGACGAATGTTCCAAAAGGGAAAATGATGGTGCACCCCACATTTTTGTACGTGAGAGTACGTTGTAAACCATTAATGTAAGCTCGAAAATGAGATTATATTTGAAAGAAAATAAAGTAATTTCGTCGTGGTATCTTGGAGTTTACAAATATTTATGATCATGTATAACATGTACCAAAAGGGTTGGATAGCTTTGACGCTAAACAAATTGAAGAAAATAAGTTTGGTCGAAAGACGACAAGTCTGGAATGTTATAAAATATACTTTTAGGGTGAGACTAGGGTGATTAACATGATGAGGAGGTTATGTTATGATTCAATTTCATCGTATGATAGTCGTGTGTTATGTTTTAAGTCAAGCGAGTTGTGGAACAAAACTTGGCAAAGGTCATCACAAGTTGCATTCATAATATGCTAAAATTTAGGTCACATTCAGCTGCACTTTTCTCCCAATGTACTTGTAATGAAGGGATGATATACATATCAAATTGAATCTCTACGAGTATAGTTTCTAACGCATTAAGTCGTTTGTCAATACGATATTGGACTAGATAGATATTTGCATTTTTAGGAGACTGCGCAAGAACCTCCCATGGGACCCACAAAGTCGGTTTAATCTTCAGCTCGTATTTGAGTCACTTATATGTCGCTTTAACTCATTTTTCTCATCCACAGCAGTTCCTAATCCCTCCTACATTCTCTCAAAGGGTTCCTCCATGCTTCTAGGGTGAAAACCTAAGATAAAACATGAACCCAACACTAGAAACCATGTGGTGCTTGCTAGATCGTAGTTCTTCATCTTGTGGCTATTTCGGAGGGTTCTTCAAAGGTAAGTAACCTCATATTTTGTGTTGTTCGTTGTGATTAAGCTAATAATAAGTACCTCCTTCATGTATATTAGAGTTTCAAGATGAAATACAAGTGTTTCCACACCAACATGAATACAAAAGTTGATTCAAGAAGAGAATACAACTCCTATAGTGTTGTGTTGTGATTGATGGTTGTTATGAGCTACACTAGCTGGGTATTTCAAGTTGTATGTACTTCCTATGGTAATTAAATCATGTTCTTAATTGTGCTTTAGGTCAATCATGTGCTGGTTGAGTTGTTTGAGTGAAAATCTACAAGATAGTAATTGATGTGGCAAAAGGAATTGTTATCTTTTTTGTGGGCTGTATTGACGTTATATATATAGTTTGTTGTTATACCAAAGCTTATGATAGCTATGGATATAAAATGGGCAGAATGTGAAAGTGGTATTATGGGATGGAAATGGTGTACTTTGTGGAGGAAATGGTGAGAGATAAAGTGAGGGAAAATGGAGATATAGTATGGCCGAATGGAGGAGGAAATGTGTGGATATTGTAGAAGGAAATGAGATGGTTTTAAGGAGGAAAAAGGGGCTGGGCGAGATGGGAGTAAAATGGAAGGAGTTCTTTTGGTTTTTTCTTTTATGGGATAAACCAAATCACGGGTAAGAGATAAACACACTCTTATCTTAATTTGGGGCTTTTAACTTCTCTCACACAAAAATAATCACTACTAATGTATGAAATCAGACTCCTAACACACACTCAAAAGTAGCCAACTTTAGAGATATTTTATTAGGAAATTATTTGAATTAGCTTCACACCAATTCGAAATATACTCAAAGAGCATAAATGAGATTACAACATATGATGCATTATCAGGCCTATATGGCTGAAATATATAGAGAAGGGAAGGGATACATTAGCTAGTTTTTACTTGGAATAAAATAACATAAAGTATGTCTAATAATGATGGAGATTCCCAGGCCATTCCTAAAGCTTCACATGGTGTTTTAGCTTTAATCATGAGTCATAATAAGCTAGTAAAGTCCTATAAGGAGCATGGAGAAAGCAAGTAAAGTGGTTCCCTCTTTTTAGGGACAAGCTCCCTTAATTATTGTGCAACCATTGATCAATTGGGTTTACCTCCATATGACCGGGTACGATTCTACTGAGCCTTATGATGGCCGTGTACATTTTTACCAAGTCCTCTTTGAGGCCGGGAACGATATGATGATGATGATTCCCACAGAGGCGTATGTTTTTAAAAGTTTATGTATATATATGTATTGTGTATTTCATGTCAGTATCCCAGAGAGGCACTCACATGTTACATGTTATATCTTCTCTATCTCTCTTTATATTATTGTTGTTATTTATGTTTTCCTGCCTTACATACTTGGTATTTTACTGTGACGACCCAACTGGTCGTCTTAAGAAATACCTCTGATCCCCTATTAAATATTTTTCCCGTATTTATTTCTTGTATTGTTAGTTTCCTGGAAGAATTACTTGGAGTTTCGGTGAGTTTTTGGACACTAAGTCCCTAAATGAGAGTTTGAATTTTGGAAATATGACATAGTCAGACACAATATGAAGACGGCGTCGGAATTGAATTCTGATGGTTACATTAGCTTCGTTGGGTTATTTCTGGTTTAGGAGTGTGTTCGAATTATGTTTTGGAGGTTTGTAGCTAATTAGGCTTGAAATGCCGAAAGTTGAATTTTTTAAGTTTTCGGTTCGATAGTCAGATTTTGATCTGAAAGTCGAAATGGAATTCCGAATGTTGGAGTAGCTCCATAGTTTAATGTGATGTTTGTGCAAATTTTAGGTCAATTGGACAAGGTTGGATAGACTTTATGATCGAAGGCATATTTTGAGGGTTTTGAGGTTCTTAGGCTTGAATCCAATGCTAATTGGTTGATTCGATATTGTTTGAGGAAATTTTGAGATTTGTATAAGTTTGGATAGTGGTATATGACTTGTTCGTGCTTTTGGTTGAGGTCCTAGGGGCCCTTGGGATGATTCTGGGGGGTTTTCAGCTGAAGTTCTTTGGGAAGCTATCATAACCGCATCTACGGTTGAGAGGCCACAGATACAACTCTTGTAGATGCGAAATTAAGCCACAGAAGCGGCCAACTGAGGAAAAGCAAGGAATCACAGAAGCAGGTGATGTACCGCACTTGCGTGACCGCAGATGCAGATTCTGGGTCGTAGGTGCGGCGAAGGGGTTTTAAGTGGAAATTGCAGGAGCAATGCCCTTGACCATAGAAGCGGTACCATAGATGTGAAAGGTGGACCGCAGATGAGGATTTGTTGGGCAGGAAATCAGAGTTTTGAGGGTTTAGTTTCAAAAAATTAGAAATTGATGTGGTAGCTCGGGATTGGCAAGTTTGAGAGGGATTTTCACCTGGTGCTTTGGGTAAGCAATTTTTACTTGGTTTTGATTGTTTTCCACGAATCTATAAATTCATCCTTCAAATTCGAAGTTGAGGTGGAAAAATTGGAGAAAAGTTAGAAAGTTCTTAGACCAAATAATTGAGTTTGGATTATGATTTTAATGTCGGATTGGGAAAATTTTGATATAAATGGACTCGTGAGAGTATGAAGATTCTGAAAATATAAATTTTACCCGATTTCAAGATGTGGGTCTGAGGGGCATTTTGGTTATTTTACCCAATTTCACTTATTAGCTTAGAATTTATTTGTAGAATCAATTACTTGGAGTATTATTTATATTATGCAATTGAATTGTATAGATTTTGGCCATTTGGAGTCGAGTACTCGTGGCAAGAGCGAGGTTTCAGGTTAATTTTGAGCTGATTCGAGGTAAGTGGCTTGCATAACCTTGTATGGGGGACATTCCCCTTAGTATTTGGTATTTGTTGTAATTCAAATGCCTTGAACGTGTGGTGACGAGTGCGTAATTGTGCTAATTGTTGAAAATCCTTTTTTCAGTAAAGTAGCTTTAGTTGTGTTTTCCTTTCCTACTTATTCTATTTGTAATTTGAGTTGCTGTCAGTATAGAGAAGCATGTTTAATTGACTTAATTGCATTATTGCTTAAACTACCTTATTTTTATTATGTGAAGCATGTTAGGTTAGAATTATCTGTTTTACTTTGGTATGAAGTTGAGTTTAATAGAGTATTCTTTATGTTACTGCTGTATGTTTTACTTTAGGACTTCGGGACAGCATCCTGGGAGATCCTCTGTACGTATTTTATGACTTGACCTGAGGTGCGGGATACCGAGAGATCCCCAGCACGTATATTAGGGATACCAAGAGATTTTCGGGATACCGAGAGATCCCCAACACGTATATTGAGGATACCATGATATTCTTTGGATACTAAGAGATCCCTAGCATATATTGAGGATACCAACAGATCCCTAACATATATTGAGGATATCAAGAGATCCTCAGGATACTGAGAGATCCCAGGTTATTATCTTTGTGAAGAGTGGTATTCCTTGTGATTGTTTTTGCCTCTGTTTTAGTTGATGTTATCCTTATTATCATGTATTAGTTCTTGTTGTTATCTTTCAATTGTACTACTTTATCTTATACTGTCACACCTTATATTTCATCTAATCTCAGCAGGACCCTTACCTTCCTTCTCACCACCCGATCGAGGTTAGATTTGTCACTTACTGAGTACTGTTGTGGCGTAATCATGCCCTTTTTGTGCATATTTTTCATGTGCAGATCCAGTACCTACACTCAGAATTTTCACACTTGAGACGAGGGTTCATAGAGACTTCAAGGTATATTTTCCGCATCCGCAGAATAAAGAGTCTCTTTCTACTCTCCCTTTTGTACTATCCCTTTTGTACTTTCGTTTCTTTGTTAGATATTCTAAAGTTAGATACTTGTAGACACTTAAAGGCTTGTGATGTTGATATTTAGGGTTTTGGAAAATGTTTTTAGTTTTGAGAGTTGTTATTGTATATGCCGAGAGGCACTTTTAGACAATGTTTTATTTTACTCTCTCGGTTTTTATTTATCTCTTCCGCAATTTGGTTTATATTCTGCATTGTTATTCTTACCTAGTCGTAGAGACTAGGTGCCGTCACAATGGTTCACAGAGGGCAAACTGGGGTCATGACGTTTATTTGTACTAACGTCCCTTTCGCTTGGGGACGTTGTGTTTCATGTCCGTAGGTCCCCATTAATAGGTTGGATGTCCTCCAAGTACGCTATCAGCTAAGCTGAAGGTGTTGGTGCACTCCACTTGCTCCGGAGTTGCCTATTTTGTCAGTATGCTTTGGATATGTATTGATTGGTATAGCGGGGCCCTGTCTCAACCTTTATGATTTTATGCACTCTTAGAGGCTTATAGACAGATGTCAGGTGTATGGATACTTGTATGGTGTTGTAGGCCTATGTTTTGAGTTTACAAATGCTCATGTCGTCCATATAGGACCGTATGTCACATGTATAAATTTGTATATCACGCTAGGTCGCCATATGTTGAGTATTGCCTTATGTTTTATTCTTGTTATCTCATGACGCGTTTTCTCGCTCATTTACCTTTAATAGTATGATAAGAAAGATATGTTATATTGGTATTCGGTCAGTAAGGTATCTGGTGCCCGTCGCGGTCCCTTCGGTTTGGGTCGTGACAATGTGCTTATTTTTAATGTTTTGATGCCGTTTCATCAAGTATAAATGGTACAACATAAATTATAAGAGCTCCAATTTTTATTTTGATTGAAGCATTAGATCTGTATCATAATTTTGGAACTATTGCAACTGGAATTATCATGTTTCGACATTGTTTGAGAAATTTATGGTCATTTTAATATGAATTGGGTTGTCATATTTTTCAGATTTAATTACGAAATTACCATTGAATTCGTATTTAAAAATTTGCACTATTTACAAATAATAAAACCAACATATCTCCTAAGGTCAAATGGATTAATTAAAAATCCTAACTTGACTGGAATTTCACAACGAATCCAATGGAAGTATAAAAAATGAGATTCAGGATCATTTGGCACGAGAAACGAGGTAGAACATTTTGGAGGAAGCATATAAATAAATGATTTGTTCATTTGGTCATATTTTGAGTTTGGGTGCTGAGATTTGGACGATTTTTGAAGTGATTTTCACCACATGAATTGGGTTTCGAGTTGTTCAGAGGTCTACACGGGGGATGGAGTTTTTAGAGTATCGTTTGGCTTGTTCGGTGTTGGATTTAGCTTGTTCGAGGTGAATAATACATCTAAACCTTGTGTTGAGGGTATGAACCCCGAATATACGTGATATGTGTTTGATGATCGAGGTGACACACATGCTAGGTGACACGGGTGTGGGCGTGCACCGTGTGAATTGTGACTCGCTTATTTTTATGGTACTGTGTAGTGACCTAATCGTATTTGTATTCACCAAATCTCTGCGTGCTAGAGTAGTTGAGTTGTGATCCATGTTAGAAACTCTATCTACGCTATATGTTTATTTTGTTGGGACTTGCTAGGATCATCTCTGTTGTTGAGTTATTTGTTTATGTTAAAATTACATACTCATTCACATGCATTCATCTATATATCATGTCTTTGTCTCTATTACCTTTGATTGATACATTACATTATTATTTTGGGTTGATCTTTCATGACATTGTGAGCCCGAGAGACTGGAGAGATTGATGACTGAGTGAGGTCGATGGTCTGTTTGTGAGTGATATTTATGGGAACGGGCTGCACACCGCATCATGTTATGTTGATTTATGCCATGATTGGTTTATTACAGTGCTTGGGCTTAAAGAGCCCCTCTGGAGTCTGTACACACCCCTAGTGAGTGTAGGTACTAAGTATTAGTTCCGAGTGCAAGTGCCGAGCGTGAGTGCCGAGTGATTGGGAGAAGGGAGTGACTGTATGGACTGAGTGGTTGTGAGGACTAAGTGACTGGGAAGACTAAGTGAATTTTTACCCTTAGTGTATACATATGGTTTTATCACTAAGTTGCATCGCATTCGATATACACACTTGACATACAAGTATAGAGATGCATTTTCTCATGTTGTGCGGTGTCACATCATGCATGACTTCTCATAAATATTGACATGTAGGCATAGAGATGTATTTTTCTTGTGCCATTTGAAAATGAAACATTTACCTGTTGAAAACTTTGGGAAAATTACTGTTTTCAAACTTACTCATACTTTTAGTTTCTTCGGTGAAAGATTTTGAATTTACTGTTATACTTGAAAAGCATGCCTATTTTTCCGTAACTATGAATGAGTCGAGCATCATATCTCTAAGTTCCTTCATGCACCACTTTTACCATATTGTTATGCATTGTTGCTGGTTATTAGAGTTGGACTCTGACCCTTGTCTTAGCTCCTCACTACTTTCAACCTAAGATTAGATTTATATAGAATCTGTTGTACTCATATTATACTTCTGCACCTTGCGTACAAACTTGGATGATGACATTGTTGTGTATGACGGGAGCTAGCATTGAAGACATACATGCATTTCGGTAATAGCTGCTTTTATTCATGGTAGCTCTAGATTTATGAACAATCTGTTTGTTTATAATTCTGACAGATGATGTATTTATTTTACACTAGCTTTGTAGACTCTAAATCTTAGAAGCTCATGATTTGTACTACCAGTCCTTGGGAAATGTGTAAGATTCAAAATTTTTAAAAATTTATTTGTCTCATTAAATTTCATTCGAATTGGTTAATAATCAATTGGCTTACCTAGCAGATTGTGTTAGGTATCATCACGATTAGTTGGGTTTTGAGTCATGATAAATATTTAATAGAACTATGAAGTACATTCATTTTTATTTTCTTTAACTAAATAAGATCGAACTAACCCAAACCATATACACTCAAACAACAACCCAGTATAATCCCACTTAGTGAGGTCTGGGGAGGGTAGTGTGTACGCAGACCTTACCCCAACCCTGGAGTAGAGAGTCTGTTTTCAAATAGACCCCCGGCATCCTTCCCTCCAAGAACTTCCCACCTTGCTCTTGGGGAGACTCGAATTCACAACCTCTCGATTGAAAGTGGGGGTTGCTTACCATCAGAGCAATCCCTCGTCTAAAAAACTGTTTACCAAACCATATACACTCATAGTGACAATATCTCTCGTATTTTTGTTCTTTTATATATATTTTAGCTATTTCTTGTTGTTCGACTAACTAGATTACAAACATGTCCCCTATACCCACATTCTTGCAACTATTTCTTATTTAAAATCTTTTTCGGAACACGTGTATGTTAAGAGCCGAAGAGTACTCTGAGGACTTGGGAGACACCAACCTAGCCTCCCATAACCTTCACACAATCAAAAGCAACAAAATACTTGTAGGAATTCTGAGAAATGAGCATGCATGCTTGTCACCGAGAGGAAAACAAAAATAATTGGGATGGAGGTAGAAAGGTTGCACCTTTAAATATTAAAAAAAAAAAGAGAAAAAAGAGAGTGAAAAGAGAAAGAAAATTAAGCAGTTTATTTAAGTACTCACTCCATTTATTTTACTTGTTCACCATATTTAAGTACTCACTCCATTTATTTTACTTGTTCACCATAATAAAACTATATTTTTACTTTTACTTGTTCAATTTAGCAAATCAAAAGAAACTGAAAATCTTTTTATGTTTTACCCTTCATTTACTCATTTTGTAAATTATTTTTCAAGACTCTTAAAATATTGTTACTATTATGGTTATTACAGTAATATGTATTTCATTTATTATTTTTTAAGGGGTGTGTAAAGTCCATTGTTAGTAAAGAAAGGAAAAGAAAATGGCAATCTGGTGCATTAAGCTTCAGATATGCGTGAAATTCAGGAAAGAGCCGAACCACAAAGGTCTAATGTAGGCAGTCTTACATTGTATTTTTACAAGAGGTTGTTTTCACGGTTCGAACTTGTGACCTCCTTGATTACATGTGAAAGGAGTGAGTACTGCACTATTTTAAGGCACAAAAGGGAAAAGAACAAGCAGCCGTAAATTCAAGGTAGGCAAATTTTAATGAATTTAGAAAATATATGAAATGATAATATCTAAGCTAATGTCACAACTAAATTAAAGGAGCCAAGCAAAGAAGCAACAACGTCCTCAAAGTGAGACCAACTAAGAGCATTTATCGGAGGAATTTTCCTTATTTGCTAATAAAATGGCAAGGAAGAAGAATTCATGCAAAGAGAGAGCTCTTACCCATTTGAGGTCAATCCCCTCCAATAAATTCAGGGTAGGAGCTAAAAAATGCTTCAAATTTGTGATAACTAAAACTCTCTTTTAGCCAAAGGTACTAAAATAAGGTTAAATTGAGGGGTTTGCAAAAATGGCCATGACTACGATTGGTTTAGTCCTCATTCTTGTGTATCATTCAGATTTGGTTATTACGTGCAATGCAGCTGTTGTTGGTGGCCTTCTTCCTCAACCTGCAGGTGCCGATAATATTGCTGATCAAACCATTTTTAATGTGTTGGATTTTGGTGCCAAACCTAACTCGGAACTCATAAGCACACAGGTAATTTACCTCCTTTCGCTTTGCTCCAATATTTAAGCAAAATTTATTACCAACCTAGGGAAATCTAAAAGAAATTTTCCCTTGTAAATATTTTAAAAGAAAATCTAGAACGAAATGCATGAAATTATACAATTCAATATATCCTTTATGCTATTGCCTTCCAATGATTTTCCCTATCTTGCAATTAACATTGGCTATATCATATAAATTTTTTTGGTAGTATAATTATTGACCAATGTTTTATAACATATAATATAATATATATGAAAAAATAATTGCCACTTACACTTCTTTTCGTATTGTTTTTGAACATCTAAAGTTTAATTTTTAAATATTAAGTTGAACTAATCTAATTTAGCTTCAAAATTTAGGCAAATTGATTCTCAAGCAAAATGTGTCATCTAATTTAAAATAGATAGAGTATATCATATGTGATGAGGATTTACTATATTAAATAATTTCCAATAAAGATATAATAAGGGCGTGAATACTTGCCTCGACTCCTAAACTAAAAGCTAGCCGAAAATGCCCATTATGAGTTCGTTCCCGCTGCTCTTGACTTTACAACTTGTCAGCTTCTATCTTTTCATAGGGAATTTGGCACTTTTCTTGTCTGTTTTATCTTTATGTTGCATGGTTAATCAAAAACTAGTTAAAATCTAACATATATAGATTAAATCTTTCAGGACCATGCAAAGGAACACATCCTATAATTGTTCAAATTGCAGGAACTTTAAAAGCTGTGGCTGATATTTCTGAATATTCAAATTTTGCTTGGATTTCTTTTGATTCAATTAATGGCATTATTATTACTGGTGGAGGCACTTTAGATGCTCAAGGTCAAGCTCTGTTATTCTTTTTTTCTTTTTTCACGCCTTTAACAAAATATTAATTAACAGAATAATCTGACTTAATTACCTTTATTTATTCGTTGATTTCCATTTTAATACCACTATTTCTTTTGCTATATTAATCTCTCTCCAGTATTTATTAGAGTAAGAACAAATATTAGAAAATGTTATTAATTCTTTTTTGAGTTTCTAAAATATGGATAATTTGAAATTATTATTTTTTGTGATCGTGATAACTAAATGAGAATGGAGGAAGTATCTCTCTATCCTTTCTTTCTAGAATTAATGTCTCTTTTAGGATGGTTGAACTCGCGGATAGAGAGAGGCATGAAAACGGTACTACAAAATAGGAGGGCCTTCACGATCTTGAATATTGTACTCCCCCATTTTATTTTATGTGAACCTCTTTAATTGGATACGAAATTAAAAAAAATAAAAGCTTTTGGAATTTATATTAAATTAAGGGTAAAGTTGTAAATTTAAGCGAAATTATTATCAAATTTAAAAAATGATTATTTTTTTTTGAAACATACCAAAAAGAAAATAGGTTCACATAAACTGTAACAGATGAATTAATTTTATTGAAAATTAGTGGATATTAATATATTCTACACGTGTGAAAAACATTGAATGCAGGTACTCCATTTCAATTGGTTGGAACCTTTTTGGACTACGAGGTTTTAATTGACTGAGTAATGTTTATTATATATAAATTCTTTAAGTTTTTTAAAATAAAATATATATTTTCGAAATTATATAAAAAGTTTTATACGTCATAATAGTTAACAATTCAAAAATATTTAACTACTATTTATAAAAGCATCTCATTAAGGGAAGAGTTGTAAGCTTAAGCTAAATTGTTACCAAATTTAGAAATGATTGATTCTTTTTGTAACAGACCAAAAAGGAAATATGTTCACATAAACTGAAACAGATGGGGTAATTTTCATTGAAAATTAGTGGATATTAATATGTTCTACACGTATAAAAAATATTGAATTCAGGTACTCCATTTCAATTTTGGAACCTTTTTGGACTACGAGGTTTTAATTGACCGAGTAATTTTTACAATTATGTATAAATTCTTTAAGTTTTTTAAAATAAAATTTATATATTTTCGAAACTATATAAAAAGTCTTATACGTCACAGTAGTTAACAATTCAAAAATATGTAAATGCTATTTATAAAAAGTAGTCAAAGAAAACCTTATTTAACTCAAACTATAATAAGCTCATTCTCTTTTAGTCGAAGAGAGTGTACATTATCCTCTATCATCTTTTGCACCTAAGTGGGATAGGGTGAAGCTACAAACACTAGATTGCGACTCCAATCTAATATCTCTTTGTTTTTTCTATTTCATTTTTTGTTTCCTTTTATTTTATGATGATTATTAAAACTTTTGGCATGCTTTTTCTTCTTCGTTTTGTAGACATTATTTTTCAATGGTGTAGAGAATGGAAAAGTGATGAGGCTGAATTTGATAAATAGCATGGGATTTCATATACATATTACTAATAGCTATTTAGTAAGGTTCCATGCCCTCACCATTGATGCTCCAGAAAACAGCCCAAATACTGATGGCATACACATAAGCAAATCCAATACCATAAAACTCTCCAGAAGTGTAATCAGAACAGGAGATGATTGTGTCTCATTTGGACAAGGAGCAAATAATGTGACCGTTAACAAAGTCACTTGTGGCCCAGGCCATGGCATTAGGTACACATAATTTTTCAGACTCGAGCCTTTGATTAAGTTGAACTTACTTTACGTTCACTCTTCTTATGTATAATCTCATATATTTTACATATTAAAAACACAGTGTAGGTAGTATTGGTAAGTTGCCTGGTGAAAAGGAAATTAAAGGACTCATAGTGAAAAATTGTACGTTGAGGGGCACAACAAATGGTATCAGAATCAAAACTTTTGCAGGAGCGAATCCTAACAGAGCAATAGGGATGATGTTCAGCGATATTGTCATGGAAAACGTTAAAAATCCAATCATCATAGACCAGAGTTATGGTGATAAATCCACCGAGGTTCGTCTTAATGTTTTTCTTTTTAATTATTAGCAACATTTTAGCTTTGATCGATGATTCTGATTTTAAATGTTACGTTGCAGCCATCACAAGTAAGGATAAGTGATGTAATTTACCAGAATATAAGAGGAACAACAATCAGTGAAGTACCAGTGCAACTAATGTGCAGTGCACGGCTCCCTTGCCTAAATGTTCGACTTACCAACATAAATTTGAAGCATATAGCAAATACGCCAATTACTTCTCAATGTCAAAATGCAAATGTTGGCTATACTGGCATCCAATTGCCACCTCCTTGCCATGGACCCTCTTCATAGTTAAGAAACAAAGGAGAAAATACAGATCGATGTCTAATGTTAATCCGACTGACAGTCTCAAAGAAAGAACTTGGGAAAATGTGGGCAAAGAGAAATTGTGTCATAGCAAAAAAAAAAAATGGCCTCACAATAACCAAAACCTAAATATAGTTTAATTGGTGTCGGTACAAGTCTTTCACATAATAGGTGTGAGTTCAATCCAGTACTATTCTTTTTCCATCTTCCCCTACTGATGGAATTAATTCTTCCATACTATAGGTGTAGGTTTAATTCTCCTAATTCTGCCTCCTCTTTCCCTTTCCCATCCCCAACTGTAATAGAATTTAAAAAAGAAAATGCCCACACATCTTTTATATTCCCCTGGCCCCAAAAAAATTAGAATTCTTTTTTATATTCTTTTTTAGTAGTTTGTAACGTATTTTAGTAGTAGGAGTAGACTTTAGCTGACCCTTATGAATTTGTTTACGAAGAGTTGCATAAGGTTTTTTTTTTTTTTTTTTTTGGGTTCTTAATTTATTTCTCAGCGTGTACGTCAGTATGACGTGAATTAAAATGAACTCAATAGCGGCAAAGCCAAATTAAATTTTGGATGCCAATATGCAAAATATAATATAGTGATATAATATCAAACTGTCCATTGGAAGGTCACAAAAATCCAACTATTTATGCTAGTAAAACTTAGTTTTTTTCACAACAAAAAAATTTATCAACTTCGCGTAAAGTTCTCAAATGATTCAAAGCTTGTTTATATTGAGTTTATATGTTAAGGGAAAAAGTATTGCACGTTGATAAGGAATAAAGTAAAATTCACTGCATATACATAAAAAATTAATAAATGAACATCATCAACTTCTATTAAAGATTTTCCATTTTGAACTTCTAGTTTTCCTAGCTAGATTTATATATTTGTCTACTACCATATTATTTTTAATATGTCAATCTTATTTATCTATAAAATGATATAGCTGAATTTGTTACGTAATTAATAGACAAATGAACTAATTTGATCCAAAATAAAAAATAAATTAAATTAAAAAATAGAGTTCGCGTTAAAATCAAAGGGAAAGGTAGGTTAACTTCGGGAGCGATGCTTCCGAGGGCAGAAGTAAGAACAATATCAAACAATAAGTAAAGTTATATTATTTTTCTTAACAATGAAGTATAGCATAAGTTTTGCTAGAGATTCCGTGTCCTATATGTCGAGCCCCCTTTTTCAAAGCTGAGAAATCGGGTTTACGGCATTATGGACAAAACAACTCTTTTTCCTTTTGAGGAAGCGGGTTACGGAGTTTGAAGAGCCGTCGCCTAATGATTATAGTGAAATAGGAAACTTAAAGAAAAGAAAAGGATTCTGCGAAAAGAATACCAGAGTTCGAGTGAGGGCTTGAGATTATCTTGAGGGGAAGGTGTTAGGCACCTCTCAAGATCAACTAGTGTGGTTCCCGGCCGTGCTTGTTGTAACTTTAAAAGAGCGGGAATAAACAAGTAAAATTTGCACATAGAAAAGCATAAAAAATTTGAAAATTTCTTAAGAAAGAAGACACAAGTGATTTTGAAAAGAGAAAGCTTAGTTGAAGAAAAACGTTAATTTAAGAAAAATATCAATAAATAAAAAGAGACAAAGGGTCCTAGGGTTAAACGTAATATGGATCACTTCGGAGCAATACCCAGCAATCGTTTTCACACGAGATATTAGCGCACAGGTCATCATATCCATATTCTACCCTTCCCGCCCCGTAGAGGTTATTTAAACGTGTGTATTGGTCACGAGTGCTTAGTGTATGCTATTACTCATCCCGTTCTATAGGTCCTAGAGGGTGTTTAGAACCATTATTCATATAAGGTGAGGACTAGGCTGAAACCTTAGGTTTAAAGGTCAAAAAACACTAAGAGACATACAAAAAGCAAATAGGACTTCCTATAAGGGATCACATAAAGGCATGTAAAAGGTTTAAATATCCCTCCACGAATAGACATACAATTAGCACGCCTCAATACGTAACCTTAAGGAATTAGAAGAAAATATTTTTAACATACTTAAGGCCATGTAAAAGATACAGTATTCTGCTAGGGGGGATAATATAATTTCAGACAGGGGAGGTTACCTAGTAAAAAATAGAACTAATGCAAGGTTAAACAAAATTTCAGAAAAGTAACTAAGAGAGTAGTAAGTATATAGGAGTTAATATTGAAACGTACCTTAAAAAATACTTAGCAGAGATATTAAAGACACGGTACTCTGATAAGTTTTACAAAATAATAACACAAATCTGGACTGGAGAGACACCCAATAGGAAAACATGGGCTTTAGCAAGAAAACAAAGAAAACTTCATAGGGGCAGAATTCAGAAAGCTAAAGAGATAAAGTAGTCCGAAGGTGGTAAAAGTATGATATTGGGCCTAAGGCTTGCCTAGGCGCTATACGTGTTGTCTGATATAGAAAGAAAGTGAGCATACATGTTTGATTCCCAATTTTAAGAATATACTGTTAACTTGTGTTGCTAAATTAAACAAACTAGCGAGGCGTTCAGCATTCGCAAATAAAGCCCTAAGTATATGATATTTAATGCACATAAAGATCCTAAGACATGGTATCTAAATCAGCAGCAATCCTTATAGCAGTAGTTTGTTGGTTATTAACTAATTGTGATTATGAAATGAGTACAATAACAAGACGAAAGTAAAAAGAGAAAAATACAGGATTTCTAAATCGTGTGAAATGCATGTCCTATGCAGGATATATATTGCATGCCCTACAAACATGTTTTCTACCAACACCATTAACTAAGCATGCATAATCCCCCCTTCCCCCCAATTTCACTATAAACCCCATTGTTCATTAAGAGTTATTACAGATCAAGTAATTAAATTACAGTAGTGAAGAGTAAAACAAAAAGTTATTCTATAGGGAGCCTTCAACCAGGCCCAAGCCTCCAACCTCACTTCTTTCGAGTTTCACAGCCATTACCAAATGTTTGGGTGCGGCAAAGTTCCCTAAGGGTCCCTTGGGACCCTAGCCAATATCAGGAACCCAAGACAAATCATCATTGATAAGTGCAAGTGTGAAATTGCCAGCCTTGTGCATCAAAGTTCAGTGGGTATTGAAGATACCCAAAGCAATGCTTACACTAAGGGGGGCAGAACCTAAATTCTAAGAGTAGTGTTATTGTGATGGAATTCGAAGGAGTTGAGTTGGAAAAGGTTTTTACATGAAGGACAGTTTGAGAAAACAACAGAAGAGTGAAAAATTCAATTGAGTTTGAAAACAGTTAATATAGAGCTAGGTTTGAAAGCAACAGTCACACAAACAAGGGCAAAGGTAAAGGGAATAAATAGCTCACAAGCAAGAAAACCAGTCACACATGTATAACACATTAGAGAAGAGTTCAAGCTTCAAACTAGGAGTCCAGTTCTTACACCACCAGACACCAAACAATTCATCCTCACGAAGAGGTTTTAGGGCTATGGAGTAGCCAAGAGGATTTAAACACATGCTAGTAGTATACAGAAGCAAGGGGAAACATGCATCAGAGTAGGAAAATGGGTAATGAACATGCCAGGTTAAGCCAGGCCTACTAATTAGCACAGATACACAACAGAACCATAAATAAAAGCACACAAGGAACAAAAGAAAGTGCAGCACCAATAGAAGCATATTGTTTTGAGACTGTAACTTAAATAGGATATATACCAGTTGAAAATAATGTAACACATAGCAATAATGAGCAATAATGTGCAGAGAAGTGAGCAATAGTGTGCAGAGAGAAGCGGAGAGCAGGGCAGCAGTATGCAAAGAAGTGAGCAGCAGATAGACCAAAGCAAGCAACACTGTAGAGGCCAGTAAAGTGATAAAAGTGACCAGGATTACTCAATCTTGGCTTTCAGCCAATTGGGTAATCAAGATTCAACAGGAAATTGAAAGAAGTTGTGTAGAAACAATAAAGAGCATCAAATTTTTTTTGTCTGAAAGAGAGAGAGTTCAGAGTAATAAGTTTTTTTCATGTCTATGTGTGTGTTAAGTGAGAAACGAAGAGTAGTATTTATAGTTTTTAAAAATAATAGAGAACAGGGTAGTGAGTAATAATTATAGAAACAGTGCCAAATTGAATCAATCACAGGTCATAATTCAATTAAATCAGGGACTTATAATTCGAATAGGAGTACAGACTATAAGGTAAGGAAATAATCAGCCAGATGACTGATACCATAACAAGAGCAGTAAGTACTTTGTATGTAATACATTCTAGGTACATGATGCTTTAAGCATGGAAAATATACGCGAAATAACTAGAAATATACTTAATTGAACAAGTATGGTAACCATATAAAATTAACTCAGAAAATCAGTTAAAGAATCACGAGAAAGACCAAAAGTAGAGGGAATCAATACCATGTATAGAAAGCAACTCATAAATAAGGAAACATTTTTGAAAAATTAGCGTAGGAACCCTTAAGGCAAACACATGCAAATCAGGGATTCAAAGAGATGCTCGAAATCAACAGCATAGTTAGTAAGGAGGAGCATTCAAACGTATTTCAACACAATTGTCTGAAAATTAAGAACCCTAAGTAAGAAATCACATAGATAGTAGAGAGTCGGAACCCTAAAAAGATCTAAGACATGGAACTCAGAAACAAAAGGTTTCAAGCATATAACATAGGAGTTATCATGTAATACTCGAAAGAAATAGAAACATAGTGATTTAAAAAGGGGTTGGAAAACCTAGTTTCAAAAAGAGGAACAAAGCCGTTTAAAAACTTGCATTAATAAAAGATATTGAATAATAAGTAGTGTATAACACAAAGATTAAACAGAAATTGTTTAAAAAGACATAGATTAAGAGGTTTAGGAAAACATTAGGGTTTGTAATGAAATCAGTGAGATGAGAAACTTGGCCGTGAAACTCGTTAACAATGAAGTTTAAAGCATCATCGGACCAAAAACTATCAGAGAAAGGTCGGAATCAACCCCGGCGAGGCTTCAGTGCTCTTCTTGCATGGTGGAAACTCTTTTTGTTTCAAAAGTATGGAGAGAGTCGGTGAGATGAGGTTTCACGGCGGCTGACGATCGAAAGAGGCGAGGCCGGAGTTGGTCGGAGAGGCGGTGAGAGCCATCGGAGAAGATGAACTAGAAGATTCTAGAGAGAAGGGGGAGGTGAAGGGTTAGAGCGAGAGATAGAGAGAGAGAGAGAGAGAGAGAGAGAGAGAGAGAGAGAGAGAGAGACGGATCTCCGAATGTGAAAGGGGTTGGGGGGTTGTTTGATTTATTTTAGGTAAATGAATCTCGGCCGTTGATCTAAATTGATCAATGGCTCAGATTGAATTAAAGTTCGGCCGGGTAAATTGGTTTGGGTATGGGTTATTTGAGGTGGTCAATTTTGACCAAAATGATGATTGTAAAAGGATTTTGACCTCGCTTTGGTTTTTGAGTTGCCTACATATCCCTGGTTTACTAGAATTAGGTCATATGTAGTTCTGAAAGCATTGATGGAATGTGTTGATGGAGATTTGAAAAGGCGAACATAATGGTTATGTTTCAAAAGGCGTTTGGGTTCAAATAGGTTGTGGAAAATCAGAGCGGGATCGCTCCAGCTGAGATGGCTGTTTCTAGCTGGTGTACCTGTAGATGAGCAGATGCGCATATTGTACGTAATTTAAACATGATGCAATTTTCCGTTGGACCATGAATGTTGTCTTTGGACGGTTAGAATGACGTCCTCGGACTATGATGTCTTGGGCCATGAAGTGCATAAAAGTAAAGATTCGTAGGCGAAGAAATGGTGTTCTCGGGCTATACAGATGGTGCCTCCGAATAATGACGCCTTTGACTAAGTTGGCGATCTTTCAGCCCATGTAAAGGTGGCAATCTTTCAATCAAACTAATGCAAAGGTTGGCGATCTTTTAGCCAAAGCGAGAATTTAAATTGCAGGTGACGATATTTCAGTCGTTCGAAAGATAAAAGTGGCAATATTTCAGCCATGCAGGAGACAATGCTTAGTCTCGAAAGGCAGAAAATAGCTTTATGTAATGCAGATAGAGACAGAGCTTTGTCTCGAAAGGCATATATGTAGCCTTATGTAGGATGGAGGTGGTGCTTAACCTCGGAAGGCAGAGAAGTAGCCTTATGCAATGCAGATGGATACAGAGCTTAGTCTCAAAAGGCAGATAAGTAGCTTTATGCATGATGGAGGTAGAGCTTAACCTTGGAAGGCAGAAAAGTAGCCTTATGCAATGCAGATGGAGACAAAGCTTAGTCTCAAAAGGCAGATAAGTATTCTTCCGCAGGATGGAGGTAGACCTTAACCTCGGAATGAAGAAAATTAGCCTTATGCAGGATGGAGGCAAAGCTTAACCTCGGAAGGCAGAAAAGTAACCTTATGCAGAATGGAGGCAGAGCTTAACCTTGGAAGGAAGTAAAGTAGCCTTATGCAAAGGTAGATAAGTAGCCTTATGCAGGATGGAGATAAAGCTTAATCTCGGAAGACAGAAAAGTAGCCTTATGCAGGATGGAGGCAGAGCTTAACCTTGGAAGTAAAAAAGTATCCTTGTGCAAGATGGAGGTAGAGCTTAACCTCGGAAGGCAGAAAAGTAGCCTTACGCAGGACGGAGGTAGAGCTAAACCTCAAAAGGCAGAAAAGTAGCCTTATGTAATGTAGATGGAGACAGATCTTACTCGAAGGCAGAAAAGTAGCCTTATGCAATGCAGAGGGAGCAGAGCTTGGAAGGCAGATAAGTAGCCTTAGGCAAGAATGCAGAAAATGTAAAGGGTGAATAGAAATGAAATTTCTTAGCTGACAGCTGATTGTGATATCCTGGCTACTAGGGATGTTAGGTGTAGATAGTAGTTTTGCGAATGCACGATTGTTCCTCACTCCTGAAGAGCACGAGTGTGTGCATGCATTCAATAATTTGCAACCTGGGGTGCCTGCATTCAAAGAAAAATTGTGAGTTGTGTAGAGGGGAAAGGTTAGTTTGTATCTCCTAGCCGTTGACGTCACGTATCATTGGGGGGTAGCGTTGCTAAAAAACAGCGATGCAAATGATATTTATGCATGATTTAGTAAATATAATGTAAATATAAAATTGAAAAATGATTTTATTTGGGATGAACCAACAATTGCAACGTGGTTCAAGACAAGACAACCTCGTTTGTTCCGGAATTTTGAGGGTCCTCCTCAAAATTCTGCCCTAATTTACTAGGCTGGTGCTGCTGACTGTTGTGCTGAATAACTAAGCATGGATCAATTCCCGAATTTTGAGGGTCCTTCTCAAAATTCTGCCTCAGTTTACTGGGTCGGCACTGACGAAAAGGCTGACAATTTGACTTCAAAATTTTGAGGGTCATCATCAAAATTCTGCCCCAGTTCCAATAGCGGGGAAATGGAGTTTTTATTAAAATGTGACCGAACCCACAGGGCTGCCTACGTATCCCCTCTTAAACGGTTATTAGGTCAGGTGTAATTCAAAATATCATTATGAAAGAAAAGCATATGATCAAATGCAGTATCATTTCACTACGTCTAAGTTGATTGGCTTCGGCAAGACTTCTCCGTATTTTTTGTGAGAATAAGGGCTCCTTCAGTTAGAACCCGGTGAACCATGTACGACCCTTACGATTGGGAGAGAATTTCACTTTGGCTGCATCTTGATGCAGAAATATTTCCTGGTGTGAACTTCCTTGGCTTAACTCTCTTATTGAAGGCTCTGGACATTCTGTTCTAATATAATTTACCATGGAAAAATGCATTCATTCTATTCCTGTCTATAAGGAATAATTGCTCATAGCGACTGTTTATTCTCTCTACATCATCTAAATCTGCTTCTTGTATGACCCTCAAGGAGGGGATTTCTACCTCGTTGGGAATTACCGCCTCCATACCATAAACGAGCATGTAGGGAGTGGCCCTAGTTGATGTACGAACCGTGCTACGATAACCCAATAAGGCGAATGACAATTTCTCGCGCCACTGCTTGTGCCTTTCAATCATCTTTCTTAGTATCTTCTTGATGTTCTTTTTGGCTACCTCCACAGCTCCATTCATTTGTGGCCTGTAAGTTGTCGAATTCTTATGTTTGATTCTAAAAGTATCACACATTATCTTCATCAGGTCGCTGTTGATATTGGAACCATGGTCAGTGATAATGGATTCCGAAATTTCAAACCGACAAACTATACAATCGCGGATGAAATCTGTTACCACTTTCTTGGTTACTACTTTGTCTGATGCCGCTTCAAACCATTTGGTAAAGTAATCGATTGCCACTAGGATGAACCTGTGCCCATTTGATGCGGCTGGTTCGATTGGCCCAATTATATCCATTCCCCAAGCGGCGAACGACCATGGTGAGCTTGTTTGGAGGTACTTTCATCATGTCTGCATGTATCTGACTACGATGGAATCTCTGGACATACTGAATGTAGTCTGTTTCCATAGTCATCCAAGAATACCCTGCTTGGAGTATCTTCTTTGCCAAAACGAAACCATTTATGTGCGATCCGCAGGTCCCTGCGCGCACTTCCTCTAATAATCTAGTTGCTTCTTTTTCATCGACACATCTTAATAATCCTTGATCGGGAGTCCTCCTATACAGTATTCCTCCGTTGTGAAAGAAGTTGTTGGATAACCTCCGGAGTATGCGTTTCTGAGTAGCATTGGCAAGTTCTGGGTATTCTCCTATTGTCAAGTATTCTCTGATATCATGGAACCAAGGCTTCCCGTCAGTTTATTCCTCAACATGAGCACAATAAGCTGGTTGGTAGTGAATCTTGACCTGGATAGGATCAATAAAGTTTGTGCCTGGATGCTGGATCATGGACGATAAGGTGGCTAGGGCGTCAGCGAACTCATTTTGTATTCTGGGAACGTGGTGGAATTCCGTCTTTCTGAATCTCTTCCTCAACTCATGTATATGATGTAGATAGGGGAGTATCTTGGAATTCTTGGTTGCCCATTCTTCTCGAACATGATGTATGAGTAGGTCCGAGTCTCCGATCATTAATAGTTCCTGAATGTTCATTTCAATCACCGATTTGAGCCCTAAGATGGAGGCTTCGTACTCGGCCATGTTGTTGGTGCATGGGAATCTGAACTTGGTGGATACTGGGTAATGCTAACCGATTTTTGATACCAGGACCGCTCGTATACGGACTCCTTCGAAATTTGCGGCTTCGACGAAGAACATTCTCCAACCATCATAGGATTCTGCAATGACTTCTTCTGTGAAAGCTACCTCTTCATCAGGAAAATATGTCTTTAGAGGATCGTATTCTCCTCCTACAAGATTCTCAGTGAGGTGATCTGCCAAAGCTTGTCCTTTGAGTGCCTTCTAGGTAGCACAAACAATGTCAAACTCATTTAACTGGATTTGCCATTTGGCGAGCTTGCTGGTAGGCATGGGCTTCTGAAAGATATATTTCAATGGGTCCATCCTAGATATGAGATAAGTGGTGTAAGCATTGAAATAATGCCTCAATTTCTGAGCTACTCAGGTTACAGCACAACAAGTGCATTCTAATAAGGAATACCGAGCCTCGTACGGGTTGAACTTCTTGCTGAGGTAGTAGATGGCTTGCTCCTTTCTTCCCGTTTCATCATGTTTTCCCAAAACAAAATGAAATGCTCCATCCAATATTGCAAGATAAAGCAATAGAGGTATTCCTGGCCCGGGTGGAACCAAGAGTGGCGGCGTAGAAAAGTATTCCTTAATTCTATCAAAAGCCTTTTGATAGCCGTCAGCCCATTTAGTGGCGGCATCCTTCTTTAGCATCTTAAAGATGGGTTCACAACTGACAGTGGACTGGGCTATGAACCGGCTGATATAGTTGAGTCTTTCCAGAAAACTCATTACATCCTTCTTGCTCTTTGGTGGTGGCCACTCTTAAATGGCTTTGACCTTTGACAGATCCAATTTTATTCCCCGGTGACTCACAATGAAACCCGATAACTTTCAGGCAGGGACCCCGAATACACACTTGGCTGGATTCAGTTTCAAGTTGCATCTCCTTAATCTGTTGAAGTACTTCCTCAAATCTTCCATGTGATCTGCAACTTTCATGGATTTGATGATGATGTCATCCACGTACACCTCAATTTCTTTATGTATCATGTCATGAAAGATAGTGGTCATGGCCCTCATGTAGGTAGAACCGGCATTCATTAAATTGAACGGCATCATTCTGTAACAATACATTCCCCACAACATGATGAATGCCGTTTTCTCTACATCTTCTTCATCTATCCATATCTGGTGGTATCCAGTAAAACAATCGACGAACGACTGCAACTCATGTTTGGCGTAGTTGTCAATTAATATGTGTATATTTGGCAAAGGGAAGTCGTCCTTTGGACTTGCCCGGTTGAGATCCCGATAGTCGACAAAGACTCTAACTTTCCCATCATTCTTCAGTACCGGCACGATGTTGGCTAACCATGTTGGATACTCTACCACTCTGAGAACCCTGGATTTGACTTGCTTGGTAACTTCTTCTTTGATTTTCAAAATCATGTCTAGCTTAAATTTTCTGAGCTTCTATTTTACTGGCGGGCACATCGGATCTGTCGGCAACTTGTGAGCCACAATGGATGTGCTGAGACCAGTAATGTCGTCATAAGACCATGCGAAGATGTCCTCTTACTCATTTAAGAACTCTATGTACTCTTTCTTTTCTGGTTGTGACAAATGTATGCTGATACTTCTTTCTTTGACATTCTCTGCGTCTCCCAGATTAACAACCTCAGTTTCGTCCAAATTGGACTTAGGCCCGTTCTCAAAATTCTCGACCTCTCTAACAACGTCTTCTGTTATCTAACAGCCTCTTCTGTTATTTCATCATCTTCTGAATCTATGTCTGTTTGTTGCATTGCCTTGTTGCAAGTCACAGTTGTTGGTTCATCATCAAGATATGTAATAGTAATGCTGTGTAAAAATAAGGTAAATGATAGAGAAAAGTAATAAGAGCGAGATATAACGATAAACTTGGAAAATACTTTTGATTAAATTCATAATTGTTTGAAACATCGGAGCTCTTTTCAAAAGTAAAGACAACGCGGAAAAGTAAAATCAATTAAAAGTAAAATATCATGCATAGTGCGTCGTTTAGCCTTGCTACCCCAAAGCTCTCTACACACTGGTGGTCCTGACTGACCAATTTGTCAGGTGTTACCCTCGATTCACACAGCTTAAATGGAAGGTCCTTCCTCCCCTTCCTTCTCGAAGATAATGCAACAATTTATATCATCCTCCAGAAACACGGCTTTATTGTTGCAAGTGCCTCATCTTCTTCTGATACTTATATAACGTTAGCTGGCTAAAAGGTCAGCTCTAGCTGAGGTATAGGACGTTCCAAGGGATAGTAGGGACCGCGCCATGGTGGCGACCACTGATTGAACTCTTTCCAGGTGTACTCATACCCCAGCCCAAAAGTGGTACCATGCTTCTTCAACTTGATAGGCTTGGTGATGCCCTAGAGATTTTTTCCAAGTCCCTTTCTAGGCTCGTATCTGCTCCAATTAAAAATGCTCTCAATTTTGTTATCCCACCACTTGTCTTTGTCGATGTTGTTGACTCGCTCAATGTGGTGGTATGTTTCTCCACATATTCTCCTTCTACCTCCGATCATCAGGACGGTTTGGCAGTTGTACATAGGGTTGCTACCGTCGCCATGAATGATCACCTCCTGATGATCCCATTCAAACTTTACAGCTTGATGCAAGGTTGATGCGTAGCCCCAGCGACATGGATCCAGGGTCGTCCCAGCAAAAACTTATAAGATTCTGCCACATCTATGACTTGGAAGTCAATGTCGAACCAAGTAGGTACCATATGTAAGCACATGCTAATTTCTCCAATGGTGGATCTCTAAGACCCATCAAAAGCCGTGACATTGATAGCTCCATCATTGATTTCGCGCAAACCTTTACCCAATTTCCTGAGGGTTATTAACGGACAGATGTTACGGCTGGATCCCTCCTCGACTAAGATCCTGGTTATAAAATAATCCTCGCATTGCACAATTATGTGCGGTGCCTTTTTGTGACTAAGCCCTTTTGGTGGTAACTCATCCTCATGGAAGGTGATCTTGTGGTTTTCTGGCACCTGCCTTACCGTATTCGCCTTTTCGCCTCCTGTTATGTTGTTGGGAACATAAGCTTCGCTCAATATTTTCATTAAGGCATTTTTATGTGCCTCAGAGCTTTGTAGGATAGCCAGAATAGATATTTGTGCTGGCGTTTTGTTCAGTTGCTGAATGAGTGAGTACTCTTTGGCCTGTATCTTCCTCCAAAGGTCATCGGGTCTAGCTTGGACTGCTCGCCCAGAGGCTTGCTTGCTGGACTTAGCCAAATGTTATAGGGTGTATACCCTGCCTGTCCTGGTCATGCCCTGCGCGGCGATTGCTTCTCCAGTATATGTTTTTCTTTCCTTTTAGCCTCAGTTGTGTAGTCCCAAGTAGCTTCTGTCATGGAAACTGGAATTGGCGTCCAGGGAGGTAACACTGTAACTTCAAATAGTGCAGGTGCCTTTGGAATCCGGAACTCAACCTTAATCGATTTTGGCGCCTTTGTAGGAGGTGCTTCAAACTTGAGTGGTACAGACACATTTACCACATCACCCTCAATGGACTGGACCTGAACAATAATGGGATTGAGGGTAATTTGGCTTTTTAGGCTCGTCTCCTTCTGCTATCAAACTGATTGACCCCTTGGGGTTCGAATCATCTTCAACCTTGATCATATGGATGCCCTCACCCTTGTGGTCAGGTATAGGGTTGTTGCAGGCATTGGGAGCAGGCTCCTTTACTATAATGACCTTGTTATCAATCAAGGTTTGAATCTTGCCCCTCTATTAGCATCAGCCTTTCGTAGTACTACGGGTCCCGAGCACAGACGAAGAACGTGTTCAAGGTTTGAATTTGTCCATTTCTTTGCATCATGGATGATATACCATGATAAAGCATCGCCCTTCAGAATCCTCATGAACAACTTTATGCGGATTTTCTCGTCCCTTCCGACTCCTACCAACTTATCACAATACATTCCCAGGTGGACCCCGGGATCACCTGTACCATCGAACATCTCAGACATGGGAGGTTTTTACCCTTTTGGGAGCTCAACATCTGGCTAAACACAAAGATCATCATAGTTCAAAACTTTAGCACCTTTGCTACCCTCGAAACCTTGGACCTGGCTAGTCAACTTCTTGATCTAAGTGGCCAAATTTTGAATGAGGGAGCCCTTGTCTCTGATTCGGGTGAATTTGTGATTGGCTGAGTGTAGTAGGGTATAGTGTCCACAAAGATAGGAGTGTTATGGTCTTTTTTGGTGTTTTATGGTTTGGGAATGAGCAGTGGAGTGTTATTGCATGTGTTACAGGCTTGGGCATGAGTGTGATGTATCGATGGTTGCGGTGTATTTTGTGGAGGTGCAGAGTTCTAGATGTTAACATCAGGAGCGGCAAGAGTGATTGACAGGCTCGCCATGTTCTGAAATTTGTCCATTTCCTCCCAAAATCTCAATAGAGTTTGCTCAAGATGAGCAACAGTCTCCTTGGTAATTGCAGCATTCTGAGAAGTTTCCTCAAGTTCCTTTCTAGCGCTTACATCTTCCATTTTGCCTTTGTTCCTTTTTCTGGTAGAACTTGGAGGAGGAGGAGGTGGAGGAACTTTGGATCTTGTTGAGTATGTTGAAGGTGCCATAATGCACGAACTAACCTTTGGGGAGGGGAATAAAAATAAAAAAAAATAAAAAGGTAGAAAGTTAGTGTGGATTTCGAGAAATAATATTGCAATATTTAAACACGTTGTGCAATAGTATAGGTTGTTTCTTAATTTGGGTGCCTCGTTGTACCCGAGGTAGGCCTAGCAACAAATTAAATTTGGACAACTTATAATGTTAAATGCCTAATTTTATTGATAAAAAAAGACGAGTCTTAAAGCAACTGAATGATAAAAGAAGTCACTAATGGCCAGTGGTCTTATTACATTATGAAAGCATGAAATAAAAGATTCTAACTACTTGGTCCCAGAAGGACCTCCCCGGATTCGGTACTCTTGCCTCCCTCGTGCAGCTGCATTCGCTCGCGCATTCCTAAAAACAGATAAGCTTAGGCTAGAGATTCGCCTGCACTTCCCTCAGCATTCTGGCAATCTTCGATTCTATTCAAGAACTTTCCTTCTAACTTCACTATACCTCGCTCAAGATACCCCAGCCGATTCTTGGCGTTAACAGCCATATCCTTCCAATTGTTGATCAGCTTCTCGTGAGCTTCCTGTATTTCCCGATGTTCATTCTCACATTCTCGTATCCTCTTGCGCAGCTGATTGTATTTGACTTGCACTTCAGTTTTCTCATCAATAATCCTTTGACCATGGACAAATCCTAGATGACCCAAAACAATGTGATCATTTTCCAACCAACATGTATAGTGCGGTACACACCCGACATGATACCTGTTTGGTTCAGTATACTCTTTTGCTAAGACGCGCTTGCAGTGCCACATATGCTGAGTGTGACACTTGTGCGGGCTATCATCATCCTTAAAGTCAGCCCTGAAATGGCACAGTTTCTCTATCCTGGGTATGATTTGTTTTCTTCCAGCTTGCCTCATGGCCTGGAGAGGGATATAAGGATGGGTTCCCCTCAGACCGATGAGTGTGAGGAATGTAACCTCTCGAGAATGGACAATGAGCTCCCTTATTGGGAACCACTCGAACATCCACTGCACTTGCTCTTCCTTTGGACTTTCAAACAACTCTACCCATCCACTGACATCCTCTGGCTGAGCGAACATGTTGGGCATGAAGTTCATTCGATTTGGGTGATGAAAAGTGATATGGTCATCCCATCCCTGCGGATGATTTTCTTTCTGTAGTCGCCTTTCTGAACGTGTTCTATCAGCCAAAGTTGAAATAGCAGAGTACAACCCTCAAAATACGGAGCCCCTTGGTGACACTTTCCCAAGGCTCGATAGATTTCAACGATGATCATGGGCACTATGCTGAAAGACTGCCCATCGATACCTTCCATTAAGGTCTTGGTCACCATGTCTATTCTGGTGTGGATCCTAGACTTCTTCATGGGAACAATTATCATACCCAAGAAGCAAAACATGAACACAAAGACCCTTTTATGTATGTGCCCCAAAAAGGTGAGGGCGAACTCATCAGTGTAGGTGCGATAAGACTTGCTATGGACATATCTCTCGTAGAAGAAGTCAAATGGTATGTAGGAGTCCTTCATACAAGATATGTCGACATTTTTCTTGAGTCCCATCATTTTTAGGAAGCCTCTACCTTTGTGATTTTCTGGCATAAGCAGACCCGGAGTCTCCCAAGGGATACCGGCTAGACCTCCTTTTTTTCTAGTAAAGGGGTCATTTCTAAATCTCCGAAGTTTAACACTGATCGATCACTATCCCAGAACAAAATGGCAGCCTCTATGATTTTGTTGTTAGGCTAGATTTCCAGAAGTGAGGGCAAGTTCCCTTAGTACTTGCGGTTGAGGGTTTGATCGCTGGCATGAAGATCTTCCCACCAGCTTAGCAACCTGGGGTGAATGTTGGATACCATACCGAATCAGGGGACTTCGTGCCTCATTTTTTGCAAAACAAAGTGTTAGGCCCTTAACCCCACCAGACTCGACTATTTAAATCAATAATTAGCAAAAGGCATTTAGTTCTCCAAATAAATGCACATAACGTGGGGATGTCCGTTTGGCTTTCGAGGAAACCCGATAAACCTTGGTTTAGGCTATCTTAAGGAGTCATTGTGTGGACAACATAACTGACTCTTCTAGGGTTGACCATGATGCAGGGACAGTCTAATGGAATAAGGTTTCTACTTTTAAAGTTCTCTACAAGGTACGCTTGATTGTAGGGGTGTGCATTCGAATCGGTTTATCGATAAATCGAATCAATTATTTCTTATCGAAATCGAATAAATCAAAATCGAAAAATCAAAACCTTATTGAAACGATAACGATAAGCATACATACAAATCGATAATAGATAAGTAATTATCAATAAGTGTCAAAATCGAATCGATAAATCGAATGCACACCCCTAGACTGTAGACACTTGTAAAATGAATAATTACCTATTTGTGTAGATTAATATAGCATACAGAACATATATATACTACTATTTTGAAAGCGGCTATACAATATCATTTTCCCTAATCTATACCTTTTCCTTTACCCGAAGTCCCTTACCGTATTATTTTCTCTACCATATTTAAGTAATAATGATCATATTCAATGGTCAAGAGAATGAAGTTCAAATTAATGAAAAATAAAATTAGTCATCATGATTATTTTGTCTTGTTATGTTTTTTATACCGTTGTAGTGTTGGTGGCATACATTTGATCCCTTACTTTAGTTTTGTTGCATGTGCTTGTTGATACAATTTTTATGTTATAAATGGTGTTCGTCTTATTTTAGTTTCTTTTTGTCCATATAATCAGGCGCGTTTATAGCAATATACTTTCCGTGGAATCCCGCAAATTTTCTTATTGGTGTAATTAATAACCGAATCGATAAGCCCCTAAAATCAATAAATCGAAATCGAAAAATTGAAAACTTATTGAAACGATAACGATAAGCATATGTACAAATCGATAATCGATAAGTAATTATTGATAAGGGTCAAAATCGAATCTATAAATCGAATGCACATCCCTACTTGAGTGGACAACTCAAGAGGGAAAGGCGCAAAACCTTCGACTACACTGTTGATCAACTGGTTTTACCGCAAATATGACTTTGCCAAATTTAGGGGGTTATAATATTGGAAGGGCGCAACCACTCCTTATAAGCATTGCTATAGGATTTGTTTTGGAACGATTAGAATATGTTGTTTGAGAAATGCAATAACAATAATGAAGCAAATTGCACGTATTTTTACGTTCATAAATATTACAACGAATATTACAATGGAATTGAAATAAATAAGATAGTAAAAGCAGAAACTAAAAGGGGAAGAAAAACATGAAGAGCCAAGTTAGTATTTTGATGAAACAATTAAAGACTGAAAGTAAATGCAATTAAAGGAGCGATAAAGTCACAAAGCACGTAATGGTAAAAGCCTTAAAAATCCTCAGCAAAGTCTCCATGTTATCGACGCTCCCTTTTTCAAAGAGGAGAAATCGGGCTTACGACATAATGGACAAAATAACTCTTTTTACTTTTGAGGAAGCGGGTTACGGAGTTTGAAGAGTCGCCACCTAGTGATTATAGTGCATTACGACACTTAAGGAAAAGAAAAAGATTTTCGGAAAGAAAAACAGAGTTTGTGTAAGGGCTTGAGATTATCTCGATGGGAAGGTATTAGGCACCCCTCAAGATCCACTAGTATGGTTCCCGGCCTTGCTTAGTTGTGACTTTAAAAGGAGTGGGATCAAACAAGTAAAATTTGCACATAGAAAAGCATAAACAAGTTGAAAATTTTGTAAGTAAGAAGACACAAGTGATTTCGCAAAGAGAACGCTTAGTTGAAGAAAAATTTTAACTAGAGAAAATATCAATAAATAAAAAGAGCCAAGGGGTCCTAGGGTTAAAGCTAATATGGATCACTTCGGTGCATACCCAACAATCATTCTCATACGAGATATTAGCGCACCGGTCATCATATCCATATTCTACCCTTCCCGCCCCGTAGAGGTTATTTAAATGTGTGTATTGGTCATGTGTGCTTAGCGTTTGCTATTACCGGACCCGTCTTATAGGTCCTAGAGAGTGTTTAGAACCACTATTCATATAAAGTGAGGACTAGGCTGAACCCTTATGTTTAATCGTCAAAACACTAAGTGACATACAAAAAGCAAATAGGACTTCATAAAAGAGATCACATAAAGGCATGTAAAAGGCTCAAATATCCCTCCACGAATAGACATACAATCAGCACACCTCAATCACATTTAAGTCTAAGGAAGTGAGAGTTTAAAATCTAGAATGTAAGAAAAAAGATTAGAATAGAAGCTGAAAACCACTATTCATATAAGGTGAGGACTAGGCTGAACCCTTAGGTTTAAAGGTCAAAACACTAAGCGACAAACAAAAAGCAAATACGACTTCATCTAAGAGATCATATAAAGGCATGCAAAAAGCTCAAATACCCCTCCACAAATAGATATACATTTAGCACGCCCCAATCACATTTAAGGTCTAAGGAAGTGAGAGTTTAAAATTTGGAACGTACGAAAACAAATTAGAATAGAAGTTGAAAAGTTTGGACAGACTTTTTTGGCAGAAGAATTGGAAAAAGCTTTCAGAACTGGAGATAAAGCACAGAAATACGTAACCTTTAGGAATTAGAAGAAAACATTTTTAACACACTTAAGGCCATATAAACTATGCAGTATTCTGCTAGGGAAGGATAATATAAATTCGGACAGGGGAGGTTACCTAGCAGAAAATAGAACAGATGCAAGGTTAAATAGAATTTTAGAAAAGTAACTAAGAGAGTAGTGAGTATATAGGAGTTAATATTGAAACGTACTTTAAACAAATTATTGTAGAGATATTTAAGACATAGTAATCTGATAATTTTTAGAAAATAATAACACAATCCTGGTCTACCAGTAGGAAAACATATGGAGCGGATGAGATTATCAAAAAATGGAGCGGAAGTTTTAATAAGAAAACAAAGAAACTTCAGAGGGGTAGAATTCAAAAAGCTAAAGAAAATTAAGTAGTCTGAAGGTGGTAATAGCATGATTAATTGATTTTATTTAGCCTAAGGCTTGCCTAGGTGTTATACACATTGTCTGATTATAGAAAGAAAGTGAGCATACATGTTTGATTCCCAGTTTTAAGAATATATTGTTAACTTGTGTTGCTAAATTAAACAAACTAGCGAGGCGTCCAACAATCACAAATAAAGCCCTAAGTATATGATATATAACAAACATAAAGGTCCTAAGACATGGTATCTAAACGCAGTAGCAATCCTTATACCATTAGTTTGTTGGTTATTAACTAATTGTGACTACGAAGTGAGTGCAGTAACAAGAAGAAAGTAAAAAGAGCCTGATAGAGGATTTCTAAATCGTGTGAAATGCATGTCCTATGCGGGATATCTATTGCACAAATAAATAAAGCCCTACAAACATGTTTTCTACCCATACCATTAACTAAGCATGCATAAATCCCCCCCCCCCCCCTCAATTTCACTGTAAACCCCCATTGTTCATTACAAGTTATTACAGATATAGTAATTAAATTATAGTGTGAAGAGTAAACAAAACGTTATTGTATAGGGAGCCTTCAGCCAGGCCCAAACCTCCAACCTCACTTCTTTCGAGTTTTACAGCCTTTACTAGGGGTTGGGTGTGACAAAGTTCCCTAAGGGTCTATTGGGACCCGGGCCAATGCCATGCACCAAAAAATCATCATTGAGAAGTGCAAGTGCGTAATTGCTAGCCTTGAGCATCAAAGTTCAGTGTGTATTCAAGATATCCAAATCAATGCTTACACTAAGGGGGCAGAACCTAAATTCTAAAAGTAGTGTAATTGTGATGGAATTTGAAAGAGTTGAGTTGGAAAAGGTTTTTTTACATGAAGCACAATTTGAGAAAACAGTAGAGGAGTGAAAAATACAATTGTGTTTGAAAACAGTTAATATGGAGCCAGTTTTGAAAGCAACAGTCACACAAACAAGGGCAAAGGTAAAGGGAACAAATAGCTCATAAGAAAGAGAACTAGTCACACATGTATAAAAACATTAGAGAAGAGTTCATGCTTCAAACTAGGAGTCCAGTTCTTACAGCACCAGACACCAAACCAAATCATCCTCAGGAAGAGGTTTAAGTGCTAGCCAAGAGGGTATGAACACATACTAGTAGTATACAGAAGCTAGGGGAAACATGCATTGCGGTAGGAAAGGGGGTATAAAACATTCCAGGTTAAGCTATGCCTACTAATTAGCAGAGAAACATACTAGTTGCAATAGGAACAACAGAACCATAAATAAAAGCACACAAGGAATAAAGAAAGTGCAGCACCAATAGAATCATATTGTTTTGAGATTGTAAGTTAAATAGGAGACATACCAATTAAAAATAATGTAACACAGAGCAATAATGAACAATAATGTGCAGAGAAATGAGCAATAGTGTGTAGAGAGAAACAGAGAGTAGGGCAGCAGTATGCAAAGAAGTGAGCAGCAGATAGACCAAAGCAAGCAACACAATAGAGCCTAGTAAACTGGTAAAAGTGACCAGGATTACTCAATCTTGGCTTTCAACCAATTGAGTAATCAACATTCAATAGGTAAGTGAGAAAAGTTGGGTAGAAAGAATAAAGAGCACCAAATATGTTTGTTTGAAAGAGAGAGAGTTCAGAGTAATGAGTTTTTTTCGTGTCTGTGTGTGTGCTAAGTGAAGAAAGGAAGGGTAGTACTTATAGTTTTTTTTTAAATAATAGAGAACAGAGTAGTGAGTATATAATTATAGAAACAATACCAAATTGAACAATCACAGGTCCTAATTCAATTAAATCAGGGACTCATGATTCGAATATGAGTACAAACTATCAGGTAAGGAAATAATCAGTCAGATGATTGATTATACCATAACAAGAGTAGTAAGCACTTTGTATGTAATACAGGTTAGGTACACGATGCTTCTAATAGGGAAAATATACGCGGAATAACTAGAAATATATTAAGTGCACAAGTATGGTAACCAAATAAATTAACACTAAAAATCAATCAAAGAATCACGGGCAAGACCAAAAGTAGAAGGAATCAATACCATGAATAGAAAACAACTCACAAATAAGGAAACATTTTTGAAAAATTTGCGTAAGAACCCCAAGTCAAACACATGCAAATCAGGGATTCAAAGAGATGCTCAGAATTAATAGCATACTTAGTAAAGAGGAGCATTCAAATGTATTTAAACACAATAGTCTCAAAATTAAGAACCCTAAGTAAGAAGTCATATAGACGGTAGAGAGTCTGAACCATAGAAAAGATCTTAGACATGGAACTCAAAAACAAAAGGATTCAAGCACATAACATAAGAGTAATCACATAATACTCGAAAGAAACAAAAGCATAGTGATTTAAAAAGGGGTCGGAAACCCTAGTTTTGAAAAGAGGAACAAGAACGTTTAAAAACTTGCTTTAATCAAAGATATCGAATAATAAGTAGCATAGAACACAAGGACTAGACTAGAAATCGTTTAAAAATACATAAATTAAGAGGTTTAGCAAAAATTAGGGTTTGTAATAAAATTAGTGAGATGAGAAATCTGACAGTGAAACTCGTTAACAATGAAGCTTAAAGCATCATCGGACCAAAACCTATCGGAGAAAAGCTGGAAATGGACTGGCGAGGCTTCGATGCTCTTCTTGCATGGTGGAAAATCTTGGAGTTCCAAATGTATGAACGGAGCCGGTGAAATGAGGTTTCACGACGGCTAACGATCGAAAGAGGCGAGGCCAAAGTTGGTCGGAGAGGCGTTAGAGCCATCGAAGAAGATGAACCACAAGGTTCTAGAGAGAAGGGGGTGAAGGGTTAGCCAGAGAGAGAGAGAGAGAGAGAGAGAGAGAGAGAGAGACCAGTCTCTAAATGTGAAGGGTTGGGGGGGGGGTTGTTTGATTTATTTAAGGTAAATGAATCTGGGCCGTTGATCTCAATTGATCAACGGCTCAGATTTAATTAAAGCTGGGTCAGGTTAATTGATTTGTATATGGGTTATTTTAGGTGGGCTGAAATTGGGTTTAAATTGGGGTCAATTTTGGCTATAATTGAAATCCAATCTCGCCAAATTTTAATCCAATTTCTCCCTTTTTTAATTAATTAATATAGTTAAAATTTAAAAACAAACAAAAATACTGAACCAGTTAATAATAATAAATAATAATCCAAAAATATTAGGAATAATTTTACAATCACAAAACACAAGTAATTACAAAATATGCTACAATTGCAATTATATACGATTTGGCTTTAGAAATGCCAAAAGAATTTGTAAAAAATATGAAACAATTCATTTTAATTATGCTTTGATATAAATATCCGGATGAAATAAGTTATTCCCCAAAAAGATAATTTTTGGGAATAAATTTGGCCTTTTATGGCAATTAAAATAGGCGATAAATTGGTTTAAAAATCTTTAAAATACCAAAACTCGTGGGTTTGCTCATATATGCACATATATGCTATTTTGGAAGCATTTTGGGATTTAAAAAATATATAGGGAAAAATTGGGTATCAACACTATAATGTTTGTTGAAGTCACTATTTATAGCTATACCTAGGAAACAAGATCCTATGATCAATTACTTCTTAAATGACAATAAAGGAGTCATTAAAGAATGTGTAACTGCAATCCTGAATACCAAAATTATCTGCAACGACTGACTCTTTAATACTATGGAATATTCTTCGTTAAATAACTTTTGGTAGCAACATTCGACCTGCTCCTGTTGATTATGCTCCCCTCGGGGTCTACTCAATACCATCTGTAATTGTTGTTCTCTGCCTTCGTTCTAACTTGACTTGTCTTTCGCTTGTCTCTCGGGGTCTACTCTGAAACCCCTGAACGCCTAAAACACTGTGTAAAATCTAAGATGCAAACTAATCTCGATGACCCACAAAACCTCTACCATGACATACTCTTCCTCCAAAATAATGACCATTGGGTCTCTCCAGTCTACGAGGTCTCCTTACTTCCATATACTCTATCTCCTGACCTCGTGTGTCCTCTCCCTCCTAGACCCACCTATTCTCTACTCGGTTAGATGCCCTCACAACCCGCTGAACTTGGACCATAGGTTGTGTCGCCATGATACCTAGAACCTGACCAATGAGAATTGGCTGCTCTAGAGTAGGGGTGGTAGAAGTCTGGGTCCTTCCCCCGATCTCTGAAGTAGTTGGTACAACTTGAATCAACCCTGCCTGAACCAATGTACCAAACATGCTCATTTACTATGTTAAGGCCTCCTGATGTGCTTGAGTAGTAGCATCAGTAGGCGTATCTAGTGCCTGGGATCTGACTGGAACTATTTGTGGCTTCTTGATGGCAGCTCGCGTGGGTGCTATGGCTGTTCCGCGTGTGCATCTGGCCTCTACCGCGGCCCCGACTTTTGGCGACTCTCGTACGGGTGTGAGTGCCTGATCATCTTTGGTATCACGTGTGCTCACCATCGATGAGAGAGTAGAAGTTAGAAATTTATAATTGCGAAATCAAAAATCTCGCACGACAAGGAATTCAAATGAAGTGGAATTTCCTAACGGTTACATAGCCTCTCGCAGTACACGTGTCTCCAGATCGATCGGCGAGACTCTAATAAACTGGCTTGTGATTCATGACTCCTATGAAACTAGAGTTATGATACCAACTTGTCACGACCCCAGTTTGCCCTTCGTTAACGATCATGATGGCACCCAGTCCCTATGACTAGGCAAGCCTAAATTGCGGAAGATAAACCAAATTGCAGAAATAAAACAATTAAAATAAAATGAAAAGTAACAAAATTGTGTTTAAAAGTGCCGCTCGGCATACACAATAATTAACTCTCAAACCAACACATACTTCCAAGACCCAAAAACCCATGAATCACAAGATAAGGTTAACTACATTGTGCTCTAACTGCAGAATAATCTAAAACAAAAGAAATACAGAAGGGCTGTAACTTCATAAGAGAATATCGAGAGACTCCTTGGTCTGCGGATGCTTCAGATATGCCTTGAAGTCTCTTTAAAATCGCCTTCCATCAAAGATGATAAGACTGAGCGAAAGTGCCTAGATCTGCATATGAAAAACATGCACAGCGGAGGCATAAGTACACCACGATGGTACTCAGGAAGTGCCAAGCCTAACCTAGGTCGAGTAGTTGCGAAGAAGGTCAAGGCCCTACTGAGGTTAAATAAAATATAAGGGTTAACAGTGTGAAATAAAATAGAATAAATAAGTTCAATAGTAAGAAATAATAAAATTGAAAGAACAACAACTAGAACAGAGGTAAACAAACCACAAAAAGAAATGTAGCTCAAATTAGAGATAACAACCGGGGAACTTCCAGGATACCGTCATGTAGTCCCAATTATAACTATTCAGTGGATCTATCGGGATACCATCCCATAGTCCATCATATATATGTTAGAAGGATCTCCTAGGATCTCGTTCCGTAGTCCAAAATCAATGCGCGGGGATCTACCGGAATCCCGTTCCATAGTCCCAAATGTAAATACCCAGTACTGGAGGAATCTACTATGTGTATTCCCGTAGTTCCATATAACTCTAGGGTATCTGTCGGGAATCTAACCTGTAGTCCCAAAGTAAATGTGCAGGGGGATCTACCGAGAAGCAAACCCATAGTCCCAAAGTAAACAGACAATGGGGAGCTACCAGAATCCCACATCCATAGTCCCGATGTAAATGCGCAGCTGCACCAAGAAAATATTTAGAGAAGGGGAAATTTCAAATTAAGGCAATGTATAATTCTAGAAAATATCTAGAGAAGGGGAAATTTCATATTACTTAGACATGCTTTCTTAAGCTAACAACATGGTTAACATTGCTTGTAATAAAAGTAGGAAAAGAAACATACTAATGAATACTTTAAGAAAATTGGAATTCCAATAATTTGCACAAGTACGCGCTCATCACCTCACGTACAAGGCAATTCAGTTACCAAATATACCAATCCTAAGGGGAAGGTCCCCTACACAAGGTTAGACAAGCCACTTACCTCGAACTAGCTAAAAAATCAACTCAAATCTATTCTATTCAATTACATAACGTAAATAACACTTCAAGTAACTAATTCCACAATTAAATTCAAAGCTAATACAATAAATCATGTAAAAGTACCAATACGCCCCTCAGGCCCACGTCTTTACATTTTGAGAAACCTCGTACTCTCGCGAGACTATACATAACAAGAACACAAAAATCGGAGTTCAATTGACCCCTCAAATTCTCATTTAAAGTCTCTTAATCCCAAGCCCTAATTCTTCAATCGTTGGCCTAGATTCCATTATTTACTATCCAAGCCCTAATTCTTTACACTAGAAATGAGTTTTAAGACAAAGAATCGTACCGCCAAGCATTTCCCTCGAATCCTTCTTCTATCCCCATCAAAGAGCTCGAAAAACAATTAGAAATTGTGGAAATAAAACACCCATGTCGCGGAACCTCTTTTAAAATAATGTCCATCAGTTTTCGTATCTGCGGTCCCGCTTCTAAGGAACAAATGTCGCATATGCGGTCCCACTTCTGCGGAAAATATAGTGCATTGGCGGTCCCATTCTGCAAAAAATATACCGCATCTACGATTTCTGAAGTTAAGCAGAAATCTGCTTATGCAGTCCTCTATGCCACTTCAGCGGCTCCGTATCTGCGGTTCCCAAACTGTAGATGTGTAAATACCAGAAGAATAGCTGATGCACAACTTCAACTCCAAAATTTCCTCCGTTAGCCATCTGAATTCATCACAAGGCCCGAGGACCCTCAACCAAAGGCATCAACATATCTTAAAACCTTATTAAAACTTGAATCAATCCTTAAAATACCTAAACAACATCAAAACCTCGAATTAATTAAGGATTTAAGCCTAAGAACTCCAAATTTCCTCAAAGTACACTTTCGAGAAAAAACCCAACCAAACCACCTCCAAATGACCTGAAATTTTGCACCCAAATCTCAAATTCCATTACGGATTTCGGATCAAAATCTCACCATCGGACCAGAAACTTTAAAAATTCAACATTCGTCATTTTAAGCCTAAATTAGCTACAGACCTCTAAAACACATTCCAAACATGCTCCCAACCCTGAAATTACCTAATGAAGCTAACGAAGCAACCAAATTTCCATTCCGAGGCCATCTTTACACTTTTCCAACTACGACCAACTTTCCAATACTTAAGCTCTCATTTTAGGGACTAGGTGTCCCAAAACTCTCCGAAACTCAAAACCGACCATCCCAGCAAACCAAATTAGCAGAAATAAACTTAGAGAAAGCAATTAGTTGGGGATCAGGGATTTAATTCTTAACACGACCGGCCGGGTTGTCAGAAATAATGGTTTAACTTTGGAATTATGTCGGCTGGCCTAGTTTCACGATATGTGCCATCATGATCCGGTCGGTTGTAGGGTCGTGACACTACGGATATATGATTTCTATGATGTTTTGCAGAGATTTTATTTTCTACCAGTGGGTTATATTTGTGCGATTTAAGTTTGGATTGGTTGTAATAGTTGACATGTCCATCACGAGAATGAATGTGAGGTTTGTATACGATTTGAGGCATTAGAGTGGTGTGTGTTACATGAGCTTATAATTGATTTAGTTTAATCTCCTAACGGTATTATGGTAGTAAGGAGGTATTGTTATTGTAAGTTATCAGATGTTTTATTCCATGGCTTTGAGCCAAGTGGGGGAGTTTGTTATCGATGAGTTGACTACATAGATCCATGTTGTATTGGTTTCGTTTTGAGGTATACTTATGAATCAGTTATGGCATACAGAGGTTGAGATTGAGGATGAATCAAGTAAGATGATTTCTTGATACAGGTTGTATTACAATCTATGAGTATGTAAGAGTCATGGAATGATTGATCGGTGATTCATGAAGGATGTAATGTGCATGGAGTAGAAACTTGCTTGGTTGTATTAAGGTGTGGTTACTTCTTTTAGTGTTGTTGTGGTAATGGGGGCTGGAGTTGAAATTTGAGTAGAGTGGATGAATCTCGAGAAGGTTCTAATGGATTCAAGATTTATATGTGGCAATTGAGGATATTTTAGACTTGTATATGCCTAGAATATGATATTTGCATTGGATAGATTCAGGACTTGCGCTATTTATATGGAATTATGGATTTTACATTTCGGTATCATGAAGGTGAAAAAATAGCTTTATACTCACAGAAGTTCTCTTCATAATAGCTATCTCGGTTGTAATATTTTTTGGGTACTTACAATGGAATTCATCAGCTTATGGGCCTTAGGGTGGTGTAGTTCTATGCTAGGGTCTCGTGGGATGAGTTTGGGTTAAGGATCGTGGTGTTCTAGAAAGGAGAAGTGTCACCTTGAGGGTAATTTGAAAGGAAATCGGAGAAATAGGATATTTTGATGGTAAGTTGGATCAGCATGTTAATGGATATAATTAATTCTTTGGGTACTTATGATTTGGCGAGTCTCTACAATTGTTTCGTGGCCATGGTCGTGGGTTTTGGCAACCTGCATTGCTTGGTTAAGTTAAAGGGATTCAGCTATGATAGCTTGGTTATGTGTAAATGGATTTCCAAGAGTTCTCGATGATTTTTATCAAGAATCGAGGTGAATATTTCCTAATAACGTGAGGAACATGTTACGTATTAGGATTCTCTCTTGCATGAGATCAAGTGGAAGGTTTCTGACAGATCGGGTACGTATTCTTCTGGCTACTCAGAGTTGATCGTGAGATTCTTGTGCTTTTAATATGATGGCATGATAGATTAGGGGTGGGCATCGGTTGCTTCGGTCGGTAAGTATGAAAGTACGGTTCGGTTTATTAATTTTCGATTTTGTAATATTAATTACCAAAACAAAGTATTTACAGTTCGGTGTGATTTTTTTAAGGTTCAGTTATTGATACGTTTGAGAAAACTCTACTTGAATCCATTTACTTTCGATTTAATTTTTCAGTTGTTAACGGTGCAAGTTAAACATAGCCGAACAAATTTGTAAGAAGTAATATATGCTACTATTTAGTTTGTTGCCTATGGCGCTGCCAATTTAAAAGTTAACATTTTGTGTAATTAATGTTAACCAATGGATTCGGAAGAAGACGATTGAAAGTGCAAATGAAAGTATCAGGCAAAAGCTATCAACTATGAAATCTATGTCAACATGCAAATTGTGTTCATAGAAATAGATAGTTCTCCTATTGTTAGTCTTATTTATCATATTCTTGACCATTGATTCACTTTTCAAGTACTACCGAGACTTTTAGCAACTTGTGATTCCATGCTCTATCAATCTTTAATTTGCCACATACAGACTGTTTTCGTTAAAGGTAGTAATGAAAAATAAACTAAAGGAATATGAAAATAGATTTTCAAAAAAATAAGAAGAACCTATATTTCTGATATCTCTAATAACGCCGATTTTTCTATTTAACTGAAAACTTAAACATAAAAATCATAACTCTCACTGAATACCAAAATTTAATAATTTTTAAACCGCACACTGACCGAATAACCAATTAAACCAAAATCAAAAAAATCAAAATTTATGGTTCAGCCATTTTTTTGGTTCAGCCTGTATTCTGCCCACCCCTATGATAAATGTGCGGTGTTGTGTAAGATCAAGATTTGTTTCTGCAAGGTCACAATTCAGTTCTAAAGGGAGGTCATGAATCCTTAGGCAGTATGAACGGTTTCCCAGTTTACATGAATGCTATAACTATTTGGTAATTCTTGAGAAGGGTGCATTTCAGAAGGTGAACTGTGTTCAAACTTATGGATACTTCATTGGTATTTCGGTATTCGCCTGGTTGATCGACTGCTGATATTCATATTTTTCTAAGTGGCATGGAAATTTATATAAGTATTCCTCGTGGGATGATTGTGTATGAGAGATGTGGTATCCATTCTAGTGGTGAAGTTGGGATCGAATATGATGATTCATGTGTTCTATGCACTTAGAGACCAAAAGTTCTCAAAAACAGATAGTTTCGTGGTTGTGGACTGTGAATGTGTGGCCTAAGCTATCCAGGTGATAGTATGTGTTATGGTTCAGTCGTTGTGGACTTTCGCATGGTTATGTATCTATTTGTGGGTGACCAAAATGGATTTGGGATCCATTGGCAGGCCCAATTAGGATGTGCATTCTAACCAAGTTGGATTGGTTAACTTCATACTGCTATTGTTGAGGGATTTTCCATTCGATTAGAGTTGAGCTTATTCATGTTCCGAGATGTTCTATGAGTTACCCTTCTATGCTACAAGGGGTTGGGATCCGTTTGTTATAGGAACACATGGTGTGGTCCTATTTGGACCTTATAAAGGAATTTGAGAGAGATGTATATTACGGTGTTGAATGATTGATTGTGTATTTGGTTATGTTCGTTCCAGACTATGGTATTGTATTATTGGTTCTTCCGAGGTTATGGTCATGCACCTTGTGTACTTGAGGTCGAATTGCGCGTGGCTGTTTATTTTGGGCATGGTGGCTTGAGGTATTCCATATGGATAGGGTCAGGCATTGGAACGGAGTTATGTTGAGAAGTGATCCTTTGTGTTAGATTCGTGTGTCGTGGTTCTACTTTGAATGATGGACACATGATAATGCGGTTGTGGTGGTCTTTGTTGAACTTGTGGGAAGGTTTTCTCATTTGAGTTACTTTTCATGATTGAGTACATTTGAATTATTGCGTATCGGTGCCCGTATTGCACGTTTTGCGGCTCTGTGTAGTAGTGGTGTCACGTGTCAGTAGATAGCTTGTATTTGATAACAATAGGTCATCAGACCTAAAAGGGGTGCTGTCATATTTTGTTGCGGTATATTTGAAAGGACAATATCGCTAATAGGCTTAGAAATTAGCTATAGTTCTTGTCGAAGGAAAGGAAGCTCCATGGTTTGTTGATCTGATGAGTGGTTAGGAGTTTCAACTATATTTCTTGTCGAAGGAGAGGAAGCTTTATGGCTTGTTAATCTGTTGAGTGATTAGGAGTTTCTGCGTGTTTCTTTCTTCATCGCCGGTGTTTGAAGGTTTTATAATGAGGTTTTATTTGATACAAGGTTTATTGCTGTCTTTGGGTTGTTTTGAGTAGCTACTGTGATCGGTTAGCTACAAGTATACGAGTCGTGTGGTATGTCATGTGATTACATCTTGGGTTATAATTATGGCTTGATACAACTTGTTCAAACTCATACAGTGTGTGGAAGATAGATTTTGCTGACAAGTTTACTAAAACACTCTCAATTGTTTAACTATTAAGTTTATCAAGAATTAGCATAAAAATAACTAATGAACTACGTTAAAGAAAGGAACGGGAATTGGCAGAAAAAAGTAACAAAGAATTTGAGTTAAAATTACATTAGGAGAAAAACAAAACAAAAAGAAGGCAAAACTTATAACATTTACGTTGGAGTTATAAGCGGCACATGTTCTGGAAAAAAAAGATAAAGATAATGTACGTTATAGGCTAAAATTAAAAAAACGGTAAAAGTCAAAATAGAATTATGCAGCAATAAGTTAGGGCATAATTGGAAAGAAAATAGCAAACAATCCCATCACTCCAAATCGGTTGTTTTAAAAAGTGGGACTTTTCATGGATTTAACAATACAACACAATAAATTTTAAAGAAACAATCAAAACAAATATTATTTTGGGATAACAACACAATACGATACAATGGGTAACAACCATCCAAGGAAGTTACAGAGACAATCCGACCGATCTTTTTGAGCATTTGCACTTCGTTCGGTAGTTTGAGGGCATGAGTTGATCCGTATGATTTATCATTACTTGTGTGAATTGTCGGTTTTGATTTTCGGGTTATTCGGAATCGATTTGGAAGAATGAATTTCATTATTGATGCTTTACGTTAGAAGAGTTGACCATGTATGGCCTATTTTAGTATTTGACCTTGGATTGGAGTTTTAATGGTTTAGTTCGGTCCGCATGGTGATTTTGGACTAAGGCATATTCCCGGATTTGCATTTGGATGTTTCTAGAAGATTTTGACGCAAATTGGTGAAAGTTGGAAAGTTCATAAGTTTGATGGAGAGTTGACTTTGATAATATCGGATTTTAATTGTAATTCTAGGAATTGAAATAGCTTCGTGTCATTTGGGATGTAAAAAAAATTTAGGTTCATTCCGGGTTTATTTGATATGTTTCGGCGCGAGTTGTGGAAGGTGAAAGTCTAAAGTTCAGCTAAGTTCGAATTAAGGTGTAATTCATTGTTTTGATGTTGTTATGTGTGATTTGAGACCTTGAGTAAGTCCATGTTATATTACGGGGTTTGTTGGTGTGTTCGAACAGGGTCCCGAGGGGCTCAAGTAAATTTTAGATGACTTTGGGTTGTATTGCGTGTTACACCCACACGTTTTCAATTGTGAGAGTACGCTGTAAGCCATTGATGTAAGATTGGAAATGAGATCATATTTCGAAGTAAATAATAAATTTCATCATGTTATCTTGTAGGTTACAAATCTTTAAGATCGTGCATATTAAGCACCAAAAGGGTTGCAAATCTTAGACTCCAAACGAATTAAAGAAAATAAGTTTCGTCGAAAGTTGACATGTTTGGAATATTATAACATATAATTTTTGGGTGATACTAGGGTTATTAACATGATGAGGAGTTTAAGTTATGAGTTATTTTAGTCGAATGATAGTCGTATGTTAATTTTTTAAGTCAAGTGAGTTGTGGAACAAAAGTTGGCAAAGATCATCACAAGTTGCATTCATAATGAGCTGAACTTTAAGTCAAATGTAGCTGCACTTTTCTCCCACTATACATGAAATAAATGTATGATCTACATATCAAATTTAATATATACGAGTCTAATTTTTAACGCATTAATCGTTTCGTCAATACGACATCGGACTAGAGAGATATTCACATTTTTGCGACATTGCGCAAACAACTCCCATAGGACCCTCAAAGTCTATTTAGACTTCAGCTTGTATTAATGTCATTTATATGTCATTTTAACTCATTTTTATCATCCACAAAAGTGTATAAACCCTCCAAATGCTATTCAATGGTTCCCCCATGGTTCTATGGTGAAAACCTAAGATAAAATATGAATCCAAGACTAGAAATCCCCCGATGCTTGCTAGATCTTGTGGCTGTTTTAGAGGGTTCTTCAAAGGTAAGTAACCTTAGATTTTGTGTTGTTCTCTATGATTATGCTAAGAATCAGTACTTACTTCATGTATATTAGAGTTTCAAAGAGAAATACAAGTGTTTACACACCAACATGAACATAAAAGTTTATTCAAGAAGAGAATACAACCCCTATAGTGTTGTAGTGTGATTGAGGGTTGTTGTGAGCTACACTACTGGGATTTCAAGTTGTATCTACTGCCTAAGCTAAGTAAATAATTTTCTTGGTTGTTTTTAAGGTTAATCATGTGCTGGTTGAGTTTTTTGAGTGAAAATTTACAAGATAGTAATTGACATGGCATAAGGAATTGTTATATTTTTTTTGGGTTGTGATGACGCTATATATATGGTTTTCTGTGGCTGAATTGTTATAAATAGTTTTTAAATGTTGTTTCTTCTCTTGTTAAGCTTATCTATGTTCTAATTCTGTGGATTGAAGAAGATTCCATGAAAAATAAGATATTGACGATAAAGGTTATGGTGCTAGGTGTGTGGACTATATTTGAGGATTATGCTTATGATATTTTGGGTTAAAAATAATATGGTAAGCATAATTAAGATATTATATATGTTTTAGGCAAATTTATTGAAAAGGAATTGGATTAAAACCATATTTTCTTAGTCGTAAATCGAGCTTGTCGCACAATATGGTTGTTTTACAAATCGGAGAGCTTATTGTGAATTATATTGTTGTTGTTTAGGTTGTTTGGTGGATTTTGGTAGAATATGGGATGTAGTACAAAAAGGGGAAGTGAAGTTCATTTTCTTTTAGAATATTGGTTTCCAATACGAGAGTTACAATGCTTATATGATGACGACGAGTTGATTTACTCATTGCAGACGTAAGAAGATCATATTGAGCATGCCCGAAGATTGGAATGAATATTTCAAAGGTATGTTAAAGCACTTCCTTCTTTCTTTTGGCATGAACTAAAATGTGAACATAAACGATACACTATTTCATGACAGATCTACTGCTAGCAACTAAGGTTGCCCATGTTCTTCTTTCCTTACAAAATTTATTCTAAGCAAGTGATCATTAAATCCTACTGAGGTTCATATTGATGGTATGGATGCGCATAATATTCATCGAATGTGCAACGACCTTACATCACTTCGAAAAGTTTAGAATGTTATTCTTTGAGACCAACATGCATTATATATAGTATCTATTTTACTCTACCGAGTCGCGTTAAAGGCGGTCGGGTACAATACCTATTGTACAATCACTGATCAGCTGGGTTTATCGAGCTCCAAGTGGCCTTGTATGATTCTACCGAGCCTTATAATTCTACCCATAGAGGCATATATTATAAAAAGTATATGTAAATACTTGTATTATGAATTTCATATTAGTAGCCCCCAGAGAAACTCAGATTTTACAGGTATACATCTCCTCTATCTCTTTTTATATTACTATTCTTGTTTACGTTTTCCTGCCTTACATACTGAGTACTTTATTTGTACTGACACCTTTTTGTCCTGGGGATGCTGTGTTTTATGACCGCAGGTCCCGATTGATAGGTTGATAGTCCTCCAAGTAGGCTATCCGCTCAGCGGAAGGTGTCGGTGCACTCCACTTGCTCTAGAGTTGCCTATTTGACCAGTATGCTTTGGATATGTATTGATTGGTATGGCGGGGCCCGTCCCGACCTTTATGATTTTATGTACTCTTAGAGACTTGTAGACATATTTCAGGTGTGTGGATACTAGAGTTGCCTATTCGGCCTATGTTTTGAGTTTATAAATAGGCACGTATGTTACATGTATTAGTTTGTATATCATTGTGAGTCGTCATATATTGAGTATTCCCTTATGTTTTATTCTTTTTATATCATGACAGGTTTTCTGGCTCATTTACCCATGATAGTATGATAATAAAGATATGTTTCATTGGTACTCAGTTGAGTAAGGCTTCGGGTGACCGTCGTGGCCCCTTCGATTTTGGGTTGTGACAAAAGTGGTACCCGAGCAGTTCTGTCCTAAGGAGTCCACAAGCCATGTCTCGTAGAGTCTTGTTTATGGGTGTGCACCACATTTATAAGATGGAGGCTACAGAGCATTTAGGACTGTCACTCTTTTTTCTTATTCTAGATCATGTGGTAGAGCTTAGTTGTAAGAACTCAAACTCTTAGTTTCGACTTTAGTCGTAATACAATGATATCTACATCTACAAGACAGTTGGTAAGAGATTGAATGTGGCTGTGGAAGAGCTGAGATAGAGGAACTCGATTCTGCATCATGCTTATGATGAGTAAATGAAAGGTCTTCAGTAGATCATGTGATTAATAAGATGTGGAGCTTCTTGATAAGGAGCCCCAAGGCATGAATATCTATCTACCCATATGGTAAAGAGAGACTAGAGAATCAGGAGGTGGATACAAGTTCCAATAAGTAAAAAAAGCAACTTGAAAAAGAGTACGAGGTACCCAGCTAATAAAGATTATCAGTATTTGCAATTCAAGCAGAGAAATATATGCATTTTGAGTTACCTTCAACAGTAACAACCCATCTCAGTTATGCCCTATGGGAGTTGACAGATATTTTTTAAAAGAAGAAGGGGATAGCAAGATCCGGTTGGGGTTAGAGTAACCCAAAATGTTAGATGGATTATTATCATTAGCTAACATTTTCGAAGGATATTGCAAATGTAGTAATAGTTATACTTGTGAGAACCCCGATAAATTTTTACCTTTGTATGGCTCCCGTCCCTAGTAATCCGAGAATGTTAGGCGACCCGAAGAGCTAGTGGATGGATCAAGGGGAGCCAAAAGTGAAAGAATATTTTGTTGAAGTTTTCAGAATAAGGTGATAAACAGAAATATTAGCAGGATAATAGGAAGAGAGTAAATGAAGTATTATGAGTAAGATGTGATAAATAGGTGATAACAGTAAACCAAAATGTGACACGATGATAGAGTCTATAGTCAAGCGAAGGAAAAGACAAGAGGTTACAGTCCTAGGCTAAAGGCCGTATCCTCATTTTGAGAAATGAGATGGTGAGTCCAACGTGATTACTAGAAGGCAAAGTTAGACCCCCTATAGTAACAGAAATTAGTATGGTCTAGTAAACAAGATAAAACCAAACATGAATTAAGGATCGGAGGATTTCATAATAGTCGACATCGTGATAATTTCAGAGAGTGTGTTCCGACAATAATAGAATTGACAACAAAACAATAACCTGTAAAGGTCATTTAGGAAGATGCTTCCCTAAAGCAAGCACTGTGAGTAGAGTTAAGCTTAAGGGACTAAATGTGCCAGTTACATTGGTGTCACTTTCGTGCTGAATAAATTCAATTATCGCTAGTACAGAAGGATTATCCCAAGTTAGTAAGAGTCCGTGTAGATGTGAAAAGATGCCAAAGATGAAGAGGTAAAATTTATTGGTAAATCTTCATAGCGTCAAATGTTAGTACTCCCCTAAAGGGACAAGAGGGTATGGTATTAAGTCCAAGATATATGGTTTAGGTAAATACGTAATAGTAAAGGAAGAATATGGTAAAAAACCAAACAGTATGGGGTTGCATTTTTTTTTGATTCTACAATATGATACAACTCCAGAACATTATGCAGGCACCTCGTCGTGGAGAGGCAGTAAGGTTTCTCGCCCAAGATGTTATCGATAAATAAGTCTGAATGAACACTTGACACAAAAAGAGCTTATGCGAGAGATAAGTTAAGACAAATGACAGAACCCAAGAGACATTACGTAAAATATAGACATGAAAATGGACCAACGTGTAGCTAATATTGATGGAGGAAGAGCCTAGTTATTGCCTGAAAAAAGGATACAGACAAAACAGTAAATCGAGAAAGATAAATGTAGTGAACCCCAACATAGTGAATTCAATCTCGCAGATAGGAAATCATGATCCTTGAGAAATATTCATATAAGAGTTGGGGTAGTTAAAGGTACCATATAAGTGTTACAGAAATAAAAGAGTGTGCCACTAGCGAGACAGTAAAAATTTTATTTTAGAAGCAACCCTACGAGCACAAGGGCTTGGAGTAAGTAACTAAGAATATTATAGGCGAGTGAGAACATCAAAAATTTCTTCAAGTGTACGATGTAGTAATCTTGCAGCTTTACAGGAGTTAGAGGATCTCCCCTAAGTACTACCACGAAAGACTAGATGAGAAAATAAGGGAGAAGGCTTCAAACTAAGCATAATAACTTTAAGAAGAAATTATCTTATAACAACAGTTTTAGTATAATATTGTATAGACTCCATAAGAAAGTGGTATCTATATTTACTAATGAACGAGAAGAAAAAGTTGATATTTGAGATCATATGAGTTGCAGGAAATTCTAGTATGCGCAGGCACTAAGATAAGCCGAGCATTCATGCAGCAAGTGGCAGAACGACCAGAAAAAAGTAATTGCTTATGTTTAATGGCAACTAAGAAGGCATGAAAGCAAATCTATGGTGCTAGAGAGTTAAAGGAAGGTTGCGAATAGTATACATAGATATATGTAGGTTGCAAGCTAATATCATAGAATGACAAGGTTTTAGGTAGATAAGAGTAAGGACCAGAAAAGATGAGTGACAAGGTTACAAGAATAGGTAAGTCCTTGGGATTAAACCCATCAAAACAAGAGAGCTTATGGCTTCTGTAAGTTATTAAAGCTCGGTACAGCCTGAATGAACTCAGTGGAGTCAAAGACTAGGTGTATTTAAGAGAGATGGAATGTTGCCCTAGTAGTTGAAAAAGAGTGTAATTGTTATAGATCTTTGGATGACGTTTAGACCTTTCATTGAGTAATAATTTAACGAGAAAGGGATTTCATGAATTACACGGGATTAGAATACCCCCATAAGATGGATCACAATGGGGTGCTATGAAATACAGTTATTGGTATAGTATTGTCCCTAGGTAGATCAGGAAAACCACTTCAGATGTTCCCCGATGACACGTGAGCCTTAGTGACAATGTTTTACGTAAGAGGTTTCAAGTTATCAGTGGGGTATTATAGATCAACATTAAGGTTAATAAACATAGATGGATAAAAGTTCCAAAGTATGGGATGAGCTTAGGCTGGCATTCTTAAGATGAGCATTAATGAGGAATCATTAAAGGACTTAGATTTATACATGTAGGATAAACAACAAGAGAATAACTTGGAATTGGGTAACATACCTCGATAATAATTTGCAACTCGCGCGAATTTCTGGTTTTATGGCCGTAAAATACCCAAAAAATGCCAAAAATGCAATTTGGTTATTCGAAAGGGTGACAATGTTTTCTTACGGTGTATTGATGTCCAGGACAAATATTAGGTGATTTCGAGTCGGGTTTCTCCTGGACAAAAATTCGTGACTCGCGCGGATTTCTGGTTTTATGGCTGTAAAATACCCCCAAAATACCAGTAATAGAATTTAAGAGTTACGGCATAGTGTGACCTGTCTAAATGCAGCAAAGCCATAAGGATGGATATCTGAGGCTATGAAACAGGATATATCAATAGTCGTTAGTGAAAAAAAGTACCAAGCAAAGAACTTCAATACACCTTTAGTTGCCTAGAGAGATTGCTTGTCATAGTTCTGTACATGTTTATAAAGTAAGGCTTAGGGATTTACTAAACGATGGAGTAAAAAAGGGAGAAGAGTCGCTAGGCGCTCATACAAGGACACAGTTATGCATACTGCACGGCATAAGGTAGCAATAGTTATGAGATTGGAAGAATTTCGACCACATGTCATGGCATGAGAAAGAGGCCTAAAGAGGGGAATGCCCCGACGTTTAGATTTTATTTACAAAATAGTTGCCTAGATGGCAAGGAGATCAGTATAAGTTTTCGTAAAAGCTATATTTATGAAATTGATAATCACATCAATCAACATTCGCGGACGAATGTTCCAAAAGGGGAAATGATATTACATCCCACATTTTTGTACGTTGTAAACACTTGATGTAAGCTCGAAAATGAGATTATATTTGAAAGAAAATAAAGTAATTTCATCATGGTATCTTAGAGGTTACAAATCTTTAAGATCATGTATAACAGGTACCAAAAGGGTTGGAAATCTTAGACGCTAAACAAATTGAAGAAAATAAGTTTGGTCGAAAGATGACAAGTCTGGAATGTTATAAAATATACTTTTAGGGTGAGACTAACATATAAAAAAGATGTTGACGATAAAGGTTAAGGTGCTAGTGTGTAGATTATATTTGAAGATTATGCTTATGATGTTTTGGGTTGAATAAGCATAAGTATGATGTTATATATGTTGTAAGCAGATTCATGGAATTTGTTGATCATAAATCGAGCTTGCCGCTCAAAATAGTCGTTGAACAAATCGGAGAGCTTATTGTGAATTATATTGTTGTTTTTTGGGTTGTTTGGTAACTTTTGGTAACATATGGGATTTAGTATAAATAGGGGTGGTGATTTTCGTATTCTTGTAGATATATGACAAGTGTTTTGTTTTTAAGCCAAGCGAGTTGTGGAACAAAACTTGGCAAAAGTCATCACAAGTTGCATTTACAGTATGCTGAAATTTAGGTCACATTCAGCTGCACTTTTCTCCCAATATACTTGTAATGAATGGATGATCTACATATCAAATTGAATCTCTACGAGTGTAGTTTCTAACGCATTATGTCGTTTGTCAATATGATATTGGACAAGAGAGATATTTGCATTTGTAGGAGACTGCGCAAGCAGCTCTCATGGGACCCACAAAGTCGGTTTAATCTTCAACTCGTATTTGAGTCATTTATATGTCGCTTTAACTCATTTTTCTCATCCACAACAGTTCCTAATCCCTCCTACATTCTCTCAAAGGGTTCCTCCATGCTTCTAGGGTGAAAACCTAAGTAAAACATGAACCCAACACTAGAAATCCTGTGGTGCTTGCTAAATCGTAGTTCTTCATCTTGTGGCTATTTCGGAGGGTTCTTCAAAGGTATGTAACCTCATATTTTGTGTTTTTCTTTGTGATTAAGCTAAGAATCAGTACCTCCTTCATGTATATTAGAGTTTAAAGATGAAATACAAGTGTTTACACACCAACATGAATACAAAAGTTGATTCAAGAAGAGAATACAACTCCTACAGTGTTGTGGTGTGATTGAGGGTTGTTATGAGCTACACTAGCTGGGGATTTCAAGTTGTATGTACTTCCTAAGGTAATTAAATCATGTTCTTAGATGTGCTTTAGGCCAATCATGTGCTGGTTGAGTTGTTTGAGTTAAAATCTACAAGATAGTAATTGATATGGAAAAAGGAATTGTAATCTTTTTGTGGGCTGTATTGACGTTATATATATAGTTTGTTGTTATACCAAAGCTTATGATAGCTATGGATATAAAATGGGCAGAATGTGAAAGTGGTATTATGGGATGGAAATGGTGTACTTTGTGGAGGAAATGGTGAGAGATAAAGTGAGGGAAAATGGAGATATAGTATGGCCGAATGGAGGAGGAAATGTGTGGATATTGTAGAAGGAAATGACATGGTTTTAAGGAGGAAAAAGGGGCTGGGCGAGATGGGAGTAAAATGGAAGGAGTTATTTTGGTTTTTTCTTTTATGGGATAAACCAAATCACGGGTAAGAGATAAACACACTCTTATCTTAATTTGGGGCTTTTAACTTCTCTCACAATAATCACTGCTAATGTATGAAATCAGACTCCTAACACACACTCAAAAGTAGCCAACTTTAGAGATATTTCATTAGGAAATTGTTTGAATTAGCTTCACACCAATTCGAAATATACTCAAAGAGCATAAATGAGATTACAACATATGATGCATTATCAGGCCTAAATGGCTGAAATATATAGAGAAGGGAAGGGATACATTAGCTAGTTTTTACTTGGAATAAAATAACATAAAGTATGTCTAATAATGATGGAGATTCCCAGGCCATTCCTAAAGCTTCACATGATGTTTTAGCTTTAATCATGAGTCATAATAAGCTAGTAAAGTCCTATAAGGAGCATGGAGAAAGCAAGTAAAGTGGTTCCCTCTTTTTAGGAACAAGCTCCCTTAATTAGTGGAGATATGTCTTAAAGGTGATCCACAAATCATATGAGGCTAAAATACAAGTATATTACTCCTCTTTAGGTGTGGAATTTGTGGTTAAGAGGTGGGGAAAGGATATTGACATTGACTTTATTTTTAGGCTAAGAAATGGTAGAAAAATGAGGTGTAGGAAAACATTGGTACACAATAGTCAAGTAGATGTTTTGTGATGTTCTCCATATTATTTTGGGAATTTAGGTAGTAATTTATGAATATAAAGTCAATGTTTGGGAAAATAAATGGGATGAAAATTCTGCCTACAAAGGGTAAAAAGCAAGATAATACACAATGTGTGGATTTTGAGGTGTAAAAGAGGAAGAGTAAAGTTTGACTTTACTTTTTCTTGAGATTTTCGACCAGCTCAAAGGGGAGTGAGAATGAAAGCTTTATGACATTATTGTTAAGGAATTTAGGTGGTTTTGGATGGTAAATTCATCCATGGGTGGGAAAAACACAAGGAATCACAACGATAAGGCTATGAAGGCTATAATAAAGTAAAAGCAAAAGTTTTGTCTCTCTTTTCCCTTGAAAGTTTGTGGGAGCTCTCAAAGGAGATGTGAGACATTATTTTGAACTAAGAGAAGAGATGAAATACTTTTTTTGGATATTTGGGAGGGTATGGGTTATATTGGTGTTTTCGGCCTTAAGTGGGAGCTTAGGTAATGAGGGTTATGGTTTGGGTTTTTGGACAGGGAGAGGAAATGAATTCAACCCAAAAAGGATCATAACACTTGGACATTAACCCATTAATTTGTTTTATTATTTGTGGTGTGTCCACAAGTTTGGTTGGAACATCCCGGGGTATATCATTTGTTGTGGCTAAAAATTATTATAAATAGTTTTATTATGTTTTGGTTGCTGTTGTTAATCTTATCTTTGTGCTAATTCAGTGGATTGAAGAAGATAACATATAAAAAAGATGTTGACGATAAAGGTTAAGGTGCTAGTGTGTAGATTATATTTGAAGATTATGCTTATGATGTTTTGGGTTGAAAATGACATGGTAAGCATAAGTATGATGTTATATATGTTGTAAGCAGATTCATGGAATTTGTTGATCATAAATCGAGCTTGCCGCTCAAAAAAGTTATGGAACAAATCGGAGAGCTTATTGTGAATTATATTGTTGTTTTTTGGGTTGTTTGGTAACTTTTGGTAACATATGGGATTTAGTATAAATAGGGGTGGTGATGTCCATATTCTTGTAGATATATGACGAGGACGAGGACGAATCGGTTTATCTTTATAGACGTAAGAAGATCATATTGAGCTTGGGTTGAAGATTGGATAGAAGATTTCAAAGGTATTTTAATGCACTTCCTTCTTACTTTTGGCATGACCTAAAATGAAATGAACATAAACAATATGCTATTTCATAACGGATCTACTCCTAGAAACTAAGGTTGCCCATGTTCTTCTTTCCTTATAAATTTATCTAAAGAAAGTATGTATGATCCTTAAATCCTACTGAGGTTGATATTAATGGTATGGATTTACACAATGTTAATCGAAGGTGCAAAAACCATACATTACTACAAAATGTTTAAAACGTGATTCCATGAGTCCAACATGCATTATATATAGTATCCATTTTACTCTATCGAGCCACGCTATAGTCGGCCGGGCACGACACCTGTTGTGCAACCATTGATCAATTGGGTTTACCTCCATATGACCGGGTATGATTCAACTGAGCCTTATGATGGCCCTGTACATTTTTACCGAGTCCTCTTTGAGGCCGGGTACGATATGATGATGATGATTCCACAGAGACGTATGTTTTTAAAAGCTTATGAATATATATGTATTGTGTATTTCATGTCACTATCCCAGAGACGCACTCACATGTTACATGTTATATCTTCTCTATCTCTCTTTATATTATTGTTCTTATTTATGTTTTCGTGCCTTACATACTTGGTATTTTACTATGACGACCCAGCTGGCCGTCTTAAGAAATATCTCCTGATCCCCTATTAAATATTTTCCCCGTGTTTGTTTCTTGTATTGTTAGTTGCGTGGGAGAATTACTTGGAGTTTCGGTGAGTTTTGGGACACTTAGTCCCTAAATGAGAGCTTGAATTTTGGAAATATGACATAGTCAGAACAGTATGAAGACGACCTCGGAATGGAATTTTGATGGTTACATTAGCTTCGTTGGGTTATTTCTGGTTTTGGAGTGTGTTCGAATTATGTTTTGGAGGTTCGTAGCTAATTTAGGCTTGAAATGCCGAAAGTTGAATTTTTTAAGTTTTCAGCTCGATTGTCAGATTTTGATCTGAAAGTCGGAATGGAATTCCGAATGTTGGAGTAGCTCCATATTTGAGTGTGATGTGTGTGCAAATTTTAGGTCAATTGGACAAGGTTGGATAGCCTTTATGATCGAAGGCATATTTTGAGGGTTTTGAAGTTCTTAGGCTTGAATCCACAGCTAATTGGTTGATTCGATATTGTTTGAGGAATTTTAGAGATTTGTTTAAGTTTGGATAGTGGTATATGACTTGTCCGTGCTTTTGGTGAGGTCCTGGGGGCCCTTGGGATGATTCTGGGGGGGTTTCAGATGAAGTTCTTTTGGATGATATCATAACCGCATCTACGGTTGAGAGGCCACAGATGCAACTTTTGTGGATGCGAAATTAAGCCACATAAGCAGCCAGCTGAGGAAAAGCAAGGAATCACAGAAGCAGGTGATGTACCGTACTTGCGTGACTGCAAATGCAGATTCTGGGTCATAGGTTCGACGAAAGGGTCTTTAAGTGCAAAATTGCAGGAGCAATTCCCTTGACCATAGAAGCGGTACCGTAGATGTGAAAGGTGGAGCGCGGATGAGCAAGAAAATCAGAGTTTTGAGGGTTTAGTATCAAAAAGTTAGAATTGATGTGGTAGCTCGGAATTGACAAGTTTTAGAGGGATTTTCACCTGGTGTTTTGGGTAAGCAATTCTTACTTGGTTTTGATTGATTTCCACGAATCTATAAATTCATCCTTCAAATTCGAAATTGAGGTGGAAAAATTGTAGAAAAGTTAGAAAAGTTCGTAGACCAAATAATTGAGTTTGGATTATGATTTTCATGTCGGATTGGGATAATTTTGATATAAATGGATTCGTGAGAGTATGAAGATTCTGAAAATATAAATTTTACCCGATTTCGAGATGTTGGTCTGAGGGGCATTTGGTCATTTTACCTAATTTCGCTTATTAGCTTAGAATTTATCTGTAGAATCAGTTACTTGGAGTATTATTTATATTATGCAATTGAATTGTATAGATTTTGGCCATCTGGAGTCGAGTACTCGTGGCAAGAGCGTGGTTTCGGGTTAATTTTGAGCTGATTCGAGGTAAGTGGCTTGCCTAACCTTGTATAGGGGACATTCCTCTTAGTATTTGATATTTGTTGTAATTCAACTGCCTTGAACGTGAGGTGACAAGTGCGTAATTGTTTAAAATTCTTTTTTCAGTAAAGTAGCTTTAGTTGTGTTTTCCTTTCCTACTTATTCTATTTGAAATTTGAGTTGTTGTTAGCGTAGAGAAGCATGTGTAATTGACTTAATTGCATTATTGCTTAAACTACCTTATTTTTATTATGTGAAGCATGTTAGGTTAGAATTACCTGTTTTACTTTGGTATGAAGTTGAGTTTAATAGAGTATTCTTTGTGTTACTGATGTATGTTTTACATTAGGACTTCGGGACAGCATCCCGGGAGATCCTCTGTACGTATTTTATGACTTGACCTGAGGTGCGGGATACCGAGAGATCCCCAGCACGTATATTAGGGATACCAAGAGATTCTCGGGATACCGAGAGATCGCCAGCACGTATATAGGATACCATGATATCCTTGTGATACTAAGAGATCCCTAGCATATGTTGAGGATACCGAGAGATCCCTAACATATATTGAGGATATCAAGAGATCCCTGGCATATATTGAGAGTACCAAGAGATCTTCAGGATACTGAGGGATCCCAGGTTATTATCTTTGTGAAGAGTGGTATTCCTTGTGATTGTTTTTGCCTCTGTTTTAGTTGATGTTATCCTTATTATCATGTATTAGTTCTTATTGTTATCTTTCAATTGTACTACTTTATCTTATACTGCCACACCTTATATTTCATCTAGTCTCAGCAGGGCCCTGACCTTCCTTCTCACCACCCGATCGAGGTTAGATTTGTCTCTTACTGAGTACTGTTGTGGTGTAATCATACCGTTTCTGTGCATATTTTTCATGTGCAAATCCAGGTACCTCCACTCAGACTTTTCACACTTAAAACGAGGCGTTCATAGAGACTTCAAGGTATATTTTCCGCATCCGCAGACCAAAGAGTCCCTTTCTACTCTCCCTTTTGTACTAGCCCTTTTGTACTTTCGTTTCTTTGTTAGATATTCTGGAGTTAGATACTTGTAGACATTTAAAGGCTTGTGATGTTGATATTTCGGGTTTTGGAAAATGTTTTTAGTTTTGAGAGTTGTTATTGTATATGCCGAGCGGAACTTTTAGACAATGTTTTATTTTACTATCTCGATTTTTATTTATCTCTTCCGCAATTTGGTTTATTTTCTGCATTGTTAGTCTTACCTAGTCGTAGAGACTAGGTGCCGTCACAATGGTTCACAGAGGGCAAACTAGGGTCATGACTTTTATTTGTACTAACGTCCCTTTCGCCTGGGGACGTTGTGTTTCATGCCCGTAGGTCCCCATTAATAGGTTGAATGTCCTCCAAGTAGGCTAGCAGCTAAGCGGAAGGTGTTGGTGCACTCCACTTTCTCCGGAGTTGCCTATTTTGTTAGTATGCTTTGGATATATATTGATTGGTATAGCAGGGTCCTATCTCAACCTTTATGATTTTATGCACTCTTAGAGGCTTATAGACAGATGTCAAGTGTATTGATACTTGTATGGTGTTGTAGGCCTATGTTTTGAGTTTACAAATGCTCATGTCGTCCTTATAGGACCGTATGTCACATGTATAAGTTTGTATATCACGCTAGGTCGCCATATGTTGAGTATTGCCTTATGTTTTATTCTTGTTATCTCATGACACGTTTTCTCGCTCATTTACCTTTAATAGTATGATAAGAAAGATATATTATATTGGTATTCGGTCAGTAAGGTATCTGGTGCCCGTCGCGGTCCCTTCGGTTTGGGTCGTGACAATTCGCTTATTTTTTAATGTTTTGACGCCGTTTCATCAAGTATAAATGGTACAACATAAATTATAAGAGCTCCAATTTTTATTTTGATTGAAGCATTAGATCTGTATCATAATTTTGGAACTATTGTAACTAGAATTATCATGTTTCGACGTCGTCTGAGAAATTTATGGTCATTTTAATATGAATTGGGTTGTCATATTTTTCAGGTTTAATTACGAAATTACCACTAAATTCGTATTTAAAAATTTGCACTATTTACAAATAATAAAACCAACATATCTCCTAAGGTCAAATGGATTAATTAAAAATCCTAACTTGACTGGAATTTCACAACGAATCCAATGGAGGTATAAAAATGAGATTCAGGATCATTTGGCACGAGAAACGAGGTAGAACATTTTAGAGGAAGCATATAAATAAATGATTTGTTCATTTGGTCATATTTTGAGTTTGGGTGCTGAGATTTGGACGAATTTTGAAGTGATTTTCACCACATGAATTGGGTTTCGAGTCGTTCGGAGGTCTACACGAGGGATGGAGTTTTTAGAGTATCGTTTGGCTTGTTCGGTGTTGGATTTAGCTTGTTCGAGTTGAATAATACATCTAAACCTTGTGTTGAGGGTATGAACCCCGAATATACGTGATATGTGTTTGATGATCGAGGTGACACACATGCTAGGTGACACGGGTCTGGGCGTGCACCGTGTGAATTGTGACTCGCTTATTTTTATGGTACTGTGTAGTGACCTAATCGTATTTGTATTCACCAAATCTCTACATGCTAGAGTAGTTGAGTTGTGATCCATGTTAGAAACTCTATCTACGCTATACGTTTATTATGATGGGACCTGCTAGGATCATCTCTGTTGTTGAGTTATCTGTTTATGTTGAAATTACATACTCATTCACATGCATTCATCTATATATCATGTCTTTGTCTCTGTTACCTTTGATTGATACATTACATTATTATTTTGGGTTGATCTTTCATGACATTGTGAGCACGAGAGACTGGAGAGATTGATGACTGAGTGAGGTCGAGGGTCTGTTTGTGAGTGATATTTATGGGAACGGGCTGCACGCCGCATCATGTTATGTTGATTTATGCCATGATTGGTTTATTACAGTGCTTGGTCTTAAAGAGCCCCTCTGGAGTCTTTACACACCCCTAGTGAGTGTAGGTACTAAGTATTAGTTCCAAGTGCAAGTGCCGAGCGTGAGTGCCGAGTGATTGGGAGAAGTGAGTGACTGTATGGACTGAGTGGTTGTGAGGACTAAGTGACTGGGAAGACTAAGTGAATTGTTACCCTGAGTGTATACATATGGTTTTATCACTGAGTTGCATCGCATTCGATATACACACTTGACATACAAGTATAGAGATGCATTTTCTCATGTTGTGCGGTGTCACATCATGCATGACTTCTCATAAATATTGACATGTAGGCATAGAGATGTATTTTTCTTGTGCCATTTGAAAATAAAACATTTACCTGTTGAAAACTTTGGGAAAATTACTGTTTTCAACTTACTCATACTATTAGTTTCTTCGGTGAAAGATTTTGAATTTACTGTTATACTTGAAAAGCATGCCTTTTTTTCCGTAACTATGAATGAGTCGAGCATCATATCTCTAAGAACCTTCATGCACCACTTTTACCATATTGTTATGCATTGTTGCTGGTTATTATAGTTGGACTCTGACCCTTGTCTTTGTAGAAAATCATTCTATCTACGATATGTGCGCTATTGGTTGTATTAGCATGATTTTCAGGTTTAGGTTTTGATGAATGACAAACAATGAAGTCAAGTGTCAAACAACGTTATTATATGAGAAACAATCAAGATTGAATGCTGAGAAGCATATTGATGACGGAATTGCATAGACAAGCCAAAGACGAGCTCAAATGTTCAAGACCGAAGACCCAAGGCGTAGGTCGTTAGGTAGAACCAATGTAAGAGCAACGCTTAAGTTATCTCGTCTTTTGACTCATCATAGGTCATCATAAATATGCATAAAATCACTTTATTAAATCATATTTATCATAAACATATTTTATTAAATCATATCTATCATAAACATATTTTAAATACTTCAAACAAAATGATGTTAAAGTTTTCATTTTAACCAAAATGGTTTTTAAAGTAAGAGTTCAAATCTGTAACAGAATAATCGATTATCAAAACTGCATAATCGATTATGCTGTAGACCGTTGCCAGTGATTGAACACTGGAACAGAATAATCGATTATGCAGAATCAAATAATCGATTATTCAGCAGAAAATCAGCTTCCGATTTTCTGAACATTAGAGAAACAATCGATTATCAAATCTGCATAATCGATTATCTTGGCACAAAATCAGCATAATTGATTGCCAATTAAGCAACGGACATAACACTTCTTTCACCTATAAAAAGAGGTCTTTTGAGCTGATTTTAAAACACACAACACCTCCCAATATTGATATAAATATTGACATTATTTGAGCATCATTTTAGAGCTTTTGTTGAGCCATTTAAGAGACAACTTTGAGTTGTTCATAGAGCTAAATTTGTATCTCTTTATCTACTCTTTTGAGAGAGTTCTTGTTGTAAAAGAGAAGGTGTTTGAGAAGAACATATCTTCTCATTGATTGTCGGGTTCTCTAAGTACCCTAACTCTTAGTGTGTGAAGTCTTGTGGTGCGGTATCCACGAGCAAGGTTGAAGTCTTGAGGTGCGGTATCCTCGAGCAAGTTGAAGTCTTATAGAGTGTACATCTACGAGCAAGTGTAACGGTTTGTTAGGCACCCGAAAGCTTAGCGGAGTTAGTGGAATCTCGAGAGAGTCTCTCGGGGACTGGACTAACCACAAGTTGTGGTGAACCAGGATAAATTCGGTGTGTTCTTTCCTTGCTATTTTAATTACCAAATTTATTTTATTCCTGCAATTTTTAATTTCGCAATATTTATCAATATTCTTGTGCCGCACTATTCACCCCCCCTCTAGTGACGGGCATAAATCCTAACAATTGGTATCAGAGCCTAACTCTCTGAAAGCCTTAACCGGTTGAGAGCGATATATATTTTTTTGTTGAGAATATTGAACGCAGGAATAATGAGCGAAGGACACTCCACCGAGAGGCCTCCATTTTTTTATGGAAGAAATTATACATACTGGAAAGAGCGGATGAGAATCTTCATCCAATCAAATAACTTTTGATTATGGCAAATCATCAAGAAAGGTGAACAAATGCCAACAAAGAAAGTTGGGGAAATCATGGCTCCAAAGGAGGAAAATGAATATGATGCCGAGGACATCAAGAAGGTTGAAAGAAACGCAAAGGCCGTCAACTTACTATTTTGTGCGGTGAATCCGGACGACTATCGGAAAATCTCTTGTTGCACAACCGCAAAGGAAATGTGGGATAAACTCGAGATCACTTATGAAAGTACGTCTCAAGTCCGAGAATCTAAAATTGATTCTCTAACACATGAATATGAACTTTTTAGAATGAGGGAAGATGAAAACATCGATAATATGTTCGAACGATTCTCAATGATCGTCAACGATCTTCATGCTCTCGGAAAAGTATACTCGAACAAAGATCTAGTTCGAAAAATCCTATGGAGCCTCACTCCCAAATGGCGTTCCAAAGCAAATGCTATCCAAGAGTCGATAGGAATCACGGACGTCACAATTGATGGACTACGAGGTAATCTTAAAGCCTATGAAAGCACAATTCTTAATCCGTATCTTAGAAGTAACTCGAATATTGCCTTCAAAGCCTCATCCTCTAAAAGAGAAGAGGTAAGTGAATCGGAAAACGATGATGCTATTACTTCCAATGATATAATTGAAAAGTTTTATAAGTTTATGAAGAAGGAAATAAAGAAGGAAGAACCAAGTCCTTAATGTCAAAATTGTGGAAAACTTGGCCACACCAAATCACATTGTCCAAAATCAAAGGACAAGAAAAAGAAGAAACACCGTAGGCGCGTAACATGGGATTCGGACAGCTCGGGCGATGAAACTGCCGCACTATGCCTCATGGCCAACGAAGAAGAAGAGGTAAGTAAATCTTACTCGTTTGAAGAAATACAAAATGCCTATGATGAACTATATGGTGAATTTGTTAAAGCTTCCAAAACCATAAAAGATTTGAAGAAAACACTTTCTTTGCAAGAAAAAGATCTTGAGAAAACACTTTCTTTGCAAGAAATAGTTTTTGAGAAAACACTTTCTTTACAAGAAAAAGATTTTGAAAAACAACCTTCTTTAAAAGAAAATGATCTTTTAGAAAATGACAATACTGTTCTTAAAAATAAAATCAAAATTTTAGAAGAAGAAAATAGATTTTTGGAAAATGACAATGTCGATCTCAAAAATAAAATCAAGGAGATGAATGAAGCCTCTTTAATTGTTCAAAGTTCAAATTGTTCTTCTTGTTGCTCTTTGAAAATAGCGAACGTAGAACTTAGAAATACACTAGAAAAATGTAGTGTAAATGATTCTAAAACAAGCGAAGTAATTAAAAAGGATGATAGAAATGAGGTTACACCACCTAGACACAACTCTATGAATTTTATTAATGAGCCTAGAATTAATCATTTTAGGCCACCTAGAAATGATTCTAGGATTTTTGTTAATGAGTCTAAAATTAATAATTTTATACCACCTAGAAATGACTCTAGGAATTTCAACGCTTCTAGGAATAACAACATTAGATCACCTAGAACGTATTTGGCTCAACCTAGACATATGCACAACCCGAACGTTATATGTCATTATTGTAACCGGGTAGGACACATTGCATCCGTATGTTTTGCTAAACATAGAGATTCATATTTTGATTACGATTATTATTTGCCTAACCCCCAAGGACCCAAAAGAAGTTGGGTACCGAAAACCTACTTTTAGGTACATTTGCAGGTGTGCTTGAAGACTACAATATCGTAGTAGATGCACCAAGCACGAAACCTTATTGCATCGAGGGAAAAAGTCGGTTAGTTACCGTATTTTTGATAAAAACGTAATAGTTGATATGTGCAAACAATTGATATTAATTATTGATTCATGTTTTGATAAGTGTTATTTTGAATAACACATTTGTATCAATTAATTTTTTTGTTAAATGATTGATTCATGTTTTGATGAATATTTTTTTTAAATAACAGTTGGTATATTTGCGAAAAATGACCGTTATTATGATTGGAATGTTTTTACTAACATTTGATATTATTTGATATTGATATGATTTTTTTCAACAATTGGTATCGTCAATAGTTTCAGTAACAATTGGTATACTCTTTTTGCTAACGCTAAAAGGGGGAAGAATTTAGGCGATATGCATCGAATAAGGGGGAATGTCTTCACATTCTAGTATGCTTTAATTGAGGGGGAATATTCAATTAAGGAATTATATTAAATTGTTTACATGAATTGTATGTTGAGATATAGCATGAAATTAGGGGGAATCTAATATGCATATCTCCTATTGTTTGTCATTATCAAAAAGGGGAAAATTGTAGAAAATCATTCTATCTACGATATGTGCGCTATTGGTTGTATTAGCATGATTTTCAGGTATAGGTTTTGATGAATGACAAACAATGAAGTCAAGTGTCAAACAACGTTATTATATGACAAACAATCAAGATTGAATGCCGAGAAGCATATTGATGACGGAATTGCATAGACAAGCCAAAGACGAGCTCAAATGTTCAAGACCGAAGACCCAAGGCATAGGTCGTTAGGTAGAACCAATGTAAGAGCAACCCTTAAGTTATCTCGTCTTTTGGCTCAACATAGGTCATCATAAATATACATAAAATCACTTTATTAAATCATATTTACCATAAACATATTTTATTAAATCATATTTATCATAAACATATTTTAAATACTTCAAACAAAATGATGTTAAAGTTTTCATTTTAACCAAAATGGTTTTTAAAGTAAGGGTTCTAATCTGTAACAGAATAATCGATTATCAAGACTGCATAATCGATTATGCTGTAGACCGTTGCCAGTGATTGAGCACTGGAACAGAATAATCGATTATGCAGAATCAAATAATCGATTATTCAGCAGAAAATCAGCTTCCGATTTTCTGAACGTTAGAGAAATAATCGATTATCAAATCTGCATAATCGATTATCTTGGCACAAAATCAGCATAATTGATTGCCAATTAAGCAACAGACATAACACTTCTTTCACCTATAAAAAGAGGTCTTTTGAGCTGATTTTAAAACACACAACACCTCCCAATATTGATATAAATATTGACATTATTTGAGCATCATTTTAGAGCTGTTGAGCCATTTGAGAGACAACTTTGAGTTGTTCATAGAGCTAAATTTGTATCTCTTTATCTACTCTTTTGAGAGAGTTCTTGTTGTAAAAGAGAAAGGTGTTTGAGAAGAACATATCTTCTCATTAATTGTCGGGTTCGCTAAGTACCCTAAGTCTTAGTGTGTGAAGTCTTGTGGTGCGGTATCCACGAGCAAGGTTGAAGTCTTGAGGTGCGGTATCCTCGAGCAAGTTGAAGTCTTGTAGAGTGTACATCTACGAGCAAGTGTAACGGTTTGTTAGGCACCCGAAAGCTTAACGGAGTTAGTGGAATCTCGAGAGAGTCTCTCGGGGACTGGACTAACCACAAGTTGTGGTGAACCAGGATAAATTCGGTGTGTTCTTTCCTTGCTATTTTAATTACCGAATTTATTTTATTCCTGCAATTTTTAATTCCGCAATATTTATCAATATTCTTGTGCCGCACTATTCACCCCCCCTCTAGTGATGGGCATAAATCCTAACAGTCTTAGCTCCTCACTACTTTCAACCTAAGATTAAATTTATATGGAATCTGTTGTACTCATATTATACTTCTGCACCTTGCGTACAAACTTGGATGATGATGTTGTTGTGTATGACGGGAGCTAGCATTGAAGACATACATGTATTTCGGTAATAAACTGCCTTTTATTCATGGTAGCTCTAGATTTATGAACAATCTGTTTGTGTATAATTCTGACAGTTGATGTATTTATTTTACACTAGCTTTGTAGACTCTAAATCTTAGAAGCTCATGATTTGTACTACCAGTCCTTGGGAATTGTGTAAGATTCAAACTTTTTAAAAATTTATTTGTCTCATTAAATTTCATTCGAATTGGTTAATAATCAATTAGCTTACCTAGCAGATTGTGTTAGGTATCATCACGATTAGTTGGGTTTTGAGTCATGCTAAATATTTAATAGAACTATGAAGTACATTCATTTTTATTTTCTTTAACTAAATAAGATCGAACTAACCCAAACCATATACACTCAAACAACAACCCAGTATAATCCCACTTAGTGGGGTCTGGGGAGGGTAGTGTGTACGCAGACCTTACCCCAACCCTGGAGTAGACCGGTAGGTGGGGGCTGGGATGGGCTGGGTTCAAAGGGGGTAGGGGGTTGGTCCGTTAAGAATTTTTTTACTTAGAACCGGACCGGGCTGGCCCGATAACGTGAACAGTACCGTGAACGGGTTATAGCCCGGATCGGACCGGCCCGGTTCAACTGTAATATTTTTTTTTAATTTTTGAGATGATGGGGCCCACATTTCCGTTGGCAACGGCTAATTTTACAAAAATGGCCATTTTTTCATTATTTTTTTGTATTTATTAATTTACAATATTAACCCTTCTTAAAATCTATAAATACCCTCATCGCTTCTTCATTTCTTTACTTAAAATTCTTATCTCAATCTTAAATTCTTAATTCTCAAATTATCAATCTATCTCTCTTCCCTTCAATTTGCAAGATTTCATATTTGATCAAGTGCTCAATTTATTGTCGAATTCGGTTATTCGGTGCACTCCCTCCAACTCTTTCTCTTATTTAATATTTTAATAGCATATTTAATTTAAGCTTATATTTTCATTTTTACAATATGTTTAATGATGCTAGTCCTGTAGCTTCTGGTAGTAATAGTAATGACCCGACTTCTAATCGTCAAAGAAGAAGTCCGGTATTAAATTTTTTTGAAATAATAGAAGGTACTAATAGTGTTAAGTGCAAATTTTGTAACGAAACTTTTCAACATTTGACCGAAGGAAATTTAGGAGGGAATGGAACACTTACAAGACATATGAGAGCTGTCCATCCCATAGAATGGGTCAATAATTTTGGGAAAATGATTTGTAAGTTTTAGACTTTTAGTATGTTTGACTGTTTGTTTCAGAGATTGGAGATATTGATTATGATGAAGATGAAGTGATAAACTGATGAACTTGCTAAGGCGATGCAAAACATTTGAAATTACTACTTCACATTAAAAAATGTAAACATTTCATTTTCTACTTAAACATTTGAAATTGAGAAATAAAGTAGCACTTGCAATAAGTGCAATTTTTTCCCATCTTACTTGTATTCATTCAATTATTACAAAGTACTAATTAAGTTAGAACTTAATAGTTATATTTAATTTCATAAAAAATTGAAAATATACAAAATCCGGCCCGGCCCAGCCCCTATCAACCCGTAACCCGTATGGTTCAATTTAAACCCGGAACAACCCAGCCCGTTAAAACCCGTTACTGTTTCGACCCAGCCCGGCCCGGATCGAAACCCGGACGGGTCGAAAAAATCCGACCCGGCCCGAACCGGTTGACCCGTTAGCCACCTTTAATTGGAAATGGGGTTGCTTACCATCAGAGCAATCTCTCGTCTCAAAAACTGTTTACCAAACCATATACACTCATAGTTACAATATCTCTCGTATTTTTGTTCTTTTATATATATTTTAGCTATTTCTTGTTGTTCGACTAACTAGATTACAAACATGTCCCCTATACCCACATTCTTGCATCTATTTCTTATTTAAAATCTTTTTCGGACCACGTGTATGTTAAGAGCCGAAGAGTACTCTGAGGACTTGGGAGACACCAACCTAGCCTCCCATAACCTTCACACAATCAAAAGCAACAAAATACTTGTAGGAATTCTGAGAAATGAGCATGCATGCTTGTCACCGAGAGGAAAACAAAAATAATTGGGATGGAGGTAGAAAGGTTGCACCTTTAAATATTAAAAAAAAAAGAGAAAAAAGAGAGTGAAAAGAGAAAGAAAATTAAGCAGTTTATTTAAGTACTCACTCCATTTATTTTACTTGTCCACTATAATAAAAATATATTTTTACTTTTACTTGTTCAATTTAGCAAATCAAAAGAAACTGAAAATCTTTTTATGTTTTACCCTTCATTTACTCATTTTGTAAATTATTTTTCAAGACTTCTTACAATATTGTTACTATTATGGTTATTACAGTAATATGTATTTCATTTATTTTTTTTAAGGGGTGTGTAAAGTCCATTGTTAGTAAAGAAAGGAAAAGAAAATGGCAATCTGGTGCATTAAGCTCCAGATATGCGTGAAATTCAGGAAAAAGTCGAACCACAAAGGTCTAATGTAGGCAGTCTTACCTTGTATTTTTAGAAGAGGTTGTTTTCACGGTTCGAACTTGTGACCTCCTTGATTACATGTGAAAGGAGTGAGTACTGCACTATTTTAAGGCACAAAAAGAAAAAGAACAAGCAGCCGTAAATTCAGGGTAGGCAAATTTTAATGAATTTAGAAATATATGAAATGATAATATCTAAACTAATGTCACAACTAAATTAAAGGAGCCAAGCAAAGAAGCAACAACATCCTCAAAGTGAGACCAACTAAGAGCATTTATCGGAGGAATTTTCCTTATTTGCTAATAAAATGGCAAGGAAGAAGAATTCATGCAAAGAGAGAGCTCTTACCCATTTGAGGTCAATCCCCTCCAATAAATTCAGGGTAGGAGCTAAAAAATGCTTCAAATTTGTGATAACTAAAACTCTCTTTTAGCCAAAGGTAATAAAATAAGGTTAAATTGAGGGGTTTGCAAAAATGGCCATGACTACGATTGGTTTAGTCCTCATTCTTGTGTATCATTCAGATTTGGTTATTACGTGCAATGCAGCTGTTGTTGGTGGCCTTCTTCCTCAACCTGCAGGTGCCGATAATATTGCTGATCAAACCATTTTTAATGTGTTGGATTTTGGTGCCAAACCTAACTCGGAACTCATAAGCACACAGGTAATTTACCTCCTTTCGCTTTGCTCCAATATTTATGCAAAATTTATTACCAACCTAGGGAAATGTAAAAGAAATTTTCGCTTGTAAATATTTTAAAAGAAAATCTAGAACGAAATGCATGAAATTATACAATTCAATATATCCTTTATGCTATTGCCTTCCAATGATTTTCCCTATCTTGCAATTAACATTTGCTAGGGGCCGGCCTTGCATTCTAATATGGATTGGGTGACGAACTCTTTTAGGTACTATATCATATAAATTTTTTTGGTAGTATATTGACCAATGTTTTATATCATATAATATAATATATATGAAAAAATAATTGCCACTTATACTTCTTTTCGTATTGTTTTTGAACATCTAAAGTTTAATTTTTAAATATTGAGTTGAACTAATCTAATTTAGCTTCAAAATTTAGGCAAATTGATTCTCAAGCAAAATGTGTCATCTAATTTAAAATAGATAGAGTATATCATATGTGATGAAGATTTACTATATTAAATAATTTCCAATAAAGATATAATAAGGGCGTGAATACTTGCCTCGACTCCTAAACTAAAAGCTAGCCGAAAATGCCCATTATGAGCTCGTTCCCGCTGCTCTTGACTTTACAACTTGTCAGCTTCTATCTTTTCATAGGGAATTTGGCACTTTTCTTATCTGTTTTATCTTTGTGTTGCATGGCTTTTAATCAAAAACTAGTTAAAACTAACATATATAGATTAAATCTTTCTTGAATTGAAAGAGTGTTTTACGAGTAATGAAACAAATGTTTGTGTGAAAAAAATCAGGCATTTATGAGGGCATGGCGAGCAGCATGTGATTTTAATGGAAGAGCAAGACTTTTTGTACCACCAGGAGTATATACACTAGCAGAGACCATATTTTCAGGACCATGCAAAGGAATACATCCTATAATTGTTCAAATTGCAGGAACTTTAAAAGCTGTGGCTGATATTTCTGAATATTCAAATTTTGCTTGGATTTCTTTTGATTCAATTAATGGCATTATTATTACTGGTGGAGGCACTTTAGATGCTCAAGGTCAAGCTCTGTGGCAGTTTAATGACTGTAAAACCAATCCTAATTGTGTCCACCTCCCTGCTGTAAGTTCTTTTTTTACCCCTCTAGACTTTTACTTGTTATTCTTTTTTTCTTTTTTCACGCCTTTAACAAAATATTAATTAACAGAATAATCTGACTTAATTACCTTTATTTATTCGTTGATTTCCATTTTAATTTGTTACCACTATTTCTTTTGCTATATTAATCTCTCTCCAGCATTTATTAAAGTAAGAACAAATATTAGAAAATGTTATTAATTCTTTTTTGAGTTTCTAAAATATGGATAATTTGAAATTATTATTTTTTGTGATTGTGATAACTAAATGAGAATGGAGGAAGTATCTCTCTATCCTTTCTTTCTAGAATTAATGTCTCTTTTAGGATGGTTGAAGTTGAACTCGCGGATAGAGAGAGGCATGAAAAAGGTACTACAAAATTGGAGGGCCTTCACGATCTTGAATATTGTACTCCCCCATTTTATTTGACGTGAACCTCTTTAATTGGATACGAAATTAAAAAAAAAAAAAGTTTTTGGAATTTATATCAAATTAAGGGTAGAGTTGTAAGTTTAAGCGAAATTATTACCAAATTTAAAAATGATTAATTTTTTTGGAAAAATAGATTTACATAAACTGTAACAGATAAATTAATTTTATTAAAAATTAGTGGATATTAATATATTCTACACGTGTAAAAAACATTGAATGCAGGTACTCCATTTCAATTGGTTGGAACCTTTTTGGACTACGAGGTTTTAATTGACTGAGTAATGTTTATTATATATAAATTCTATAAGTTTTTTAAAATAAAATATATATATTTTCGAAATTATATAAAAAGTTTTATACGTCACAATAGTTAACAAATAAAAAATATTTAACTACTATTTATAAAAGCATCTCATTAAGGGCAGAGTTGTAAATTTAAGCTAAATTGTTACCAAATTTAAAAATGATTGATTCTTTTTGTAGCAGACCAAAAAGGAAATATGTTCACATAAACTGAAACAGATGGGGTAATTTTCATTGAAAATTAGTGGATATTAATATGTTCTACACGTATAAAAAATATTGAATTCAGGTACTCCATTTCAATTTTGGAACCTTTTTGGACTACGAGGTTTTAATTGACCGAGTAATTGTTACAATTATGTATAAATTCTTTAAGTTTTTTAAAATAAAATTTATATATTTTCGAAACTATATAAAAAGTCTTATACATCACAGTAGTTAACAATTCAAAAATATGTAAATGCTATTTATAAAAAGTAGTCAAAGAAAACCTTATTTAACTCCTCAAACTATAATAAGCTCTTTCTCAAACCTTATTTAACTCCTCAAACTATAATAAGCTCATTCTCTTTTAGTCGAAGAGGGTGTACATTATCCTCTATCATCTTTTGCACCTAAGTGGTATAGGGTGAAGCTACAAACACTAGATTGCGACTCCAATCTAATATCTCTTTGTTTTTTCTATTTCAGTTTTTGTTTCCTTTTATTTTATGATGATTATTAAAACTTTTGTCATGCTTTTTCTTCTTCGTTTTGTAGACATTATTTTTCAATGGTGTAGAGAATGGAAAAGTGATGAGGCTGAATTTGATAAATAGCATGGGATTTCATATACATATTACTAATAGCTATTTAGTAAGGTTCCATGCCCTCACCATTGATGCTCCAGAAAACAGCCCAAATACTGATGGCATACACATAAGCAAATCCAATACTATAAAACTCTCCAGAAGTGTAATCAGAACAGGGGATGATTGTGTCTCATTTGGACAAGGAGCAAATAATGTGACCGTTAACAAAGTGACTTGTGGCCCAGGCCATGGCATTAGGTACACATAATTTTTCAGACTCGAGCCTTTGATTAAGTTGAACTTACTTTACGTTCACTCTTCTTATGTATAATCTCATATATTTTACATATTAAAAACACAGTGTAGGTAGTATTGGTAAGTTGCCTGGTGAAAAGGAAATTAAAGGACTCATAGTGAAAAATTGTACGTTGAGGGGCACAACAAATGGTATCAGAATCAAAACTTTTGCAGGAGCGAATCCTAACAGAGCAATAGGGATGATGTTCAGCGATATTGTCATGGAAAACGTTAAAAATCCAATCATCATAGACCAGAGTTATGATGATAAATCCACCGAGGTTCGTCTTAATGTTTTTCTTTTTAATTATTAGCAACATTTTAGCTTTGATCGATGATTCTGATTTTAAATGTTACGTTGCAGCCATCACAAGTAAGGATAAGTGATGTAATTTACCAGAATATAAGGGGAACAACAATCAGTGAAGTACCAGTGCAACTAATGTGCAGTGCACGGCTCCCTTGCCTAAATGTTCGACTTACCAACATAAATTTGAAGCATATAGCAAATACGCCAATTACTTCTCAATGTCAAAATGCAAATGTTGGCTATACTGGCATCCAATTGCCACCTCCTTGCCATGGACCCTCTTCATAGTTAAGAAACAAAGGAGAAAATACAGATCGATGTCTAATGTTAATCTGACTGACTGTCTCAAAGAAAGAACTTGGGAAAATGTGGGCAAAGAGAAATTGTGTCATAGCAAAAAAAAAAATGGCCTCACAATAACCAAAACCTAAATATAGTTTAATTGGTGTCGGTACAAGTCTTTCACATAATAGGTGTGAGTTCAATCCAGTACTATTCTTTTTCCATCTTCCCCTACTGATGGAATTAATTCTTTCATACTATAGGTGTAGGTTTAATTCTCCTAGTTCTGCCTCCTCTTTCCCTTTCCCATCCCCAACTGTAATAGAATTTAAAAAAGAAAATGCCCACACATCTTTTATATTCCCCTGGCCCCAAAAATATTAGAATTCTTTTTTATATCCTTTTTTAGTAGTTTGTAACGTATTTTAGTAGTAGGAGTAGACTTTAGCTGACCCTTATGAATTTGTTAACGAAGAGTTGCATAAGGTATTTTTCTTTTTTTTTTTTTGGTTCTTAATTTATTTCTCAGCGTGTACGTCAGTATGACGTGAATTAAAATGAACTCAATAGCGGCAAAGCCAAATTAAATTTTGGATGCCAATATGCAAAATATAATATAGTGATATAATATCAAACTGTCCATTGGAAGGTCACAAAAATCCAACTATTTATGCTAGTAAAACTTAGTTTTTTTCACAACAAAAAAATTTATCAACTTCGCGTAAAGTTCTCAAATGATTCAAAGCTTGTTTATAGTGAGTTTATATGTTAAGGGAAAAAGATTCTATTGCACGTTGATAAGGAATAAAGTAAAATTCACTGCATATACATAAAACATTAATAAATGAACATCATCAACTTCTATTAAAATTTTCCATTTTGAACTTCTAGTTTTCCTAGCTAGATTTATATATTTGTCTACTACCATATTATTTTTAATATGTCAATCTTATTTATCTATAAAATGATATAGCTGAATTTGTTACGTAATTAATAGACAAATGAACTAATTTGATCCAAAATAAAAAATAAATTAAATTAAAAAATAGAGTTCGCGTTAAAATCAAAGGGAAAGGTAGGTTAACTTCGGGAGCGATGCTTCCGAGGGCAAGTAAAGTTATATTATTTTTCTTAACAATGAAGTATAGCATAAGTTTTGCTAGAGATTCCGTGTCCTATATGTTGAGCCCCCTTTTTCAAAGCTGAGAAATCGGGTTTACGGCATTATGGATAAAACAACTCTTTTTCCTTTTGAGGAAGCGGGTTACGGAGTTTGAAGAGCCGTCGCCTAATGATTATAGTGAAATAGGAAACTTAAAGAAAAGAAAAGGATTCTGGGAAAAGAATACCAGAGTTCGAGTAAGGGCTTGAGATTATCTTGAGGGGAAGGTGTTAGGCACCTCTCAAGATCAACTAGTGTGGTTCCCGGCCGTGCTTAGTTGTAACTTTAAAAGAGCGGGAATAAACAAGTAAAATTTGCACATAGAAAAGCATAAAAATTTGAAAATTTCTTAAGAAAGAAGACACAAGTGATTTTGAAAAGAGAAAGCTTAGTTGAAGAAAAACGTTAATTTAAGAAAAATATCAATAAAGAAAAAGAGACAAAGGGTCCTAGGATTAAACGTAATATGGATCACTTCGGAGCAGTACCCAGCAATCGTTTTCACACGAGATATTAGCGCACAGGTCATCATATCCATATTCTACCCTTCCCGCCCCGTAGAGGTTATTTAAACGTGTGTATTGGTCACGAGTGCTTAGTGTATGCTATTACTCATCCCGTTCTATAGGTCCTAGAGGGTGTTTAGAACCATTATTCATATAAGGTGAGGACTAGGTTGAACCCTTAGGTTTAAAGGTCAAAAAACACTAAGAGACATCCAAAAAGCAAATAGGACTTCCTATAAGGGATCACATAAAGGCATGTAAAAGGTTTAAATATCCCTCCACGAATAGACATACAATTAGCACGCCTCAATACGTAACCTTAAGGAATTAGTAGAAAATATTTTTAACACACTTAAGGCCATGTAAAGGATACAGTATTCTGCTAGGGGGGATAATATAATTTCAGACAGGGGAGGTTACCTAGTAAAAAATAGAACTAATGCAAGGTTAAACAAAATTTAAGAAAAATAACTAAGAGAGTAGTAAGTATATAGGAGTTAATATTGAAACGTACCTTAAAAAATACTTAGCAGAGATATTAAAGACACGGTACTCTGATAAGTTTTACAAAATAATAACACAAATCTGGACTGGAGAGACACCCAATAGGAAAACATGGGCTTTAGCAAGAAAACAAAGAAAACTTCATAGGGGCAGAATTCAGAAAGCTAAAGAGATAAAGTAGTCCGAAGGTGGTAAAAGTATGATATTGGGCCTAAGGCTTGCCTAGGCGTTATACGTGTTGTCTGATATAGAAAGAAAGTGAGCATACATGTTTGATTCCCAATTTTAAGAATATACTGTTAGCTTGTGTTGCTAAATTAAACAAACTAGCGAGGCGTTCAGCATTCGCAAATAAAGCCCTAAGTATATGATATTTAATGCACATAAAGATCCTAAGACATGGTATCTAAATACAGCAGCAATCTTTATAGCAGTAGTTTGTTGGTTATTAACTAATTGTGATTATGAAATGAGTACAATAACAAAACGAAAGTAAAAAGAGAAAAATACAGGATTTCTAAATCGTGTGAAATGCATGTCCTATGCAGGATATATATTGCATGCCCTACAAACATGTTTTCTACCAACACCATTAATTAAGCATGCATAATCCCCCCTTCCCCCCAATTTCACTATAAACCCCATTGTTCATTAAGAGTTATTACAGATAAGGTAATTAAATTACAGTAGTGAAGAGTAAAACAAAAAGTTATTCTATAGGGAGCCTTCAACCAGGCCCAAGCCTCCAACCTCACTTCTTTCGAGTTTCACAGCCATTACCAAATGTTTGGGTGTGGCAAAGTTCCCTAAGGGTCCCTTGGGACCCTGGCCAATATCAGGAACCCAAGACAAATCATCATTGATAAGTGCAAGTGTGAAATTGCTAGACTTGTGCATCAAAGTTCAGTGGGTATTGAAGATACCCAAAGCAATGCTTACACTAAGGGGGACAGAACCTAAATTCTAAGAGTAGTGTTATTGTGATGGAATTCGAAGGAGTTGAGTTGGAAAAGGTTTTTACATGAAGGACAGTTTGAGAAAACAACAGAAGAGTGAAAAATTCAATTGAGTTTGAAAACAGTTAATATAGAGCTAGTTTTGAAAGCAACAGTCACACAAACAAGGGCAAAGGTAAAGGGAATAAATAGCTCACAAGCAAGAAAACCAGTCACACATGTATAACACATTAGAGAAGAGTTCAAGCTTCAAACTAGGAGTCCAGTTCTTACACCACCAGACACCAAACAATTCATCCTCACGAAAAGGTTTTAGGGCTGTGGAGTAGCCAAGAGGATTTAAACACATGCTAGTAGTATACAGAAGCAAGGGGAAACATGCATCAGAGTAGGAAAATAGGTAATGAACATGCCAGGTTAAGCTAGGCCTACTAATTAGCACAGATACACAACAGAACCATAAATAAAAGCACACAAGGAACAAAAGAAAGTGCAGCACCAATAGAAGCATATTGTTTTGAGACTGTAACTTAAATAGGATATATACCAGTTGAAAATAATGTAACACATAGCAATAATGAGCAATAATATGCAGAGAAGTGAGCAATAGTGTGCAGAGAGAAGCGGAGAGCAGGGCAGCAATATGCAAAGAAGTGAGCAGTAGATAGACCAAAGCAAGCAACACTGTAGAGGCCAGTAAAGTGATAAAAGTGACCAGGATTACTCAATCTTGGCTTTCAGCCAATTGGGTAATCAAGATTCAACAGGAAAGTGAAAGAAGTTGTGTAGAAACAATAAAGAGCATCAAATTTTTTTTGTCTGAAAGAGAGAGAGTTCAGAGTAATGAGTTTTTTTCGTGTCTATGTGTGTGTTAAGTGAGAAACGAAGAGTAGTATTTATAGTTTTTAAAAATAATAGAGAACAGGGTAGTGAGTAATAATTATAGAAACAGTGCTAAATTGAATCAATCACAGGTCATAATTCAATTAAATCAGGGACTTATAATTTGAATAGGAGTACAGACTATAAGGTAAGGAAATAATCAGACAGATGACTGATACCATAACAAGAGCAGTAAGTACTTTGTATGTAACACATTCTAGGTACATGATGCTTTAAGCATGGAAAATATACGCGGTAACTAGAAATATACTTAATTGAACAAGTATGGTAACCATATAAAATTAACTCAGAAAATCACTCAAAGAATCACGAGAAAGACCAAAAGTAGAGGGAATCAATACCATGTATAGAAAGCAACTCATAAATAAGGAAACATTTTTGAAAAATTAGCGTAGGAACCCTTAAGGCAAACACATGCAAATCAGGGATTCAAAGAGATGATCGAAATCAACAGCATAGTTAGTAAGGAGGAGCATTCAAACGTATTTCAACACAATTGTCTGAAAATTAAGAACCCTAAGTAAGAAATCACATAGATAGTAGAGAGTCAGAACCCTAAAAAGATCTAAGACATGGAACTCAGAAACAAAAGGTTTAAAGCATATAACATAGGAGTTATCATGTAATACTCAAAAGAAATAGAAACATAGTGATTTAAAAAGGGGTTGGAAAACCTAGTTTCAAAAAGAGGAACAAAACCGTTTAAAAACTCTCATTAATAAAAGATATTGAATAATAAGTAGTGTATAACACAAAGATTAAACAGAAATTGTTTAAAAAGACATAGATTAAGAGGTTTAGGAAAACATTAGGGTTTGTAATGAAATCAGTGAGATGAGAAACTTGGCCGTGAAACTCGTTAACAATGAAGTTTAAAGCATCATCGGACCAAAAACTATCAGAGAAAGGTCGGAATGAACCCCGGCGAGGCTTCAATGCTCTTCTTGCATGGTGGAAACTCTTTTTGTTTCAAAAGTATGGAGAGAGTCGGTGAGATGAGGTTTCACGGCGGCTGGCGATCGAAAGAGGCGAGGCCGGAGTTGATCGGAGAGGCGGTGAGAGCCATCGGAGAAGATGAACTAGAAGATTCTAGAGAGAAGGGGGAGGTGAAGGGTTAGAGAGAGAGATAGAGAGAGAGAGAGAGAGAGAGAGAGACGGGTCTCCGAATGTGAAAGGGGTTGGGGGGTTGTTTGATTTATTTTAGGTAAATGAATCTCGGCCGTTGATCTAAATTGTTCAATGGCTCACATTGAATTAAAGTTCGGCCGGGTAAATTGGTTTGGGTATGGGTTATTTGAGGTGGGCTGAAATTGTGTTTAAAGTGAGGACAATTTTGGCTATCATTGAAATGCAATCTGGCCAAATTTTAAATAGCCAATGTTTCACCGTTTTAATTAATTAAAATAGTTAAAAATAATTTTAAAATAAATTAAAAACACCGAACTAGTTAATAATATATCAATAATAATCTAAAAATATTAGGAATAATTTTACAATCACAAAACACAATTAATTACAACTAGGCTACAATTGCAATATACACGATTTGGCTTTAGAAATGCCAAATAAATTTTCCAATAATATGAAAAAAATCATATTAATTATGTTTTGATATAAATATGAGGATAAAATAAGTTATTATTCACCAAAAGAATAAATTTTGGGAATAATTTTGGGATTTTTGTGTTATTAAAATAGGCGATAAATTGGCATAAAAATCATTAAAATACCAAAACTCATGGGTGTGCTTATATATGCACATATAGGCTATTTTGGAAGTATTTTAGGGTATAAAAAATACATAGGAAAAAATTGGGTATCAACAGCTGCCCCTCTTTACCCGAGGAGAATGAAAGAGATTTCAGGTAAAGATAAGATGGTCAATTTTGACCAAAATGATGATTGTAAAAGGATTTTGAGTTGCCTACATATCCCTGGTTTACTAGAATTAGGTCATATGTAGTTCTGAAAGCATTGATGGAATGTGTTGATGGAGATTTGAAAAGGCGAACATAATGGTTATGTTTCAAAAGGCGTTTGGGTTCAAATAGGTTGTGGAAAATCAGAGCGGGATCGCTCCAGCTGAGATGGCTGTTTCTAGCTGGTGTACCTGTAGATGAGCAGATGCGCATATTGTACGTAATTTAAACATGATGCAATTTTCCGTTGGACCATGAATGTTGTCTTTGGACGGTTAGAATGACGTCCTCGGACTATGATGTCTTGGGCCATGAAGTGCATAAAAGTAAAGATTCGTAGGCGAAGAAATGGTGTTCTCGGGCTATACAGATGGTGCCTCCGAATAATGACGCCTTTGACTAAGTTGGCGATCTTTCAGCACATGTAAAGGTGGCAATCTTTCAATCAAACTAATGCAAAGGTTGGCGATCTTTTAGCCAAAGCGAGAATTTAAATTGTAGGTGACGATATTTCAGTCGTTCGAAAGATAAAAGTGGAAATATTTCAGCCATGCAGGAGACAATGCTTAGTCTCGAAAGGCAGAAAATAGCTTTATGTAATGCAGATAGAGACAGAGCTTTGTTTCGAAAGGCAGATATGTAGCCTTATGTAGGGTGGAGGTGGTGCTTAACCTCGGAAGGCAGAGAAGTAGCCTTATGCAATACAGATGGATACAGAGCTTAGTCTCAAAAGGCAGATAAGTAGTTTTATGCATGATGGAGGTAGAGCTTAACCTTGGAAGGCAGAAAAGTAGCCTTATGCAATGCAGATGGAGACAAAGCTTAGTCTCGAAAGGCAGATAAGTAGTCTTCCGCAGGATGGAGGTAGACCTTAACCTCGGAATGAAGAAAATTAGCCTTATGCAGGATAGAGGCAAAGTTTAACCTCGGAAGGCAGAAAAGTAACCTTATGCAGAATGGAGGCAGAGCTTAACCTTGGAAGGAAGTAAAGTAGCCTTATGCAAAGGTAGATAAGTAGCCTTATGCAGGATGGAGATAAAGCTTAATCTCGGAAGACAGAAAAGTAGCCTTATGCAGGACGGAGGCAGAGCTTAACCTTGGAAGTAAAAAAAGTATCCTTGTGCAAGATGGAGGTAGAGCTTAACCTCGGAAGGCAGAAAAGTAACCTTACGCAGGATGGAGGTAGAGCTCAACCTCAAAAGGCAGAAAAGTAGCCTTATGTAATGTAGATGGAGACAGATCTTAGTCTCGAAGGCAGAAAAGTAGCCTTATGCAATGCAGAGAGAGCAGAGCTTGGAAGGCAGATAAGTAGCCTTAGGCAAGAATGCAGAAAATGTAAAGGGTGAATAGAAATGAAATTTCTTAGCTGACAGCAGATTGTGATATCCTAGCTACTACGGATGTTAGGTGTAGATAGTAGTTTTGCGAATGCACGATTGTTCCTCACTCCTGAAGAGCACGAGTGTGTGCATGCATTCAATAATTTGCAACCTGGGGTGCCTGCATTCAAAGAAAAATTGTGAGTTGTGTAGAGGGGAAAGGTTAGTTTGTATCTCCTAGCCGTTGACGTCACGTATCATTGGGGGTGGCGTTGATAAAAAACAGCGATGCAAATGATATTTATGCATGATTTAGTAAATATAATGTAAATATAAAATTGAAAAATGATTTTATTTGGGATGAACCAACAATTGCAACGTGGTTCAAGACAAGACAACCTCGTTTGTTCCGGAATTTTGAGGGTCCTCCTCAAAATTCTGCCCTAGTTTACTAGGCTTGTGCTGCTGACTGTTGTGCTGAATAACTAAGCATGGATCAATTCCCGAATTTTGAGGGTCCTTCTCAAAATTCTGCCTCAGTTTACTGGGTCGGCACTGACGAAAAGGCTGACAATTTGACTTCAAAATTTTGAGGGTCATCATCAAAATTCTGCCCCAGTTCCAATAGCGGGGAAATGGAGTTTTTATTAAAATGTGACCGAACCCACAGGCCTGCCTACGTATCCCCTCTTAAACGGTAATTAGGTCAGGTGTAATTCAAAATATCATTATGAAAGAAAAGCATATGATCAAATGCAGTATCATTTCACTACGTCTAAGTTGATTGGCTTCGGCAAGACTTCTCCGTCTTTTTTGTGAGAATAAGGGCTCCTTCAGTTAGAACCCGGTGAACCATGTACGACCCTTACCGATTGGGAGAGAATTTCACTTTGGCTGCATCTTGATGCAGAAATATTTCCTGGTGTGAACTTCCTTGGCTTAACTCTCTTATTGAAGGCTCTGGACATTCTGTTCTAATATAATTTACCGTGGAAAAATTCATTCATTCTATTTCTGTCTATAAGGAATAATTGCTCATAGCGACTGTTTATTCTCTCTACATCATCCAAATCTGCTTCCTGTATGACCCTCAAGGAGGGGATTTCTACCTCGTTGGGAATTACCGCCTCCGTACCATAAACGAGCATGTAGGGAGTGGCCCTAGTTGATGTGCGAACCATGCTACGATAACCCAATAAGGGGAATGACAATTTCTCGCGTCACTACTTGTGCCTTTCAATCATCTTTCTTAGTATCTTCTTGATGTTCTTTTTGGCTACCTCCATAGCTCCATTCATTTGTGGCCTGTAAGTTGTCGAATTCTAATGTTTGATTCTAAAAGTATCACACATTATCTTCATCAGGTCGCTGTTGATATTGGAACCATGGTCAGTGATAATGGATTCCGAAATTTCAAACCGACAAACTATACGATCGCGGATGAAATCTGTTACCACTTTCTTGGTTACTACTTTGTATGATGCCGCTTCAACCCATTTGGTAAAGTAATCGATTGCCACAAGGATGAACCTGCGCCCATTTGATGTGGCTGGTTCGATTGGCCCAATTATATCCGTTCCCCAAGCGGCGAACGACCATGGTGAGCTTGTTTGGAGGTACTTTCATCATGTCTGCATGTATCTGACGACGATGGAATCTCCGGACATACTGAATGTAGTCTGTTTCCATAGTCATCCAAGAATACCCTGCTTGGAGTATCTTCTTTGCCAAAACGAAACCATTTATGTGCGATCCGCAGGTCCCTGCGCGCACTTCCTCTAATAATCTAGTTGCTTCTTTTTCATCGACACATCTTAATAATCCTTGATCGGGAGTCCTCCTATACAGTATTCCTCCGTTGTGAAAGAAGTTGTTGGATAACCTCCGGAGTATGCGTTTCTGAGTAGCATTGGCAAGTTCTGGGTATTCTCCTATTGTCAAGTATTCTCTGATATCATGGAACCAAGGCTTCCCGTCAGTTTATTCCTCAACATGAGCACAATAAGCTGGTTGGTAGTGAATCTTGACCTGGATAGGATCAATAAAGTTTGTGCGTGGATGCTGGATCATGGACGATAAGGTGGCTAGGGCGTCAGCGAACTCATTTTGTATTCTGGGAACGTGCTGGAATTCCGTCTTTCTGAATCTCTTCCTCAACTCATGTATATGATGTCGATAGGGGAGTATCTTGGAATTCTAGGTTGCCCATTCTTCTCGAACATGATGTATGAGTAGGTCCGAGTCTCCGATCACTAATAGTTCCTGAATGTTCATTTCAATCACCAATTTGAGCCCTAAGATGGAGGCTTCGTACTCGGCCATGTTGTTGGTGCATGGGAATCTGAACTTGGTGGATACTGGGTAATGCTAACCGATTTTTGATACCAGGACCGCTCCTATGCGGACTCCTTCGAAATTTGCGGCTTCGACGAAGAACATTCTCCAACCATCATAGGATTCTGCAATGACTTCTTCTGTGAAAGCTACCTCTTCATCAGGAAAATATGTCTTTAGAGGATCGTAATCTCCTCCTACAAGATTCTCAGTGAGGTGATCTGCCAAAGCTTGTCCTTTGAGTGCCTTCTAGGTAGCATAAACAATGTCAAACTCATTTAACTGGATTTGCCATTTGGCGAGCTTGCTGGTAGGCATGGGCTTCTGAAAGATATATTTCAATGGGTCCATCCTAGATATGAGATAAGTGGTGTAAGCATTGAAATAGTGCCTCAATTTCTGAGCTACTCAGGTTAGAGCACAACAAGTGCATTCTAATAAGGAATACCGAGCCTCGTACGGGTTGAACTTATTGCTGAGGTAGTAGATGGCTTGCTCCTTTCTTCCCGTTTCATCATGTTTTCCCAAAACAAAATGAAATGCTCCATCCAATATTGCAAGATAAAGCAATAGAGGTATTCCTGGCCCGGGTGGAGCCAAGAATGGCGGCGTAGAAAAGTATTCCTTAATTCTATCAAAAGCCTTTCGATAGCCGTCATCCCATTTAGTGGCGGCATCCTTCTTTAGCATCTTAAAGATGGGTTCACAACTGACAGTGGACTGGGCTATGAACCGGCTGATATAGTTGAGTCTTTCCAGAAAACTCATTACATCCTTCTTGCTCTTTGGTGGTGGCCACTCTTAAATGGCTTTGACCTTTGACATATCCAATTTTATTCCCCGGTGACTCACAATGAAACCTGATAACTTTCAGGCAGGGACCCCGAATACACACTTGGCTGGATTCAGTTTCAAGTTGCATCTCCTTAATCTGTTGAAGTACTTCCTCAAATCTTCCATGTGATCTGCAACTTTCATGGATTTGATGATGATGTCATCCACATACACCTCGATTTCTTTATGTATCATGTCATGAAAGATAGTGGTCATGGCCCTCATGTAGGTAGAACCGGCATTCATTAAATTGAACAGCATCATTCTGTAACAATACATTCCCCACGACATGATGAATGCCGTTTTCTCTACATCTTCTTCATCTATCCATATCTGGTGGTATCCAGTAAAACAATCGACGAACGACTGCAACTCATGTTTGGCGTAGTTGTCAATTAATATGTGTATATTTGGCAAAGGGAAGTCGTCCTTAGGACTTGCCCGGTTGAGATCCCGATAGTCGACAAAGACTCTAACTTTCCCATCATTCTTCAGTGCCGGTACGATGTTGGCTAACCATGTTGGATACTCTACCACTCTGAGAACCCTGGATTTGACTTGCTTGGTAACTTCTTCTTTGATTTTCAAAATCATGTCTGGCTTAAATTTTCTGAGCTTCTATTTTACTGGCGGGCACGTCGGATCTGTCGGCAACTCGTGAGCCACAATGGATGTGCTGAGACCAGTAGTGTCGTCATAAGACCATGCGAAGATGTCCTCTTACTCATTTAAGAACTCTATGTACTCTTTCTTTTCTGGTTGTGACAAATGTATGCTGATACTTCTTTCTTTGACATTATCTGCGTCTCCCAGATTAACAACCTCAGTTTCGTCCAAATTGGACTTAGGCCCATTCTCAAAATTCTCGACCTCTCTAACAACGTCTTCTGTTATCTAACAACCTCTTCTGTTATTTCATCATCTTCTGAATCTATGTCTGTTTGTTGCATTGCCTTGTTGCAAGTCACAGTTGTTGGTTCATCATCAAGATATGTAATAGTAATGCTGTGTAAAAATAAGGTAAATGATAGAGAAAAGTAATAACAGCGAGATATAACGATAAACTTGGAAAATGCTTTTGATTAAATTCATAATTGTTTGAAACATCGGAGCTCTTTTCAAAAGTAAAGACAACGCGGAAAAGTAAAATCAATTAAAAGTAAAATATCATGCATAGTGCGTCGTTTAGCCTTGCTACCCCAAAGCTCTCTACACACTGGTGGTCCTGACTGACCAATTTGTCAGGTGTTACCCTCGATTCACACAGCTTAAATGGAAGGTCCTTCCTCCCCTTCCTTCTCGAAGATAATGCAACAATTTATATCATCCTCCAGAAACACGGCTTTATTGTTGCAAGTGCCTCATCTTCTTCTGATACTTATATAACGTTAGCTAGGCTAAAAGGTCAGCTCTAGCTGAGGTATAGGACGTTCCAAGGGATAGTAGGGACCGCGCCATGGTGGCGACCACTGATTGAACTCTTTCCAGGTGTACTCATACCCCAGCCCAAAAGTGGTACCATGCTTCTTCAACTTGATAGGCTTGGTGATGCCCTAGAGATTTTTTCCAAGTCCCTTTCTAGGCTCGTATCTGCTCCAATTAAAAATGCTCTTAATTTTGTTATCCCACCACTTGTCTTTGTCGATGTTGTTGACTCGCTCAATGTGGTGGTATGTTTCTCCACATATTCTCCTTCTACCTCCGATCATCAGGACGGTTTGGCAGTTGTACATAGGGTTGCTACCGTCGCCATGAATGATCACCTCCTGATGATTCCATTCAAACTTTACAGCTTGATGCAAGGTTGAAAGAGAGAGAGTTCAGAGTAATGAGTTTTTTTCGTGTCTGTGTGTGTGCTAAGTGAAGAAAGGAAGGGTAGTACTTATAGTTTTTTTTTAAATAATAGAGAATAGAGTAGTGAGTATATAATTATAGAAACAATACCAAATTGAACAATCACAGGTCCTAATTCAATTAAATCAGGGACTCATGATTCGAATATGAGTACAAACTATCAGGTAAGGAAATAATCAGTCAGATGATTGATTATACCATAACAAGAGTAGTAAGCACTTTGTATGTAATACAGGTTAGGTACACGATGCTTCTAATAGGGAAAATATACGCGGAATAACTAGAAATATATTAAGTGCACAAGTATGGTAACCATATAAAATTAACACTAAAAATCAATCAAAGAATCACGGGCAAGACCAAAAGTAGAAGGAATCAATACCATGAATAGAAAACAACTCACAAATAAGGAAACATTTTTGAAAAATTTGCGTAAGAACCCCAAGTCAAACACATGCAAATCAGGGATTCAAAGAGATGCTCAGAATTAATAGCATACTCAGTAAAGAGGAGCATTCAAATGTATTTAAACACAATATTCTCAAAATTAAGAACCCTAAGTAAGAAGTCATATAGACGGTAGAGAGTCTGAACCATAGAAAAGATCTTAGACATGGAACTCAAAAACAAAAGGATTCAAGCACATAACATAAGAGTAATCACATAATACTCGAAAGAAACAAAAGCATAGTGATTTAAAAAGGGGTCGGAAACCCTAGTTTTGAAAAGAGGAACAAGAACGTTTAAAAACTTGCATTAATCAAAGATATCGAATAATAAGTAGCGTAGAACACAAGGACTAGACTAGAAATCGTTTAAAAATATATAAATTAAGAGGTTTAGCAAAAATTAGGGTTTGTAATAAAATTAGTGAGATGAGAAATCTGGCAGTGAAACTCGTTAACAATGAAGCTTAAAGCATCATCGGACCAAAACCTATCGGAGAAAAGCCGGAAATGGACTGGCGAGGCTTCGATGCTCTTCTTGCATGGTGGAAAATCTTGGAGTTCCAAATGTATGAACGGAGCCGGTGAAATGAGGTTTCACGACGGCTAACGATCGAAAGAGGCGAGGCCAAAGTTGGTCGGAGAGGCGTTAGAGCCATCGAAGAAGATGAACCACAAGGTTCTAGAGAGAAGGGGGTGAAGGGTTAGCGAGAGAGAGAGAGAGAGAGAGACCAGTCTCTAAATGTGAAGGGTTTGGGGGGGGTTGTTTGATTTATTTAAGGTAAATGAATCTGGGCCGTTGATCTCAATTGATCAACGGCTCAGATTTAATTAAAGCTGGGCCAGGTTAATTGATTTGTATATGGGTTATTTTAGGTGGGCTGAAATTGGGTTTAAATTGGGGTCAATTTTGGCTATAATTGAAATCCAATCTCGCCAAATTTTAATCCAATTTCTCCCTTTTTTAATTAATTAAAATAGTTAAAATTTAAAAACAAACAAAAATGCTGAACCAGTTAATAATAATAAATAATAATCCAAAAATATTAGGAATAATTTTACAATCACAAAACACAAGTAATTACAAAATATGCTACAATTGCAATTATATACGATTTGGCTTTAGAAATGCCAAAAGAATTTGTAAAAAATATGAAACAATTCATTTTAATTATGCTTTGATATAAATATCCGGATGAAATAAGTTATTCCCCAAAAAGATAATTTTTGGGAATAAATTTGGGCTTTTATGGCAATTAAAATAGGCGATAAATTGGTTTAAAAATCTTTAAAATACCAAAACTCGTGGGTTTGCTCATATATGCACATATATGCTATTTTGGAAGCATTTTGGGATTTAAAAAATATATAGGGAAAAATTGGGTATCAACACTATAATGTTTGTTGAAGTCACTATTTATAGCTATTACCTAGGAAACAAGATCCTAAGATCAATTACTTCTTAAATGACAATAAAGGAGTCATTAAAGAATGGGTAACTGCAATCCTGAATACCAAAATTATCTGCAACGACTGACTCTTTAATACTATGGAATATTCTTCGTTAAATAACTTTTGGTAGCAACATTCGACCTGCTCCTGTTGATTATGCTCCCCTGGGGGTCTACTCAATACCATCTGTAATTGTTGTTCTCTACCTTCGTTCTAACTTGACTTGTCTTTCGCTTGTCTCTCGGGGTCTACTCTGAAACCCCTGAACGCCTAAAACACTGTGTAAAATCTAAGATGCAAACTAATCTCGATGACCCACAAAACCTCTACCATGACATACTCTTCCTCCAAAATAAGGACCATTGGGTCTCTCCAGTCTACGAGGTCTCCTTACTTCCATATACTCTATCTCCTGACCTCGTGTGTCCTCTCCCTCCTAGACCCACCTATTCTCTACTCGGTTAGATGCCCTCACAACCCGCTGAACTTGGAGTGGGGGTGGTAGAAGTCTGGGTCCTTCCCCCGATCTCTGAAGTAGTTGGTACAACTTTAATCAACCCTGCCTGAACCAATGTACCAAACATGCTCATTTACTATGTTAAGGCCTCCTGATGTGCTTGAGTAGTAGCATCAGTAGGCGTATCTAGTGCCTGGGATCTGACTGGAACTATTTGTGGCTTCTTGATGGCAGCTCGCGTGGGTGCTATGGCTGTTCCGCGTGTGCATCTGGCCTCTACCGCGGCCCCGACTTTTGGCGACTCTCGTACGGGCGTGAGTGCCTGATCATCTTTGGTATCACGTGTCCTCACCATCGATGAGAGAGTAGAAGTTAGAAATTTATAATTGCGAAATCAAAAATCTCGCACGACAAGGAATTCAAATGAAGTGGAATTTCCTAACGGTTACATAGCCTCTCGCAGTACACGTGTCTCCAGATCGATCGGCGAGACTCTAATAAACTGGCTTGTGATTCATGACTCCTATGAAACTAGAGTTATGATACCAACTTGTCACGACCCCAGTTTGCCCTTCGTTAACGATCGTGATGGCACCCAGTCCCTATGACTAGGCAAGCCTAAATTGCGGAAGATAAACCAAATTGCAGAAATAAAACAATTAAAATAAAATGAAAAGTAATAAAATTGTGTTTAAAAGTGCCGCTCGGCATACACAATAATTAACTCTCAAACCACCACATACTTCCAAGACCCAAAAACCCATGAATCACAAGATAAGGTTAACTACATTGTGCTCTAACTGCAGAATAATCTAAAACAAAAGAAATACAGAAGGGCTGTAACTTCATAAGAGAATATCGAGAGACTCCTTGGTCTGCGGATGCTTCAGATATGCCTTGAAGTCTCTTTAAAATCACCTTCCATCAAAGATTATAAGACTGAGCGAAAGTGCCTAGATCTGCATATGAAAAACATGCACAGAGGAGGCATAAGTACACCACGATGGTACTCAGGAAGTGCCAAGCCTAACCTAGGTTGGGTAGTTGCGAAGAAGGTCAAGGCCCTACTGAGGTTATATAAAATATAAGGGTTAACAGTGTGAAATAAAATAGAATAAATAAGTTCAATAGTAAGAAATAATAAAATTGAAAGAACAACAACTAGAACAGAGGTAAACAAACCACAAAAAGAAATGTAGCTCAAATTAGAGATAACAACCGGGGAACTTCCAGGATACCGTCATGTAGTCCCAATTATAACTATTCAGTGGATCTATCGGGATACCATCCCATAGTCCATCATATATATGTTAGAAGGATCTCCTAGGATCTCGTTCCGTAGTCCAAAATCAATGCGCGGGGATCTACCGGAATCCCGTTCCATAGTCCCAAATGTAAATACCCAGTACTGGAGGAATCTACTATGTGTATTCCCGTAGTTCCATATAACTCTAGGGTATCTGTCGGGAATCTAACCTGTAGTCCCAAAGTAAATGTGCAGGGGGATCTACCGAGAAGCAAACCCATAGTCCCAAAGTAAACAGACAATGGGGAGCTACCAGAATCCCACATCCATAGTCCCGATGTAAATGCGCAGCTGCACCAAGAAAATATTTAGAGAAGGGGAAATTTCAAATTAAGGCAATGTATAATTCTAGAAAGTATCTAGAGAAGGGGAAATTTCATATTACTTAGACATGCTTTCTTAAGCTAACAACATGGTTAACATTGCTAGTAATAAAAGTAGGAAAAGAAACATACTAATGAATACATTAAGAAAATTGGAATTCCAATAATTTGCACAAGTACGCGTTCATCACCTCACGTACAAGGCAATTCAGTTACCAAATATACCAATCCTAAGGGGAAGGTCCCCTAAACAAGGTTAGACAAGCCACTTACCTCGAACTAGCTAAAAAATCAACTCAAATCTATTCTATTCAATTACATAACGTAAATAACACTTCAAGTAACTAATTCCACAATTAAATTCAAAGCTAATACAATAAATCATGTAAAAGTACCAATACACCCCTCAGGCCCACGTCTTGGAATCGGGTGAAATTTACATTTTGAGAAACCTCGTACTCTCACGAGACTATACATAACAAGAACACAAAAATCGGAGTTCAATTGACCCCTCAAATTCTCATTTAAAGTCTCTTAATCCCAAGCCCTAATTCTTCAATTGTTGGCCTAGATTCCATGATTTACTATCCAAGCCCTAATTCTTTACACTAGAAATGAGTTTTAAGACAAAGAATCGTACCGCCAAGCATTTCCCTCGAATCCTTCTTCTATCCCCATCAAAGAGCTCGAAAAACAATTAGAAATTGTGGAAATAAAACACCCATGTCGCGGAACCTCTTTTAAAATAATGTCCATCAGTTTTCGTATCTGCGGTCCCGCTTCTAAGGAACAAATGTGCATATGCGGTCCCACTTCTGCGGAAAATATAGTGCATTGGCGGTCCCCATTCTGCAAAAAATATACCGCATCTACGATTTCTGAAGTTAAGCAAAAATCTGCTTATGCAGTCCTCTATGCCACTTCAGCGGCTCCGTATCTGCGGTTCCCAAACTGTAGCTGTGTAAATACCAGAAGAATAGCTGATGCACAACTTCAACTCCAAAATTTCCTCCGTTAGCCATATGAAATCATCACAAGGCCCGAGGACCCTCAACCAAAGGCATCAACATATCTTAAAACCTTATTAAAACTTGAATCAATCCTTAAACTACCTAAACAACATCAAAACCTCGAATTAATTAAGGATTTAAGCCTAAGAACTCCAAATTTCCTCAAAGTACACTTTCGAGAAAAAACCCAACCAAACCACCTCCAAATGACCTGAAATTTTGCACCCAAATCTCAAATTCCATTACGGATTTCGGATCAAAATATCACCATCGGACCAGAAACTTTAAAAATTCAACATTCGTCATTTTAAGCCTAAATTAGCTACAGACCTCTAAAACACATTCCAAACATGCTCCCAACCCTGAAATTACCTAATGAAGCTAATGAAGCAACCAAATTTCCATTCCGAGGCCATCTTTACACTGTTCCAACTACGACCAACTTTCCAACACTTAAGCTCTCATTTAGGGACTAGGTGTCCCAAAACTCTCCGAAACTCAAAACCGACCATCCCAGCAAACCAAATTAGCAGAAATAAACTTAGAGAAAGCAATTAGAGTGGTATCAGGGATTTAATTCTTAACACGACCGGCCGGGTTGTCAAAAATAATGGTTTAACTTTGGAATTATGTCGGCTGGCCTAGTTTCACGATATGTGCCATCATGATCCGGTCGGTTGTAGGGTCGTGACACTATGGATATATGATTTCTATGATGTTTTGCAGAGATTTTATTTTCTACCAGTGGGTTATATTTGTGCGATTTAAGTTTGGATTGGTTGTAATAGTTGACATGTCCGTCACGAGAATGAATGTGAGGTTTGTATACGATTTGAGGCATTAGAGTGGTGTGTGTTACATGAGCTTATAAATGATTTAGTTAATCTTCTAACGGTATTATGGTAGTAAGGAGGTATTGTTATTGTAAGTTATCAGATGTTTTATTCCATGGCTTTGAGCCAAGTGGGGGAGTCTGTTATCGATGAGTTGACTACATAGATCCATGTTGTATTGGTTTCGTTTTGAGGTATACTTATGAATCAGTTATGGCATACAGAGGTTGAGATTGAGGATGAATCAAGTAAGATGATTTCTTGATACAGGTTGTATTACAATCTATGAGTATGTAAGAGTCATGGAATGATTGATTGGTGATTCATGAAGGATGTAATGTGCATGGAGTAGAGACTTGCTTGGTTGTATTAAGGTGTGGTTACTTCTTTTAGTGTTGTTGTGGTAATGGGGGCTGGAGTTGAAATTTGAGTAGAGTGGATGAATCTCGAGAAGGTTCTAATGGATTCAAGATTTATATGTGGCAATTGAGGATATTTTAGACTTGTATATGCCTAGAATATGATATTTGCATTGGATAGATTCAGGAGTTGCGCTATTTATATGGAATTATGGATTTTACATTTCGGTATCATGAAGGTGAAAAAAATAGCTTTATACTCACAGAAGTTCTCTTCATAATAGCGATCTCGGTTGTAATATTTTTTGGGTACTTACAATGGAATTCAGCAGCTTATGGGGCTTAGGGTGGTGTAGTTCTATGCTAGGGTCTCGTGGGATGAGTTTGGGTTAAGGATCGTGGTGTTCTAGAAAGGAGAAGTGTCACCTTGAGGGTAATTTGAAAGGAAATCGGAGAAATAGGATATTTTGATGGTAAGTTGGATCAGCATGTTAATGGATATAATTAATTCTTTGGGTACTTATGATTTGGCGAGTCTCTACAATTGTTACGTGGCCATGGTCGTGGGTTTTGGCAACCTGCATTGCTTGGTTAAGTTAAAGGGATTCAGCTCTGATAGCTTGGTTATGTGTAAATGGATTTCCAAGAGTTCTCGATGATTTTTATCAAGGTTCGAGGTGAATATTTCCTAATAACGTGAGGAACATGTTACGTATTAGGATTCTCTCTTGCATGAGATCAAGTGGAAGGTTTCTGACAGATCGGGTACGTATTCTTCTGGCTACTCAGAGTTGATCGTGAGATTCTTGTGCTTTTAATATGATGGCATGATAGATTAGGGTGGGCATCGGTTGCTTCGGTCGGTAAGTATGAAAGTACGGTTCGGTTTATTAATTTTTGGTTTTGTAATATTAATTACCAAAACAAAGTATTTACAGTTCGGTGTGATTTTTTTAAGGTTCAGTTATTGATACGTTTGAGAAAACTCTACTTGAATCCATTTACTTTCGATTTAATTTTTCAGTTGTTAACGGTGCAAGTTAAACATAGCCAAACTAATTTGTAAGAAGTAATATATGCTACTATTTAGTTTGTTGCCTATGGCGCTGCCAATTTAAAAGTTAACATTTTGTGTAATTAATGTTAACCAATGGATTCGGAAGAAGACGATTGAAAGTGCAAATGAAAGTATCAGGCAAAAGCTATCAACTATGAAATCTATGTCAACATGCAAAGTGTGTTCATAGAAATAGATAGTTCTCCTGTTGTTAGTCTTATTTATCATATTCTTGACCATTGATTCACTTTTCAAGTACTACCGAGACTTTTAGCAACTTGTGATTCCATGCTCTATCAATCTTTAATTTGCCACATACAGACTGTTTTCGTTAAAGAGTTGGAACACTTGAAGGAGGTAGTAATGAAAAATAAACTAAAGGAATATGAAAATAGATTTTCAAAAAAATAAGAAGAACCTATATTTCTGATATCTCTAATAACGCCGATTTTTCTATTTAACTGAAAACTTAAACATAAAAATCATAACTCTCACTGAATACCAAAATTTAATAATTTTTAAACCGCACACCGACCGAATAACCAATTAAACCAAAATAAAAAAAATCAAAATTTATGGTTCAGCCATTTTTTTGGTTCAGCCTGTATTCTGCCCACCCCTATGATAAATGTGAGGTGTTGTGTAGGATCGAGATTTGTTTCTGCAAGGTCACAATTCAGTTCTAAAGGGAGGTCATGAATCCTTAGGCAGTATGAACGGTTTCCCGAAGTTTAGATGAGTGCTATAACTATTTGGTAATTCTTGAGAAGGGTGAATTTCAGAAGGTGAACTGTGTTCAAACTTATGGATACTTCATTGGTATTTCGGTATTCGCCTGGTTGATCGACTGCTGATATTCATATTTTTCTAAGTGGCATGGAAATTTTTATAAGTATTCCTCGTGGGATGATTGTGTATGAGAGATGTGGTATCCATTCTAGTGGTGAAGTTGGGATCGAATATGATGATTCATGTGTTCTATGCACTTAGAGACCAAAAGTTCTCAAAAACAGATAGTTTCGTGATTGTGGACTGTGAATGTGTGGCCTAAGCTATCCATGTGATAGTATGTGTTATGATTCAGTCGTTGTGGACTTTCGCATGGTTATGTATCTATTTGTGGGTGACCAAAATGGATTTGGGATCCATTGAAGGCCCAATTAGGATGTGCATTCTAACCAAGTTGGATTGGTTAACTTCATACTGCTATTGTTGAGGGATTTTCCATTCGATTAGAGTTGAGCTTATTCATGTTCCGAGATGTTCTATGAGTTACCCTTCTATGCTACAAGGGGTTGGGATCCGTTTGTTATAGGAACACATGGTGTGGTCCTATTTGGACGTTATAAAGGAATTTGAGAGAGATGTATATTAGGGTGTTGAATGATTGATTGTGTATTTGGTTATGTTCTTTCCAGACTATGGTATTGTATTATTGGTTCTTCCGAGGTTATGGTCATGCACCTCGTGTACTTGAGGTCGAATTGCGCGTGGCTGTTTATTTTGGGCATGGTGGCTTGAGGTATTCCATATGGATAGGGTCAGGCATTGGAACAGAGTTATGTTGAGAAGTGATCCTTTATGTTAGATTCGTGTGTCGTGGTTCTACTTTGAATGATGGACACATGATAATGCGGTTGTGGTGGTCTTTGTTGAACTTGTGGGAAGGTTTTCTCATTTGAGTTACTTTTCATGATTGAGCACATTTGAATTATTGCATATCGGTGCCCGTATTGCACGTTTTGCGGCTCTGTGTAGTAGTGGTGTCACGTGTCAGTAGATAGCTTGTATTTGATAACAGGAGGTCATCAGACCTAGAAGGGGTGCTGTCATATTTTGTTGCGGTATATTTGAAAGGACAATATCGCTAATAGGCTTAGAAATTAGCTATAGTTCTTGTCGAAGGAAAGGAAGCTCCATGGTTTGTTGATCTGATGAGTGGTTAGGAGTTTCAACTATAGTTCTTGTCGAAGGAGAGGAAGCTTCATGGCTTGTTAATCTGTTGAGTGATTAGGAGTTTCTGCGTGTTTCTTTCTTCATCGCCGGTGTTTGAAGGTTTTATAATGAGGTTTTATTTGATACAAGGTTTATTGCTGTCTTTGGGTTGTTTTGAGTAGCTACTGTGATCGGTTAGCTACAAGTATACGAGTCGTGTGGTATGTCATGTGATTACATCTTGGGTTATAATTATGGCTTGATACAACTTGTTCAAACTCATACAGTGTGTGGAAGATAGATTTTGCTGACAAGTTTACTAAAACACTCTCAATTGTTTAACTATTAAGTTTATCAAGAATTAGCATAAAAATAACTAAAGAACTACGTTAAAGAAAGGAACGGGAATTGGCAGAAAAAAGTAACAATGAATTTGAGTTAAAATTACATTAGGAGAAAAACAAAACAAAAAGAAGGCAAAACTTATAACATTTACGTTGGAGTTATAAGCGGCACATGTTCTGGAAGAAAAAGGATAAATATAATGTACGTTATAGGCTAAAATTAAAAAAATGGTAAAAGTCAAAATAGAATTATGCAGCAATAAGTTAGGGCATAATTGGAAAGAAAATAGCAAACAATCCCATCACTTCAAATCGGTTGTTTTAAAAAGTGGGACTTTTCATGGATTTAACAATACAACACAATAAATTTTAAAGAAACAATCAAAACAAATATTATTTTGGGATAACAACACAATACGATACAATGGGTAACAACCATCCAAGGAAGTTACAGAAACAATCCGACCGATCTTTTTGAGCATTTGCACTTCGTTCGGTAGTTTGAGGGCATGAGTTGATCCGTATGATTTATTATTACTTGTGTGAATTGTCGGTTTTGATTTTCGGGTTATTCGGAATCGATTTGGAAGAATGAATTTCATTATTGATGCTTTACGTTAGAAGAGTCGACCATGTATGGCCTATTTTAGTATTTGACCTTGGATTGGAGTTTTAATGGTTTAGTTCGGTCCGAATGGTGATTTTGGACTAAGGCATATTCCCGGATTTGCATTTGGATGTTTCTAGAAGATTTTGACGCAAATTGGTGAAAGTTGGAAAGTTCATAAGTTTGATGGAGAGTTGACTTTGATAATATCGGATTTTAATTGTAATTCTAGGAATTGAAATAGCTTCGTGTCATTTGGGATGTAAAAAAAATTTAGGTTCATTCCGGGTTTATTTGATATGTTTCGGCGCGAGTTGTGGAAGGTGAAGGTCTAAAGTTCAGCTAAGTTCGAATTGAGGTGTAATTCATTGTTTTGATGTTGTTATGTGTGATCGAGTAAGTCCATGTTATATTACGGGGTTTGTTGGTGTGTTCGGACGGGGTCCCGAGGGGCTCAAGTAAATTTTAGGTGACTTTGGGTTGTGTTGCGTGTTACACCCACACGTTTTCAATTGTGAGAGTACGCTGTAAGCGATTGATGTAAGATTGGAAATGAGATCATATTTCGAAGTAAATAATAAATTTCATCATGTTATCTTGTAGGTTACAAATCTTTAAGATCGTGCATATTAAGCACCAAAAGGGTTGCAAATCTTAGACTCCAAACGAATTAAAGAAAATAAGTTTCGTCGAAAGTTGACATGTTTGGAATATTATAACATATAATTTTTGGGTGATACTAGGGTTATTAACATGATGAGGAGTTTAAGTTATGAGTTATTTTAGTCGTATGATAGTCGTATGTTAATTTTTTAAGTCAAGTGAGTTGTGGAACAAAAGTTGGCAAAGATCATCACAAGTTGCATTCATAATGAGCTGAACTTTAAGTCAAATGTAGCTGCACTTTTCTCCCACTATACATGAAATAAATGTATGATCTACATATCAAATTTAATATATACGAGTCTAATTTTTAACGCATTAATCGTTTCGTCAATACGACATCGGACTAGAGAGATATTCACATTTTTGCGACATTGCGCAAACAACTCCCATAGGACCCTCAAAGTCTATTTAGACTTCAGCTTGTATTAATGTCATTTATATGTCATTTTAACTCATTTTTATCATCCACAAAGTGTATAAACCCTCCAAATGCTATTCAATGGTTCCCCCATGGTTCTATGGTGAAAACCTAAGATAAAATATGAATCCAAGACTAGAAATCCCCCGATGCTTGCTAGATCTTGTGGCTGTTTTAGAGGGTTCTTCAAAGGTAAGTAACCTTAGATTTTGTGTTGTTCTCTATGATTAAGCTAAGAATCAGTACTTACTTCATGTATATTAGAGTTTCAAAGAGAAATACAAGTGTTTACACACCAACATGAACATAAAAGTTTATTCAAGAAGAGAATACAACCCCTATAGTGTTGTAGTGTGATTGAGGGTTGTTGTGAGCTACACTACTGGGGTTTCAAGTTGTATCTACTGCCTAAGCTAAGTAAATAATTTTCTTGGTTGTTTTTAAGGTTAATCATGTGCTGGTTGAGTTTTTTGAGTGAAAATTTACAAGATAGTAATTGACATGGCATAAGGAATTGTTATATTTTTTTTGGGTTGTGATGACGCTATATATATGGTTTTCTGTGGCTGAATTGTTATAAATAGTTTTTAAATGTTGTTTCTTCTCTTGTTAAGCTTATCTATGTTCTAATTCTGTGGATTGAAGAAGATTCCATGAAAAATAAGATATTGACGATAAAGGTTATGGTGCTAGGTGTGTGGACTATATTTGAAGATTATGCTTATGATATTTTGGGTTAAAAATAATATGGTAAGCATAATTAAGATATTATATATGTTTTAGGCAAATTTATTGAAAAGGAATTGGATTAAAACCATATTTTCTTAGTCGTAAATCGAGCTTGTCGCACAATATGGTTGTTTTACAAATCGGAGAGCTTATTGTGAATGATATTGTTGTTGTTTAGGTTGTTTGGTGGCTTTTGGTAGAATATGGGATGTAGTACAAAAAGGGGAAGTGAAGTTCATTTTCTTTTAGAATATTGGTTTCCAATACGAGAGTTACAATGCTTATATGATGGCGACGAGTAGATTTACTCATTGCAGATGTAAGAAGATCATATTGAGCATGCCCGAAGATTGGAATGAATATTTCAAAGGTATGTTAAAGCACTTCCTTCTTTCTTTTGGCATGAACTAAAATGTGAACATAAACGATACACTATTTCATGACAGATCTACTGCTAGCAACTAAGGTTGCCCATGTTCTTCTTTCCTTATAAAATTTATTCTAAGCAAGTGTGTATGATCACTAAATCCTACTGAGGTTCATATTGATGGTATGGATGCGCATAATATTCATCGAATGTGCAACGACCTTACATCACTTCTAAAAGTTTAGAATGTGATTCTTTGAGACCAACATGCATTATATATAGTATCTATTTTACTCTACCGAGTCGCGTTAAAGGCGGTCGGGTACAATACCTATTGTACAATCACTGATCAGCTGGGTTTATCGAGCTCCAAGTGGCCTTGTATGATTCTATCGAGCCTTATGATTCTACCCATAGAGGCATATATTATAAAAAGTATATGTAAATACTTGTATTATGAATTTCATATCAGTAGCCCCCAGAGAAACTCAGATTTTACAGGTATACATCTCCTCTATCTCTTTTTATATTACTATTCTTGTTTACGTTTTCCTGCCTTACGTACTGAGTACTTTATTTGTACTGACACCTTTTTGTCCTGGGGATGCTGTGTTTTATGACCGCAGGTCCCGATTGATAGGTTGATAGTCCTCCAAGTAGGCTATCCGCTCAGCGGAAGGTGTCGGTGCACTCCACTTGCTCTAGAGTTGCCTATTTGACCAGTATGCTTTGGATATGTATTGATTGGTATGGCGGGGCCCGTCCCGACCTTTATGATTTTATGTACTCTTAGAGACTTGTAGACATATTTCAGGTGTGTGGATACTAGATTTGCCTATTCGGCCTATGTTTTGAGTTTATAAATAGGCACGTATGTTACATGTATTAGTTTGTATATCATTGTGAGTCGTCATATATTGAGTATTCCCTTATGTTTTATTCTTTTTATATCATGACAGGTTTTCTGGCTCATTTACCCATGATAGTATGATAATAAAGATATGTTACATTGGTACTCAGTTGAGTAAGGCTTCGGGTGACCGTCGTGGCCCCTTCGATTTTGGGTTGTGACAAAAGTGGTACCCGAGCAGTTCTGTCCTAAGGAGTCCACAAGCCATGTCTCGTAGAGTCTTGTTTATGGGTGTGCACCACATTTATAAGATGGAGGCTACAGAGCATTTAGGACTGTCACTCTTTTTTCTTATTCTAGATCATGTGGTAGAGCTTAGTTGTAAGAACTCAAACTCTTAATTTCGACTTTAGTCGTAATACAATGATATCTACATCTACAAGACAGTTGATAAGAGATTGAATGTGGCTGTGGAAGAGCTGAGATAGAGGAACTCGATTATGATCATGCTTATGATGAGTAAATGAAAGGTCTTCAGTAGATCATGTGATTAATAAGATGTGGAGCTTCTTGATAAGGAGCCCCAAGGCATGAATATCTATCTACCCATATGGTAAAGATAGACTAGAGAATCAGGAGGTGGATACAAGTTCCAATAAGTAAAAAAAGCAACTTGAAAAAGAGTACGAGGTACCCAGCTAATGAAGATTATCAGTATTTGCAATTCAAGCAGAGAAATATATGCATTTTGAGTTACCTTCAACAGTAACAGAGGTATGAACAATTGGCCACACCCATCTCAGTTATGCCCTATGGGAGTTGACAGATATTTTTTAAAAGAAGAAGGGGATAGCAACATCCGGTTGGGGTTAGAGTAACCCAAAATGTTAGATGGATTATTATCATTAGCTAACATTTTCGAAGGATATTGCAAATGTAGTAATAGTTATAGTTGTGAGAACCTCGATAAATTTTTACCTTTGTATGGCTCCCGTCCCTAGTAATCCGAGAATGTTAGGCGACCCGAAGAGCTAGTGGATGGATCAAGGGGAGCCAAAAGTGAAAGAATATTTTGTTGAAGTTTTCAGAATAAGGTGATAAACAGAAATATTAGCAGGATAATAGGAAGAGAGTAAATGAAGTATTATGAGTAAGATGTGATAAATAGGTGATAACAGTAAACCAAAATGTGACACGATGATAGAGTCTACAGTCAAGCGAAGGAAAAGACAAGAGGTTACAGTCCTAGGCTAAAGGCCGTATCCTCATTTTGAGAAATGAGATGGTGAGTCCAACGTGATTACTAGAAGGCAAAGTTAGACCCCCTATAGTAACAGAAATTAGTATGGTCTAGTAAACAAGATAAAACCAAACATGAATTAAGGATCGGAGGATTTCATAATAGTCGACATCGTGATAATTTCAGAGAGTGTGTTCCGACAATAATAGAATTGACAACAAAACAATAACCTTTAAAGGTCATTTAGGAAAGATGCTTCCCTAAAGCAAGCACTGTGAGTAGAGTTAAGCTTAAGGGACTAAATGTGCCAGTTACATTGGTGTCACTTTCGTGCTTAATAAATTCAATTATCGCTACTACAGAAGGATTATCCCAAGTTAGTAAGAGTCCGTGTAGATGTGAAAAGATGCCAAAGATGAAGAGGTAAAATTTATTGGTAAATCTTCATAGTGTCAAATGTTAGTACTCCCCTAAAGGGACAAGAGGGTATGGTATTAAGTCCAAGATATATGGTTTAGGTAAATACGTAATAGTAAAGGAAGAATATGGTAAAAAAACAAACAGTATGGGGTTGCATTTTTTTCGATTCTACAATATGATACAACTCCAGAACATTATGCAGGCACCTCGTCGTGGAGAGGCAGTAAGGTTTCTCGCCCAAGATGTTATCGATAAATAAGTCTGAATGAACACTTGACACAAAAAGAGCTTATGCGAGAGATAAGTTAAGACAAATGACAGAACCCAAGAGACATTACGTAAAATATAGACATGAAAATGGACCAACGTGTAGCTAATATTGATGGAGGAAGAGCCTAGTTATTACTAGAAAAAAGGATACAGACAAAACAGTAAATCGAGAAAGATAAATGTGGTAAACCCCAACATAGTGAATTCAATCTCGCAGATAGGAAATCATGATCCTTGAGAAATATTCATATAAGAGTTGGGGTAGTTAAAGGTACCATATAAGTGTTACAGAAATAAAAGAGTGTGCCACTAGCGAGACAGTAAAAATTTTATTTTAGAAGCAACCCTACGAGCACAAGGGCTTGGAGTAAGTAACTAAGAATAATTATAGGCGAGTGAGAACATCAAAAATTTCTTCGAGTGTACGATGTAGTAATCTTGCAGCTTTACAGGAGTTAGAGGATCTCCCCTAAGTACTACCACGAAAGACTAGATGAGAAAATAAGGGAGAAGGCTTCAAACTAAGCATAATAACTTTAAGAAGAAATTATCTTATAACAACAGTTTTAGTATAATACTGTATAGACTCCATAAGAAAGTGGTATCTATATTTACTAATGAACGAGAAGAAAAAGTCTATATTTGAGATCATATGAGTTGCAGGAAATTCTAGTATGCGCAGGCACTAAGATAAGCCGAGCATTCATGCAGCAAGTGGCAGAACGACCAGAAAAAAGTAATTGCTTATGTTTAAAGGCAACTAAGAAGGCATGAAAGCAAATCTATGGTGCTAGAGAGTTAAAGGAAGGTTGCAAATAGTATACATAGATATATGTAGGTTGCAAGCTAATATCATAAAATGACAAGGTTTTGTGTAGATAAGAGTAAGGACAAGAAAAGATGAGTGAGAAGGTTACAAGAATAGGTAAGTCCTTGGGATTAAACCCATCAAACAAGAGAGCTTATGGCTTCTGTAAGTTATTAAAGCTCGGTACAGCCTGAATGAACTCAGTGGAGTCAAAGACTAGGTGTATTTAAGAGAGATGGAATGTTGCCCTAGTAGTTGAAAAAGAGTGTAATTGTTATAGATCTTTGGATGACGTTTAGACCTTTCATTGAGTAATAATTTAACGATAAAGGGATTTCATGAATTACACGGGATTAGAATACCCCCATAAGATGGATCACAATGGGGTGCTATGAAATACAGTTATTGGTATAGTATTGTCCCTAGGTAGATCAGGAAAACCACTTCAGATGTTCCCCGATGACACGTGAGCCTTAGTGATAATGTTTTACGTAAGAGGTTTCAAGTTATCAGTGGGGGATTATAGATCAACATTAAGGTTAATAAACATAGATGGATAAAAGTTCCAAAGTATGGGATGAGCTTAGGCTGGCATTCTTATGATGAACATTAATGAGGAATCATTAAAGGACTTAGATTTATACATGTAGGATAAACAACAAGAGAATAACTTGGAATTGGGTAACATACCTCGATAATAATTTGCAACTCGCGCGAATTTCTGGTTTTATGGCCGTAAAATACCCAAAAAATGCCAAAAATGCTATTTGGTTATTCGAAAGGGTGACAATGTTTTCTTACGGTGTATTGACGTCCAGGACAAATATTAGGTGATTTCGAGTCGGGTTTCTCCCGGACAAAAATTCGTGACTCGCGCGGATTTCTGGTTTTATGGCTGTAAAATACCCCAAAATACCAATAATAGAATTTAAGAGTTACGGCATAGTGTGACCTGTCTAAATGCAGCAAAGCCATAAGGATGGATATCTGAGGCTATGAAACAGGATATATCAATAGTCGTTAGTGAAAAAAAGTACCAAGCGAAGAACTTCAATACACCTTTAGTTGCCTAGAGAGATTGCTTGTCATAGTTTTGTACATGTTTATAAAGTAAGGCTTAGGGATTTACTAAACGATGGAGTAAAAAAGGGAGAAGAGTCGCTAGGCGCTCATACAAGGACACAGTTATACATACTGCACGGCATAAGGTAGCAGTAGTTATGAGATTGGAAGAATTTCGACCACATGTCATGGCATGAGAAAGAGGCCTAAAGAGGGGAATGCCCCGGCGTTTAGATTTTATTCACAAAATAGTTGCCTAGATGGCAAGGAGATCAGTATAAGTTTTCGTAAAAGCTATATTTATGAAATTGATAATGACATCAATCAACATTCGCGGACGAATGTTCCAAAAGGGGAAATGATATTACATCCCACGTTTTCGTACGTGAGAGTACGTTGTAAACACTTGATGTAAGCTCGAAAATGAGATTATATTTGAAAGAAAATAAAGTAATTTCATCATGGTATCTTGGAGGTTACAAATCTTTAAGATCATGTATAACAGGTACCAAAAGGGTGTGGAAATCTTAGACGCTAAACAAATTGAAGAAAATAAGTTTGGTCGAAAGATGACAAGTCTGGAATGTTATAAAATATACTTTTAGGGTGAGACTAACATATAAAACAGATGTTGACGATAAAGGTTAAGGTGCTAGTGTGTAGATTATATTTGAAGATTATGCTTATGATGTTTTGGGTTGAATAAGCATAAGTATGATGTTATATATGTTGTAAGCAGATTCATGGAATTTGTTGATCATAAATCGAGCTTGCCGCTCAAAATAGTCGTTGAACAAATCGGAGAGCTTATTGTGAATTATATTGTTGTTTTTTGGGTTGTTTGGTAACTTTTGGTAACATATGGGATTTAGTATAAATAGGGGTGGTGATTTTCGTATTCTTGTAGATATATGACAAGTGTTTTGTTTTTAAGCCAAGCGAGTTGTGGAACAAAACTTGGCAAAGGTCATCACAAGTTGCATTTACAGTATGCTGAAATTTAGGTCACATTCAGCTGCACTTTTCTCCCAATATACTTGTAATGAATGGATGATCTACATATCAAATTGAATCTCTACGAGTGTAGTTTCTAACGCATTAAGTCGTTTGTCAATATGATATTGGACAAGAGAGATATTTGCATTTGTAGGAGACTGCGCAAGCAGCTCTCATGGGACCCACAAAGTCGGTTTAATCTTCAACTCGTATTTGAGTCATTTATATGTCGCTTTAACTCATTTTTCTCATCCACAACAGTTCCTAATCCCTCCTACATTCTCTCAAAGGGTTCCTCCATGCTTCTAGGATGAAAACCTAAGTAAAACATGAACCCAACACTAGAAATCCTGTGGTGCTTGCTAAATCGTAGTTCTTCATCTTGTGGCTATTTCGGAGGGTTCTTCAAAGGTATGTAACCTCATATTTTGTGTTTTTCTTTGTGATTAAGCTAAGAATCAGTACCTCCTTCATGTATATTAGAGTTTAAAGATGAAATACAAGTGTTTACACACCAACATGAATACAAAAGTTGATTCAAGAAGAGAATACAACTCCTATAGTGTTGTGGTGTGATTGAGGGTTGTTATGAGCTACACTAGCTGGGGATTTCAAGTTTATGTACTTCCTAAGGTAATTAAATCATGTTCTTAGTTGTGCTTTAGGCCAATCATGTGCTGGTTGAGTTGTTTGAGTGAAAATCTACAAGATAGTAATTGATATGGAAAAAGGAATTGTAATCTTTTTGTGGGCTGTATTGACGTTATATATATAGTTTGTTGTTATACCAAAGCTTATGATAGCTATGGATATAAAATGGGCAGAATGTGAAAGTGGTATTATGGGATGGAAATGGTGTACTTTGTGGAGGAAATGGTGAGAGATAAAGTGAGGGAAAATGGAGATATAGTATGGCCGAATGGAGGAGGAAATGTGTGGATATTGTTGAAGGAAATGAGATGGTTTTAAGGAGGAAAAAGGGGCTGGGCGAGATGGGAGTAAAATGGAAGGAGTTCTTTTGGTTTTTTCTTTTATGGGATAAACCAAATCACGGGTAAGAGATAAACACACTCTTATCTTAATTTGGGGCTTTTAACTTCTCTCACACAAAAATAATCACTACTAATGTATGAAATTAGACTCCTAACACACACTCAAAAGTAGCCAATTTAGAGATATTTCATTAGGAAATTGTTTGAATTAGCTTCACACCAATTCGAAATATACTCAAAGAGCATAAATGAGATTACAACATATGATGCATTATCAGGCCTAAATGGCTGAAATATATAGAGAAGGGAAGGGATACATTAGCTAGTTTTTACTTGGAATAAAATAACATAAAGTATGTCTAATAATGATGGAGATTCCCAGGCCATTCCTAAAGCTTCACATGGTGTTTTAGCTTTAATCATGAGTCATAATAAGCTAGTAAAGTCCTATAAGGAGCATGGAGAAAGCAAGTAAAGTGGTTCCCTCTTTTTAGGGACAAGCTCCCTTAATTAGTGGGGATATGTCTTAAAGGTGATCCACAAATCATATGAGGCTAAAATACAAGTATATTACTCCTCTTTAGGTGTGGAATTTGTGGTTAAGAGGTGGGGAAAGGATATTGACATTGACTTTATTTTTAGGCTAAGAAATGGTAGAAAAATGAGGTGTAGGAAAACATTGGTACACAATAGTCAAGTAGATGTTTTGTGATGTTCTCCATATTATTTTAGGATGAAATTTTAGGTAGTGATTTATGAATATAAAGTCAATGTTTGGGAAAACAAATGGGATGAAAATTCTGCCTACAAAGGGTAAAAAGCAAGGTAATACACAATGTGTGGATTTTGAGGTGTAAAAGAGGAAGAGTAAAGTTTGACTTTACTTTTTCTTGAGATTTTCGACCAGCTCAAAGGGGAGTGAGAATGAAAGCTTTATGAAATTATTGTTAAGTAATTTAGGTGGTTTTGGATGGTAAATTCATCCATGGGTGGGAAAAACACAGGGAATCACAACGATAAGGCTATGAAGGCTATAATAAAGTAAAAGCAAAAGTATTGTCTCTCTTTTTCCTTGAAAGTTCGTGGGAGCTCTCAAAGGAGATGTGAGACATTATTTTGAACTAAGAGAAGAGATGAAATACTTTTTTTGGATATTTGGGAGGGTATGGGTTATATTGGTGTTTTCGGCCTTAAGTGGGAGCTTAGGTAATGAGGGTTATGGTTTGGGTTTTTGGATAGGGAGAGGAAATGAATTCAACCCAAAAAGGATCATAACACTTGGACATTAACCCATTGATTTGTTTTATTATTTGTGGTGTGTCCAAAAGTTTGGTTGGAACATCCCGGGGTATATCATTTGTTGTGGCTAAAAATTATTATAAATAGTTTTATTATGTTTTGGTTGCTGTTGTTAATCTTATCTTTGTGCTAATTCAGTGGATTGAAGAAGATAACATATAAAAAAGATGTTGACGATAAAGGTTAAGGTGCTAGTGTGTAGATTATATTTGAAGATTATGCTTATGATGTTTTGGGTTGAAAATGACATGGTAAGCATAAGTATGATGTTATATATGTTGTAAGCAGATTCATGGAATTTGTTGATCATAAATCGAGCTTGCCGCTGAAAATAGTTGTTGAACAAATCGGAGAGCTTATTGTGAATTATATTGTTGTTTATTGGGTTGTTTGGTAACTTTTGGTAACATATGGGATTTAGTATAAATAGGGGTGGTGATGTCCATATTCTTGTAGATATATGACGAGGACGAGGACGAATCGGTTTATCTTTATAGACGTAAGAAGATCATATTGAGCTTGGGTTGAAGATTGGATAGAAGATTTCAAAGGTATTTTAATGCACTTCCTTCTTACTTTTGGCATGACCTAAAATGAAATGAACATAAACAATATGCTATTTCATAACGGATCTACTCCTAGAAACTAAGGTTGCCCATGTTCTTCTTTCCTTATAAATTTATCTAAAGAAAGTATGTATGATCCTTAAATCCTACTGAGGTTGATATTAATGGTATGGATTTACACAATGTTAATCGTAGGTGCAAAAACCATACGTTACTAGAAAATGTTTAAAACGTGATTCCATGAGTCCAACATGCATTATATATAGTATCCATTTTACTCTATCGAGCCACGCTATAGTCGGCCGGGCACGACACCTTTTGTGCAACCATTGATCAATTGGGTTTACCTCCATATGACCGGGTATGATTCAACTGAGCCTTATGATGGCCCTGTACATTTTTACCGAGTCCTCTTTGAAGCCGGGTACGATATGATGATGATGATTCCACAGAGACGTATGTTTTTAAAAGCTTATGAATATATATGTATTGTGTATTTCATGTCACTATCCCAGAGACGCACTCACATGTTACATGTTATATCTTCTCTATCTCTCTTTATATTATTGTTCTTATTTATGTTTTCGTGCCTTACATACTTGGTATTTTACTATGACGACCCAGCTGGCCGTCTTAAGAAATATCTCCTGATCCCCTATTAAATATTTTCCCCGTGTTTGTTTCTTGTATTGTTAGTTGCGTGGGAGAATTACTTGGAGTTTCGGTGAGTTTTGGGACACTTAGTCCCTAAATGAGAGCTTGAATTTTGGAAAAATGACATAGTCAGAACAGTATGAAGACGACCTCGGAATGGAATTTTGATGGTTACATTAGCTTCGTTGGGTTATTTCTGGTTTTGGAGTGTGTTCGAATTATGATTTGGAGGTTCGTAGCTAATTTAGGCTTGAAATGCCGAAAGTTGAATTTTTCAAGTTTTTAGCTCGATTGTCAGATTTTGATCTGAAAGTCGGAATGGAATTCCGAATGTTGGAGTAGCTCCATATTTGAGTGTGATGTGTGTGCAAATTTTAGGTCAATTGGACAAGGTTGGATAGCCTTTATGATCGAAGGCATATTTTGAGGGTTTTGAAGTTCTTAGGCTTGAATCCACAGCTAATTGGTTGATTCGATATTGTTTGAGGAATTTTGGAGATTTGTTTAAGTTTGGATAGTGGTATATGACTTGTCCGTGCTTTTGGTTGAGGTCCTGGGGGCCCTTGGGATGATTCTGGGGGCTTTTCAGATGAAGTTCTTTTGGATGCTAATCATAACCGCATCTACGGTTGAGAGGCCACAGATGCAACTTTTGTGGATGCGAAATTAAGCCTCATAAGCGGCCAGCTGAGGAAAAGCAAGGAATCACAAAAGCAGGTGATGTACCGTACTTGCGTGACTGCAAATGCAGATTCTGGGTCATAGGTTCGACGAAAGGGTCTTTAAGTGCAAAATTGCAGGAGCAATTCCCTTGACCATAGAAGCGGTACCGTAGATGTGAAAGGTGGAGCGCGGATGAGGATATGTTGGCAAGAAAATCAGAGTTTTGAGGGTTTAGTATCAAAAAGTTAGAATTGATGTGGTAGCTCGGAATTGACAAGTTTTAGAGGGATTTTCACCTGGTGTTTTGGGTAAGCAATTCTTACTTGGTTTTGATTGATTTCCACGAATCTATAAATTCATCCTTCAAATTCGAAATTGAGGTAGAAAAATTGTAGAAAAGTTAGAAAAGTTCGTTGACCAAATAATTGAGTTTGGATTATGATTTTCATGTTGGATTGGGATAATTTTGATATAAATGGACTCGTGAGAGTATGAAGATTCTGAAAATATAAATTTTACCCGATTTCGAGATGTTGGTCTGAGGGGCATTTGGTCATTTTACCTAATTTCGCGTATTAGCTTAGAATTTATCTGTAGAATCAGTTACTTGGAGTATTATTTATATTATGCAATTGAATTGTATAGATTTTGGCCATTTGGAGTCGAGTACTCGTGGCAAGAGCGTGGTTTCGGGTTAATTTTGAGCTGATTCGAGGTAAGTGGCTTGCCTAACCTTGTATAGGGGACATTCCCCTTAGTATTTGATATTTGTTGTAATTCAACTGCCTTGAACGTGAGGTGACAAGTGCGTAATTGTTGAAAATCCTTTTTTCAGTAAGTAGCTTTAGTTGTGTTTTCCTTTCCTACTTATTCTATTTGAAATTTGAGTTGTTGTTAGCGTAGAGAAGCATGTCTAATTGACTTAATTGTATTATTGCTTAAACTACCTTATTTTTATTATGTGAAGCATGTTAGGTTAGAATTACCTGTTTTACTTTGGTATGAAGTTGAGTTTAATAGAGTATTCTTTGTGTTACTGATGTATGTTTTACTTTAGGACTTCGGGACAGCATCCCGGGAGATCCTCTGTACGTATTTTATGACTTGACCTGAGGTGCGGGATACCGAGAGATCCCCAGCACGTATATAAGGGATACCAAGAGATTCTCGGGATACCGAGAGATCGCCAGCACGTATATTGAGGATACCATGATATCCTTGTGATACTAAGAGATCCCTAGCATATATTGAGGATACCGAGAGATCCCTAACATATATTGAGGATATCAAGAGATCCCTGGCATATATTGAGAGTACCAAGAGATCTCCAGGATACTAAGGGATCCCAGGTTATTATCTTTGTGAAGAGTGGTATTCCTTGTGATTGTTTTTGCCTCTGTTTTAGTTGATGTTATCCTTATTATCATGTATTAGTTCTTATTGTTATCTTTCAATTGTACTACTTTATCTTATACTGCCACACCTTATATTTCATCTAATCTCAGCAGGGCCCTGACCTTCCTTCTCACCACCCGATCGAGGTTAGATTTGTCTCTTACTGAGTACTGTTGTGGTGTAATCATACCGTTTCTGTGCATATTTTTCATGTGCAAATCCAGGTACCTCCACTCAGACTTTTCACACTTAAAACGAGGCGTTCATAGAGACTTCAAGGTATATTTTCCGCATCCGCAGACCAAAGAGTCCCTTTCTACTCTCCCTTTTGTACTAGCCCTTTTGTACTTTCGTTTCTTTGTTAGATATTCTGGAGTTAGACACTTGTAGACATTTAAAGGCTTGTGATGTTGATATTTCGGGTTTTGGAAAATGTTTTTAGTTTTGTGAGTTGTTATTGTATATGCCGAGCGGAACTTTTAGACAATGTTTTATTTTACTATCTCGGTTTTTATTTATCTCTTCTGCAATTTGGTTTATTTTCTGCATTGTTAGTCCTACCTAGTCGTAGAGACTAGGTGCCGTCACAATGGTTCACAGAGGGCAAACTGGGGTCATGACTTTTATTTGTACTAACGTCCCTTTCGCCTGGGGACGTTGTGTTTCATGCCCGTAGGTCCCCATTAATAGGTTGAATGTCCTCCAAGTAGGCTATCAGCTAAGCGGAAGGTGTTGGTGCACTCCACTTTCTCCGGAGTTGCCTATTTTGTTAGTATGCTTTGGATATGTATTGATTGGTATAGCAGGATCCTGTCTCAACCTTTATGATTTTATGCACTCTTAGAGGCTTATAGACAGATGTCAAGTGTATTGATACTTGTATGGTGTTGTAGGCCTATGTTTTGAGTTTACAAATGCTCATGTCGTCCTTATAGGACCGTATGTCACATGTATAAGTTTGTATATCACGCTAGGTCGCCATATGTTGAGTATTGCCTTATGTTTTATTCTTGTTATCTCATGACACGTTTTCTCGCTCATTTACCTTTAATAGTATGATAAGAAAGATATATTATATTGGTATTCGGTCAGTAAGGTATCTGGTGCCCGTCATGGTCCCTTCGGTTTGGGTCGTGACAATGCGCTTATTTTTTAATGTTTTGACGCCGTTTCATCAAGTATAAATGGTACAACATAAATTATAAGAGCTCCAATTTTTATTTTGATTGAAGCATTAGATCTGTATCATAATTTTGGAACTATTGCAACTAGAATTATCATGTTTCGACATCGTCTGAGAAATTTATGGTCATTTTAATATGAATTGGGTTGTCATATTTTTCAGATTTAATTACGAAATTACCACTAAATTCGTATTTAAAAATTTGCACTATTTACAAATAATAAAACCAACATATCTCCTAAGGTCAAATGGATTAATTAAAAATCCTAACTTGACTGGAATTTCACAACGAATCCAATGGAGGTATAAAAAATGAGATTCAGGATCATTTGGCACGAGAAACGAGGTAGAACATTTTAGAGGAAGCATATAAATAAATGATTTGTTCATTTGGTCATATTTTGAGTTTGGGTGCTGAGATTTGGACGATTTTTGAAGTGATTTTCACCACATGAATTGGGTTTCGAGTCGTTCGGAGGTCTACACGAGGGATGGAGTTTTTAGAGTATTGTTTGGCTTGTTCGGTGTTGGATTTAGCTTGTTCGAGGTGAATAATACATCTAAACCTTGTGTTGAGGGTATGAACCCCGAATATACGTGATATGTGTTTGATGATCGAGGTGACACACATGCTAGGTGACACGGGTCTGGGCGTGCACCGTGTGAATTGTGACTCGCTTATTTTTATGGTACTGTGTAGTGACCTAATCGTATTTGTATTCACCAAATCTCTACATGCTAGAGTAGTTGAGTTGTGATCCATGTTAGAAACTCTATCTACGCTATACGTTTATTATGATGGGACCTGCTAGGATCAACTCTGTTGTTGAGTTATCTGTTTATGTTGAAATTACATACTCATTCACATGCATTCATCTATATATCATGTCTTTGTCTCTATTACCTTTGATTGATACATTACATTATTATTTTTCATGACATTGTGAGCCCGAGAGACTGGAGAGATTGATGACTGAGTGAGGTCGAGGGTCTGTTTGTGAGTGATATTTATGGGAACGGGCTGCACGCCGCATCATGTTATGTTGATTTATGCCATGATTGGTTTATTACAGTGCTTGGTCTTAAAGAGCCCCTCTGGAGTCTGTACACACCCCTAGTGAGTGTAGGTACTAAGTATTAGTTCCGAGTGCAAGTGCCGAGCGTGAGTGCCGAGCGATTGGGAGAAGTGAGTGACTGTATGGACTGAGTGGTTGTGAGGACTAAGTGACTGGGAAAAATAAGTGAATTGCTACCCTGAGTGTATACATATGGTTTTATCACTGAGTTGCATCGCATTCGATATACACACTTGACATACAAGTATAGAGATGCATTTTCTCATGTTGTGCGGTGTCACATCATGCATGACTTCTCATAAATATTGACATGTAGGCATAGAGATGTATTTTTCTTGTGCCATTTGAAATAAAACATTTACCTGTTGAAAACTTTGGGAAAATTACTGTTTTCAAACTTACTCATACTTTTAGTTTCTTCGGTGAAAGATTTTGAATTTACTATTATACTTGAAAAGCATGCCTTTTTTTCCGTAACTATGAATGAGTCGAGCATCATATCTCTAAGAACCTTCATGCACCACTTTTACCATATTGTTATGCATTGTTGCTGGTTATTATAGTTGGACTTTGACCCTTGTCTTTGTAGAAAATCATTCTATCTACGATATGTGCGCTATTGGTTGTATTAGCATGATTTTCAGGTATAGGTTTTGATGAATGACAAACAATGAAGTCAAGTGTCAAACAACGTTATTATATGACAAACAATCAAGATTGAATGCCGAGAAGCATATTGATGACGGAATTGCATACACAAGCTAAAGACGAGCTCAAATGATCAAGACCGAAGACCCAAGGCGTAGGTCGTTAGGTAGAACCAATGTAAGAGCAACGCTTAAGTTATCTCGTCTTTTGGCTCAACATAGGTCATCATAAATATGCATAAAATCACTTTATTAAATCATATTTATCATAAACATATTTTATTAAATCATATCTATCATAAACATATTTTAAATACTTCAAACAAAATGATGTTAAAGTTTTCATTTTAACCAAAATGGTTTTTAAAGTAAGAGTTGAAATCTGTAACAGAATAATCGATTATCAAAACTGCATAATCGATTATGCTGTAGACCGTTGCCAGTGATTGAACACTGGAACAGAATATTCGATTATGCAGAATCAAATAATCGATTATTCAGCAGAAAATCAGCTTCCGATTTTCTGAACGTTAGAGAAATAATCGATTATCAAATCTGCATAATCGATTATCTTGGCACAAAATCAGCATAATTGATTGCCAATTAAGCAACAGACATAACACTTCTTTCACCTATAAAAAGAGGTCTTTTGAGCTGATTTTAAAACACACAACACCTCCCAATATTGATATAAATATTGACATTATTTGAGCATCTTTTTAGAGCTTTTGTTGAGCCATTTGAGAGACAACTTTGAGTTGTTCATAGAGCTAAATTTGTATCTCTTTATCTACTCTTTTGAGAGAGTTCTTGTTGTAAAAGAGAAGGTGTTTGAAAAGAACATATCTTCTCATTGATTGTCGGGTTCGCTAAGTACCCTAAGTCTTAGTGTGTGAAGTCTTGTGGTGCGGTATCCACGAGCAAGGTTGAAGTCTTGAGGTGCGGTATCCTCGAGCAAGTTGAAGTCTTGTAGAGTGTACATCTACGAGCAAGTGTAACGGTTTGTTAGGCACCCGAAAGCTTAACGGAGTTAGTGGAATCTCGAGAGAGTCTCTCGGGGACTGGACTAACCACAAGTTGTGGTGAGCCAGGATAAATTCGGTGTGTTCTTTCCTTGCTATTTTAATTACAAAATTTATTTTATTCCTGCAATTTTTAATTTCGCAATATTTATCAATATTCTTGTGCCGCACTATTCACCCCCCCCTCTAGTGACGGGCATAAATCCTAACAATTGGTATCAGAGCCTAACTCTCTGAAAGCCTTAACCGGTTGAGAGCGATATATATTTTTTTGTTGAGAATATTGAACGCAGGAATAATGAGCGAAGGACACTCCACCGAGAGGCCTCCATTTTTTTATGGAAGAAATTATACATACTGGAAAGAGCGGATGAGAATCTTCATCCAATCAAATAACTTTCGATTATGGCAAATCATCAAGAAAGGTGAACAAATGCCAACAAAGAAAGTTGGGGAAATCATGGTTCCAAAGGAGGAAAATGAATATGATGCCGAGGACATCAAGAAGGTTGAAAGAAACGCAAAGGCCGTCAACTTACTATTTTGTGTGGTGAATCCGGACGACTATCAGAAAATCTCTTGTTGCACAACCGCAAAGGAAATGTGGGATAAACTCGATATCACTTATGAAAGTACGTCTCAAGTCCGAGAATCTAAAATTGATTCTCTAACACATGAATATGAACTTTTTAGAATGAGGGAAGATGAAAACATCGATAATATGTTCGAACGATTCTCAATGATCGTCAACGATCTTCATGCTCTCGGAAAAGTATACTCGAACAAAGATCTAGTTCGAAAAATCCTACGGAGTCTCACTCCCAAATGGCGTTCCAAAGCAAATGCTATCCAAGAGTCGATAGGAATCACGGACGTCACAATTGATGGACTACGAGGTAATCTTAAAGCCTATGAAAGCACAATTCTTAATCCGTATCTTAGAAGTAACTCGAATATTGCCTTCAAAGCCTCATCCTCTAAAAGAGAAGAGGTAAGTGAATCGGAAAACGATGATGCTATTACTTCCAATGATATAATTGAAAAGTTTTATAAGTTTATGAAGAAGGAAATAAAGAAGGAAGAACCAAGTCCTTAATGTCAAAATTGTGGAAAACTTGGCCACACCAAATCACATTGTCCAAAATCAAAGGACAAGAAAAAGAAGAAACACCGTAGGCGCGTAACATGGGATTCGGACAGCTCGGGCGATGAAACTGCCGCACTATGCCTCATGGCCAACGAAGAAGAAGAGGTAACTAAATCTTACTCGTTTGAAGAAATACAAAATGCCTATGATGAACTATATGGTGAATTTGTTAAAGCTTCCAAAACCATAAAAGATTTGAAGAAAACACTTTCTTTGCAAGAAAAAGATCTTGAGAAAACACTTTCTTTGCAAGAAATAGTTTTTGAGAAAACACTTTCTTTACAAGAAAAAGATTTTGAAAAACAACCTTCTTTAAAAGAAAATGATCTTTTAGAAAATGACAATACTGTTCTTAAAAATAAAATCAAAATTTTAGAAGAAGAAAATAGATTTTTGGAAAATGACAATGTCGATCTCAAAAATAAAATCAAGGAGATGAATGAAGCCTCTTTAATTGTTCAAAGTTCAAATTGTTCTTCTTGTAGCTCTTTGAAAATAGAGAACGTAGAACTTAGAAATACACTAGAAAAATGTAGTGTAAATGATTCTAAAACAAGCGAAGTAATTAAAAAGGATAATAGAAATGAGGTTAAACCACCTAGACACAACTCTAGGAATTTTATTAATGAGCCTAGAATTAATCATTTTAGGCCACCTAGAAATGATTCTAGGATTTTTGTTAATGAGTCTAAAATTAATAATTTTAGACCACCTAGAAATGACTCTAGGAATTTCAACGCTTCTAGGAATAACAACTTTAGATCACCTAGAACGTATTTGGCTCAACCTAGACATATGCACAACCCGAACGTTATATGTCGTTATTGTAACCGGGTAGGACACATTGCATCCGTATGTTTTGCTAAACATAGAGATTCATATTTTGATTACGATTATTATTTGCCTAACCCCCAAGGACCCAAAAGAAGTTGGGTACCGAAAACCTACTTTTAGGTACATTTGCAGGTGTGCTTGAAGACTACAATATCGTAGTAGATGCACCAAGCACGAAACCTTATTGCATCGAGGGGAAAAGTCGGTTAGTTATCGTATTTTTGATAAAAACGTAATAGTTGATATGTGCAAACAATTGATATTAATTATTGATTCATGTTTTGATAAGTGTTATTTTGAATAACACATTGGTATCAATTAATTTTTTTGTTAAATGATTGATTCATGTTTTGATGAATATTTTTTTTAAATAACAGTTGGTATATTTGCGAAAAATGACCGTTATTATGATTGGAATGTTTTTACTAACATTTGATATTATTTGATATTGATATAATTTTTTTTAACAATTGGTATCGTCAATAGTTTCAGTAACAATTGGTATACTCTTTTTGCTAACGCCAAAAGGGGGAAGAATTTAGGCGATATGCATCGAATAAGGGGGAATGTCTTCACATTCTAGTATGCTTTAATTGAGGGGGAATATTCAATTAAGGGGGAATTATATTAAATTGTTTACATGAATTGTATGTTGAGATATAGCATGAAGTTAGGGGGAATCTAATATGCATATCTCCTATTGTTTGTCATTATCAAAAAGGGGAAAATTGTAGAAAATCATTCTATCTACGATATGTGCGCTATTGGTTGTATTAGTATGATTTTCAGGTATAGGTTTTGATGAATGACAAACAATGAAGTCAAGTGTCAAACAACGTTATTATATGACAAACAATCAAGATTGAATGCCGAGAAGCATATTGATGACGGAATTGCATAGACAAGCCAAAGACGAGCTCAAATGTTCAAGACCGAAGACCCAAGGCGTAGGTCGTTAGGTAGAACCAATGTAAGAGCAACGCTTAAGTTATCTCGTCTTTTGGCTCAACATAGGTCATCTATATACATAAAATCACTTTATTAAATCATATTTACCATAAATATATTTTATTAAATCATATTTATCATAAACATATTTTAAATACTTCAAACAAAATGATGTTAAAGTTTTCATTTTAACCAAAATGGTTTTTAAAGTAAGAGTTCAAATCTGTAACAGAATAATAGATTATCAAGACTGCATAATCGATTATACTGTAGACCGTTGCTAGTGATTGAGCACTGGAACAGAATAATCGATTATGCAGAATCAAATAATCGATTATTCAGCAGAAAATCAGCTTCCGATTTTCTGAACGTTAGAGAAATAATCGATTATCAAATCTGCATAATCGATTATCTTGGCACAAAATCAGCATAATTGATTGCCAATTAAGCAACAGACATAACACTTCTTTCACCTATAAAAAGAGGTCTTTTGAGCTGATTTTAAAACACACAACACCTCCCAATATTGATATAAATATTGACATTATTTGAGCATCATTTTAGAGCTATTGTTGAGCCATTTGAGAGACAACTTTGAGTTGTTCATAGAGCTAAATTTGTATCTCTTTATCTACTCTTTTGAGAGAGTTCTTGCTGTAAAAGAGAAAGGTGTTTGAGAAGAACATATCTTCTCATTGATTGTCGGGTTCGCTAAGTACCCTAAGTCTTAGTGTGTGAAGTCTTGTGGTGCGGTATCCACGAGCAAGGTTGAAGTCTTGAGGTGCGGTATCCTCGAGCAAGTTGAAGTCTTGTAGAGTGTACATCTACGAGCAAGTGTAATGGTTTGTTAGGCACCCGAAAGCTTAACGGAGTTAGTGGAATCTCGAGAGAGTCTCTCGGGGACTGGACTAACCACAAGTTGTGGTGAACCAGGATAAATTCGGTGTGTTCTTTCCTTGCTATTTTAATTACCGAATTTATTTTATTCCTGCAATTTTTAATTCCGCAATATTTATCAATATTCTTGTGCCGCACTATTCACCCCCCCCCTCTAGTGACGGGCATAAATCCTAACAGTCTTAGCTCCTCACTACTTTCAACCTAAGATTAGATTTATATGGAATCTGTTGTACTCATCTTATACTTCTGCACCTTGCGTACAAACTTGGATGATGATGTTGTTGTGTATGACGGGAGCTAGGATTGAAGACATACATGTATTTCGGTAATAGCTTCCTTTTCTTCATGGTAGCTCTACATTTATGAACAATCTGTTTGTGTATAATTCTGACAGATGATGTATTTATTTTACACTAGCTTTGTAGATGTGCCTTGGTGTATGCTCTTTGCCGACGATGTAACATTGATAGAGACGAGGGCCGGTGTTAGCGAAAGGTTAGAGATATGGAGACAGACCCTCGAGTCTAAGGGTTTCAAAATAAGCAGGTCTAAGACAGAATATCTGGAGTGCAAATTTGGCGCCGAGCCGAATGGGTTAGGCGGAGAATTGATGCTTGGTTCTCAGGCAATCGCCAAGAAGGACAGTGTGAGATATCTTGGGTCGGTGATTCAGGGGGACGGAGAGATCGACAGGGACGTCACCCATCGGATAGGAGCGGGGTGGTCAAAGTGGAGGCTTGCGTCAGGGGTCCTGTGTGACAAGAAAATTCCACACAAGCTCAAGGGGAAATTCTACAGAGCTGTGGTTAGACCTGCGATGTTATATGGGGCGGAGTGCTGGCCCGTGAAGAACTCGCATGTTCAGAGGATGAAGGTTGCAGAGATGAGGATGATTAGGTGGATGTGTGGGCACACCAGGCTGGATAAGATCAAGAATGAAGTTATTCGTCAGATAGTAGGGGTAGCCCCGGTGGACGAGAAGATGAGAGAAGCGAGGCTGAGGTGGTTCGGGCATGTTCGGAGGAGGGCCCCCGATGCCCCGGTAAGGAGCTGCGAGCGGCTGGAGATTGTGGGTGGTCGGCGAGGGAGAGGGAGGCCTAAGAAGCATTGGGGTGAGGTGATTAGACAGGACATGACCAGTATGCAGGTTAACGAGGACATGACACTTGATAGGGGAGTCTGGAGGTCTAGAATCAGGATTGTAGGCTAGGGGCTTCTAGAGTCCGTCGTTCGCATCTCTCGGGGTTGGATGTGGGATATCTCGGGTTTCCCATAGGGGATTAGTGTTTTAGCTTATGTCTCCTTATGAGTGTTAGTATGGTAGTTACGGCTTGTTATTATTGCATTAATGCATGTGACTGTATTTATGTTGCTTATGCCTTCATACGTATTTACTTTATTTCTGCGGGAGTACCTATGCTTTATTATTTTGTTTTGTTTTGCTTGTGTTTCTAATTTCCCCTTTGTTTTCGTAATGCAGCTTTTCCTCCCACATCCTATACGCCGGGGGTAGTTTGGAAGCAGCCTCTCTGCCCTTTCGGGCAGGGGTAAGGCTCGTCTACCTATTACCCTCCCCAGACCCCACCTGGTGGGACTACCTGGGTAGTTGTTGTTGTTGTTGTTGTTAGCTTTGTAGACTCTAAATCTTAGAAGCTCATGATTTGTACTACCAGTCCTTGGGAATTGTGTAAGATTCAAACTTTTTAAAAACTTATTTGTCTCATTAAATTTCATTCGAATTGGTTAATAATCAATTGGCTTACCTAGCAGATTGTGTTAGGTATCATCACGATTAGTTGGGTTTTGAGTCATGCTAAATATTTAATAGAACTATGAAGTACATTCATTTTTATTTTCTTTAACTAAATAAGATCGAACTAACCCAAACCATATACACTCAAACAACAACCCAGTATAATCCCACTTAGTGGGGTCTAGGGAGGGTAGTGTGTACGCAGACCTTACCCCAACCCTGGAGTAGACCGGTAGGTGGGGGCTGGGCTGGGCTGGGTTCAAAGGGGGTAGGGGGTTGGTCCGTTAAGAATTTTTTTACTTAGAACCGGACCGGGCCGGCCCGATAACGTGAACAGTACCGTGAACGGGTTATAGCCCGGATCGGACCGGCCCGGTTCAACTGTAACTTTTTTTTTAAATTTTTGAGATGATGGGGCCCACATTTCCGTTGGCAACGGCTAATTTTACAAAAATGGCCATTTTTTCATTATTTTTTTGTATTTATTAATTTACAATATTAACCCTTCTTAAAATCTATAAATACCCTCATCGCTTCTTCATTTCTTCACTCAAAATTCTTATCTCAATCTTAAATTCTTAATTCTCAAATTATCAATTTATCTCTCTTCCCTTCAATTTGCAAGATTTCATATTTGATCAAGTGCTCAATTTATTGTCGAATTCGGTTATTCGGTGCACTCCCTCTAACTCTTTCTCTTATTTAATATTTTAATAGCATATTTAATTTAAGCTTATATTTTCATTTTTACAATATGTTTAATGATGTTAGTCTTGTAGCTTCTGGTAGTAATAGTAATGACCCGACTTCTAATCGTAAAAGAAGAAGTCCGGTATGAAATTTTTTTGAAATAATAGAAGGTACTAATAGTGTTAAGTGCAAATTTTGTAACGAAACTTTTTAACATTTGACCGAAGGAAATTTAGGAGGGAATGGAACATATACAAGACATATGAGAGCTGTCCATCCCATAGAATGGGTCAATAATTTTGGGAAAATGATTTGTAAGTTTTAGACTTTTAGTATGTTTGACTGTTTGTTTCAGAGATTGGAGATATTGATTATGATGAAGATGAAGTGATAAACTGATGAACTTGCTAAGGCGATGCAAAACATTTGAAATTACTACTTCACTATAAAAAATGTAAACATTTTATTTTCTACTTAAACATTTGAAATTGAGAAATAAAGTAGCACTTGCAATAAGTGCAATTTTTTTCCATCTTACTTGTATTCATTCAATTATTACAAAGTATTAATTAAGTTAAAACTTAATAGTTATATTTAATTTCATAAAAAATTGAAAATATACAAAATCCGGCCCGGCCCAGCCCCTATCAACCCGTAACCTGTATGGTTCAATTTAAACCCGGAACAACAGCCCGTTAAAACCCGTTACTGTTTCGACCCAGCCCGGCCCGGATCGAAACCCGGACGGGTCGAAAAAAATCCGACCCGGCCCGGACCGGTTGACCCGTTAGCCACCTTTAATTGAAAATGGGGGTTGCTTACCATAAGAGCAATCTCTCGTCTCAAAAACTGTTTACCAAACCATATACACTCATATTTACAATATCTCTCGTATTTTTGTTCTTTTATATATATTTTAGCTATTTCTTGTTGTTCGACTAACTAGATTACAAACATGTCCCCTATACCCACATTCTTGCATCTATTTCTTATTTAAAATCTTTTTCGGACCACGTGTATGTTAAGAGCCGAAGAGTACTCTGAGGACTTGGGAGACACCAACCTAGCCTCCCATAACCTTCACACAATCAAAAGCAACAAAATACTTGTAGGAATTCTGAGAAATGAGCATGCATGCTTGTCACCGAGAGGAAAACAAAAATAATTGGGATGGAGGTAGAAAGGTTGCATCTTTAAATATTAAAAAAAAAATAGAGAAAAAAGAGAGTGAAAAGAGAAAGAAAATTAAGCAGTTTATTTAAGTACTCACTCCATTTATTTTACTTGTCCACTATAATAAAAATATATTTTTACTTTTACTTGTTCAATTTAACAAATCAAAAGAAACTGAAAATCTTTTTATGTTTTACCCTTCATTTACTCATTTTGTAAATTATTTTTCAAGACTTCTTAAAATATTGTTACTATTATGGTTATTAAGTAATATGTATTTCATTTATTTTTTTTAAGGGGTGTGTAAAGTCCATTGTTAGTAAAGAAAGGAAAATAAAATGGCAATCTGGTGCATTAAGCTCCAGATATGCGTGAAATTCAGGAAAGAGTCGAACCACAAAAGTCTAATATAGGCAGTCTTACCTTGTATTTTTAGAAGAGGTTGTTTTCACGGTTCGAACTTGTGACCTCCTTGATTACATGTGAAAAGAGTGAGTACTGCACTATTTTAAGGCACAAAAGGAAAAAGAACAAGCAGCCGTAAATTCAGGGTAGGCAAATTTTAATGAATTTAGAAATATATGAAATGATAATATCTAAACTAATGTCACAACTAAATTAAAGGAGCCAAGCAAAGAAGCAACAACGTCCTCAAAGTGAGACCAACTAAGAGCATTTATCGGAGGAATTTTCCTTATTTGCTAATAAAATGGCAAGGAAGAAGAATTCATGCAAAGAGAGAGCTCTTACCCATTTGAGGTCAATCCCCTCCAATAAATTCAGGGTAGGAGCTAAAAAATGCTTCAAATTTGTGATAACTAAAACTCTCTTTTAGCCAAAGGTAATAAAATAAGGTTAAATTGAGGGGTTTGCAAAAATGGCCATGACTACGATTGGTTTAGTCCTCATTCTTGTGTATCATTCAGATTTGGTTATTACGTGCAATGCAGCTGTTGTTGGTGGCCTTCTTCCTCAACCTGCAGGTGCCGATAATATTACTGATCAAACCATTTTTAATGTGTTGGATTTTGGTGCCAAACCTAACTCGGAACTCATAAGCACACAGGTAATTTACCTCCTTTCGCTTTGCTCCAATATTTAAGCAAAATTTATTACCAACCTAGGGAAATGTAAAAGAAATTTTCGCTTGTAAATATTTTAAAAGAAAATCTAGAACGAAATGCATGAAATTATACAATTCAATATATCCTTTATGCTATTGCCTTCCAATGATTTTCCCTATCTTGCAATTAACATTTGCTAGGGGCCGGCCTTGCATTCTAATATGGATTGGGTGACGAACTCTTTTAGGTACTATATCATATAAATTTTTTTGGTAGTATAATTATTGACCAATGTTTTATATCATATAATATAATATATATGAAAAAATAATTGCCACTTATACTTCTTTTCGTATTGTTTTTGAACATCTAAAGTTTAATTTTTAAATATTGAGTTGAACTAATCTAATTTAGCTTCAAAATTTAGGCAAATTGATTCTCAAGCAAAATGTGTCATCTAATTTAAAATAGATAGAGTATATCATATGTGATGAGGATTTACTATATTAAATAATTTCCAATAAAGATCTAATAAGGGCGTGAATACTTGCCTCGACTCCTAAACTAAAAGCTAGCCGAAAATGCCCATTATGAGCTCGTTCCCGCTGCTCTTGACTTTACAACTTGTCAGCTTCTATCTTTTCATAGGGAATTTGGCACTTTTCTTATCTGTTTTATCTTTGTGTTGCATGGTTTTTAATCAAAAACTAGTTAAAACTAACATATATAGATTAAATCTTTCTTGAATTGAAAGAGTGTTTTACGAGTAATGAAACAAATGTTTGTGTGAAAAAAATCAGGCATTTATGAGGGCATGGCGAGCAGCATGTGATTTTAATGGAAGAGCAAGACTTTTTGTACCACCAGGAGTATATACACTAGCAGAGACCATATTTTCAGGACCATGCAAAGGAATACATCCTATAATTGTTCAAATTGCAGGAACTTTAAAAGCTGTGGCTGATATTTCTGAATATTCAAATTTTGCTTGGATTTCTTTTGATTCAATTAATGGCATTATTATTACTGGTGGAGGCACTTTAGATGCTCAAGGTCAAGCTCTGTGGCAGTTTAATGACTGTAAAACCAATCCTAATTGTGTCCACCTCCCTGCTGTAAGTTCTTTTTTTACCCCTCTAGACTTTTACTTGTTATTCTTTTTTTCTTTTTTCACGCCTTTAACAAAATATTAATTAACAGAATAATCTGACTTAATTACCTTTATTTATTCGTTGATTTCCATTTTAATTTGTTACCACTATTTCTTTTGCTATATTAATCTCTCTCCAGCATTTATTAGAGTAAGAACAAATATTAGAAAATGTTATTAATTCTTTTTTGAGTTTCTAAAATATGGATAATTTGAAATTATTATTTTTTGTGATTGTGATAACTAAATGAGAATGGAGGAAGTATCTCTCTATCCTTTCTTTCTAGAATTAATGTCTCTTTTAGGATGGTTGAAGTTGAACTCGCGGATAGAGAGAGGCATGAAAAAGGTACTACAAAATAGGAGGGCCTTCACGATCTTGAATATTGTGCTCCCCCATTTTATTTTATGTGAACCTCTTTAATTGGATACGAAATTAAAAAAAATAAAAGCTTTTGGAATTTATATCAAACTCTAAGGGTAGAGTTGTAAGTTTAAACGAAATTATTACCAAATTTAAAAATGATTAATTTTTTTGGAAAAATAGATTCACATAAACTGTAACAGATAAATTAATTTTATTAAAAATTAGTGGATATTAATATATTCTGCACGTGTAAAAAACATTGAATGCAGGTACTCCATTTCAATTGGTTGGAACCTTTTTGGACTACGAGGTTTTAATTGACTGAGTAATGTTTATTATATATAAATTCTATAAGTTTTTTAAAATAAAATATATATATTTTTGAAATTATATAAAAAGTTTTATACGTCACAATAGTTAACAATTAAAAAATATTTAACTACTATTTATAAAAGCATCTCATTAAGGGCAGAGTTGTCAATTTAAGCTAAATTGTTACCAAATTTAAAAATGATTGATTCATTTTGTAGCAGACCAAAAAGGAAATATGTTCACATAAAGTGAAACAGATGGGGTAATTTTCATTGAAAATTAGTGGATATTAATATGTTCTACACGTATAAAAAATATTGAATTCAGGTACTCCATTTCAATTTTGGAACCTTTTTGGACTACGAGGTTTTAATTGACCGAGTAATTGTTACAATTATGTATAAATTCTTTAAGTTTTTTAAATAAAATTTATATATTTTCGAAACTATATAAAAAGTCTTATACGTCACAGTAGTTAACAATTCAAAAATATGTAAATGCTATTTATAAAAAGTAGTCAAAGAAAACCTTATTTAACTCCTCAAACTATAATAAGCTCATTCTCAAACCTTATTTAACTCCTCAAACTATAATAAGCTCATTCTCTTTTAGTCGAAGAGAGTGTACATTATCCTCTATCATCTTTTGCACCTAAGTGGTATAGGGTGAAGCTACAAACACTAGATTGCGACTCCAATCTAATATCTCTTTGTTTTTTCTATTTCATTTTTTGTTTCCTTTTATTTTATGATGATTATTAAAACTTTTGGCATGCTTTTTCTTCTTCGTTTTGTAGACATTATTTTTCAATGGTGTAGAGAATGGAAAAGTGATGAGGCTGAATTTGATAAATAGCATGGGATTTCATATACATATTACTAATAGCTATTTAGTAAGGTTCCATGCCCTCACCATTGATGCTCCAGAAAACAGCCCAAATACTGATGGCATACACATAAGCAAATCCAATACCATAAAACTCTCCAGAAGTGTAATCAGAACAGGGGATGATTGTGTCTCATTTGGACAAGGAGCAAATAATGTGACCGTTAACAAAGTCACTTGTGGCCCAGGCCATGGCATTAGGTACACATAATTTTTCAGACTCGAGCCTTTGATTCAGTTGAACTTACTTTACGTTCACTCTTCTTATGTATAATCTCATATATTTTACATATTAAAAACACAGTGTAGGTAGTATTGGTAAGTTGCCTGGTGAAAAGGAAATTAAAGGACTCATAGTGAAAAATTGTACGTTGAGGGGCACAACGAATGGTATCAGAATCAAAACTTTTGCAGGAGCGAATCCTAACAGAGCAATAGGGATGATGTTCAGCGATATTGTCATGGAAAACGTTAAAAATCCAATCATCATAGACCAGAGTTATGGTGATAAATCCACCGAGGTTCGTCTTAATGTTTTTCTTTTAAATTATTAGCAACATTTTAGCTTTGATCGATGATTCTGATTTTAAATGTTACGTTGCAGCCATCACAAGTAAGGATAAGTGATGTAATTTACCAGAATATAAGGGGAACAACAACCAGTGAAGTACCAGTGCAACTAATGTGCAGTGCACGGCTCCCTTGCCTAAATGTTCGACTTACCAACATAAATTTGAAGCATATAGCAAATACGCCAATTACTTCTCAATGTCAAAATGCAAATGTTGGCTATACTGGCATCCAATTGCCACCTCCTTGCCATGGACCCTCTTCATAGTTAAGAAACAAAGGAGAAAATACAGATCGATGTCTAATGTTAATCCGACTGACTGTCTCAAAGAAAGAACTTGGGAAAATGTGGGCAAAGAGAAATTGTGTCATAGCAAAAAAAAAAAAATGGCCTCACAATAACCAAAACCTAAATATAGTTTAATTGGTGTCGGTATAAGTCTTTCACATAATAGGTGTGAGTTCAATCCAGTACTATTCTTTTTCCATCTTCCCCTACTGATGGAATTAATTCTTCCATACAATAGGTGTAGGTTTAATTCTCCTAGTTCTGCCTCCTCTTTCCCTTTCCCATCCCCAACTGTAATAGAATTTAAAAAAGAAAATGCCCACACATCTTTTATATTCCCCTGGCCCCAAAAAAATTAGAATTCTTTTTTATATCCTTTTTTAGTAGTTTGTAACGTATTTTAGTAGTAGGAGTAGACTTTAGCTGACCCTTATGAATTTGTTAACGAAGAGTTGCATAAGGTCTTTTTTTTTTTTGGTTCTTAATTTATTTCTCAGCGTGTACGTCAGTATGACGTGAATTAAAATGAACTCAATAGCGGCAAAGCCAAATTAAATTTTGGATGCCAATATGCAAAATATAATATAGTGATATAATATCAAACTGTCCATTGGAAGGTCACAAAAATCCAACTATTTATGCTAGTAAAACTTAGTTTTTTTCACAACAAAAAAATTTATCAACTTCGCGTAAAGTTCTCAAATGATTCAAAGCTTGTTTATAGTGAGTTTATATGTTAAGGGAAAAAGTATTGCACGTTGATAAGGAATAAAGTAAAATTCACTGCATATACATAAAAAATTAATAAATGAACATCATCAACTTCTATTAAAGATTTTCCATTTTGAACTTCTAGTTTTCCTAGCTAGATTTATATATTTGTCTACTACCATATTATTTTTAATATGCCAATCTTACTTATCTATAAAATGATATAGCTGAATTTGTTACGTAATTAATAGACAAATGAACTAATTTGATCCAAAACAAAAAATAAATTAAATTAAAAAATAGAGTTCGCGTTAAAATCGAAGGGAAAGGTAGGTTAACTTCGGGAGCGATGCTTCCGAAGGCAGAAGTAAGAACAATATCAAAAAATAAGTAAAGTTATATTATTTTTCTTAACAATGAAGTATAGCATAAGTTTTGCTAGAGATTCCGTGTCCTATAGGTCGAGCCCCCTTTTTTAAAGCTGAGAAATCGGGTTTACGACATTTTGAGGAAGTGGGTTACGGAGTTTGAAGAGCCGTCGCCTAATGATTATAGTGAATTAGGAAACTTAAAGAAAAGAAAAGGATTCTGGGAAAAGAATACCAGAGTTCGAGTAAGGGCTTGAGATTATCTCGAGGGGAAGGTGTTAGGCACCTCTCAAGATCAATTAGTGTGGTTCCCGGCCGTGCTTAGTTGTAACATTAAAAGAGTGGGAATAAACAAGTAAAATTTGCACATAGAAAAGCATAAACGAGTTGAAAATTTCTTAAGAAAGAAGACACAAGTGATTTTGAAAAGAGAAAGCTTAGTTGAAGAAAAATGTTAATTTAAGAAAAATATCAATAAATAAAAAGAGACAAAGGGTCCTAGGGTTAAACGTAATATGGATCACTTCGGAGCAATACCCAGCAATCGTTTTCACACGAGATATTAGGCACTGGTCATCATATCCATATTCTACCCTTCCCGCCCCGTAGAGGTTATTTAAACGTGTGTATTGGTCACGAGTGCTTAGTGTATGCTATTACTCATCCCGTTCTATAGGTCCTAGAGGGTGTTTAGAACCATTATTCATATAAGGTGAGGACTAGGCTGAACCCTTTGGTTTACAGGTCAAAAAACACTAAGAGACATACAAAAAGCAAATAGGACTTCCTTTAAGGGATCACATAAAGGCGTGTAAAAGGTTTAAATATCCCTCCACGAATAGACATACAATTAGCACGCCTCAATACGTAACCTTAAGGAATTAGAAGAAAATATTTTTAACACACTTGAGGCCATGTAAAGAATGCAGTATTCTGCTAGGGGGGATAATATAATTTCAGACAGGGGAGGTTACCTAGTAAAAAATAGAACAAATGCAAGGTTAAATAAAATTTCAGAAAAGTAACTAAGAGAGTAGTAAGTATATAGGAGTTAATATTGAAACGTACTTTAAAAAATACTTAGTAGAGATATTAAAGACACGGTACTCTGATAAGTTTTACAAAATAATAACACAAATCTGGACTGGAGAGACACCCAGTAGGAAAACATGGGCTTTAGCAAGAAAACAAAGAAAACTTCATAGGGGCAGAATTCAGAAAGCTAAAGAGATAAAGTAGTCCGAAGGTGGTAAAAGTATGATATTGGGCCTAAGGCTTGCTTAGGCGTTATACGCGTTGTCTGATATAGAAAGAAAGTGAGCATACATGTTTGATTCCCAATTTTAAGAATATACTGTTAACTTGTGTTGCTAAATTAAACAAACTAGCGAGGCGTTCAGCATTCACAAATATAGCCCTAAGTATATGATATTTAATGCACATAAAGATCCTAAGACATGGTATCTAAATGCAGCAGCAATCCTTATAACAATAGTTTGTTGGTTATTAACTAATTGTGATTATGAAATGAGTACAATAACAAGACGAAAGTAAAAAGAGAAAAATACAGGATTTCTAAATCGTGTGAAATGCATGTCCTATGCAGGATATATATTGCATGCCCTACAAACATGTTTTCTACCCACACCATTAACTAAGCATGCATAATCCCCCCTTCCCCCCAATTTCACTATAAACCCCATTGTTCATTAAGAGTTATTACAGATCAAGAAATTAAATTACAGTAGTGAAGAGTAAAATAAAAAGTTATTCTATAAGGAGCCTTCAACCAGGCCCAAGCCTCCAACCCCACTTCTTTCGAGTTTCACAGCCTTTACCAAATGTTTGGGTGCGGCAATGATTCCTAAGGGTCCCTTGGGACCCTGGCCAATATCAGGAACCCAAGACAAATCATCATTGATAAGTGCAAGTGTGAAATTGCCAGCCTTGTACATCAAAGTTCAGTGGGTATTGAAGTTACCCAAAGCAATGCTTACACTAAGGGGGGCAGAACCTAAATTCTAAGTGTAGTGTGATTGTGATGGAATTCGAAGGAGTTGAGTTGGAAAAGGGTTTTACATGAAGGACAGTTTGAGAAAACAATAGAAGAGTGAAAAATTCAATTGAGTTTGAAAACAGTTAATATAGAGCTAGTTTTGAAAGCAACAGTCACACAATCAAGGGCAAAGGTAAAGGGAATAAATAGCTCACAAGCAAGAAAACCAGTCACACATGCATAACACATTAGAGAAGAGTTCAATCTTCAAACTAGGAGTCCAGTTATTACACCACCAGACACCAAACAAATCATCCTCACGAAGAGGTTTTAGGGCTATGGAGTAGCCAAGAGGATTTAAACACATGCTAGTAGTATACAGAAGCAAGGGGAAACATGCATCAGAGTAGGAAAATGGGTAATGAACATGCCAGGTTAAGCTAGGCCTACTAATTAGCACAGATACACAACAAAACCATAAATAAAAGCACACAAGGAACAAAAGAAATTGCAGCACCAATAGAAGCATATTGTTTTGAGACTGTAACTTAAATAGGATATATACCAGTTGAAAATAATGTAACACATAGCAATAGTGAGCAATATAATGTGCAGAGAAATGAGCAATAGTGTGCAGAGAGAAGCGGAGAGCAGGGCAGCAGTATGCAAAGAAGTGAGCAGCAGATAGACCAAAGCAAGCAACACAGTAGAGGCCAGTAGAGTGGTAAAAGTGACCAGGAATACTCAATCTTGGCTTTCAGCCAATTAGGTAATCAAGATTCAACAGGAAAGTGAAAGAAGTTGTGTAGAAACAATAAAGAGCATCAAATATTTTTTGTCTGAAAGAGAGAGAGTTCAGAGTAATGAGTTTTTTTCGTGTCTATGTGTGTGTTAAGTGAGAAACGAAGAGTAGTATTTATAGTTTTTAAAAATAATAGAGAACAGGGTAGTGAGTAATAATTATAGAAACAGTACCAAATTGAATCAATCACAGGTCATATTTCAATTAAATCAGGGACTTATAATTCGAACAGGAGTACATACTATAAGGTAACGAAATAATCAGTCAGATGACTGATACTATAACAAGAGCAGTAAGTACTTTGTATGTAATACATGCTAGGTACATGATGCTTTAAACATGGAAAATATACGCGGAATAACTAGAAATATACTTAATTGAACAAGTATGGTAACCATATAAAATTAACTCAGAAAATCAGTCAAAGAATCACGAGCAAGACCAAAAGTACAGGGAATCAATACAATGTATAGAAAGCAACTCATAAATAAGGAAACATTTTTGAAAAATTAGCGCAAGAACCCTTAAGGCAAACACATGCAAATAAGGGATTCAAAGAGATGCTCGAAATCAACATCATATTCGGTAAAGAGGAGCATTCAAACGTATTTCAACACAATTGTCTGAAAATTAAGAACCCTAAGTAAGAAATCACATAGACAGTAGAGAGTCGGAACCCTAAAAAGATCTAAGACATGGAACTCAGAAAAAAAATGTTTCAAGCATATAACATAGGAGTTATCACGTAATACTCGAAAGAAATAGAAACATAATGATTTAAAAAGGGGTTGGAAAACCTAGTTTCAAAAAGAGGAACAAAACCGTTTAAAAACTTGCATTAATAAAAGATATTGAATAATAAGTAGTGTATAACACAAAGATTAAACAGAAATTATTTAAAAAGACATAGATTAAGAGATGTAGGAAAACATTAGGGTTTGTAATGAAATCAGTAAGATGAGAAACTTGGCCGTGAAACTCGTTAACAATGAAGTTTTAAGCATCATCGGACCAAAAACTATCAGAGAAAGGTCGGAATGAACCCCCGCGAGGCTTCAGTGCTTTTCTTGCATGGTGGAAACTCTTTTTATTTCAAAAGTATGGAGAGACCGGTGAGATGAGGTTTCACGGCGGCTGACGATCGAAAGAGGCGAGGCCAGAGTTGGTCGGAGAGGCGGTGAGAGCCATCGGAGAAGATGAACAAGAAGATTCTAGAGAGAAGGGGAGGTGAAGGGTTAGAGAGAGATAGATAGATAGAGAGAGAGAGAGATAGATAGAGAGAGAGAGAGAGTGCGAGAGAGAGAGAGAGAGAGAGAGAGAGAGAGAGAGAGACTGGTCTCCAAATGTGAAGGGGTTGGGGGGTTGTTTGATTGATTTTAGGTAAATGAATCTGGGTCGTTGATCTCAATTGATCAATGGCTCAGGTTGAATTAAAGCTGGGCGGGTAAATTGATTTGGGTATGGGTTATTTGAGGTGGGCTGAAATTGTGTTTAAATTGGGGACAATTTTGGCTATCATTGAAATGCAATCTGGCAAAATTTAAATAGCCAACGTTTCCCCATTTTAATTAATTAAAATAGTTAAAAATAATTCTAAAATAAATTAAAAACACTGAACTAGTTAATAATATATAAATAATAATATAAAAATATTAAAAATAATTTTACAATCACAAAACACAATTAATTACAAAATAGGCTACAATTGCAATATATACGATTTGGCTTTAGAAATGCCAAATAAATTTGTAAAAAATATGAAAAAATCATATTAATTATGTTTTAATATTAATATAAGGACAAAATAAGTTATCATTCACCCAAAAACAATAATTTTTGGGAATAATTTTGGGATTTTTGTGGTATTAAAATAAGCGATAAATTGGCTTAAAATCATTAAAATACCAAAGTCATGGGTGTGCTCATATATGCAAATATAGGCTATTTTTGAAGTATTTTAGGGTATAAAAATGCATAGGAAAACATTGGGTATCAACAGCTGCCCCTCTTTACCCGAGGAGGATGAAAGAGTTGTCGAGTAAAGATAAGATGATCAGTTTTGACCAAAAATGATGATTCTAAAAGGATTCTGACCTCGCTCTGGTTTTTGAGTTGCCTACATATCCCTGGTTTACTGGAATCAGGTCATATGTAGTAGGGAAAGCACTGACGGAATGTGTCGATGGAGATTTGAAAACACGAACATAATGGTTATGTTTGAAAAGGCGTTTGGGTTAAAATAGTTTGTGGAAAACCGGAGCGGGATCGCTCCAGCTGAGATGGTTGTTTTCTAGCCGGTGTACCTTTAGATGAGCAGATGTACATATTGTGCGTAATTTAAACATGATGCAATTTCCCGTTGGACCATGAATGTTGTCTTTGGACGATTAGAATGACGTCCTCGGACTATGATGTCAAGGGCCATGAAGTGCATAAAAGTAATGATTTTTTGGCGAAGAAATGGTGTTCTCGGGCTATACAGATGGTGCCTCCGAACAATGACGCCTTTGAATAAGTTGGCGATCTTTCAGCCAATGTAAAGGTGGCAATCATTCAATCAAACTAATGCAAAGGAGGGCGATCTTTCAGCCAAAGCGAGAATTTAAATTGCAGGTGGCAATATTTCAGTCGTTCGAAAGATAAAGTTTGAAATATTTCAGCCATGCAGGAGACAATGCTTAGTCTCGAAAGGCAGATAGGTAGCCTTATGCAGCATGGAGGTAGAGCTTAACCTCAAAAGGCAGAAAATAGGCTTATGATGCAGATGGAGACAGAGCTAGTCTCGAAAGGCAGATATGTAGCCTTATGTAGGATGGAGGTGGTGTTTAACCTCGGAAGGCAGATAAGTAGTCTTATGCAATGCAGATAGAAATAGAGCTTAGTCTTAGAAGGCAGATTAAGTAGCTTTATACAGGATGAAGGTAGAGCTTAACCTTGGAAGGCAGAAAAGTAGCCTTATGCAATGCAGATGGAGACAAAGCTTAGTCTTGAAAGGCGGAAAAAGTAGCCTTATGCAGGATGGAGGTAGACCTTAACCTCGGAATGAAGAAAATTACCCTTATGCAGGATGGAGGAAAAGCTTAACCTCGAAAGGCAGAAAAGTAGCCTTATGCAGGATAAAGGCAGAGTTAATGATATTTATGCATGATTTAGTAAATATAATGTAAATATAAAATTGAAAAATGATTTTATTTTGGATGAACCAACAATTGCAATGTGGTTCAAGACATGACAATCTCGTTTGTTCTGGAATTTTGAGGGTCCTCCTCAAAATTCTGCCCAAGTTTACTAGGCTAGTGCTGCTGACTGCTGTGGTGAATAACGAAGCACGGATCAATTCCCGAATTTTGAGGGTCCTTCTCAAAATTCTGCCCAGGTTACTGGGTCGGCATTGACAAAGAGGTGTACAATTTGACTTCAAAATTTTGAGGGTCATCATCAAACTTCTTCCCCAGTTCCAATAGCGGGGAAATGGAGTTTTTATTAAAATGTGACCGAATCCACAAGGCTGCCTATGTATCCCCTCTTAAACGGGAATCAGGTCAGGTGTAATTCAAATTACATTATGATAGAAAAGCATATGATCAAATGTAGTATCATTTCACTACGTCTAAGTTGATTGGCTTCGGCCAGACTTCTCCCTTCCTTTTTGTGAGAATAAGGGCTCCTTCAGTTAGAACCCGGTGAACCATGTACGACCCCTACCGATTGGGAGAGAATTTCCCTTTGACTTCATCTTGATGCAGAAATATTTTCTTCAATACCAGCTTTCCTGGTGTGAACTTCCTTGGCTTAACTCTCTTACTGAAGGCTCTGGACATTCTGATCAAGTATAATTTACCGTGGCAAACTGCATTCATTCTCTTTCTGTCTATAAGGGTTAATTGCTCATAGCGACTTTTTATTCTCTCTGCATCATCCAAATCTGCTTCCTGTATGATCCTCAAGGAGGGGATTTCTACCTCAGTGGGAATTACCGCCTCTGTACCATAAACGAGCATGTAGGGAGTGGCCGTAGTTTATGTGTGGACCATGCTAGGATAACCCAATAAGGTGAATGACAATTTCTCGCGCCACTGCTTGTGCCTTTCAATCATCTTTCTTAGTATCTTCTTGATGTTTTTATTGGCTACCTCCACAGCTCAATTCATTTGTGGCATGTAAGATGTCGAATTCTTATGTTTGATTCTGAAAGTATCACACATTATCTGCATCGGGTCGCTGTTGAGATTGGAACTATTGTCAGTGATGATTGATTCCGAAATTCCGAACCGACAAACTATACGATCGCGGATGAAATCTGTTACAACTTTCTTGGTTACTACTTTATATGATGCCACTTCAACCCATTTGGTAAAGTAATCGATTGCCACTAGGATAAACCTGTGCCCATTTGATGCGCTGGTTCGATTGGTCCAATAATATTCATTCCCCAAGCGGCGAACGGCCATGGTGAGATTGTTGCAGTAAGCTTGTTTGGAGGTACTTTCATCATGTCTGCATATATTTGACAACGGTGGAATCTCTGGACATACTGGATGTAGTCTGTTTGCATAGTCATCCAAGAATACCCTGTTTGGAGTATCTCCTTTGCCAAAACGAAACCATTTATGTGCGGTCCACAGGTCCCTGCGTGCACTTCCTCTAATAATCTAGTTGCTTCTTTTTCATCGACACATCTTATTATTTCCAGATCGGGAGTCCTCCTATACATGATTCCTCCGCTGTGAAAGAAGTTGTTGGATAACCTCCGGAGCGTGCGTTTCTGAGTAGCATTGGCAAGTTCTGGGGTATTCTTTTATTGTCAAGAATTCTCTGATATCATGGAACCAAGGCTTCCCATCAGCTTCTTCCGCAACACGAGCATAACAAGCTCGTTGGTAGTGAATCTTGACCTGGATAGGATCAATAAAGTTTGTGTCTGGATGCTGGATCATGGACGATAAGGTGGCTAGGGCGTCAATGAACTCATTTTGTATTCTGGGAACGTGCTGGAATTCCGTCTTTCTGAATCTCTTCCTCAACTCATGTATATGATGTAGATAGGGGAGTATCTTGGAATTCTTGGTTGCCCATTCTTCTTGAACCTGATGTATGAGTAGGTACGAGTTTCCGATCACTAATAGTTCCTGAATGTTCATTTCAATTACCAATTTGAGCCCTAAGATGGAGGCTTCGTACTCGGACATGCTGTTGGTGCATGGGAATCTGAGCTTGGTGGATACTGGGTAATGCTCATCGGTTTCTGATACCAGGACCGCTCATATACCGACTCCTTCGAAATTTGTGGCTTCGACGAAGAACATTCTCCAACCATCATAGGATTCTGCAATGGCTTCTCCTATGAAAGCTACCTCTTCATCGGAAAATACGTCTTTAGAGGATCGTATTCTCCTCCTACAAGATTGTCGGTGAGGTGATCTGCCAAAGCTTGTCCTTTGAGTGCCTTCTAGGTAACATAAACAATGTCAAACTCATTTAACAGGATTTTCCATTTGGAGAGCTTGGCGGTAGGCATGGGCTTCTGAAAGATATATTTCAATGGGTCCATCCTGGATATGAGATAGTGGTGTAAGCATAGAAATAGTGCCTCAATTTCTGAGCTACTCAGGTTAGAGCACAACAAGTGCGTTCTAATAAGGAATACCAAGCCTCGTACGGGGTGAACTTCTGCTGAGGTAGTAGATGTCTTGCTCCTTTCTTCCTGTTTCATCATGTTGTCCCAAAATATATATATATATATATATATATATATATATATATATGTTAGTTTTTATTTTATTTTATTACTTTTATTTTTATATATATTTAAATTTAAAAATAATAACCAATAACTTTTGTTCATATTTTTCTTTACTATATTAACCAATGTTTAGTATTCGCTTTCTTTTTAAACACAATCAAATACTCCATCCAATACTGGAAGATAAAGCAATTGAGGTATTCCCGGCTCGGGTGGAACCAAGAATGGCGGCGTAGACAAGTATTCCTTATTTCTATCAAAAGCCTTTTGATAGCCGTCAGCCCATTTAGTGGCGGCATCCTTCTTTAGCATCTTGAAGATAGGTTCACAATTGACAGTGGACTGGGCTATGAACCGGCTGATATAGTTGAGTCTTTCCAAAAACTCATTACATCCTTCTTGCTCTTTGGTGGTGGCCACTGTTGAATGGCTTTGACTTTTGATGGATCTAATTCTATTCCCCGGTGACTCAAAATGAAACCACCCCATATACACACTTGGCTGGATTTAGTTTCAAATTGTATCTCCTTAATCTGTTGAAGAACTTCCTCAAATCTTCCATGTGATCTGCAACTTTCATGGATTTGATGATGATGTCATCCACATACACCTCGATTTCTTTATGTATCATGTCATGAAAGATAGTGGTCATGGCCCTCATGTAGGTAGCACCGGCGTTCATTAAATTGAACGACATCATTCTGTAACAATACATTCCCCACGACGTGATGAATGCCATTTTCTCTACATCTTCTTCATCCATCCATATCCGGTGGTATCCAGTAAAACAATCGACGAATGACTGCAGCTCATGTTTGGCGTAGTTGTCAATCAATATGTGTATATTTGGAAAAGGGAAGTCGTCCATAGGACTTGCCCGGTTGAGATCCCGATAGTCGACAAAGGCTATAACTTTCCCATCATTCTTCAGTACCGGCACTATGTTGGCTAACCATGTTGGATACTCTACCACTCTGAGAACCCTGGATTTGACTTGCTTGGTAACTTCTTCTTTGATTTTCAAGCTCATGTCTGGCTTGAATTTTCTGAGCTTCTATTTCACTGGCGGGCATGTTGGATCTGTCGGCAACTTGTGAGCTACAATGGATGTGCTGAGACCAGTAATGTCGTCATAAGACCATGCGAAGATGTCCTCATACTCTTTTATGTACTCTTTCTTTTCTGGTTGTGACAAATATATGCTGATGCTTCTTTCTTTGACATTCTCCGCGTCTCCCAGATTAACAACCTCAGTTTCGTCCAAATTGTACTGAGGCCCGTTCTCAAAATTCTCAACCTCTCTAACAACATCTTATGTTATTTCATCATCTTCTGAATCTATGTCTGTTTGTTGCATTGCCTTGTAGCAAGTCACAGTTGTTGGTTCATCATCAAGATATGTAATAGTAATGCTGTATTAAAATAAGGTAAATGATAGAGAAAAGTAATAAGAGCGAGATATAAAGATAAACTTGGAAAATGCTTTTGATTAAATTCATAATTGTTTGAAACATCAGAGCTCTTTTCAAAAGTAAAGACAACACGGAAAAGTAAAATCAATTAAAAGTAAAATGGCATGCATAGTGCGTCGTTTAGCCTTGCTACCCTAAAGCTCTCGAGGCACTGGTGGTCCTGACTGACCAATTTGTCAGGCGCTCCCCTCGATTCATGGCTTAAATGGAAGGTCCTTCCTCCCCTTCCTTCTCGAAGATAATGCAACAATTTATATCATCCTCCAGAAACAGGTTCTTTATTGTTGCCAGTGCCTCATCTTCTTATGATCCTTATATAATGTTAGCTGGCTAAAAGGTCAGCTCTAGCTAAGGAATAGGACGTTCCAAGGGATAGTAGGGACCGCGCCATGGTGGCGACCACTGATTGAACTCTTTCTAGGTGTACTCATACCCCAGGCCAAAAGTGGTACCATGCTTCTTCAACTTGATTGGCTTGGTGATGCCCTAGAGATTTTTGCCAAGTCCCTTTCTAAGCTCGTATCTGCTCCAATTCAAAATGCTCTCAATTTTGTTATCCTACCACTTGTCTTTGTCGATGTTGTTGACTCGCTAAATGTGGTGGTATGTTTCTCCCCATATTCTCCTTCTACCTCAAATCATCAGGACGGTTTGGCAGTTGTACATAGGGTTGCTACCGTCGCCATGAATGATCACCTCCTGATGATTCCATTCAAACTTTACAGCTTGATGCAAGGTTGATGCGATAGCCCCAGCGGCGTGGACCCAGGGTCGTCCTAGCAAAAAATTATAAGATTCCGGCACATCTATGACTTGGAAGTCAATATCGAACCAAGTAGGTACCATATGTAAGCACATGCTAATTTCTTCAATGGTGGATCTCGAAGACCCATCAAAAGCCGTGACATTGATAGCTCCATCTTTGATTTCACGCAAACCTTTACCCAATTTCCTGGGGGTTATTAATGGAAAGATGTTACGGCTGGATCCCTCCTCGACTAAGATTCTGGTGATAAAATAATCCTCGCATTGCACAATGATGTGCAATGCCTTGTTGTGACTAAGCCCTTTTGGTGGTAACTAATCCTCGAGGAAGGTGATCTTGTGGCTTTCTGGCACCTGCCTTACAGTATTCGCCTTTTCGCCTCCTCTTATGTTGTTGGGAACATAAGCTTCACTCAATATTTTTATTAAGGTATTTTTATGTGCCTCGGAGCTTTGCAGGATAGCAAATAGAAATTTGTGCTGGTGTTTTGTTCAGTTGCTCAAGGAGTGAGTACTCTTTGGCCTATATCTTCCTCCAAAGGTGATCGGATCTAGCTTGGACTGCTCGCCCAGAGGCTTGCTTGCTGGACTTAGCCAAATGTTATGGGGTGTATACCCTGCCTGTCCTGTTCATGCCCTGCGCGGCAATTGCTTCTCCTGTATATGTTTTTTCTTTCCTTCTAGCCTCAGTTGTGTAGTCCCAGTTAACTTCTGCCATGGAAACTGGAATTGGCGTCCAGGGAGGTAACACAGTAACTTCAAATAGTGCAGCTGCCTTTGGATTCCCGAACTCAACCTCAATAGATTTTGGCCCCTTTGCAGGAGGTGCTTCAAACTTGAGTGGTACAGACACATTTACCACATCGCCCTCAAAGGGCTGGACCTGAACAACAATGGGATTTAGGGTAATTGCTGGCTATTTAGGCTCGTCTCCTTCAGCTATCAAACTGATTGACCCCTTGGGGTTCGAACCATCTTCAACCTTGATCATATGGATGCCCTCACCCTTGTGGTCAGGTAGAGGGTTGTTGCAGACATTGGGAGCGGGCTCCTTTACTATAATGACATTGTTATCAATCAAGGTTTGAATCTTGTCTTTCAACAAGCGACACTTGGCTGCATTGAGTTTTTCATATACTTGGTCAATTGGCTCGGCTATGGCACTATACTTTAGGGAGGTCTTTGGTTGAAATTTTGTTTGGGTTGAGGAAATTTTGGCAAGCGGGTGGTGATGGGTAATGAGAAGGTTGGGAGTTGTATGCTTAGTATACAGGTGAAGGTTAGGAATATCTGGGTGAGGTAGGTTGATATGCCGGTGATGGAGATGATTGGTAGATGGGTGGTGTTTGGTTGCGGGTGAGGGTGCTTGGTAATTTATAGTAGGTTGATATGTGCGTGGAGTTGAGGGATATGTTTGGTACTTCATAGGGAAAATTATCTATTGCGCAGCCATTACACAATTTACATCATTTTTCATTGACGAGCCACCAGATTGTAAAGCGTTGTTGGTAGCTTGAAATGCCTCGAGGTTAGTGACCATACCATTTTTGATGCCTTCTTCGATCCTTTCTCCCAGCTTGATGATGTCGGAGAACTTTTGACTCTCTATTAGCATCAGCATTTCCTAGTACTGCGGATGCCGAGTATGGACGAAGAACCTGTTAATTTGTTCTTCCTCCAAGGCCGGCCTGACCTTAGCAGCTTCCGACCTCCAATGCGTAACATACTCGCCAAAAGGTCTTTGTGGATTTCTTCTTTAGATTTTAGATATAAAACACCTCTAGGGCGTTCTCAGTATTGAAACTAAATCGGTCCATAAAGTCAGATGCCATGTTCACCTAATTTGTCCATTTCTCTGCATCATGGCTGATATACCATGATAAAGCATCGCCCTTCAGAATCCTCATGAACAGCTTTATGCGGATTTTCTCGTCCCTTCCGAATCCTACCAACTTATCACAATACATTCTCAAGTGGACCATGGAATCACTTGTACCATCGAACATCTCGGACATGGGAGGTTTGTACCTTTTTGGGAGCTCAACATCTGGCTTAACAAAAAGATCATAGTTCAACACTTCAGCACCTTTGCTACCCTCGAAACCTTGGACCTGGCTAGTCAACTTCTTGATATCAGTGGCCAAATTTTGAATGAGGGAGCCCTTGTCTCTGATTCGGGTGAATTTGTGATTGGCTGAGTGTAGTAGGTTATAGTGTCCACAAAGATAGGAGTGTTATGGTCTTTTGTGGTCTTTTGTGGTTTGGGAATGAGCAGTTGACTGTTATTGCATGTGTTACAGGCTTGGGTATGAGTGGGATGTATCGATGGTTGCAGGGTATTTTGTGGAGGTGCAGAGTTCTAGATGTTAACATCAGGAGCGGCAAGTGTGATTGAAAGGCTCGCCAGGTTCTGAACTTTGTCCAATTCCTCTTGAAATCTCAATAGAGTTTGCTCAAGATGAGCAACAGTCTCCTTTGTAATTGCAGCATTCTGAGACGTTTCCTCAAGTTCCTTTCTAGCTCTTGCATCTCCCATTTTTCCTTTGTTCCTTTTTCTGGAAGGACTTGGAAGAGGAGAAGGTGGAGGACCCTTGGATCTTGTTTAGTATGTTGAAGGTGCCAGAATGAACGAACTAACCTTTGGAGAGGGGAATAAAAATAAAAAAAATAAAAAGGTAGAAAGTCAATGTGGATTTCGTGAAATAATATTACAATATTTAAACACGTTGTGCAATAGTATAGGTTGTTTCTTAATTTGGGTGCCTCGTTGTACCCGAGGTAGGCCTAGCAACAAATTAAATTTGGAGAACTTATAATGTTAAATGCCTCATTTTATTGATAAAAAAAGACGAGTCTTAAAGAAAACAGAATAATAAAAGATGTCACTAATGCCCAGTGGCCTTATTACATTACGGAAGCATGACATAAAAGATTATAACTACTTGGTCACAGAAGGATCTCCCCCAGATTCGGTACTCTTGCCTCCCTCGTACAGCTGCATCAGCTCGCGCATTTCTAACAAAAGATAGGCTCAGGCTAGAGATCCGCCTGCACTTCCCTCAACATTCTAGCAATCTTCGATTCTCTTCAAGAACTTTCCTTCTAACTTTACCATACATCGCTCCAGATACCCCAGCCGATTCTTGGCGTTCACAGCCATATCCTTCCAATTGTTGATCAGCATCTCGTGAGGTTCCTGTATTTCCTGTGTTCATGCTCACATTCTCGCATCCTTTTGCACATTTGATTGTATTTGGCTTGCGCTTCAGTTTTCTCTTTAATAATCCTTTGACCGTGGACAAATCCTAGATGACCCAAAACAATGTGATCATTTTCCAACCAACATGTATAGTGCGGTACACACCCGACATGATACCTGTCTGGTTCAGTATACTCATTCCCTAAGATGAGCTTGCAGTGCCACATATGCTGAGTGTGACACTCATCTTGAAAGTCAGCCTTGAAATGTTTCAGTTTCTCTATCCTGGGTATGATTTGTTTTCTTTCAGCTTGCCTCATGGCCTGGAGAGGGACATAAGGATGGGTTCCGCTAAGACCGATGAGTGTGCGAAATGTCACCTATCTAGAACGGACAATGAACTCCCTTATTGGGAACCACTCGAACATACACTGCACTTGCTCTTCCTTTGGACTTTCAAACAACTCTACCCATCCACTGGCATCCTCTGACTGAGCGAACATGTTGGGCATGAAGTTCATTCGCTTTTGGTGATGAAAAGCGATATGGTCATCCCAATCCCGGCGGATGATTTTCTTTCTGTAGTCACCTTTATGAACGTGTTCTATGAGCCAAAGTTGAAGTAGCAGAGTACAACCCTCCAAATGCGGAGCCCCTTGCTGACACTTTCCCAAGGCTCGATAGATTTCAACGATGATCATGGGCACTATGCTGAAAGACTCCCATCGATACCTTCCATTAAGGTCTTGGTCACCATGGCTATTCTGGTGTGGATCCTAGCCTTCTTCATGGGAAAAATAATCATACCCAAGAAGCGAAACACGAACACAAAGACCCTCCTATGTATGTGGCCCAAAGAGGTGAGGGCGAACTCATCAGTATAGGTGCGATAAGACTTGCTATGGACATATCTCTCGTAGAAAAGTCAAATGGTATGTAGGAGTCCTTAATACAAGATAGGTCGGGATTTTTCTTGAGTCCCATCATTTTTAGAAAGCCTCTACCTTTGTGATTTTCTGGCATAAGCAGACCCGGAGTCTCCCAAGGGATACCAGCTAGACCTCATATCTTTTCTAGTAAAGGGGTCATTTCTAAATCTACGAAGTTAAACACCGATCGATTACTATCCCAGAACAAAGTGGCAGCCTCTATGATTTTGTTGTTAGGCTAGATTTCTAGAAGTGAGGGCAAGTTCCCTAAGTACTTGCGGATGAGGGTTTGATCGCTGGCATGAAGATCTTCCCACCAGCTTTGCAACCTTGGTGAATGTTGGATATCATACCGAATCTAGGGACTTCGTGCCTCATTTTGTGCAGTACAAAGTGTTAGGCCCTTAACCCCACCAGACTTGACTATTTAAATCAATAATTAGCAAATGGCATTTAGTTCTCTAAATAAATGCACATAATGTGGGGGTGTCCGTTTCGGTTCCGAGGAAACCCGATGAACTTTGGTTTAGGCTATCTTAAGGAGTCATTATGTGGACAACATAACTGACTCTTCTAGGGTTGACCATGATGCATGAACAATCTAATGGAATAAAGTTTCTACTTTTAAAGTTCTCTACAAGGTAGTCTTGATCTCCCCCAGATTCGGTACTCTTGCCTCCCTCGTACAGCTGCATCAGCTCGCGCATTTCTAACAAAAGATAGGCTCAGGCTAGAGATCCGCCTGCACTTCCCTCAACATTCTAGCAATCTTCGATTCTCTTCAAGAACTTTCCTTCTAACTTTACCATACATCGCTCCAGATACCCCAGCCGATTCTTGGCGTTCACAGCCATATCCTTCCAATTGTTGATCAGCATCTCGTGAGGTTCCTGTATTTCCTGTGTTCATGCTCACATTCTCGCATCCTTTTGCACATTTGATTGTATTTGGCTTGCGCTTCAGTTTTCTCTTTAATAATCCTTTGACCGTGGACAAATCCTAGATGACCCAAAACAATGTGATCATTTTCCAACCAACATGTATAGTGCGGTACACACCCGACATGATACCTGTCTGGTTCAGTATACTCATTCCCTAAGATGAGCTTGCAGTGCCACATATGCTGAGTGTGACACTCATCTTGAAAGTCAGCCTTGAAATGTTTCAGTTTCTCTATCCTGGGTATGATTTGTTTTCTTTCAGCTTGCCTCATGGCCTGGAGAGGGACATAAGGATGGGTTCCGCTAAGACCGATGAGTGTGCGAAATGTCACCTATCTAGAACGGACAATGAACTCCCTTATTGGGAACCACTCGAACATACACTGCACTTGCTCTTCCTTTGGACTTTCAAACAACTCTACCCATCCACTGGCATCCTCTGACTGAGCGAACATGTTGGGCATGAAGTTCATTCGCTTTTGGTGATGAAAAGCGATATGGTCATCCCAATCCCGGCGGATGATTTTCTTTCTGTAGTCACCTTTATGAACGTGTTCTATGAGCCAAAGTTGAAGTAGCAGAGTACAACCCTCCAAATGCGGAGCCCCTTGCTGACACTTTCCCAAGGCTCGATAGATTTCAACGATGATCATGGGCACTATGCTGAAAGACTCCCATCGATACCTTCCATTAAGGTCTTGGTCACCATGGCTATTCTGGTGTGGATCCTAGCCTTCTTCATGGGAAAAATAATCATACCCAAGAAGCGAAACACGAACACAAAGACCCTCCTATGTATGTGGCCCAAAGAGGTGAGGGCGAACTCATCAGTATAGGTGCGATAAGACTTGCTATGGACATATCTCTCGTAGAAAAGTCAAATGGTATGTAGGAGTCCTTAATACAAGATAGGTCGGGATTTTTCTTGAGTCCCATCATTTTTAGAAAGCCTCTACCTTTGTGATTTTCTGGCATAAGCAGACCCGGAGTCTCCCAAGGGATACCAGCTAGACCTCATATCTTTTCTAGTAAAGGGGTCATTTCTAAATCTACGAAGTTAAACACCGATCGATTACTATCCCAGAACAAAGTGGCAGCCTCTATGATTTTGTTGTTAGGCTAGATTTCTAGAAGTGAGGGCAAGTTCCCTAAGTACTTGCGGATGAGGGTTTGATCGCTGGCATGAAGATCTTCCCACCAGCTTTGCAACCTTGGTGAATGTTGGATATCATACCGAATCTAGGGACTTCGTGCCTCATTTTGTGCAGTACAAAGTGTTAGGCCCTTAACCCCACCAGACTTGACTATTTAAATCAATAATTAGCAAATGGCATTTAGTTCTCTAAATAAATGCACATAATGTGGGGGTGTCCGTTTCGGTTCCGAGGAAACCCGATGAACTTTGGTTTAGGCTATCTTAAGGAGTCATTATGTGGACAACATAACTGACTCTTCTAGGGTTGACCATGATGCATGAACAATCTAATGGAATAAAGTTTCTACTTTTAAAGTTCTCTACAAGGTAGTCTTGAGTGGACAACTCAAGAAGGAAAGGCGCGAAACCTTAGACTACACTGTTGATCGACTAGTTTTACCGCATATATGACTTTGGCAAATTTAGGGGGTTATGATATTGGAAGGGCGCAACCACTCCTTATAAGCATTGCTATAGGATTTATTTTGGAATGATTAGAATATGATGTTTGAGAAATGCCGTTACAATAATGAAGCAAATTTCACGTATTTTTACGTTCATAATATTACAACGAATATATGGAAATTACAACGGAATTGAAAATAATAAGATAGTAGAAGCAGGAATTAAAAGGGGAAAAAACCACGAAGAGCCAAGTTAGTATTTGATGAAACAATTAAAGACTGAAAGTAAATGCAATTAAAGAAGCAATAAAGTCACAAAGCACGTAATGGTAAAAGCCTTAAAAAATCCTCAGCAAAGTCTCCATGCTATCAATCTTTTATAAAGCGGAGAAATCGGGTTAACGACATAATGGAAAAAATAACTCTTTTTACTATTGAGGAAACGAGTTACGGAGTTTGAAGAGTCGCCACCTAATGATTATAGGAACCCCTCAAGATCCACTAGTATGGTTCCTGGCCTTGCTTAGTTGTGACTTTAAAAAGAGTGGGAACAAACAAGTAAAATTTGCACATAGAAAAGCATAAACAAGTTGAAAATTTTGTAAGTAAGAAGACACAAGTGATTTCGCAAAGAGAACGCTTAGTTGAAGAAAAATTTTAACTAGAGAAAATATCAATAAATAAAAAGAGCCAAGGGGTCCTAGGGTTAAAGCTAATATGGATCACTTCGGTGCATACCCAACAATCATTCTCATACGAGATATTAGCGCACCGGTCATCATATCCATATTCTACCCTTCCCGCCCCGTAGAGGTTATTTAAATGTGTGTTTTGGTCACGAGTGCTTAGCATGTGCTATTACCCCTCCCGTCCTATAGGTCCTAGAGAGTGTGTAGAACCACTATTCATATAAGGTGAGGACTAGGCTGAACCCTTATGTTTAATGGTCAAAACACTAAGCGACATACAAAAAGCAAATAGGACCTCATATAAGAGATCACATAAAGGCATGTAAAAGGCTCAAATATCCCTCAACGAATAGACATAAAATCAGCACACCTCAATCACATTTAAGTCTAAGGAAGTGAGAGTTTAAAATTTGGAACGTACGAAAAAAGATTAGAATAGAAGCTGAAAAAAACCACTATTCATATAAGGTGAGGACTAGGCTGAACCCTTAGGTTTAAAGGTCAAAACAGTAAGCGACATACAAAAAGCAAATACGACTTCATCTAGGAGATCACATAAAGGCATGCGAAAAGCTCAAATATCCCTCCACGGATAGATATACATTTAGTACGCCCCAAGGAAATTGGGGATCTACGTAGTTGAGGATGGCCTGGGCCAACTCTGCACGACATCCACCTTCTTCGGATCTACCCGAATGCCCCCACGATACCACGTGGCCTAGGAATGCCACAGAACTCAACCAAAACTAACATTTTGAAAACTTTGCATATAATTTCTTTACCCTCAGAGTCTGAAGCACTGTCCTCAGGTGCTGCTCATGATCTTCCAGGCTCGGGGAGTATATGTGATATACCCCGGGATATTCCAACCAAACTTGTAGACACACCACAAATAATAAACCAAATCAATGGGTTAATGTCCAAGTGTTATGATCCTTTTTGGGTTGAATTCATTTTCTCGTCCTGTCCAAAAACCCAAATAACCCTCATTACCTAAGCTCCCACCTAAGGCCGAAATAACCCATAACCTCCCAAATATCACAAAAGTATTTCATCTCTTCTTTTACTTCAAAATAATGTCTCACATCTCCTTTGAGAGCTCCTACGAAATTTCAAGGAATAAGAGAGGCAAAACTTTTGCTTTTACTTTATTATATCCTTCATAGCCTTATTATTGTGATTCCTTGTGTTTTTCCCACCCATGGCTGAATTTACCCATCCAAAACCACCTAATTTCCTTAACAATAATGTCATAAAGCTTTCATTCTCACTCCCCTTTGAGCTGGTCGAAAATCATATGATTTGTTGCTTATTATGACTCATGATTAAAGCTAAAACACCATGTGAAGCTTTCATTCTCACTCCCATTTGAGCTGGTCGAAAATTATATGATTTGTAGCTTATTATGACTCATGATTAAAGCTAAAACACCATGTGAAACTTTAGGAATGGCTTGGGAATCTCCATCATTATTAGCCATACTTTATGTTATTTTATGCCAAGTAAAAGCTAGCTAATGTATCCCTCCCTTCTCTATATATTTCAGCCATTTAGGCCTTGTAATGCATCATATATTGTAATCCCATTTATGCTCTTTGAGTATATTTCGAATTGGTGTGAAACTAATTCAAACAATTTCCTAATGAAATATCTCTAAGGTTGGCTACTTTTGAGTGTGTGTTAGGAGTCTAATTTCATACATTAGTAGTGATTATTTTTGTGTGAAAGAAGATAAAAGCCCCAAATTAAGATAAGAGTGTGTTTATCTCTTGCCCCAGATTTGGTTTATCCCATAAACGAAAAAAAAAACCAAAAGAACTCCTTCCATTTTACTCCCATCTCGTCCAGCCACATTTTTTCTCCTTAAAATCATCTCATTTCATTCTACAATCTCCACCCATTTCTTCCTCCATTGGGCCATACTATATCCCCATTTTCCCTCACTTTATCTCTCACCACTTCCTGAACAAAATACACCATTTCCATCCCATAATACCACTTTCACATTTTGCCCATTTTATATCCATAGCTATCATAACCTTGGGTATAACATTTGGTATCAAAGCTAGTTGTTGAATATCTCCCAAAGGACAAAAAACACTTCCCCATCCTATCCTCACTTTTTCGGCCAAACCTAGCAAACTATGACAACTCCTTCCCAAAGTATCACCCAAGAAGAGCTATAAGCTCAAAATGCAGCAATGAATACTCAAATAGACTACTTGGCACAACAAGTAGCAAAGCTTACCAAACAAAAGGTAAGCATGTTCCAAACAAGTGATGATGAATAAGGAGCTAGTTCTAGTGGCACTATTAAAGCTAGAACTCAAGAAAGGTTCATTTCTAATTTCAAAGTTGATATTCCCATCTTTGAAGGAAAGAATGATCCCGATGAGTTCCTTGAGTGGCTAGAAACAATTGAACGCGTTTTTGATTTCAAAGACGTGCCGGATGACAAGAAGGTCAAGATAGTGGCTTTGAAGTTCCGAAAGTACGCTTCTACTTGGTGGACCAATATCACTACCAAGAGGATAAAGAAGTGAGAAACCATCGATAGATACTTGGCTAAACATGAGAACTCTCTTGTAAAAGATGTTCTTACCTACTGAATATGTGCGTGAGAATTTTGCAAGGCTTCAAACGCTTAAGCAAGGTTCTAAATCCGTTTACAACCGGGAGTTCGAGGAACCCTTACTTCACCGTGATTTGCAAGAAAATGAAGAGCAAACCTATGTAAGATACCTTTTTGGCTTTAACACTCAAATAGCCAATACGGTTGAATTACAAGGTTATGAATCCTTTGAAGAACTTACCAAGTTGGCTCTCAAAGTGGAATCACAACTTAAGAAATCCAAGTTCAATTTTCCCCGAACCACTTCTTCATTTCCTAAAACCACCTACACGCCCACCAAAAATACCCCTACTGCCCATGCCTCCCCTCAAAGCAACAAAACAGCACCCCCTTCTAAACCAACATCATCTCCTTTCCAAGCTAAAGAACAACCCACAAACCACAAAAGAGCCCCCGTTTGTTATCGTTGTCAAGGCATTGGTCATTTTGCCAATGAATGCCCAAACAAGAAAGTCATGGTTCTTGTTGAATATGATGATGATGATTTCGACCCTTCTTGGTCGAAAGAAGAAATAGAAGAAGAATGTGTTGGCCCTGATGATGGAGAACTCTTGGTCATCCGAAGAACCTTGAGTGCAATTCCCTGTTCTGACGATCAACTACAACGAGAAAACATCTTTCATACTCGTTGTACCATTCAAAAGAAGGTGTGCTCTCTGATCATTGATAATGGAAGTTGTTCCAATGTTGTTTCAAAAACATTGGTGGATAAACTACAACTTAGTTTATCACCTCATCCAAGGCCTTACACGATTCAGTGGTTGAATCATGGAAAAAGAATACGAGTTGATACTCGAAGCCTGATCTCATTGAGTATTGGCAAGACTTACAAAGATGAGATATGGTGTGATATAATTCCCATGGATGCTTGTCATGTCCTTTTAGGACGACCATGGCTGTTTGATAACAAAGTTCAACATGATGGATATTTAAACACCTACTCATTCCTTGTCATCAAGAAGAAGGTTATCCTGACCCCCTTACCACCAACCTTCCCCACGGCCATAAGCACAAAAGATGACACTCCCACTCTTATTACTACCATACTCCAAACTGAACAACATGAGCTTGAAGGATTTAAAGACCTTCTACTTCTTAATCTTGATGAAGCCGAACCCACTCCCCCTCCCAAACAAATCCATCCATTAGCCCAATCTATCCTTGAACAATTTTCCCAAGTTTTTCCAGAAGATGTACCACACGGACTACCCCCAAAAAGAGAGATCCAACACAAGATTGATCTCATTCCAGGAGCTGCCCTACCCAACAAACCAGCCTATCGAATGAATCCCGAAGAAACAAAGGAGATCCAACGTCAAGTGGATGAATTTTTAGCCAAAGGATTCATTAGAGAGAGTTTAAGCCCTTGCGCTGTTCGAGCCTTGTTGGTGCCAAAGAAGAATGGTACATGGAGAATGTGTTGTGATAGCCGTGCCATAAACAAGATTACCATCAAATATAGGTATCCCATACCTAGACTTGAGGACATGCTGGATGAACTCCATGGTTCTAAGATCTTTTCGAAAATTGATCTTAGGAGTGGCTATCATCAAATTCTCTTCGAAGGAGATGAGCGGAAAACCGCTTTTAAGACTAAGTTTTGTCTTTATGAGTGGCTGGTTATGCCTTTTGGATTAACCAACGCCCCTAGCACATTTATGAGGTTGATGAACCAAGTCTTTAAGCCATTCATAGGTAATTTTGTCGTTGTCTACTTTTACGACATTCTGATCTATAGCAAGAGCGAAGAGGAGCATACTAATCACCTCACTTTGGTGATCCAAAAATTGGATGAAGAGAAGATGTATGGAAACCTTGAGAAGAGTCAATTCTTTTCTCAAGAAACTGAGTTCTTGGGGTATTTTATCTCAAATGAAGAAATTAAAGTTGATGAAAAGAAAACTCAAGCCATCAGAGATTGGCCCACGCCAACCTTAATGCAATAAGTGCGGAGTTTCCATGGCCTTGTTTCTTTTAAAAGAAGATTTGTGAAAGATTTCAGCACCATAACAGCCCCTCTCACGGATTTTACCAAACATCAAAAGTTTGAGTGGAATCCACAAGCACAAAAAGCCTTCAAAACTATCAAGCTTAAACTAACACACGCACCGTTGTTAGCTTTACCTAGCTTTGATAAGTTGTTTGAAGTTGAATGCGACGCATCTAGCGTTGGTATTGGAGCTGTATTATCTCAAGAAGGACACCCCGTGTCATACTTTAGCGGGAAGCTAAATGACACCCGAAAAAGATATTCAACCTATGACAAAGAGTTTTACGCTCTTGTACGATCTCTTGAGCATTAGAGGCATTATTTGATTAGTAAGGAGTTTATACTCCATTTTGATCATGAGGCATTGAAATACATACAAGGGCAACATAAGCTACGTCCTCGACATGCCAAATGGGTTGAATATATACAAACCTTCACCTTCACCATCAAGCACAAAAATGGAACCTTGAACAAAGGCGCTGACGCCTTATCCCGGAGGCATTTATTACTAACAGTACCTAGTACCAAACTTGTTGGTTTTGAATTTTTGCAGGAGCTTTACAAGGAGGATGAAGACTTCAAAGACATTTATTCTAAGTGTCTTGAACGGCCATATGGGAAATTTCTAGTGGAAAATGGTTACTTGTTTCGTGGCAACCAGCTGTGTATCCCAAGATGTAGCGTTTAAGAGAACCCTCATTGAAGAAATCCATGGTGGTGGACTAGCTGGTCACTTTGGCATTGACAAAACCCACATAGTGATGCGTGAGCATTATTAATGGCCAAAGATGGAACGAGACGTTGAACACTTCATCAAGCGGTGCAACACTTGTCATGTTGCCAAAAACCACTCAATAGCTCAAGGAATGCATCTTCCACTTCCCATTCCATTGGCGCCATGGGAAGATGTTAGCTTGGACTTCATCACGGGGCTGCCAAGAACGCAACGAGGAAAAGATTCTACATGGTCTTGGTGGATCGGTTCTCGAAAATGGCTCATTTCGTGCCATGCTTAACCACCCATGATGCTTCTCAAGTTGCTGATCTTTATTTCCGAGACATTGTCAAACTCCATGGCATTCCTCGTAGCATGGTGTCGGATAGGGACAGCAAGTTCCTTAGCCATTTTTGGATGACCCTTTGGAGGAAGTTGGGTACTAAACTCAAATTTAGTACTTCAAGCCACCCCCAAACGGATGGACAAACAGAGGTGACGAACCGCACTCTCGGAACCTTACTCCGAGTACTCATCAAAAAGAACATCAAACAATGGGACGAACTTCTACCTTATGCGGAATTCGCATACAACAGAACACTGAGCAAGACAACCGGATTCTCTCCTTTTATGATTGTTTATGGTTCTAACCCCCTTACCCCTGTTGAACTTGATCCTATCTTAACAGATAATAAATATAGTTGGAATGCCGAGAAGAGAGCAAAAGAGATCCAAGAACTTCACAACAATGTTAAAGAAAAGATAGAATCAACAAATAAAAGGGTTAGTGCACGGATCAACAAAGGGAGGAAATCAGCCGAATTCAAACCCGGTGATTTAGTTTGGATCCACCTCCGTAAAAAGCCTTTTCCCACAAAATGCAAATCCAAACTATTACCCCGAGCTGATGGACCTTTTGAAGTCTTGGAGAAAGTGAATGAAAATTCCTACAAGGTTAATCTACCCGGAGATTATGGAGTTTCGGCTACATTCAATATTGCCGATCTCAGCCCCTACTTCGAGCTTGAAGATATTCCGAGTTTGAGGTCAAACTCTACTGAAGAGGGGGAGGATGATATACCCTGGGATGTTCCTACCAAACTTGTGGACACACCACAAATAATAAAACAAATTAATGGGTTAATGTCCAAGTGATATGATCCTTTTTGGGTTGAATTCATTTCCTCTTCCTGTCCAAAAACCCAAATAACCCTCATTACCTAAGCTCCCACCTAAGGCCAAAATAACCCATACCTTCCCAAATATCCAAAAAGTATTTCATATCTTCTTTTAGTTCAAAATAATGTCTCACATCTACTTTGAGAGCTCCCACGAAATTTCAAGGAAAAAGAGAGGCAAAACTTTTGCTTTTACATTATTATATCCTTAAAAGCCTTATTATTGTGATTCCTTGTGTTTTTCCCACCCATGGCTGAATTTACCCATCCAAAAGCACCTAAATTCCTTCAGAATAATGTCATAAAGCTTTTATTCTCACTCCTTTTTGAGCTGGTCGAAAATCATATGATTTGTAGCTTATTATGACTCATGATTAAAGCTATAACACCATGTGAAGCTTTCATTCTCACTCCCCTTTGAGCTGGTCGAAAATCATATGATTTGTAGCTTATTATGACTCATGATTAAAGATAAAACACCATGTGAAGCTTTAGGAATGGTTTCCATACTTTATGTTATTTTATGCCAAGTAAAAGCTAGCTAATGTATCCCTCCTTTCTCTATATATTTCAGCCATTTAGGCCTTGTAATTCATCATATATTGTAATCCCATTTATGCACTTTGAGTATATTTCAAATTGGTGTGAAACTAATTCAAACAATTTCCTAACGAAATATCTCTAAGGTTGGCTACTTTTGAGTGTGTGTTAGGTGTCTGATTTCATACATTAGTAGCGATTACTTTTGTGTGAAAGAAGATAAAAGCCCCAAATTAAGATAAGAGTGTGTTTATCTCTTGCCCCTGATTTGGTTTATCCCATAAACGAAGAAAAACCAAAAGAACTCCTTCCATTTTACTCCCATCTCATCCAGCCCCTTTTTTTCTCCTTCAAATCATCTCATTTCCTTCTACAATCTCCACACATTTCCTCCTCCATTCGGCCATACTATATCCCAATTTTCCCTCACTTTAACTCTCACCATTTCCTCCACGAAATACACCATTTCCATCCCATAATACCACTTTCACATTCTGCCCATTTTATATCCATAGCTATCATAACCTTGGGTATAACAATATGAGAATATCATCTATGAAAACAATGACAAATGAGTCGAGATAGGGGAATACACAGTGCATCAAATGCATGAAAGTTTCTGGGGCGTTGGTCAGCCCAAATGACATGACAAGGAACTTGCAGTGACCATACCGAGTCCTGAAAGCAGTCATCGGGATATCCGGCTCCCGAATCTTTAGCTGGTGATAACCTGAGCGGAAATCAATCTTAAAAAACACTTGTGTACCCTGAAGCTTGTCGAATAGATCATCAATACGAGGCAAAGGATATCGGTTCTTCATTGTAACTTGTTTAACTGACGATAATCTATACATATGCGTATAGAACCATCCTTATTCTTCACAAACAAGACAGGAGCACCCCATGGTGAAACACTGGGTCGAATAAAACCCTTATCAAGCAATTCCTGTAACTGATCCTTCAACTCCTTCAACTCCGGAGGAGCCATACGGTAAGGAGGAATAGATATTGGCTGGATGACCGGCAAAAAATCAATACCAAAATCGATGTCCGATCGGGCAGCATGCCCAGAAGATCAGCTACACATCGGGGAAATCCCGTACAACTGGAACAGAGTCAACAGAAGGGTAATCAACATTGACATCTCTCACATGGGCTAAATACGCGGCGCACCCCGTATCAACCATACACTTAACTTTAAGAAAGGATATAACTCTACTGGGAGTGTGATTAAAAGTACCACTCCACTCAATACGGGGAATACCCGGCATAGCCAGCGTCACAGTCTTAGTGTGACAATCAAGAATAGCATAATGGGGCGACAACCAGTCCATGCCCAAGATAATATCAAAATCAACCATATCAAGTAATAAAAGATCTGGCCTGGTCTCAAAACCACGAATGGTAACCAAACACGACCGATATACGCTGTCCACAATAAGGGAATCTCCCACGGGAGTAGAAGCATAAATAGGAGAGCTCAAGGTCTATCGGGCTGTACCCAAATGCGGAGCAAAATAAGATGATATATAAGAATAAATAGAGCCTAGATCGAATAGAACCGATGCATATATGTGACTAACCAAAATAATACTTGTGATAACATAATCAGAGGCGACAACCTCGGCACGATCAAGAATGACATAAAATCTGGCTCGGGAGGGCAACCTCTATCTCCTTGATCCCCTCCCCTGGCTGGCTGGGCAGGTGGGGCGGCAGCTGGACCTGCAACAATGACTTGCTGACCCTGTGGAGCATGCTGAGGCTATGGAGTCTTGGAAGGCACACCCCTCACACGTCTGGGGCACTCTCTAACCAAGTGGCAGGTAACCTGTGTAGGAGGTGCACTAGAAATCGGAGATGCATAATAAGGCTCCTGATATCTGGGAGGAGTTGGAGTATTGCAGGATAAAGGAAGAGCTGAGTGAACTTGGCGATCCGTAGAGCCCTTACTATGACGTCCTACTCTTGTAGTACGGGCACCAGAGAAATGACCAGACTCTCGAGACCACTTGGCCTCCCTCTTCTTCCGCTCTCTGGCATGCATACCCTCTATCCTCCTAGCAATACTCACCACTGCTGATAGGGTATATCCATCTCCAACTCTGCGAACCCTCTCACGAACAGTAACCACCAAAGCTGGCGTGTCTGGCCAACCCAGTATAATAGATGGCATACTCAGAGACAGTCATAGGGCCCTGCGCAAGTTCTCAAACTCCGCGCGCCATGCCTCTCGGAGGCTCTGTGGAACAAAATCCCTCTGAAACATATCTAAAAACTGAGTCCAAGTCACCGAGGCAGCCTCGTCCAGACTGTCTATATTAATAGTATGCCACCAGTCATAGGCGGCTCCGCGAAGCTGGAAAGCTGCAAAGGAAACCCCACTCAAAGAAGTAATACCCATGGTGCGAAAAATGCAGTGACAATCCTCCAAAAACCCCCAAAGCATCGTCTGTAGCTAGTCCGCTGAAAATAGGAGGGTCATACTTTTTGAACCCCTCCAATCTATGATGCTCATCCTCTGAAGCAGGTGTCCCATCCTCGGGTTGAACCGATGTTGTAGGCTGGACAAGAATAATATCTGGAATCGGCCGCATGTGCACCCTCTGCTCTAGAGTGCGGGCTGCGGAACTCTGGGCTCCTCCCCCAGCCTGGGACGTAGCTGCATCAGGTGGAAGAAACCCTGCATGAGATAGCGTGGCATACATGTTCATAAACTGTGTCAATGCCTTCTGAACAACTGGAGTAGTGGTGGCTCTAGGCATCTTTGGTGCTTGTGTCATGACTGGGTCCGCTGGTGGCACGTCGCTGGTAGCTCGCGCCGGTTCTCTAGATACACCCCACGCGCGTCCACGAACCTTGCCCCTACCCTGACCCATACCTCTAGCGGCTGTAGGAGGGGGTGCGGGTGCCTGATCGTCCTGGGTCGTGCGTGTCCTCACCATCTGTGAGAGAAATAGAAGACATAATTTTAGAATCAATGTCAAAAAACATTGCACGACAAAATATTCAATGAAGTGAAGATTTTTTTCCTAAACAGCTACATAGCCTCTCGTTGATAAGTACAAATGTCTCTGTATCGATCAACGAGACTCTAAATAACCGTCATGTGTCTCGTGACTCCTATGAACCTAGAGCTCTGATACCAACTTGTCACAACCCTAGTTCACCAATCGTGAAGCTTTAACGATGGCATCCAGTCTTCACAACTAGGTAAGCCTGACACATCGCGAAATTAAATAATCCTTACAAAAAACGATAAATAAAACATAAATAGCATAAGATAATGTATAAAGTGCCGCTTGGCACATACATGTCGACTCAAAATAATTTAAAAATCTCCAAGACCCAAAAACCCACGGGCAACAGAGGCTAAGAGTAAATAATAACATACAGCTCTAACATCCAGGAGTGTCTACAACAAGTGAGCACATGAACAAAACTACTAGCTAAAGGTAGAATAGAAGGAGACTCTTTAGCTCAGCATACGCGGCAGATGCATACCTCGAATCTCCAAGTGCAGCTGCGATATCGCTATTAGCGCCTGACCAGAAGTAATTGGATCTGCACAACAAAAGTGTGCAGAAGAGTAGCATGAGTACACCGCAGCGGTACTTAGTAAGTGCCAAGCCTAACCTCGGTGGAGTAGTGATGAGGAAGGTCAAGTCCCTACTGAGATGAACATAAAAAAAATGATGCAAGAATAAGAAACAGTGGATAATGAGGTAAATACCAAGTATCTAGCAAGACAATAAGTAAAATAGAACGGCTACAAGTACAGACTACGAACACAAGAAAATCACCCAAAAGTCAGGATTCCACATAGAGCTCCGAAAATTGAACCCGCAGTCCATTTATACATATATCGCAGGAACTTCCGAGAATCGAACCCGAAGTCCATCATATTAATAATAGAGGATCTCCGGGAATTGAACCGGCAGTCCTTCATACAAATAATAGAGGATCTCCAAGAATTGAAACCGTAGTCTGTCATATCAATATCAAAGGATCTCCCGGGAATCGAACATGTAGTCCATCATGTCAATATCAGAGGATCTACCGGGAATTGAACCCGTAGTCCGTCATGTCAATATTAGTGGATCTCCCGGGAAATTAACACGTAGTCGGAGAAGTAAATACAACACACTAAATTAATATTAATAGAAAGGAAGATAAATGCGAACAACCAGTAAAGTGGAGAATCTAACATGCTTCACAAGAAAGACAAATATGGCAATTTAGTCAAATAGAGCAAATAAATCACTAGCATGCTTTCCAAGGAAAGACAGATATTTCAATTTAGTCAAATAGAGAAAATAAGTTACTAACATGCTTTTCCTAAGTCAAAACAAGTGAAGTTTCATTATTAACAATTAAATATGGAAAGAAAACACAGTCTAAATAAGCCAAGTAAGGTGAATTTCCAACAACTACCACAAGTACACGCCCGTCACCTCACGCACAAGGCTTTTAAACATGACAAAGATATCCTAAGGGGAGAGGTCCCCCACACAAGGTTAGCCAGCCAAGCCACTTACCTCGAATTGGTACAAAATCGCTAAGAAACAATGCCCTTACCATGAGTATCCGACTCCGAGTTGCCCAAATCTATTCAAACCAATTATATACTGTAAGTAACATCGCAAGTAACTAGTTCCACTATTAAAATTAAAGCTAAGACATAAAAATAGGTAAAATTACAAAAATACCCCTCAAGCCAACATCTTGGAATTGAATAAAATTTAAATTTCTAGAAACCTCGTACTTTCACGAGTCTAACCATACCAAATTTATCCAATTCCGACACCATTTGGTCCTTCAAGTCTTCATTTTATATTTTTTAAAGATGCCACAATTTTCTTCCCAAATTCCATCTTAACTCAATAATTGAGTGATGAATTCAATTGTATATTCATGTATTCTAACCAAATCTGAGCTAGAATTACTTAACCCGATGAATTTCTTGAAAATCACCAAAATCCGAGCTCTTTAGGTCAAAATATCAAATAAAACTCAAAACCTTGTATTTATAGGATACCCCTCGGATTCCGACATTGCTAACTGCACAAAAAATGACCGAGATCAGCGCCTAGGGAGTGCTGACCGCACAAAAATTGTCGCGGCCACGCAGCAATTTGACTTCAGTAACATGCTTCACTATTCTAGTCATAACTTTCTCTACAGATGTCCAAATATCTATTATAATATGTTTCTGAAAACTAGATTCAAAGCTCTACAATTTTCGTTTGCGAATCACCGCTAAGTTCCGTGTCTATCAAACGATATGAGCTTCCGAAGTAGAACTGACAGCGTGTAGAATTTCCCGTGCGCGGCCGCGCGCCCAGCGTGAAAAGGAGCGCGATTCACGTCTCCACTGCTGCCATCTCCATTTTTCTATGTTCCAGGGTGTTCGTACTTGCTCAAAACTCACCCGAAACACACCCCAGGGCCCCCGAATCTCAACGAAAAGTACCAACGCATCCTAAAACATTATGCAAATTTGTTCCAATCATCAAAACACCTCGACTAACACAAAAATCATCGAATTACATCAACTTCAAGCCTAAGTTCCTATTGAAACTTTGAAGCTAACATTTGATAAAAAATCGAACCAAAACATGGCCAAATGACTTGAAATTTTGCACGCGCGTCCCAAATGACATGATGGTGCTACAGCAACTTCTGGAATCCCGTTCCAACCCTCTGATCAAAAATTCATTATCGAACCGGAAACTTCAAAATTCTGACTTTCGGCATTTCTAGCCTACATGAGCTACGGATATCTAAAATACAATCTGAACACGCTCCCAACACCAAAAGCACCTAACAGAGCTAGTGGAGCCATCAGTTTTCCATTCCGAGGTCGTTTTGACACTGTTCTATTATGGACCATTTTCCAACACTTAAGCTCTCGTTTAGGTATTTACTGTCTCAAAACAATCAGAATTCTACTACCGAACATCCCGACAAACCAAAATAGCAGAAATATACTTAGGGGAAGCACTTAATGGGAAAACGAGGCATAGATTCAAAAGACGACCGGCTGGATCGTCACACCTAGCTTAGGATTGTGTTCTCTTCTCATAAGGAGACTATCCTTCTTAGAACTTAATGTAATCTTTTTAATCATTTAAGAAGATATTTGCTGCGTGATCTTCAATGCATATTTTCCTCACGTGCCTCCTATGTGCAATGGTTATAACAAATGTGTCTTCCAAGATGGACCAGGTCCCTCCCTGAGTTCATATGTCAATCTTCAAAACTTCAATTGAACTTGGACCAACAGGACCCTGGGTAGTGTTCACACCCAAATTACATCACCAGAGTAGGGAGAAGTGCTTTGTGGAAATGTCAGACCTCATGTGTCCAAGTTTTGAGGGAGCTCATGGGTCCCAAGGCAAGGCTCATATGAGGGGGTCAAAACATAAGTCTAAAAAAGTGTGAAGTGCAGAAAGTGAGTTTTAAAAGCTGAGGTAACAAAGAAAAGGGAAGGGGTGATGGGAGACTACCATTAATACTTTAAAGAGTTGATAATTTCACACCAAAGGAGGCAGGGGATTGGGAATCCATTTCAAGGTACTATATACTTGCACATTTGTCACCGTTTAGATATCATGTTTTAGGGCCCAATTTGCTATAATCCAGTAACGCATTTAAATCAATAACGTATAGAAATCATGCCTATAGGGGTTCATAAGTAAAACCATGTTTGTTTTTACTCATATGCAATGTTAGGTACCGTATCTATAAGGATCTTAAATCAGTAATGCAGACAAATCATGCCTATAGAGATTCTTAAATAATTATGACTCGCGTTATTCCCACTCAATGTTAGATATCATGTTCATAGGGTTTTAATCCGCAATAATAGATGACATCACCTACAGAATCTGAAACTGGTCCATTTTAAAATTAGTCTATTTGGAATCAGTCTCATGTAATAAGCTAGGCCTGCTGCAGCACAACAATCTCCTCTTCCCTCAAGTATTTTTTTAGAATCAGACCTTAGTCATTTGTTTAAGTCGTGCTATTGGATTGTTTTTGTTAGGAAAGGGTATACTTGAGCCTTATATGTTAATGTATTTCCTTTTAATGTGCAGCCTTTATATAGTTTGTATGCCGTCTTAGGTGACAACTCTTCAAATGTAAAACCAGTTCCCAAATGGAACGAGTTGTCCCTCCAAATGTCATAAATCCAATTTTGCGAGAAAAGCGCGACATAATGGTGACTCTTCTGGGGTATTAGGCTTTTACAATTTCAGACTATTATTGTGAATTTACACCTCTTTATGTGCAATTACTTGTTTAATTCCTTTAAGCATTCAATTCCCTTTTCAACTGCCCAACTGACTTATCTTTTATTTCTTTCCTTTACTACTACTTTAAGTTATGAAAATTGTTGTATTTACTACATTCTTAACGTGAAAATATGTGACAACATGCTTGTAATTATTGCATAATCATGATCAACATCATATTAAACTCTTGCCAAACAAATACCATAGAATGCTTGCAATGAGTGTTTGCACTCTTCCAATATAATCACCCCTTAAATCCGGAAAATACATATTTACGGTAAAACCAGCCATTTAACGATGTAGTCAACGGTTTCATGGCTTTCCCCCTTGAGTTTTCTGTTCAAGGGTACCAGTGTAAAACCCCATAGAAACCTTACTCTGTTTAAAATGTGCATGCATCATGGTCAAGCCTAGTCGAGTTAGTTATGTTGTCCGTATAATGACTCTTTAAGATATCCTTGGCCAAAGTCCATCGGGTTTTCTTAAACCAAACGTACACTAGTACGTTCTATGCATTTATTTGGAGAATTAAATATTTTATGCCTATTATTGATATTAAGTAACCAAACCTGGTGGGGGTAAGGGCCTAACCTTATTTGTCTTGCAGAAATATGAGGCACGATGCCCCTAGATTCGTCATTGTCACCAACATCCACCCAAAATTGATGAGCTGGTGAGAGAATCTTCACTCCAGTGATCAGATCCTTGTCCGGAAATATCTGGGCAACCTACCTTCCCTCCAAGAAATCCAACCCAACAACAAGATCATAGAAGATGCTACTTTATTCTGGGATTGTATGATGTCCGTATTCCGCTTCGGGGATATTGAAATGACACCCTTGCTAGAAGAAATAGTAGGATTAGCCGATATAGCATGGGAAACTCCGGGTTTGTTAATGCCTAAAAACTTCAAGGGCAGGGGCTTTCTCAAAAAGATTGGTTTAAAGAAGAATCCAGATTTGATATATTTGGAATAATCCTACATCCTTTTTGATTATTTGTACGATAGGTTCGGTCACAGCAAATCCTACCGTACCTATCCTGACGAGTTGGCCATCACATCATTGGGGCATATTCACCGAAGGGTCTTCGTCTTCATATTTTGTTTCCTGGGGATACTAGTGTCTCCAATGAATAAAGCAAGGATCCATACCGGGCTGGCTATGGTAACTAAAACTCTAATGGAGGAAATTGGTGGGAAACCATTCAGTATTGTGCCCATGATCAATTTGAGAAAATATACCAAGCCTTGGAGAAGTGTCAACAAGGACCCAAACACTTCGAAGGCTACAATTTTCTACTCTAGCTCTGGCTCATGGTTCATCTCCAAAGGGGTGATTACCAGCAAAGCGAAGGGACTGGGATGATAATATTGCCTTCTATCATCCAAGGCGAATGAATTAACTTCCCGATATGTTTTCTTAGCCAGAAGATGCCAATGGATCGGTAGAGTTGTTTGATAATCTAACTAAGGGTCAGGTACAATGGATGTTCGAGTGGTTCCTGCCAAGGAGTTCATTGCCCGATCCACGGATACACCATTTCAGATATTGATCGGTCTGAGAGGAACATACCATTACGTCCCTCTCCGGGTTATGAGGCAAGCTGGTATTAAGAAGGTTGTACCCAGGGTCGACAAGATGAGTCATTTTCGAGCTGACTTCCAGGATGTAATAGCCCTTAGAAGTGCAAAGTGCAACATATATGGCACTGCAAGACGTCATGGGAAGGGATACCATCGATCCAGATAGATACCATGCTGGTTGTGCTCTCTACTATTTAGGTTTGTTGGAGGATAATAATAATCGTTTGTGCCAGCCTGGGTTTGTTTAAGGTCATAGAATCATAGATGAGAAGGCCGACGCACAAGTCAAATACAACCAGTTATGCAAAAGGATCCGTAAATGCGAAGGCGAGCTCTGTGAGATACAACATGGCTGTCAGTGCCAACAAGCGACTAGGATACTTGGAGTGGGGTATAGTGGAGCTTGAAAGTAAATTCCTCAAAAGAATCGAGGATTCCCAAAATGCTAAATGAAACGAGGGCGGACATTTGGCCAGAGCCTGCCTGTTGCTGGGACTTTGCGAGCTGGGAAAGCTGTTTGACGGAGACGAGGATGCTGAATCTGGGGAAGGTTCTTCTGGGACCAAATAGATAGGAATTTTTCTTTTGGGTTTATGAAATGTTATAAAGTCAATGGCCACTAATGACTTTTATTTCCAGTTATTAGTGTCAATTTGGGATTCGTCTACCTTGTATCAATAAAATGAGGCATTTAGTATTCTAAGTTCTCCAAATTAATTTGTCGCTAGACAAAGAGGTCCCTAAATTAGGACACGGTTTACATTTTCGCACTATGTGTTTAAATATTGCAACCCTTATTATAATCCTCACCAACTTGTTACCTTTTCTGTTCTTTCTTTTTGTTTATGTATTCCCCTCCCTAAAGGTTAGTTCGTGCACTCTAGAAATATCATTTATTCCACGATCCAGGGGGACTCAACCCACTCCTCTTCCGAGTCTTGTCAAAAACAATAACAAAGGGAAGATAAAAGATTTGCATAACGCCAGAAAGGAGAACTCAACTGAACGGGTAGAAGTTACTCATGGTCATGTTACTCAAGTTACTAAAGAGAATACATCCCAACTCGAGAAAAGCTGCTGAAATACTAAGAAGAACTTGATCAGGTTCGGAATCTGGTAAATATTTCATTTTCCCTCATCACTCCAGATATCAATTTTCCCAAATGCTCAGAACCCTACACCTCCACAGAACATCCCAAAGAAACAAAACCACCCCGCTCCTAACCACCACTGCAACACCTGCCATACCTCAAACAACACCCGCTTCCCATCCCAGAACCTTAAAACTCCACAAATGACCACTTTCACACCCACCATAACACCCCCATCTATGTAGAGACCATGCCACACTCCGCCCAACCCTTCTCAACCACACTCGAGTCTGATGATAAAGACACTCATCAGGAACCTAGCTAAAGAACATATGAAATTGACTAGCCGAATTCAAGCGTTGAAGATATTTGCTTAGAGCCCAAGGTTGAATTGTCCGAGGGGTATAAACCTCCGAATTTCAAAAATGTTTGATGGTATAGGGGATCCAAGAGTCCATTTGGGAACGTACTGTGAAAAGCTGGTTGGAGTAGGGAAAGATGAGAGAATCCGCATGAAGCTTTTTATGAGGAGTCTGAAAGGAGATGCTCTGTCTTGGTACATTAGCCAAGATCCAAAGAAATGGTCAAACTGTGTAGGTATGGCGTCCGACTTTATGGAAAAGTTTAGGTTAAACACAAAGAATGTGCCGCATGTGTTCTACATTCAAAATCTAAAGAAGAAGCCTATAGAAATATTTCGCGAGTATGCTACTCGCTGGAGGTCTGAAGTTGATAAGGTCAGATCTGCCTTAGAAGAGGAACATATGAACAAATTATTTGTCCGGGCTCAGGATCTGTAGTATTATGAAAGTCTGATGTTGATTGAGAGTCATAAATTTTCCGACATTATCAAGCTGGGTGACAGGATCTAAGAGGGCATCAAAAGCGGTATGGTTACAAACGTTGAGGCCTGCAAGCTACAAATAAGACATTGCAGTCTGGTGGTGTGTCCAAGAAAAGGGATGTAAGGTTCATAATGATCACATAAAGAACTAAATCTCCCATCTAATACCAAACCTACCCCATGCCTTTACTTACATATTAACCTACTCTGAACTACAAAGCACCCTCACCCTCTTACCAAACTCCACCACCCACTTATCAGTCACCTCCACCTTCCACATATCAGCCTACTTCACCCAGATACTCCCAGCTTGCACGTGTTTACTGAGCTTACAATGATCAATCATCCCAATATCAATCCCTTCCTGCACGCCAATATTCCTAGATCTCGATTAAATTTTGGTTGCAAACCTCCTAAACAATATACAACCATTGCTTAATCAATTGACCAGTTGTACGAGAGACTCAAAGCTGCTGGTTATGTCACCCCTATCCCTGCTGGAACTCTTGAGAACCATTCTCAGTGGGTTAACCCTAACAAATCCTGTACATACGTTTCCGGCATGAAAGAACACACCATCAACGAATGTCATTCTCTGAAAGACAAAATCCAAGCTTTGATTGACAACAAGGTCATTGTCCCAAAGGAACCCGCTTCGAATGTCCGTTGTACTCCTCTACCAGACCATAAGGGTGGAGGCATTCACATGATTAAAATAAAGGATGATTAGGATCCCAAGGGATCAATTAGTTTAATTCCAGAAGGTGATGACTCAAAGAAGCCAATAGTTACCCTTAATCCAATCATTGTCCAGATTAAACCATCTTGAGAAGTTGAGGTAAATATATTTGTGCCACTTAAGTTTGAAACAACGTCATCTGCAAAGACACCAGCTCCAATTGAGGTCGAATTCCTGTCTCCAGCAAATGCACCAACGTCCTTTGAAGTCGCAGTTTTACCACCCAGGGCACATGCTGCGTTCGGAGTAAAGATACACATGCCAATCCTTGTGGAGATGTCAACCACGACACCATTCCATACAAAGGCTATACCATGAGATAATGCTGTCGAGGCAAGGAGGAAAGGCAAAGTCAGGTTCGAAGAAACTGTTGTCGCACAGGGTATGACAAGAACCGGTAGGGTTGGAACACCTAACTGAGTCAAGCAAGCAGGCCCCAATCGGTCACCCATCATTGAGACCGATCCGGATGATCTTTGGAGAAAGATACAAGCCAAGGAATACTCGATCACTGACCAGTTGAATAAAACACTTGCACATATATCCATACTTGCTTTGCTACAAAATTCTAAGGCTCATAAGAATGCTCTGTTGAGGGTGCTGAGTGAAGCATATGTGCCAAGTGTAGAAAATCATTCTATCCATGATATGTGTGCTTTGGTTGTATTAGCATGATTTTCAGGTATAGGTTTTGATGAATGACAAACAATGAAGTCAAGTGTCAAACGACGTTATTATATGACAAACAATCAAGATTGAATGCCGAGAAGCATATTGATGAATGGATTGCATGGAAAAGCCAAAGACGAGCTCAAAAGTTCAAAACCGAAGACCCAAGGCGTAGGTCGTTAGGTAGAACCAATGTAAGAGCAACGTTTAAGTTATCTCGTCTTTTGGCTCAACATAGGTCATCATACATATGCATAAAATCATTTTATCAAATCATATTTATCATAAACATATTTCAAATACTTCAAACAAAATGATTTTAACGTTTTCATTTTTAACCAAAATGGTTTTTGAAGTAAGTTTTCAATTCTGGACAGCATAGCCAGATAATCGATTATCCATATGCTGATAATCAATTATGCTGAATTTCCAGATTAAACTGGAAATTCCGCAAGGCAGAATAATCGATTATCTAAAAGAGCATAATCGATTATTCTCTGACCGTTGCCAATGTTTTTGAACGATAGGCAGATAATCGATTATCAAAATCCAATAATCGATTATCTAGCATAAAATCAGCTTCTGATTTTTGAACATTAAAGCCAATAATCGATTATAAAAATCCAATAATCGATTATCTTGCATAAAATCAGCATAATTGATTGTCAATTAAGCAACAGACATACAACTTATAACACCTATAAATAGAGGTCTTTTGAGCTGATTTGATACACAAACACCTCTCATTATTCATATACATATTGATATTATTTGTGCATCATTATAGAGCTTTTGTTGAGCCATTTGAGAGACAACTTTGAGTTGTTCATAGAGCTAATATTGTATCTCTTTATCTACTCTTTTTAGAGAGTTCTTGTTGTAAAAGAGAAAGGTGTTTGAGAAGACCATATCTTCTGATTGATTGTCGGGTTTGCTAAGTACCCTCAATCATAGTGTATGAAGTCTTGTGGTGCGGTATCCACGAGCAAGGTGAAGTCTTGAGGTGAGGTATCCTCGAGGAAGTTAAAGTCTTGTAGAGTGTACATCTACGAGCAAGTGTAACGGTTCGTTAGGCACCCGTAAGCTTAACGGAGTTAGTGGAAACTCGAGAGAGTCTCTCGGGGACTGGACTAACCACACGTTGTGGTGAACCAGTATAAACTCGGTGTGTCCTTTCCTTAATCTTTTAATTACTGCATTTACTTTACTCCTGCAATTTTAATTCCGCAATATTTATCAATATTCTCGTGCCGCACTATTCACCCCCCTCTAGTGACGGGCATAAATCCTAACAATTGGTATCAGAGCCTAACTCTCTGAAAGCCTTAACCGGTTGAGAGAACGATATATTGTTTTGTTGAGAATATTGAACGCAGGAATGATGAGCGAAGGACACTCCACCAATAGGCCTCCACTATTTGATGGAACAAATCACTCATATTGGAAAGAGCGGATGAGAATCTTCATCCAATCAAATAACTTTTGTCTGTGGCAAATCACCAAGAACGGTGAACAAATGCCGACAAAGAAAGTTGGAGAAACCACGGTTCCAAAGGAGGAAGATGAATATACTGCCGAGGACATCAAGAAAGTTGAAAATAACACAAAGGTCGTCAATTTATTATATTGTGCGATGAATCCGGATGACTATCGGAAGATTTCTTGCTGCACAACCGCCAAGGAGATGTGGGATAAACTTGAAATCACTTATGAAGGTACGCCTCAAGTCCGAGAATCAAAAGTTGATTTTCTAACACATGAATATGAACTCTTTAGAATGAGGGAGAATGAAAGCATCGATATTATGTTCGAATGGTTCTCAATGATCATCAACGATCTCCATGCTCTCGGAAAAGTATACTCGATCAAAGATCTAGTTCAAAAAATCCTACGGAGTCTCACTCCCGAATGGCATTCCAAAGCCAATGCCATCCAAGAGTCGATAGGAATCACGGACGTCACAATTGATGGACTACGAGGTAACCTCAAAACTTATGAAAGCACTATTCTTAATCCTTATCTTGGAAATAAAGGTCCAGGTATTGCCTTCAAAGCCTCATCCTCATAAAGAGAAGAGGTAAGCGATTCGGATAGCGATGATGATAATATTTCCAATGCCTTGATCGAAAAGTTTTATAAGTTTATGAAAAAGGAAATAAAGAAGGAAGAACCAAGTCCTTCATGCTAAAATTGTGGAAAACTTGGCCACACCAAATCACATTGTCCAAAATCCAAGGACAAGAAGAAGAACAAACACCAAAGGCGTGTGACATGGGATTCGGACAGCTCGGGCAATGAAACTGCCGCATTATGCCTCATGGCCAACGAGGAAGAAGAGGTAAGTAATTCTAACTCTTATTCTTTTGAAGAATAACAAGAAGTTTTTCAAGAATTATATGATGAATTGAAAAAGTCTTCAAAAATCTCCAAAGAGGCCAAGGCTAAAATTAAAGTTTTAGAAGAGAAAAATAAATTTTTGGAAAATGGAAATATTGATCTTAGAAATAAAATTAAGGAGATGCATGAAGATTCTTCAATTGATCAAAGTTCTAATTGTTCATCTTGTGATTCTTTGAAATTAGAAAACATAGAACTTAGGAACACACTAGAAAAACGTAGTGTTGATGATCCTAAAACAATTGAAGAAATTAAGAAAAATATTTGAAAGGATGATAGAAATGAAGTTACACCACCTAGAAATAATTCTAGGAACTTCACTAATGAGTCTAAAATTAATCATTTTAGACCACCTAGAAACAACTCTAGGAATTTTGGTAATGAGTCTAAAATGAATCATTTTAGACCACCTAGAAATAACTCTAGGAATCGCAATACGTCTAGGAATAACGACTTTAGATCACCTAGAACGTTTTTGGCTCAACCAAGACATATGCACAACCCGAATGTTATATGTCATTATTGCAACCGGGTAGGACACATAGCACCTGTATGTTTTGCAAAACATAGGGATTTATCTTTGAGCTATGATTATTATTTGCCTAACCCCCAAGGACCCAAAAGTAGTTGGGTACCGAAAACCTATTTTTAGGTACGTTTGCAGGTGTGCTTGAAGACTACAATATCGTAGTAGATGCACCAAGTACGAAACCTTATTGCATCGAGGGGGAATGTCGGTTAGTTATCATATTTTTGATAAAAACGTAATAGTTGATATGTGTTAACAATTAATATATCTTTGTTAACAATTGATATTAATTATTTTTGTTGATTCATGTTTTGATAACTTTTATCTTGAATAACAATTGGTATCAATTATTTTTGTTAAAAAAAATAATAATTGATTCATGTTTTGATGAATATTATATTTGGTTTGAATAACAGTTGATATATTCTTGAAAGATAAATGATTCGTGTTTTTAATACAACTATTGGTTTGCTAAAAATTAACTGTTGATATGTTCTTAAGCAATATGATTTGCGAAAAATAACCGTTATTATGGTTGTTATGTTTTTACTAACATTTGGTATTATTTCATGTTGGTATGATTGTTTAAATATCGTCAATGTATATTCCTCATTGTATTTCCTATTTTATTCTTGACACTAACAATTGGTATACACAAAAGGGGGAAGTGTCGAAAGGGGAAAAGTAGCCTTTTTATACTCCTTTTTGCTAATGCCAAAAGGGGGAAGAGTTTAGGCGATATGCATCAAATAAGGGGGAATGTATCTACATTATAGTATGCCTTATTTGAGGGGGAATTATCATTAAGGGGAATTGCTTGCATGAATTGTATGTTGAGATATAGCATGAATTTAGGGGGAATCCGATATGCATATCTCCTGTTGTTTGTCATTATCAAAAAGGGGGAAATTGTAGAAAATCATTCTATCCATGATATGTGCGCTTTGGTTGTATTAGCATGATTTTCAGGTATAGGTTTTGATGAATGACAAACAATGAAGTCAAGTGTTAAACAACGTTATTATATGACAAACAATCAAGATTAAATGCCAAGAAGCATATTGATGAATGGATTACATGGAAAATCCAAAGACGAGCTCAAAAGTTCAAAACCGAAGACCCAAGGCGTAGGACGTTAGGTAGAACCAATGTAAGAGCAACGTTTAAGTTATCTCGTCTTTTGGCTCAACATAGTTCATCATAAATATGCATAAAATCATTTTATCAAATCATATTTATCATAAACATATTTTAAATACTTCAAACAAAATGATTTTAACGTTTTCATTTTTAACCAAAATGGTTTTTGAAGTAAGTTTTCAATTCTGGACATCATAGCCAGATAATCGATTATCCATATGCTGATAATCGATTATGCTGAATTTCTAGATTAAACTGGAAATTCCGCAAGGCAGAATAATCGATTATCTAAAAGAGCATAATCGATTATTCTCTGACCATTGCCAATGTTTTTGAAAGACAGACAGATAATCGATTATCAAAATCCAATAATCGATTATCTAGCATAAAATCAGCTTCTGATTTTTGAACGTTAAAGCCAATAATCGATTATCAAAATCCAATAATCAATTATCTTGCATAAAATCAGCATAATTGGTTGTCAATTAAGCAACGGACATACAACTTATAACACCTATAAATAGAGGTCTTTTGAGCTGATTTGATACACACAACACCTCTCATTATTCATATACATATTGATATTATTTGTGCATCATTATAGAGCTTTTGTTGAGCCATTTGAGAGACAACTTTGAGTTGTTCATAGAGCTATTATTGTATCTCTTTATCTACTCTTTTTAGAGAGTTCTTGTTGTAAAAGAGAAAGGTGCTTGAGAAGACCATATCTTCTCATTGATTGTCGGGTTTGCTACGTACCCTCAATCTTAGTGTGTGAAGTCTTGTGGTGCGGTATCCACGAGCAAGGTGAAGTCTTGAGGTGAGGTATCCTCGAGCAAGTTGAAGTCTTGTAGAGTATACATCTACGAGCAAGTGTAACGGTTTGTTAGGCACCCTTAAGCTTAACGGAGTTAGTGGAAACTCGAGAGAGTCTCTTGGGGACTGGACTAACCACACGTTGTGGTGAACCAGTATAAATTCGGTGTGTCCTTTCCTTAATCTTTTAATTACTGCATTTACTTTACCCCTGCAATTTTAATTCCACAATATTTATCAATATTCTCGTGCCGCACTATTGACCCCCCCTCTAGTGACGGGCATAAATCCTAACACCAAGAAACATCACTAGCAGGGAAATGACCAACATGGTAGGACATGTATTTGAAATTCACAAAATTACTTTTCATGAGGATGAACTACTGCCTGAAGGGGTTGGATATGCAAGAACCTCCAAGGAATTGCTAAGCCAATAAAGCTCAAGAAACATGGCACTACTTTCGATCTAGGATATGAGTATACCTGAGAAGAATTCAACAACTGGTAGCCATCATGGCACGATCCTTACTATCTTCTGGAGCAGCCAATACTTGGAGCAGAATTTCCAATTGGTCGATGTTATCTATGGGTCAGAAGAAGAGGAATCACTGGCAGCGGTGAAGAATTTGTTCCTAGAAGACAATGATATGGATTGTTGTGTTGTTCTGGACGAGGATGGGGGATGGTCGTTCCATAAAGGCTGTCCGAAAAGGATCACATCTCATTAAGTGGACCATCAAGACGACTGAGCCTCGGGGTAGCAAGGCTAAAACAAGCACTATTTATTTATTAAATGATTTTATTTCTCGCATTTTTCAATTCCTTCAATAAGATTTCCAATGTTCAAAACAATTATGCAACTTATCAAAGTATTTTGACTTTCCTTATGAATCAACACTCATTATTATTTTTCTCTCATTATTTTACCTACACAACATTACTATTAGTTATCTTGATGAACCAATGACTGTGATTTGCAATGAGACAATGTAACAAATGGACAGAGATTTAGAAGAAGATGAAATACCGGAGGAGATTGTTAAAGAAGTTTAGAATTTTGAGAACAGACCTAAGTCCAACCTGGATGAGACTGAGATTATCAACCCGGGAGATGCAGAAAACATTAAAGAAACATGAATCAACGTCCACTTATTGCTATCAGAAAAGAAGGAATACACATAATTTCTAAGAGGTTCGCAGGATAGTAGAATTCCCGACATGGTTAGCCAATATCGTGACAGTACCAAAGAAGGACGGAAGGTCCAAGTCTGTGTCGGCTATCGGGATCTCAACCGGGCGAGTTCGAAAGACGACTTCCCATTTCCAAACATACACATCCTAATCGAGAATTGCGCCGAGCATGAGTTTCAATCCTTTTTATATTGTTTGCTGGTTATCATCGGATTTGGATGGATGAAGAAGATGCTGAGAAAATAGCTTTCACTACGCTGTGGAGAATGTATTGTTACAAGATGATGTCATTTGGGTTAAAGAATGCAGGGGACACCTACATGTGGTCCACGACTACCATTTTCCATGGTATGATACACAAGGAGATAGAGGTGTACGTAGATGATGTTATTATCAAATCCAAGAAAGCTACTGATCACATGGAATATTTGGAGAAGTTTTTCAATAAATTGCGAAGGTATAATCTGAAACTAAATCCCTCGAAATGTGTATTTGGGTTCCTGCAAGAAAATTACTAGAGTTTATTGTGAGTCACCAAGGAATAGAACTGGATCCATCAAAAGTCTAAGCTATTCAAAAGTTGCCACTACCAAAGAAAAAGAAGGACATGATGAGCTTCTTGGGAAGACTCAACTACATCAGCTAGTTCATAGCACAATCTAATGTTATCTATGAGCCAATCTTTAAGGAAGGACGCTGCCACCAAATGGACTGATAACTGCCAAAAAGCTTTTCACACGTTCAAAGAATACATGTCAACACCACCAGTTTTGGTCCCGCCCAAGCCAGGTAGACCTCTATTACTCTACCTTGTAGTATTAAATGGAGCTTTTGGTTGTGTTCTGGGGCAGCATGATGGAACGGGGAGGAAGGAGAAGGCCATCTATTATCTCAGTAAGAAGTTCACCCCGTACGAGGCCCGGTACTCTCTGTTAGAGCGCACCTGTTGTGCTTTGACTTGGGTAGCTTAGAAGCTGAGGTACTGCTTCTGTGCCTATACTACATATCTCATATCAAGGATGGACCCTTTGAAGTACATCTCTTTCAGAAGCCCATGCCCATTGGAAAGCTAGCCAAGTGGCAAATCCTGTTGAGTAAATTTGACATTGGCTACATAACTCATAAGGCAATCAAGGGACATGTAATAGTAGATCACCTTGCTGAAAAACTTGTGGATGGAGAATATGAACCCCTGAAAAAATATTTTGTTGACGAAGAGGTATGATTCATAGGAGAAGACACTACAGAATCCTATGATGGTTGGAGAATGTTTTTAGATGGAGCATCAAATTTCAAAGGAGTTGGCATAGGAGCATCAAATTTCAGAAATCGATCAGCATTATCGGATGTCTGCCAAACTTAGGTTCCCGTGCACCAAAAACATGGACATGTACGAAACCTGCATTTTAGGGCTCAAGATGGACCATTGACATGAACATTCAAGAGTTCAAGTGATCGATAATTCGGACCTTCTTATGCATCATGTGTGAGAAGAACGGGAATCGAAGAACTCCAAGATACTCCTATATCTGCATCGTGTAAAGGAATTGAGAAAGAGGTTAACAAAGACGAAATTCCAACATGTTCCCAAAGTCCAGAATGAGTTCGCTGATGCATTGGCTGCCATATCCTCTATAATACAACATCCAGACAAAAACTTCATTGATCCTATTGCAATAAAGATACCTGATCAGCCATCTTCTTGTGCCCATGTTGAAGAAGAAGCTGAAATAAAGCCTTGGTTTCATGATATCAAGGAATATTTAGCAAGGTGCCAGTACTCAGAACTCGCGAATCCTACTCAGAAACACACAGTTTAGAGGTTGTCCAACAATTTCTTTCATAGCGGAGGAATCCTATACAGAAGGACCCCTGATTTGGAATTACTAAGGTGTGTCGACACAAAGGAAACATCTAGAATACTACAGGAAATTCACGCTGGGACCTTCGGTCCACATATGAATGATGTTTTCTTAGCAAAGATGGTACTCCGAGCTGGTTACTTTTGGATGACAATGGAGACAAATTGTATCCACTATGTGCGAAAATGCCATTGCTGCCAGATACATGCAGAGATGATAAAGGTACCTCCAAATGAGCTTAATGCAACGAACTCACCATGGCCTTTCGCCGACTGGGGAAGGAATGCTATTGGACAAATCGAGCCTGCCGCTTCCAACGGGCACAGGTTTGTCCTAGTAGGAATCGACTATTTTACCAATTGGTCAAAGCAACATCTTACATAGAAGTGATTAAGAAAGTTATGGCAGACTTTGTTTGCGACCGCATCTTTTGTCCATTCGGGATTCTAGAATCAATCATTACTGATAATGGCTCCAAAATCAACAGTGACTCGGTGAAAGTTATGTGTGAAACTTTAACGATCAGAAACATAAATTCTAAAGCCTACATGCCTCGGATGAGTGGAGCCGTAGAAGCCGCCAATACAAATATCAAGAAGATACAAAGGAAAATGATAGAGAATCATAAGAAGTTGCATGAGAAGCTATCATTTGCTTTATTGGGGTATCAAACCACAGTCCGTACGTCAAATAGGGAAACCCCTTATACTTTGGTTTATGGTACATAAAACATCATTCACATCGAAGTGAAAATTCCTTCCTTAAGAATCATACAAGAAATTGAGCTCGACGATGTAGAATGGGTGAAGAGTCGTTATTAGCAACTGCTTTTATAGATGGAAAGAGAATGAATGTAGTTTGCCATGGTCAGCTTTATCAAGACAGAATGTCCAGAGCCTTCAACAAAACAGTAATGCCAAGACAGTTCACATCGGGGCATCTGGTGTTAAAGAAAGTTTTCCCGCATCAAGATGAAGGCAAAGGGAAGTTGTTTCCCAACTGGCAGGGTCCATACATAGTTCACCGAGTTCTGACAGGAGGAGCCCTTATACTTGCAGAAATGGACGGAGAAGTCTATCCAAAGCCGATCAATTCAGATCTAGTCTAGCTCTACTATGTGTAATCTTATGCTTTCCTGTATGATGCAAATTGAACTAGTCTGACCAGATTCTCGTTTAAGAGGGGATACGTAGCCAGCTATGAGTTCGGTCACAATTCAATAAAATTTACATTTCCCCCTGCTACTGGAAATTGGGGTAGAATTTTAGGAACTCAATATTCCGCAGTAATTTTGGCTAGTCATCGCAAGCAACGGTCAGAAGCATCAACCCATTAAACTGGGGAAAACTTTTGTGGTGGACCCTCAAAATTCCGAAGCAAAAGAGGTCGCAATGTCTTGAGCCACATCACAGTCATTGATTCATCTAAAAGTTATTCCTAATTAGGTCATATTACAGTCTACATGCTTCAAATGAATGGAGCCGTATAAGACGCCAATGAAAATATCTAGAAGATACTAAGAAAAATTATGGAGAAGCATAAGTAGTAGCACGAAAAACTGTCATTTGCTTTATTGGGTATTGCGCCACGGTCCACACGTCAAATGGGGAAACCCCCTATATGCTGGTTTATGGTACAGAAAACGTCATTTACGCCGAAGTGGAAATTCCTTCTTTAAGAATCATACAAGTAGCTGAGCTCGACGATATAGAATGGGTGAAGAGTTGATAAGAGAAATTGGCTCTTATAGATGGAAAGATAGTGAATGCGGTTTGCCATGGTCAGCTTTATCAAGACATAATGTCTAGAGCCTTTAAAAAAAAGGTCAGGCCAAGGCAGTTCACATAGGGGTAGCTGGTGTTAACGAAAATTTTCCCGCATAAAGATGAAGCTAAAGGGAATTACTCTCCCAACAGAGCAGGTCAAGCAGATCCAGCACGGATACGAACTAAACTCCCCCTTCACAAAACTCATGATTTTTGTTTGGATACAAGCACTTGGATTGCGAAACCATCTTACATACTATACACTCACAAGACAAAAATTGTTCATGAGTACAACTCTAAAAACTGTCACACTTATTGACATTTTCCATCCATGCAAACTTGTGATGTTCTGTGTGTCACAATCTTCCCATCAATCACAATATCGCAATATACTATCAGTTAACAAATCCCTAGTACTATTTTCATGGCCACCTTATCTATATTGGCATGGCTAAAAGATCGCCACCTTCTCTACATTTGCATGGCTGAAAGATCGCCACCTTATTTACATTTGCATGGCTGAAAGATCGCCACCATCTACATTTGCATGGCTGAAATATCGCCACCTTATTTACATTTGCATGGCTGAAAGATCGACGCCTTATTTACATTTGCATTGCTGAAAGATCGGCGCCTTATTTACATTTTGCATGGGTGAAAGATCGCCACCTTATCTATATTCTGCATGGGCTGAAGAATTTCCAAATATTGCATCTCATGGGCTGAAATATCACCAAATACTGCATCTCGTGGGCTGAAGGATCGCCAAATTATCCAACGGTGTCATTGTTCGGAGGTACCAATTTCATTGCCCGAGAACGCCATGTCATGGCCTGAGGAGCCCTTTTAATCTTCTGTATATCATTATTCAAAGGGATCATGGTTCGGAGGCATCATCCTCAAAGCTTGAGAGAATCATTTCATGGCCCACAAATCCTTTATTCCACACTTCAAAGACCATGACATCATGGTCCAAGGACGTCATTCTAACCGTCCGGAGTCAATTCCCATGGTCCGACGGGAAATTGCATCATGTTTAAATTTACGCCCAATATATGATTGTATTGCTTATTTACAGGTAAGCCGATAAGCAACGACCATTTCGGTAGGACCTATACCACTCCAGTTTTCGAAGCCATGTCAAACCTTAACCATCCCCGTCCTGAATATGGCATCCGTTTTTGAAAATTTCCATCGGCACATTCCGCTGATGGATCCTGAACTACAAATGGCATGATTGCTTTAAAACCAGGGATATGTAGGTAGCTTAGAAGCCAGGGCACGGCCTAAGCCTCCTCGAGCCATTTCGTTCGGTCAAAATTGGTCATCATATCTTTACCCGACAACTCTTTCATCCTTCCCGCGTAAAGAGGGACAGTGATACCCAATTTTTTACTATATATTTTTAATATGCAAAGTACTTTTAAAATAGAATGTGCATACATAAATAAGCATGTCCAAATATTTTACTATTTTCCTTAATTTTTTAATCAATTTATTGCCCTATTTTATTCATAAAACTCCAATAATTATTTTCAAAATTATTATTTTTGGGAATTCATTTATTAGATTTTTGTATTTATACTAAAACGTGGCGAATATAATTTTTGCATATTTTTTAGAAGGTCATTTAGTATTATTTGTAATTACAATATTAGCCTCTTTTAGAATTAGTTATGTTTATAATCATAAAAATTAATTTTGGTATTTTTAAATTGTTAACCATGTGTTATAAATCGTTTTATTACCTTTAATTTATTGCCAGAAATCAAATTATTATTTATTATAAATCAAATAGGAAGAATTAGCTATTTAAATGCTATTCAAATTTTATTTCAATTATAGCCTAATTCTGACCCCAATTGAACCCAATTGGAAACCACTTAGCACTTTACCCAATTTTAATTTAATCCTACCCAAACCCATCTTCAAACCTGGAATCCACCTACCCATTTAATCATGACCGTTGATCTCCCAAATCAACGGTCAAATAATTCCTTTCCCTTTTAATTTCCATATGACCTCTAAACCTAATTCATTTCCCCAATCTGCCACCTTCAGATGCTCTCTCATCTCCACTCTCCTCTCGAACCTAACCCTACACTCCTTCACTCCCTTCGTCTCCGGTCATCTCCAGTGACTATCTCTTTCAATCCAAGCCTCCAATGGGTCACTCATCACCCTGCTCATAATCCTTAAGGCCTTCAAGGATCCTGATCCATGTTGATTTGGACATAGGGCTTCTGTTTCTGTTACTTATGGGTTCTCCGGTGTGATTTGGACAAAATTGCACCTTATATGTCACGATCGGTGAAGTTTCAACAGGTTCTTTCAATTTTTACTTGGGTTTCCTTTTGAAAAGTTAACTCCCTCCTAAATCGCTCTTATCTATGTTATGTTTATTATTAAAACCTATTTATTTCTATCATTTGATTATTCTCAAGCTTTCAGAGTTCTTTCTATACCTGTCTCAATTGATTTTCTTGTGATTAAACCTTTTCCCTCTTTATCTTGACCGATTTCATGTTTTTACTACTTTTTAACTCAACTCTGTAAAATTCCCTAATTTCTTAAGGATTTTTTTATTTTTTCCTGTGTGTTACCATGACTTCCTTCGCCTGGGTTATGTGTGTTAGTCTAATATTCTTTGCTTGGTTTTGTGTTCTGGTTTGTTTACCTAATTCTTGTTAGTGTCTCGTGGCCACCGGGCTTGGAATATGTTCTTTTTAATCTTAGCCTACTTATACAACCTCCGAATGATTATGTTTGTTCATCTCTTATTTCTCTCTGGTTGTATGGTTGATTTTTTTGCCACTCTTGTTCATTCGCCTCTATTTATATGTTGAAAATATAGAATCATGACTTCCCAAGTTTGATTCTGATTTTCTTTTATTGTTGGTAATTGAAAGATTTTCTTTCAAAGCCCTAAAATTCTACTCGTCTGTTTAATTTAACTGATTTCGTTACCTTATCTGCTATGGTGCCTTGTTTTACTGAGCCTTTCCTTAATTAGATTTTTCTGAATTTTGTCCTAATTGACTACTCTATGCCTACTGAACCTTCAATCCTTCCTTAATTAATCATGCACTGATTTTTCTTGCTGCCTTATATGATACTGAATCTTTCCGTTTGATGTTGATTCCCTTAACTTAAGGGAGTACTTCCTTGATTCTCTAATTTATTGATCTTGAGTTCTTAAATTAATATACTACTATGACTATTACCTTATTTCACAATCTACTTTCAATTATAAATACCCTAAGTCTTTCACAAACAAGACACGAATAATTTTGGTTCTAAACTCACACTTACACTCAAAACACACTCTCTTGATTAACTACTTGTACTGTGATTTGTTTAGCTGGTTGAAAGCCAAAGCTATATTTTGAAGTCCTGCTACCTTTCTTTAGTGCATTTTGATTCTTTGATTTGTATGTTTGTCGTGCCCCCTTTTTTCTCGCGAAATCGGGTTTATGACATTTGGTAGCACAACTCGTTCCTTTTTGGGAATTGGGTTGGAATTGAAGAGTCGCCACCTAATAATATGAGTGCATTAGGACAATAAGAAGGGTTTGATGTAAGTAATCAGAGATTAGGCAAGGGCTTGAAATTACCCCAAGGGGAAGGTGTTTGGCACCCCTTAGGATCCACTAGTGTGGTTCCTTGCCAGACTGTTGTTGTGAACTTAAGTGTAAATAACACATAGGCAAATAAAAACTTCAAGTAAGAGGAGGTTTTCACATAATGGTTTCAAATAAACAAAGTTAAAAAAAAATACCAAAAGAAAGCTGATTTTTCTTGAAGATATAGTTTGAAATTTCAGAAGAAAAAAGAAAAGGGGGTCCTAGGTTTATAAATAATATGGGTCACCCCACATAACATCCGGTAATCACTCCTCAATTAGGGGCTACACGAGAGTTTATCGCGTGGTCATCATATCCATATCCACCCTCTCCCACCCAATTAAGGTATTAAAGCGCGGAATGATCTTGTTAACTTATTGCATGCTATTACTCGTCCCAATCGTATCAGTCTCGGAGGCATTTAGGACTACTAATCCTAAGGGGGAGGCAGAATAGGCTTATTTGTAGTATCAAAAGGCAAAATCTAAGGTGACATACAAAACATGTATAGCAAATTGGAAAAAACATATAACAAATAAAAAAAGGCTCAGATATTGCCTCCTTTAAACATAGAAAGCAAGTGATTGGCATGACTTACATATACTGTTTTAGGGTCTAATTAAGAACTTATAAGGTTTAAGCAGACTAATTTATTAAATAAATTAGATAAGAAGCCCGAATCAGGCCTGCTTGCTGGTTGTTGTGACTAAAACAGATTCCGTTTATAAATTTTGCTAAAGTTGACTCAGACTCCCTGCCTGAAATATGAAGTATACCAACTCTAATGAGATTATGTTCCAGAGCCTTTCTCCCATTTGGATGTGTCAAAGTTCCCCAAGAGCCTCGAAAAGGACTCCGGGAAATGTTCACACCCAAATGCATTGTCAGATTAGGAAAAATGCGGTGTGGAAAGGCCAGCCCTCAAGTGTCCAAGTTCAGAGGGAACTCAAGGTCCCAAGGCATAGATCACAAGAGGGGGGCAGAACTTAAGGACTAAGAGAGAGTGCAAATACAGAAACATAGTTTTGAGAGGGGGAAAGGGAAATGGAAGCAGCTTAAATAAGTACACATAGGGGTATAGGGGAATGGGGAGGTAGTATAGAGGCAAAGGAGGGCTTGTGGGCATAACCAGCAATGGGGAATGTTAGCACACCCATAAGCCTATTTAGAACACACTATTAGAGGCTAGGGACCAAGTTCGATTCATGGGCAACAATTTAAATATTGCCATGCTCCAAACCATAGCTCAAATACATAGGGGCAGGGGTTTGGGAAACCATAGCTCAAACACATAGGGGACACGGATTTGGGATTCGTACAAGAACAAGCAAAAAGAGGTCAACATACTAAAGTAAGTGTTGAATTATACAGAAATATTTAGCAGACACAGATACAAAGCAGTAAGTACACATTGTTGTGATGCTAAAGCTTAAATCAGGACATACCAGTTTCAAAGAGCACGGTAGTCACGCCTCCCATCTCATTCTCTGGTCACGTATTCTTCTTATCTATTCTAGTTCTCGCTCATGGATGCTTCTGTTCGCGCTAAGTCGATTTTCAAGGAAAGATGCAAGAAGACTCTACAGGCGCTGGAGTGAAGTGATCCCCACCCGGGAATCACGCCATGGCCACGCCTTGCCATGTCCTGACACGTGTCACTGCCATGTCCTGACGTGTCCTGACATATTCCACTGCCATGTCCTGATGCGTCCTGACATGTGCCATGGCCATGTCCTGACTCGACCTGCGACGTCCTGACTCTGGCCATGGTCATGCCTGACTCGTCCTGCGACGTCCTGACTAGTGCCATGGCCACGCCCTGCCATGTCATGCAACGTCCTGACATGTCCTGACCCGTGTCCTGCCATGTCTTGCGATGTACTGACACGTCCTGGCCAGTGCCATGGCCACGCCTTGCGCTCGTTGCATAGCCTCTCAAGCGACACACCGAAAAGCCTCTAGTACTGTAACGTGGTTTGGTATTTCCCTCGACGTGACTAAGTGTCAAGTCACATTGTCCACTTAATGCCCAAATAATATACGTTCCAAGGTATTTGAGGACTTGTTCGATTTTTCCAACACTTAGTATAATATAGCATCAAGGTAGGAGTGAACCTCTTATCAGAATAGTTAGAAAATGATTGGATTGGAGGGGGACGGACGAATCGGAGCGACAAAGGGCTGAATCTTAGTGGATCGTAGCAGCAAGGCCACTGTGCCACTTACAATACCCCGTTACGTATTTAAGTCGTCTGCAAAGGATTCTACCCGCCGCTCGATGGAAATTGTACTTCAAGGCGGCCACCTCGGCTCTTCCGCCGCGATGACTTAGCCAACGACACGTGCCCTTGGGGGCCAAAGGCCCCTACTATGGGTCGACAAACGGACGGCGGGCGCATGCGTCGCTTCTAGCCCGGATTCTGACTTAGAGGCGTTCAGTCATAATCCAGCGCACGGTAGCTTCGCGCCACTAGCTTTTCAACCAAGCGCGATGACCAATTGTGCGAATCAACGGTTCCTCTCGTAGTAGCTTGAATTACTATTGCGACACAGTCATTAGTAGGGTAAAACTAACCTGTCTCACGACGGTCTAAACCCAGCTCATGTTCCCTATTGGTGGGTGAAAAATCCAACACTTGTTGAATTCTGCTTCACAATGATAGGAAGAGCTGACATCGAAGGATCAAAAAGCAACGTCGCTATGAATGCTTGGCTGTCACAAGCCAGTTATCCCTGTGGTAACTTTTCTGACACCTCTAGCTTCTAATTCCGAAGGTCTAAAGGATCGTTAGGCCACGCTTT